>CM055125.1:69843150-71229643 GCA_029206835.1 Rana muscosa
GCCCCCTCTCTCTCTCTCTCTCTGCCCCCCTCTCTCTCTCTTCTCTGCCCCCTCTCTCTCTCTTGCCCCCTCTCTCTCTCTCTCTGCCCCCCTCTCTCTCTCTCTCTCTCTCTCTCTCTGCCCCCTCTCTCTCTCTCTGCCCCCCTCTCTCTCTCTCTGCCCCCCTCTCTCTCTCTCTGCCCCCTCCTCTCTCTCCCTCTCTCTCTCTCTCTCTGCCCTCTCTCTCTCTCTCTGCCCCCTCTCTCTCTCTCTGCCCCCCTCTCTCTCTCTCTCAGCCCCTTCTCTCTCTGCATCGCTCTCACACCTCTCTCTCTCTCTGTCCTCCCTCTCTCTCACACACACCTGTGACACATTTATGTTTTGAAAGGGCCACTGGGAGCTTGTTAGGCATATGACAGGTAGCTGCTTTTCCATTCATGCCGTTTGCGATTCCCCCATGTGCCCCCTGCTGGAAACCGCACACACAAGCCCATATAGCCTCCTCTGGCTACTGTTAAGCTGCTGTAGATTTTCTGTCTTAAGCTAGATACACAAGGAGCAAAAATCGGCCAAAAATTGTAAATTCGACAGGAACTTCAGCCCGTGTGTACAGCTCCTTGTCTCACGACCAGCTTCTGTCAATCGAACATGCTGGAAAACCAGCATCTGATCAGCGCTCACAGCCAATGGCAGTGATAGCAACTCAGAAGATTTATTTGTTGTAAACTTTTTTTTATTTTTTATTCTTGTATTTCTTTTTCGTACATCACGGGACACAGAGCGACATAGTCATTACTAATGGGTTATATAGATACCGTCAGGTGCTGGCACTGGCAACTTCCAAAACCGGAAGTACCCTCCCCTATATAAGCCCCTCCCATCCGGGAGCACCTCAGTTTTTTGCCAGTGTCTAAGGTGTTGGCCAAGAAGAAACATGTGTTTTTCACTGAGCTTGCGTACAGGTTCTTTTGGGCCTCAGTAAGCTATTCCGGATCCGACCAAAAAAGCTTCATAGCTAAACGGTCGGTACCCGGGCCTTGCAAAGAAGAGCAAGGTTTTGCCTGTAATGCTTCTCTTAGGAGAGCTGGACCCTGGGATCCAGAGCTCTGGTCATACCCACGACCAAGATGTTTTCTGTGCAGGGTGCTATACAGGTCCAGGGGAGTGGAATCCTTGGGAACCCGGTCCCTGAAGGTTTAATTACAATGCCTGCCGTGATAGGTGAAGTTTGGGCTTTTAGTGGGGGCCCCCAGGAACTTGGTTCTATTGGGGGACCCCCAAGCCTAATTTGTCTTTCTGTCTGTTACCTAATGGTATTCCCGCAAGATTCTGTGCATGCCTGTAACTGCTAAAAAATGTAATAATTTTTAATGGTGGTCAAGAAAAAAAAAAAAAAAAAATTTTTTTTTTATATATATATTTAATATATTAGACTGCGGTACCTGTGTTTGTCCACTAGAGGCCGCTGTGGAATGTTTTCTTGTCATGTGGACTAGTTTCTTCTCAGCAGAGCAAAGTCCAGGCAGTTGGTGAGTTCTCTTATAGGAAACTGCTTCCTCTGCCATGTTGCAGTGCTCGTCCATCCCCCGGCCTGCGGCAAAGAGGGGCCCTGGCTCCTGTCCCTTTGTTTCCATTTTTGAAATTAGCGCCGAAGGCGCACGTGGCCGCGCGCGTGCGCGTGCACGCGCCTCTATATATAGAGGTGAGCCGGAAAAGGGGGCGGAGCCTGGGGGATGACGCTCTGTGCGCGCCGCAGCGCTTCTGCGCATGTGCGGGCGTCCCAGCAGGTTTAAAAACCACAATATTGTAGTAAGCTGGCTATGAAGTACAGAGACAGAGCTGGCAACATTTAAAGGCATACAGCAAGCGGTTGATACAGGCATCCCCTAGAAAGGCACATTAGTAGACACCAACTGTTTCTTATAGCAGCATTTATGCTAGACTATTATCAGTAACTGGTGTATTTCGGCTGGAATACCTCAGCTTTGTGGCTTAGGAATATGCCGTCTAAAAACTCCGGGACTAGAAATTCCAGGAGGAATAGGGGGTCTCCATCGGGCTCTGAGGATCTTGGGCATGCTTTGGCTGCACCAGTCTCCCCTGAAGAATCAGAGGTTAGTGACCGTAGGGCACCCCCAGGAGTACCTGGTACTGTGGCTGTCCTCAGTTCACCTGCTCCTGTGTATGTAACAGAGGAGGTTTTTTCCTCAGCTCTGGGAGGGCTGGAAGAGAGATTGTCAGCATTGATCGCTGCTTCCCTGTCACAGGAGAAAAGCGCTCGATCTCCGTCTCCTCCCTCAGAGTGCCTGTTAACAGAGCAACAGTCCCATACAGAGGTCGACCTACCTGAGGGGGATCAGGATGAGGTCGATTCGGTTGCAGAGGAATCAACAGTGGAAGAGCCGTTCTCAGCATCACATGCTGAAAGGTTATGGGTTCAGTCCCTGACTAATATGGTCCGATCAGCATTTAAAATGCCACTTGCGGAGCCATCCTCCACTTCTGTCTCCTCGTTGGGGTCGCTAAAAGCTCCCCAGACTGTTTGTTGCTTTCCGATCCATCCTTTACTGGAGGGGCTCATTTACCAGGATTGGGAGCATCCTGACAAAATATTTACTCCTCCCAAGAGATTTCCGGTGGTCTATCCTATGGAGGATAAGTTCATCAGAAAATGGAGGGTCCCTACAGTGGACGCAGCCATCTCTTGTGTGAATAAATCACCGACATGTCCGGTGGAAAATGTCCAAATGTTCAAGGACCCAATAGATAAAAAATTGGAGTCCTTATTGAAATCTGCTTTTTCTACAGCAGGATTGGTGACACAACCAGCAGTGGCAGCTATTGGGGTCTGCCAAGCAGTGAAGGATCAGTTGAAACAGGTCTTAAGGGACTTGCCAGATCAGCAGGCTCTTGCCCTAGCTGATCTACCTAGAGCCTTATGCTTTGCGGTGGACGCTATAAAGGATTCAATCCATCAGGCCTCCCGCCTTACGCTGTCTGTAGTACATATGCGCAGGCTTCTATGGCTCAAAAACTGGTCTGCTGAAGCTCCCTGTAAAAAATTGCTGGTCAGCTTCCCATTTCATGGGGAGCGCTTATTCGGGGAAGACCTGGACAAGTATATCCAGAGAATTTCCAGCGGTAAAAGTACACTTTTGCCGGTTAAAAATAGAGTTAGAGGTCCCTCTTTTAAGAGGCCGGCTTCTCCAGTCCCTAGGGCATCGGCTGTGAAACAGTTCCGACGGCCTCCTCGGTCAAATCCCGGAGGTAGAAATCAGGGACAGTTGCAGGGTAACAAGAAGCCCTGGAGCAGGAGAGGTACAAAACCTCCCCCAAAGTCAAATGCATGAAGGGTTGCCCCCACCCAATCGGGTGGGGGGAAGACTTCAGTTGTTCACAGAGACCTGGCGGGACACGATCCGAGACAGATGGGTGCTCTCCGCAGTAAATCTGGGATACAAATTGGAGTTAAAAAACTCCCCTTCTTCCCGCTTTATAAGGTCAAACGTGCCAAGGGATCCCCAGAAGAGAGGATCCCTCCTGTTGGCACTAGAACAATTATTGCTACAAGCAGTAATTATAGAGGTTCCCCTGGAAGAGTGGGGGTTCGGGTTTTACTCAAACCTCTTTACAGTTCCGAAGCCAAACGGGGACGTGAGGCCCATACTAAATCTAAAAGGGCTAAACAAATTCCTGCATATCAGGACTTTCCGGATGGAGTCGATCCGATCGGTAGCCACTGCCCTACAAGGGGAGGAATGGTTAGCCTCGATCGACATCAAGGATGCTTATTTACACATTCCCATCTTTCCAGCCCACCAAAAATTTCTACGCTTTGCGGTAGAAGGCCGCCATTTTCAGTTCAGAGCCTTACCCTTCGGTCTGGCCACAGCACCAAGAGTGTTCACAAAAATTTTGGCCCCGTTATTGGCCAATCTAAGAACACGAGGTGTAACGATAATGGCATATCTAGACGACTTGTTGCTGATAGACCACTCAGTGGAAAAACTAGAAGTGGTTGTTCACGAGACAATCAAGTATCTGGAATATCACGGTTGGATTATCAACCGAGACAAGTCAGCCCTAAAACCAGTCAAAAGTCTGGAATACTTGGGGCTAAGGCTGGATTCAGACCAGAGAAAAATTTTCTTGCCTCAAGAAAAGGGGTCGTCTTTGAGAGATTTGATCCACTTAGTGGGCTCAAAAAGACAGCCATCCATACGCCTGTGCATGAGGCTGCTGGGAAAGATGGTGGCATCATTCGAAGCAGTACCCTTTGGTCAATTCCATTCAAGGAAGTTGCAAAGGGCCATACTGTCAGCCTGGAACAAAAAAGTTCAGGCTCTGGACTTACCAATGTCCTTGTCCCCTTCCGTTCGCAGGAGCCTCCGCTGGTGGTTGGTTCCCCAGAATCTGGAAAGAGGGAAATCCTTCAGTCCGATTTCCTGGAAGGTGGTCACTACAGATGCCAGCCTTGTAGGCTGGGGAGCAGTACTGGAGCAATGGTCTCTCCAGGGCAAGTGGTCAGAAGCAGAAAAGGCCCTGCCCATCAATCTCTTAGAGATACGAGCAGCCCGGTATGCCCTAGTAGCATGGACATCCAAACTCCAAGGGTCCCCTGTCAGAGTTCAATCAGACAATGCCACAGCAGTGGCATATATCAATCGTCAGGGGGGCACCAGGAGTCGTGCAGCCCAAAGGGAAGTAAATTACATCCTGAGATCGGCAGAAAAATATGTCCCAGCCATATCTGCGGTATTCATTCCAGGAGTGGAGAATTGGAAGGCGGGCTTTCTAAGTCGCCAACAATTATGCCCAGGGGAATGGTCCCTTCATCCCGAGGTTTTCCGGACAATATGTCAGCGGTGGGGAACACCGGATGTAAATCTGCTAGCATCCAGATTCAACACAAAAGTGGACAGGTTTGTCTCTTGGACAAGGGATCCCCTAGCTTGCGGCTCGGATGCCCTAGTGTTCCCTTGGGATCAGTTCAAGCTGATATATGCATTCCCACCGCCACAATTGTTACCTCGATTACTCCGCAGAATCAGGGTAGAAAAGAAACCAGTGATTCTGGTGGCTCCAGCGTGGCCCCGAAGAGCATGGTACGCGGAGATTGTAAAAATGTCTGTGGGGAGTCCTTGGACCCTCCCACATCGTCCGGACCTGCTTTCGCAGGGACCGATATACCACCCTTCCTTACCAGCCCTAGGTTTGACGGCCTGGCTCTTGAAGCCCACATTCTAAAAAAGAGAGGGCTCTCTAATTCTGTGGTGTCTACCATGATCAATGCCAGGAAACCGGTATCCAGGCAGATCTACTATAGAATCTGGAAGGCGTACATCGCCTGGTGTGAGGCCAGAAAATGGCATCCACGTAAATACGTAATAGGTAGGATTCTGGACTTCCTACAATGGGCTGTAGATAGGAAGCTTGCCTTGAGTACTATCAAGGGTCAGATTTCGGCCTTGTCAATATTTTTTCAAAGGCCCTTGGCTTCACATTCACTAGTCAAAGCCTTTATACAAGGAGTGATGCGTATTAGTCCTCCGGTTAATATTCCCATATGTCCATGGGATCTAAACTTGGTTCTGTCAGTTCTACAGAAACAACCATTTGAACCATTACAGCATATTTCCTTGGTGCTTCTCACCAGGAAATTGATTTTTCTAGTAGCCATTTGTTCGGCTAAAAGAGTGTCGGAATTAGCAGCTATGTCCTGTAAGGAGCCATATCTGGTTATCCATAAGGACAGAGTAGTGTTACGTCCTCATCCAGCCTTTCTTCCTAAGGTGGTATCGAGGTTTCATTTGAACCAAGATGTGGTTCTTCCTTCTTTTTTCCCCAAGCCTACTTCGGTAGAGGAAAAGTTATTGCATTCTTTGGATGTAGTAAGAGCAGTTAAAGCTTATCTAAAAGCCACTGCTCAGATTCGCAGAACGGATACTTTGTTTATTCTGCCGGAAGGCCCCAGAAGGGGTCAGGCAGCGTCAAAATCTACTTTAGCCAAGTGGATTCGACAGGTCATAATACAAGCCTATGGCTTGAGAAGTAGACCGCCTCCGTTCAAAGTTAGGGCGCACTCCACGAGAGCAGTTGGAACTTCATGGGCAGTGCATCACCAGGCCTCCCTGGCTCAAATCTGTAAGGCCGCAACATGGTCTTCAGTACACACGTTTACTAGGTTCTACCAGGTGGACGTTAGAAGTCAGGAGGATGTCGCCTTTGGGCGCAGTGTGTTGCAGGCCGCAAAAGATCCTCATGTCTGATAGCGCTCAGCTTATATATGGTGTATCCCCCCCCCTCATTTGGCATTGCTTTAGGACATCCCATTAGTAATGACTATGTCGCTCTGTGTCCCGTGATGTACGAAAAAGAAAATAGGATTTTTATAACAGCTTACCTGTAAAATCCTTTTCTTGGAGTACATCACGGGACACAGAGCTCCCACCCCTCTTTGGGGACACTTATTGCTTTGCTACAAAACTGAGGTGCTCCCGGATGGGAGGGGCTTATATAGGGGAGGGTACTTCCGGTTTTGGAAGTTGCCAGTGCCAGCACCTGACGGTATCTATATAACCCATTAGTAATGACTATGTCGCTCTGTGTCCCGTGATGTACTCCAAGAAAAGGATTTTACAGGTAAGCTGTTATAAAAATCCTATTTTTATTTGTGGTTGCACAGATTGACTTTTGCACTGGATTTACATTTTAGAAAGTGCCTGAATTCCTAAAGTTCATCTTTACATTTATATTACTTCAATAAGAGTGTTACATAGTGTCCACACTCTTGTTATAGTATTTGCTCAGCTGTCCTGTGTGTTGGACGTGCTTGTTCGGGAAGTGAACTAAATAAGCCTCCTGCAGCTTAAGAGTTTCAGCCTTATTCACAGGAGTTTGGTGTCTTGGAAGGCAATAGAAGTATAGTTTATAAGTAATAACACTGGGATTAAACTGATCATTAGTACCATTTTTGCCTTTTCTGTGTATTAATCTGTCAGTCCACCCAAAACTGACATTTATTTTTCTGGTGGACAGAATCTCCTTTTATCTCTCAGCAAAAAGACCTCCCTAATTGATTTCCAGGATTTGCTGCCATGAAGTCACCTTGCTCCTACTGCTAGCTATGTAATGTAAATGTAAAACACTTGGATGTTGCAAGCTCCTAAAACATGTGGGAGGTGGAAATAATTAAACAAAAGAAAGACTTGACCAGTGTGAAAAATAATTGACCTACCTGCATCTTGTGAAAAACCTGTAAAACATAATTTACTGTGACTGGACCCAACAGTAATAATAATTCTAATTTGTTAATGTTTGCATGTTTTTTCTTTGCAGATTTCAACTGAAAAAGCACAGCTGTCAGAACAAGCTGCTCCTGCAGCACATTCAGCACCAGAAGAAACAGCTGAATTGAGTGCAGGTGAATTGGGACAGTCTGAACCCAGGATTGTGGCCTCTGAAACGAGGGATGAAATTGAGCCAGAGAAAGATGGAAGAAGAAGAGGAGGAAGGAGAAAAGCAACTGAAGAATCCGAGACCAAAGCTAAAACAAAGAATGAATCGGTCGTCCCAACAGCATCTCGAAAGAGATCCAGCAGAATAGCCTTAGAGGCTGAACCATCAACATCAGGAAATAAAGAGATAAAGAGAAAGCAACCAAATAGGAAAAGTATAGTTAAGATGCAAGAAGAAGAAAAGCAAGATGAATCTAAAAAAGACTTTGGCTCAGCCCCTGAGAAGTGTAAGAAGAGCGATGTCTTTGAAACCCTTTCAGATAATCACCCTGAGAAGATGGGTTTAAAATCAGAATTTGAGAATGTGACTGGACCTACCTCCATGGAGCTAAGTGTAGGTCAAATGGAGAGCGACCAAGAAAGAGATGTTACCTCAACATTGTTGGAGCCTAATGAGGATAAAAATGCCTCAACATCTTCCAATAATACTGAAAGTAATGAATCCACGATTGTGGACCTCCCAGAACAGTTAGAGACTATTTCTGCTCCTCAGAACAAGAAGCCTGTCAGAGGCAAAAGACAAACCGCTGCCAAAGCAAAACAGGATAATACACAAGAAACCATATCCAATGATGTTGCAGATAAGACGGAATCTGAAACCAGTGGTACTAATTTGGAAACACAAGATGACTTCAAGATTCCTACCCCAAGAACCAATGACTTGCAAGATGGTGGAAACAAAGGTCCAAGAGGCAGAAGAACAAGGACTTCCCATATTTCCCCTTCCGAGCCTTTGGAACATGAGAAACCTAAAGGGGCAGACACAAAAGCAAGCCAAAATGAAGAAGCCAATAAAACCAGTCCAGGTGATCAAAATTCTACAAATACAAGATCAACAAGGCAGCGGAGGAACGTGAATGAAGAAGCTAAAGAAGATTCCCAAAAAGAAGAGCAAACCGGGAGATCCAAGCGTGCCATAAACTTAGGAGGCAATCAGAAAAATAAAGAAAAAAACAGAGGACACACTTTGGAAGACAATTCAGGAAGTAGCTCACTTCCTAAAAGAACACAAAAACATTCCAAAGAGGAAATGCCAAAACCAGAACCAGATGTACCAGAAGTTGGAAAGATTGAGGAAGATAACATGGGAAAGCTACCAAGAAGGACACGAAAAAGCTACAAAGAAGAGCAGAAATTAGAAGATAATAAAGGAAGTCTGGAGAGTTCCAACACAGCTGAAGCCCAAACAACAAAAAGAACACAAAGAGGTAGCAAGGGGCAAGATATTGTTGATAAAGAAGAAACTGTGAAAGAAACGGTCACCAGAAAAAGGAGAAATTCAAAATCGGAAGATGCACAATTAGAAGACCAAGGCAAAAGATCTGTGAGGACAAGAAGGCTCTCAAAGGAAGAGGTAGTTGAAGAGACCACTACAGATACCACTAAAGAAAATGCAGCTGGACAAAACACCTCTCGAAGAACAAGGAGAAATATGAAAGCAGATGAAAAAACTGAAAGTGAGCATGCGGGAGACCTTATACCAGATAAGGAGCTTTCACAATCTGAAAGATCGTCCTCAAGAACGAGAAGAAAGACCTCAACAGAGGATAGTGGAAAGCTGACAGAAAACACAGAGGTGGAAGAGGAACTAAGTGAGGGTACAAAGAAGAGAGCAGATGAAGAGACCCCAAGGAAAGGAAGGACAAGTAGAACATCAGCCAAAGAGGAGCCTCCCCAGGTGTCCACCCCTGTGGCTAACAGAAAGAGAGGACAAGCTTTAAAGGCAGATGTTAATCTCAAAAGGAAGAAATCAGACGAAACATCAGAAGCCGAAGAAGAAAGACCAGCGGGCAGAAGAGGAAGACCACGAAAATTGAGTACAACAGATGACTCTCAAACAAGTGCTGGTGGCAGCAGGGTGAGTAGCTGTATCGCATTCAAAAGAAGCATCATCTTCAGCTTACACACATGCTAGAACGAGGAAACCGTTATTCCTGACTTGAGGGGGGTGATTTACTAAAACTGGAGAGTACAAAATCTGTTGCAGCTGTGCATGGTAGCCATTCATCTTCTAACTTCAGCTTGTTAAGCTTTGACAAAAAAACTGGAAGCGGATTGGTTTCTATGCAGAGCTGCACTAGATTTTGCAGTTTTAATTTTAAGTAAATGAAAAAAGGGGGGAGGTTTGGGACTTTGAATGAAGCAACGCAGTCATCGGTGAGGGGTCAAAGCATAGTAGGTTTATTGACCAAAATTTATTACAACCAACCAATAAATAATCGCACAATATAATTTCATAAATGTACAAAAGGGAACATGATTACATGACAGTGGAAGGGATCTGCCTACACAAACTGAGAACTTCCCATTGTATCAAAATTAAAAATGCTGATCATATAAAAAGATGCATGTAAAACATGTTGGTGACTTGATCAGTATAGAACATTGCAATTACAAGGCTCTACGCGTTTCGTGAAGCATGGATATTCACTCATCAGGAGCAGCAATGTCAGTATCTAAAAAATACAAAAAAACAGTCATAACCTGGGAAATGGAACAAGCACCAAAGGAAGAAAAAAAGCCCATAGGGGCAATACTCACATCCAACATGTGGAAATGCAACAAAGAGAGCTGGAAACTCCCCATGAAGGGGACATCCTTTTTGGGAGCTATGGCAGCGTGAGGCGTAGAGGGACCTCCACATGGCCGCACTAAGGCAGGAATAGATGATGGTCTCAGGTGTGTAATCATGGGTATTGACAGCATTGTCTTGAGAGACTTCTGAAAGGAGTATAAATGATAACCATTACCATTTAGGCCCAGTGATCTGTGAGTGGACAGAGCAGTGGGACTGAGCAATAAATAGCTGAGTATTACCTCATAATGAAACATATAAGAGACCGTGGTATAGTAGAAATGGTTGGACCTGCTGTGCAGAGTTCCAATATGCCAAATGTGCTGACCGCAGTGCGACCTATAAGGGCCCGTGCGCCAATGACCTGCCATCCGTCACGTTAGCGTGCCCATTGTGGGGAAGGCGCCAACATCAGGGCGATGAACCGCCCAGTGTTTGGCGCCAAAGGATAATCCCCACCGGCCGCAAATGGATTGCAACTAAACGGCGTTGCGGCGTCAAATGACGTCGTACATACGCCGTGTGCAGCGTGGACGCCGATGCACAGCATGGAGGAAGCCATCCGCCCCAGGAAGGGGAGGTGAGTTCCCGTGGTGTGTCATCAAACTCCCAGAAATGGATGTGGGTCAAAGCCCAATAGTACCAGATCAAGGTGCACTATCATCACAGGAAGTGACGATTGTAAGTTAAGGTGGAAGGTAAAAATGTGCTGGACAAAATTGAGGTGAATGTCCAAATCACAGGGTGACATAAAGATGAAAAAGTAAAAAATAAAACTGATAAACGAAAGTAACAATTGTACCCAAATGTGAATTGGATATGCCAATTGGTAGTTTTGACCAAACACTGAGAAGACTGCGTGCCTCCATCCCTATACAGAGCGAAAAATAAATAAATTTTAAGTAAATCAACCCAACTATGTCCATTACCACATAGACATAGTTAGCTCAGTGATGTCATGAGCACCCTCGTCCCTTTGTGTACATCCTCTGCAGAGAGGGAACCTCATGCCCAAAGCTTTATTGGCCCAGCAATGACAGCCAACTTCCAGGTTCAGACTGAACCTAACCCCGAACCCAAGCTCATCAGTAATCTCCAGCAAGTGTCTCTCTGGTCCATCAACAGTCAATACAGTTATCTTTTAGATTTTGCAGAAATTTTGTATGTTGTGTTTGTGTCCGCTAATAATAATTTTACTGTATTTTTAGTGAAAATTTAAGCAGTAGTTGAAAGGTGGACTTTCACTGCACATACTAAATCTAAAAAGTATGGAGAAATTGGACCTCTAAAGCACTCTGCGACTAACTGCACATGTTGCATGATGTGTCAAGGTCCTACAGCAGGATCAATTGTATTTCAGCAACATTGCAGGCTCCTCTCCTTCCATCCAGAGGGGTCTGGGACTGAACATTGACTGCTTGAAGTGCTCACTTTCCCCGCATTCAGTGTTAAGGAAGCATGTCAGATCGTAGACACATAGGGGTTTATTTACTAAAAGCAAATTCACTGTGCACTTGGAAGTGCAGTCACTGTAGATCTGAGGGGGACACTCAAGGGGGGAAAAAAAAGCATTTTTGGTTGCACATGATTGGATGATAGAAATCAGCAGAGCTTCCCCTCTGATCTACAGTGACTGCATTTCCAAGTGTACTTGTAGTGCACTGTGGATTTTTCTTTAGTAAATCAACCCCATAGGGAACAGTCCCACTGTTCCAGGTACTTCCAGCTCATGATTCATTAACTGTTCTGGTGCTGCCTGCAGTGCACCCTCGCAAAGGTTTGGCACTGACATCCTTTGAATTTGATTCTATGCTTTAGCCTATACCATACTTGGAAATCGTCCTCAACTACTATTGGGCATTACCCCCTTCTTAGGTCTCTACTGTGAGGATTTCACCACAGTCATGCAGAAGTTAAATGGCCAAATAGCAACTTTGAATGCTAAATCTGACTGCAGAGATCATAAGCATGCTTTTACGCCTTCCTGTGCAGAATGTTTATCTGATTTGCTTGTGGCTTTAGTCTCCCAGCCTTCAGCTGCAGAGACCCCTAATGCTGAGTCTCCTGAGGAGTTGCAGGCCTCTTCCATTACTTCCAGACTTAGAGACTTTTTCAGCTTTTATTGATTGGTGTTGACACAATTTTAACACTTCAGGACCAGATTGCAGCTTCTACTTGTGCTGTACCCAGTCTATACTTCTTGCTGGTCTCTGCTAAGACTTCTGAGACCTTTCCCGTGCACCAACCCAGTTTTCTTAATCGTACATCACAGGACACGGAGGACTTAGATGTTAATGACCGGTTGACTTATGCTGCCACCATCAGGTGAATGGTGGGACTGTACAGTTACCGCTGTCAAAATCTTTTTCTGGTTCAAGGGTTGCCGAGGAACAAGTGTGTCCTTGCGTGTGGGATACCTCTAACCCTGCTTCTCAGGGAGCATTCGGCTCAGAAGCTGCCTTCAAATGTCTAGCAGAGATGGTACAAGTCCTGGAGAAGTTTGACTGTGTGCTGAAACTTCAGAAGGCGACCTTGGTTTCGACACAGCCTAGAGTACATAGGCTTGGTACTTGCCATGGCACAGGTAGCGGTACTGCTTTTGCAGGAGAAATACCTGCATCTCAGAGCCCCTAAAGTTGTTGCATGCTGGGATCGAAGGATTTTTCATGAAAGTGCTGGGGAACATGGTAGCCTTTATTGCGGCCCCCATGTCCAGTTTCATTCCAAGGCTGTGCAGCTCAATATCTTGTCAGTATGGGACAAACGTCAGGAGGCCTTGGATGCATCCGACCAATGCATCTGACTCTTAAGACCATTTTGGCTTCTGAATGGTGGATAACCACTGAGGAGTGTAAGTTGCCGATCAACATTCTGGAACTTTGAGTGATTTGTCTGGCTCTCCTACTACTGGTCTGTCTACGGGGCCTTGCCATCATACTGCAGTCAGACAATGCCACGACTGTGGTATACATCAGCCATCACTAGAAGTCTTGCCGCTCAAGCAGAAGTGGACCTGATCCTGTCTTGGGCAGAACTTCACGTTCCGGCCCTCTAACTGTGTGAATTGGCAGCAAGGAAAAGTGCCAAGCAGACTTTCTTAGCCATCAGCAGTTGAATCCAGGAGAAGGGGTTCTTCATCCCAAGGTTTTCACAGAGATTTCTCTGTGCTGGAGGCCCCCAGTTGTGGATCTCTGGGCATCCAGATTCAACAAAAAACTAGACATGCTTGTGTCGTGAACCAGTGATCCTCAGGCGTTTGCAGTAGATTCCCTGGTGACTCCTTGGGACCAGTTGTCCCTGACCTATGCTTTCCCGCCATTTCAGCTTCTTCCTCATTTGCTACACAGTATAAAGGGCATTACAGTGATTGTGATCACACTGCCTTGGCTCAAAGGAATGTGGTAGGCAGCCATAATAAATCTCCTGGCAGACGAGCTGTGGCCTCTTTCAGAATGGACAGATTTGCTGTTGCGGGGTCTGATCTTCCATTCTGCTTTACAGTCACTGGCTTTGACAGCATGACTGTTGAAGCCCAAGTCCTGAGGGACAGGGATGTTTCTGTGGCTCCTACCTTCCTTAAGGCTAGAAAGTCAACCTTTAGGAAGGTGTACCATCATACATATAAGGCTTATTTCGCCTGGTGTGAGGCTCGTAAGTTTCATCCCTGACAGGGACAGGGTGTCAGGATGTCTCTGGTTCCTAGTACCACCAAGGAACAGATATCGGCCTTGGCCATTTTGTTTGAGAGACTTATTGCTTTTAATTTTTTAGTTAAAGCCTTTATGCAGGGTATTGCAGGGATCCTTCTGCCTGTATGGCCCCCTTTATTTTTCGGTCTTATTTGTTTTTCATTCTTCTCCCTTTTGAACTTCCTTTTGAGAGAATCCCTTGTCACTTCTTACACAGTAAGTTGTCTTGGCTCGCAGGGTCTCAAAACTAGCTGTGCTTCCCTGTGAGAATAAGGTTGTGTTGGTCTTCTTTTCTACCTAAGGTGGTTTCTTGGTTCCTCCTAAATCTAAAAATTTTTCCACCATCCTTTTGTTTTAATTTAACGCATTCAAAGGAGTAGGTGCATCACACTTTGCATGATGTTCAAGCTGTTCAAGTTTATCTGAAGTCTGCAGCTTCATTTAGGCAGTCTGATTCCCTGTTTGTTCTACCTGCAGATGCTTCAAATGGTCAGGCTGCTTATTGATTTACTGTTTCTAAGCAGATTTGTCCGCTCCTTTCCCAGGCATGTAGTAATTGGAGCAAGGTTGCTTGTTCATGCCTCTGCAATTTTCTAAAGTCACAAATATTCAGGAAGGAGTCATCCTGCTTGGAGAATGCTTGGTTTCCATCAGGGAACTTCCTGTCCAGTTTGCAGCATTACCGTTTAGTCTGTCCATGATCTCAAGAGTTTTTACAAAGTTGCTGGTTCTGGTTCTGTTTTTTTTTTTCTTTATCGTACACCACGGGACACAGAGCTAGTCATTACATAATGGGTTAAGGGTCACCAGCGGTGATTGGACACTGGCACAACCAATGGAAGACAGTTCCCCTCCATATAACCCCTCCCATCAGGGAAGTACCTCAGTTTTTTCGCCAGTGTCGAAAGGTGTTGGACGCGTTAGGAGGTGCTAAAGGAAAGCTCTACCAAAGAGACCCTCTGGGGGTAAAAGAGCTATGCTTTCGGATCCATCCAAGACGCCTACAAATGAGCTGAATCTGGATGGGATCCGGGCCTCATCCATGAGGCGTCGCCTGTAATGTCTCTCTTCGGAGGACTGGGCTCTAAGATCCAGCACTTTCGCTATTTCGCTATAAAGTCCTGGTAAGAGTCTTGTACAAGGCCCAGGGGAGAGGTATCCTTTAAATAGGAACCCATATCCCTGAAGGCTGGCACACATAGCCCACCGTGAAGGGTGAAGTTTGGTATCTGTCTGAAATCTTTCAGCAGAAAAACCTGCGGCGTGGATAAGGTGAGATTAGAAGGTCCATAACTAGGTTGGGACCTTTTTCAAAAAGTGGATGTCTTCTTTTTTTCCACCACTGGGGGGAGTAAAGAGCTGAATATACTCACCTCACTCTGTTCAGTGTCGGCTTCGGCGAAGTACACTGCTCGTCACCTCCGCTGCTGAGCTTGCTGGGGCACCCCGATCCTCCTTTCGGTGGCCGACCAGACACCTGCAGATGCAGGTAAGTGGGAACAAGGGCTGATGAGAGTCCTCTCTCACTATGGCCACCGCCATAGCGCTAAGGGCCGCGCGCGCGGGAGCGCGCTTTATCGGAGGGGGGGGGGGCGAAGGCGTGCGCGGGCACGTGGAGCGCGCAGGCACAGAAACGGCGCCAATTTTAAAAGACTGTCAGTGTGAGAAGCACTGCAGCAGCAAGCAAGCTCGTTAGTTCTCTTATTCCTGGCAGAGAAACACAGCAGCTATACAGGGACGTAAGACTCCATGTGGTTGGATTGGGTACTTCCTAGAAGACATCCATGTTATGCATAGTTATGTGTTAAAAGTTGCATACTTAATGTATTTGCTAAACTGAACACGGTAGTATATGCATTTAGGTACCTTGTATTTTGTCTAAACGGTAAGCCTTCCAGGGGAAGTAATACGGACAAAAAGAGATAGAAAGAAAGCACCACCGCCTGAGAGGAGGCTCTAACTGTGCTGACTCGGTACCTTTCTCTCCTGTGTTGCTAAATGCACCTGTTCAGGATGAGCCATTACCTCTGTCAGGTATGGCGGCTTCCTCAGTGGAGCCTGGGCCTGTATATGTCACTGAGGACACTTTATCAGCTGCCCTAAATAATCTGGAGGAAAAAATTGCTACCTTAATCGCTAAGTCCTCTAAAAAGGGACAATAAGCGAAGCAGGTCTCTTCCAGTATTGGACCTCCCTTCAGAAGTACCTGAGGGAGGAGGATGAGGAGGAGGAGGCTACATCAGCAGAGGATGAGGAGCCAGATTTTAAGGTCAGAGGTACAATGCTATAGCAGTGCATTTAAGTTAACCTCTGCGGAGGTAACGGAATTACCTGTCTCCTCCCTAGGGTCATTAAGATCCCTGCAAGGTGCATGCTCCTTCCCGGTTCATCCGTTACTAGAGGATCTAATATACGCAAACTGGCAACATCCAGATAAGCGTTTCTCACCTCCAAAAAGGTTTAACATTCTTTATCCTATGGGGGAAATTTTTTTTTTTTTAAAGAAATGGAGCCTGCCTGCGGTAGTTGCGGCTATTTCTTGTGTAAATAAAAACCTGACATGTCCGGTGGATAATGTACAAGGGTTTAAAAGATCCTTCGGAGAGGAAGTTGAAATCCTCCTTCCTTTTGGCCGGCTCAATTACCCAACCTGCAGTAGCAGCAGTCGGTATGGGTCAGGTCATCAGCCAACAGGTAAAGCAGGGGCTGAAGGAACTGCCTTCAGAGCAGGCTAGAAATTGGGAAAAAATTTGCCTAAAGCCTTATGCTTCACAGTGGATGCCATGAGAGATTCTATCATACAGGCATCACGCCTTACACTCCAGCTGGTACAGATGCGCAGAGTACTTTGGCTTAAGCATTGGTCAGCGGAGACCCCATGCAAAAAGCTGTTGGCAAGTTCCCGTTCCATGGCGAACGCCTATTTGGGGAAGATTTAGAAAAATATATACAGAAGATCAAGTGGTAAAACGACTTTTACCTGAGAGAAAGAAAAACAAGAGATCTTGTTTTAAACGCTCTCTCCCCCCAGCTCCCGGGAAATCTGACTCCAACCAGTGGCGGCGGCCTGTTTTAGCCGCCCACAAAAGCCAAGGGGCAAGCTCAGAAGAACAAGAAGCCGTGGGGTGCAAGAGCTAATAAGCAAGCCCCCAAAGCCTCTCAGTGAAGGGGCGCCCCCGCTCGGCCGAGTGGGAGGAAGGCTTTGTCAGTTCTGAGCGACTTGGCGGTCAGAAATCCAGGACAATTGGGTAGTATCCACAATATCCTCAGGGTACAAACTGGAATTTCGAGAGATCCCATCTTCTCAATTCCGAGGTTCAAGACTCTCCAAGGATCCACAAAAAAGAGAATCCTTCTTCAAAGGTTTGAATCACTTAATGGCTCAAGGGGTAGTTACAGACGTACCCCAAAAAGAGCGAGGTTCAGGTTTTTACTCAAACCTCTTTGTGATTCCAAAGCCAAATGGAGATGTCAGACCCATCCTGGATCTAAAATCCCTAAATCGGTTCCTGAACGATCGCCATTTTCGAATGGAAACGATCCGATCCGTGGCCGCCACTTTAAAGGGCGGAAAATTCATGGCGCCCATAGATATCAAGGACGCACATTTACACATACCCATCCTCCCCGCTCACCAAAGATTCCTAAGGTTTGCGGTAGAAGATCGCCACTTTCAATTTGTGGCTCTGCCGTTTGGTGTAGCCACCGCGCCCATAGTATTCACAAAGGTGCTAGCTCCTCTGTTAGCAAACCTAAGAACACGGGGCATTGCGGTAACAGCCTATCTGGACGATCTACTAGTAATAGATCAGTCAAAGGACGGATTGGGTCACGCTGTACACACTACAGTAGGATACCTGGAGCATTTAGGATGGATTATAAATTTACAAAAATCCTCTCTCCAGGCCCAAAGAAGGATAGGGTACCTGGGCATGATCATAGATACAGCCCAAAACGGGGTATACCTGCCAGAACCGAAGATACAGTCTCTGAAAGACCTGATCCACAGGGTCAAAGCAAACAAGAGGCCGTCTATTCGCCTTTGCATGAGACTATTGGGAAAGATGGTAGCCTCCTTCGAGGCGGTCCCTTACGCCCAGTTTCATTCGAGACTACTTCAAGGCAATATTTTAGCTTCCTGGAACAGGAAGAGCCAAGCTCTGGATATACCCATGCGCCTGTCCTCACAAGTACGCCACAGCTTCGATTGGTGGCTAGAAGCCAGGAATTTACAGAAGGGAAAGTCCTTCCTCCCAGTGGCCTGGAAGGTGGTATCTAGGGATACCAGCCTATCGGACTGGGGTGCAGTATTCGAGGAGGCTTCTACCCAGGGAACCTGGGCCAAGACTCAGGGGATCCTGCCCATCAATGTGCTAGAGATCCGGGCGGTATATCTAGCCCTCAAAACCTGGACATACAGGTTACAGGGCTACCCAGTTCGGGTTCAATCCGACAATGCTACTGCGGTAGCTTACATCAATCACCAAGGAGGCACCCGCAGTCGGGCAGCCCAAAGAGAGGTGAACCGGATCCTGGCATGGGCAGAAGAGCATGTACCTTGCCTTTCTGCAATCTTCATTCCAGGGATGGAAAATTGGCAAGCAGACTACCTGAGTCGTCAGCAGCTGCTACCAGGGAGTGGTCTCTTCACCCCGAGATCTTTCAGGCCATATGTCTGAGATGGGGAAACCCAGATGTAGACCTGCTAGCTGCCAGGTTCAACAAGAAATTGGACAACTTTGTGTCCAGAACGAGAGATCCTCTAGCCTACGGGACAGACGCTCTAATAATACAGACGCTCTAATAACTCCATGGAATCAGTTCTCACTGATCTAGGCATTCCCTCTGATCCTTCTTCTACAAAGACTGCTTCGCAGGATCAAGGAGGAGGGAATACCAGTAATCCTAGTGGCCCCAAACTGGCCCAGGAGGCCTTGGTACGCCGAGATTGTAAAAACGGCGATAGGAAGGCCCTGGAAGTTTCCACTCCGACACGACCTGCTGTCACAGGGTCCAGTATTCCACCCTTCCTTACAAAGGCTAAAGTTGACGGCCTGGCTGCTGAGACCCACATTTTTAAAAAGAGAGGAGTCTCTGGTCCGGCTCTTTCTACGCTCATTAATGCTAGAAAGCCAGCCTCCAGACTCATCTATCAGAGAGTCTGGAGAGCATACGTTTCCTGGTGTGAATCCAGATGTTGGAATCCTCAGAAGTATGAAATAAGTAGGATTCTTGCTTTTTGCCAGTTAGGAGTGGATATGAATTTAGCCCTTAGCACCATCAAAGGGCAAATATCGGCTCTATCAGTCTTCTTTCAGAGACCATTGGCATCTCACTCCCTAGTTCGGACATTCATTCAGGGGGTACTGAGGATAAATCCTCCAGTTAGGTCTCCCTTGTGTCCATGGGATTTGAATTTGGTATTGTCAGTGTTGCAAAAGCAACCTTTTGAACCTATTCGCCATATTCCTTTAATTATATTAAGTAGGAAGTTGGCCTTTCTGATTGCTATAGCTTCTGCTAGGAGAGTATCAGAGCTAGCAGCTCTTCCTTGTAAAGAACCTTATCTAGTTTGTCACAAGGACAAAATCGTACTACGACCCCATCCGGCTTTTCTACCTAAGGTGGTGTCGACTTTTCACTTGAATCAAGACATTGTTCTGCCTTCCTTTTTTCCAAACCCGCGGACGGCGGGGGAAAAATTATTACACTCTCTAGATCTAGTGAGAGCGGTAAAGGTGTATCTGCAAGCAACCGCTCAGATACGTAAAACAGATGTTTTGTTTATTTTACCAGATGGGCCCAAGAAGGGCCAAGCGGTATCAAAATCCACCATTTCCAGGTGGATTAGACAAGTAATTATTCAAGCTTATGGTTTAAAGAACAGGACTCCTCCTTTTCCTGTTAAGGCGCACTCTACCAGGGCGATAGGTGCTTCATGGGCAGTGCACCACCAGGCTTCGATGGCTCAGATCTGTAAGGCTGCAACTTGGTCTTCAGTCCATACATTTTCCAAATTCTATCAAATAGATGTGAAAGGACATGAGGATTCCGCCTTTGGGCGAAGTGTGCTGCAGGCAGCAGTATAGGGCTTCTGGTCCGCAAGCGGCCTGTTTTGATCTGTGTCTCCCCCCCTTCATATGAGCATTGCTCTGGGACGTCCCATTATGTAATGACTAGCTCTGTGTCCCGTGGTGTACGATAAAGAAAATAGGATTTTTATAACAGCTTACCTGTAAAATCCTTTTCTTGGAGTACACCACGGGACACAGAGGTCCCCCCCTTCTTATGGGAACCTTACTGCTTTGCTACAAAACTGAGGTACTTCCCTGATGGGAGGGGTTATATGGAGGGGAACTGTCTTCCATTGGTTGTGCCAGTGTCCAATCACCGCTGGTGACCCTTAACCCATTATGTAATGACTAGCTCTGTGTCCCGTGGTGTACTCCAAGAAAAGGATTTTACAGGTAAGCTGTTATAAAAATCCTATTTTTTAGGACCCGTGGTATCCCCATTGTGGGGTATTGGACTACTTGCTTCTCAAGGAAAAAACAGCTCTGAAGCTGACATTAAATATCCAAACAGATGGTACAGGTTCTGGAAAGGTTTGATTGGGTGCAGAACCTTCAGATGTCGGCTTTGGTTCTGACGAAACATCTGGAGTATTTAGCCTTAGTCTTTTGACACCGCACATACGAAGGTACTGCTTCTGCAGGAGAAATGCTTGTCTATTCAATCTCAGGTAGGTAGAGTACCTTGGGTCATTGGAAAGTTCCTTGACTCGGGTCTGCATGCTGCTGGGGAAGATGGTAGCTGCCTTCGATGCAGTCCCCAATGCCCAGTTTCACTCCGGATCTCATTAACTTAATATCCTGTTGGTATGCAACAAATGTCAGTATCCCTTGGACCTGTCAATGCATCTGACTCGCAAGACCCAGTGAGCCCTGGAATGGTATATGAATGCAGAATCTGGATACCGGGAGATCGTGAACCAGGGATTCTCAGCTGTTCAAAGAAGGTATGGTTCCGATCTCCCTCAAGCAAGGCATAATCAAACCCCTCCTAAAGAAACCCAACCTCGACCCCAAAGACCCATACTACCGCAGACCGGTAACAAGCCTCAACAGCATCTCCAAGATCATGGAGAAAGCAGTAGTACAACAGCTACAACTCCATTTGGACACACACAAACTTTTGGATCCACTACAATCGGGCTTCCGCCCAGGCCATGGCACAGAAACAGCACTTCTCAAAATATGGGATGACACACTCGAAGCAGCAGATGATGGAGAATCATGTCTTCTGGTGCTGCTGGACCTCACAGTAGATCACAAAACTCTGCTCATTCGCCTTTAAAGAAATAGCAGGAATCACAGACTCAGATCTACTCTGGTTCGCATCCTTCCTAGATAATCGTTCCCAGCCAGTGAAACTAGGAGCCTTCACCTCTGAAACTCACGCAATTTCTTGCAGAGTCCCTCAAGGATCACCCCTGTCACCCGTGCTCTTAAACATATACCTCCGCCCACTCCTCAAAATCATCAACAAACAGGACCTCTGCTACCACTCATACGCTAATGACACTCAACTCTACTTTCGCATCACCAGAAAAAAAGACCAATATCACGGATTAGA
Source organism: Rana muscosa (assembly GCA_029206835.1). Lineage (NCBI taxonomy): Eukaryota > Metazoa > Chordata > Amphibia > Anura > Ranidae > Rana > Rana muscosa. The sequence goes on from CM055125.1 coordinate 69,864,546, forward strand.
AAAATGCCTCACACTGATCGATGATTGGATGACTGAGAGTTCCCTCAAACTCAATGGATCCAAAACAGAACTTCTTCTCCACGCAAACCGAAAGACAAAATCTAAGACTTCATGGACACCACCCTCCATCCTTGGACAGACCATCACCCCCAGCAACAAAGTCAAAAGTCTCGGAGTCATTTTTGACTCAGATGTCGATGGATGCACAAATAGGATCAGTAGTCAGCAGATCTCACCACCTTCTCCGCCTGCTGCGTAGACTCATCCCCTTCATTCAAGAAGAGGAGATGGCATTAGTAGTTGGAACAATCATCAATTCTTGACTGGACTAAGCAAACTCCCTCTACATAGGACTACCTAAATACCAGATGGCGCCCCTACAAGTCGTCCAGAACACAGCGGCCAGACTGGTAACGGGGAAAAAACCCTAGGAATCCATCACCCCATCCCTGAGGGCCCTTCATTGGCTAACCGTAAAGGATCGGGTCACATTCAAGACCCTCTGCCTCACCCACAAATGTACACAAGGAAACGCTCCTCAATACTTATGCGAGAAAATAAAACACTACTCACCCAATCGCATTCTCCGATCAACTAACCAAAACCTCCTCCACATCCCCAAGTCCCGCTACAAATCGAAGGGAGAACAAAGATTTGCAGTCCAAGGGCCACGGCTTTGGAACGCTCTACCCACGGATATCTGCATGGAAGAAAACCACCGGGCCTTCAGGAAAAAACTTAAGACCCACCTCTTCTGAAGTATCAGGACGACACTGAATGGAAAAAGCGCCTTGAGGCGATTTTAGTTCGCATTTGTAGCGCTATACAAGTTTCTCACTCACTCACTCATTTGCGTTGGGTTCCCTGGTGACTCCTTGGGATCAGCAGATCGGTGCCTTTCCTCCATTGCAGCTTCTTTCTCCCCTGTTGCATAGGTTAAAGGTGGGGAGCATTCCAGTGATTCTGGTCACACAAGCCTGGCTCAGAACAACGTGGTATGCAGATATAAATATCCTGGCAGACAAGCCGTTGGGCTCATTCAGATTGGCCAGATTTGTCATCCCAGGGTTCCATTTTCCACCCTGCTTTATGGTCACTGGCTTTGACAGTATGGCTGTTTAAACCCAAGTCCTGAGGTATAGGGGGGTTTATGACTCTGCGATCCCTACCCTCCTGAAGGCAAGAAAGTTGACCTGCAGGAAGGTGTACCCCACTGTACATGGAAAGCCTATATTGCTTGGTGTGAGGCTTATATGTTTGACAGTATGTCATGGGGCACATTTCGTCTTTTCTCTATTTTGGTGTGAAGATGTCTCTGGATTTGGGTACCAAGAGGCAGATTTTGGCCTTGGCCATTCTGTTAGAGACTAGCACATTTCATTCCTTGGTAAATGCCTTTGCACAGAGTGACACGTGGCTTGCACCACCCAATTTGCTCTGGAAGAAATGACGGACATACTACAATTTTTTTTTTTATATATATATTATGGACACATTTTTTATACCTTTTTAGGCGTGTATATGTTATAATGTTTATACAGTATTTTGTATATGTATTGTATTTGTATACTTTGTGGATCTTTTGTAATAAACTTGGCATTCTAGCCTTTTATTGATATACACACTATTGTCATATCTGCTTTAAAAGCCCCATAAAGGGGGTTTTGTATGATTCTACTCCTTTTGAATCTCTCTAGGAAATTGCCTTGTCGCTTCTTAGATGCAAGGTTGTCTTTTCGGTTGTGATCACTTTCGCAAGGTCTCAGAATTGACTGTGCTCTTCTGCAAGGAGTTTTTCCTGATTCCTAACCAAGATAAGGTGGAGCTGAGTGCTCTGTCCTCTTTTGCCATCTTTTTGTCCTAAGCTTCCTAGGAGGAAGGTGCTAAAGAAAAAGATTTTACAAGTAAAAATGTGAATTACCTATACTTGCGCATTAAAGTTCTGCTTCAGCCACAGTTGAAAATTGCAGCCTTCACATGCATCACAGCGATCATAGCCCACCACCTTAATACTTATACAGTTTGTCATTAAATCGCTGTATTGCACCAGTCCATTTCTTTCTTTCTTTCTTGCAATTTGAAGATCTGAGAACCCTTGCCTTGTAATGTTGGTGAGCTGTTCCCAAGCACACACACTGTGTGTCCCGTGATGTCTCTCACATACAGAAAGTCTTATTTAAATAGGGAAAAAATGCAGTTGTACGTAGCTTATTACAGCCAGTACTCATATTCAATTTAGGTTTAATTTGCCTATTAGAATGTTGTATGTTTGCTGGCGAGCAGTTACATGGGCGATACATTAGCTTTCAACACTGAGATCATCACTGGTATTTGGCAGTGAGAGCGATGTCCTACAATTTGACACGTCTCACACTAACCCTCCCTGTAGCCTTTTACTCCAACCCTTCCCATTAACCTCACGCTAACACCTCTCTGTAATGCTCATAGTAACTCCTCTCTGTAACCCTCCCTGTGACCCCCCCCCCCCCCCACACACACTAACCTTCCTGTTCTTTTACCCAGCTGCCATCTATGATGGTTCCTAGATGACCACAAGAGGTGCCATTTATGTACAGAATCAGTAACTGGGTATACATAGACATTGTGTAGTTTGTAACAATGTTCTGCTTTCCTCCACAGGAAATTTCCACTCCTGAACCATCCCCATCCCGCAGCAGCCGTCTGAGGCAAAGTCCTGCTTTAAGTAATCCTGCAGAAGTCCTAACTCCGAGACGCACTGGCAGATTGTCTGTGTCCACTTTGACTACCAGTCCCTACATGACTCAGTCTGGAGCACCGCCCAAGGTTTGTCTATACTCTTTAGTTTTTTTTTGTAATCTGTGCAGCAGTGTGAAGGTCTCTTCAAGCTTTGCCAGCTGTTTGCTAACAATGAAGGTTACAAATAGTATTTTCTAAGTCTGATATTTGCTGCTCAGTTGGTCTGAGCCACAATCGCCAAAATATAAGCTGCATTCCAAGATTACATTCAAGCGTTAATGCACAGTATTGGGGTCCTAGCTGATGCATTTTGAGCTACTAAAGGGTCTGTTTTAAAAGCAGCAGTATTACCAGACCGCGGCCGGACCACGACCAAACTACTCCTTCAAGGGAAAATATACTGTCTGTTCACAAATTCTTATTTTGTGAGTTAAAGTGGTTGTAAACCCTCTCGTATACCCAGTGAAGTGAAGAGCCTCAGATGATACACAGAGATGAAACAATTCCTTCTATATAAGTTTTACTTGTATATCTGCAGTCTTCTCTTTTGTACATCCCTTCAAAGTGCTAATTTTAGATGAAATCCATCTGCATTTTTCAGTATCACAGAGGAGGGGGTGGAGAGCTGCAGTTAGACCCCTTTCACACTGGGGTGTTTTTCAGGCGCTTTTGGGCTAAAAATAGCGCCTGTAAAGCTCCTGAAAAATGGCCCCCTGCAGTCTGTTTGAAAGCCCGAAGGCTTTCTCTTTAGATTGCGGGTAGTTTTAACCCTTTTTCGGCCGGTAGCGGGGGTTAAAAGCGCCCCGCTAGCGGCCGAATACCTCTGCAAAAAACAACGGTAAAGCACCACTAAAAATGCGCCCCAGTGTGAAAGCAGCCTTAGAGATCTGAGAGACACTGCAAGAGCTGATTGGAGGAAAGGAACATATACCCCCTTCAGCAGAACTGTGTTTTGAGTAGACAAACTGTGTGCTTAGCTCTCCTCCCCTTCTGCAGCTCCTGAATCAATTGACTCCTTGATAGAGCATTGGGGGACTGTACCTGAACACCGCCTGGAGAAGATTCAGAACTGGCCTGTAATGTCGCTTCGGGCACTGAATCCTGCATGGGCTCTCACTTTGGAATGTGGTGCATTGTGCTGTGTTAGCCACACGGTGCTATACAGATCCAAGGCTGTGGTCTGCCGGTGGCGGTGCCCTGTGACTGAAGAACCCTTTGTTGGTGATGGTGTCTTTCTAAGTAAGGCCCCCTAGTATCCTATGTCTGGACAACCACTTCCAGTCTGATTCCCTGCTATCCTCTGGAAATTCAGCTGGTCCTTCAGCTGCACATCCCTTCTTCTAACAATCTAGAGAGAAATTATCTCCTGGAGATTTGCTGGCCTTCGTGGACATCAGGGTTGCTTACTTGCACTTTCCCATTTTTCTCTCCACTAGCGCAATTTGTGTTTTGCTGTGGGCTATCAATTTGGCGTAAATTCCCTTTGGTCTCTCCACACCCCTGGGTCTTCATCGAGGTGCTTGCCCAGGTATTAGCTTTCTCTGTTCTAAGAGTATTCATGTTGTGGGATATCTGGACAATCTATTGTTAAAGGGTCAGCCCTCCATAACCCTGTCAACTAGTATAAAGCAGACGGTGCAGATTCTGCAGTTTCGGTTAGATCCTCAACCTTCGAAAATTGCCACTGAAACCAACTGATCGATTAGAGTACCTGGGCGTGACTTTGGATCCTCCTACCCCTGGACGAAACTGGTTTTTGGTCTGATGGTAGCTTCCTTTGGGGCAGTGATGTACTCTGTTTTACTCCAGACCATTGCAACACAACAATCTTTCAGAGTTAGACAAACAGCCTCAGTCCTTGGACCACCCCATGCATCTGACCTATAAACAGTAGATTTCCAACCTGTCACTGGAGTCAGGGAAACCTCTTCTCCCAATGAGATGATGTTCATATGACGGATGTCAGCTGGTCCTGGATTTAATTTCAGTGCAGGGACTTGGTCACCGGAGGAATCTCGATTTCCCATTGACATCATAAACCAAGGGCAATTTGGTTGTCCATTCAACGCTGCACCGCTTAGCTGCAAAGCCACCTGACCAGAATCCATATAGAAAATGCCACGATAGTGGCCTACATCAGCCATCAAAGAGGCAACAGCCACTCAAAGGGAATCAGACTTGCAGACCTGCACGTTCCAGCCCTGTTTACTGTGCACATCCCAGGGGTGGAAAATTGGCAGGCCATGAGTGTCTGGATCCAGGAATGGACTCTCCATCCAGAGCTGTTCCATGCTCTCCAAGCTCTTTGCCACAGATGGGGGTCACCTGATGTGGATCTTCTGGCATCCAAATTCAACAACAAATTAGAGAGGCTTGTTGCCAGATCCAGGGACCCTTAGGCCTTCGCAGTGGGCGCTTTGGTGACTCAGTGGGGTCAGTTTAACCTGATCTGCGTAATTCCCACTCTACAGCTTCTCTCTCATCTGTTCTGCAGGATTAAGATGGCTGGCATTAGGGTGATTTTCATTGACTGAACTGGCCCAGGATGTGTAACTTTCTTTCTCGTACATCACGGGACACAGAGCGGCATAGTCATTACTATGTGGGTTATATAGTTTACCTTCAGGTGCTGGCACTGGCAACTTCCAAACCGGAAGTACCCTCCCCTATATAAGCCCCTCCCATCCGGGAGCACCTCAGTTTTTTGCCAGTGTCTAAGGTGTTGGCCAAGAAATAACATGTGTTTTTCACTGAGCTTGCGTACAGGTTCTTTTGGGCCTCAGTAAGCTATTCCGGATCCGACCAAAAAAGCTTCATAGCTAAACGGTCGGTACCCGGGCCTTGCAGAGAAGAGCAAGGTTTTGCCTGTAATGCTTCTCTTTGGAGAGCTGGACCCTGGGATCCAGAGCTCTGGTCATACCCACGACCAAGATGTTTTCTGTGCAGGGTGCTATACAGGTCCAGGGGAGTGGAATCCTTGGGAACCCGGTCCCTGAAGGTTTAATTACAATGCCTGCCGTGATAGGTGAAGTTTGGGCTTCTGTGGACCAAACAGAGTCCTGCGGCGGGGAAAAGGTAAGTGGGGGCCCCTCAGGAACTTGGTTCTATTGAGGGGACCCCCAAGCCTAATATGTCTTTCTGCCTGTTACCTAACGGTATTCCCACTAAATATTTATGCATGCCTGTAACTACTAAAAAATGTACTATTTTTAATAGTGGTCAAGAAAAAAAAAAAAAAAAATATAGACTGCGGTACCTGTGTTAATCCACTAGAAGCCGCTGTGGAACGTTTCTTGTCATGTGGACTAGTTTCTTTTCATCAGAGCAAGTCCAGGCAGATGGTGAGTTCTCTTGTGGGAAACTGCTTCCTCTGCCATGTTGCAATGCTCGTCCATCCCCCGGCCTGCGGCAAATGGGCCCTGTCTCCTGTCCCTAGTTTCCTTTTTCAAAAAAGAGCGCCGAAGGCGCACGTGCCCGCGCGCGTGCGCGTGCACGCGCCACTATATATAGAGGTGAGCTGGGAAAGGGGGCGGAGCTTGGGGGATGACGCTCTGTGCGCGCCGCAGCGCTTCTGCGCATGTGCGGGCGTCCCAGCATGTTAAAAGGCACAGTTATGTGTTGTGAGCTGGCTATGGAGTGCAGAGACAGAGCTGGCAACATTTAAAAAAAGGCTTACAGCAAGCGGTTGATGCAGGCATCCCCATAGAAAGGCACATTAGTACACACCAACTGTTTTTATAGCAGCAATTGTGCTAGACTATTGTCAGTAAGTGGTGTATTTCGGCTGGAATACCTCAGCTTTGGGCTTAGGAATATGCCGTCCAAAAACTCCGGGACTAAAAATCCCAGGAAGCAAAGGGGGTCTCCATCGGGCTCTGAGGATCTTGGGCATGCTTCGGCTGCACCAATCTCCCCTGAAGAATCAGAGGTTAGTGACCGTAGAGCACCCTCAGGAGTACCTGGTACTGTGGCTGTCCTCAGTTCACCTGCTCCTGTGTATGTAACAGAGGAGGTTTTTTCCTCAGCTCTAGGAGGACTGGAAGAAAGATTGACAACATTGATCGCTGCTTCCCTGTCACAGGGAAAGAGCGCTCGATCTCCGTCTCCTCCCTCAGAGTACCTGTTAGCAGAGCAACAGTCCCATACAGGGATCGACCTACCTGAAGGGGATCAGGATGAGGTTGATTCTGTTGTAGAGGAATCAACAGTGGAAGAGCCATTCTCAGCATCACATGCTGAAAGATTATGGGTTCAATCCCTGACTAACATGGTCCGATCAGCATTTAAAATGCCCCTTGCGGAGCCATCATCCACTTCTGTCTCCTCGTTGGGGTCGCTAGAAGCTCCCCAGACTGTTTGTTCCTTTTCAATCCATCCTTTACTGAAAGGGCTCATTTACCAGGATTGGGAGCATCCTGATAAAATATTTACTCCTCCCAAGAGATTTCAGGTGGTCTATCCCATGGAGGATAAGTTCATCAAAAAATGGACGGTCCCTACAGTGGACGCAGCCATCTCTTTTGTGAATAAAAATCACTGACATGTCCAGTGGATAATGTCCAAATGTTCAAGGACCCAATAGATAAAAAATTGGAGTCCTTATTAAAATCTGCTTTTGCTACAGCAGGCTTGGTGACACAACCAGCAGTGGCAGCTATTGGGGTCTGCCAAGCAGTGAAGGATCAGTTGAAACAGGTCTTAAGGGACTTGCCAGATCAGCAGGCTCTTGCCCTAGCTGATCTACCTAGAGCCTTATGCTTTGCGGTTGACGCTATAAAGGATTCAATCCATCAGGCCTCCCGCCTTACGCTGTCTGTAGTGCATATGCGCAGGCTTCTGTGGCTCAAAAACTGGTCTGCTGAAGCTCCCTGTAAAAAAATTGCTGGTCAGCTTCCCATTTCATGGTGAACGCTTATTCGGGGAAGACCTGGACAAATATATCCAGAAAATTTCCAGCGGTAAAAGTACACTCTTGCCGGTTAAAAACAGAGTTAGAGGTCCCTCTTTTAAGAGGCCTGCTTCTCCAGTCCCTAGGACATCGGCTGTGAAACAGTTCCGACGGCCTCCTCGGTCAAATCCCGGGGGTAAAAATCAGGGACAATTGCAGGGTAACAAGAAACCCTGGATCAGGAGAGGTACAAAACCTCCCCCAAAGTCAAATGCATGAAGGGTTGCCCCCACTCAATCGGGTGGGGGGAAGACTTCAGTTGTTCGCAGAGACCTGGCGGGACACGATCAGAGACAGATGGGTGCTCTCCGCAGTAAGTCTGGGATACAAATTGGAGTTAAAAGACTCCCCTCCTTCCCATTTTATAAGGTCAAACGTGCCAAGGGATCCCCAGAAGAGAGGATCCCTCCTGTTGGCACTAGAACAATTATTGCTCCAAGCAGTAATTATAGAGGTTCCCCTGGAAGAATGGGGGTTCGGGTTTTACTCAAACCTCTTTACAGTCCCGAAGCCAAACGGGGACGTGAGGCCCATATTAAATCTAAAAGGGCTAAACAAATTCCTACATATCAGGACTTTCCGGATGGAGTCGATCCGATCGGTGGCCACTGCCCTACAAGGGGAGGAATGGTTAGCCTCGATTGACATCAAAGATGCTTATTTGCACATTCCCATCTTTCCAGTCCACCAAAAATTTCTACGCTTTGCGGTAGAAGGGCGCCATTTTCAGTTCAGAGCCTTACCCTTCGGTCTGGCCACAGCACCACGAGTGTTCACAAAAATTCTGGCCCCATTATTGGCCAATCTAAGAACACGAGGTGTAACGATAATGGCATATCTAGACGACTTGTTGCTGATAGACCACTCAGTGGAAAAACTAGAAGTGGTTGTTCACGAGACAATCGAGTATCTGGAATATCACGGTTGGATTATCAACCGAGACAAGTCAGCCCTAAAACCAGTCAAAAGTCTGGAATACTTGGGGCTAAGGCTGGATTCAGACCAGAGAAAATTTTTCTTGCCTCAAGAAAAGGTGTCATCTTTGAGAGATTTGATCCACCTAGTGGGTACAAAAAGACAGCCATCCATACGCCTGTGCATGAGGCTGCTGGGGAAAAATGGTGGCATCATTCGAAGCAGTACCCTACGGTCAATTCCATTCAAGGAATTTGCAAAGGGCTATACTGTCAGCCTGGAACAAAAGAGTTCAGGCCCTAGACTTACCAATGTCCTTGTCCCCTTCCGTTCGCAAAAGCCTCCGTTGGTGGTTGGTTCCCCAGAATCTGGAAAAAGGGAAATCCTTCAGTCCGATTTCTTGGAAGGTGGTCACTACAAATGCCAGCCTTATAGGCTGGGGAGCAGTACTGGAGCAATGGTCTCTCCAGGGCAGATGGTCGGATGCAGAAAAGGCCCTGCCCATCAATCTCTTAGAGATACGAGCAGCCCGGTATGCCCTAGTAGCATGGACATCCAAACTCCAAGGGTCCCCTGTCAGAATTCAATCAGACAATGCCACAGCAGTGGCATATATCAATCACCAGGGTGGCACCAGGAGTCGTGCAGCCCAGAGGGAAGCGAATTGCATCCTGGAATGGGCAGAAAGATATGTCCCAGCCATATCCGCGGTTTTCATCCCAGGAGTGGAAAATTGGAGAGCGGACTTTCTAAGTCGCCAGCAATTATGCCCGGGGGAATGGTCTCTTCACCCCGAGGTTTTCCAGGCAATATGCCAGCGGTGGGGAACACCGGATGTAGATCTGCTAGCATCCAGATTCAACGCAAAGGTGGACAGATTTGTGTCTCGCACAAGGGATCCCCTAGCTTGCGGCTCGGATGCGCTAGTGTTCCCTTGGGATCAGTTCAAACTGATATATGCATTTCCACCGCCACAAATGTTACCGCGATTAATCCGCAGAATCAGGGTAGAAAAGAAACCAGTGATTCTGGTGGCTCCAGCGTGGCCCCGAAAAGCATGGTACGCGGAGATTGTAAAAATGTCTGTGGGGAGTCCTTGGACCCTCCCACATCAACCGGACCTGCTTTCGCAAGGACCGATATACCACCCTTCCTTACCAGCCCTAGGTTTGACGGCCTGGCTATTGAAGCCCACATTCTAAAAAAGAGAGGTCTCTCTAATCCTGTGGTCTCTCTAATCCTGTGGTATCTACCATGATCAATGCCAGGAAGCCGGTATCCAGGCAGATCTACTATAGAATCGGGAAGGCGTACATCGCCTGGTGTGAGGCCAAGAAATGGCATCCACGTAAGTACATAATAGGTAGGATTCTGGACTTCCTACAGTGGGCTGTAGATAGGAAGCTTGCCTTGAGTACTATCAAGGGTCAGATTTCGGCCTTGTCAATATTTTTTCAGAGGCCCTTGGCTTCGCATTCACTAGTCAAAGCCTTTATACAAGGAGTGATGCGTATTAGCCCTCCGGTTAATATTCCCATATGTCCATGGGACTTAAACCTGGTTCTGTCGGTTCTACAGAAACAACCATTTGAACCATTACAGCATATTTCCCTGTTTCTTCTCACCAGGAAATTGATTTTTCTAGTAGCCATTTGTTCGGCTAAAAGAGTGTCAGAATTAGCCGCTATGTCCTGTAGGGAGCCATATCTGGTTGTCCATAAGGACAGAGTAGTGTTACGTCCTCATCCAGCCTTTCTTCCTAAGGTGGTATTGAGGTTTCATTTGAACCAAGATGTGGTTCTTCCTTCTTTTTTCCCCAAGCCTAGTTCAGTAGAGGAAAAATTATTACATTCTTTGGATGTAGTAAGAGCAGTTAAAGCTTATCTAAAAGCCACTGCTCAGATTCGCAGAACGGATACTTTGTTTATTCTGCCGGAAGGCCCCAGAAAGGGTCAGGCAGCGTCAAAATCTACTTTAGCCAAGTGGATTTGACAGGTCATTATGCAAGCTTATGGCTTGAGAAGGAGACCGCCTCCGTTCAAAGTTAGGGCGCACTCCACGAGAGCAGTTGGAACTTCATGGGCAGTGCATCACCAGGCCTCCCTGGCTCAAATCTGTAAGGCCGCAACATGGTCTTCAGTACACACGTTTACTAGGTTCTACCAGGTGGACGTTAGAAGTCAGGAGGATGTCGCCTTTGGGCGCAGTGTGTTGCAGGCCGCAAAAGATCCTCATATCTGATAGCGCTCAGCTTATGTATGGTGTACCCCCCCCCCTCATTGGGCATTGCTTTAGGACATCCCACATAGTAATGACTATGCCGTTCTGTGTCCCGTGATGTACGAGAAAGAAAATAGGATTTTTATAACAGCTTACCTGTAAAATCCTTTTCTTGGAGTACATCACGGGACACAGAGCTCCCGCCCCTCTTTAGGGACACTTATTGCTTTGCTACAAAACTGAGGTGCTCCCGGATGGGAGGGGCTTATATAGGGGAGGGTACTTCCGGTTTGGAAGTTGCCAGTGCCAGCACCTGAAGGTAAACTATATAACCCACATAGTAATGACTATGCCGCTCTGTGTCCCGTGGTGTACTCCAAGAAAAGGATTTTACAGGTAAGCTGTTATAAAAATCCTATTTTTGACTCTTCGTGGGCTTTTCCAGGTTTGTCTGTATCTGTCCCAAGGTGTGCTCCACCATCCTGCTTCTCAGCTGCTGGCTTTAATGTCATAGCTGTTGAAACCCAGGTCCTGAGGGATAAAGGCCTATCAAATTTGGTTATTTTCAATCTCCGAAAGCCTAGGAAGTTGACTTCTCGCAATGTCTACTGTCGCACCTGAAAGGCATACTTTGCATGGTGCAAGACTAGGAAATTCTATCCTAGGAAGTACTTTGTGGAACACATCCTGTACTTTCTGCAGTTTGGTCTGTACCAGCAACTGACCTTGAGTACCACCAAGAGGAAAATCTTGGTCCTGTTTTGTTTTTTAGAGACCATTGGCCTCTAATTCTAATGCCGCGTACACACGACCGTTTTTCATGACGAGAAAAATGCCATTTTTTAATTTGGTCATTAAAAACGATCGTGTGTAGGCTCCAGAACATTTTTTGCAACGTGAAAAATGGGCATTAAAAATTTGGAACATGCTCTATTTTTTTCTCGTTGTTTTTCACGTCGTCGTTTTTCTCGTCGTGAAAAACGGCCGCGTGTAGGCTTTAACGACGTGAAAAAGACGCACATTCTCAGAAGCAAGTTATAAGAAGGGAGCGTTCTGGTAAAACTAACGTTCATAATAGATATAGCACATTCGTCACGCTGTAACGGATTGAAGAGCACAAGGCTGAAAATCACGAATCGTCTCTCACCAAACTTTACTAACACGAGGATCAGCAAAAGCAGCCCAAAGGGTGGCGCCATCCGAATGGAACTTCCCCTTTATAGTGCCGTTGTACGTCACCGCGCTTTGCTTGAGCATTATTTTTCACGATAGTGTGTAGCCAAGGGAGGCTTGAAAAGAATCACGTCGAGAAAAACTTAGGTTTTTTTTCAATGACATTAAAAACGGTCGTGTGTACGCGGCATAAGGCTTTTGTGTAGAGTGTTGCACACATTTTTTCCCCTGTGACTCCTAGAGACCTGAACCTGGTTCTTTAAGCCCTTCAGAGGCTGCCCTTTGAAACCATTAGGGATATTATCTTGTCTTATCTCACTTCCAAGTTGGTTATTCTTGTAGCTATCACCGTAACGTGGAGCATTTCTGGGTCAGCAGGTATATCCTTTAACCACTTCCCTACCCAGCCATAGACAAATGACGTCCACAGATGGGATCTCCCATCCCGGGTGGACGTCATATGACGTCCTCGGCTTTGTAGGGGGATATCTGAATGATGCCTGCAGCTAGAGGCATCATTCAGATATCCTTTTGAAGTGCCGGCGATTCTGTGCACCATAAGAACGATCATAGTGGCGGTTCCGCCGCTTGATCGTTCTTATAGGTGGCGGGAGGGGACACTCCCGGTGCTTCTCCAGGCTCCCCCGTGCGATCGGGGACCCGGAGCGAATCTTCCGGCATCGTTGGTGGAGTCACGTGATGAGCATAGAGATGACTGGTGACCAGATGGTCACCAGTCATCTCTATGATCGTCGGAGGCCCGGGCGCGATGTGATGACGTCATGCCCGGGTCTCAAATGTAAACAAAGCCGCCATTGCGGCTGTAAGTATGAAATCAGTGAAAATTTCTCTTATCATCCATGGACTGACACGGTGTCTCTTTACACTTTACACGTGGGTTATGTCCCTGCTTGCAGGAGAAGACCTAGGCAGAATGTGAGATGTTATACATACATTCTAAAAGCCAGAGCTGAACAGCCCCACCCAGGGGGCGGTCCCTCCGGGCATAACCCTCCCACTACAGTCAGCAGACTTCAGTTTTTTTCTGCCTAGCAGAAGGAGAAGACGTGGCTCCCTCAGGAGCCAGTCTCCTGACCTATTTTTATTCCTTTTTGGAATTCTTTTTTATTTTATTTTGAGAATCTTCTATCAACTGTCGGCTGGGCAACAGGTTGGGTACAAGATATCCTCGTAGTCTTCCCTGTCCGACCATCGAGCGTGCTGATCCTCGCCTTGTGTGCGTGAGACTCAGTTCACGACAGGCCCCATGACTCCAGGGGTGGCCGGGTTTGCTTTCATGCTCCCACGGTCCTCTCAAGACTGAACAGCTCCTGACTGACTGTATCTTTCGCGGTGGACCGGGCCGACAGCTACTCAGTACTGCACTGTGATAGTCCTGTCAGAAACACCAGTGTGTCCCTCAGGGGACGGGTAAGTAGTCTCTCCTGCCTGCAGGTGAGTACAAAGGGCTGTGTGTTTCTCTGTGGGGGATTTTCCCTGTCTCCCCCTGTATTTTATTGTCGCTCTCTGTCACCATTACTGGCGCTGGCTGTGTGGGGTGCTTGGGGGTCATACTGTTCTTGGGGGGCTCATGCTGGTCTGCAATGTATGCCTGGGGGCTTTTTTGTGTGGGTTTTTGTTTTTTTTGGGGGCCTGAGCGCCGAGTGGCGCTGTGCGTGTGTGCCGTTTCATTTTAACTGCGTCATGGCGGCCATCTTGCCGCGGATCGCCTCAGTGAAGTGCGGCGGCCATTTTCTTGTAGCCCGCGCGCTTTTCAGCACTAGTTTGGCCTCTAGCGCTGCTGTAGCAGCGCGAATCTCCTCACAGTCTCCTCACAGCTCACCAGCGCTGACACAGCGCGGTACAGACAGCGGAACTAAGCGGTCCCTGGTCCGGTTTGGTGAGTCCCCTGGGCGCCCCCTCCTCAGTCAGCACAGCCTGTGGGTGGACTTTTTATCTGAGAGAGTCTCAGGGAGGGACAATATGGAGTCTGTGTCACCAGCTTCCCCTAAAAATGTCAGTGGCAACAGGCAGTGCTTCAGCACTGCGGTCCCTATGGACCTGTTGTGGGCAGCCCTGGAATCAATTTCTGACCAGGATGGGAGCTGTGTGCAAGCGCAAGGTGCAAATAAGGCGCCCTCTCCCCACTTTATCTACTCGAGGGCAGTGCGCTGATTCAGATATGGGCCTAGCCACTATCGCTCAGGACCCTAGTTCTGAATGTATGGATGGTTTTGAACAGGACATTCCTTATGAGGGAAACTCCAGTTCTGAGTCAGTAAATGACAGGGCGCTTGTTAGTGTGCTCATGAATGCGGTGAGGGACACTCTCAAGCTCAAATGCTGCGGATGCAGAACCTCAGGCGGATACTGTCTCCTTTGGTTCTTTTAAGGCCAGGCCTTCTAAAGGGGTTTTTTCCATTGTACTTTCTTTGACCAGCTCATTGATAAGGTCTGGGAAAAGCCGCAGAAGAATTTTTTTATGGTCCCGCGGCGTTTGTCTATCAGATACCCCTTGAAGATGCCCTACTTAAAAAGTGGGCTTCTCCCCCAGGGTCGACCCTCCAGTCGCCCGGTTGAACAAGGCCATCACTCTCCCGATGGAGGGGACTCCTGCATTTGAGGACCCCACTGACAGGAGGTCAGAAGTGGTGAGCAGAACCATGTTTGCCTTGTTGGGATCCGCCCTACGACCTGTGGTAGCGGCGACCCTTGTGTCTAAAACACTTACAGGTTGGGCAAAAATGTTGCACCTAGCTGTTCAGGAGCATATTCTTCCTCCAGACACAGTTGCTCTGGCCCACCAACTGGTTCAGGGCCTGGTTTCTGTGTGCGACGCCACGCTGAACGCGGCCCCTTTAATATCCAGGGCCTCTGTCTCGGCGGTGGTATTGCGTCGTCTTATCTGGTTGAAATGCTGGTCTGCTGACCTAGCCTTAGGAAGCTCCTGACGGATCTACTATTTAAAGGCGGTAGACCTTTCGGTGCTGCTCTGGATGACATCGTCATGGATGTCATGGGAGGTAAACGCACTCTTCTTCCTTAGACTAGCAAGGGTGAGGAGGCCCGCCGCAAACAGGGGCCTTCCTTTCCAGCAAAACGGTTTTTTTTTCGTCAGTCAGAGTCCACAGGTAGGCCCTCTCAGACTGACGGCAGTGCGGCTGGTGGGCACAAGTGCCCCTGGGTGCGTAAGCCAAACAAGCGGCTCCCAAGCCCGCCTCCGCGTGAAGTCTTGCCTCCGCCCGACTCTGGGGTGGGGGGACGACTTTGCAGGTTCACGGATCGGTGGACCTCCCGAATCTCCGACTGGTGGGTGTGCGAGGTGGTCACCTCAGGATATAGGATAGTATTCCGATCCTGGCCCCCACACAGATTCTTTCCCTTGAATCTTCCTCTCCTTCCTACCTGTCGGGCAGCCCTCTTGGGGGCTGTACAGGATTTGATCAGGTCCGGAGTGATTGTGCCGGTTCCGTCACAGGAGAGTTTTCAGGGATTCTGCTCGAATCTGTTTGTCGTCCCAAAAATAGGACGTGGTTCGACCTATCCTGGACCTCAAGGCCCTGAATGCCTTCGAGAAGGTGCAGAAATTCCGCATGGGATCCATTCGCATGGTGATCGCTACACTCCACCAAAGGGATTTTCTTCTGGCGTCCTTGGACTTCAAGGACGCCTACTTGCATGTTCCGATCTGCGCAAGTCACCAGAAGTTTCTGCGCCTTGCGATCAGCGAAGTCCACTATCGATTGTGGCTCTTCCTTTCGGCCTTGCCTCGGCACCAAGGGTGTTCACCAAGGTGCTTGCTCCGGTTCTAGCCTTCTGTTACAGCGAGGTATTGCTGTCGTGGGCTATCTGGACGGTCTTCTGCTATGAGCAGAAAGTGGCTCAGACTTAGAGGAAAGGTGACTATTGTCAATTAAACCCTCAGGGACTTCGGGTGGTTCCGGAACATTCAGGAGTCAGTCCTGGTCCCGACTCAGTGTCTGGAGTATCTAGTTCTGGTTCTGGACTCCTTGGAGGCAAAGGTATCCTACCTCTGGAGAAGTTGCTGACACTTCAGTCTGCGGTGCGGGTGCTGACATCCCGAATATGGTTGTCAATCCGTTGTTTGCATGAGAGTCCCGGGACTCCTGGTGGCCTCCTTTGCGGCCATTCCGTATGCCCAATCACACACCAGGGCATTGCAGAAGGAGATCTTGTCCACCTGGGACAAATCCCCGTTGTCCTTGGATCTTCGGATCCAGGTGATTCACCTGGTCAGGGCGTCCCTGACATGGTGGTTGGGACCCTCGGCTCTTCGGTCCGGAAAGTCGTTCCCCTCCCATCCAAGGGACGGTACTCACGACGGACACCAGCCTGACGGGCTGGGGTGGAGTCTGGGGAGTCCTGTCGGCTCAAGGCCTTGGACTCCGGACGAGCCCGTTTACCAATCATTGTTCTGGAAATACGGGCCATCAGACTGTGTCTCTCCTCAGGTCGGAGAGAGTACGGGGTCGCTCCATCAGGAGCCAGTCCGACAACGCCACGGCCGTGGCGTATGTAAACCATCACGGGGGGACTTGGAGCTCAGCTGCGGCTTCCGAGGTAATCCGTATCCTGAAGTGGGCCGGAAGAAACGTGCCGGCTCTGTAGGGGCGGACTATCTGAGTCGCCAATCGCCGGACCAGGAAGAGTGGTCCTTGCATATTTCAACTCCTTTGCCGACGGTGGGGCACGTCGGATGTGGACCTGATGGCCTCTCGACTCAGTCGCAAGGGTCGAGGTTGTGGCCAGATCCAGGGATCCTTGGGCGATGACTCGGATGCGTTGGTGGCCCCATAGGGTCCTTATCGCCTGATATATACTCCGGTGATCCTAATTGTTCCGGATTGGCCTCAGCGTCACTGGTACGCTGATCTGGTACGTCTCGTTGCGGACGTTCCCTGGCGGTTGCCGATGAGGGAGGACCTTCAGTCTCAAGGTCCTATGTTTCATCAGGCTTACAGTCTCTGGCTTTAACGGCAGAGCTGTTAAAAGCCAGGTGTTGAGGGACCGAGGTCTCTCGGACTCTGTCATTTTGACCATGTTAAGGACACGGAAGTCTTCCTCCCAGGCAGATCTATCACCGTGCCTGGAAAGGTTATATCGCCATATGCAAAGCGCTGGACTGGCGTCCTCGGACGTATTCCGTCCCCAGAATCTTGCGTCCTCTACAGTGTGGAGTGACCCAAAAGCTTGCTTTGAGTACCATCAAGGTTCAGATTTCAGCCTTGGCCGTCTTCTTTCAGCGACCTCTAGCGGGTCATTTCTTGGTTAGCACCTTGTGTTGGGGGTTCGCCATGTGCTCCCTCCTGTCAAGCCTTCTCTCCCACCGTGGGATCTGAATTTGGTGCTCTCGGTCCTCCAGGAACCTCCTTTTTGGGAATATCCGGGATATTCCTCTCTTGTCTTGTCTCAGAAGGTGGCCTTTTAGTGGCAATCACTTCTGTTTGACGAGTGTCTGAGTTGGCGGCTTTGTCCTGCAAGTCGCCATATTTAGTCATCCATAAGGATAAGGCGGTGTTGCATCCGCGACCTTCCCTTTTGCCAAAGGTGGTGTCTACCTTTCACCTACATGAGGACATTGTCCTCCCGTCCTTGTGTCCTCACCCATCGCATCCCAGAGAGTTTGCGCTGCACATATTGGATGTGGTACGAGCCTTACGGGTGTACCTGTCTGCTACTGCTTCTATTCGGAAGTCCGACTCACTGTTTGTGACTGCCCCTGGTCCATAACAGGGCCAAGCGGTTTCGTCTGCCATCATTTTTAGGGGAATCAGACGAACCGTCATTCAAGCCTATGCTCTCAAAGGGCGGGCGCCTCCCTTTCCGGTTACGGCGCATTCCACCAGGGCAATTGGTGCTTCCTGGGTTTTCCGACATCAAGCGTCGGTTGCACAAGTGTGCAAGGCGGCGACCTGGTCGTCTGTTCATACCTTTTAAGTTTTTTATAAGGTTGATGTGGCTGCATCTTCGGATGCTTCCTTCGGCCGCAGGGTGCTGCAGGCCGCTGTTTAAAGTTGCGACTCCTCCGTTGAGGAGATCTACCTTCTTGGAGTGAAAGTTTGGGTTTTCCATTTATACTGCTCCCATCCCTCTTGACACTGCTTTGGGACATCCCACGTGTAAAGTGTAAAGAGACACCGTGTCAGTCCATGGATGATAAGAGAAAATAGGATTTTTTGTACTCACCGTAAAATCCTTTTCTCTGACATCCATGGACTGACACGGCACCCACCCTTCCTTTTAAGTTTGTACTGCTTTGTTACGAACTGAAGTCTGCTGACTGTAGTGGGAGGGTTATGCCCGGAGGGACCGCCCCCTGGGTGGGGCTGTTCAGCTCTGGCTTTTAGAATGTATGTATAACATCTCACATTCTGCCTAGGTCTTCTCCTGCAAGCAGGGACATAACCCACGTGTAAAGTGTAAAGAGACACCGTGTCAGTCCATGGATGTCAGAGAAAAGGATTTTACGGTGAGTACAAAAAATCCTATTTTTTTCACTGATCTCATGCTTTCCAGCCTGGAGGAGAGATGTGGGGTCTTATTGACCCCGCATCTCTCAATAAAGAGAACCTGTCACACACATTCCTATTACAAGGGATGTTTACATTCCTTGTAATAGGAATAAAAGTGATCAAAAAAAAAAAAAAAGTAAAATTATTGTAAAAAAATAAATAAGTAAAATAAATAAATAATAATAAAAAAAATTAAAACGCCCCTGTCCCCGGTAGCTCGCGATCAGAAGCGAATGCACACGTAAGTCGCCCACATATGTAAACGCCGTTCAAACCACGCATGTGAGGTATCGCCGCGTGCGTTAGAGCGCGTGCAACAATTCTAGCACTAGACCTCCTCTGTAATTCTAACCTGGTAACCTGTAAAAAAAATTAAAGCGTCGCCTATGGAGATTTTTAAGTACCGAAGTTTGTTGCCATTCCATGAGTGTGCGCAATTTTAAAGCGTGACATGTTAGGTATCTATTTACTCGGCGTAACATTATCTTTGATATGTTCCCAAAAAATTGGGCTAACTTTACTGTTTTGTTATTTTTTAATCCATGAAACCATTTTTTTTTTAAAAAAAAAGGCGTTTTTAAAAAAAAGGCGTTTGAAAAATTATTGCGCAAATATTGTGCAAGAAAAAAATGTTGCAATGACCGTCATTTTATTCCCTAGGGTGTCTGCTAAAAAAACATATATAATGTTTGGGGGTTCTGAGTAATTTTCTAGCAAAAGAATGATGATTTGTACATGTAGGAGAGAAGTGTCAGAATAGGCCCGGTATTGAATAGGTACAAAAAGCCCGGTGTTGAAGTGGTTAAAGAACCATTCTTAGTGTTACACAAGAACAAGGTTGTCTCCCTAAGTTGGTTTCCACCTTCCACCTCAACCAAGACCTTCTTCTCCCTCCTTATGTCTAAAACATCCCAAAGAAATTGCTCTCTGCTGTCTCGATGTGGTATACACTGTGAGAGTTTACTTTTTGGCTACAGCTTCTTTCAGGCAATTGGATTCCTTTTGTTGTCCTTCCTGAAAATTCCAGGAGAAGGCTTCCTACTACCATCTCCAACATTGCTAGATGGATTAGACAAGTCCGCATTCCAACCTGTGGTCTAAGGGTTAGGGTTCCTCCCTTCCCTGTTAAGGCACACAGTACCAGATCTGTTGGTGCTTCGTGAGTTTTTCAGCCTCCAGCATCACTTTCTCAGATTTGTAAGGCTGTTACCTGGTCTTCTGTTAACATTTAGGTTTTATCAGGTGGGCGTTCATGCTTTCTCATGTCCGTTCAGGCGTAAGGTGCTGCAAGCTACTTCCTGAGTTCGATCGAGCCCTTATTGACCAATTTGTTATGTGGGCCTGTTGGCACTGTTTGTTGCTATTCCCCCCTCCCCCCCCCACTTCAGTTAGACTGCTTTTAGATATCCCATAGTTACTTTTAGGATTCTGTATCCTATACTATACTATACTATACTATACTATACTATACTATACTATTAAGAACCATTTTTTTTTAAGTACCAGGCACTAGTGCCTCCTGCCCTTTTTTTTTTTTTTTTCTTTATCTCCTTATTTAAATAAAGAAAGCGCTGCGGCAATAAAAAGTTATTTTGAGTCAGTCCTCAGGAAGGAACAACAACTGATGGTAGATAGCAGTCCAAAGAGTGACCTATAGGTGCCCATATAGCATAAAGAGCAAGGAATCACATATGCTGTAAACATCAAAACACAGTGCTTGAAAAACCGGGGTGACCACCACCGTAAGTAAAATGGCTGCTTACCAGAAGCAAGCCAAAGAGCGCAGTCGGCTATAACCTAGCCGCGGCCTTTAGCTTGCGTGCAGTAGGTAGATGGAACTCGGACCCAGTCCGGACACCCAGGACACTCCTCCAGTATATCGTATGCTGTATTACTAGCTCCGTATGCAGTATGGATCAAGAAAAGGAGAGGACCATAGGGTGATGATGTCTTATCTTTGCTCGCTCTGTCCAAACAAAGGAAGTAAAAGATAAATCCTTGTGCCTCTGGCATGGATTTGCAGCATCATGTCTTTCCCTGCTTACTTAACTGAGGGTTGCTGACAGTGGGAGGGGATGACCCGTAGCTTTTTTCTTTTTCGTACATCACGGGACACAGAGCGACATAGCAATTACTATGTGGGCTATATAGATTACCTTCAGGTGCTGGCACTGGCAACTTCCAAGACAGGAAGTACCCTCCCCTATACAGGTCCTTCTCAAAAAATTAGCATATTGTGATAAAGTTCATTATTTTCTGTAATGTACTGATAAACATTAGACTTTCATATATTTTAGATTCATTACACACAACTGAAGTAGTTCAAGCCTTTTCTTGTTTTAATATTGATGATTTTGGCATACAGCTCATGACAACCCAAAATTCCTATCTCAAAAAATTAGCATATCATGAAAAGGTTCTCTAAACGAGCTATTAACCTAATCATCTGAATCAACTAATTAACTCTAAACACCTGCAAAAGATTCCTGAGGCTTTTAAAAACTCCCAGCCTGGTTCATTACTCAAAACCGCAATCATGGGTAAGACTGCCGACCTGACTGCTGTCCAGAAGGCCATCATTGACACCCTCAAGCAAGAGGGTAAGACACAGAAAGAAATTTCTGAACGAATAGGCTGTTCCCAGAGTGCTGTATCAAGGCACCTCAGTGGGAAGTCTGTGGGAAGGAAAAAGTGTGGCAGAAAACGCTGCACAACGAGAAGAGGTGACCGGACCCTGAAGAAGATTGTGTAGAAGGACCGATTCCAGACCTTGGAGGACCTGCGGAAGCAGTGGACTGAGTCTGGAGTAGAAACATCCAGAGCCACCGTGAACAGGCGTGTGCAGGAAATGGGCTACAGGTGCCGCATTCCCCAGGTCAAGCCACTTTTAAACCAGAAACAGCGGCAGAAGCGCCTGACCTGGGCTACAGAGAAGCAGCACTGGACTGTTGCTCAGTGGTCCAAAGTACTTTTTTCGGATGAAAGCTAATTTTGCATGTCATTCGGAAATCAAGGTGCCAGAGTCTGGAGGAAGACTGGGGAGAGGGAAATGCCAAAATGCCTGAAGTCCAGTGTCAAGTACCCACAGTCAGTGATGGTCTGGGGTGCCATGTCAGCTGCTGGTGTTGGTCCACTGTGTTTTATCAAGGGCAGGGTCAATGCAGCTAGCTATCAGGAGATTTTGGAGCACTTCATGCTTCCATCTGCTGAAAAGCTTTATGGAGATGAAGATTTCATTTTTCAGCACGACCTGGCACCTGCTCACAGTGCCAAAACCACTGGTAAATGGTTTACTGACCATGGTATTACTGTGCTCAATTGGCCTGCCAACTCTCCTGACCTGAACCCCATAGAGAATCTGTGGGATATTGGGAAGAGAAAGTTGAGAGACGCAAGACCCAACACTCTGGATGAGCTTAAGGCCGCTATCGAAGCATCCTGGGCCTCCATAACACCTCAGCAGTGCCACAGGCTGGTTGCCTCCATGCCACGCCGCATTGAAGCAGTCATTTCTGCAAAAGGATTCCCGACCAAGTATTGAGTGCATAATCGAACATAATTATTTAAAGGTTGACTTTTTTTGTATTAAAAACACTTTTCTTTTATTGGTCGGATGAAATATGCTAATTTTTTGAGATAGGATTTTTGGGTTTTCATAAGCTGTATGCCAAAATCATCAATATTAAAACAAGAAAAGGCTTGAACTACTTCAGTTGTGTGTAATGAATCTAAAATATATGAAAGTCTAATGTTTATCAGTACATTACAGAAAATAATGAACTTTATCACAATATGCTAATTTTTTGAGAAGGACCTGTATAAGCCCCTCCCATTCGGGAGTACCTCAGTTTTTTGCCAGTGTCTAAGGTGTTGGCCAAGGTTAACATGTATTCATCTGGGCTTGTGTACAGGTTCTTTTGGGCCTTAGCAAGCTATTCCGGATCCGACCAAAAAAGCTTCATAGCTAAACGGTCGGTACCCGGGCCTTGCAGGGAAGAGCAAGGTTTTGCCTGTAATGCCTCTCTTAGGAGGGCTGGACCCTGGGATCCAGAGCTCTGGTCATACCCAAAACCAAGATGTTATCTGTGCAGGGTGCTATACAGGTCCAGGGGAGTGGAATCCTTGGGAACCCGGTCCCTGAAGGTCTAAGTACATTGCCTGCCGTGAGAGGCGAAGTTTGGGCTTCTGTGCCAAACAGAGTCCTGCGGCGGGGAAAAGGTAAGTGGGGGCCCCTCAGGAACTTGGTTCTATTGGGGGGCCCTCAATCCTAATATGTCTTTCTGCCTGTTACCTAAACAGTATTCCCGCTAATATCTGTATATGCCTAAAGACTGCTAATCCTAGAAAATGTTTTTTCATATAGGAGTTTAAAAAAAGACAAGGTGCGGTACCTGTGTTTATCCACTAGAGACCGCTGTGGAACGTCTTTTTCTTTGGACTATTCCTTCCATGGTGAAAGTCCAGGCAGATGGTGGGCTCTCTTGAAAGGGAAGCTGCATTCCTCTGTCATGTTGCCTCAACGCTCTTCCATCCCCGGGCCCTGGTGAAAACAGGGACCCTGGCTCCTCTCCCTGTCTTCATGGGTAGACGCCGATGGCGCACACGTGTGTGTGTGTGTGTGTGTGCGCACGCACGCTTTCTTTTATAAGAATAGGCCGTAAAAAGGGGCGCAGCCTGGTGGATGATGCTCTGTGTGCGCCGGGCGCTTCTGCGCATGTGCGGGCATCCCAGCTAAGTAAAAGGACGCAGTTTTCTATGAACTAGCTGTGGAGGACAGAGCAAAAAAGGGCTGGTAACATGTTATAACAGGCTTACAGCAGGCGGTTGATACAGGCATCCCCTAGAAAGGCACATTAGTAGACACCAACTGATACATATAGCAGCAAGTACGTTAGACTATTATCAGTAAAGGGTGTACTGCGGCTGGAATACCTCAGCTTTGGACTTAGGAATATGCCGCCCAAAAAGCTCCTGGACTTACCACCCAGGAAGCATAGGGGATCTCGGTTCGGGCTCTGAGGATCTGGAGCATGCATCTGCACCTGCCTCCCCTGAGAAATCAGAGGTTAGTACCCGTAGAGAACCCCCAGGAGTGCCAGGTACTGCGGCTGCCCTCAGTTCACCTGCTCCTGTATATGTAACAGAGGAGGCTTTTGCCTCAGCTCTGGGAGGATTGGAACAAAGATTGGCAGCATTGATCGCTTCTTCCCTACCAGAAAGAAAGCGCGCCAGATCTCCGTCACCTCCATCAGAGTACCTGGTTGCAGAGCAACAGTCCCAGGAAGGGATTGACCTACCTGAAGGGGATCAGGATGAGGTTGACTCTGTCTTAGAGGAAATTATGGGTTCAGTCCCTAACTGACATGGTTCGATCAGCACTTAAAAAGCCTCTTGTTGAATCGTCAACTACCTCTGTCTCCTCGTTGGGGTTGTTAAAAGCTCTCCAGACTAATTGTTTCTTTCCAATTTATCCGTTACTGGAAGGACTTATATACCAGGACTGGGAACATCCTGATAAACTATTTGTTCCCCCTAAGAGATTTCCGGTGATCTATCCCATGGAGGATAAGTTCACCCAAAAATGGAGTGTTCCTACGGTGGACGCAGCCATCTCTTCTGTGAACAAATCAGTGACATGTCCAGTAGATAATGTTCAAATGTTCAAGGACCCAATAGATAAAAGATTGGAGTCCCTGTTAAAATCTGCCTTTTCCACAGCAGGGGCGGTTACACAGCCAGCAGTGGCAGCTATTGGAGTTTGCCAAGCTTTGAAGGATCAGATGAAACTGGTCTTAAGGGACTTGCCGGATCAGCAGGCCCAGGCTCTGGCTGATCTGCCTAGAGCTTTATGCTTTGCGGTTGACGCCATCAAGGATTCCATCCATCAGGCCCTCCCGCCTTACGCTGTCTTTGGTACATATGCGTAGACTTCTGTGGCTCAAGAACTGGTCTGCTGAGGCTCCCTGTAAAAAGCTCTTAGTTAGCTTCCCATTTCATGGTGAACGCCTATTCGGCGAAGACCTGAATAAATATATTCAGAAGATTTCCAGTGGTAAAAGTACTCTCTTACCGGTTAAAAAGAGGTTAGAGGTCCCTCCTTTAAGAGGCCTACCTCTCCAGTCCCGGGGATATCTGCTGCTAAGCAGTTCCGACGGCCTCCTTAGTCAAATTCCGGAGGTAAAAATCAGGGACAATCACAGGTCAATAAAAAACCCTGGATCTGAAGAGGTACTAAACCAGCCTCCAAGTCAGCCCTATGAAGGGCTGCCCCCACTCAAACGGGTGGGGGGAAGACTTCGGTTGTTCGCAGAGACCTGGCGGGAGACGATCAGAGACAGATGGGTGCTCTCCGCAGTAACTCTGGGATACAAGTTGGAGTTAAAAGAGTCTCCTCCGTCCCATTTTATGTGGTCAAGCGTGCCAAAAGATCCTCTGCAGAGAGGATCTCTCCTGTTGGCATTAGAACAACTATTGCTCCAAGGAGTAATTATGGAAGAATGGGGGTTGGGTTTCTACTCAAACCTTTTCACAGTCCCGAAACCAAACGGAGACGTAAGACCCATATTGGATCTAAAGGGTCTAAACAAATTCCTGAACGTCTGCGGATGGAGTCGATCCGGTCGGTAGCCGCTGCCCTACAAGGGGAGGAATGGTTAGCCTCGATCGACATCAAAGATGCTTACTTGCACGTTCCCATCTTTCCAGGTCATCAAAGAATTCTACGCTTTGCAGTGGAAGGGCGCCATTTTCAGTTCAGAGCCTTACCTTTCGGTCTGGCCACAGCACCACGGGTGTTCACAAAAATTTTGGCCCCACTGTTGGCCGATCTAAGAACACGAGGTGTAACGATAATGGCATACCTAGACGACCTGTTGTTGATGGACCACTCAGTTGCCAGACTAGTAGTGGTAATTCTCGATACGATCAAGTATCTGGAGTCTCATGGTTGGATCATCAACCTGGACAAGTCAGCCCTACAGCCAGTCAAAAGTCTGGAATACTTGGGGCTACGGCTGGATTCAGACCAGAGGAAGTTTTTCTTACCTCAAGACAAGGTATCCTCTTTGAGGGACTTGGTCCGTCTGCTTTGTGCAAAAAGACAGCCGTCCATACGCCTGTGCATGAGGCTGCTGGGGAAGATGGTAGCATCATTCGAAGCTGTGCCATACGCCCAGTTCCACTCAAGGAATTTGCAAAGGGCCATACTGTCGGCCTGGAACAAAAAAGTTCAGGCCCTAGACTTCCCGATGTCCTTGTCCCCTTCTGTTCGGAAGAGTCTCTGTTGGTGGTTGATTCCCCAGAATCTGCAAAAGGGGAAATCCTTCAGTCCGATTGCTTGGAAGGTGGTCACTACAGATGCCAGCCTTACAGGCTGGGGGGCAGTACTGGACCAATGGTCTCTCCAGGGCAGATGGTCAGATACAGAGAAGGCCCTGCCCATCAATCTCTTAGAGATGCGAGCAGCCCGGTATGCCCTAAAAGCATGGACATCCAAACTTCAAGGGTCCCCTGTCAGAATTCAATCAGACAATGCCACGACAGTGGCAAATATCAATCATCAGGGGGGCACCAGGAGTCATGCAGCCCGGTGGGAAGTAAATCACATCCTGGAATGGGCAGAAAAGCATGTTCCATGCATGTCCGCTGTCTTCATTCCAGGGGTGGAGAATTGGAAGGCGGACTTTCTGAGTCGCCAACAGTTCTGCCTGGGGGAATGGTCCCTTCATCCCGAGGTTTTCCGAGCAATATGTCAGCGATGGGGAACACCGGATGTAGATCTTCTAGCATCCAGATTCAACGCAATGGTGGACAGGTTTGTCTCTCGGACAGGGGATCCCCTCGCTTGTGGCTCGGATGCTCTGGTGTTCCCTTGGGATCAGTTCAAACTAGTATATGCATTCCCACCGCTACAATTGTTGCCTCCTCCGCAGAGTCAGGTTGGAAAAGAAGCCGGTGATCCTGGTGGCTCCAGCGTGGCCCCGAAGATCCTGGTACGCGGAGATTGTAAAAATGTCTGTGGGGAGTCCTTGGACCCTTCCACGTCGTCCGGACCTGCTTTCGCAAGGACCGATATACCACCCTTCCTTACTAACTCTAGGTTTAACGGCCTGGCTATTGAATCCCACATCCTAAAAAAGAGAGGTCTCTCTAACTCTGTGGTATCTACTATAATCAATTCCAGGAAGCCTGTATCTAGGCATATTTACTATAGAGTTTGGAAGGCGTACATCACTTGCTGTGAGGCCAGAAAATGGCATCCACGTAAGTACGTTATAGGCAGAATTCTGGATTTCCTGCAGTGGGCTGTGGACAGGAAGTTTGCCTTAAGTACTATCAAGGGTCAGGTTTCGGCCTTATCAATACTATTCCAAAGGCCCCTGGCTTCGCATTCACTTGTCAAATCCTTTGTACAAGGTGTGACCCGTATTAACCCACCGGTTAAAGCTCCCATATGTCCATGGGACCTAAACCTGGTTCTATCGGTTCTGCAAAAACAACCATTTGAACCTTTTGCGGTACATTTCCTTGGTTCTACTCACCAGGAAATTAATATTTTTAGTAGCCATATCTTCGGCTACAAGAGTGTCGGAATTAGCCGCCATGTCCTGTAGGGAACCATATCTGGTTATTCATAAGGACAGAGTAGTTCTACGTCCTCATCCAGCCTTTTTTCCTAAGGTGGTATCGAGGTTTCATTTGAACCAAGATGTGGTTCTTCCTACCTTTTTTTTTCCCAAACCTAGTTCGGTAGAGGAAAAATTATTTCATTCCTTGGATGTAGTAAGAGCAGTTAAAGCTTATTTAAAAGCCACTGCTCAGATTCGAAGAACGGATACTTTGTTTATTCTGCCAGAAGGCCCCAGAAAGGGTCAGGCAGCATCAAAATCTACTTTAGCCAAGTGGATTAGACAGGTCATTATGAAAGCCTATGGCTTGAAAAGAAGACCGCCTCCGTTCAAAGTTTGCCGCACTCCACGAGAGCAGTTGGAACTTCATGGGCAGCGCATCACCAGGCCTCCCTGGCCCAGATCTGTAAGGCCGCAACATGGTCTTCAGTACACACGTTCACTAGGTTCTACCAAGTGGACGTTAGAAGTCAGGAGGATGTCGCCTTTGGGCGCAGTGTGTTACAGGCTGCAAAAGATCCTCATGTCTGATGACGCCCAGCTTATGTATGGTGTATCCCTCCCCTCATTCGGGCATTGCTTTGGGACGTCCCACATAGTAATTGCTATGTCGCTCTGTGTCCCGTGATGTACGAAAAAGAAAATAGGATTTTTATAACAGCTTACCTGTAAAATCCTTTTCTTGGAGTACATCACGGGACACAGAGCTCCCACCCCTCTTTTGGGGACACTTATTGCTTTGCTACAAAACTGAGGTACTCCCGGATGGGAGGGGCTTATATAGGGGAGGGTACTTCCTGTCTTGGAAGTTGCCAGTGCCAGCACCTGAAGGTAATCTATATAACCCACATAGTAATTGCTATGACGCTCTGTGTCCCGTGATGTACTCCAAGAAAAGGATTTTACAGGTAAGCTGTTATAAAAATCCTATTTTTTGCCAGTGTCCATGTTGTGTTACACTATGTGATTATTCTTGCTCTGTGTCTTTAAGATCTGTCCCCTTCTTTCTAGCTGAACTCTCTCTCTCTCACCGTAGTTCTTTATATATCTCCTCCACTTCCTGATTCTGGTCATTACTCCTGTATATCTTCAATGCTAAACATCTTACATGTGGCTTACAACTGCAACGTTTTTCTACCTATGAATATCCATCATTAAACGGAACATTCGAAAGGATTCATCGTCTGTCGTCCTAACTGTGAGTTTATTCATTGAGTTAAACTGCCTGTATCGATGCAAGGGATGAATATCAAACCAGCTTGAGTAAGGCCTACTTAAACCTGGAGATGAACTTTATCGCTTTGTAGTTGAGACAGAACAGTAGAAAAACGGCGTCTCACAGCCTAATTACAAGATTTCTGCATGTCAGTACTGAAACAGACAAGATTTACTGCCCTCATAGCAAGACAGAAGGGACAGAGCAGCACATGGCAGCCTTATAGCCTGAGACAATCTGCACAGTGTCATATTTCAGCACACAGATCCTGCCTGCTTTCACAGTCAGTCTGCTATCATGAGTGACCAAGCTTCTGCATGTGAACTCACATCTACCTCCCCACAAGTTCCTGAAGAAACTGAGTTACCCAAACGCTCAGTTAAACCCACTTGGAAAGTAATGGAGAATTATGAAGCTTCAAGGACTGAATTGTCAAATAGCTTGGAATTAGTCTGGGAGAAAATCCTTGCTGAAGCCAATACAGTGTCTGTTGAACGTGAACTACTGACACTAGAGGGCACCATTAAACAACTTTCTGCCTCATATGAGCTTTATCAGCTTACCAGCAGCAAATTCACTAATGTCTTACAAAACATGAATGCAGAAAGTGCGATGACGCAATTAAAGCGTATCAATGCTCTCAATATTGAAAGAGACAGTTTTATCCAGCAAACCAGATTAAAGGCAGAAGCAAAAATAAAGCTGTTACAGGACACTGCATCTCACAGATCTGTTTCCACCAGACGTTCTAAAAACTCGTCAAGATCCCATAGTTCAAGATACTCAACACTCAGTGAGCGACTTATTAATGCCCGCGCTGAAGTGGAAGCCAGCAAAGTGCAGGTGGCATATGCAGAAAAAAGGGCAGAGTTGGAAGCGCAGTCAGCACGTCAAAGGGCAGAGTTGGAAGCGCAGTCAGCAGGACAAAGAGCAACAATGGAAACCTTAAATTAACAGTGTAAACATGACGCAGCTGTGGCAAAGCTAAGGGTCCTACAGCAAGCTATCAGTGCAGACGAAGGTGCAAGTGAGAGACAGCATTAACCTAAACATAGCAGATATGGAAGACCCCCTCAAACGCACTAAAGACTATGTCCTAAGCCACTGCAGTGCACACTCCATCGTCTTCAATGCTCCCGACTACATAGAGACTCCTTCACAGCTTCAAGTTAAAGAGGTTCCAGCAACTTCCTGCACTCAAAATCACTCCACTGCATTTCCTACCTGCCTACCTTGCCTGCCTTCATACGTCACAGAGCATCAGTGCAAGCTTCAAGCAAGTTATCAATCTCCAGTCATCGGTACAGCCTTGAATCAACGTACCATTGGAACAACTGATTTCAAGCAAGCAACTCACCTGGATGCACCTGCTGCACCATATTTCCCTGTGTCCTTTAGCAACAATGTCAAAGATAACGCAATTAGCACCATACAGCCAACAGCATCTCACATAAAGGCGGAGACAACTGAGACAGAAGAGTTTGTGAGGTACATGCTTCGCAGAGAGCTCACAAAGACTGGACTTACAAGTTTTGATGACCAACCTGAGAACTACAGAAGTTGGAAATGTGCCTTCAGAACTACAATCGGCAATATTGGCATTACAGCTGATCAAGAATTGAATCTGCTGATCAAATGGCTTGATCCTCTATCTGCTGCACGTGTTAAGCCATTAAGATCGGTTTTCATGGACAATCCTACTGCAGGCCTCACAGCTGCATGGGAGCGACTAGAGCAAAGTTATGGCAGTCCAGAAGCTATAGAAAATGCTTTGTTCATGCGTCTGGAAACTTTCCCAAAGATATCCGGTAAGGACAACAAGGAGTTCCAGAGACTGAGTGACCTTCTCCTTGAGCTTCAGCTAGCCAAGACAGACCCAAAACTACCTGGACTCCGTTACCTTGACACTCCAAGAGGGGTAAACCCCATTGTCTCCAAGCTCCCGTATGGTTTGCAAGAGAAATGGACTGCACTAGGGTCATCATACAAAATAGAGAACAATGTTTCCTTCCCTCCATTCTCTTTCTTCTGTGAATTCATCAGGAAAATTGCAGAGACCAAGAACGATCCAAGATTTTTCTACGGTGAGTACAGCCTCTTCTCACCCTTTCCTAAGAGTACCAGTCTTCAGGGCAACTATAGAAACCATAGCGGCCCAGTGTCCGTGAAAAAGACTGACATCCTTCCCTCTCCTACCACAGTTCTAGCCACGAACAAACAGAGTAGGAAGATTAAAAACCCTAACAGAGAGTGTCCCATACACAAGAAGCCACACCCCCTCAATAAATGTATCGGCTTTAGGAAAAAGCCTCTGGAAGAGCGCAAGGAGCTTTTAAAGACATTTAGGGTATGTTTCAGGTGCTGTGCTTCTACAGAACATTTTGCAAGGGACTGTAATGTGTCCATCAAGTGCATAGAGTGTGGCTCTGAAGAACATGTGCAAGCCCTCCATCCTCTTGAGCCCAGCTCTGCACAACCTGCCAACACTCCTCCCAGGTTAACGCATGGCGGGGAGAATACAGACCAAGTGCCTAATTCTACCATCATTTCTTCATCCTGCACTGAAGTTTGTGGAGAAGACCGCTGTGGTAAGTCCTGTGCTAAGATATGCTTGGTGAACATATACCACAAGGATCAACCAGAAAAGTCTCTAAAGGCATATGCTATCTTAGACGATCAGAGCAATCGATCACTTGCAAAATCGGAATTGTTCAATCTATTTGAAATAAAAGGCGAAGCTCATCCTTACACCTTGGGTACCTGTAGTGGAACTATAGAGGTTTCTGGAAGAAGGGCTCATGGACTCATGGTATCTTCTCTCAAAGGTAACTTGCAATTACCCTTACCTACACTTGTTGAGTGCAATCAGATACCTGCCAACAGGGAAGAAATCCCTACTCCAGCTGCTGCTTTCCATCACCCTCACCTCAAGGTAATAGCAAATGAGATACCGCCGCTTGACAAAGATGCTCAGATCCTTCTTCTGTTAGGAAGAGACATTCTAAGAGTTCACAAGGTACACAGACAAGTCAGTGGACCCCCATTTGCCCCATTTGCCCAGCGCACGGATCTAGGGTGGGTCCTCATAGGCAATGTCTGCATAGGCAAAATGAAAAGACCTACCAACATTTTGTCATTCAAGACAAATGTTCTGCCAAATGGCCGAAACACTTACTTTGAGCCATGCCCACATCACTACTGGGTGAAAGAGAAGATAGCCAGCCACGAATGGCAACATGGTATCTCAGGTGACACAAGCCCTTTCTCCTGCCATGATGGCGACTTCGGCTCTACAGTGTTTAAAGCAACCAGTGAAGATGACATACTGGCTCCTTCAATGGAAGACATGAGTTCTTTCAATATGACTCCAATAACTGGGTAGCATCCCTACCCTTTTGTCTCCCAAGAGAGAGATTGCCCAACAACTTACAGCAGGCCATCAGTAGATTCTCCTCCTTAAAGCGAAACTTAAGCAGGAAACCAGAGATGCAAAAGCACTTTGTGGACTTTATGCAAAATGTATTTGACAGAGATCATGCAAAGCCTGCTCCCCCACTAAAGGAGGGAGAAGAATGCTGGTACCTTCCATCCTTTGGCGTGTATCACCCACGCAAACCAGACCAAATCAGAGTTGTCTTTGATTCCAGTGCTCAGCACAAAGGTGTTTCTCTTAACAACATGCTCCTTACGGGACCCAACTTGAACAACAGTCTAATAGGAGTCTTGATTTGTTTCAGACAAGAGCCTGTAGCAGTAATGGCCGACATTCAACCGATGTTTCACTGCTTCATCGTCAGAGAAGACAACAGAAACTACCTCAGGTTTCTATGGCACAAGGACAATGACCTCAACAAGGAAGTTATAGATTATCGCATGAAGGTACATGTTTTCGGTAACAGTCCTTCCCCAGCAGTGGCAACTTATGGGCTAAGGAAAACAGCTCAGACTGTAGAAGTTGAATATGGATCTGATGCCCGTCAATTTGTTGAAAGAAACTTCTACGTTGACGACGCACTTAAGTCCTTTCCAACTGCTAAAGAAGCAATTGATCTTCTCACCAGAACAAAGGAGATGCTGTCTGTAGCAAACCTTAGACTGCACAAGATTATATCCAACAGCCAGGAACTTCTGATAGCCTTTCACTCTGAGGACTATGCCACTAGTCTAAAAAACCTTGACTTAGGTACAGATGTGCCTCCTGTACAGCGAAGTCTGGGTTTGTTGTGGAACATCAAGCAAGACAAATTCACCTTCCAAGTGTCAATTTGTGACAAACCCTTCACTAAGAGAGGAGTCCTGTCCGTGGTGAATAGCATCTATGACCCACTGGGTTGCCTTGCTCCAGTTACCATTCAATGTAAGATTTTACTAAGACAGTTGTCTACTGAGAACATAGACTGGGATACTCCCTTGCCTAGTGAGAATCAACACAAGTGGGAAAGGTGGAGATATTCTTTGAAGTCACTAGAAAAACTTCAGATTCCCCGTTGCTATGTTCCAGGTTCCACTTCAACTGCTAACCGGAGAGAGATTCATATTTTCTCTGATGCATCAGTTGAAGCTATTGCTGCAGTAGCCTATTTGAAGACCTCTGAACTGAATGGAGAATCACACTGTAGTTTTGTCCTAGGCAAGGCAAAACTCACTCCCAAGCCTGCACATACCATACCAAGACTTGAACTTTGTGCAGCCGTGCTAGCAGTAGAAATTGCTGAGGTCATACGAAGTGAAATGGACACTAGAATTGATTCTTTCACTTTCTATACAGACAGTAAGGTAGTACTTGGTTACATAAACAACCAAACAAAACAATTTTATGTGTACGTCAGCAACAGGGTTGAACGTATCAAGAGATTCTCTCTACCAAGTCAATGGCATCACGTTCCCACTGAACTCAACCCAGCTGACTGTGGGACCAGAGCCGTGTCACCTGCCGCTCTTCAGGACAGCTTATGGCTGTCACCTCCAAGGTTTCTGTGTGAGGACTCTTACTTACTCCCTATTGACACCACCTATGGGCTAGTAAACCCTGAAGATGATAAGGAAATAAGAACTGTGAACACCTCACTCCACACTTCTGTAAGTACAAAACAGAAGCTGCGGTCGCACCGTTACAAGCATCAATGGAAGCAGGTGCAGCATCTAGCCAATGTGTTCTGGCATCGCTGGAAGAAAAAGTATCTTCACCACCTTCAAGGTCGTAACAAATGGCAAGCATCTAAGCTGAATCTTAAGGTTGGAGACCTCATCCTTCTAAAAGACGAGAAAGTTTGTCGGAATGAGTGGCCTATGGATCTTATTACTAAAGTTATGCCCAGCGACGATAACAAAGTCCGGAAGGTAGAAGTCAAGGTAACCAAGGGAGGATCGACACAAACCTTTAGTCGACCAATCACAGAGTTAGTTCTCCTTTTGCCAGGTGAGTGACTTGTGCAAGGACTAGCCATGCTGTTGGCACAGCGGGGAGTACATTGCTGCCATCTACAGGTTCTACTCAGAACTTTGGAATTATTTGAAGACATCATACTGTGACTTTATGTTCTTCATCCTGTTGAACTTACGTTTATTATTTGCTTGTTGCATGTTTTTCATTACAGGTTCCAGGACATTCGTCAGTATTGGACTTTTTGAAAATATATATTTTAGTTTAAGGTTATGAAATCTAAAGATTTCAGACGGGGAGTGTTGTGTTACACTATGTGATTATTCTTGCTCTGTGTCTTTAAGATCTGTCCCCTTCTTTCTAGCTGAACTCTCTCTCTCACCGTAGTTCTTTATATATCTCCTCCACTTCCTGATTCTGGTCATTACTCCTGTATATCTTCAATGCTAAACATCTTACATGTGGCTTACAACTGCAACGTTTTTCTACCTATGAATATCCATCATTAAACGGAACATTCAAAAGGATTCATCGTCTGTCGTCCTAACTGTGAGTTTATTCATTGAGTTAAACTGCCTGTATCGATGCAAGGGATAATAGCAAACCAGCTTGAGTAAGGCCTACTTAAACCTGGAGATGAACTTTATCGCTTTGTAGTTGAGACATAACAGTCCAATCTCCTGAAGTTATCTGCATATAACCCATGGTATGACTTTGATTCTTTGACCTGTATTGGGCACCAAGAAATGAATTTACTGGTAAGTCAAAAATCTTAATTTATTGAGTATGTCCCCAGTGAGAGATGTGTTTTTAGGTAGAAACTTTATAATACTTTGACTAATTCAAAGGGGTCCCCCCTTACCTTTCGCTGAGCTGCTTCCACTCTTTACAGTGACTGTCCAAGGGATGGTTTAAAGAAAGAAGGCTCCCCGTAAAAATATATTGTGTAATACATTGAAGCCTAACTCCAGCTTTTCTATCGCTTTAAATACTGTTATTTGTTTTTACGATCAGATGTCCCTGCTGTCAGTACTGTATGCAGTATCGGCTGTATACAGTGTAAATTGCTGTGTTCCAGCAATGGTACTTTCTGTTTGCTGCCGGAAAAAAATCTGAGCACTGCCCTGCAATTGTGTACAGTGCTGACAGCTGCCATAGCAATGGAAAATGGTTTGTTTGAGCCAGCTTGGCCCAAATTAACTATTTAACGTGATGGTAAACATGAAGTTAGTCTTTAAACATAGCAAACTGTATTCTTTCAAAATTGTTTGGAATACTCAGAGATGTAATGTCTGACATTTTGCCAAATTTAAATGATACAATTTAGTAAGAACTGATGTCACAGTTTACTTGAGTATGAGTGTTTTTTTTACTTTTTTTCTCTTCCTCAGGTCCTGTTCACAGGGGTGGTGGATGCAATGGGTGAAGAGATAATCCGCTCGTTGGGTGGGGACATTGCAGACTCCGTGTTTGATTGCACTCACCTGATAACAGACCGCGTCCGAAGAACAGTGAAATTCCTCTGCGCACTTGCGAGGGGCATCCCTATTGTTACACTGGACTGGATAGACAAGGTGTGCATTGTTTTTTTCATAGCATATTGATCTTAATCAAATTGCATGTTTTTTAGTCTTGGTTCTTAAATGATACTGCTCAGTCAGGACTCCACTGGTGGCTGCTAGTATAAATATCTGTTAAATTTAGACAGAGAAAAAGTTGGAGAAGTTAGTAGAGTAGGCAAGGGTGATTTCTGGGTTGACATAGGCTCCTTCATATCTTGTGCACTGGGTTTGCCAAATATAGTGCACCCTAAAAACTGTCTGCTGGACATATTTGGTGACTTTGCTGTCCAGCATTCTCTCTTTCTATGCAAGGGAGTCCCTCCTGCTGACGTGGAAAGGGTCAGAGACCCCAACGCGGAATATGTGGCTGAAACTTGTCAATTATTCCCTGCCTCTATATAAACCTACCTTTGACACCTGTAAGAGGACTTAAGCGTTCCACAAAATATAGGGCAGGTGGCTGGCTAGCCTACTGACCCTCTCCCCTGTACTACCATGACAGGCATTCACCTTGTGAGTGTTGTATTAAAGCGGAACTTCTGTTATTCCCAGGATGTTTAAAAACCGCATCGCTTACCCCACTGTTGATGTTTATATCCACAGGTAGATGTAATATCTAGTTTATTATTGCACACTGCCTGGATTTTTATGATATGCTGGATTAGGAGAATTCTTTTATCAGTGTTGTAGTTTTTGTTTGTGCCTTTTGTTATATGTCTGTATGTCATAAAACTGCAATAAAAATATCTTCAAAACAAACAAAAAAAAAGAGTAGGGAAGGGTAACAAAAATATGCCTTGGTGACACCAATACATTGAATGGCCGTGCAATCTCCCCAAGGGAAATATAATAAAACTTGACTGAAGCTGTAGCTTAAAGCTGAGCTCCAGCCTTCCCTTCAGACTTGTACAGGCACCTTTTCTGTACTGAAATCACTTACACTGATTTTACTGCTTTTTACAGTGTGCATTAGACTTGCTGTAATAAGTTAAATAGTCAGGAGGTCAGCAATGGTAGCCATAGATACCTCTACTGAGAGAAATGTATTTTGTACATGAAAGTCTAAAAATGTAAATTTTCTAGCCCTATATTTTATGCTTTTATTGTCTGAATGAATTATTCCTACCTTCCTCTGGCTTCTTTGACAGTGTAAGAAGAGCGGCTGTTTTTTGTCTCATACAAAATTTCTGGTGAAAGATAAAGAACAAGAGAAGAACTTCAACTTTGTACTGTCGCAATCTCTGCAGAAAGCCAAGAGAAGTCCACTGTTTGAGGTACAGGGCTATGATTGTCACGTCACTCCAAAGCTGGTTAGCAGTGAAAAACTCCAGCCTGTGATTGGCAGTGTTGATTTGCTTCAGTTATAGTTGGATGTTTTAGGTGCACTTGCCTTTATTGTTTTTGTCATGCATCAATGTAAATGCATTTCAAACAAATCTCAAACTGAATTCAGATGCAAGGCAAGCCGTTTCTCATCATTGACTTGCTTCCGAATTTGAAATCTTTTTTTTCTTCATTCTCCTCATGTCAATATTAATATGGCTGTAAAACTGGATGTTTTTTTTTTTTTTTTGCACTCACTGTGAAATCATTTTTTTGGACTCTATATTGAGAGTCACTGCCCAACAAAAAAGTTTTTCTTAAAAACTTTAGGCAATGTGCTAATAAATAATTAACAGTAGTGTAGCATTCACCAGCAAGCAGAAGCAGCAGTGGGCAGATGCTTCCTAGACACCGTATGAAAGTAAAGTTAAAGTGGTTGTAAAGCCTTAAGGTTTTTCACCCTAATGCATTATGGTGAAAAACCTTCTGTGCTGCAATGCCCCTCCCCCTTTTTCTTACCTGAGCCCGATCCAATCCAGCTTTGTGCACAAGCGCAACGGCTCCAGCTGCTGTCTCTCTCATCATTGGACAGATTGCTAGCTGCTGTCAACATGGGAGCGGGGGGGACGGGGCCGAGTCCCACTGTCTGTGTCAATGGACGCAGCAGCGAGTCCGCACAGGTGCCCCCATGGAAAGCGGCTTTCCGTGGGGGCACCCGATGAAGAGCAGGAGCTTGGAGCGTCAGCGAGGGGACCCCAGAAGAAGAGGATCGGGGCTGCTGTGTGCAAAAGCATTGCACAGAGGCAGGTAAGCATAGACATGTTTGTTTTAATACAAAAAAAAAGCTTTACAACCACTTGAATGCAAAATTGAAAAAGAAAAAAGTTCTGGCAAAAAATAGGTTGGTCTTTTAACATAGCAGACCCGCAGAGAAGATATCCATTCTCCTAGAACACTAGCAAAAAATTGAGGAATCGTGGTGGTAGGGAGGATCATTCTGGGCTGGCAAACTATTTTTTTTTAGTTTGTTAGCGTCCAATCCTCTTGTAGGTTAGCGATATAAGCCAAAGGTGAGAGCCTTCCTGGGCTCTTCAGTGGATGAGACAGAAAGCATATCAAAGCATCTTTGTGTCAAGTCAAAGAATTTGACCTGCCTTTAACGTGCTTCTGAGTTTGCTGTGTGCATATCCTTTAAAGTGGATATGATGTGCTTCAATATATATATATATATATATATATATATATATATATAATGTGTTATGCCTTGTACACATTTTCAGTCGGGATAAACTCACGGATCTTTCAGACGGAATTCCGTTCAAGCTGTCTTGCATACACACTGTCACACCAAATTCCCATCGTCCAAAACGCGGTGACGTACAACACTACGATGAGCCAAGAAAAATGAAGTTCAATGCTTCCGAGCATGCGTCGACTTGATTCTGAGCATGCGTGTTTTCGCTTATAGTCCATGGACTGACACAGCTCTCATACTGTTTACGTGTGGGTATATGTCCCTGCTCGCAGGAGAAGATCTAGGCAGAATGTTAGATGTTAGAAACATACATTCTAGAACAAAACCAGAGCTGAACAGCCCTGCCAAGGGGGGCAGTCCCTCCGGACATAACCCTCCTACCTGCAGCTAGCAGCCTCAGTTTTTTTTTCTGCCTAGCAGGAGAAGATGTGGCTCTCTCAGGAGCCAGTCTCCTGGAAGATTTTACTTTTAAATTTTATTCCTTTGGGAATTTTATTTTTGAGACCTTCAATCAACTGTTGGCTGGGCAACAGGTTGGGTACACTGGTATCCTCGTAGTCTTACCCGTCCGACCATCGAGCGTGCTGATCCTCGCCTTGTGTGCGTGAGACTCAGTTCACGACATGCCCCATGACTCCAGGGGTGGCCGGGTTGCTTTTATGCTCCCGCGGCCTTCTCAAGATTGAACAGTACCTGTCTGTATCTTTCGCGGTGGACCGGGCCGACAGCTACGCAGTACTACTCTGTGATAGGTCTGTCTGAAACAAGCCAGTGGGTCCCTCTGGGACGGGTAAGTAGTCTCTCCTGTTGCAGGTGAGTACATGCTGGCTCTGTTTCTTATGGGGGGGGTTTCTCCCTGTCTCCCCCATGTTATGCTGCTCTCTGCACCCTGTACTGGTGCTGTGCTGTGTGGGGGTGCTTGGGGGTCACTCTGGCCTGGCTGGGGGCACTCATGTCTGTTTTAGTGGACTATGGGAGTCTGGGAGAGGAGCAGTGTTCTGGTGTGTGGGTGTTTAACTTTACTGTGTGCGCCATTAGCGCTGTGTGGTGATTTTGAAAAACGCGCTCGGCGGCCATCTTGCCGTGGATCAATGGCGCAGTAATGCATGCATGCGGCCATTTTCTTGAAGCCGCGGTGCTTTCACTTTCGGTTTCGGCCTCTATCGGCGCTGCTGCGGAGCAAATTTCACAGTCTCCTCACATCTTCTCACAATCTCCTCGCACTCCTCAGGCTTCACTCACGCTGCAGCGCGGTTTCATACAGCGGAACTGAGCGGTCCTTACAAGGGTCAGTGAGTCCTCTGGGTATCCCCTCCTCAGCCTCAGCGCAGCCAGTGGGTGGACTGTATTATTCACTATAATAGTGTCTAAAGGTCTCAGAGGGTGGCAGTATGGAGTCTAGTTCACCTGCTTCTCCACACTTGTCTGAGGCAACTGGCAGTGCTCCTGCACCTGCGGTCCCTAGTGACTAGTTGTCGGCAGTCCTGGAATCATCCTTGTCAGGATGGAAGCGGTGTGAGAGCGCAAGGGAGCTGTGAAGCGCCCCCTCCCCACACATCCTCCTGTAGGGGAGTGCTCTGTCTCAGATATGGGCCTAGCTACTGCTGCTCAGGACCCTAGCTCTGAGGATTTTCATGTTTTTGAACAGGATATTCCTTGTGAGGAAGACCCCAGTTCTGAATAACTGAATAACTGACAGGGTGCTTGTAATTGAACTCATTGATGCTGTGAGGGACACTCTCAAGCTGAATGTTGAGACTGAGGAACCTCAGGTGGAAGCTGTCTCCTTTGGTTCCTTTAAAGCCGTTTCTTCAAAAAAGGTCTTTCCATATGTGCCTTTTTTTGATGCATTCATTGACCAAGTCTGGGATAAGCCACAGAAGACTTTGACGGTCCCGCAGCGCCTAGCCATGAGGGTACCCCTTTGAGGAGGACCTGGTTAAGAAGTGAGCTCTCCCCCCAGTGGTCGACCCCCCCGGTCGCCCGTTTGAATAAGGCTACCACACTCCCAATGGAAGGGACTCCTGCATTTAAGGATCCCACTGACAGAAGGTCAGAAGTGGTGAGTAGAACTATGTTTACCTTATTGGGGTCTGCCTTACGCCCTATAGTGGCGGCGACACTTGTGTCAAACACTCAAAGATTTTGCACCAGACGGTACAGGAGCATAATCTCCCTCATGAGACCATTGCCTGGCTCACCAACTGGCGCAGGGTTTAGTCTCTGTGTGCGATGCCACTTTGGATGCGGCCCCTTTAGTATCTGGGGCCTCTATCTCTGCTGTGGTGCTGCGTCACCTTATCTGGCTGAAATGCTGGTCGGCCGACATAGCTTCCAAATAGCTCCTGGCTGACTTGCCCTTTAAGGGCGTTAGACTGTTTGGGGCCGCCCTGGATGACATTATTATGGATGTCACAGGGGGTAAGAGCGCACCTTCCTTCCTCAGTCTGTTAAAGGAAAAGGAGCCCCACCGTAGGCCGGGCCCTTCCTTTCCGGCAAGAAGGAGTTTTTTCGTCAGTCAGAATCCACGGGTAAGCCCGCCCAGACTGGAAAAAGTGCGGCTGGGGGACATAAGCGTCCCTGGGTGCGTAAGCCTACCAAGCAAGCTGCCAAGCCCGCCGCCGCATGAAGTCTTGCCCCGCCCGACTCTGGGGTGGGGGGACGTCCTTGCAGGTTCATGGTTCGGTGGACCTCCCGGATCTCCGACCGGTGGGTGTGCGAGGTGGTCACCTCAGGATACAGGATAGAGTTGAATTCCGTTCCTGGCCCCCAGACAGATTCTTTCCCTCAATTCTCCCTCTCCTTCCTGCCCGTCGGGTGGCCCTCTTAGGGGCCGTACAGGATTGATCAGGTCCGGAGTGATTGTGCCGGTTCTGTCACAGGAGAGGTTTCAGGGTTTCTACTCGAATCTGTAGTCCAAAAAAAGGGACGGGGTTCGGCCAATCCTGGGCCGCAAGGCCTGAATGCCTTTGTGATGGTGCAAAAGTTCCGCATGGAATCAATTCGTACGGTGTTCGCTACACTCCAAGGAGATTTTCTGGCGTCCATGGACATCAAGGACGCCTACTTGCATGTTCTGATCTGCGCAAGTCACCAGTAGTTTCTGCGCTTTGCGATCGGCGAAGTCCACTATCAATTTGTGGCTCTTCCCTTTCGGGCCTAGTCTCGGCACCAAAGGTGTTTACCAAGGTGCTTGCTCCGGTTCTAGCTTTACTGAGACAGCGAGGCATTGCTATCGTGGGCTACCTGGACGATCTTCTTCTAAGAGCAGATAATGGCTCAGAATTAGAAGAAAGTGTGACCATCGTCAGTCAGACCCTCAGGGACTTCGGGTGGCTCCTGAACATTCAGAGGTCGGTCCTGGTCCCGGCTCAGCATTCGGAGTTATCTCGGTCTGATCCTGGACTCCTTGGAGGCATAGGTATTCCTACCCCTGGAGAAGTTACTGACATTTCAGTCTGCAGTGCGGGTCCTGACGTCCCGAAAATGGTCGTCAACCCGTTTTTTGCATGAGAGTCCTGGGACTCGTGGTGCCCTCGTTCCGTATGCCCAATCACACACATGGGCATTACAGTAAGAGATCCTGGCCACTTGGGACAAATCCCCGTTGTCCGTGGATCTTCAGATCCAGATGAGTCACCCAATCAG
This sequence comes from Rana muscosa, assembly GCA_029206835.1. Lineage (NCBI taxonomy): Eukaryota > Metazoa > Chordata > Amphibia > Anura > Ranidae > Rana > Rana muscosa. The sequence goes on from CM055125.1 coordinate 69,906,067, forward strand.
GGCGTCCCTGGCGTGGTGGTTGGGGTCTCCGGCTCTTCGGTCTGGGAAGTCGTTCCGCCCTATCCAGTGGACGGTGATCACAACGGACGCCAGCCTGACGGGCTGGGGTGGAGTCTGGGGAGTCCTGTCAGCCCAAGGGCTTTGGACTCCGGACGAAGCCTGTTTACCGATCAATGTTCTGGAAAAACGGGCAATCAGACGGTGCCTCTCCTAGTGGTCTCTGTCGACCGTCTACATTCCGAGCGTAGACAATTGGCAGGCGGACTATCGGAGTCGGCATGCCGGATGTGGACCTGATGGCCTCTTGACTCAATCGTACGGTGTTGAGGTTTGTGGCCAGGTCCAGGGATCCTTGGGCGGATGCCTCAGATCCGTTGGTGGCCCCATGGGGTCATTATCACCTGATATATGTTATCCTCCGCTGCAGATGCTTCCTCGCCTGCGGCGCAGGGTTGTGGCTGAGGGGATTCCGGTGATCCTCTTTGCGCCGGATGGTCCTCTGCGCCATTGGTACGCCGATTGGTACGTCTCATCGCAGACGTTCCTTGGCGGGGAGGACCTTCTATCTCATGGTCCTATTTTTCATCCTGTTTTACAGTCTCTGGCTTTAACGGCATGGCTATTGAAAGCCAGGTGCTGAGAGTCCGAGGTCTCTCGGATTCGATCATTTTGACCATGTTAAGGGCACGGAAGTCTTCCTCCAGAAAGATCTATCACCGTACCTGGAAAGCTTACATCGCTATATGCAAAGAGCTGGACTGGCGTCCACGGACGTATTCCGTCCCCAGTATCCTGTGGTCCTTGCAGCATGGCGTGACCCAAATGCTTGCCTTGAGTACCATTAGGGGTCAGATTTCAGCTTTGGCCATCTTCTTTCAGCGACCGCTAGCGGCTCATTCCTTGGTTAGCACCCTTGTGCAGGGGGTTCGCCATGTGCTCCCTCCTGTTAAACCTCCTCTCCCTCCTCTGCATCTGAATTTGGTGCTCTCGGTTCTCCAGGAACCTCCCTTTGAAAATATCAGAGATATTCCCCTCTTCACCTTGTCTCTGGAGGTGGCCTTCTTAGTGTCCATTACTTCTGTCAGACGGGTGTCTGAGTTGGCTGCCTTGTCCTGCAAGTCGCCCTATTTAGTCATCCATAAGGATAAGGCGGTGTTGCGTCCGCGACCTTCCTTTTGCCAAAGGTGGTCTCGGTCTTTCACCTAAATGAGGACATTGTCCTCCCGTCCTTGTGTCCTCACCCATTGCGTACCAGAGGTTTTGCGCTTCACACATTGGAGGTGGTACGTGCCTTGCGGGTGTTCCTGTCTGCTACTGCTTCTATTCGGAAGTATGACTCATTAGTTGTGTCTGTCTCTGGTCCGAAACAGGGCTAAGCGGTGTTGTCTGCCACCATTTCTAGGTGGATCAGACAGACTGTTATACAGGCCTATACCATTAAGGGGCGGGCTCCTCCCTTTCCGGTTACGGTGCATTCCACCAGGGCAATTGGTGCTTCCTGGTCTTTCCGACATCAAGCGTCGGTTGCCCAAGTGTGCAAGGCGGCGACCTGGTCGTCCGTTCATACCTTTTCAAAATTCTATAAGGTTGATGTGGCTGCATCTTCGGATGCTTCCTTTGGCCGCAAAGTGTTGCATGCTGCTGTTTAATGTTGCAACTCCTCCGTTGAGGAGCTCTGCTGGTTTGGAGTGAAGTTTTGGTTGTTCCTTTACTATTTGCTCCCACCCTTTTCTTATACTGCTTTGGGACGTCCCACACGTAAACAGTATGAGAGCTGTGTCAGTCCATGGACGATAAGAGAAAATAGGATTTTTGTACTCGCCGTAAAATCAGTTTCTCTGACATCCATGGACTGACACAGCACCCACCCTTCCTTTTAAGGTTTGTACTGCTTTGTTACGAACTGAGGCTGCTAGCTGCAGGTAGGAGGGTTATGTCCGGAGGGACCACCCCCCTGGGCGTGGCTGTTCAGCTCTGGTTTTGTTCTAGAATGTATGTTATAACATCTAACATTCTGCCTCGATCTTCTCCTGCGAGCAGGGACATATACCCACACGTAAACAGTATGAGAGCTGTGTCAGTCCATGGACGTCAGAGAAACGGATTTTACGGTGAGTACAAAAATCATATTTTTTTTCTCCGTCGGGGTTCCACACAGACAAACGGAAAAAAAGAGAACATGTTCTCCTTCTAAATTCAGACGGAAAAAAGTCTGATGGGACACACACACGGTCTGAATATCCGATGAAAAAATTCCGTCAGACTTTTTCCATCGGAAATTCCGATCGTGTGTACAAGGCATTACTTCCATCTGATTAGGTTAGAATAATAAAGTGGAGAATCACTGTAGTCTCTGCTACTACAGTGATCCTCACTTTCTTTGGGATTCCATCACCGCCATTCCTCTCTACCTCGTCCAATCAGAGAAGCTTTGTATGCAAAGTGTTCTCTGAATGGCACCTGTGCCAAGCAAGCAACTCCCTGTGAATACCATGTAGTAGGGGGATTCACTGCTTCCACAGACATTGGCCAGATATGGAATTCCTACATTGGTCCAACCTGGGCCAGCTGGTTATCTGTCAAAGCTTTCGGTCACTGGCTCAGGAAAACCATGCAGATCAGATAGCCAATTTGACTTTGCCTTTTAATTGCGGAATACTTGCGTTGGACCATTGAGTTTTGAAGCCAGAGACAGCGAGGTAGCTAGCATTTTCAGAAGTTGTACAGCAGTAGTAACCTGTGTATTTTGCTTTTGACTAAATAATTATTCACTGTATCCATTTGTTCCCGCACACGTTTAGCAGTTGCCTTAAGACCCCTCTGTGTACTGAGAAGAGTGGCAGCCGAAAGCACACTAACCTGATTGTACCTGCCAGTCATACATAATCCAAGTCACACTGTACATGATGAGATTCACCAATACAGCAGATTTGCAGCTTCTAGAATGATAGCAATGATAACTTTAGGTCAATGAAGCAGCCCTGCTGCTGAAAATGGCACTTCCCACAATCCTTATTCTGTTGCTGTGCAAGGCCACCCCAGTGATCTTTACTTCTGAGATACTTTCTGGGGTCAGATGCCTGGTTACATGCTGTAATCTGTGGTAGCACCCACCATCCTCTAAACACTACAATACGTAGTAGTGACATTGGAGCCTGTGGGAGGAATCGCAGAGCATATTGAGGGACACGGACATCTTACACACCTGGAAATGCATGTGAAGTCTGGGGTTACTTTGGGCGTCTTTGCACAACAACAGAGTGAAGATTCTAATAAATGGCGCCATGACAGGTAAGTATAATGTGACTTCTTTTAAAGGAGTATTTTCATTTTCAGCACCAGGATTGCTTTAAAATCCGCAAACTCACATGAGCAATGTTTTTATTCTCTTGGTTTCATCCACTCTGCTGCGTTTAATATTCCTGACCTGCTTATTCTGTGCTTTTAGGGCTACGATATTCACATCACCTCCAGTGTCAAGCCAGATCCTGAGTTAATGAAGGATATAGTTTGCTGCAGCGGGGCAACTTACCTTCCCAAGATGCCCCGGACATTTAAGGTAACTGAGAGACTTTTTTTTGTTTTGTTTTAGTTTAGTTGAATAGCACATCATCCCATTGTTAGCTTTTCAGATTGTATAACACCATACATCTTCATTAATTCTCCCTTCTAGGAGAAGTGTGTCATTGTGTCGTGTCCAGAAGATGCAGCAAAGTGCAAGTCAGTGCCATTGAGAATACCAGTTACTACAGCCGAGTTTATTCTAAGTGGAATATTGCGCCAGGAGGTCAATCCAAGCGCCTACTTGTTGAGCAGTGAAATGGAGGACAATGCACCAGCGCCCGCCAAACGTAGACGCTGAGTTTGTATGAAGGACAGTGATTTTAATAGGGATTTTTCTCTGAGCAGTGTAGATAAGCTCCAGTTGAATAAGATTACCTTTTGCTTTCATTATGTAAATTCTATCATGATCATGGAGCCTTCTGTGTGAAAAGCTGGCATTCCTTGACGTGTGTTATGCAGTTGTTCTGGGGTAATTAAGCCTAATCTGCGCATAGTTGCTGCCTTGGAACTATTGTTAGACCTGTAATGGCTTCTTCTGTCAGAGCCTTTCACACAGGCATTTAAGGATCCCAGCACAAGTCTCCTGAGTATGCCAGCTTTTCCAGCCACTGAAAGCCAGTACATGTTCAAAGTGCCTGAAGGGAATTTGTGTTATTTTTTTGGTTCAAAAACTCCCCATCTTGTATCCTTAGGAGTTCTTGAACTTTTAGGGTTTCTGACACTGCTTTGAAAACGCAACAGATGCTGACTAAAATGTATGACTTTCTGGTGGAACTGCAAACTTGTTTCTGCTGATCTGCCTGTATATGGACATGGCGTTTGTGCAGATTAGACTAGATTGTACATGCCAGCTGATAGCACTTATATTGCCATTGTCATCCTGTAGTCACTGATTTGTGCAGCAGTGCTTTCTGTCCATTGGCATTCACTGCCTAAGTTTATGTAGCCTTACTGTATCATAGTGTGAATAAGTACATTTTTCCAGATTCAGGCAAATTTTGTTTTAAAAAAAAATGGAAAGCTCCCACCTGATCCCAAGGTTAGGATTGACATAAATCAAAGGATGAGGACAGCACTCCTTTTGGTTTTCAACCTTGGTAATAGATGGGTGCTTGTAGTGACAGTAGAGGATGGCACAGAGCAGATCACAGTCAAATGATGAGAAGTCACCAGTTACAAACATATACACTCCTTTTTTGGTGCAGTGTCACAGTTGTCAAATAAGTCAACGTTTTGGGGCTGCCCTGGGCTGAGTCCCTTCCTCAATTCTTGGACATCACAGCAGGTACCGTCCATAAATAAGTTTGTTTATAAAATGTCATGGCAAAAGTTGCATATCAAAAAAAAAGTATTGGTGCCCTCTAGACCCAATCTGACCCTCCCTGTACCGCCCCCCTCCCTCCACCCAGAAGGGGCCCACTGAAACCTAATAGGAGATGCGTAGCGACAGTGGACGTTCCGAGTAGAGAGAGATGGCTAAGTAGCCAACACCACAATGGGTACAGGGAGGGTATGATTGGGTTTAGAGGGCACAGATGCATTATTTTTTTGATATGTAACTGTTGCCATGACATTTTGTAAATAAACATTTTTTGGACGGTAGCTGCTGTGGTGTCCCAGCCTTTTTCTTTCTTTTTGGTACCATTGTCTCTGGTGACACCCATCCACCTATACTGTGGATCGCACCACCATGTATTCTAGTGAGTGGGATTCCCAAGATCTACCAATTTTTCTTTTTACCCCTTCCTCAATCGACAGTGTCCCTAGTGATGTCATAGTGGCATAATCCCTAAAAAAAAAACCACTACAGTGCTACCCATTGCAAGTTGTCGCTATGTCGCCTTTGGGAAGGGACCCTGCGTTGCCCCGAAGCGGCCGCTTATTTGACTAATGTGACATTGCATTATTAAGTGAGTGTACATGTTTGTAACTGGGTTCTGGTGACGTCTCATCCTTTTACTAGGGTTAGGATTAACCCATTATGGCTGTGAGTGGCTGCACATATGCAGACTAACAGTTTTTTTTTTTTTTTTTTAAAAGGACATTCTAGACCAGTAAGGCAACCTTGCAGTAGTGATGTTTGGAGCAATACTGGACTTTTAGAATGGAGGAACATGGGAAAATCTTAGCAGTACAATTGTGTTTCTATAATCACTAGTGATTATTTGCCACAGAACAGTCAGATGCTAAACAGATGGAACAAAGTAGCACGTAGTTGCAGCAAATCACACAGTTGCAAGGTCAATCACCACTATTGTGTATTTTACATAATTGGGATCCATTTGTTTTATCTGTATAATGAATGAAGGAAAACTCCAGGTGAGTGCTATCCCCCTCTAAGCCCCTGTCAAATGGCCACCCCTCAGTACAATTTTATACTTTTTAGTTTTTTTCTCTTACCTTTTTTGATACCCTCTGACCTGCTGGGCCTACTCAACCCAGGCGACAGATGACATCTTGTGGCCAAAAATAGGTACTTTGGGGGGGGCAGCTTTAAAATGAAGAGTGAATATAGCCTGAGCTGCATTTATTTTTTTGAGTGAAGTGAAGATGGAAAAAAAAGAATGATCCTGGAGTTTGGCTTTAATCACTAGTGATTGTAGTAGTGTGGTTGAAATTACTAAAGACTCTTTTTGGAGACTGCTGCACTTGTAGCTTAATTGTTCTTAATTGCCAAGTTTATAACAGAAGATCAAGCATCACAATTGTACCTGGTCAAACACAAAGGGGAAATATTTATAAAAAAAAATAAAATGTAGGAAAACATATGGCCCGTAGCAACCAGATCACAGCTGTCGTTTTTCCATTAAACACTAATGGTGACTGGTGTGTGGTTGCTATTGGCAGTAGACCTCTTTTCATTCCCTTGTTTAAAAAAAACAATAAACCCCATTATTTGTCATGTCCTATTTTGTAGATTTTCAATTTCTGAAGCAGCTCTGTGTGTATTGTTCTTAATCTTTGCCTGTATATAAAGCAGAGCCCTGTGTACATAATAAAAATGATGTATTTTTTGCTTTTTGTTTCCTTTTTCTTTCAAATTGCTTGATTTAAAACACTGCATTTATCTTCACACCTTTCCATGTGCATTTTCATGTCAATATGTGTTGTATTTGGCTGCATGTACCCTTCTTGCCTCTTTTCTTCTTGATCTAAGTGGTGTAACCACTTTCTGCCCAGCCAATGTATATTAATGACCAGGCACATGCTATCTAGTTCTGGGAGGACATATCTGTACTGCCTTCCAGGAGTGTGCGCCCTCTGGGGCATGCAGAGGCATGATATGGGATTGCTGAGTCAGCCAGACGCAGCAGATCACCGATCATGACACCGAGCTGCTGAGATTTGTCACAGCGATCAGTTACAGTAAGTAGTAAACAAGGCTATCGTTCATGATGCCTTGCTTACTACTGTGTGATCTCAGAGATTGATCACAGCAATCATATGATGCCAGGGCCAATCACAGCGGCTCTGTACCATGTAATAGCTGTGACCAATCGCAACAGTAAACAAAGGTTTCATGAATGAAACCTTTGAACAGTGTTACTGATTGTTTATACAGTAATAGGCAATCAGAGTGTGTAAAGGGGCGGGGGCGGGGTTAATCCCTGATCACTTTTACCCCCCAGAGTAGTAAAGTGTGCACTAAAGTGACAATATGTAATTAAAAAAAAGATTTTTTTTTTTTTGTACTTACTGTCACCAGAACCAGTGCAGTTTCACTATAGTGACCTTGTACGGCTGTGGCAGTGATCACGTACAATGGCTGGCTGTTCTGATATAACTTTATGCCAGCCATTATGTCTAATCACTGCCACAGCAGTATGTCACCAGACCAGTGCTGCCAGTCAGTGTCCCTAATCACCACCAATTACAGTGTTGCTGATCACCGCCACACCAGTTACAGTGTTGCCTCTGCCTGTACTAACCCTGGCCTGTTTATTGATCATGTTTTTGCCTGCTGCCTGGACTGATTCTTTGCCTGTTTGCTGACCATGTCTCTGCCTGCGACCTGAACTGATCCACCTGTACATCCCGCTGACTATGTTCCTGCAAGACACCAGGCCAATAAACATGGCATTCCTGGGGGCAATGATGTACCAGTAGGCTAGGCTTGCTTGGCTTATAAGAACTTCAACTGCGATAGGTGACATTACACTACACCTTTATTCTCTGACCACTTGTATAGCGATGACCATTACAGTACATTGGTTGATTTGTGTGATACACAAGATACAAAAAGTCTCACACGTGGTATCATCATACTTGGAATGAGTAGCAGAATGTGCTTTGGGGTGTAATTCTAAGTATGCCTATGCTGCGTGTGAGAAATATCTTTTTTTTTTTTTTTTGTTTACAAACTTTTTATTAAAGTATGTAAAATACATAATATCATAACAAAATACAAAAAGGAGTATATGCCACAAATTTAGGTTTACATCATAAAACAACAATTCAGAAGCATACAGAGAATCTTCTGGGCATATGAAATGACAGTTGTACAGATATATTGAGAGTCAAAAATATATCCAATGTAATATATCCTTCAACTCATGGTGACATAAGCACGTACTATATCATTTCAGGGTAACAGAATATGCCTATGGGTCTTCCGAGCCTCCCACTTGCGATTAAACAGCAGGTGCATCTTATCTTGTACCCATATAGGATCCTTTCCATCAACATAACCCCATCATCTCTATCTAATATTGTGGACAGGGGGACCGTTGAGGACTTCCAATGTAGAGCAATGGCCCATAAGGTTGACACACTGTAAATTAGTCTCTCTTTGCGCAAGACACCCGGAATTGGAGCTCCAATAAGGCACATCGATATTGAATGATTTAAGGGCATGCCTGATATCGCTGAGGCTATAGCGGATATCTTACTCCATACAGAAGAAAGTTGCCTGCATTCCCAGATTGTATGTTTGAAGGATCCTGTAAATGGACAGCCCTGAAAAAAAGAACCCAGAAGTTCCTGGAAACATAGTTTGGAGGTGGTGTAATACCTTCTGGTCAATACTTTAAAGGTTTCTTTGATTGCAAGAGTTTTGGTACATTTGCCGAAATTATTCAGCATAATATCCCAGTCTTCCGAAGTAAATTGTGTAGCACAGTCAGCTTCCCGTTTGTTCGTATAAGGGTGGTGAAATTGGAGGCAATGGCAGATTTATATAGATCTGAGAAAAAACCTGCACCTCTGGGAGAGTCACGGCAAAGCTGTTCAAAAAATATAATTGGAGAAAGGCCATAATAGGAGGTATAAAAATTTCTAATTTGTAGGTAGTGGTAAAATTCCCAAAGAGGTATTTGTTTCTGTGTGCGTAAAAGGTCAAAAGTAGCGAACGCTCCCCCTTTTTGGAGGTGTGATAAGGGATTTAGTCAGCCACCATGAAAAGCTCTCCGGAGAGTCAAAAGCTGGGGTAGATGTGGTTTCTCCTAAAAAGGATGAACTTGGAGGTACAGAGGATACCAGACTGAGTTTGGTCTTATACCGATTCCAAAGGGTTAGTGATTGGACAACTACGGTGTTAAAAAAAAAGATGAGATGGAGATTGACCAAAGAATACTTGGCAAACAATATGGGCTGATAGAGCAGGTTTCAAATCTCACCCAAGGAACATTTGAATTTGGGATATTGCATTGGGCTATTAGAGAGAAGCGAGCTGCTAGAAGCGTGTGAGAATATCTTATTAACTTCATGTGAAAAAATAAATAAAAAATTATTTTCTTTCCGCATTTTCCAAAAACTTGTGGCAATAAAATTAAGTCTTCAAAATACTTGCATGCCTCCTTAAAAATATCTTGGGATGTTTACTCTCCAAAATGTCAGTTTGTGGGTTTATACTGTCCTGGTGCTCCAGGGTCTCCAAAAAATCTCACAGGAAAATAGATGCATAATTTATGTCCCTAGAATGCCTGAAAGTGCTTCCTTGGATTTTGGGCCCCTCTATGTGACTAGGCTGTGAAGAAGTCTCACACTTGTGATATCACCATACTTGGGAGGAGTAGCAGAGTGTGTTTTAGGATGTAATTCTAAGTATGTCTATTATGTGTGTTAGAAATAGCTTATTAATTGACAACTTTGTGTAAATAAAAAACATTTAAATTTTCTTTCCTGTATTTTCAAAAAACTTGTGATGAAAAATGACATTTTCAAAAGACTCACTATGCCTTTTAGAAAATACCTTGGAGTGCTTGCTTTCCAAATGGGGGTCATGTTTTGGGTGTTGCCACTGTCCAATGTTAGGTAGTCAGAAAATAATATGTGTAATTTATGCTCCTTGAAAGGCCAAATGTGCTCCTTGGATTTTTGGGCCTCTCTGCATTTAGGCTTTGAAAAATTCTCTCACACACACATGGTATCCACATACTTGGGAGGCATAGCAGAATGTGTTTTGGGGTCTAATTCTAAAGATGTCTATTCTGTGTGAAAAATAACTACTTAAATGGCAACTTTGTAGAAAAAGAAAATTAATTTCTTAATTTCCAAAATTGTGACAAAAACAAAATTACAATTTAAAAAAATGTAACATCGCGCATTTAGTAAAAACCTTGGGCTGCCTACTTTCCAAAAAAAAGGGGTCATTTGGGGGGGTATTTGTACTGTCTTGGCATTTTAGTGTCTCAAGAAATTAAATAGGCAATCAGTACATCAGGCTTGATCAATTTTTGAATATATATAACATAGTTTGTAGACTCAATTACTTTCACACAGACTGCATAATATACACTAATTTGGGTTATTTTTGCCAAAGAAATGTTTTTCATTTCATATGGCACAACAATAAATAAAAAAAACAGTGGTCATTACCACTAATAGAAAGCTCTATCTATAAGAAAAAAAAAATATGAAAATTTTATATGGGTACAGTGTTGCACGACTAATTGTCATTCAAAGTGTCACAGTGCTGAAAATTGGCCTGGACAGGAGGGGGTGAAAATATCTTGTATTAAGGTAGTTAACCTCTTGGCACTGACAGTTGTTAGCATTTAATACACATTAATGCATGTACACAAGTTGAGGTGTAAAAGGGCCCCAAAGTTTTGACTACTTTGTTTCAATGCTGTCAGTTTATTTAATGAATTAGTGTTTAGAATGCACTTCATTGTGAATGCCTTATAAGAGAACTTGTTTTGGGGAAGGGGCGATTTGTGTTACTGGGAAGGACCGCATACACCCGAGTCATATGATCCGTGTAGAACGCATCAGATACTAGGATCAGTATTCCTGCTCTTTGAGCTGTGATGTGTTTTTTTCTTTTTACCGAATTAGTACATCTGATCAGAAACCATAGAGGTCTGGCCATTCTTTTGTACAGGGGACAAGCTGTCACTGACTAAAGGTATTGCGCTTCATCAGCCAGATGAGACGGCTTCTGATAACGTCAGTGTTGAGTATCATTATGCATATGGGCTGCGATGGGGGTTTTTGTATAAAAGATGCACTTGAAAATGGGTTTCTCCATTTTCATACACTTCATGTAAACATATTTGTAAAGCACACTCCAGTGTCCATGCTTTTCTGTAAAGGGTTGTACCTCTCCAAGCTGGAGTACAGACATTGGAACTAAGAACCAGTTCATAGCAACATGTTTTACATGTTGTAGGTGTAGACCTTCAGGGCTGTTGTACATGAGCCAGGTCCGCTTAACGTCTGGTGTATTTCTTCAGCCCAGGTGCAGCCTGTCTTTGATGTGAATGGCTGTGTTCTGTTATACTCAGGGAAACTGTTTGGCAGTGCTATCATAAACCTGAGTACAGTGTATGGGTATATCACAGAATAAAAAAAAGTGTATATCTTAACTGTACAGGCCATAAACTATTCATAGACCCTGAGGTATAGGCTCATACCTTTAGGTGCTTGGACACCGGAAAAGCTTTTGGGGACAGCCTGTCATGTTTCAGGCCCTGGATCCTGCATTGATTCTCACTTTGTGCACGTTTAGGGTGCTATACTGGTCCAGGGCCATGGTTCATCCCTATGAAATCCAGTCCCTGCATACCCCTTTGGCCTACCATGACCGGCAAAGTTTGGACTTTATATATACAGTCCAGCATCGTGGACATGTGAGACAAGGTCATCCTGTATGCCTCTGACCGTTAAAGTCCAAATGTTTTTTTTTTTTTTACCTTAATGCATACCCTCCATTGGCATAAAAGAAAGTACCGCTTGTTATTCTCCCCCCACCTACCCAAATACCTCAATCAATCCAGCGCTGTGCATGACTAGATCTCTTCTCTTCCTTTTCATACAGGGACATGGGCAGCAGCAGCAGTCATTGGCTCCTGCTGCTGTCAATCACATGCTGTGAGAAGTAAGCTGGGGGTGGGGCCAAGCATGGGTCTATAAAGACACACAGCTCAGGAGCATGCATGCACATGTGCCCTAATAGCAAGCCACTTGCTCTGGGGGCACATGGAGAGGAGGAGCCAAGATTGCCGGCAGGGGACCCCAGAAGAGGAGGTTTGGGGCCACACTGTGCCATACCATTGCACAGAGCAGGAGAGTATAACATGTTTATCATTTTAATTTGAAAAAAAAAAAAAATTATTTACCGACACTAAAAACTGGGCAATCCTTGACTTGTTTTCACTACAGTGTAAATGTACACACGGCCGAGATTCTTGTCAGGAAAAAAACGTCGTTTTTTTTCCTGACGAGAATCTTGACAAGAAACTTGTCCCGGCCGAGTGTACACACGTACGATTCAAAAGAACCGCCGTTCTTTTGAATGGCACGAACGCCGTGACGTCATCGACTACGACGAGCGTGCGCTCGTCACATTCGATGCCGTCGCCGCCATCTTGCTACACCCTATGCCTAGGAAGCTAACCCGCGCATGCGTCAAAGTCATTTCGAGCATGCGCGGGTTTCCACAGCGACAGGTAAGTGTACACACACACTCGGGTTTCTCGTCGGGGAATCTGGGCAGTTTTCTTGACGAGAAAACTGAAACCCGCGTACACACAGCCGGTTTTCTCGGCAAGAAAGCTCTCCCGGCAGTTTTCTTGTCGTTTTTTGCTGAGAAAACCGGTCGTGTGTACGCAGCCTAAGTGTCCAATGTGCATGAGGCCTTATTCTCCTCCTCGTCATGCAAAGGGTATAAAGCAGGGATATGCAATTAGCGGACCTCCAGCTGTTGCCAAACTACAAGTCCCATCATGCCTCTGCCTCTGGGTGTCATGCTTGATGCTGTCAGAGTCTCGCTATGCCTCATGGGACTTGTAGTTTGGCAACAGCTGGAGGTCCGCTAATTGCATATCCCTGGTATAAAGAAACCAGTTCACAAAGAAGGGTCTGCCCATTTTCATTCAGGACTTTTCCAACACATCCTTTTGATCTGAAACAGGCATGATGCCAGTCTTTTAGGCTGGGGAAGAGTATGCCAGGCCCTCACAATCCAGGGAACATGGTCACCTATAAAAGCCAAGTTCCTCATCAACCTCATGGCTGTTTGGATGACACCAGAACAATGGACCCTGCTTTAGGGAAGTCACCCAGTCAGGGTGAAGACAATGCTGTGGCATACATGAACCATCAAGAGGGCACCAGGAGTCTGGCCGCTTTGAAGGAAGCAAGCCCAATAAGCTAGTGGATGGAAACTCACTGTCCAGCTGTCTCTGCAATCAGCATCCCAGAAGTGGAAAGCGGACTATATCTCACCCACCACGGCCTGGATCCTTCAGCCCTATCCTCTGATGCCTTGATGAATTCCTGGACTCAGTCCAGCCTAATCTATGCCTTACCTCTGATGCAAGTTCCTTCTTGTCTGCCCAAAAAAGTAGAATGAGAGAGGGGAAAAAAAAACAGTGATTAAAGTTGCACCAACTGGCCCAGAAGAACCTGGTACACATCTTTCTTCACACTCGGGCTTTAATTAACAGTCTTGCAGTTAAAGCCAAAGTCTTGAAAAAAAAGAAAGCAGGGTCTTTACAATGTTTATTCTTACCTTGCTATAAGCAAGAAAAGCCACTTTCAGAAAGATCTACTATCGTACCTGGAAATCTTCTTGGTCTGGTGTGAACACAGGTACTTCAATACCAGAGATTACATTGTACCGTGCATTCCGGCCTTCCTGCAATCTGATCTTGACCAGAACATGGCCTCTGCCACTCTCTTGCAAACACCCCCTGGCATTGATCTCCCTTATAAAAATGTTTCTTAAAAAAAAAAAAAAAAAATGTTTCTTGCATTAAGCCCCCTTACAGCAACCTGTGCTTCCTTGGGATCTTAACTTGCCCTGAAGAACCCACCATTTGAACCCATCAGGGATAGTTCTCTTAGAAGATCTCTCCTGCAAAGCATCCTCTTTGGTTTTCATCAAGTCAGTCAGACGTATCTCTGAGTTGGCGACCGTCTCGTGTAAGGAGCCATTCTTTATACTTTACACTTACAAGGTTGTCCAACACTCAGGATTGTGCTCCCCCCCCCCCCCCCCCCAAGGTGGTATCAGTCTTCCACCTCAATAAGTCCTACCATCCTTATGCTCTGCATAATCCTAAGGAAATCTCTGTTTATTGCCAGGACATAGTCATTGCGTATGATTGAAGCTGTAGCTTTGAGGTAAACGGATTCCCTATTTGTTCTGTTCTCAGGACCCCAGAAAGGACACTCTTCTTTCAGGGACAAATCGCCTCCTACAGCACTTTTACATAGCGATTCCTCCAAATCAGTGGGAGTTTCCTGGGCATTTTGGCTCCAGGCCTCTATAGCCCAGCTATTTAAGACTGCCACCAGGTCCTCTTTTCATACTTTCCCAAAGTTCCACCAGGTGGATGTCGGGTCTTCTGCAGATACAGCGGCGCTCTGAACTTGGGTCTGACCGTTGTTGTTGTTGGGCCTGTTGGTACAGTTCTCTTTGCATAGTTGTTGCCTACCCTTCTCATACCTTTAGGTGACTGAACACTGGCAAAGAATTTGAGAGCACGCCCCCTGGGGAACTCCCCTATAATCCTACTCCACTCCATGGGTTTTGTAGCAAGTCATGCATATAACCATGAAATGGAAGGGGGGGGGGGGGCTTTAAGATGAGGAATTTTGACTTATGCCCCATACACACGATCATTTTTAATGTCATTTTTAAAACTGACGTTTTTCTCGTCATTTTTTTTCTTGTTTCCTCTCAAGCCTGTCTTGCGTACACACCATCATTTTAAAAAATGTTCAAGAAAAGCGCAGTGACGTACAACACGTACGACGGCACTATAAAGGGGAAGTTCCATTCGAATGGCGCCACCCTTCATGTTAGTAAAGTTTGTTGAGAGACGATTCGCTCTTTTCAGTCTAGTGCTTTTCAGTCCGTTACAGCATGACGAATGTGCTATCTCCATTACGAATGCTAGTTTTACCAGAACGAGCGCTCCCGTCTCATACTTGATTCTGAGCATGCGCATTTTTTTTCACGTCGTTAAAGCATACACACTATCGTTTTTCACGTCGTTAAAAAAAACAACATGAAAAACGACGTGAAAAAAGAGAGCATGTTCGAAATTTTTAATGCCCGTTTTTCACGTCGTTAAAAATGCTCTGGAGCATACACACGATCATTTTTAATGGCCATTTTTTTTAATGCCATTTTTAACGGCATGAAAAATGATCGTGTGTATGGGGCATTACAAGCTAATTCCATATATTTAAGGATAAGTTCACCTTTGTTCAAGTCTTTTTTTTTTTTCTAAATTCCAGTCCCCTATGTAGCCATATTGCATTGATGTACTTATTTTGCAAAAATATCAAAGCTTTCCATTAAATCTAAAGACACATATGTTACTTGTCCTCATCCATGTTTCCAAAGTTATCCATTCGTAATGCCTTGCTTTCTGATCAGACAAGCGGTCATGACACAGGAAGGAGTTGACCATGTGACCTCATTAGCACACACCCTGCATCATCCACCCTCCTACCTTTGAAATGAAATTCAATCAGTGATCACCCTCCTCCCTAAATACAAAAATATACAAACAGATTGCATAGTGTATGGCCATCTTTATGCAAGTACATAGGAGGGAGTGGACAGAAATGCTTAGCTGTCAAGCCCCATTTACATCTCTGCATAGCGGAAACTCGCATTCCCACACCCACATGGGCTGTCCTATGTGCAGCAATCGCCCAAAAAAGGGTGGAGAGCTTCTTTTTTTTTTTTTAAGAGCGCTTTTTACTGCAATTTTTGGTGCAGTGCAAGGAAACGCACAGATGGGTCTTGTGTAAAACGCACCAATTTCACTTTCATGCCCCATTCACAACTAGCATATTGGGAGCGCACGTTTTGTGGCTCATTTTTCCTGTGACAAGCATAGGGCAGCTTGATGATTTCAATAGCCTGCACTATATGTGGCTCATGGGACATTTTGAAGTTTTGTGGGTTGCATGTTTTTTTTTTTTTCTGTCCACTTCCTCCTCTGTACTTGTATACCCACTTAACGACCGCTCACTGTATATATACGTCGGCAGAATGGCACCGACAGGCACAATCAAGTAGAGCGTACGTGATCGCCTTTGTACAGTTGGGGGGTCCAATCGGACCCCCCTCCTATACAGCATACCCTCCCAACTTTGTAAATTCCCTTCGCGGCACATTCTTCTGATGTCCCCTCTCCCCTGCCAGCCAGAGTTGTTGAGTGGGGGGGGGGGGGGGGAACATTGGCAAAAAAAACGGGAATTGCCACAGAAGTTGTTGAGCGGGGGGGGTTTGATGGTTGCCGCCGGAACATTTAAAAACATTTTTTAAGCGGGGGGCCGCCCATCGGGGGGGCATACTAGTGCGCCGATCGCGGGGGGGGGGCTCTTACCTGCTGCTGCTGCTGCTCCTCTTCATGTTTCCTGCTGTGCGGGAAACATGATAGTCTCGCGGGAGTGCGGGAAGGAGGAGCCTCTGCGGGTAAAACCCGCACAATCCGTGCCAGTTGGGAGGTATGATACAGTGAGCGGCCGTTTATCGTTGGGGAACGATCAGAGATGAGGGGGTGACCATTCGATTTCGGCCACCCCCTCGCGATCGCTCCCGGCCAATGAAAATGCTTCCTCCGCCATGTGATGTAAACACAGGCAGGAGGAAGTGATGTCATCTCCCTCGCGGCGGTCTTTTCGATTCCAGCGCCGAGGAGAGAAGAAGCAGGTTAGTGCACCAACAGTCCACTGACACATAGGTACACATAGGCACACATTTCACCCCCCAGATCACCCCCCCAGCCCCCAATCACAGTGTCACTGATTGCAGTGATCATTTATTTTACTGATCACTGCATTTAGTGTCATCTGTGATAGTAAAAAGTTGCAGGGCAGTTAGGATTAGGCCCCTTTAGGTCCAGGGTAGCCCCCTAACCCCCCCTAATAAAGGTTTAACCCCTTGATCGCCCCCCAGGTAACCCTTTCACCCCCTAACGCCAGCGTCACTAAGAAATCGTATTTTCGATCGCTGTATTTAGTGCCGGTGGTGCCCTAGATAGCCAGTTATTTATTTTTAGTTTCGCCGCAGGTTTTTAGAGCGTCAGGTACCCCCATATATTATTTTAACCCCCTGATTGCGCCTAGAGTTAACCCTTTCACCAGTGATCACCGTATAAGCGTCACTGGTGACACTGGTTACCCAGTTAGTTATTTAGGTAACCCGTCAGGTTTTTATATAGCGTCGGGTACCCCCATATTTAACCTAATAAAGGTTTTAACCCCCTGATTGCCCCTAGTTAACCCTTTCACCAGTGATCACCATATAAAGGTTACGGGTGACGCTGGTTGGTTAGTTTGCTTTTTATAGCATCAGGGCACCCGCCATATATAACCCAATAAAGGTTTAACCCCCTGATCGCCCGGCGGGTGAGATCAATTCGGTTTTAGCGCCAGAGAGGGTCTGCGTCACACCCCAGGCAGCGTTAGGTTAGTGCCAGTAACGCTAACACCCACGCGCAAAGCATACACCTCCCTTAGTGGTATAGTATCTGATCAGATCTATACTAGCATCCCCAGCGGTTTAGGGTTCCCAAAAATGCAGTGTTAGCGGGATCAGCCCAGATACCTGCTGGCACCTGCGTTTAGCCCCTCCGCCCAGCCCAGCCCACCCAAGTGCAGTATCGATCGATCACTGTCACTTACCAAACACAAAACACATAACTGCCTCGTTCACAGAGACAGTCCTGATCCCTGCGACCGCTAACAGTTTTTTTTGTAGCGTTTGATATATTTGCTGACGACAGTCAGGTGCTTTTTTTCCTGTGAATCTTACTAGTGTACCCCTAAATTTAGAGCCCAAAATGGCAAGATGAAGGTACACTAGTAAAGAGGCCTACGAGATTCTGAGCATGACAGATAGTGAAGAGGAGGTCACGTATCTGTCAGATTCAGGCTCAGAATATCTTCCCGTAGAAGACAGTGAAGTTAGCGGCCCCACGTCAGATAGCTCCGACGACGAAGTTGAGGTCCCTGCTAAGGTCAGGCGTACCCGATCCCGATCTTCTGAGGTTGTTGAGGAGCAAGAACCGCAGGGCTCTCATATCATGGAGCAGAGGAGTACTAGCGCCGCTATTCCTTCTGGTGAATTGGCAAGCACCAGCGGCCTAGTACAGCCTGGGCGTACATCCAGCACTGCAGTATCACATGGTGACGTGGCGAGTCCCATAAGTGCAGTTCAAGCTGGCGAGGTGGCAAGCACAAGTAGTGTCCCGCTGCCACCAATAAGAAGACAAAGGCAGGCCCGTCGTACCCATAGTGCTCTTCCTGCAGAATTCGCCTATCCTGATTGGGTCCCCACCACTTCTGCAGAACCCGTACTTCCCCCATTCACTGCCCAACCCGGTATTCAGGTGGAAACAGCTGATTTTATGCCAATTGATTATTATTCCCTGTTTTTCACGGAAGATCTCTATAGATCTATTGTGGACCAGAGTAATTTATATGCTGGTCAATTCATCGCCGCTAATCCCCAGTTGCCTTCCATTGCCAAAGATTGGAAACCAATTACGGTTTCCGAATTTAAGACCTTTCTGGGCCTTTCCCTCAACATGGGCACACATAAATTCCCGTCATTGCGTGCTTATTGGTCCACGCACCCAATTGACCACATGCCCGTGTTCTCTGCCTCCATGCCCAGGAAACGATACGAGCAGATTTTGCGGTTCATGCACTTCAACGACAATGAACTTTGTCGTCCACGTGGAGACCCTGAATACGACCGGCTCTATAAAATTCGGCCCCTCATAAACCACTTCAACAAACATTTTGCAGCCTTGTTTATTCCCGATCAAGCTGTCTGCGTTGATGAGTCCCTGATTAAATTTTCTGGCCGCTTGTCTTTCAAGCAGTACCTTCCCAGCAAGCGTGCCAGATACGGGGTCAAGCTCTATAAGTTCTGTGACAGGGCAACAGGCTATGTATGGAGCTTTACGGTTTATGAGGGAAAAGACAGTCAGGTTGAGCTGGTCAACTGCCCGGATTACATAGGGAGCGCTGGCAAGATAGTGTGGAACTTGGTGTCACCCTTATTCGGAAAGGGGTACCACTTGTATGTGGACAATTATTACACGAGCGTGCCACTGTTTTAGTCACTTGTTTGATCATCAGATTGGAGCATGTGGCACCGTGCGACCTAATCGCCGGGGCTTTCCCCAGCGGCTTGTAGATGCCCGTCTTAGGCTGGGGGAGAGAGCCTGCGTGAAGTGTAATAACTTGCTCGCTATGAAGTGGAGGGACAATAAGAATGTTTTCCTTCTTACCTCCCTTCATGCAGACACGACAGTCCAAATTCGTACGGCAACTGGTGTTGTGGAGAAACCCCTCTGTGTCCACGAATATAACAAAAATATGGGAGGGGTGGACCTCAACGACCAGTTGATGGCGCCGCATCTAATTGACCGTAAGGCGAGACGCTGGTACAAAAAAGTGTCTCTATCCTTATTCCAATTGGCTTTGCTGAACGCTCATGTGCTATACAGAGCTTCAGGCGGGACTTTATCTCTTCTAAAATTCCAGAATGAGATAGTCACAGAACTCCTGTATCCAGGCGGTTCTGCACCTCACCATCCCCAACCAAATGCAGTAAGCCGGCTGCATGAGAGGCATTATCCGTATGTCCTCCCGAGTACCCCTACCCAACGAGCCCCCCAAAAAAGATGTTGTGTCTGTAGCAAGCGCGGATTTAGGCGTGACACCCGTTATTATTGTCCACTCTGTCCTGACAAACCTGGTCTTTGCCTTGGTGAATGTTTTGACCGCTACCACTCAAAAGTGAAGTTTTAGCGTAGGGTACAGCATTTCACAGACTAGGACACACTTACACAGGGTCTCCCAAGATGCCATTACATTTTGAGAGACCCGAACCATTACCGTTGTTAAAGTTTAAAAAAAAAAAAGTGTAAAAAAATAAAAATAAAAAAAACGTAAAAAACAAAAACACAAAAAAAATATAAAATAGAAAAACCAAAAATAGTTGTCGTTTTATTGTTCTCTCTCTCTCTCTATTTTCTCCCTATTGTTCTGCTCTTTTTTACTGTATTCTATTCTGCAATGTTTTATCATGCTTGCTTTTCAGGTATGTAATTTTTTGTTTTCAGGTGCGCCATTCAACTGCAGCGCGGAATTATTTATCTTGACAGCAACAGCGTTTGCTCCCACGATACATAAAGCCGTGACTCCAGTGCTGTAGGAGGTGATTTCACCACCACAGTTAAAAAAAAAAGAGCATATATGCCGAAGCATGGGGGCAGCAGGGGCGGAGGAGCGATTTTGCTCCTAATGCCGCGTACATACGGTCGAAATTTCGACAAAGGCTTGCCCGTGGAAAAGTCTGACCGTGTGTACGCGGCATAACTTTTTTGCGGGAGGATGCCCCCATGCTTCGGCATGTATGCCCATCATTAGAAGTGGGTGGATGAAGGGAGGTATTCTAATGGTGGGCATACCCACCGATCAATCTCTTTTTTTCGTTCAGCCAACAGGCTGCATGAAAAAAAAGATTACAATACATGTCCAACAAGGACCAGCAACGTACTGGTATGTTGCTGGACTTTGAATGTTTATACCAGATTGATGCCTGCGGGTTTAGGTATCATCTTGGTATCATTCTTTTCAGCCAGTGGCCGGCTTTCATGTAAAAGCAATTCTAGCAGATAATTAGCCTCTAGACTGCTTTTACAAGCAGTGGGAGGGAATGCCCCCCCCCCCCCGGATATAAACAGCGCCATTGGGAAATTGGGAAAGCATTTTATCACACCGATCTTGGTGTGGTCAGATGCTTTGAGGGCAGAGGAAAGATCTAGGGTCTAACCCCCCATTTTTTTTTCAAAAAAAGTGTACCTGTCACTACTTATTGATATCATAGGGGATATTTACATTCCCTGAGATAACAATAAAAAAAAAAAAATATGGAAGGAACAGTTTAAAAATAAAATAAAAAAGCAAAATAAAGAATAAAAAAAAAAAAAAAAAAAAAAAGCACCTCTTGCGCGAAGGCGAACGCAAGCGTCGGTCTAGCGTCATATGTAAACAGCCATGGCACCATGCATGTGAGTTATCACCGCGAAGGTCAGATCGAGGGCAGTCATTTTAGCAGTAGACCTCCTCTGTAAATCTAACGGGGTAACCTGTAAAGGCTTTTAAATGCTTTTAAAAATGAATGTAGTTTCTCGCCGCTGCGCGTTTGTGCGCAATTTTAAAGCATGTCGTGTTTGGTATCCATGTACTCGGCCTAAGATCATCTTTTTTATTTCATCAAATATTTGGGCAATATAGTGTTTTTTAGTGCATTAAAAATAAAAAAAAGTGTGTTTTTCCCCCAAAAAATGCGTTTGAAAAATCGCTGCGCAAATACTGTGTGGAAAAAAAAAAATGCAACACCCACCATTTTAATCTGTAGGGCCTTTGCTTTAAAAAAATATATAATGTTTGGGGGTTCAACATAATTTTCTTGCAAAAAAAAAAAATGTTTTCATGTAAACAAAAAGTGTCAGAAAGGGCTTTGTCTTCAAGTGGTTAGAAGAGTGGATGATGTGCGACATAAGCTTCCTAATGTTGTGCATAAAATGCCAGGACAGTTCAAAACCCCCCCCAAATGACCCCATTTTGGAAAGTAGACACCCCAAGCTATTTGCTGAGAGGCATGTTGACCCCATTGAATATTTTTTTTTTGTCCCAAATGATTGAATAATGACAAAAAGAAAAAAAAAAAAAAATGTACAAAAAGTTGTCACTAAATGATATATTGCTCACACATGCCATGGTTATATGTGGAATTGCACCCCAAAATACATTCTGCTGCTTTTCCTGAGTACGGGGATACCACATGTGTGGGACTTTTTGGGAGCCTAGCCGCGTACAGGGCCCCAAAAACCAAGCACTGCGAACGCTGCAGTTATGTGTGTTGTGTTTGGTAAGTGACAGTGATCGATCGATACTGCACTTGGGTGGGCTGGGCTGGGCGGAGGGGCTAAACGCAGGCGCTAGCAGGTATCTGGGCTGATCCCGCTAACACTGCGTTTTTGGGAACCCTAAACCGCTGGGGATGCTAGTATAGATCTGATCAGATACTATACCACTAAGGGGGGTGTATGCTTTGCGCGTGGGTGTTAGCGTTACTGTCACTAACCTAACACTGCCTGGGGCGACGCAGACCCTCTCTGGCGCTAAAACCTAATTGATCTCACCCGCCGGGCGATCAGGGGGGGTTAAACCTTTATTGGGTTATATACGGCGGGTGCCCTGATGCTATAAAAAGCAAACTAATCAACCAGCATCACCCGTAACCTTTATATGGTGATCACTGGTGAAAGGGTTAACTAGGGGCAATCAGGGGGTTAAAACCTTTATTAGGTTAAATATGGGGGTACCTGACACTATATAAAAACCTGACGGGTAACCTAAATAACTAAATAACTTACTGGCTAACCAGTGACACCAGTGACGCTTATACAGCGATCACTGGTGAAAGGGTTAACTCTAGGGGCAATCAGGGGGTTAAAATAATATATGGGGGTACCTGACACTAATAAAAACCTGCGGCGAACCTAAAAAAAAATAACTGCCTATCTAAAACACCAGCGACACGAATACAGCGATCGGAAAAACAATCGCTTAGTGACGCTGAAGTTAGGGGGTGAAAGGGTTACCTGGGGGGTGATCAAGGGGTTAAACCTTTATTAGGGGGGGTTAGGGGGCTACCCTGGACCTAAAGGGGCCTAATCCTAACTGCCCTGCAACTTTTTACAATCACAGATGACACTAAATGCAGTGATCAGTAAAATAAATGATCACTGCAATCAGTGACACTGTGATTGGGGGCTTTGGGGTGACCTGGGGGGTGATCTGGGGGTGACTGGGGGGTGATTTGTGTGCCTATGTGTACCTACGTGTCAGTGGACTGTTGGTGCACTAACCTGCTTCTTCTCTGCTCGGCGCCGGGAACGAAAAGACCGCGGCGAGGGAGATGACATCACTTCCTCCTGCCTGTGTTTACATCACATGGCGGAGGAAGTATTTTCATTGGCCGGGAGCGATCGCGAGGGGGGGGGGGCGGAATCGAGCGGCCGCCCCCTCATGCCTGATCGCTCCCGAACACTTAACGGCCGCTCACTGCAGTGAAGGGGGGTCCGGATGGACCCCCCCAACTGCACAAAGGCGATCACGTAGATCTACGTGATTCTGCCTGTCGGTGCCATTCTGCCGACGTAAATCGGCGGTGGGCGGTCGTTAAGTGGTTAAAAAAAAAGTCAGCAGCTACTAACAGTGTAGCTGCTGACTTTTAATAAGGACACTTAACCGTCCTACTCGCCCGCGATGTCAGTCCCGCCACGGCGATCGATCGCTGCTGTCAGGTTCCGGCTCCTCCATCCTGACTAAGGGAAACAGGCAGTGAAGCCTTACGGCTTCAGTGCCCGTTTCCTACTGCGCATGCGCCACTCGCACGGCGCTTTGTGAATGGGCGGCTTACCTCCTGGGATACACACAGTTCCCAGAAGGCAGCGCGCCCCATTCACAAGGAGAGGAAATGGAAGTTCTCAATCTGAGGACAAGGAAGAGGCACAGTAGAGGCAGATTAGGGGACTTCCGCATAGCAACAGGCATTTCGGGTGAGTATAATTTTTTTTTTTTTCTATTAATTTTTTTCTCTTTTTTTAGGATTTTTAATGTAAAAAAAAATTCTGGGTGGACCTTCGCTTTAAGCATATAGGCACATTAAGTAAGTGCAATAGACTAGCTTTATAAAGAGAATTCACTACCATCTGGTGAGTTTGTTTAATCAGAGTGGGTAGAGGGAAGGTTAGGGATAAAGCACTGACTGGGAGATGTGTGATGTTTGAAGCAGAACACTTGGATCACAACCAAGGAAGGGGGGGGGGGGGGGGGTCACATGGTGACATAGTGGATGAACTGTATATTAAAATCAGAATTTATATATTTATATTTTGGACGATAGTTATTAATTGCACTTTAAAATATAGACTCAATATATCTAGATCCTTAAATATTTTTTGTTACTATATATATATATTATTTTTTAAACATAGACACACCGTATATTGATTTATTTTACGGTCACATAGGGATAAGTGCATACATTCCAGGTGCATCAAAACAAAGATGTGTTCAGAGCCTCAGTTTGCTTTCTTTTAAAAGCAGCTACATCCCAAGTAGTATTATAATCGGGTGTTAGCATTGTGGATTATTTAATGAAAACGTGTGCTGTTCTTATACCCGGTAAATGGGTCTTGTTATCTTAGTGATGTAATTTCAAGCTTCTAGCAAGCATTCCGCTCAATTAACTTTTTCTTTGAAGTTCTGATCATAGCATACACTTTCATTTTAAACCATCAGCATTGTACAAAGTAAGAACCATAGTGATTTTTGACCATCCAACATCTCCTTGTATGTTGTGAGTGCTGCCTGCTGACCTTCTCTTCCCACAACTTCCTGGGTCCCCTCCATACTTTACAGCTTCTCTTCTGTTTATTTCAAATTTAATATCTCATGATACCAGCAGTGCTTCCTGTACTGACTCCGCCTCCTTAAACTCCTCCTCCCAGCACCTCTGTAGTATAGAGAAGGCAGGCTCTATGAAATGTGCGACACACCAGTGCCTAACCACAGGGCATAGTGATTATGTGCCAAAGAATTCAAAGAAGTAACCTATGAAGATCTTCACAAAGTTTACAGATTTCCAGATCATTCAGATTAATAGGCAATAAATAATTGAAATACAATGTGCAAATTAATCTATGATTTTGACCATAAAAACGCAATAGTGCAACACACTGATGACAGGGTTGGATTTGTAGCTCAGAGCTTTCCAATTGATATATTAATTCTGATTGGTTGAGTTTGGTTACTGTATCATGCACATTGATCTTTGCTTTAATTAGAAACATTTCAGACAAATATACAAATTTTGCACTTAAAATAAATGTCCTGAGACCAATATGTAGGCTGCCTTTGTCAACTGCCTGGCCCTGTCAAGCTTCAGTACTTGAGTCACTGACCTGGAACAAGCATGTTGTATGCAAAGATAGAACTGTTCTGTTTCAGAGACTACAAATATCTTATCTACTGGAGCTGTGCAACAGCCAGGCAACTAGCATTTTCAGGAAAGTCAGCAATGCTAGCTTACATATTACTCACAGTATAGATTTCCTTTTAAATAAAGCCAGTATCACTGAGGTAGTAAGATCCTTTTTGATCACGCTGCATATGAATCAACCATCTTGTACAAAAATGACACTGTTATAACATTACATATGCTGCCCCCTGGTGGCTACATCAGTTCTTCATCCTCATCTTCATTATCAACATCCTCTTTAAGCAGAGCAGCTCCGAGGCTCTGCAGGTTTGCCAGCATATTGGAAAGAGATTCTGATAAGAAAAAAATATAAGGCTTATGCAATATGATTTTGTAAGCCCAAACCATCATTAGACATGTCTTTTTTTAAATCAGCTTTCCCAGCTCCCTGCTGTGAACTATACAACTCCTCTCCATGTAATGTAGGTGAAGTGCAGTTGAATATTTGTAGTCCAAATCAGGAGAGCATCCTAGGGTGACATTATGTTCTTCCATAGATACTATACAGTATGTTTGTGCCGTCACCCTAGGACAGGAAGCAGATTACTGGCAAGATCACTAGATGCAAAACAGGAAAGCTGCAATATATTTGTTTTTTTGTGTTAATATACAGAGTTTAGGTAGTAAGCTATGCTTGGAGTGAAGTGTCTTTATTTAGGTAGTTTTAGGGAAGATCAAGTTTTAGATGAGAGGGTTTGGATTATTACACCACCATCATTTTTACAGGAGCCATTTATTAAAGTTCAGTACAGAGATGCAATAACTTTCCCTGAGTATGTTGTTCCTTATGCCAACGTTTCATAGGTGTGCGCAGCCTATTGCATTAAGGTGTGCACCCCAGAGCACAAACACACATGTGTGTATATCAGAAGAGCAGTGGACAGTATCAGTAGAGCAGAGATTGGTGTCAGTAGGGCAGTGGACGGTGTCAGTTTTTATTTTTATTATATTTTACTATTTGTTTTGTTTTTTTGCAATATGATTTTATTTTTTTTTACAATCTTTTAGGAGCCCCATTGGAGGGGGCTTGGGCAAGGGTCTAAACAGAGAAAGGAACTGAGGACAGAGCTTACCCAGTCCCTTTCTCTGCAGCCTCAGCTGCACTGTGAACAAACGGGAAGCGCTCTGTGCTGAGCAGCCTCCTGTTCATGCACGGACTGAAGCATAGTAAACATGGTTTACTATGCTTCAGTTAAGAAGGAACACAGGAGTCATCGGTACAGATCGCTCACTGTGTTCATTCATCCATCCATTCTGAAACATCCCCCGCAGCAGCCAGCAAGAGAGGAGGGAAGCTTGCAGAACTGCAGGGGAGAGACAGGAGACGTCAGGAAAGCAAGGGGAATCGGCACCACATAGAGCGATCACGGTGTGCCCAGGCACACCCTGTGCGCACGTCTATGTAACGTTTCATTATGCTTTATCATTGAGAGTGCTGGCTATTCTAGGCAATAACATTCTCTGGTCAAACCTTAGGGACTAGAGTTGTAGGAAGCCTTCATTAGGAAGTTCATCCCATGTGCCCAGTAGGGTATGAAAGCATGGAGGATTCACCTTTAGTTCCTGTTGCTCCGATAGCCCCTGGAGCACCTGCTGGCCCTTGTCCCTTCTCAGTGTGGGTATCCAGAGACTGGATTGCAACAGTCCGATTTTTCTGGTACGTGGCAAATAATCCCTCCTGCCGAAGTGTGGCCTGGAAGTAAGAAAAAAAAAAAGAAGGAGACAAGATTGCTAGTAAGTTTCAAGCCTGAAGAATAAAATGAATTTGAGTTTTCCAGAACTAGCAAACTTACAATCATGAGGTTTTTGTCCCTTTCAGCATCCCGTAACTGCCGGGTCTGCTGCTCCTCACGCACTCGTGTGGCATCTTCTAAAGTACGCATCGTTTCTTGACTCCGATTCCTCTCCCGCTGCATCTGGCGCTCTGTTTGCCGAAGTGCCACAACTAGGAGAATGCAATATGAGAATTACTATATAGAAGTATTACTAAAAAATACTATAGAAGTATTTGGACAAAAAGCATAATTAGCCTGGAGAGGAGGTAGATTATGCCCTGCACATGAGAACTATTCATATGCAATATGACCACATAACCATATTGGCATTTTAAAGAAACTGAACTTCTTTCTCATCCATTACGGGGCACAGGCTATACTGAAACCTACAGGAGGATTGGACACTGCAAAACGGAAAAATGTAGGCCAGCCCAGGATAACCCCTCCTACTACCAGCATGCCTCACATGGTTGCTAGTGTTCTAGGAGGCTGAATGTCTTTTGAAACAAAAAACTGAATCAAATTTTTTCTAGCATCATTTTCTTCATTAGCCAAGATCCCGGTCTACCCTCTACAGCAGGGTAGTGTCACGATTCTGTATATGACCTGTGTGGCATTGGTGGCCTCTGAACCATCAGTCACTTAGATTGTCGGATTCAGAGAGTTTTTTCAGTTTCCTGACGAGCCTGTCTTCAAGGAATCACAGGCATCTGCAATTACAGTGGAACCTCGGATTACGAGCATAATCCGTTCCAGGAGAATGCTCGTAATCCAAAGTACTCGCATATCAAAGAGAGTTTCCCCATTGAAGTCAATGGAAACGAAAATAATTTGTTCCGCATTGACTTCAATGGCATGCAATACCGCATGTGGCCAGAGGTGGGGGGCGCCAGAGAGAGCCTTGAAAACACACAGAAAGGCCCGAGGACAGCTCGGCTGACCTCGGGAACTGAGTATTTCCGAGCATTTACGGATGACTCCGCTCGGCTCCGGCGCCCCCCCCACCTCAGGCCAAACGCGGTACTGCACACAGCTTTGGCTTGAATCCTGCTCGTTTTGCGAGACAACACTCGCAAACCAAGTTAGGATTTTTTTAAATACAGTGCACGTATTGCGAAACGCTCGTTAACCGCGTTACTCCCAATCCGAGGTTCCACTCTACTCCCAAATTCTGACTTTTGGCTCCTACTGATGTGGTGTTCACCAGTCTAAAAGTAGAGGATCAGCCTGTTGCTTCTATCAGTGCTATTCCCGGTTTTGGGTCCTTTAGGAGCAGTGGTTCTCAACCCTGGCCTCAAGCAGGCCAGGTTTTGGGAATTTCTCTTAGATAAAATAACTGTCCAAAACACCAAGCCATTGACTCCAATTTAAAGCACCTGTGCAAGATAAAGGAAAACCTGCAAACATGGCCTGTTGGGGGTACTCGAGGACAGGGTTGAGAACCACTGCTTTAGAGCTCCTAAAACCTCAAAGACTTTCCCAGCACACCCACTTTTCTAATCTTTCTTCATGGAGATTGCAAACACATGCACGTTAGCCTTGTACCCATTTAAAGTGTAGATCCAGCAGTGTCCCAAAAGCAACTACCATATGGGTTGAGAATGCACCTCTTTTTAAAGACACAGCTGCTAAACAGTTGGAAGCCCTCTCTAGACCTCTATTCTTCCTGGTGGGCTCTGCTTTCCACCCCATCTGTGACCTTGCATTGCCAAACCCTAGCTGACTGGTCAAAGTCCCTTAAAGTGTTTGTTACGCCCAAAATTTCATATTCCTAACATGTGTCCTGTTGTTCCATGTACTTTACCTGGAGATCCTGCCTGTCCCCTGCTTACCTATTGCAAACTGATAACGCTAGCAGTGCTGGGATAAGGCCATCCGGTGCCCAGGGCGAAGATGGCAAACTGCGCCCCCCCCCCCATATTTAAGAAAGAATCAATGTCGTTTCAAAACAAGAACCAAAGAACCTTTTTTAGCACATTGGGACTTTGTGTTTACCACTGGTGTTTGACTCCATTTGTAAAATGCAGCATGAGGGGGTTAATGTATTGCCACTGGTTTCTGATACATTAGTGACCAGTGCCAGTTAATTAACCCCTTTGTGCTGCATTAGTGGCACCAGTGTAACACTGACACTGGTGCCATTTATGCAGCACTAAGGGGTTCATTTACTGGCACTGGTCATCTGAATGTAAACGAAGACTGTAGCTGAAATACTTTCAGAGGTAATATCCATTAGGTAGAGAGTCAGAAAACTAAAATGTTCTAATTAGAATCCTCCTCCTCTCAGCCAGCAAGACACCCCGCCAGCACTGATCCCCACCAAACCCCCCGAAACTAAGTAGTTGATTTACTAATATGTATTAATACTAGTATGGGCTTACTTGAGATCTTGCATGTTGCAGAGCTTAGTCCCTGCTCCTCCGCTCCTCTAGGTTGCGGCTCAAGCTGCGCTCTCTACTCCCATCCTGGTTGGAGGTCTGATCTCCTGCTCCTCTGCGCCTCCTCCCATCACTCTGCACTCTCTGCTCCTCCCATCATGGTGGGAGGTCTGATCTCCTCCCTCCCATCATGGTGGGAGGAGATCTGCTCCTCCCAGCTGGTGACATCACACCTTGCCAGGACTTCAGTACAGAGCGCCTGTCAGGGGAGAATCTCCGCTGACAGTGCGCAAGGCAAATGAAAAGCTTGTCTGTGTAGGCTGTGCAGGACTCCGCGCACTCGGCACATCGTTACAAGTGCAGGCTATAGCGGTTGGAGCCTCCGATCACTCCAGTCCAGCCACCTTTTAGAAGGACACTTCACTGCGCCCCCCATCTCCAATAAATTGTACCGCCCAGGGCATCTTCCCCCCCTTGTATCGGCTCTGACGCTAGGCATTGAAGCACATCTTTCCCAGCGTTGTCAATTTTCTGGCTGTGCTGGGAGCACAGTCTACCTGTCCTCCAATGGCCAAAACTTATGTTGACACACTCCACTGCACAGCTCTTCACTGGGAAGGTATTGCTGTCTCTGCCTCCTGATGACCCCCCACCCCCCCCCCTGCAGTCTTCACCTACACCTCTCCAAGCCTCTTATGCAGTTGAGAATAGAGGTTATGTGATCACTTTAAAATAAAAGTAGAAAAGTTAAGAGTATTTTTATTTTTTACACACACACACACAATCTTGCTTTTCTATTTTAAATTTAAAATAATAAACTATATATATCACACAATCCCAGGGTTTCTCAGTCTAGTGCTGGTGAGAGCCAATAGTAATTAAGTCTGACACAGGCACCAACTGGCTGAGCAATTAACAAAGATCGCTATATTTGAAGAGATGTATTTTCATCACATTATCACTCCCACATTTAAGCAGAGACTGCCTTAGGTATAAAAAAAAAGGAAGTCCTTAGTCTCAAAAGATCCAATAGGACGCCATACAAGCTAAAGCTAAGAACTCGGAGACGTTTCTAGTTGAAGAGACAGCCACAAAGAACAGTACCTTACAGGATAATTTGAAAGGAATGTCCTGAATAGGGTCAAATGTAGGTTTTTGTAAAACTGACTAGGTTTAAATCCCACGGTTGGATTGGGGGCTGAACAGGGGGAACAACATGAGCAACCCCTTGAATGAAAGTACAAAATAAAGAATAAGTAGTCTAAGGATGTTGAAAAAGGTAGGCATATACCTGATACTTGTTATTGCTAAGGGGTTAAACGTTAATCCACCCCCAATTCAAGGAAGGGAAGAATATGACCCACCAAAAAGACATGTAGGGAAGCCCCCAAAGCTTCATACTAGAGGAAAAAAAAAAAAACTTGATTCATGATTCAAATCAAGTTTTTTTTTCCCTGATGGACACCGCACTGGTCCCAAGGAGCTGTGGGCAGGAGTTTTTAGGCGAGGCCGCGGCTTCGGCCTAGATCCTGGGAAAAGGCTGCGGACTAGGCCGAAGCCGCGGCCTCGCCTAAAAACTCCTGCCCGCAGCTCCTTAGGACCGGCGCCCGCAGCTCGCCGCGATGCTTGGAAAAGGCCGCGGCTTCGGCCTAGTCCGCGGCCTTTTCCCAGGATCGCGGCGAGCAGGATTTTTAAAGGCGAGGCCGCGGCTTCGGTCTAGTCCGCGGAGCGCCGGTCCTATGGAAAAAAAAATAAAAAATTGGTTTGGTCAAAATTTGAATCGATTTGCCCTTGCAACTCGATTCAAATCGATTTTTTTCCCCAGCCCTACTTTATACCAATGAAAATAAACCATCATGTACGATGATAGTTGAAGGACTTTCCATGCACCAGTATGTGACAGCATGGAGTGCCCGAAGTATTTTTCCATATTTCTAGTTGCCAAACGGAGGGTGAGGATGTGTAGCTGGTAATCAAATACTTTTTGCGGTTTTGTGTGTGAGATTTTTATATATTATATACACATACACTAATTATATATATATATATATATATATATATATATATATATATATACACACACACACACATACACATATACACACACACATACACTAATATATATATATATACACACACACACACACAGTAAGGTACCTGCTTTGGTGTGCTCTCTCCTTGTCTCATGCAGATGTTTCTCCATCTCAGCCAGTTGCTGAGTCGTTTTCTCCTCTACTTCCCTCACCTTGTGCTGCAGCTCTAATTTAAAAAAAAACTGAAATCTAGTTCATTGCTATAAAATAAAGCTACCATTGCTCTCATACAATGTACTGAAGGTCTCTTTTTTCCTGTACAGGACCTACAAAGAGCTGACAGTGTGCAAAATAATGTAATGGAGGCCTTTCTGCTGTTCCTATACCAGCCATACACAGAGCTGACGCAGAGTATAGAATTTAATGGAAGCTGCTTTGCTATTCCTATACAGGCCATACACAGAGCTGACACTAAGCAGAAAATGGATCAGTTTTATTTTCTGCCCCTTTTCAGGCCATAACCAGAGCTGTATACAAAAAGCAGAGAATGTAGCGGAGACCCCTCTTTTCCTATACAAGCCATACACAGAGTGGAGACTGAGTACAGAATATATCAAAGTTCTCTTTGCGGTTCATATACAGAGCTTGTACTCTAACATCTCTCCCAATTGTTCCTAATAGACCATCACAGCTGTCAGCGGAACCCTCTTATGATCTCTGCATTGTCTCCCCCTACATTACAGCTGTAACAGCTGGGATGTTGCAAATCAATTTGATGAACATGTAGAGAGCGTAACCAACAGCTGTGACAATTCTACCATGATATCGGGAGAGCCCCCTCTGCCAGTCATGGCATTTTAAATGAATACTGGTTGCAGATGAAATTAAAAGTAATAGCAAAATAGCTTGTGTTGCAACCGTATAAGTTATTAATACATAATAATGAATTTAGTGTATAAAATCATTTATATGTGCACTACACTATCAGCCCGGCAAACTTGTCAGCCATTTCACATTTTCAAAAGTAAAGTCCTGGCTAACAGCAGTCTCCTCAAGGCCTTTATTTGCCTGAAAAGCCTCTTCTATGCACCCCTATGATCTTATTTTTTTGATACTAAGAGTTCACAATCAATGCAGCATTAAGCCCCACTCCCGCAAATCCATACAGACATACACCATTCCCCTATGATAAACAGTGACTAATAATTACACTCTCATTGGAGAAGGGGATGCTGGGTAAAGTTTAAGTACAGGGTGGGCCTTAATCCCAAAATTAGGGAAATTAAGCCTTTATTAGCAAACGATGAGGATCAGTGAGATGCACTGAAGGTAAAAACACTAGACTGTGGTTCAGAGCAACAAAACAAACCCAACACAAAAAAACAAAACAAAAACAAAAAACACAAAAATAGTTTTAATTTAAATATGGCAGACTACTTTTATGTTACTATACCCCCTCAGTGGAGCCCAAGTAGTAAAACGTTTCCCTTTGTTCCTGCTCCTGAGATCTTTGTTGCGTGATCCTGCACTGTACAGCACATTCTTTGCATTAAAAACACCTGACTGAATACTGATCCTACTGCACATGTGTTCAGCTTTGCTTTGTTTATTTCTGTGTGGTCCATACTCATGGGTATGCGCAGCCATCCAGAGAATTACTGGTCAAGCCATATGAAGTTTTCGGGCAAGCCACGCATATACATGGTAGGACTGGGCATGGCTGTGAGCTTTTGCTGCAAAGGTTGTTTGGTGCCAAGCAAGTCACACAATGAAGATCTTAAGAATGGGGATGAAAGCAAGTATTTAGCTACATGGGCTTCAGAGGGGCACAAAATTTAAAGGAGAACTTAAAAAAACAAAAAAACAAAAACAAAAGGGAACTTGCCCTTTAAAGGCTTTTTTTTTTGCAGTTAAAACATAAATAAAATAAACTCACTTTTTTTTATTAGGAGCCTGCAGAGCATTGCATCCCTGATCAGCAAAGCATGGCTCCTTCACACTATCAGAGTAGCTGTCTGCCCATACCTCGTATAGGCAGGGAGTTACTGAATGACACAAAAAAATCAATGAACTACCTAGAGTGCTCATCAACACCCTGGTGGTTCATGGACAACTACAAGTCATCAGTTGTAGTTCTTCTATTCACAGAACTCTGACTGAATGAATGACGCGGTCGGGTGGGCAAAGTCCAGCGCGGCCACTGTTTTTTTTAATTGTGACAGCGGACAGGGGGAGAAGATCCCCAGCCTAATGTCACAACGGGGGCTGCTCGTTTAGTATCATGTTCTATGTTACACCCTGGATACAAATGTAACATGTAATCTGTCACAAGAGGGCATAAGCTACTTCTAACATCTTAGCAAGAAGCCTAAAACTGTGTCTCTTAAGTACTACATTTTATATGAATAGGACATTCTTCTCTTGCCAGGCAGCATGCTGAAAATGCCTCTGTACCTTTCTCATATTCCCCATTCTGATCCTGCAGTTGTTCTTTCAGCTGTTCAGCAGTTTCACAAGCTTCATGTAGTTTCCTTTCTAGCTCCATCACTTGCATTGTCAGGACTTTCTCTCTCCCTTCTGTCTCATGGATAGATTGGCGGAGAAGCGAGATAGTGTCACGATACTCTGCTATCTCTGCTTCCACTGCAAAAAAACCCCCCACAGGAAATCAATATTGGGATAAAGAACAAAAACACATACATTTTGAATTGCACACCCTAGGCATCAGAGAATTGGTTTCTTACATTTTTCTCTGGTTTCCATCACTTTTTCCTCTAGGATGAGAGCACTGCGCTTCAGTTCGGTGCTCAGATGGTCTCTCTCTTCATTTAAGAGTTGTACCTCATTCTTCAGGTCCTCATAAGATGGAGATCTACAAGAAACTGTCTAATATAAACCATATGAAAAAGAGACAGCACTAGATCTTTATTAGTAAAAGTATCTGAGGTGGTGTGTTTGGACTACAGCAAAAACAAATTAGCCCAAATATTCTCCTATATATGCGCAACAGAAGACTCTGGTTTATCTTGGGAAACAACTTGCCCATTTAAGAACAGAGGTAGATGTGCAAGCGGACTCATGTTTTTGTGCAACCCAATTATGACTCTTAAAAAAAAAAGACATTGCCACCTTGACCATTCAGAGCAGGGCAGCCATCAGAAATTTTGGGGCCCCTTACACAGCTTTAGGCATGGGCCCCTCAGTCCTGACCACCAACATTCCCCAGGGCCTGGCCGCTGGCCATGCCACCAAGCCCTTCAGTGCACCCACTTTTATTTTAACACTCTTACAACGTAATATATGAAAATGAAAAGTGCATCCCACATCATCAGTGCTTTCAAGATTTAACAGTAAGGAATTCTATTTTGGACCAAAAATATGAAGGACTGCCATCACGACAAGGTGAACTCTTTTGAGCAGGACCCTACACTAACACCCCTACCTTTTCAATAACCCGCCCCCCAAAATGTATCCTCCCCTAGCAGACCTAAGAAAAAAAAACGAAACGTATTCAGCAAAGAGACATCCCAATCCAGCACAGAGATGGCCCAATCCAGCATCTGTATTCAGTCCACCCCCTACTCACACCTGTATATGACACACACACACTTCACTTGTACAATAGCCTTGAAGTCATACTAAAGCTTTGTGTATTTATTTTTATTTTTAAATAACAAACATGTCATACTTACCTCCACTCTGCACTTCGTTTCGCACAGAGTGGCCCGATCCACCTGTTCTGGGGTCCCACGGGGGCTCTCGCGGCTCCTCCCCGCATTAGATAACCCCCTCTGGGAAGCTCTCTCCAGAGGGGGCTACCTTGCGGGCGCGCTCCCGAGTCATACACTTGGCGTCCATAGACGCGGAGTGTATGACTCGGCCTCGGCACCTGCGTCATTGGATTTGATGGACAGCAGCGGGAGCCAATGGCTGCGCTGCTATCAATCTATCCAAATCAAAGCTGGGACTCTGTGGAGAGGACGGCGGGGACGTGCGCACGGAAATTCGGGGCTCAGGTAAGTAAAACAGGGGAGATGGGGGCCCGGACATTGCAAGGTGTTTTTTCACCTATTGCATAGGATGCATTAAGGTGAAAAAACGCAAACCTTTACAACCCCTTTAACTTGTAAGGGGGTCTTCCTAGTCTCAGCTCTTGTCACTGAGACACAGAGAGCAGAGTACAGTCCACAATACAGTACAGGCAGCACACATGAGGGGTGCACATGTAGAAAGTAGCCAGAGGTGGCAGCAAAGAGCCTGATGTAAGCTTACAGAGGAGGTCCAGTTCCCCTCCAAGCTACAACTGCTGCGGGTGCTGCCGCCGACATTCGTGCTAAGAGAAACCAGCAGTGAAGCCTTTCGAATTTACAGCCGGTTCCCTACTGTGTATGCGCAAAGCGTGCTGCGCTCTCTAACTGGCCAGGTGGTGGAGGAAGGAGGGGGCCCAGCTTCCTGCGGGGAGGTCTGCGATGATGGCCCCCCCGCCAAATGTACAAGTAAATGGGCTGTCCCCACTGATGGTGGCCTTAATTCAGGGCAAAAAGACAGATTCTGTGTAAAGGTCACCCTGCAAC
Source organism: Rana muscosa (assembly GCA_029206835.1). Lineage (NCBI taxonomy): Eukaryota > Metazoa > Chordata > Amphibia > Anura > Ranidae > Rana > Rana muscosa. Next base: position 69,941,932 of record CM055125.1, read on the forward strand.
CCCTAACCCACTGACACTTACCTTGCAGGTGCTCCCCGCTGCTTCATCCTCCATCGCAGCCAGCATTAGAAGCCACAGTGTTTGATGCCAGACACTAATGGAGAGATTACTTAATTCCCACTATCAGATGACAGTGCTGGGGCCTAATGATTGGCCTTGCACCTCTAGGGAACAACCAATGTGTGCAAGAAACCCATTTTCTCTACACTATTTGCATTATATAAAGCAGACCCCTAGTGTGTAAGTATCTGTACCACTGACACTGGACTGCAAGATCTACAAGTAAACACTTAAAATGTATTCTGTAAAATGTGCAATGCTGGTGCTATAGAAATGCAGAAAATAAAATAAAAAGTTACAATACAGTTTCATTTTACTTACAGGTCATCCTCTATGGCTGAATTTTTAGGTCTTTCCTCCTGTGCCAGTTTTACAAGGGCCAGTCTTTGTGCTACCATACCTGACAGAAGCAATGTATAATGAAGTCAAGCTTAGACCAAACAATGAAAAAAAGATGAATTAGATTACATTGATACAATTTACTTTTTAAAGGGTAATTCCATCCTCTTGTGTTCTCAATGAGGATACTCCCCAATGTACCTTTCACTAGTCACTGGGACAGGAAGCAAGCATGACATTGTCTAAATGTGATAACAAATAATAAAAGACAAAAGGTGCCTTTAAAGCGGATTGTGTGGAGTGATTTCCTCTCACTTTGCATCTCAGTGACAACACCCGGGAAATCCTCTCTAAAACCATAAAAGAAAACAAAAAAAAACAAAAACGGTTTCACTGGACTTCCACTTCATGTAAAATCAAGGCTGTCGTTTTTTGTAGGTTTACAAAGTGCAGTTTGGCATTGGATGTGGTTATTGCTGCCAGAACAGGGAGGACACCCCCTTCCCTCCATCTTACTCAGGACAGAAGGACCTAAAATATTATTGTTTGAAAAAGAGTGTGCTGGTGAAGCTTGCACTAAATAAATGACAGAAGTGGACTGAGCCTGTTGTAGGAAACAAAGTTCAGGTACTTTTGTTATGGATGGATGGATGAGAACAGATAGTTATATAGTTAGTAAGGTTGAATAAAGACGTGTGTGTGGTGTGCGTGCGTGTGTCCCATATCCCTGTATATTGTATTTGTTAAAGTGGTTGTAAAGGCAAAAGGTTTCTTCATCTTTCATATTCTATGCATGAAGATAAAAAGCCCTCTAATACTTACCTGAGCCCCATCTCGATCCAGCGATGTTGCATGAGAGACTCGGCTGTCCAGGACTCTCCTTCCTCATTGGCTGAGACAGTAGTATAGCCCCACTGGCTCCCGCTGCTGTCAAAGTCAGTCAGCCAATGAGAAGAGCAGGGGCGGGGGGGCGCGCCACGGCTCAATGTCTGAATGGACACACGGAGCTGCGGCTCGGCTCAGGTGCCCCCATAGCAAGCTGCTTGCTGTGGGGGCACTTAACAGAAGGGAGGGGCCAGGAGCACCGAAGAGGAACCCGAGAAGAGGAGGATCTGGGCTGCTCTGTGCAAAACCACTGCACAGAGCAGGCAAGTTCAACATTTTTTATTTTTTTTGTTAAAAATAACAAACAACTAGACTTTAGTATACGTCTGCAAAGTGGAACGTTCCCGCAAAACCCCGTAGGGGTACGTCTTCCCCTTTAAGAGCTGCGCGCCCGCAGCACGACTAGGGACTAGATGCACGTGGCCGGCGGGCGCGATCGCCGCCGGCCACCAGTGATTGCGGAAAAGAGAGCTAGAACTGGGATTTGTGTGTGTGCCTTTGGACATGCCCGATTTCGATATTTGTATATTACTATCAGGGCTCAAAATTTCAAGTCCTGAGCTACTAGCCAGGCCTCGACGGTTACTCGCCACCAGTTGCCCCACCCAACCCGCCCCTAATTCCGCCCCTAAACGCGCCCTCATAAATTATCTCATGAAATTACACTTAAATGTTTTATGCAGAATTAAGTTATAAAAATAAATATTAACAACTGTATCCGTGCCCACCAAATGCCAGTGCCCACCAAATGCAGCCTGTGCCTTGTGTCCACCAAATGCAGCCTTGTGCCCAGTGCCCACCAAATGCAGCCCTCTGTCCCCCAAATGCAGCCTTGTCCCCCAAATGCAGCCCTGTGTCCACTATGCAGCCCGTGTTTACCATGCAGCCTACCTGTGCAGGGGAGGAGAGGACCAGGAGAGCTGTCCAGGTGGTCAGAGCGCAGCGCGGGGAACATACGATAACGGTTTTCATTTTAATTGCCGCTTTCCCGCCGCTCAACGCCAGCGCAGGAGATGAGACTTCCTATTACAGAGGCCGCCGAGTAAACAGGAGATTCTCCTGTATGTAATCTGACAGCACTCGTACCGCCCCCTCCAAAGAACGATAAATACGTTCAGCCCCGCCCCCTGGCCGGGGAACTTTGATTGACAGATCACCCGTCACCAGGATTGGACGGGTGATCTGTCCATCAAAGTCCCGGGAGGTGGGACTGTATCTGACAGCAAGCAGCGGGGAACACGGCAATTAAAAAAGGAAACTTATCACTGACTGTTCCCTGCACTGTGTTCTAAACATCCGGGCGACTCTCTCTCTTCCCCTCCACAATCACTGGGAGAAGGACTCCCATTCCACACAGGCTGCCGGCTCCCAGGCAGCCCTTCCTCGCCAGCCTTCAAAATTCACTCGCAAAATGCGAGCAGGCGAGTGCAATTTTGAGGGCTGTTACTATCATATCTCCTCTTAAAGGATAAATTCAACTTTGAGAAAATGTTACGCATGCAGCAATAACCTGGCTTCCTTGAGGACTCTCAGGTGCAAGCCATCTGGTCCTGGTAATTTATTCAAATTAAGTTCTTCAATGTCGTGTTACCAACAATACCGTCTTGTCTATCATACTGTGTTTAACACAGTTGCCTTTTCCATGTCACTTGTAACGAAAATTTCCCCTGACTATCCTTTATGGGGCCAACACATTGCCATCTCATACTCTTACACAATGTTCTAGGATGGCCAAAGACAGGCCTACATCACTCCAAGAATGAGGAACAAGTAGATAGCTACCTCTCCTTGAATGAGTGGTATGATGCCCAGGAATATCTACAATCCTTGCTCCATACAGTGAAGGATCTGGCCTACTCGCTCACAGGGAGAGTTTTCCCAACAAGCTGGAAATCTCCCTGTGTTATATTGAGTGCCTACAACTCCCTGATGCACGCAGTATCTTATAGGACATGAAAAAACACCCCAATTATCTCAAGCAATGTTTTAAATCCAGAAACTCATCTGGTTTTTATGGGTTTAAATAAAGATGGCTTAGATCAGTGGTCAATACAAAATTTAAACCAATGAGCTTATGCTCAATTCAGCTGAGAGTATTCAGAAAAGGCTAAGTAAATAGCACTGGCATTCTGGGTTTAGTGCAACCAAGGACATTGTATACAGTCATGGCAGAAAATATTGGCACCCCGACACTTGTCAGATAATGCACCACTTCCCCAAGAAAATTGTTGCAATTCCAAATGTTTAGGCATTCTCATGTTTATTTCTTTTGTTCGCATTGGTATGGACACAAGAAAGTCGGGAAACAAGAAGCCAAATCCCACACATTCCATGCAAAACTCCAAAAACGGACTGGACAAAATTACTGGCACCTTCAATTTAATATTTGGTAGCACTTCCCTTGGAAAAAATAACTGAAATCAATCTCTTCCTGTAAAAATCAATGAGTATCTCTACTGGAATTTTGGACCACTCTTCTCTCGCCAACTTCTCCAGGTCTCTCAGATGGGAAGGGTTGCTTTTCCCAACTGTGGTTTTGAGGCCTCCCCACAGGTGCGCTAAGGGATTTAGATCTGGACTCATTGCTGACCAGTTCAGTACTCTCCAGCGCTTTGTCTTAAACCATTTCTGGGTGCTTCTTGATGAGTGTTTTGGGTCATTGTCCTGCTTTAAGACCCATGACCTCTGACGGAAACCCAATTTTCTGACACTGGGCCTACATTGCACCCCAGAATTCTTTGGTAATCTTCAGATTTCATAATGCCATGCACATGGTCAAGACATCCAGTGCCTGAATCAGCAAAGCAAACCCAAAAGATCAGTGAACCTCCACCATTTTTGACTGTAATCTTTTCTGAAAACAGTAGAATGATGGGCTTTACCAAAAAGCTGTAAACTTTGTTTGGTCTGTCCACAGCACATTCTCCCAAAAAGGATTTTGGCTTCCTCTAGTAAGTTTTGGCAAATGCTTTGATAATTTTTTCCACACACACAGTCCCGCTCTCCTCTATGGGGAAATCGGATGGAAATAGACCGCCTGTCTGTTTCCATCTGTTCCGATCCGCTGGATGGATAGAAAATAGGAACACCCCTTGTGGTTTATGCGTGTAGGATCAGATCCGCCGCTCCATAGGGGAGACTGGAGGGTCCGATCAGGTACGCCTGAAAAACCGACAGGAAGACCTGATCGGACAGCTGTGTAAAAGGGCCCTAACTGGTTGCTGCTGTGATTTCTATATTGTCAGCACCTGTTAAATTGATAAAGGTGAGTTTAATTACAAATTACAGGAGCATCACAAACTTGGAATGCAATTATTTATTACAATTTTGAGAAGGTGCCAATAATTTTGTCTAGTCCATTTTTGGAGTTTTGCGTGGAATGTGGCAGATTTTGCTTTTTGTTTCTCCACTTTTTTGTGTCATTCCAATACAAACAAACAAAACAAACATGAGAATGCCTAAACATTTTTGAATTGCAGCAATTTTTTGGGTGAAGTGGTGCATTATGTGACAGAAATGCAGGGATGCCAATATTTTTGCCCACGACTATCTCATATGTGCTTCCCTAATTTGCATGGCTTGTCTCACAATGCTCTAGTTTCCACCCAGGTAGGTTTAGCTTCCTCCCAAACTTACCTACTATTTGTAACTGAGCTAGAGACATTACACTTTAAAATCATATTTGGTTGCTGGGACAGATATGAATGTTTTATGCTCTCTTTAAAAAAAAAAAAAGTTGAATATGTTGGCACCATGTAAATGAGAAATAAAATCTAATGTTTATTTTCCAGTACTGCACAGTTTCTTACCTTGTACAGTATCAACTCTCTTGGTAGCAAAAGAGACCCTCTGGCCCAGGGTAACCAGCCGCTGCAGAGCACCCCTGAAGGTCTTTTCATGAAATTCCATTACCTGTACAAAACTACCAACATCCACAATTAATAAAATGTAATATGTGAGCGTATTTAAAGCTTGACTGCAGTTCCACCCCTGTAATTATTTTTATATTTCTGCCCAGTCATATGCCCGTCCCAGGGTTCTCTATTGCATCTACAAAAAAAAAAAAAACACAGAAGCTTAAAATGGGCTATAAATCACATGGAAATGCATGTGAATGGGGATAGTCATCCGGGAGTTTATTTCACTATTTATACAGCACCGATATGTTCCACAGAATACAAAAAAAAAAAATCTTTTACATTAGACATTGCCTCAAAAGAGCTTATAGTCTAATTTCCCCAATACAGTCAAGCAGGCACAAACTAGGGCTTATTTTTAAAGGAAGCTGATTAAAGAGACATTGTCACCTTGCCCAAGCAGGGCAAGACTATTGTCTCTGGAAAGGGGAACCCCAGTATAAATAGTTAATGATTGAAAAAAGGGGAGAGGGTTTATTGGGACTTTATATGAGGTAATGGGTCAATTACCTCCATCCCTGTTGATTGTATAAGAAAGAAAACAAAAAAGGGCGGGACTTTGTATGAAGCATGTGCTGGAAAAGTTATGATTGATTGGGGATAATTAGCATATCTAGAATACGTTGTGTAGTCCCATCCTACGCCATCCTGATGGGGGTCGTTTGTCTTTGGCATCCTGCCTCAGTCCCCGGCAGGGGCTGTTCCAGCCCTTGGGGGCTGGTTTTGGCCTGACTTCCATGCCGGCAACATATGGCTACCCGGTGAGTATCAACTGGGACTCTGACCATTGTTCACTGTCCCCATAATGTCAGATGCCCGGGATCAACCTGATATATGTTCATGTCGTTACAGAAACACAATGCATGCTTGCTCCTGATGAGCAACCAAAGTCGCGAAACGCGTAGAGCTTAAAACTTCATGCTCCAAACATGTATCACTGCAGTATTTATTGTATTTTTTTGTCTGTGTATATGGGTTCCTGTTTTGAACAAATTATCCCCCAACAAAATCCGAGAATTTTAAATCTATTATCTTCTTGCCCTTTTGCTGCTATATAGGTATCTAATATGTGTATGTTTATCCATTTCTTCAATAATGTAATATAGTCATGTACGATGCATTATATGAAAGTATTAAAATAATAACTATACAACGTATTCTAGATATGCTAATTATCCCCAATCAATCATAACTTTTCCCGCACATGCTTCATACAAAGTCCCGCCCTTTTTTGTTTTCTTTCTTATCATACTATAAATAGTTAGTTAATGCTGCATCTGTGGCAAGTGCTCAAGAGCCGTGGACATTTTGATTAGTGGATGCTTACTTTCCTTTCCCTCCCAGATTTCCTCCATCCTTGTGAGTGAGCCAGGAGTGGTGAAACGCATCAAAGGCGGTCAGTTTTGGGGGGTGAGATTTTGTATGCAGTTGTTAATTGTTCAAGAAATAGAGTATGAAGAGTGAATACTAGAAAGCAGCTTTTATCTCTACATTTGTTTTTAATATACTGGACAATGACAACAGAAGTAAATGTGGACAGAGAAACACCCATACCCATCAATCATTTCTTTCAGCTTGAGCGATGTCTGTTCTGCTTTCTCAGCTCGACTGGTAAGACGGGTAGATGTAATATGTGTGGCACACAGCTCATCCTGCAGAGACTACAGAAGAAATTTAATTTTGTTTAATTCATGCACAGACACAGAACACTGCATGACATCCTCTATTAAAAAGGCACTTTATAAGTGAGAGCGCCATGTGTGAAAAGTGGTGTTGCCATAGCAACCAAATTTCATTGGTATTTCTAGCAAAGGCGTGAAAATCACTGCATATGTTCAGTTGGTGTAGACAACATACTTTCTTATATCAGCTTTTATATAATAAATGCCAGTATCCCAGTCTCCACCCCATGGTTGGCAGATCTCTCAATAACTATACATTATCAGTTCAGTGTTAAATTTCTCACGTTTGAAATTCCTCCTCACCTTACTGCGAAGCTTCTCCATTTCTAACTCGGCTGTCCGGTCTTGCCGTGCATGTGAATGAAGGGCCAACTGCCGATTACTCTCTTGCAAAGAATTTTCAAGAGAATATATCTAATATGGGGGGCAAAAAAAATACATGCTGAAAAAGATAAAACATACAATGAAAACCATATCCCATGTAATCCTATTTGACGTTTATGGCGATTCTCTCTTTAAGAATATTCTTACTTCTCTTACAACCCAAATATTTAAGAATAATTTGAAGCAACATATGATGTAAAGCAGTAGGGTGGTAATGCTATCCAGGGAACACTGTATACACTGCAGTGAGCAGTTCAGCAATCTCTCATAAGCATTTATAGAGAGGTGTGCTGCGTCTGGTCACTGGATTCTATGCAACCATCTCTTTTGCATGAAGATAGTAAAGAACCAAAAATGATGAGCAGAGTTAAAAACAGTTAAAAATATAAATAATATGCTCAGCAACGAATGTTACCAAAACCTGGTTGTGGTCAAGAAGGTAACTTTAAACAGGGAGATCACCTGATGTACAACAGCTAAACCCAAATGAAGTATAAACAGTGGCCTGTGTGCCCAGTAGGAATTACAAGAATATTAGCATTTGCCCAAGTATACTCTTAAAGTACATCTGTGGCACGATCAAAAATCTGGAAGGGTCAGTCCACCCAAGAGAGATATTTTAGTTATAAGAAGAGCGTTGTGAGCTGGTCTGAATGCAACATCTCCCTACCATAGTGCCGACTCTGTTCCTGTCTCCTCATAACAGCAGGTGTACAGTCCTTCAAATACAGCTGCTGAGATTTTACTGTTAGAGTTCCTGAAACATAAGGGATCGTCATAACTCTCCATTGACTACCTATATCCTTATTTACACTGGCCATTGGGGCAGCATGTTTACTGCTCTCCCTTAAAGGGCAAGTTCACCGCTACAGGAAAATCTGTACGGTGAACTTACACTGGACCCCCTCCTTTCCATTGCACCCGGTCCCGCTGTACCTGAAGCCAGCAATCTCCTGCACTGACACATAGCAAAGCCGCTTTACCGGTTCAGGGGAGCAGAAATCCCCTGAGGCTTAATCTCCTAAATGTACTCCGTAGAGGTACGTATAGGAGGCACCCCGATTGGTTGCTACAAAGGCAGCGTATGGTGGAGTATATATGGTGCTGGTGATGTGATCCTTCACAGCAAAGACTATCCCGTCACATTTGTCAGGCAATACTGCCTGCCGGATGTGACCCATGTATCAGGACTAGGGATGAGCTCCGGCGTGTTCGCATTGAACACGTGCAGGATGTTGGCACTGCGCTGCGCTAATGGCAAGCAGGGAGACATTTCCCGATGCTCGGCTGCAGAGATCGGGAAATGTCTCCCTGGCTCCGATTAGCGCGGTGCCGACTTCCTGGCGGGCTCTGCACGTGTTCAATGCGAACACACCGGAGCTCATCCCTAATCAGGACCATGCCGCAACCGTGTGCAATCCTGTGACAGTTTTAGATGTTTAAACAGCCCACAACTTTACCTTAATTTATCATTTCTCTCTCACGACACCTTACACCTGGAACTTACCCTCTGCTGCATCTTCTGTTCATCGCTCTCCTTGTTAATTTCTTCTGATTTTAGTTGCACCATCAAGCTAAACACTTTCTCTCGCCATCGCTTCAGCAGCATCTGTGTCTTCGGTCCATCAATATGGTTTTCCTAACAGAGAAACAATGACAGAATCAACTGACCTGACAAACAAATAACACAAGCAGTCCAAATGATGGAACAGGATAATGGTATGTATTACATGCTGCTCTAAAGTTAAAAAAAAACAGCAAAATACGTATGCAGCTCAGGACATCCTTATCTGCATACTTGCTCTTGGCCAAGGTTGTAATATCTGAAATGTGCAGTGTGTACTGGATGATGCTAAACACTAATTCATTGGTTGTGTTCCTCATTTCTATCTGCTTCACATATCTTTTAAAAGCAATGTATTCAGTAAGGAATTAGATGCAGCAATCTGAGGCTTATCCATCCCTGACTGTAAAACATTGAAGCCAAAAGTGTCAGCATGACAGAGGTTATTTTCAGAAGAAGTTGTTGACAATGGCAGCCTCCATTAACTGATTACAATCACATGAAAGCCTTGATAGACGATTCCATTTACTGGTTTATACTGTCAAACGGATACATCATAAAATGACTTACTGCCTTTTTGCAAAGATCGTTTTCTTGTAGCGTCAATATGTGTGTGAGAGACGACAGACGGGTCTGAAGAAGAGACATAGAGGTCTGCAAAGCTTCTCGCTCCTTCTCCAGAGTCTGGAAATACCCAAAGACACAGATGAAAATATGTAAATGTAAAAAACTTTTCAGTATCCAGCGATTTATATACTTCCATTCTTCGTGTGGAGTGGACCTCACCCGGGTTGTGTCCCTTCACAGGGTAGTATTGTTTAAAGAAAAGCCAGTGTTCATGCAACACTGAACTCCTTAAACATAAGATCAAGAGATTAGTGGCAGTTGATGTTGGATCGGATCGTTTATCTGGAAGTGTATAGTGTCTAGTAAGCCTAGTACTAAAAAATAGTATTAGACCAATGTTTCTCAACCAGGGTTGAGAGGTCCCCAGCGGTTCTGTCACAATCTGCTGTTCATCACAAGTAGATGAACGGTGGATAGCATCCCCACATAGCCGACAGGCTGCAGAGCGCAGACCACTGACATCACTAGCCCACGCCGATCACTGCCACCTCTCCCTTCCATCCCAGGTGCCTGCATGTGAATGTGTGACATCACTCAGGAGGGATGAGAGAGCAGGGCGGGCGGGAATCGTGCAGCTACTCTGCATGAGGAAAATTACTAAAGATGCCAGTATTGTGCCCACCAGTTTCCTCCTGGCCCCCCTATACCGTTTTCTCTTGGCCCCCCTGTACTGTGCTGTTCCCCTCCTGGAACCCCTGTACTGTGCTGTTCCCCTCCTGGAACCCCTGTACTGTGCTGTTCCCCTCCTGGAACCCCTGTACTGTGCTGTTCCCCTCCTGGAACCCCTGTGCTGTTCCCCTCCTGGAACCCCTGTGCTGTTCCCTCCTGGTCCCCCATATGGTTACCTCCTGCCCCCCTGTACTAATCCCTCCTGGCCCCCTGTACTATACTGTTCTCTCCTGGTCCCCCATACTGTTTGCTCCTGTTCCCCTGTACTCTCTTCTGCCCCCCCTATTCTATTCTCTCCTGGCCCCCTTATACTGTGCTGTTCTCTCCTGTCCCCCCCTATACTGTGCTCTTCGGGCCCCCCCATACTGTTCCGTGCTCTTGGCCCCCCTCTTATACTGTTCCCTCCTGGCCCCCTGAACTATACTGTTCCCACCCCTCCTCCCACCAGGCTCACCTGCTCTCTGCCTATCCATTATGATGCATGTGCTCCCACTGTGGGAGGCTCACAAAATTTAGAGTTAGGACTACAGAAAATACCGGAGTGCCTTGACGGGACTCTAACTTACGCATGTATTTGCAAATGTGTGCAGACTAAACCCCTGTTTTTAAACGCATTCTGTTCGAATAATTTGGTTGTTTGCAGGCTTTTTCTTTTGGAGATCCAACTTTACCAATGTCAGAAGGAAAAAAGAAAGTGTGAACCTGTTCTGTTTTCCCCAGTGGTGGCCTACTGCTTTCAACTCCACATCCCTTCCTTCTTCTCTTGTATAAACTTTTACATTTGGAAAGGCCAACTTTAAAATTAATGAACCGCTCTGTAGAGAGCACACCTTGACAGTGGTCAGACTATGCATGCACAAAATGAATACATTAGTGTTAGGCAAGTGGGTTATAATTACATGAAGGCAGATAATATGGTAAGATTCAGAACGTAAGTTAAAAGGGTCAACAAGATTACACAATCAGACGTTAGTGGAAATCTACTGCTCCCAACCAGATATCCAAGGAGTAAGCATCAGACATCAGCAGAATGCCAAACCTGAATCGTACTCTTGAGTTCTGCAATGTCTCTCTTCTGTTCCTCGGCCTGGCGATTATCTGGTACAAGCTCTCCTATGTACGTCCTCAACTGCTGCACTAAAGAATTCTGAGATTCCAATTCCATGCAAGATTGGCTACAGGTGATAAAAGACATCAAGATCAGATCATAGGTATTACTACAACACTCTTTACAACTCAGCTAAGTACCACCTGCATCAACACGAACTAAAGTGAGTATAGAAAAGAACCCCTACTTTAAAATAATACAATTCTGTTGCTTTGCCACCTGAAATTAAGACAGGCACACTTTGTTTTATCCAGCTGTATTTACTTATAACATCCAAGTGAAAGATATAACACCAACATGTTAGAAAATAAATAAATAAATAAAATTCAAAAAACAAAATCAGAGTTGGAAAAAGGCTTCCCCCTTGTGTCAGTATATTGTTGAATCACCTTTTGCTTTAAATTACAGCCTTTAGTCTGTTGGGATATGTCTCTACTAACTTTTCACATCTAGACTTTGCAATATTTGCCCACTCTTCTTTTGCAGAACTGGTCAAGTTCAGTTAAATTTGATGGTGACCATTTGTGGACTGCAGTCTTCAAGTCATTCCACAGATTTCAATGGGGTTTAAGTCTGGGCTCTGACTAGGCAATGCAAGGACATTCACCTTCTTGTCCTTCAACCACAGTGTGGTCGTTTTGTCACGTTGGAAGGTAAACCTTCTTCCCATTGACAACTTTTTGGCAGTGGGCAGCAGATTTTTCTCAAGAATTTGATGGTATTTTGCCCCATCCATTTTTGCTTCTATCCTTACAAGTGCTACAGTCCATGCTGCAGAGAAACACTCCCATAACAGGATATTACCACCTCCATGCTTTACTGTAGGAATGGTGTTATTTGGATGGTGAGATTTATTGGATTTCTGCCAGACATTAGGTTTGGTGTTGAGGCCAAATAATTAAATTTTTTGTCTCATCTGACCACAACACCTTTTTCCATGCGGGCTCAGAATCTTCAAGGTGTGTTTTGGCAAAACTCAGTCATGACTGCATGTGGCCTTTCTTGAGAAGTGGCTTTTTTCTTGCAACCCTCCCATACAAGTCACATTTTTGGAGAATTTGCGATACCGTTGTCACACGCACACAATGACCACTCTTTGTCATAAATTCCTACAACTGCTTCAGAGTTGCTGTAGGCCTCTTGGTAGCCTCTGTGACCAGTTTCCTCCTGGCTCTTTCATCCAGTTTGGAGTGACATGCTGATCCAGGGAGGGTCTGTGTTGTACCAAATACCTTCCACTTAAAAATAGACATCAAAATATATAAAATTGTTCTTGTGCTAAAAGCAAACATACATGCTACAACCCGTGGGGTAGAAGACTCTCCTAAACCAGGATGAGATACAATAGTGAAATCAATTTGTGTATGAAGGTGATTAATACAAACTCAAGTACAATAAAAATGAAAACAAATCATGACATAGAATATAAAGTGCAAATCAGTGCAACAAAGTGCCTGTGTGAGGTGGCAATGGCATGCAAGCCTAGGCACAAATGCTAAATAATATTACAAACACATGCCATAAACAGTCCAGAAAGGATGGAAATAAAGAGTGATCTCTAGGTATAAGTCTCTGTAGGGGAAAGGTCAACCAGCAATACAGTGTATAAGACACTCGATCAAGTATAAATCCACTAGAGATAGGGTGTCACTGAAGTGTCCAAAAGTGGTCTCACAGAACTCTCACCTCTATGTGGTCAAAATCGGGAATCATCAGTAATATCCCCTCTCCTTTATGCTGATTCCACTAATGGATGTCCCGACTGTTCTCCTCCACCGTCTCCACTCGTCACAATGGTATCGGCTTACCTAAGGGGGGGGGGGGGGGGATAGCTCCAGTGGGGATGCCAAACCAGGGGTAAGGAAAAAAAAGGGTCTCCAATAGTGTAGTATATTGAGGTAGACTAGTTTATTGATAAAAATAAATTGTTGCACTGATTTGCTCTTTATATTTTATGTCATCATTTGTTTTCCATTTTATTGTACTTGAGTTTGTATTAATCACCTTCATACACAAATTGATTTCACTATTGTATCTCATCCTGGTTTAGGAGCGTGTTCTACCCCACAGGTTGTAGCATGTATGTTTGCTTTTCAACAATTTTATATATTTTTAGTACTATTGTGTAAGGTGAACACTTTTAGTTTTTGCAGCTTTTTGCACATTTACACTCCATTCACATTTGGCCTACTCTTCAGTAGTGCGAAAGACCCACATTGTTCACTAATAATAGACATCGCTGTGCTTCTAGACATTTTGCATCCATCTCCTGACTTGTGCCTGTCCACAACTTCATCCCAGAGACCTGTTGACAATGCCTTGCCATCTAAAGTAGTGTTTGGTTAAGTTGCACTACCAGGGACTGAAATTCTCCTGGAAAGCCCTTTTCATGCTGAGCTAATCAAAATGGCCACAGCTGATTTCAGTTGAACGTCAAATGCCTTTGTGAACCATTGAGAAGGTGATTAGCTACACCTAATTGAGTTTAAAATTCATTTTTAGTAGGGGTTGATCCTTTTTCCAACTCAGTGATTCGGTTTTTTGATTTTTGATTTTTTTTCTGACATGTTGGTGTCATATCTTTCACTTGGATGTTATAGGTTGCATTGAGTAAATACAGCTGGAAAAAATAAAAACTGTGTTTCTTCATTTCAGGCTGCAAAGCAACAAAATGTGATCATTTTTAAAGCGGAGTTCCAGCCTTTTTATGTTTATTAAAAGTCAGCAGCTACAAAAAAAAAAAAAATGTAGCTGCTGACTTTTAATAAACAGACACTTACCTGCTCCACGGTCTAGCGATACGGCCCGCCCGGAGCGTTGCTCCTCTCCCCCTCTCTCCGCCGGTGCCTCCATTCACACTGTCTGCACCCGGCCGTGACAGCTTTCGGCTTCACGGCCGGGCAAGCACTGCGCATGCGCGAGTCACGCTGTGCTCTAGGAATGGACAGGCGATCTCCTTGGACCTTTCACGTGTCCCAGGAGATCGCCTAGAGGGAGGGGCCGCCTAAGGCGAGAGGCGTCGCCGCCTAGGCGGTCCCTAGGTGGAAGTAGAAAGTGGGACAGGAAGTCCCACTCCTACCGAAACCCCCACTCCCCCCCCCCCCGAAAAAATTACATGCCAAATGTGGCATGTAAGGGGGTGAGGAGTGCTTAACCACTACAGGCCCGCGCTATAGCCGAATGACGGCTACAGTGCGGAACTAGAATGCCGCGAGGACGTCAATTGACGTCCGCCCCTTGCTTCGTTCCCTGCGGCCACTGGGAGGCGCGCGCGCATGCCCGGCATCTCAGTGAGAGGCCGATGCGCGTGCCTGGCGGCCGTGTAAACACAGAGATCCACGTCCTGTCAGGGAGAGGAGACCGATGCTGTGTCCCTTGTACATAGGGACACAGATCGGTCACCTCCCCCAGTCAGTCCCCTCCCCCCACAGTAGTAATCACTCACTAGGTCACACTTAACCCCTTCAGCGCCCCCTACAGGTTAACCCCTTCACTGCCAGTGTCATTTTTACAGTAACCAGTACATTTTTATAGCACTGATCGCTGTAAAAATGACAATGGTCCCAAAATGGTGTCAAAAGTGTCCGATGTGTCCGCCATAATGTCGCAGTCACAATAAAAATCGCTGATCACCACCATTACTAGTAAAAAAAATAATTATTAATAAAAATGCTATAAAACTATCCCCTATTTTGTAGACACTTTAACTTTTGCGCAAACCAATCAATAAACGCTTATTGCAATTTTTTTTACAAAAAATATGTAGAAGAATACGTATCGGCCTAAACTGAGAAAAATGTAAAAAATATAAAAATAAATTGGGATATTTATTATAGCAAAAAGTAAAAAATATTGTGTTTTTTTTCAAAATTGTCGCTCTATTTTTGTTTATAGCGCAAAAAATAAAAACTGCAGGAGGTGATCAAATACCACCAAAAGAAAGCTCTATTTGTGGGAAAAAAAGGACGTCAATGTTGTTTGGGAGCCACGTCGCACGACCGCGCAATTGTCAGTTAAAGCGACGCAGCGCTGAAAGCTGAAAATTGGCCTGGACAGGAAGGGGGTTTGAGTGCCCAGTAAGCAAGTGGTTAAAGCAGAAGTTCCACTTCTGGGTGGAACTCCGCTTTAAAGGGGGGGGTTCTTTTCTATACCTATAAACCAGGGCAATTTCAGAAAATCAACAAGATCTAATAAAAAATAAAACTGTTAATGGAGTCCCAATGGGTCTAAAATTTGTATGCATGGTGAGAAACTTTAAAAAGAACGGGTGTGTCCTCATTCTCCTCTAAGCAGGTCACAAATGGTTTTTCTTCATGTGCCAGTTTTGATGATGCAATGGTAGGGGGAATGTACAGACACAGCAAGACCCCTATTGACAACCAATGATCCTGAAGCAGGTCAAGTATAGACAATAAATCTCTAATTGCATGGCTTAGATGATTTGTACTGACAAAAGTATGGAGGTTGTCATTCCTGGCCTATTATGGATAGTTGCCTGGCCTACTATGGCTCTGAATCCATATGAGCTGCTGACCCGGAGCAAGCATGCAGCAAGTTGGGTCATACGGAAATCAGAACGCCTTTGTTCTGGTTGTCAGTTACTTAAAGTGGAGTTTAGTCAGAAAGTTATGTCCAGATAGATCACTTCAGGCTGGCCTTTTTACAGGTGTAGCTATGTAAAAAAACATTAAATACATGTGCTTTTACGGTTTGAAATGCACGGTCTCACCCTGCTCTGCACATGCTCAGTTGCGCTCTATTCTTGGTACTGTGCCCAAAATCAGAGCCACTAGAGGCCGATCAACCGAGTTTTAAAATGTACTGTTGCTGAAGGGGGGAGAGAGTAACAGGAATGATACAGACTGTGCAGAGTGAACACAGATTAGGGAGAGAGAAAAAAAAGGAATGCAGGGGATGTGACAGGATAAACTCTGCTACCAGAAAGACAAAAAAAAAGAAAAGAAAAGGAGTTGAACATACAAGAATAGTGTCTTATCTCCCGGATATTCTCTCCTTTCTCCTTCAGCAGGGGCTTCACCAATCCTCTGTGGCTGAACCAAAACATAATATCAAGCTGGAAATGCACACATTTTAATTGCAGAAAGTGACATATTGTGGGAAATTTACAAAAACTGGTGCACACAGAATCTGGTGCAGCTGTGCATAGAAGCCCATCAGCTTCTAAGGCCCTTTTCACACAGACTTTCCGATAGGTCCTCCGGTCAGTTTTTCAGGCGGACATGATCAGAGCCTCCATTCACTGTTGTTATGGAGCGGCGGATGTCAGCGGTGACATGTCCGCTAACACTGACAGCTATCTAACCCGATCCGTGAAATCCAGACGTACGGTAAACCCATTTTCCATTCGTCTGGTGGATCTTGTGAAAATAAATAAATAAATAAAAAAACAGACAAGCAGTCCATTTTCACCTGATCTCCCCATAGAGGAGAGCAGGACTCTGACGGGTCCGTCTCAGCACAGTGGAGCGGAGATTTACCTTCCATCCGCATGCTCAGCGGGGATCAACGGATCGATCCCCTGCTGAGCAAGCGGACAAGCCTGTGTGAAAGGACCCCAACTTCAGCTTGTGCAATTAGGCTTTGACAATAAAACCTGGAAGCGGATTACTTACTATGCACTGCTACACCAGATTCTGTGTACGCATCAATTTTTGTAAATCTTCCCCATAATTTTTGAGACCAAGGAGAGGAGGAGAGTTTCAGACAGGAGGGGAGTTTTCAGTAAGGAAGTGACTGCTCTGGGCTTCAACAAAATGGCAGCCTCTACAAGAAGAAACAGGAACAACGAGGGAGGCAGTTTACAGCACACACTAATTTTGGTAGCATAATCACTAATGTGGAATGTATGTTATTTTGATAAACAACATTTATTGTTACCAAACTGTTATGGATAAATTTCTGCTTTAAAGTTCTGAAGCCAAAAGATTAGCAAGACAGCAGGCAGAATTTTCACAAGACCCCAGCAGTGGCAGTTTACAAGTTTGTCTCAGCACGTCTTCTAAAATAACTGCAATATACAACATTTTGAAAAATGTTTTCCCATTTAGCAAGGAGATAAAAGCAGATCACCTCAACAGCGTTTCCAAATTCTCTCTCTTTTCATTAGTTGATTGAAGCGCTTGTCTTAGACATGTGACTTCTTGTACTTTCTGCTTCTGTACTTCCTGTAGCTCCACTTCAAGTTCGCTGACTCGGCCTCTTAAGGTATTTATCTCCATTTTGTGCTGCTCTGACAACAGCTGAAGCTGAAAACAATGACATGGAACAGAAAGAGTCCCTGTAAATTTCAGGCCCTTTTTACACCTAGCAAAGATTCAGGGGGTATATCTGCAGTAAAAAAGAAACTAAAAAGACAAACATTGTAAAGATCTGGAGAGAAAACATTTTACAGCAGACATACAGTATTCTACTAGAAAGCCTAAAAATGTAGACGATACTGGAAATGAATATTTAACCACTTGGCCCACCAGGCCAACTCTGAAACTTCTCACATACATGTAAAAATCACCGGCGCAAAAATATATACATGTATTATTTTAAATGTGCATCTTTAAATTTGTGTCGGATCTGCTGCAGTCATGGGTTCCCCACCGTTGGTGTGGGATAAGCAATGTTTCAATATATTTGATAACTGGGCTAACCCCAAAATAATTCTTACCACTTAACCTGTGACAGTGAAAAATAAATCCATCAATATAGCAATCATTAGTAATTGTTATTAACCATGGAACATTCTGTGAGAACTAGGCAAACAATATATAATAAAATAAAGTGTGTGTGTGTGTGTGTGTGTGTAAAAAGAAAGTCCCAGTGCTCCCCTTAAAAAAAAAAAAAAAAAAAAATAGAAAAAAGAAGGGTATTCAAAACCCACGTGCACAGATCTAAAATCTGTATTGAAGAAACTTCCACCAATCCGTGATCCACCTTCTAAATAGGACACTCACCAGAATAAGAGTCTTGATTTATGCCTGGATCAACCACTCCCCTCATTAGGATGTATCTGGGAGAGGACGGGACGTTAGCGTTACCCAAAAGCCACTAAGTCTTTTGCATCCAATCATGCATGAGTCTTCAGGAAGCCCTGGATGCGAAAACGCGTAGAGGCTTCTGGGTGACGTTGCATCCTGTCCCTAACCCGCACGAAATCGAGGCTTGTGTCGCAAGCCGGTTCCTGGAGATGGTACGGTGAACACAGGCTCCAAAACGTATTGCCTGAAAGACTCGGTGTCGGTCCTAAGGCACCATATTCTGTGAGTGCAATATTTTATACATATTTTTTGATGGAATAAATTAAAGAAGGTTGCGCAATGATGGCCGTTCGTTTCTTACGAGACTTTAAGATCACTTAAAGCGGGGTTCCGGGCATAATTTTTATTTTTTTGCAAGCTAAAATAAATTACATTAAATAGTCCCTAAAACATATTATTAGTTCATGTTGTGGCTGTATCCATCATGTGGGCATGTGAAGCCCAGTTATTTTTTCTTCCTGGTTTTCAGGGAGAGGTGCATGCTGGGCGATTTTTAGGCACAGTAATGCCCAGAGACTCCTGGGAAATGAGTGTCATCATTTCCCAGGAGGCAATGGGGTCTTAGGACAGGAAGTTGAACCACCTAGGACCAGGAACTAGGCAGATTACGAAATCTGCCTAGTAACAGCCAGATAGAAGTGAGGATTTTTTAATTTTTTTTTACATTAAAGGCAAGCTGTTAATAGAAAGTTCATTTTTAGGGTGGAACTCCGCATTAATGTGGAGATACATGGAATGAATATTGGCATACCGGTTGGGAATCCACAGACACATCCTAATGAGGGGAGTGGTTGATCCAGGCATAAATCAAGACTCTTATATTATTGTTCTCTGGTGAGAGTGTCAATTTTAGAAGGTGGTGGTTCATCATGGATTGGTGGAAGTTTCTTCAATACGGATTTAGATCTGTGCATGTGGGTTTTGAATACCCATTTTTTTTTTTTTGAAGAGGAGCACTGGGACTTTTATTTTCTTCTTTTTTACACACACACACACACACACACTTTATTTGATTATATATCGTTCGTATCGTTTTCACAGAATGTTCCATGGTTAATAACAATTACTAATGATTGCTATATTGATGGATGTAAATTAATATTCGCTGTCACAGGTTAGGTGGTAAGAATTATTTTGGGGTTAGCGCAGTTAATATACATCTCAATATATTGAGCCAACTTTAAAAATAAGGACACTTGCCTGTCCAGAGCGCCCGCGATGGCCTCACCCGAAGCTGACCTGTCCCTCGGCTACCGGCTGGAGGCGCCGGCATCTTCAGTAAGGGAATCAGGAAGTGAAGTTTTGCGGCTTCACAACCTGGTTCCCTACTGCGTATGCGCAAGATGTGCTGTGCGTTCTGAGTGGTCCCTGCTGTCTTCTGGGACCTGTGCGTCTCCCAAAAGACAGTGGGGGGGGGGGCGGAGGAGGGGCCGGACATGGCGTAGATCGCTGTGGATACTGCACCAATCTTTCGCCGGAAGTGGGAGCAAATACATGCATTAGACAGGTATCTGCTCCCCCCTCCCCCCTGAAAGGTGCCAAATGTGACACCGAAGGGGGGAGGGGATATGGCAATCTGGACAGTGGAAGTTTCAGTTTTTGGATGGACCTCCGCTTTTTTTACACTGTCTGTTAACATTTTTTTAATTATTTTTTTAATCAACTTTATTGCGATCACAAGGGATGAATAAAATCCCTTGTGATAGCTGGGGCAGTGAAAAGTACTCCAGGTCTCTCCTCTGCCGTGGCTAAATACTTAAATATTAGGGTTACGTTGTTGACAGGCTTGTAGGGCTGGACCCATTAAGATTAACAGAGGGGCAAAAAAAAATATCTAGAGCAAATGCAGGTTAACTTTTAGTAGTGGTCACACCTCAATGCCAAAACACTTGGTCATGTTGTGGAGGAAGATAAGAATACAGCCTAGCTGATTCTGGCCTTTAAGTGGGATCATGTAATCAAGACCAAATAACAGGGGGCAGTAACCCTCAAGCCTCGTACACACGACCGAGAATCTCGTCAGGAAAAAACACGTCGTTTTTCTTGACGAGATTCTTGGACAAGAAACTTGTCCCGGCCGAGTGTACAGACGCTCCATTCAAAGAACCCGCGGTTCTTTGAATAGAGCGAACGCGGTGACGTCATCGACTACGACGAGCGTGCGCTCGTCACATTCGATGCCGTCGCCGCCATCTTGCTACACCCTAACTATGCCTAGGAAGCTAAATTTCGAGCATGCGCGGGCTTCCCGGAGGACAGGTAAGTGTACACACACACACACACCACTTTTCTCGTCGAGAAACAGGCTGACGGGAATCTCGACGATAAAATAGAGAGCAGGTTCTCTATTTCTCGTCGAGATTCTTGTCAGTTTTCTTGGCGAGAAACCATACACGCGAACAATTTTCTCGGCAAGAAAGCTATCTCGGCAGGTTTCTTGCCGAGAAACTCGTTCGTGTGTACGAGGCTTAAGACTCCTTTTACACCTAAACATTTTGAAGCGTGTTTCCAAAAGAGCTTCAACACTCAACATCAAGATTCCCCATTATATTAAAAGATAAGTTGACATTTGGGAACATGTTACATAGACCCACTGCTGCAGCCCTTTCCTGACCTGCCGCCTCTAGGGACAGAGAACAAGGGATATTCCCCCCGAACTCGCCGTCACAATCTTTTTTTAAAACGTGAGCATGTGGGGCACCGCTCACCTGGCTGTGTCATTCAGTCACAGAGCTCTGTGAATGAACTACAAGTACCGGACTCGGTGTTTACAAGTTTAAAACTGGTTTCTTTGCTAGAAAATTACCTAGAACCCCCAAACATTTTATAATGTTTTTTTTTCTAACACCCTAGAGAATAAAATGGCGTTCATTGCAATACTTTTTGTCACACCGTATTTGCGCAACGGTCTTACAAGCACACTTTTTTGAATTAAAAAATAAAACAGTAAAGTTAGCCAAATTTTTTTTTTAGATTCTGAAAGATAATGTTACGCCGAGTAAATTGATACCCAACATGTCACGCTTCAAAATTGCGCCTGCTTGTGGAATGGCGTCAAACTTTTACCCTTAAAAAGCTCCATAAGCTACGTTTAAAAAATGCTATAGGTTGCATCTTTTGAGTTACAGAGGAGGTCTAGGGCTAGAATTATTGCACTCGCTCTAACAATTGCGGCGATACCTCACTTGTGTGGTTTGAACACCGGTTTCATATGCGGGCGCTACTCATGTATGCATTCGCTTCTGCGCGCGAGCTCGTCGGGACGGGGTGCTTTAAAAAAAAAAAAAAAATAGGATTTGTGTACTCACCGTAAAATACGTTTCTCTGACGTCCTAGGAGAAGACCTAGGCAGAATGTTAGAAACAAAACCAGAGCTGAACAGCCCCGCCCAGGGGGGCGGTCCCTCCGGACATTACCCTCCCACTTGCAGCTAGCAGCCTCAGTTCGTAACACAGCAGTACAAACCTTAAAAAGGAAGGGTGGGTGCTGTGTCAGTCCATGGACGTCAGAGAAACTGATTTTACGGTGAGTACAAAAATCCTATTTTCTCTTATTGTCCATGGACTGACACAGCTCTCATACTGTTTACGTGTGGGACGTCCCAAAGCAGTATAAGAAAAGGGTGGGAGCAAATAGTAAAGGAACAACCAAAACTTCACTCCAAACCAGCAGAGCTCCTCAACGGAGGAGTTGCAACATTAAGCAACAGCATGCAACACTTTGCGGCCGAAGGAAGCATCCGAAGATGCAGCCACATCAACCTTATAGAATTTTGAAAAGGCATGAACGGACGACCAGGTCTCCACCAACCGACGCTTGATGTTGGAAGGCCCAGGAAGCACCAATTGCCCTGGTGGCATGCGCCGTAACCGGAAATGGAGGGGCCACCCCCTTAATGGCATAGGCCTGTATAACAGTCTGTCTGATCCATCTAGAAAAGGTGGCCGACGACATCGCTCGGCCCTGTTTCGGACCAGAGACAGACACAACTAGTGAGTCATATCACGTACCACATAAAATGTGTGAAGCGCAAACCTTCTGGAATGCGATGTGTGAGGACACAAGGACGGGAGGACAATGTCCACCTGTAGGTGAAAAGCCGAGACCACCTTTTGCAAAAGGAAGGTCGCGGACGCAACACTGCCTTATCCTTATGGATGACCAAATAGGGCGACTTGCAGGACAAGGCCGCCAACTCAGACACCCGTCTGACAGAAGTAATGGCCACTAAGGCGGCCACCTCCTGAGAAAAGGTCAAGAGGGGAATATCTCTGATATTTTCAAAGTGAGGTTCCTGGAGAACCGAGAGCACCAAATTCAAATCCCGAGGAGGGAGAGGAGGTTTCAACAGGAGGGAGCACATGGCGAACCCTCTGCCCAAAAGGTGCTACCAAGGAATGACCCGCTAGCGGTTGCTGAAGGAAGACGGCCAAGGCCGAAAACTGACCCCTAATGGTACTCAAAAGCAAGCATTTGGGTCACACCACGCTGCAAGGACCGCAGGATACTGGGGACGGAATACGTCCGTGGACGCTAGTCCAGCTCATTGCACATAGCGATGTAAGCTTCCCAGGTACGGTGATATATCTTTCAAGCGGAAGACTTCCGTGTCCTGAACATGGTCGAAATGACCGAATCCGAGAGACCTCGGACTCTCAGCACCTGGCTTCCAATAGCTATGCCGTTAAATCAGAGACTGTAAAACAGGATGAAATATAGGACCTTGAAACATAAGGTCCTCCCTCATTGGCAACCCCCAAGGAACGTCCGCGATGAGACGTACCAATTACGCAGAGACCCACCCGGCGCAAGAGGATCACCGGAATCCCTTCGGCCACAACCCTGCGCAGCAGGCGAGGAAGCAGCTGCAGCAGAGGATAACAGATATCAGGTGATAATGACCCCATGGGGCCCACCAACGGATCCGAGGCATCCACCCAAGGATCCCTGGACCTGGCCACAAACCTTGACACCTTACGATTGAGTCGAGAGGCCCTCAGGTCCACATCCGGTATGTCCAAGTGTAAGGACCACTCTCCTGGTCCAGCGTCTGGCGACTCCGATAGTCCGCCTGCCAATTGTCTACGCTTGAACGTAGACGGCCGATAGAGACCACGTGGGGAGGCATATTCTGATTGCCCGTATTTCCAGAACATTGATCGGTAAACGGGCTTCGTCCGGAGTCCAAAGCCCTGGGGCTGACAGGACTCCCCAGACTCCACCCCAGCCCATCAGGCTGGTGTCCGTCATGAACACCGTCCACTGGATGGGGAGGGACGACTTCCCGGACCGAAGAGCCGGGGACCCCAACCACCACGCCAGGGACGCCCTGAGTGGGTGACTCATCTGGATCTAAAGATCCAAGGACAACGGGGATTTGTCCCAAGTGGACAGGATCTCTTACTGTAATGCCCGTGTGTGTGATAGGGCATACGGAACAGCCTCGAACGAGGCCCTCATGAGTCCCAGGACTCTCATGCAAAAAACGGGTTGACGACCATTTCCGAGACGTCAGGACCCGCACTACAGACTGAAAAGTCAGTAACTTCTCCAGGGTTAGGAATACCTACGCCTCCATGAAGTCCAGGATCAGACCGAGATACTCCAAATGCTGAGCCGGGACCAGGACCGACTTCTGAATGTTCGGGAGCCACCCAAAGTCCCTAAGGGTCTGACTGACAATAGTCACACTTCTTCTAATTCTGAGCCATTGTCTGCTCTTAGAAGAAGATCGTCCAGATAGCCCATAATAGCAATGCCTCGCTGTCTCAGCAAGGCTAGAACCGGAGCAAGCACCTTGGTAAAAAACCTTTGGTGCCGAGGCTAGGCCGAAGGGAAGAGCCACAATTGATAGTGGTCTTCGCTGATCGCAAGCGCAGAAACTACTGTTGACGTGCGCAGATCGGAACATGCAAGTAGGCCGCCTTGATGTCCAAGGATGCCAGAAAATCCCCTTGATGGAGTGTAGCGAACACCGCGCGAATGGATTCCATGGGGAACTTTTACACCATCACAAAGGCATTCTGGCCTAGAGGCCCAGGGTTGGCCGAACCCCCGTCCACCTTTTGGGACTACAAACAGATTCGAGTAGAAACCCTGAACAACCTCTCTTGTGACGGAACTGGCACAATCACTCCGGACCTGATCAATCCTGTACGGCCCTTAAGAGGGCCGCCCGACGGGCAGGAAGGAGAGGGAGAATTGAGGGAAGGAATCTGTCTGGGGGCCAGGAACGGAATTCTATCCGGTATCCTGAGGTGACCACCTCGCACACCCACCGGTCGGAGATCCGGGAGGTCCACCGAACCGTGAACCTGCAAGGACGTCCCCCCACCCCAGAGTCGGGCAGGGACAAGACTATGTGGCGGTGGGCTTGGGAGCTTGCTTGGTAGGCTTACGCCCCAGGGACGCTTATGTCTCCCAGCCGCACTTTTTCCAGTCTGGGAGGGCTTACCCGTGGATTCTGACTGACGAGAAGGAACTTATTCTTCTTTGCCGGAAAGGAAGGGCCCGGCCTACGGTGGGGCTCCTTTTTCCGTAGCAGACTGAGGAAGGAAGGTGCTCTTACCCCTTGTGACATCCATAATAATGGCATCCAGGGCGGCCCCAAACAGTCCACCGCCCTTAAAGGGCAAGTCAGCCAGGAGCCATTTGGAAGCTAGGCCGGCCGTCCAGCATTTTAGCCAGATAAGGCGACGCAGCACCACAGCAGATAGAGGCCCCAGAAATTAAAGGGGCCGCATCCAAAGTGGCATCGCACACAGAGACTAAACCCTGCGCCAGTTGGTGAGCCAGGGTAATGGTCTCAGGAGGGAGATTATGCTCCTAAACCGTCTGGTGCAAAATCTTTGCCCATCCTGTGAGTGTCTTGAGACACAAGTGTCGCCGCCCCTATAGGGCGTAAGGCAGACCCCAATAAGGTAAACATAGTTCTAATCACCACTTCTGACCTATTGTCAGTGGGATCCTTAAATGCAGGAGTCCCTTCCATTGGGAGCGTGGTAGCCTTATTCAAACGGGCGACCGGGGGGTCGACCACTGGGGGGAGAGCCCCGTCTTAACCAGGTCCTCCTTAAAGGGGTACCTCATGGCTAGGTGCCGCAGGACCGTCAAAGTCTTCTGCGGCCTATCCCAGACTTAGTCAATGAATGCATCAAAAAAAAAAGAGGCACATATGGAAAAAAACTTTTTGAATAAACGGCTTTAAAGGAACCAAAAAGGAGACAGCTTCCACCTGAGGTTCCTCAGCCTCAACATTCAGCTTGAGAGTGTTCCTCACAGCATCAATGAGTTCACTTACAAGCACCCTGTCAGTTTTTCAGAACTGGGGTCTTGCTCACAGGGAATATCCTGTTTAAAAACATGAAAATCCTCAGAGCTAGGGTCCTGAGCAGCAATAGCTAGGACCATATCTGAGACAGAGCACTCCCCTACAGGAGGATGTGTGGGGAGGGGGCACTTTACAGCTCCCTTGCGCTCGCACACCACTTCCATCCTGACAAGGATGATTCCAGGACTGTCGACAACTAATCGCTAGGGACCGCAGGTGCAGGAGCACTGCCAGTTGCCTCAGACAAGCAGGTGAACTAGACTCCATACTGCCACCCTCTGAGACTTTTAAAACACTATCATAGTGAGTAACACAGTCCACCCACTGGCTATGCTGAAGCTGAGGAGGGGATACCCAGAGTACTCACCAACCCCTGTAAGGACCGCTCATTCCGCTGTATGAAACCGCGCTGCCGCGCGGGTGAAGCCTGGGGAGAGTGAGGAGACTTGACTGTGAGGAGATTGTGAGATTCGTGCCGCAGCAGCGGCCGATAGAGGCCGAAACTGAAAGCAAAAACGCTGCGGCTTCAAGAAAATGGCCGCCGGCCGCATACATTACTGCGCCATCGATCCGCGGCAAAATGGCCACGGAGCATGGTTTATTTAAAATACCTTACGGACAGGGGAGAGGGGTGCGGAATTGGGATAGAATTACACCAAGGGATGAAAGGGCTATTTTGATTGATGGGTTAAAGCTTTTTTTTTTATATAGTTTGAAATAATGTATGATGAAGGATAAATGATGTATAATTTAATTTAAGATAATAAGATGTACAATATTTAAAATGTATGGAATAATATGTGAAGAAAAAAGTGAAAATTTAATAAAGAGATTTATAAAAAAAAAAAAAAAATACCTTACGGCGCTTATGGCGCACATGTTTAGCGGTTGTCAGGTTCACTAACCACAAGGCAGGAGCTCCTGCCCTCACTGGTTGTGGCACGGCAAGGGCTGGGGCGGCTGTTTGAACACAAACAGCCCCACTCAGGAACTGAACCTGTGAAGCTTAGCTTTGCTAAGCCATGTAAACCACTACTCCACAACAGTATGTACAACACTCACACACCAGAACACTGCCCCAGGGCCCTTAAAATAGACATGAGCGCTCCCAGCCAAGCCAGAGTGACCCCCAAGCACCCCCACACAGCACAGCACCAGTACAGGGTGCAGAGAGCAGTATAACAGGGGGGGGGGGAGACAGGGAGAAACACCCCATATAAAGAAACACAGCCAGCATGTACTCACCTGTAGCAGGAGAGACTAATTACCCGTCCCAGAGGGACCCACTGGCTTGTTTCAGACAGACCTATCACAGAGCAGTACTGCGTAGCTGTCGGCCCGGTCCACCGCGAGAGATACAGTCAGTCAGGTACTGTTCAATCTTGAGGACCGTGGGAGCTAAAAGCAACTGGCCACCCCTGGAGTCATGGGGCATGTCGTGAACCGAGTCTCACGCACACAAGGCGAGGATCAGCACGCTCGATGGTCGGACAGGGAAGACTACGAGGATACCAGTGTACCCAACCTGTTGCCCAGCCGACAGTTGATTGAAG
Organism: Rana muscosa; assembly: GCA_029206835.1. Taxonomy (NCBI): domain Eukaryota; kingdom Metazoa; phylum Chordata; class Amphibia; order Anura; family Ranidae; genus Rana; species Rana muscosa. The sequence continues at coordinate 69,969,099 of CM055125.1, forward strand.
GTCTCAAAAATTAAAATAAAATAAAATTCCCAAAGGAATAAAAATTAAAAGTAAAATCTTCCAGGAGACAGGCTCCTGAGAGAGCCACGTCTTCTCCTTCTGCTAGGCAGAAAAAAACTGAGGCTGCTAGCTGCAAGTGGGAGAGTAATGTCCTGAGGGACCGCCCCCTGGGCGGGGCTGTTCAGCTCTGGTTTTGTTCTAGAATGTTTCTAACATCTAACATTCTGCCTAGGTCTTCTCCTGCAAGCAGGGACATATACCCACACGTAAACAGTATGAGAGCGGTGTCAGTCCATGGACGATAAGAGAAATTTTGTTTTCTTATTTAATTTTACTTGATTTTATTTTTACACTGTTTAAAAAAATAAAAAAAAAGGTCACTTTTATTCCTATTACAAGGAATGTAATCCATTGTAATAGAAAAAATCATGACAGGTCCTCTTAAATATGAGATCTGGGGACAAAAAGACATCAGATCTCATATTTAGACTAAAATGCAATAAAAAAAATTGTCATTTGAAAAAATGAAAAAAAAAATAAAAAAGTCCCTTTAAGTCGTATGGGCGGAGCTGACGTTTTTACGTCGCTTCCGCCCTGCTATGGTATGGAGACGGGTGGGGGCCATCTTCCCCTCATTCGTATCCATACCACAGAGGGACAAGGACCCGATTGCCTCCACCACTACCGGCGGCTCTGGTAAGCGGCGGAGGGCGCAGGAGAGCGGCGGGCAACTCTCCCGCCGCCGATAACGGTGATCTTGCGGCAAATCCGCTGCAGAGACCACCATTATCATAAACAGAACCGTTTAAAGATGGATATCCCGGTTGTGGCAGCAGCTGCTGCCATTACCGAGATATCCATCTTTAAAGTGCTGACGTATATGAACATGAGCTGGTCGGCAAGTGGTTAAATAGTGAAGAAAAGGAAAGAAGAGGAAGGAACAAGAAGGAAAAGAGGGAGTGTCAAGGGCAGTTATGGTAACACCTCCCAGACCTCATAAATCCACAGATGAATACTGTGGAAGGGACAATTTTAAATAAAAGTTAATGCGAGGGAGGAATTCCACGTTGTTTGAACATAATATAAATCCTTATATATGGACGCTATCAAGCTTTTGTTTATGTTGCAATTACATGTACATGGGTCATCCATATTCTATTTACAGTAAACCGTATTTCTTTGTATCGGTTTCATTCTTTCTTTTAGAGCAATTTTCAGCAGTGCGGGTCACTGGAATGAATAAGGCCAATATAGCTTAGCCCTAAAAAAAATGTAAGGATGGCAGATCCTGTCAGCCGTTTCCTGGTTCCCCAGTGCCCTGCCTACTGGGGCATACCACGTCAGCTGTAACCTTTTATAAACTATTAATATAACTGTCCCCCCCACTATACATGCGGCAGCGCAACCTGATTTGCACATTGTAGAATGCCAGAACAGCGACAATTATCTGAAATGATACAGCACAGTAACACAGCCCCTGCCAACACCTGCCTCTTCCTGCCACCTCCTTTTAGCAGCTTCTTCTGATTGGCGTCTCCTCTCCTCTTCTTGCTGCCTCCTCTCCTCTGCCTGTTCAGCCTGTGTGCGCTCCTCCTTTAGGATCTGCAGTTCCTGAGACAGCCGCCGTAAAGCCTTCTCCTTTTCTTGGGCATCAGCTACTGCCAGTTCCAGCTTGCGGATCTCTCTCATCTGATGAGCAATAATTTCAAGAGCCCGAGTTTCAGATGGTGGGGCATCAAGAGACTGATAATCCAGGGTCCTGTCATAAAACAATAACACATCAATAGGCACACTATGGGTATGTTTCTTTCTCGTACATCACGGGACACAGAGCGACATAGTCATTACTAATGGGTTATATAGATACCGTCAGGTGCTGGCACTGGCAACTTCCAAAACCGGAAGTACCCTCCCCTATATAAGCCCCTCCCATCCGGGAGCACCTCAGTTTTTTGCCAGTGTCTAAGGTGTTGGCCAAGAAGAAACATGTGTTTTTCACTGAGCTTGCGTACAGGTTCTTTTGGGCCTCAGTAAGCTATTCCGGATCCGACCAAAAAAGCTTCATAGCTAAACGGTCGGTACCCGGGCCTTGCAGAGAAGAGCAAGGTTTTGCCTGTAATGCTTCTCTTAGGAGAGCTGGACCCTGGGATCCAGAGCTCTGGTCATACCCACGACCAAGATGTTTTCTGTGCAGGGTGCTATACAGGTCCAGGGGAGTGGAATCCTTGGGAACCCGGTCCCTGAAGGTTTAATTACAATGCCTGCCGTGATAGGTGAAGTTTGGGCTTTTGTGGACCAAACAAAGTCCTGCGGCGGGGAACAGGTAAGTGGGGGCCCCCAGGAACTTGGTTCTATTGGGGGACCCCCAAGCCTAATTTGTCTTTCTGTCTGTTACCTAATGGTATTCCCGCAAAATTCTGTGCATGCCTGTAACTACTAAAAAAATGTAATAATTTTTAATGGTGGTCAAGAAAAAAAAAAAAAAAATTTTTATATATATTTAATATATTAGACTGCGGTACCTGTGTTTGTCCACTAGAGGCCGCTGTGGAACGTTTCTTGTCATGTGGACTAGTTTCTTTTCATCAGAGCGAGTCCAGGCAGATGGTGAGTTCTCTTATGGGAAACTGCTTCCTCTGCCATGTTGCAATGCTCGTCCATCCCCCGGCCTGCGGCAAAGGGGCCCTGGCTCTTGTCCCTGGTTTCCATTTTCGAAATTAGCGCCGAAGGCGCACGTGGCCGCGCGCGTGCACGCGCCTCTATATATAGAGGTGAGCCGGGAAAGGGGGCGGAGCCTGGGGGATGACGCTCTGTGCGCGCCGCAGCGCTTCTGCGCATGTGCGGGCGTCCCAGCATGTTAAAAACCACAATTTTGTGTGGTGAGCTGGCTATGAGGTACAGAGACAGAGCTGGCAACATTTAAAGAAGGCATACAGCAAGCGGTTGATACAGGCATCCCCTAGAAAGGCACATTAGTAGACACCAACTGTTTCTTATAGCAGCATTTATGCTAGACTATTGTCAGTAACTGGTGTATTTCGGCTGGAATACCTCAGCTTTGTGGCTTAGGAATATGCCGTCTAAAAACTCCGGGACTAGAAATTCCAGGAGGAATAGGGGGTCTCCATCGGGCTCTGAGGATCTTGGGCATGCTTTGGCTGCACCAGTCTCCCCTGAAGAATCAGAGGTTAGTGACCGTAGAGCACCCTCAGGAGTACCTGGTACTGTGGCTGTCCTCAGTTCACCTGCTCCTGTGTATGTAACAGAGGAGGTTTTTTCCTCAGCTCTGGGAGGGCTGGAAGAGAGATTGTCAGCATTGATCGCGGCTTCCCTGTCACAGGAGAAAAGCGCCCGATCTCCGTCTCCTCCCTCAGAGTACCTGTTAACAGAGCAACAGTCCCATACAGGGATCGACCTACCTGAAGGGGATCAGGATGAGGTCGATTCGGTTGTAGAGGAATCAACAGTGGAAGAGCCGTTCTCAGCATCACATGCTGAAAGGTTATGGGTTCAGTCCCTGACTAATATGGTCCGATCAGCATTTAAAATGCCACTTGCGGAGCCATCATCCACTTCTGTCTCCTCGTTGGGGTCGCTAAAAGCTCCCCAGACTGTTTGTTCCTTTCCGATCCATCCTTTACTGGAAGGGCTCATTTACCAGGATTGGGAGCATCCTGACAAAATATTTACTCCCCCCAAGAGATTTCCGGTGGTCTATCCCATGGAGGATAAGTTCATCAGAAAATGGAGGGTCCCTACAGTGGACGCAGCCATCTCTTGTGTGAATAAATCACTGACATGTCCGGTGGATAATGTCCAAATGTTCAAGGACCCAATAGATAAAAAATTGGAGTCCTTATTAAAATCTGCTTTTTCTACAGCAGGATTGGTGACACAACCAGCAGTGGCAGCTATTGGGGTCTGCCAAGCAGTGAAGGATCAGTTGAAACAGGTCTTAAGAGACTTGCCAGATCAGCAGGCTCTTGCCCTAGCTGATCTACCTAGAGCCTTATGCTTTGCGGTGGACGCTATAAAGGATTCAATCCATCAGGCCTCCCGCCTTACGCTGTCTGTAGTACATATGCGCAGGCTTCTATGGCTCAAAAACTGGTCTGCTGAAGCTCCCTGTAAAAAATTGCTGGTCAGCTTCCCATTTCATGGTGAACGCTTATTCGGAGAAGACCTGGACAAATATATCCAGAGAATTTCCAGCGGTAAAAGTACACTTTTGCCGGTTAAAAATAGAGTTAGAGGTCCCTCTTTTAAGAGGCCTGCTTCTCCAGTCCCTAGGACATCGGCTGTGAAACAGTTCCGACGGCCTCCTCGGTCAAATCCCGGAGGTAAAAATCAGGGACAATTGCAGGGTAACAAGAAGCCCTGGAGCAGGAGAGGTACAAAACCTCCCCCAAAGTCAAATGCATGAAGGGTTGCCCCCACCCAATCGGGTGGGGGGAAGACTTCAGTTGTTCACAGAGACCTGGCGGGACACGATCCGAGACAGATGGGTGCTCTCCGCAGTAGATCTGGGATACAAATTGGAGTTAAAAAACTCCCCTCCTTCCCGCTTTATAAGGTCAAACGTGCCAAGGGATCCCCAGAAGAGAGGATCCCTCCTGTTGGCACTAGAACAATTATTGCTCCAAGCAGTAATTATAGAGGTTCCCCTGGAAGAATGGGGGTTCGGGTTTTACTCAAACCTCTTTACAGTCCCGAAGCCAAACGGGGACGTGAGGCCCATATTAAATCTAAAAGGGCTAAACAAATTCCTACATATCAGGACTTTCCGGATGGAGTCGATCCGGTCGGTAGCCACTGCCCTACAAGGGGAGGAATGGTTAGCCTCGATCGACATCAAAGATGCTTATTTGCACATTCCCATCTTTCCAGCCCACCAAAAATTTCTACGCTTTGCGGTAGAAGGGCGCCATTTTCAGTTCAGAGCCTTACCCTTCGGTCTGGCCACAGCACCAAGAGTGTTCACAAAAATTCTGGCCCCATTATTGGCCAATCTAAGAACACGAGGTGTAACGATAATGGCATATCTAGACGACTTGTTGCTGATAGACCACTCAGTGGAAAAACTAGAAGTGGTTGTTCACGAGACAATCAAGTATCTGGAATATCACGGTTGGATTATCAACCGAGACAAGTCAGCCCTAAAACCAGTCAAAAGTCTGGAATACTTGGGGCTAAGGCTGGATTCAGACCAGAGAAAAATTTTCTTGCCTCAAGAAAAGGGGTCGTCTTTGAGAGATTTGATCCACTTAGTGGGTTCAAAAAGACAGCCATCCATACGCCTGTGCATGAGGCTGCTGGGAAAAATGGTGGCATCATTCGAAGCAGTACCCTACGGTCAATTCCATTCAAGGAAGTTGCAAAGGGCCATACTGTCAGCCTGGAACAAAAAAGTTCAGGCTCTGGACTTACCAATGTCCTTGTCCCCTTCCGTTCGCAAGAGCCTCCGCTGGTGGTTGGTTCCCCAGAATCTGGAAAGAGGGAAATCCTTCAGTCCGATTTCCTGGAAGGTGGTCACTACAGATGCCAGCCTTATAGGCTGGGGAGCAGTGCTGGAGCAATGGTCTCTCCAGGGCAGATGGTCGGATGCGGAAAAGGCCCTGCCCATCAATCTCTTAGAGATACGAGCAGCCCGGTATGCCCTAGTAGCATGGACATCCAAACTCCAAGGGTCCCCTGTCAGAATTCAATCAGACAATGCCACAGCAGTGGCATATATCAATCGTCAGGGGGGCACCAGGAGTCGTGCAGCCCAAAGGGAAGTAAATTACATCCTGAGATGGGCAGAAAGATATGTCCCAGCCATATCTGCGGTATTCATTCCAGGAGTGGAGAATTGGAAGGCGGACTTTCTAAGTCGCCAACAATTATGCCCAGGGGAATGGTCCCTTCATCCCGAGGTTTTCCGGACAATATGTCAGCGGTGGGGAACACCGGATGTAGATCTGCTAGCATCCAGATTCAACACAAAAGTGGACAGGTTTGTCTCTTGGACAAGGGATCCCCTAGCTTGCGGCTCGGATGCCCTAGTGTTCCCTTGGGATCAGTTCAAGCTGATATATGCATTCCCACCGCCACAATTGTTACCTCGATTACTCCGCAGAATCAGGGTAAAAAAGAAACCAGTGATTCTGGTGGCTCCAGCGTGGCCCCGAAGAGCATGGTACGCGGAGATTGTAAAAATGTCTGTGGGGAGTCCTTGGACCCTCCCACATCGTCCGGACCTGCTTTCGCAAGGACCAATATACCACCCTTCCTTACCAGCCCTAGGTTTGACGGCCTGGCTATTGAAGCCCACATTCTAAAAAAGAGAGGGCTCTCTAATGCTGTGGTATCTACCATGATCAATGCCAGGAAGCCGGTATCCAGGCAGATCTACTATAGAATCTGGAAGGCGTACATCGCCTGGTGTGAGGCCAAGAAATGGCATCCACGTAAATACGTAATAGGTAGGATTCTGGACTTCCTACAATGGGCTGTAGATAGGAAGCTTGCCTTGAGTACTATCAAGGGTCAGATTTCGGCCTTGTCAATATTTTTTCAAAGGCCCTTGGCTTCGCATTCACTAGTCAAAGCCTTTATACAAGGAGTGATGCGTATTAGTCCTCCGGTTAATATTCCCATATGTCCATGGGATCTAAACTTGGTTCTGTCGGTTTTACAGAAACAACCATTTGAACCATTACAGCATATTTCCTTGGTGCTTCTCACCAGGAAATTGATTTTTCTAGTAGCCATTTGTTCGGCTAAAAGAGTGTCGGAATTAGCAGCTATGTCCTGTAAAGAGCCATATCTGGTTATCCATAAGGACAGAGTAGTATTACGTCCTCAGCCAGCCTTTCTTCCTAAGGTGGTATCGAGGTTTCATTTGAACCAAGATGTGGTTCTTCCTTCTTTTTTCCCCAGACCTACTTCGGTAGAGGAAAAGTTATTGCATTCTTTGGATGTAGTAAGAGCAGTTAAAGCTTATCTAAAAGCCACTGCTCAGATTCGAAGAACGGATACTTTGTTTATTCTGCCGGAAGGCCCCAGAAAGGGTCAGGCAGCGTCAAAATCTACTTTAGCCAGGTGGATTCGACAGGTCATAATACAAGCCTATGGCTTGAGAAGGAGACCGCCTCCGTTCAAAGTTAGAGCGCACTCCACGAGAGCAGTTGGAACTTCATGGGCAGTGCATCACCAAGCCTCCCTGGCTCAGATCTGTAAGGCCGCAACATGGTCTTCAGTTCACACGTTTACTAGGTTCTACCAGGTGGACGTTAGAAGTCAGGAGGATGTCGCCTTTGGGCGCAGTGTGTTGCAGGCCGCAAAAGATCCTCATGTCTGATAGCGCTCAGCTTATATATGGTGTATCCCCCCCCTCATTTGGCATTGCTTTAGGACATCCCATTAGTAATGACTATGTCGCTCTGTGTCCCGTGATGTACGAGAAAGAAAATAGGATTTTTATAACAGCTTACCTGTAAAATCCTTTTCTTGGAGTACATCACGGGACACAGAGCTCCCACCCCTCTTTGGGGACACTTATTGCTTTGCTACAAAACTGAGGTGCTCCCGGATGGGAGGGGCTTATATAGGGGAGGGTACTTCCGGTTTTGGAAGTTGCCAGTGCCAGCACCTGACGGTATCTATATAACCCATTAGTAATGACTATGTCGCTCTGTGTCCCGTGATGTACTCCAAGAAAAGGATTTTACAGGTAAGCTGTTATAAAAATCCTATTTTTTGTGATTTGTGATTTTTCCAATGATGTAGCTCTAACACATCCATGGAAAACTTACAGATCATTGTCCAAACAAAATGCATCAAACAAGTGTGAATATGCATGTTTGATTTTCACAGTGTCCAGTGAACAGAAGAACAAAGGACAACAGCTGAAAAATCTATCTAACTTGTCTAGCAGTTTTGTAGCTACAGCATCCAATGTAAACATGCCATGGGGTCACTAGCTTAAAGCGGAGTTCCACCGAAAAGTGGAACTTCCGCTTTAAGCACACCTTTGGCATGTCATTTTTTTTGGGGGGGGAGTGGGGGGCTTCGGTGGGAGTGGGACTTCCTCCTTCCGCCCAGAGACCGCCTCGGCGACTCCTCCTGTCGCCTTAGGCGGCCCCTCCCTCTAGATGATCTCCTGGGACACGTGACAGGTCCCAGGAGCTCGCCTGTCCACTCAGTGAGCGCAGCGCCGCTCACGCATGCGCAGTGCGTGCCCGGCTGTGAAGCCGAAAGCTGTCACGGCCGGGTGCCCACAGAGTGAATGGAGGCGCCGGCGGAGAGGGGGGGGCGAGAGGAGCGACGCTCCGGGCGGCTGCATCGCTGGACCAGGTAAGTGTCTGTTTATTAAAAGTCAGCAGCTACACTTTTTGTAGCTGTTGACTTTTAATAAACCTAAAAAAAGGCTGGAACTCCACTTTAACTGGGCATAAAACTGTACATTTCTAATCACTGTTTATACCTTGCTTGCATACATAATTTGAATTGAAAGAACTCCGATAGCTATTTGTATCCAAAATGAACATACAGCATTAGCACATTTTGATTTTGAAACACTAAAAACCTTGTGAAATACTATTTATTGTTTTCCCAAATTTGATTTTTGTTCCACCAAAAAAAAAAAAAAAACTTAGCTCCCACGATGCAATGAAAAATGTCAATGCTTTGCCATGTGTAAGCTGCCAATAAGTACAATGAAAAGAAGCATCCTTTCACAGATTTGAGTCTCCTGCAGTATCTCCCCGTGGCTTGCCTGGATTCCTGCTTCGGCTTCACAGCACTTTCTCCAGCGGTTCTAGTGGGGACTAAACTTTGGACTGGGGGCTCCACACTGAACTTGTTTTAGGCCTGTCAACAGTGATGTCTGTGAGTGCAATACGATTTCATTTTAACCCTTTTATTAAATAAACATTGCTGTTGGGCCATAATGGGGCAGGAGAGGGTATATCTTTAATGACTAAAGTTTGGCTTTATTAATCTCTCATGTTAAGTAATTTGCTCAAAAGGAAAATATAAATGTTTTACCATGTATATATTTATCCTGATATGCAAGTTATGAACAATATCAGATGTTGATGTACCTGTCAATTCTTACACTTTGTTAAAAATCTCAATACAAATTATTGAAAACAAATAAACATTGCTACACTATTGACACTGCATTCCTGTTCAAATCACATGCACTTTGAGCCCATTCATTTTGTATGGGCTCAAATCGCATTGCACCGCATGGTATCGGTGAATACTTGAACACAAGTATCAGTACTGGTACTCGCTCCTAAGAAACAGGCATCGGTACATCCCTACTGCAACCGGTTAAGCAGCAGGGAAAAGTGGCTTTGGGGGCCGAGTGCATTGGGTAAGAAGCCTACCAGAGCAAGAAATAGGGTAATCATTTCTGCTCATACCTGTACCCCTAGACAAAACAAGTATTTAACCATTACAGTGCAAAAAAGAACACAGTGCATGGGTTAAGTTTTGTTTTCCCTTGAGTCCCCCTTTAAAAGTATCCTTAAAGATAAACGAAGGAAAGATATTTTAGCAATAAACCGGTCAATACCTGGATCGTGGACCATCTCTTCTGTCTTGCAGTATCTTTAGCGCTTCATTTTCCTGTTTCAGTTTTTCCAACTCTTTTTTCAGCTCTTCCCAGGGCTGGGAATCAGCTGGTGGAGCTGGATTGGGTGCTGAAGGGAGAGGAGTCGTCCCTGGTCTACGCGTTTCAAAATGTGAAGGAGGGATTAGCCCAGCATGACCTGGAAATGAAAATTTCACATTACCGAGGTTTAAAAAAAATAAAAAAAAGTGTTTGCAAGCATCCTCGACATCCATAAGAAAATGGGGTTAACAGATGGAAAGTGATTTCTATCCCATTAATGATGGTATTTGCTTCCCTCACTTACCCATCCCTGTGGAAGGCAAGAACAAAGAAGCCGGATTAAGCCCTTTCTTCTCCATTACTCTTCAACACAACAGATGGACTTGATTATAATTTTTCAGCAGCAGGCAATACAGATGTCAGCTCCATAGGATGCTGGAAAGAAACAGATCAGAAGGTGCTTGGTAACGTTGTAGGGTACATCTTGTATTGGATATAATTATTGCCCTATCCATGTAACATACAGTATTATCACCCAACAACCCGTTAACCAAGTCAATCACTAATATACTTAAGAACTGCTTTAGACAAATATATATATATATATATATATTGTGACAGCAGGAAGGTAAAGTCACCTGGTTGCATCCAGGGGGGTAGATATATTTCGCCCAGATTCAGGCTTTACGCCGACTTATACAACTAGGTGGAGAGTTGTATAAGCCCAGCTGAGGCTAGTGGGCTCATGGATGACTCATACCTCTAGGGAGAGTGTGGGGCGTCGTGCAGACAGGGAGTTGATGAGACCAGCTGAAGCTTGTCAGCTCATTTAGGCCTCTATAAGAACTCCCAGATTCATTAGGTGTTAGCTCATGCCTGGAACCAGACCTGTGTGGACTGTCTAGGGAGAGTGAACCCCTGTGCGGTGAGACAAAGCCTGTGTGGCTATTTGCTTGGACATTTAAAACCAGGGACTTAGGGACTAGGACAGCACTAAGCTGATCCCAGTTGTTAGTTAGGAAACCTGTATGTTTAGTCAGAGGTCAAGTTGACCAGGATTTATTTTATTTATGTTTCTTTTGCTTTGCTGTGTTTTGTCACTGTAAATAGAAAATAAACCGCACCTTTTTGATTTTGAAAACCACAACCTCCGTTTGCTGGGCCTGTTTTTGTGTGGGGAGCCCATCCCGGGGGTCACACACACCCGCTGCCGAGTTAACCCCCTCACAGTTGGTGGAGAACCAGTGGCAGTTTTTTTTAAGCCAGCATGGAGGAGATACTGAAACAGCTGGCTCTAGCAAATGCCAATCAACAGCAGACAAATGCAGGTTTGCAAAAGAGCCTTGCAGCCCAGCAGCAAGCTCACCAACAGAGTCTGGAAGCTCAGCAACAAGCCCAGCAGCAATCTGAGGCCCGCTTCATAGACCTGTTACAGAAGCAAGAGCAGAGACTACAACAAATGGAAGCAGTAATGCAGCAACGTCCGCAGACCAGTGAGGAAAGCCGTCCCACTAATACCGCGTCCTTTGGGGTGAGTCGTTTATTGACAAAAATGACTGGAGAGGATGATCCAGAGGTATTTTTGACCACATTTGAAAGGACCGCTGAAAGAGAAAAGTGGCCTGAGGAGCAGTGGGCTGGACTGGTGGCTCCTCTGTTAACTGGTGAATCGCAGAAAGCTTACTATGACCTAGAGCCTAACCAAGCAAAAGACTATGTGGTGCTAAAAGCTGAAATTTTGGCAAGGCTGGGTGTCACCCAGGCTGTCCGGGCTCAGCGTGTGCATAACTGGACTTTCCAGCTTGGAAAACCCCCCAGGTCTCAAATGTATGATCTCATTCACCTGAGCAGAAAGTGGCTACAGCCAGAGACTTTGTCCGCACCAAAGATTGTGGAACGTGTTGTAATGGATCGGTTTTTGAGAGCTCTTCCTACTGCCATCCAAAAGTGGGTAAGCCATGGAGACCCAGAGACGGCCGATGGTCTTGTGGATCGTGTGGAGAAATACTTGGCTACAGAGAACCTGACGGCCTCTTCCAGAGACACTCGGACTTTCCACCCTAAGACCAGACCATCCCCAGGGGCGGATAAGAGGATTCCAAGGGGTGAGGGTGGAGAGAGTGAGAGGGTGGGAGCTCTACCCCAAGTTTGGCGAGAACAGCCTGGGAAATCAGCGGCTCAAGAGGCGGCAAGAAGGATCGTTTGCTACCGCTGCCGGCAAGCGGGACATATTGCAGCCAATTGCCCGGTTGTGGAGGAACCCATGCAGTGTGACTTTCTGACGGGCAGACGTCAGTCGCTGTGTGCGACAGTCGCATGCACTGCCATTCGAGGAACTGAGAAACATTTATGCAAAATGTGTGTTAATGGTAGAAATGTTGTGGTATTGCTGGATTCAGGTAGCCTTGTGACCCTGATAAAGGCTGAGTTAGTTAAAACAGAGGTCTTTGGGAATAGCAAGGTAGCTGTTATTTGTGTGCATGGGGACACCCGAGAGTATCCAGTGACTACAGTGTGTTTCGAGACCCCCAAAGGTACCCTCTCTCATCCAGTGGGCTTAGTATCTCAGTTACCGCATGACGCCATTGTGGGAAGGGATTTTCCGAAGTTCTGGGAACTGTGGGATGATCCTGAGCCCCCCACTGGTGCCCCTATGTACCAGGAATGTGATAGCCAGAACTCCCCTGAGAGTGGTGAGGACTCTCCGGAATTTCCCTTATCAGTATTGGCAGGGGAGACTCAAGAAACTGGAGAGGAGCCCACCTCCTCAGACGAAAACCTACCGTCTGTGGAGTTTTCTGATCTTGAGGTTCACAGGGAAAACTTTGCCACAGAACAGTTGAAAGACCCCGCCCTAATAAAGGCACGGGAAAACGTAGTGAAAATAGATGGCGAGTTAGTGAACCCAGATAATACCTGCACTTACCCATACTTCAGCGTAGAGAAGGACCTACTGTATCGGGTGGCAAAAAGGGCAGAAGAAACCGTTGAGCAGCTTGTGGTGCCCAAGCCTTACAGGAAGTTGGTGTTGGAGTTGGCCCATGGGCACATTCTTGGAGGTCATCTGGGGACAGAGAAAACCCGAGAGAGGGTATTACAGAGATTCTATTGGCCGGGGGTGATGAAGGACATAGAAAATTATTGTTCCTCCTGCCCTGTGTGTCAGAGGTCGGCCCCGATGCCACATTTCCGTAGCCCGCTGGTCCCTCTACCCATCATTGAGGTCCCGTTTGAGAGGATCGCCATGGATTTGGTAGGGCCTATAATCAAGTCCGCTAGGGGGCACCAGTACATATTAGTTATAATGGACTATGCCACCCGTTATCCAGAAGCGATCCCTCTCCGAAATACCTCGGCCAAAACCATAGCCAAAGAGCTATCTCTTGTGTTTAGCCGGGTGGGTATTTGTAAAGAACTGCTTACGGACCAAGGTACACCCTTTATGTCCCGGGTTATGAAGGAGCTGTGTAAATTGTTCAAAGTGACGCAATTACGTACATCTGTGTATCACCCCCAAACCGATGGGCTGGTTGAAAGATTCAACAAAACCCTAAAACAAATGTTGAAGAAAGTGGTGGATAGAGATGGAAAGGATTGGGACTGTCTACTTCCTTATCTGATGTTTGCTATTAGGGAGGTGCCCCAATCCTCTACGGGATTCTCCCCCTTTGAGTTACTGTATGGGAGACACCCAAGAGGGCTGTTGGATATTGCCAAGGAAACTTGGGAAAGTGAGAGTTCTCCCCACAGGAGTGTGATTGAGCATGTCGCCCTGATGCAAGACCGAATTGCACAGGTAATGCCCATCGTGAAGGAACATTTGGCCCAAGCGCAGTTAGCACAGCAGAGAGTGTACAACCGTGGAGCCAAGACCCGTACCTTTTCCCCGGGGGATAGGATACTGGTACTTGTCCCTACGGTTGAAAGTAAATTCCTTGCCAAATGGCAAGGCCCCTATGAGATAATGGAAAAAGTGAGCGAAGTGAATTACAAGGTCAGACAACCAGGAAGGCGAAAGCCCGAACAGATCTATCACGTTAATCTGTTGAAAGCCTGGAGGGATAGAGAGTCCCTAGTCGCAGACACTTGGTCACCAGCTCAAACTGGTTGCGTGATTCCTGAGGTTGGAATAGCAGCCACCTTGTCACAACCCCAACAACAGGAGGTTAAGGAGTTTGTGCTTCGCAACAAGGAGGTATTCTCTGAGCTGCCGGGACAAACATCTGGGGTAGAGCATGACATCATTACCCCGCCCGGTGAAAGGGTGAAGTTAAAACCCTATCGGATCCCAGAGGCCCGACGGGAGGCAATACGGGAGGAAGTACAGAAAATGCTGAACTTAGGGGTGATAGAGGAGTCCCAAAGTGATTGGTCTAGTCCCATTGTGTTGGTGCCTAAACCGGATGGGAGCTGGCGATTTTGTAACGATTTTCGTCAGTTGAACAAAGTTACAAAATTTGACACCTACCCCATGCCACGTATAGATGAGTTGATCGACCGGCTGGGAACAGCCCGATACATGACGACTCTTGACCTCACAAAAGGGTATTGGCAAATCCCCCTGGCCAAGTCGGCTAAAGAGAAAACCGCATTTGTAACCCCAGACGGGGCGTTCCAATATAAAAGAATGCCGTTCGGGTTACAGAATGCGCCGGCCACATTCCAGCGGAAAATGGACCAGATGCTGAGGCCCCATCGGAAGTATGCTGCGGCTTACCTGGATGACGTAATTGTCCATAGCACAGATTGGGCCTCACATCTGCCAAAAGTGCAAGCAGTCCTGGACTCTGTTCGGGAAGCGGGGTTTACGGCTAACCCCAAGAAGTGTACCATTGGGCAGGAGGAGGCCAAATATCTTGGGTACACCATTGGGAGGGGAGTAATAAAACCCCAACTCAACAAAGTCGAGGCCATCCAGAGTTGGCCACGTCCCAACAGCAAGAAGCAGGTACGAGCCTTTCTGGGAATCGCTGGGTATTATCGGCGATTCATTCCCCACTTTGCTTCTAAGGCTGTGCCCCTAACCAACCTGACGAAGGGGAAAGGGTCGGTCATGATTAAATGGACCCCCGAGGCTGAGGCAGCATTCCAATTCTTGAAACAAGCCTTATGTAGCCAGCCAGTGTTGTACTCACCCGACTTCTCTAAAGACTTTGTCGTACAAAGTGATGCGTCAGATGTGGGGTTAGGAGCAGTATTGTCCCAGGTCTGGAACGGGGAAGAGCACCCAGTCATTTACCTCAGCAGGAAGTTGAAGTCCCATGAGGTAAATTACGCCACCGTTGAAAAGGAGTGTTTAGCGGTGAAGTGGGCTCTAGATTCCCTTCGGTACTACCTGCTAGGTAGGCACTTTGACATGGTTACGGATCACGCTCCGTTAAAGTGGATGGCTCAAAACAAGGAAACAAATAGAAGAGTGAATAGGTGGTTCCTGGCCCTCCAGGAATTCAACTTCACAGTAAAGCATCGCCCTGGCGTTCAAATGGGGAATGTGGATGCTTTGTCTCGAGTACATGAATGCCTGATTGCTGGTGTTCCAACCCCGAGGTTAAAACAAGAGGGGGGGGGGGGTATGTGACAGCAGGAAGGTAAAGTCACCTGGTTGCATCCAGGGGGGTAGATATATTTCGCCCAGATTCAGGCTTTACGCCGACTTATACAACTAGGTGGAGAGTTGTATAAGCCCAGCTGAGGCTAGTGGGCTCATGGATGACTCATACCTCTAGGGAGAGTGTGGGGCGTCGTGCAGACAGGGAGTTGATGAGACCAGCTGAAGCTTGTCAGCTCATTTAGGCCTCTATAAGAACTCCCAGATTCATTAGGTGTTTGCTCATGCCTAGACCCAGACCTGTGTGGACTGTCTAGGGAGAGTGAACCCCTGTGCGGTGAGACAAAGCCTGTGTGGCTATTTGCTTGGACATTTAAAACCAGGGACTTAGGGACTAGGACAGCACTAGGCTGATCCCAGTTGTTAGTTAGGAAACCTGTATGTTTAGTCAGAGGTCAAGTTGACCAGGATTTATTTTATTTATGTTTCTTTTGCTTTGCTGTGTTTTGTCACTGTAAATAGAAAATAAACCGCACCTTTTTGATTTTGAAAACCACAACCTCCGTTTGCTGGGCCTGTTTTTGTGTGGGGAGCCCATCCCGGGGGTCACACACACCCGCTGCCGAGTTAACCCCCTCACAATATATATATATATATATATATATATATATATATATATATATATTTTTTTATTACAGGTACTTTATGTAGTGCAGTCAACTTACACAGCGATTTACATATATACTGTACATTCACATCAATCTCTGCCCTCAAGGAGCTTACAATCTAAGGTCATACGAACACATACTAGGGCCAATTTTGACAAGAGCCAATTACCTACCAGCATGTCTTTGGAGTGTTGGAGGAAACTAGAGGGCCCAGAGAAAAACACACAGGCACAGGGAGAACATGCAAACTCCAGGCAGGTAGTGTTGTGATTGGGATTCGAACCGATGACCCCAGTGCCGCTTGGCAGAAGTGATAAAAAATGTTTTTCTTTAATTCGAATTAATTACCTTTCTATTTGTATGTCTCAATGCACTACAGCAAACTGCTGGAAACCCTGGGAAGTGTGGTGCCCTTTGTTAAAATTAAAAGAGACATGTTCGATTTTTCACCTGTTAACACACATTCAAAATGAATGGGCTGCCTTAAAGCCCCATCTTGAACTAAAACTATTATTTCCATCAGCGGCGTTGCTAGCCAGGTGCGGGCCGCACCCGGGTGACACCCGCCAGAGGGGTGACACCCGTGGGTAGCGCAGCGGCACCACACTGACATCGCCCGCCCGCGGCTCACGCAGAGACTGTGTCCCTCAGCGGAGCGGAAGGAAGCCGTCGCCTCCTCTCTGTTTACATCCACAGAGGAGGAGGAGCCTGCGCTCGAGGGACACACCGCTGTGTGTATCTGCCGCTCTGTTCTGAGGTCTGTAAAGTAAGGGGGGCATCTATACTGATGGGGGGAGGGGGTGTCTTTACTAGGGGGAGTTTGCATCAAGGGGGGGCTGTAAATGAGCGGGGGGGGGTCTGGTACCAGGGGGGGGGGGGAGTCTGGTACCTAAGGGGGGGGGGGAGTCTGGTACCTAAGGGGGGGGAGTGTTTGTAACCGAGGGGGTGTTTGTAACCGAGGGGGTGTTTGTAACCGAGGAAGGTCTGCACTGGGGGGGGGGTCTGCACTGAGGTGGGGGTGTCTACTGATGGAGCGGCCTGCACTGAGGTGGGGGGTGTCTGTACTGAGGGAGGGGGGTCTGTACTTAGTGGGGGGGGTCTGTACTGAGGGAGGGGATCTATACTGTGGGAGGGGGTCTGTAGTTAGTGGAGGGGGGTCTATAGTTGTTGGGGTGGTGACACCATTTTTTTCGCACCGGGTGACACCAACCCTAGTGACGCCACTGATTTCCACCATACTAGCCTCCCTTACCTTGTGAAGGTGAAGCTAGATCTACTAACCAAGTCCCCCCTGCAGGTCCCTCACCTTCCGGGGGGGCACGAATCCAGCAGCGCAAATGGAGCCCAAGATTACCTGTACCCTACCTTCCCCATGTGATTTTGTTGTCCCTTTCTGGATCCTGATAGAACCCCGCCGCTTGACCTCCAATAGGTTTAGATACTGAAGTGGACACCAGAAATTTATTTTTCATTTTCCAGCGATCAGATTGGGGGGGGGGGGGGGTATGGGGTGAAATATTTTCTAAAGAAGGGCCTTAAAGCAACACACTAGACAGGTGAGAAGAGAGCCCAAAAGCAGTGCATATACACATTTTTATACAGCAAAAAATAAAAAATTACCGACAAAAAAAGTGTATTACTAAGGGCTAAACCTTTTTTTTTTGTTTAACCACTTAAGCCCCGGACCATTTGGTAGCTAGAGGACCAGAGGTGAATTCAGAATTTTGCACTGCGCTGCTTTAACTGTAAATTGTGCGGACATGTAATGTTGTACCCAAACGAAATTTGCGTCCTTTTCTTCCCACAAATAGAGCTTTCTTTTAATGGTATTTGATTGCCTCTGCGATGTTTATTTTTTGCGATATAAACGGAAAAAGACCGAATTTTTTTTTAAAAAAATGATATTTTCTACTTTTTGTTATAAGAAAAATCGAATAAACTCAATTGTAGTCATACATTTAGGCCAAAATGTATTCAGCCACATGTTTTTAGTAAAAAAAAATGTCAATAAGCGTATATTTATTGGTTTGCGCAAAAGTTGTAGAGTTTACAAACTAGGGTACATTTTCTGAAATTTACACAGCTTTACAGGTCCTTCTCAAAAAATTAGCATATTGTGATAAAGTTCATTATTTTCTGTAATGTACTGATAAACATTAGACTTTCATATATTTTAGATTCATTACACACAACTGAAGTAGTTCAAGCCTTTTCTTGTTTTAATATTGATGATTTTGGCATACAGCTCATGAAAACCCAAAAATCCTATCTCAAAAAATTAGCATATTTCATCCGACCAATAAAAGAAAAGTGTTTTTAATACAAAAAAAGTCAACCTTCAAATAATTATGTTCAGTTATGCACTCAATACTTGGTCGGGAATCCTTTTACAGAAATGACTGCTTCAATGCGGCGTGGCATGGAGGCAACCAGCCTGTGGCACTGCTGAGGTGTTATGGAGGCCCAGGATGCTTCGATAGCGGCCTTAAGCTCATCCAGAGTGTTGGGTCTTGCGTCTCTCAACTTTCTCTTCCCAATATCCCACAGATTCTCTATGGGGTTCAGGTCAGGAGAGTTGGCAGGCCAATTGAGCACAGTAATACCATGGTCAGTAAACCATTTACCAGTGGTTTTGGCACTGTGAGCAGGTGCCAGGTCGTGCTGAAAAATGAAATCTTCATCTCCATAAAGCTTTTCAGCAGATGGAAGCATGAAGTGCTCCAAAATCTCCTGATAGCTAGCTGCATTGACCCTGCCCTTAATAAAACACAGTGGACCAACACCAGCAGCTGACATGGCACCCCAGACCATCACTGACTGTGGGTACTTGACATTGGACTTCAGGCATTTTGGCATTTCCCTCTCCCAGTCTTTCTCCAGACTCTGGCACCTTGATTTCCGAATGTACTTTGGACCACTGAGCAACAGTCCAGTGCTGCTTCTCTGTAGCCCAGGTCAGGCGCTTCTGCCGCTGTTTCTGGTTCAAAAGTGGCTTGACCTGGGGAATGCGGCACCTGTAGCCCATTTCCTGCACACGCCTGTTCACGGTGGCTCTGGATGTTTCTACTCCAGACTCAGTCCACTGCTTCCGCAGGTCCTCCAAGGTCTGGAATCGGTCCTTCTCCACAATCTTCTTCAGGGTCCGGTCACCTCTTCTCGTTGTGCAGCGTTTTCTGCCACACTTTTTCCTTCCCACAGACTTCCCACTGAGGTGCCTTGATACAGCACTCTGGGAACAGCCTATTCGTTCAGAAATTTCTTTCTGTGTCTTACCCTCTTGCTTGAGGGTGTCAATGATGGCCTTCTGGACAGCAGTCAGGTCGGCAGTCTTACCCATGATTGTGGTTTTGAGTAATGAACCAGGCTGGGAGTTTTTAAAAGCCTCAGGAATCTTTTGCAGGTGTTTAGAGTTAATTAGTTGATTCAGATGATTAGGTTAATAGCTCGTTTAGAGAACCTTTTCATGATATGCTAATTTTTTGAGATAGGATTTTTGGGTTTTCATGAGCTGTATGCCAAAATCATCAATATTAAAACAAGAAAAGGCTTGAACTACTTCAGTTGTGTGTAATGAATCTAAAATATATGAAAGTCTAATGTTTATCAGTACATTACAGAAAATAATGAACTTTATCACAATATGCAAATTTTTTGAGAAGGACCTGTAAATTTATGACTGCCTATCTCATTTCTTGAGGTGCTAAAATGACAGGGCAGTACAAAACCCCCCCAAATGACCCCATTTTGGAAAGTAGACACCCCAAGGAAATTGCTGAGAGGCATGTTGAGCCCATTGATTTTTTTATTTTTTTGTCCCAAGTGATTGAATAATGACTAAAAAAAAAAAAAAAAATTACAAAAAGTTGTCACTAAATGATATATTGCTCACACATGCCATGGTTATATGTGGAATTTCACCCCAAAATACATTTCGCTGCTTCTCCTGAGTACGGGGATACCACATGTGTGGGACTTTTTGGGAGCCTAGCCGCGTACGGGACCCCGGAAACCAAGCACCGCCTCCAGGATTTCTAAGGGCGCAAATTTTTGATTTCACTCCTCACTACCTATCACAGTTTCGAAGGCCATAAAATGCCAAAATAGCACAAAACCCCCCCAAATGACCCCATTTTAAAAAGTAGACACCCCAAGGAAATTGCTGAGAGGCATGTTGAGCCCATTGAATATATTTTTTTTGTCCCAAGTGATTGAATAATGACAAAAAAACAAACAAAAAAAAAAATTACAAAAAGTTGTCACTAAATGATATATTGCTCACACATGCCATGGTTATATGTGGAATTGCACCCCAAAATACATTTTGCTGCTTCTCCTGAGTACGGGGATACCACATGTGTGGGACTTTTTAGGAGCCTAGCCGCGTACGGGACCCCGAAAACCAAGCACCGCCTTCAGGATTTCTAGGCACAAATTTTTTATTTCACTCCTCACTACCTATCACAGTTTCGAAGGCCATAAAATGCCAAAATCGCACAAAACCCCCCCAAATTACCCCATTTTGGAATATAGACACCCCAAGCTATTTGCTGAGAGGAATGGCGAGTATTTTACAGCTCTCATTTGTTTTTGAAAATGAAGATGAAGAAAGAACATTTTTTTTTTTCTTTTTTTTTCAATTTTCAAAACTTTGTGACAAAAAGCGAGATCTGCAAAATACTCACAATACCTCTCAGCAAATAGCTTGGGGTGTCTACTTTCCAAAATCTTCCAAAAAGATGATCTTAGGCCGAGTACATAGATACCAAACACGACATGCTTTAAAATGTCGCACAAACGCGCATTGGCGACAAACTACATACATTTTTAAAAGCCTTTAAAAGCCTTTACAGGTTACCCCGTTAGATTTACAGAGGAGGTCTACTGCTAAAATTACTGCCCTCGATCTGACCTTCGCGGTGATACCTCACATGCATGGTGCAATTGCTGTTTACATATGACGCCAGACCGACGCTTGCGTTCGCCATTGGGCGAGAGCAGGGCAGGACAGGGGTGCTTTTTTTTTTTTTCTTTTTTTTTTTATTATTAATTTTGCTTTTTTATTTTATTTTTAAATTGTTCCTTCCAAGTATTTTTTTTTTTTATCATTTTTATTGTTATCTCAGGGAATGTAAATATCCCCTATGATAGCAATAGGTAGTGACAGGTACACTTTTTTTGAAAAAACTGGGGTCTTCTAGACCCTAGATTTTTCCTCTGCCCTCAAAGCATCTGACCACACCAAGATCGATGTGATAAAATGCTTTCCCAATTTCCCAATGGCGCTTTTTCTAGCCGGGGGGGGGGGGCATTCCCTCCCACTGCTTGTAAAAGCAGTCCAGAGGCTAATTAGCCGCTAGGATTGCTTTTACATGAAAGCCGGCCGCAGGCTGAAAAGAATGATACCAAGATGATACCTAAACCCGCAGGCATCATTCTGGTATAAACATTCAAAGTCCAGCAACATACCAGTATGTTGCTGGTCCTTGTTGGACATGTATTGTAATCTTTTTATTTCATGCAGCCAGTTGGCTGAACGAAAAAAGAGATTGATCGGTGGGTATGCCCACCATTAGAATACCGCCCTTCATCCACCCACTTCCAATGATGGGCATACACGCACCATTTATATATGCCGAAGCATGGGGGCATCCTCCTGCAAAAAAGTTATGCCGCACACACATGGTCGGACTTTTCCACGGGCAAGCCTCCGTCGGAATTTCGACCGTATGTACGCGGCATTAGGAGCAAAATCGCTCCTCCGCCCCTGCTGCCCCAATGCTTCGGCATATTTGCTTCTTTTTTTTTTTAACTGTGGTGGTGAAATCACCTCCTACAGCACTGGAGTCGCAGGGATCAGGCCTGTCTCTGCGAACGCTGCAGTTATGTGTGTTGTGTTTTGTAAGTGACAGTGATCGATCGATACTGCACTTCGGTGGCCTGGGCTGGACGGAGGGGCAAAACACAGGTGCCAGCAGGTATCTGGGCTGATCCCGCTAACACTGCGTTTTTGGGAACCCTAAACTGCTGGGGACGCTAGTATAGATCTGATCAGATCAGATATTGATCTGATCAGATACTATACCACTAAGGGGGGTGTATGCTTCACGCGTGGGTGTTAGCGTTACTGGCACTAACCTGACGCTGCCTGGGGTGTGACTCAGACCCTCTCTGACGCTAAAACCTAATTGATATCACCCGCCGGGCGATCAGGGGGTTAAACCTTTATTGGGTTATATACACGGCGGGTGCCCTGACACTATAAAAAGCAAACTAACTAACCAGCGTCACCCGTAACACTTATATGGTGATCACTGGTGAAAGGGTTAACTAGGGGCAATCAGGGGGTTAAAACCTTTATTAGATAATATATGGGGGTACCTGACGCTATAAAAACCTGCGGCGAACCTAAAAAAAATTACCAGCTACCGATCTGCATCACCGACACTAAGACAGCGTTTAGAAAAACAATTGCTTAGCGACAGTGGTGATAGGGGGTGAAAGGGTTACCTGGGGGGCGATCAAGGGGGTTAAACCTTTATTAGATAATATATTGGGGTACCTGACGCTATAAAAACCTGCGGCGAACCTAAAAAAAATTACTGGCTACCGATCTGCATCACAGACACTAAGACAGCGTTTAGAAAAACGATCGCTTAGTGACAGTGGTGATAGGGGGTGAAAGGGTTACCTGGGGGGCGATCAAGGGGGTTAAACCTTTATTAGATAATATATTGGGGTACCTGACGCTATAAAAACCTGCAGCGAACCTAAAAAAAATTACTGGCTGCCGATCGGCATCACTGACACTAAGACAGCGATCAGAAAAATGATCGCTAAGCGACAGTGGTGATAGGGGGTGAAAGGGTTATCTGGGGGGCGATCAGGGGGTTAAACCTTTATTAGGGGGGGGGTTAGGGGGCTACACTGGACCTAAGACTAAACTTTGGTGACACTTTTACAGTCACAAATGTCACTGATTGCAGTGATCACTAAATAAATGGTCACTGCAATCAGTGACACCGTGACTGGGGGCTGGGGGGGTGATCTGGGGTGTCTGGGGGGGCGATTTATGTCCCTATGTGTCCTGGTGTCAGTGTAGTGTTGTGTGCACTGACCTGATATCTTCTCTTGTACGGCGCTCGGTACATGTGAGCGCCGCACCAGAGATGACATCACTTCCTCCTGCTCCCTCTGTCTGACACAGACAGAGGGGGCATTTCCATTCGCCGGGAGCGATCGCGAGGGGGTGGCCAGAAACGAACGGCTGCCCCCTCATCCCGGAACGCTCCCGGACACTTAGCCACCGCTCACTGTACAGGAGGGGGGTCCGATTGGACCCCCCAACTGTACAAAGGCAATCACGTATGCTCTACGTGATTGTGCCTGTCGGTGCCATTCTGCCGACGTATATATACAGTGAGCGGTCGTTAAGTGGTTAAAGCCTCTTACACACGATCGGATTATCCGACGGGAATTGTGTGATGACAGGCTCGTCGGAAAATCCGACCATTTGTACGCTCCATCGGACAACTGTTGTCGGATTTTCCGCAGACAAATGTGGGATAGCATGCTTTAAAACTTTCCGACAACAATTGTGTGTTGTCAGAGTTTCCGAGCCTGTGTACACTAGTCCGTCTTACAAAAGTACAAACACGCATGCTCGGAATAAATGCTCAAAATAACACATTAGCAGAAGTTGCCCAAAGGGTGGCGCTAAAGAGCTGAAAAACCATGTAGTTTTGTGTTTGTTTGCCGACAATTCTTTGCCGTTTGTATGCAAGACAAGTTCCTGGACAATGCACGTCGGACAAAAGTCCTACGCTTTGTCCGATGAAAATCCGATTGTGTGTACGAGGCTTTAGAGTAGGGCTGGGTAAAAAAATCGATTTTAATCTTGAATCGAGTTTTGAGTTCAAATCGATTCAGATTTGAAGAAAATCGATTTTTTTTTAGATTTTTTCTTTTTTTTTTTAAATAAAAAAAAAAATATTTTTTCTTTTTTTAATATTTATTTTTTTCCTTCAAAGTTTCCGTAGCAGGGCTGCAGGGGGCGTATCCAGAATGGCACTGGGTGGCGTTACCCCAATTACATCTACTCGCCGCAGCTGCCACAAGTAGATGTAATGTAACACTAACTAACCGCAAGCCGCCGTCTGCCTACCTGATCAGCGTGTCATGCAGACAGACGGCGGCCATTGCAGTGTTCAAAAGCCGCGCCTCCCGAGTCCTCGTCGTCTGTGATAGGCGGAACACTCAATTTCACAGCAGGCAGTGTTCAGCCTATCACTGACATCCTCGTCTGTGTTATGAGGATGAGCGGATGTCCGTGATAGGCGTAACACTGAATGCTGGGAAATTGAGTGTTCCACCTATCACAGACGAGGAGGAGGCGCGGCTTTTGAATACTGGAATGGCCGCCGGTGTAGCAGTAAAATCCGTATCCCATGAAAATCTGCATCAGGTACGGGCACAGTGAGGCATTGGGCACAGTGAAGAATGGGCACAGTGAGGCACAAGCACAGTGAGGCACAGGCACAGTTCAATTCAACTAAGAGTAACCTCAAGATTTTTTGTTGTTTTATTAGCTAAATCCAAATACAGTATTAATAATTTGGATGTTTAACAATTTTTGTTGCACACTGACTTTGCAGTTGGAGAAAGGGTTTGCCTTTGCAATTTCCTTTGTTGATGCACTTTAATTAATATAATTTAAAAAAAAATCGAATATCGAGTTTTTTATAAAAAAAAAAAAAAAAAAAAAAAAAAAAAAATCGCAGATTTTTTTGGGGGGGAAAATCGCCCAGCCCTACTTTAGAGTAAAGAGGGATTAGACCCCGTCAGTTATTATTGCAGTTTGTGCCCATGTCAGGAAGATTCCCCCTCTATTTGTCATGTTTACCATTATCACTGAGAGTGAAAGCCCCAAATATTAGATATAGTAATATCCCAAATTTTGGGTTGTCAGCAAAACAGGCATAGCGGGCAAATATTAAAATGGTGATAACCAGGGATTCCCTCATTTTGAAGGATTTCCACTTGCTTTCTGTTTAGCTATGGGATAGGAAGTGAAATCTCCCCTATGGGACACAAATGGCGCAAAATAAAAAAAATAAAAAACATTATTCTATCCAAAATCAAATTTTTCCTTCAGTTCAACCGAATACCTTTTAGTAACATAAGAGTAACAGCTTATTGATATATTCATCATTTGCAATCAGCAAGGGGCTGATCTATGAAAACATTAAGGCTCCGTTTCCACTACTGCGAGTTGTGCGACTTGACACATGTGAAGTCGCATGACAAGTCAAAACCCACGTATTTCAATGGTCCCCGTTCTAATTGGCGCGACTCAAGTCGCAGCGACTCCAAAAAAAATTCTTGCACTACTTTGTTCCGACTTGTTCTCACCAGTCGCATGACAACGCATTGCAAAGTCGCACTGTAAATCACACGACTTTGGGGCCACAGTAGTGGAAACAGAGCCTAAGAGCCTGGTCACACTTGTCTAAAACAAACATTTTTTTTTTTTTTTTTTACAAACTTTTTTTTATTGTGTACAAAATAATGGTACAAACATTAGGTCATGACAACAGAGAATTGCAGTATTTTCAATCAATAATTATAATGATTTATGACAGAATAACCGCCTTTATTTATTTATGACATTGATTACAAATAGAAAATAAATGATTTAGTAGTGTTTTGAAATGTGGGGTTATTTTCGTGTATAAAAGAATTGGATGTGAAAAGGGGATTCTAATTTGGGTCTAAAAGGTAGTTTGAATATGTGAACCATAGGTTCCATTTTACTATGTGGCTGGTTCACATCTATGTGCTGCGATTTGGTGTGCCTCTAAAGGGGAATTACAAGGTTGTTTGCACCCATGTGTGCTCGTAGGTGTGAATGGGCGTGCCCCCCGCCCCAAGCTTGGGTGCACATAGTTGATTATAGTTGTAGCGATCATTGCACACAATCGCTAGAGTTGCCACCTCATCACTTTAAACCCGAACACATGAATTACACAGGTTCTGTGGCTGATTAAGGTGGTAATTAAACTCACTTGGTGCCTTACCTGCATTAAATCAGCCTCAGAACCTGTGTATTTCATATGTGTTCGGGTTTAACAGGATGAGGAGGCAACCCTAACGATCGCCCTGCACACGATTGCTCCACACACAGTTGCATCCAGTAGTGATCAGTCGCCCAAGTGTTATTTGTTGCTTCTTTGTATTTCCTTATATGCAGCAATCAATTGTGGGGCAATCCTGGGTGTTGATCACTTTAGCAAAGACTACCGTACAGTGTATATAAACCTGACCAATGAACTGCTCTTATTTGGTCCCTGTTGGTCGATTAAACATGACCTTAAAAAGGCATTTTGGTAAATCTGTCCAATAGATGCAGAAGAAAAGAAAGAAACAGCTATTGGTTCTGACAGACATCTTGTGAGCGGAACTTCCCATGCTGCGCCCTCATTAGTTCCCAGTTATGTGTCAGGACTACCAAACCCTTGCTCTCTGTTATGAAGTAGAGGGGGGGGGGGGGGCATTTGTAGCCCTGCCCCAGAATGACAACACTTCTCCAAATGGCGAATGAGTGTTGTCACCACAAGAAGCGTTTCTGGCAGGACTGCAAAGTGAACAAAAACAAAAAGACGCAGTCAGCACATCGGAGGCTAGGTTCCTATATGCATAATCACACGTGTTCCGGACCTGCTGACCAAATGCACTCTGCTCTTTAGCAGATGTGTGTGGGGGGGTAGTGTGACCAGGTGACCACGTGTCCCGGATTGCCCGGGACAGTCCCGCATTTTTCAGGTCTGTCCCGGGCACATTCATTCCAGGACAATAGTGTCCCTGAATGAAACTGACACAGCCACTCCCCGAGCCAATCTGATGCGTCCAAAAATCACATCACCGCTTTACTCACTGACAGTACTTGTCCTGGACGGGAATGCCTGGAGGAGCACAATCCCACCCCCTGCTTGTGATTGGAGAAATCATAAATCCCGCCTCTTGTGTCCAATCACTGTGCTGTGATTCGTTACAGCACAAGCTGATTTTTGGGAAGGGAGGGT
The DNA here is from genome assembly GCA_029206835.1 of Rana muscosa. Taxonomy (NCBI): domain Eukaryota; kingdom Metazoa; phylum Chordata; class Amphibia; order Anura; family Ranidae; genus Rana; species Rana muscosa. The sequence continues at coordinate 69,995,997 of CM055125.1, forward strand.
GTCCCTGAATGGTAGTTTGGAAATGTGGTCACCCTAGGGGCCCATTATCTCTCAATGGCACCTCCATGCATCGGAAAAAGCAGCACACTTTTGAATGCATGAAACCACATTTTTTAACTACATGATGCTGCAGTACCATGTGATTTGGTGCAGAGAAATTTGGAAAAGTAGTTCTTGCACAACTTTTTGCGTGTCGCCATGCGTTTGGCAGCCCACTGAAATGAAAGGGATGTCAAAACGGGTATGCACGGGTTCTAATATGAACTGGCCCATAGGCCCCATTCACACAGTGCATTCCGGAAACACACAATGTGCTTGCGGTGCCATGATTTTTTTTAATAGAAGCCCAAATGCAGCTTTCAGACACGTTTGGTCACACAAAAATGCACAGTACAAAAATGCACAAGGTTCAGCACCCAAGAGCTACGTTGGCATGCATAGAGCAGACCATTTAAGTGAACGGGCTGCCCTATGCGGTCACACAAAAAAAAAAAAAAAATGTGCACAAGCATGACATGCAGATGTGATCAGGGCCAAAGGCTCGTAAGAGACATATGTTACAATTTTTTTTTTAGATACCTCAGGGTTGATTTACTAAAACTGGAGAGTGTAAAATCTGGTGCAGCCACGCATGGTAGCCAATCAGCTTCTAACTTCAGCTTGTTGAATTAAGCTTTGACAAAAAAAAAAAAAACCTGGAGCCCAGGTTCACACTGAGCTGCGGGAATGAAGCCGTGCGAGTTCAGCCGAACTTGCACGATTTCACTCCCGCTTGTCAGTCCCAATTTCGGCCGCGATTTCAGAGATATCAATGTAAATCGCGGCCCGAAATCGCAAAAAGTAGTACAGAAACTACTTTCTGAAATAGGTGCAGCGCCGCACCAATTAGGACGGTGCCATTTGCTGCCGATTTGACATGTCATAACGCTCCTGTGTGATCAAGAAAGCCCCGGTTCACATTTTGCAACGAGCTCTGAGTGGACTCTGCACGCATGCAAATCGCACCCGTCACGCAAATCGATTTGGGTTTATATGTTAAAGACACCCTGCAAATGTTTTGCAAACTGCAATTTGCAGAAGCGGATTGCATGGGTGTGAACACCCAAGCGATCCGATTCTGGTGCGGACAAAAAAAAAAAAAAAAAGGTCCTGCACGTTTTTGCTGTGAATTCAGTGTGATTTGAGCCATACAAAATGCACTGCTGAAGATTCGCTTGTGATTTGAACAGAAATGCAGTGCGATTCCAGTTTAAAATCACATGCAATTCCCTGCAACACATAGTGTGAACCTAAGTGGAAGCTCATTGGTTTGTATGCAGAGTTTTAGTAAATCAACCACCATGTCTCTGTAAAGCAGTGCAGTAACCCATAGCAACCATCCTGCACCAGCTCAGCTGACATCACTGTAGTAAACTGCACTTTGCCCATTCCCAGGACTGGTAAAAAGCTCCACAACTTGGTTGCTATGGGCAATTTCCAAAGCTAGCCTATGATAATCTAGGCAGTATGCGTCCTCGAACTCAGTGACAATAATAAAGCTACTGCTGGCTCTTACCTTCCATGTGCCCTCCTCTCTGCACATACAGTTGCCCTGTCCTGTCTATCCCTCCCTCACGTACACTACATAGGCGGCCTATAAGCCCGGGAACTGCACCCGTCATTACACCTCCCTCCCTTAGCAACAGAGCTCTCAGACTAACAGCACTGGGCTCTTTGTCCGTGTCAATAAAGTTTATTTGAGCGAACGTGTCAGCTGAGTCGGTGCCCTTGGCAAGTAAACGAAGGGCGTGACCTGACCGATTCAGCCCAATCAGAGTATCCAATGCAAGGCTAGCCAATCAGAGTGGAAATGTAAAATTAGGCCGTAGCTCCGCCTCAATGTGCCGGGCTAAAGGAAGGCCGCGGTTCTTTAGTCCAATCACAGTTTAATGGGAGTGGTTAGTCGCCAGCTACTTGCATAGGGTTAGCTTGTGAGTGGGCGGAGATGCGACGAGGAGGCGTGTGCTTGCTAGGGAAAACGCGCCAAATTTCAAAGGCGCGCTTCCTTCCTTCTGATTTCCCGCCGTATCCCCGGCGCTGCTGAGCTCAGATGTTAGCGGAGGCTCCGTGACCGCAGTGACGTCACGATCGGTTGCCTCACCTCCCAGCCTCAGGTGGGGGGTAATCCGAGGAGGTAGAATACCAAGGGGCTACCTAGGTCAGATCTCGGGTCATAGTGATAAGATTGCGTGACGTCATCACTTCTAGAAACCACACCCACTTTATATTTGGGGGTTCAGCAAGCCGTGGTATGGGGTCATAGGTCATGTTAGGGTTTTGAGGGTCATAGGTCAGCTTCAGTGACCTGGGCTTCACCAAGGTCAGCGCTTACAGGAAGCCCCCCCTTTTAAGGGTTTGGGGGTGACAGCAGTTATTGGGGGGAAGGATTATTATCAGAGCAGGGAGGATCAGGGTCACCCAGCTGTCATGGTGGGGTCAGAGGCCGCCATGTCTCAAGTCCAACCATGCTTTCAGCTGCTGCGGATGGGATCAGACCTGGGTGCAGCGCCAGCCTCCAGTTCACAAAGCGCACCTTCCCAAGACCTCTACACCTTCCTACCTGATTCCCCGCGCTGCGTCTACCGGCTGGGAGCCCGCCACGACCTGTGTGACGTTCCCTTACCGGGGAAAGCTCGTGTCCAGGCGGAGATCCACGCCCAACGAGAGCCCAGCGGAGAATGGCGGGTCAACCTGGAGAGCTGCACCAGTACTGGTGATTATCTTCATGTCTGTCTGTCTTGTCTGCTTGTCTGTCTGTCTTGTCACCTCTTCTGCATCCATTTCCTGTGTTGTCCATTGCATGTTCTGACTCTAATGTTCTCTACTTTGAAGTCTTTGGCACGTAAGCAGCGCCTTTATCCACAGTGACCAATCAGAATCTGTGTTTACTTTGTTAATGTATATCTAAAGCCAGACCCCTTTTTTTGACAGTGGGGTAAAATTGCTGTCCGTTTTATTGTGGTGATCTGTCTCGTTAGGGAGATTTTCTCTCACTTCCTGTCGACAGAGAAAATGAAAAGGTAAACATACATTGTATTACTCCTCTCCTTGTCCCCCGTGTACCTACCTCCATGAGTGGTGAGCTGTCGGTGCCCACGAAGCCGTTGTAAAAGTCTGGGGCTTTGAAACCCCTTCTTTTCCCCCTCCTTACTGCAGTGTGTGTGTGTCTGGGACAGATCAGAGCGATTCTCTGTCTGCACTCACCAGTCCGAATTGCTCTGATCCATCCTGGAAGCCCTGCAGGAAGAATGGCAAAGATTTAAAATCCCTGGATCGCTACACCGGCGGTGTGGGCACTGACAGCTCATCACCCATGGAGGTAAGTACATACGGGGGGGGCTAATGGTGTGCTGTGTTAGATTTACCTCTTTTCATTCTATCCTTCTTGTTCTGTTGATGGGAAAATGAAAAGGTATACAAACACCGTCCACCATTAAACCCCCGGGCCCCACTATACTAAGACCCCTTTCACACGGGCGATCCGGTCAGGTTTGCCTGTCAGGTTTTCAGGCGGACCTGCTGGGACCCTCCAGTATCTATGGAGTGGCCACCATCCGATCCTCTCTGCCAAAAACAGACGGATGGGGACCTATTTCCAATCTGTTGATTGGATGGAAACGGACAGGCAGTCAATTTCCATCCGATTAGACGAGAGTGGGCTGTGTCCGCTCCGCATAGTGGTGCGGACACAGACCTGTCATCCGTCTGCTCAGCGGAGATCCGTGGAGAGATCCCACCCTGCTGAGCAAGCGGATCCCCCTTCATGGAGGCGCCCATGTGAAAGGGGACCTTGCCTAATGAGCTGTCTGTGCCCACACAGCCGGTGTAGAAGTCTCTTCATTCTGCAGGGGTTCCAGAATGGATCAGAACAATTCTGACTGGTCAGCGCCGGCGCAGAGAATTGCTCTGATCCATCCTGGAAGCACTGCAGCAAAAAGGGGGGAAAAAAGAGCTTCTAATCCCCCAGACAGCTACACTGGTTGCATGGGCACTGATGACCCATCACCCACGGGGGGGAGGGGGGTGTTACAGTGTTTATCTTTTCATTTTTTTTATGAAAAGGTTAACTAACTCTTTTTAAAGCAGTATCAAACCCAAAATTGAACCTCTTTTGGCGGCCGGGCCTTGGCACAGAGTGGCTGAATATTTGCATGCAATAGCGCAGATCGTGCACGCTCCCAGCACAGTTACCCACGGCTAACTGAAAGCTTCTGGTCCCTTCTTGCGTTCAGGAGCTTTCCAATCATGTGACAGCCAAACATGGCGGTCGCATGACCATAAGCCCCCACCTCTCGGCATTCTAAAGCCCTTTTAAAGGGTCGGCAGGCACTGGCTCTAAGAGGTTAAGATGGATCTAAACCTGTAAAAACTGCAGTACGCTCTTTATTGCAGAAGAGACATGCTATGTCTCTGACACCTACCGGTCTTCTTTTAAATGTACACTGAGCTTCACATGCTCAGCAAACATTCCCTGCACACTCTGGCTGTATCAGAATGATTGACTCCTGTGCGCATTCACAGAATTATAAAATTTCCCCACCGGCCAATCAAGAGGTTTAAAAACCTGGCACCCGGGAGTAGCCAGGGAGAGGCTGACACTCGCAGGAGGGTGGAGGTGAGTATTTTCCTTTTTTTCCTTCCTTGGCTGTGAAGGAAGGAGGGTTTAGTTCCCCTTTAAAGGGAAGTTCCAACCAAAATGGAACTTCTGCTTTTCGGATTACCCCCCCTGGTGTCACATTTGGCACCTTTTTCAGGGGGCAGCAGATACCTGTCTAATCCAGGTATTTGCTCCCACTTCCGGGCGTAGATCGCCGCAGTATCCGCTGTCTTCTGGGAGACACACAGGTCTCAGAAGACAGCAGGGACCAGTGAGAACACGCAGCGCAACATGCGCAGTAGGGAACCAGGCTGTGAAGCCGCAAGGCTTCACTTCCTGATCCCTTTACTGAAGATGGCGGCGCCTCCACCCAGGAGCCGAGGGACAGATCGGCTTTGGGTGCTGACATTGCGGGCGCCCTGGACAGGTAAGTGTCCATATAATAAGTTTAGCAGCTGCAGTATTTGTAGCTGCTGACATTTAAAAAAAGTAAAACATATTCCGGCGGAACTTCGCTTAACACTGATTTTGAATAGTTTATCCAAAAAAAAGGGGGGAGGGGGAAATGTTGCTATAACTGCTTAAAAAGTGTTAGATGGATTTGGCTTTAATTTGTTAGTCAAGTCAATCTAAACCTTCCTCCCAGACAGAGCATTATGTCGTCTATACAGTGGAGACACCCTAAGACAGGGAAGTGTTACTGGCCAAATCACCAGGTGAAGATAAAAGGAGAAAGGCTAAAAAAGCAAAAGGAATGCAGCCACGACATCTAAAGTGATTGTAAAGGATTAAATGCCATTTAATAAAATAACAAACATGTTCTACTTACCTGCTCTGTGCAATGGTTTTTGCAGTGCAGCCCCAATCTTCCTCTTCTGGGTTACCCTGCTGGCGCTCCTATTCTCCAGCAAAGCAAGTTGTTTGCTATAGGGGCACCTATGCCGTCTTGCTTTATGTGTACATGGATGCACAGAATGTGGCTCGGCCCTGCCCTCCGCTTCTTTTTATTACTGGCTGTGATTGACAGCAGTGGGATCCAATAGCTACTTTCTCTGGGTCAATGAATTGGGAAAGAGCCTCTGCTCTTGTGAAGACTGCTGGATCGAGATCGGGCTCAGATAAGTATGGGGGGGGGGGGGGAGAGCTGCATACAGAAGGTTTTGTTAAAAAAAAAAAAAAAAAAAAAAACTTTCAGACTTTGCAACCACTTTAAGGCTTGGTAAGCCAGGGCTTGACAAATTTTCTTTGAATCTAGGGGCCAGCTAAAAAAAAGTTAGCCGGTTTGTGCACGTGTGTTGATTTGTAACGTGTATCGCAATCAATGTTTTCATGCATAGGCGCCCCGACGCTTACGTTTATGCGTGTGTGGGGGTGCCACAAATTTATTTTGGGGAGGGGTTTTATGTTCTTGGGTGTAACTTACATTTTTTACAATTAAAAGAAGGGGAAAAAAACTGGCGTTAGACTTACTGGTAACTCTCTTCCTAGGAGTCTTCCAGGTCAGCCTATGAGAAATAGGGCTCCTCCCTCTGGGACAGAAAACACTTTAGCCCCAACACCTAAAGGCGATCCTCCAGACCTCCTTCAGTTTCCACAAGAACCGCCGGAAGGCCCTGAAAGACACAATACACTGGCATAACATCAGTACATACACCCTATGCCATTTAGAAAACACTGAGTGGTAAACCAGGCTGTCCTGGAAGACTCCTAGAAAAGGAGTTACCGGTAAGTCTAATTCCGGTTTTCTCCTTTTCGTCTTCCAGATCAGCCTCTGAGATGAGCAAGAAACTTGCCCTGCTAGGGCGGGACCATTGCCTGGAGGACCTTTTGCCCAAACGCCTGCTCCTTATTAGAAAACGGGTCCAGGCGGTATTGCTTTGCGAACGTGGAGCAGCCGAACCATGTTGCTGCTCTACAGATATCCTTCGGAGAGGCATCGGCCCTCTCTGCCCATGATGCTGACACAGCCCTGGTTCAATGTGCTTTAACTAGGGGCGCTTTCCTACCTGCCAAACCGTAAGCTTCTGTAATTGTCATTCTAATCCACTTGGCAATGGAGGATTTTGAAGCTTTACATCCCTTACGTGCCCCTGCAAAGTTTACAAATAAGCATTCTGACTTTCTGAAGTCCTTCCTTACCTCAAGTTAAGCCAAAAGGCTTCTAACATCTAAAACTAAAACTTCCTTCCTCATCGACTTCTGAGGTGAAATCAAATGTTGGCAGGATGATGTCCTGCGTTCTGTGAAGCAAGGAGGATACTTTGGGGAGAAAACTAGGGCGTGTTTTAAGCACAACCCCATTCTCCAAAATTAACAAAAACGGCTCTCGAATTGAGAGCGCCTGCAACTCACTCACCCTTCTGGCTGACGTGACTGCTATCAAAAATACTGACTTCATCACCACCTACTTAATCTCTTTCAAAGCGTTCAAAGGGACTTCCTGTAAGTGCCCTGAGTACCAATGACAGATCCCAGGTGGGACAGGCTGGAACACTCACTGGCCTGGATCTGGAGAGGGCCGTTAAGAAGCTTCTTACGAATCGATCTTGCTGCAGGCAGACCTGAAGAAATGCACTTAAGGTTGCAACCGGCACCTTTAGAGTGCTGATGGAGGACTAATTCTACTCCCGCCTGGATCAAATCCAGGACTGCCGGAGTTCCCGATTTGTTCCTGTCCCTGTTCTGCTAACCAGGAATTTTAATCTTCTCCAAACCTTGGTATAAATGGCCCTGGTCACTGGCTTGCGGCAGTCTAGAAGGGTCTTTATGACAACCCCTGAGCCCTTAACAGCTGTTTCTCAGATACCATGCTGTTAGTCTGAGGGTTTCTACCTGAGGGTGGCGAATAGGTCCCTGTGTGACAAGATCCTCCCTCATTGGGAGAGGAATCGGGAGGGGGGGGGGATATATGGCAAATCTCCTTAAGCTGGCTAACCAGGCTCTCCTCGGCTAAAATGGAGCTATCAGAATGAGATCCGTTCTCTTTTAAAAAAACTTCTGGAGAACATAGGCGATCTCCTGGGACACGTGACAGGTCCCAGGAGATCGCATGTCCACTCAGGGAGCGCAGCGCCACTCGCTCATGCACAGTGCGTGCCTGGCTGTGAAGCTGTCACGGCCGGGTGCCCACAATCTGAATGGAGGCAACGGCGGAGAGGGGGGGTAGAGGAGCGACACTCCGGGCGGCCGCATCGCTGGACATTGCAGCAGGTAAGTGTCTGTTTGTTAAAAATCAGCAGCTAGACTTTTTGTAGCTGCTGACTTTTAATAAACCTAAAAAGGCTGGAACTCCCCTTTTTAACAGGAAGGGTTTTTTTTTTATTTTATTTCCCAATGTGTGTGGTTCAGGGAACAAGTGTCGCCATTGAAAGGATTTCTCCCCTATTCCAGTTCTTCAGCAGCCCAGCATTTTAGATTTACCACATCCCTTTTTATTCCTAGTGACATGAACAACTAGAGAGGGTGGAATGGCAGGTCTAAAAACTGCTCAGGACTAACTACCTTCTCTTCCTTGGTTTTCAAACCTAGCAATTGGCCACTTGGGGTCAAGAACTGCACCCTGGAAGGATAGGGGAAAGGTCACATGTCCCATCCTTCCCCTATATCCTAAAACACTGTTTTTACTTAGAGCTTCCAAAGACCGAGTAGGGGAGATGAAGACAAAGGTGAGTATCTGTTGGGGGGATTGTTTATAATTCCCCATTAAAAGAACATGTCCCTTTTGCCCTGATTGCTCCTTCATACTGTCTAACACCACAAGCTGTTATTTGTTTCATCTATTCCTACTCTCTATCTGTTCGGGGATCATCCAAGCAACCAAGAGAAACCTGTTTAGATCTAGCTTTATGCAGTTTGACCTAGACCGATGTTTTTTTATTTTTTTTATTAGGAATTTACATCAATGAGGTTCACCTCCAGCGGGGACAGCAGATAGAACTGGCAGATGGAGACCTTCTGCGCTTCCAGGAAAGGCCCTCTCCACCCTCCTCGCCATCTCATTCTCCAGACACCTACTTCCTGTTCCAGCAGGTTCGTGTGCGGCCTTTGGACTTTTCAGCCATCACGTCACCCCGTGCTCGGACGTCATTTCCTGGATTCACACCGGTCTTGGGCACGAGACGTCTTGGTGGAGATCGTGGAGGATCTCCTCATTACACAACTGGAGCCACAGTCATTCTGAACTCCATCGGCAGCATCAGTAAGATGAAGCGGGAGAGGATGCACAGCGGAGGTCTAATAGGAGGAACAGTAGAGCTGGCCAAACCAGCCACTCCAGACCTTCCTCTCCCTTCCCGCACTGGCCTAGAAAGAAGGAGAAGCCGCAGGAAAGCCCAGCATAAGGTTCTGTGTGAGCTGGAGGAAGATGAGGAGGATGGACAGGTGGAGGAAGGAAAGCGGAAAAGAAAGCGGGGAAGGCGGAAGGAAGATGAGAAGCGAGCTGCCCAACTAATGGAATTTGAAAGGTGAGATAATCAGTTTGGCATATTAAAATGGATCTGTAGCCAAAATTCACCAGTTGTCACCACAGCAGTAGGTGAGAGAAATGGGGCATACCTGGTAACAACTGGTGTGTCTCTGTTATCCTGTGTCGATACTACGTGTTCAATGCACACAAGAAAAATTGGTCTTGTGCAATTTTTCAAGACACGACTTTATGCCAAATATGGCATCTGTGCATTGTGGTGTACTATAGTTTTTAGGTATGTTGCTGCACACTAGCTGTGTATTCAGGTGCAATTGAAATGAATGACAATGCACATATAAAATGCATTTAACCACTTGAGGACCGCCGCACGCCGATGTACGTCGGCAGAATGGCACGGCTGGGCACATGGGCGTACAGGTACGTCCCCTTTAAGAGCTTAGCCGTTGGTGTCCTCTTCTCCGTGACCGTCCCCGCGGGAACAGCGGACCCGATCGCCGCTGGTGTCCCGCGATCGGGTCATAGAGAGGAAGAATGGGGAGAGGTAAGTGTAAACAAACCTCTCCCCGTGCTTCCTAGTGAGCCTGTCACTGATCGTCTGTTCCCTGTCATAGGGAACGACTATCAGTGACGTCACCACACCCCCCCCCAAAATTGACGCTCTATTGTTTATAGCGCAAAAAATAAAAACCGCATAGGTGATCAAATACCACCAAAAGAAAGCTCTATTTGTGGGGAAAAAATACGCCGATTTTGTTTGGGAGCCACGTCACACGACCGTGCAATTGTCAGTTAAAGCGACGCATTGCCGAATCGCAAAAAGTGGCCTGGTCTTTAAGCTGCATAATGGTCTGGGTCTTAAGTGGTTAAACACGTGGTGTGAGCAAGCTTCAAAAAAATTATTTAATCTTTAAAAATTCTATAGTGCTTTCTCTTCATTCTCTTGAGAAACTATTAAAGCAGAACTAAACCAATTGAATTAACCATTTCCCAAAATGGTTGCATCCAAGGCATGTCGTGAATGATGATGTCACAGTTGCTTGTGCTCTTAACCACTGTCGAGCCATCAAATGGTTGGTGACATAACCATGGTGCAGCAATATGACAACTTCAGTGGCCACTTCCTTGGCTATCTAAAAGTATAATTAAAGGCAAAACTTTTTTTTTTTTTTTGGATCGAGCAGAGAGGGATTAAAACTCTTGTCAGTTTGTTTTTGCTGTCTGCCCCGTTAAGGAGTTTTGCCTATAGTTTTACTTTAATGCTCGAGACCTTTTTTTGGAAATTGGCTGAAACACTGTTCTGCTAATTTCGGACAGGGCTGTAATATAATATTATATATGACTGTGTTCCTTGCCCATGACAGGTAGCTTGATATAAGCTACTTGCGCCTTCTGTTACTAAGACCTTTTAACAGCAGCAGCATGCTTTTTGCATCAACTGTCATTGTGGGGTTAAACATTAATAGGTTATAATTCTACCCAGAAGTCAGATATACATGGTATTTTAGCTGGGAGTCCGACATAAATGTTGTATGGGGTGAGGAATATATATATATATTTTTTTTTTTTTATATTAAAGCAGTACTAAATGCTTAACCACTTCAATATTTGCCACTTTCAACCCCTTCCTGCCCAGACCAATTATCGGCTTTGAAGGGGTTGTAACTAGGGTGCCGATACTAGGCATCTCCGCGAGTATCGGTACTTGCGAAGATGCTTCAATACCTGAGGCCGATACCGGAAGTGACGCCAGGGCCATTCGCAGCTTGTCACTTGTGGAGACGGGGCTGGTCTGTGAATGATCGTGGTGTTCCCGGAACAGCGGCACGTGTGTGTCCTGCCTCTCTGCCTGGCGCACTTTCTCCTGAGGTCTCCCTGTGATCACTCCGTCAGCGTGCCCCCTCCCCCTCTGTCAGCCCCCCTGTGTCTGTCAGCCCCCCTCTGTTGGCCACAGCAGGGTGAACCGTGCCACCCACTCACTCACAGTAGGGAGCTAGGCCAGCCACCCGCAGCAGAGTGCACCGTGCCACCCACCGACTCGCAGCATGGAGCGAGGCCAGCCACCCACAGCAGGGTGCACCATGCCAGCCACCCACCCACTGACTGACAGCAGGGAGCCAGGCCAGCCACCCGCAGCAGGATTCCAGCCAGCCACCCAGGGTGACCCACCCACACCAGGAAACCAGCCAGCCACACACAGGAGCCAGCCAGCCAGCCAGCCACGGTAATTGACCCATCCACAGCAGGGCCAGGGTGCCAGCCAGCCGCAGAGGACATGGGAGCCAGCTACAGTACCCATAGTTGAGGTAAGAGGAGTGCTACACAGTGCCAATTTTATTTCACCTTTGTGAGAGGTTGAGGCAGGGGTGAGAGTTGTGGTACAAGGACGGGGTTCCATGAGGACCAGAGTGAATAAGGTGTTCACTGTACACTCTGTTGGAAAGGGGCCCCCCTCCAGGTCCCATTATACTCCTTTTCAGTCTCTAATGGGGCCTGGAGGGGACTCTTTTTCTAACAGACTCTCTAATGGACACTGAAAGGGCCTCTGTTAGAGAGACCCCCCCCCCCCCCCCCCCCCAGGTCCCATTAGACTTCTTTGAAATCTCTAAGGGGTCCCGGAGGGTGGTCTGTCTCTAACAGACTTTCTAATGGACACTGTTAGAGACAGTTATTTAAATTGGGCTGAGCACGAGTTTAGTCAGGCCTAGGGCAGCGCAAAACCTAAATGCACCACTGCCCTGCCCCCATATTTCCCAATAACCCTCCTATCCCTATCCTCTTCTCTCCTCCCCCCCCCCCCCCCCCCCCCCCAGCGATCACAGCCTTTTCCATCCCAACTCTCCCACCCTCAACTACCGCTACCCACAAACCACACCTCTTAGGCGATGGGTATCGGTAATTGGTATCGGCGAGTACATGATGTCAAGTATCGGTACTCGGTGTCAAAGTGGCATCGGTGCATCCCTAGTTGTAACCCCTCCTGTTTTTTCACCTTCATGCATCCTAAAAAAAAAAACAGTTTTACTTACCCGAGCCCTGGAATGTCCCACGCCAAGGACAGGCTGCATCTTTGCCCGGGGTTCTCGGCTCTTGATTGGATAGATTGATAGCAGTGCAGCCATTGGCTCCCGCTGCTGTCAATCAAATCCAATGACACGGGGGGCGGGGCCCAGTCCTGCATTGGGCGGCTATGGACGCCGAATGCTGGACACAGGAGCATGCCCGCAAGGTAACCCTCTTGGAAGAGCGCTTCCCATAGGGGGTTATCTGATACGGGGAGGAGCTACAGGGATTCGAAGTGGTCAGCACAGTCGCGTGGACACCGCTGACCAATCAGAAGCAGCCTAGCCTGTACTGTCAGCACTGCAAGGGAGAGGAGAAAAAGCCGCTGGGATTTCAAATCCCCAGACCGGTGCAGTGGCTTTTTGGTGTCTGACAGCGGGGAATTGCAGCAATCCTGGTACGAAGGGGAGGGGACACATTCGGGCTTTACGATGGGGCCACGTCTTCTCTGGATCTCCACCATGGTGTCATTGTGGATGGTAGAGAGGATGTGGACATCTTTCTTGGTCCTCCACTTCATGGCCAACACCACCTCGTTCCTCATGAATGCCGATACTCCGTTTTGCAATTTCTTTGTCAACAGATTTTGTGGGAATCCCTTCCGTGTGTTTTTTTTTTTTTTTTTTTTTTTTTTAAGGTACCGCAGGCCCGGGTTCGTTTACTGTAAAGATGACGAAAAAGGGGCAGGCTTGTATAATAGTTGTCGACATAAGTGGTATCCTTTTTCGAACAGCGGGTATGCCAGCTCCCAGACAATTTTCCCACTGGTTCCAATATATGTGGGGCAATCACAGGCTGGAGCTGGGAGTCTTTGCCTTTGTAAATCCGTAATGTGAACACGTATCCGGTGGTTCGATCACACAATTTAATTAATTTCAACCCATACATGGCTCTCTTACATGGTGTATATACTGCTTGAAGTGCAGTCGGCCAGTAAAATGTATGAGGGACTCGTCCACACAAATTTTTTGGTCTGGGATAAAAACTTCTCTAAATCAATGGGAAAATGAATTGATTAGGGGGCGTATCTTGTACAATTTGTGGTCGGGATGATCTCTGGGAGGGCACACTGAATTATCATTGAAGTGTAGAAAACGCATAATCGTGTTGTATCTTGTCCTGGACATGACAGCGGAATATATGGGCATGGGGTTGATGGACCAATATGCAAGGACTTCGTTCTTTTTTGAAGCCCCATATTAAAGGTAAGGACCAAAAACAATTTAAACTCATCCAGTGTTAGACGTCACCACTGGAACATGCGGGCATAGAATGAATTGGAGTTGACAGCAATATATTGGGATGCATGCAAATTAGTTTGATCCACCATATTCTGCAGCAAATCTTGTGGGAAAAATAATCTAATTGGAAAAAATTTGTAGTGTTGGGCTGCACTTCTGGCTGTGTGGTGAAAGGGGGGATGATAGCGGATCCTGAGTTGGCAGGCAACCATAAGGGGTTTGCCAGGGCATCGGGCAGTTAGGACTGGGGCTGGATTCTTTTTGTTGGGCGTGTAATTCCAGTACTTGTACTGGGCTCCGCTTCCTAGGGTCTGGCGCTGCTGGTGGTGGGCAGATCTCCTGATCTCATTCTTTTGGGAGGAATGGTTTCCTCCGCAGACTCGGACTCTGATCCACTATCCTCCACTGGCTCGTATTCCGAACCAGAATCGGATGATGGAAGCTCCCTGCTGCCACACCCTTTGAGACATTATGGTAGTGCTTATTGGCGGGCCTGTGTGGTGGTGGTGGCAGTGCCAATGGCTGGACAGGTGGTGGCGATATTGGTAGCAGACCTGTGTGGCGGTATAGATGGTGGGCCTGATGGCGGTACTGGTGGTGGTACCGATTGACGGGGGGACGGGGGGGGCCATGTTGTGCACAGTATGTAGTGGCACAGACAATACACCGATGGCTCACTTGCTGATTCCTGCTCTCTCCTTACACGATCTGTGTGTGAGGAGAGAGCAGGGTTCAGATAGTAACTGCTCCTCAGTGTTTACATTTTTGACCATCTGTGATTGGACACAGTCGGTCACGTGGTAAACAGACAATTTCATTGGCTGTTTACTGTGATCGGGGAAGCGCTGTGTCCGAGGGACGCACGCCGCCCCCGGGCACGCTAGGGATTATTCTGCTGGACATCATATGACGCCCAGTCAGGATAACGCAACCACCGCCCAGCCGTCAATCTGCTATAGGCCGGGCGGGAAGTGGTTAAAGAGCAACTGTAATCTTTGTCCCACAGAGGCTCCTCCTCTGACCCGTTGTTGACTGACTGACAGTCCCATTCACTTTAATAGGGCGGCTGGTGATGCGGCAGTGACACAACAAGGTGAGGGACATGGTGGCAGCAGGTGAGTGGATGCCCGCTAACAGGCGCTGCCATGATGGATCGGAAATGATAGGTGCTCTTTAAATGTAAGGACGCCGCCTTCTTGCTGGTATTTAGAATCTTTAATATTTGCAAACAAAATGAAGGTTTCCTATTTAGAATAATAAGCTGTCAAGTTGGTAAAACGGTGATATTAGAACCGATTTTAGATTAATAGGTTAATCACACACAGTTGAACTACTCAAATTCTTTTTTTTTAATAAATACCATAACATTGCTTATGCATCTTAACCACTTAAGCCCCGGACCATTTTGTAGCTAAAGGACCAGGCCACTTTTTGCGATTCGGCACTGCATCGCTTTAGCTCACAATTGCGTGGTCGTGCGACGTGGCTCCCAAACAAAATTGGCATCCTTTTTTTTCCCATAAATAGAGATTTCTTTTGGTGGTATTTGATCACCTCTGTGGCTTTTATTTGTTGCGCTATAAACAAAAACAGAGTGACAATTTTTTGAAAAAAATGCAATATTTTTTACTTTTTGCTATATCCCCAAAAAATATATTAAAAAAAAAAAAAACATTTTTTTTCCTCCGTTTAGGCCGATATGTATTCTTCTATATATTTTTAGTAAAAAAAATCGCAGTAAGCGTTTGGTTTGCACAAAAGTTTTAAGCGCCTACAAAATAGGGCATAGTTTTACGGACACATCAGACACTTGACACCATTTTGGGACCATTGTCCTTTTTACAGCAATCAGTGCTATAAAAATGCTCGGGAGCAGCGATCAGTGACGTGTCACTCGTAGCCACGCCACTTAACAGTTAGAATCACTCAGGGCACACTTAACCCCTTCCTAGCCCGCGCCCCCCCCCCCCCCTAGTGGTTAACCCCTTCACTGCCAGTCACATTTATACAGTAAACAGTGCATTTTTATAGCACTGATTGCTGTATAAATGTGAATGGTCCCAAAATAGCGTCAAGTGTCCGATATGTCCGCCATAACTAGTAAATAAAAATGCCATAACTATCCCCTAATTTGTAGACGCTATAACTTTTGCGCAAACCAATCAATATACGCTTATTGCAATTTATTTTTTACTGTGCGTGTATACATACATACATACATACATACATACATAATCAATTTGGGGGGGATATTTATTATAGCAAAAAATATAGCGTTTTTCAAAATTGTCGCTCTATTTTCGTTTATAGCGCAAAAAATAAAAACCGCAGAGGTGATCAAATACCACCAAAAGAAAGCTCAATTTTTGGGGGGGAAAAAGGGACGTTGATTTTGTTTCAGAGCCACGTCGCATGACCGCACAATTGTCAAAGCAACGCAGTGCCGAATCGCAAAAAGTGGCCCGGTCATTTGGCAGCCAAATCCTCCGGGGCTGAAGTGGTTAAAGAAGGATAAATGGATTTAAGCTAATAAATACATTGGGTGTTGTATAGTTTGAAGTTTTATCTGTGTGAAGCAACAGATGAAATTTGGCTTGTGATGGAAACCTAGCCATGCACTGCTCAGGACACTTATGTAATGTATATTGCTGTGGAATACCATAGTGTCTGGCTTTAATGCAATGATATGTTTTAATTGCATTATTGTCTGTTATGCGTTAGTCAACTTTTCATGTTGCCTTGTGCTTTATGTATGTTAACTTCTTGTGTTTTGTGTTTTTTTTTTTTTCCTTTCCCTAGAAAGCCTCGTGGTCGTCCCAGAAAGAATCCAGCCCCTCCTCTGGTGGTATCGCAGACGGTGTCCAGTGCAGAACCCTGTGCCTCGCGCTCCTGCTGCCTCCCACAGGAAGACACAGTCAGCTGGGTGCAGTGTGACCACTGTGACTCCTGGTATCACGTGGTGTGCATTGGACGCAGTCTAACCTCCCTGCAGGATATAGACTTTCACTGTGGTTGCACGTGACCAGGCTTCTGTCTTATTCTTATGTCTTGGCTTTTAATCTATTTTATAAATCCTTCTTCTGTCCACAGGTGCAGCATTTTACAGCTTTAGTACAAACCATGTTACAACCTTTTAGTCAACGGTTTGAGCACAAGCCATTGCATTCTATAAAGGCTGTAAGAGCTGTCTGTGGGTTTTAAAGAGGATGTCCTGGAAGCTGTTGTACTTTATCCACTTTTACAAGCATCACCTTCATTTTTCCACGAACTAGCCAAGGTTGTGTAAGGTCTGGGTCTTTATCGGCGTTCAGCTGCTGCGTCATTGTTACAATGGTCCTATAGTTAGTTCTGTATACATGACAAAACCTGACCTAATGTTTGCAGCAGTTGTGAATTCAGAGCCTAGTCCAGACCTTACATGTAGCCTTTAATCCCCCATGGAAATGGTGTCCAAGAACCTTAAAATGTATTTCCACATTTGCAGTCATATTTGTGAAATCCCCACTTTGTGTTTTCATTCACACAGCGTACCTAAAAATATATTTTTAAAATGTTTCTTGCCTCTTTTTTAGTAGTTTTGTTGAAGCAGACCTTTGAGCACTACAATGCAGATCCAAGACCTAAGATTTGTAACCCTTTGTTAGGACAGACTGTGTTCAGATCTAGTTTACAACTCCTTATGAGATCTGCCAGCACAGTCCAGACAGTATTAGTTTTTTGGTAAAGCATAACTCCACACCCTTTTTCTTAACATTACATACAAGAGGAAGTTTCTGCCTTTTTTTCATTAAAGAGCGAGTAAAACCTAAGCAGCAATTTTGTAAATATTTTTGATGTGTATTCAAACCCAAAATAAAAATTGATTGTATTGCACAGCTTACTGGTTGTTGGATGTGGTGACTGCATTTAGTTCCCCCCTCCCCCCCCATCTTATTTTAACTTGCTAATCCTGGCTTTAGCACCCTTCCTTCCTAGGGTGACCACAGTACAGAGCAGCATTGTCACCTGCAGAGTGTGTGCTCCCTCTATAACCAGAGGTGTTTTATAGTCTATGGAGATACCAGGAAACCATTCTTGCTGATAATGGTCCACAGGCACCTGAAGCTATCCGCTAACCAGATTTCTGATTTAACTTTTTTCTTTTTGTGCTTCAGATACTTTCAATGGTATATGTAACAGACCAAAATGTAGCAAATAAGAGAATTTTATTGTTGGGGCTTTTATACCCTTATGTTTTTGTGAATGGGGAACCTGTAACAAATTATGTAGTACACTATTACCAAAAGTATTGGGACTCCTGCCTTTACATGGACATTAACTTTAATGGCATCCCAGCCTTGGTTCATAGGGTTCAGTATTAAGTTGGCCCACCCTTTACAGCTATAAGGCCCCTTTCACACTGGGGCGGTTTGCAGGCGCTATTTTTAGCAAACCAAGCCTAAACAGCGGCTCCTGTGTCTCCAATGTGAAAGCCCCGAGGGCTTTCACACTGGAGCGGTGCGCTAACAGAACGGGGGTTAAAACCGCACCGCTAGCGGCTGAATACCTCTGCAATCCTGATGGTATAGCAGCACTATACCCCCACTGCCCCAGTGTGAAACCGGCCTAACGGCTTCAACTCTTCTAGGAAGGCTGTCCACAAGGTTTAGGTATGTCTATGGGAATGTTTGACCATTCTTCCAGAACCGCATTTGCGAGGTCAGGCACTGATGTTGGACAAGAAGGCCTGGCTCGCAGTATGAGGTTGAGGTCAGGACTCCATGCAGGCCAGTCAAGTTTCTCCACCCCAAACTCGCTCATCCATGTCTTTTATGGACCTTGTTTGCACTGTAATGTTGGAATAGGGAAGGGGTCATCCCCAAACTGTTCCCACAAAGTTTGGAGCATGAAATTTTCCAAAATGTCTTGGTATGCTGACGCCTTAAGAGTTCCCTTTGGGATGAATTGGAGCAGAGAGTATGAGCCAGGCCTTCTCGGGCCAACATCTGCCTGACCTCACAAATGTGCTTCTGTAAGAATGCTAAAACGTTCAACAGTACTTTTGGTAATCTAGTGTAGGTGCTATCCCAATTTGCTGCAAATGTGGAAATACACCCTCTAAAAGACAACTGTAACGGGATGATTATGGAGGCCGCCATTGCTAATCTTTTGATTTGGAAAGAGTATAGAGATAAAGCATTCCAACACTTCTCTGACACTTTTTTATAAAATGCATGGTCCAGGTCTGATATTTGAAGCCATACACACCCAGGTAACTGCCAAAAGGAGGACAGCAATGGCAGCTTCCATGTTTCTTACATGATGGGGGTGCTTTGTCACCAAACAGCCCCTTTTGTAAGTGTGTATTGAACCTTTCCTGGACAACCTCTTTTTAAAAGGGCCAGTTCACCCAAATTTGATAATTTATTGTGGATTTAAAGTGGCCATTTAGTTTTTTTTTTTTTAATTATACAATCTCTCAGGGACTCTTAGTATGTTTTTTTGCACCTAAATTCTCAACTCTGCCTAACTTTTATGGCCGGTCTCTTTTTTTTTTTCCCCCATTTAGTTTAATTTAAGTACTCTAATGAAAAAGGCAGAATGCTATTTTAAAGGAAGCTATGAAATTTCTATTGAAACGAAAAATAACCTTTTTGCTCCTTGAAGTGGAAGATCAGAACCTTTTTCTTGTGTATGGAGGAAAGTAACAAAGGGATATACGTCAGTTTTTGTGATGTAAATAACAAATTTTCTGTATGCCAATTAACATTGGTGTAAGAAGAGTTCTATGCCATGTTGCACCAGCCATATTTAAGTGCTATGCGAGTTTCTATAAATGACTGGTCACATGTGCCGAAATAATGTACTTATGCCAATGTTCTAATTTAAAACTGTTCTAAAATATATACCATTTCCAGAGGGGTGTAAATACTGTAGTGAACATGACTTTAGTTTTGTGCCAAAATATGGTGCATGTGAATCTGGCACGCCAGTATACATCAGATTGGCGTATGCCAAATTTATTAATCTGACACAAGAAGTGCTGATTATGCAGGCATATAGAAATTTAAATGTTCTGTTTTTTTTTTGTTTGTTTTTTTGGCCTTTATCCAAGGGCAGCCACAAACTAATATTTTTCTTGGTGCAAGTTCTAGCTTTGCAGGGCTTTAATTGGCCAATGTGGCAGGGAAATATTCGCTCTGGAGCCTCTGAGAAATACAGAAATCTGGTGGGGTGATTAAAGCTGGTAGTGCACTCAACTAACTGAAAAAGCTATTTTAAATTAACACTGTAAGGATGTTGCTGTACTTTTTTTTTTTTTTAATTCAATACCCTGCATTATTTAACCTGTTACTTGGCCTGAATCCATGGCTTCTTCATATGTGTACAGACCCCATACTCACCTTAACAGATTACTGCACTAATCTACATATGAGCCTTTATTGATTTTTGCTTTTATTATTTTACAGCCACCCTAGCGTGGCACTAAACCTGAGCGACAATGTGCGTTTTTACAATTGAATACATTTCTTCACAATGCAGCTTATTGTCCAGAGAATTTGCTGAGTACCTTTTTGGACATTTTGTAGAAATTTGGAGATGTCCTGCCATATCTAGGATTAATAAGACTCTAAAGTGGAATTATTATCCAAACACGGAGCTCTTAATTATGACTGGCTGGAAACGAACCCAGAACTAGTGGGTTTAAAGAGGTGTTTTTGTACACGGGACATTGTTTAACCTATCCTGAACAATTTAACTTGACAGCTAGAAACCGACGTATAAAAACGTCTGTTTAGCCACATTTACATACCCCATTCACGTATTTGAAAAGAAAAAAAAAATGTTTTTAATTTTAACCCAAAAAAAAAAATCTGTAAATGTAACGCTGCAAAATGCAAGTTACCGCGTTTGCAAGATGTTACAGGCATTTGGCGTTTCAAATGCCTCTGAACATTGGTCCTGAACGCTTTTTTTTTTTTTTTTTGGTGCGTTCCAAAAAAAAATGTTTCAAACGTAACTGCCTAGAAATGACTATAAACGAACCTGTGTACATGGACAAATAAGATAACATAACATAGAGGAGACTTAAGACCTGATCTGAGAGCTTCACATTTTTTTTTTCAATCTGCTGACTTTGACAGTTGCCAGCGGACCTCCGTGTCAGGGAACAAAAGGTACTGCAGTGCTTATTGCAGGCCAGGTCTGGTCTACATGTCAATAAACCAACAATGCAGCTGTATGCATTTTTTTTTTTTTTTTTAACACACACACACCTACCTACCTGCAGGGCCTGTGCTGGCATGCAGTTTGTCTTGCAGTTACCATAGCAGCAAATGGAGGTCCACTGACAGTTGTCAATAGAGGAGTGCAACTATTAAAATCTTTCAACCCTTCTAAGGGCACCTAGGACAACTGTCCTCAAAATAATTGTATTTTCGGCTCCCATATTTAAATCTGATTAATTTAAAGAGGCACAACACTCAATCAAAATGTGGCATCTAAAGTTACACACTGATGCATGAAAAGGGTATGTGGTTTTTTATTATCTAGCTATGGTCGTGTTGGTTTCCCACAACAAATATAAAGGCTGCACCAGCTAGCATTTTGCACAGCTGTGCTCCTTACTCAAAGTAAGTAAAAAAAAAAAAAAAAAAACTATTATGAGAAATACTTGATGAGGGAAAAAGGACAGCACTTCTTACATTGTGAGTTTTGTATGCATTAAAGTATATTAAACAAGTTTTTTGTAAATTATTGATTGCTGAGTCTTTGGATCTTATTCAGGTAATGGAAACTGAAAATTGCTTGTTTGTAGTTTTTTGAGTACTTGATTTTGGAGTCAGAGGTGGGTTAGGTGCAAGGTCACATGCCTTGACCCAACACAAACAGTCCAAAAAGGGCTTTTGACCAGTCAATCTGTATTCAAGCCAAATTTTGGGCTTTAAGCTAAAAATGTTGGTTGCCCCCACCCCTTTAGATGCTGTATACATAATATACTAGTGTATAATAAGAGACAAATACTTGCATCTTGTTCCTGTGGCAACCGGCGCTCTGGTTTACTCCTCTTCTGGCCACCATATAGGTGGGCTTTTAATGTCGTCATATACAAGTCTGGACCACTGGTCCTGCATTGTGTTAATGACCTTTGAAGAGAAGTATCGCTGGTGTGGAAGGGGCCTATTGAAATGTGGACTAAGTTCGACATGTCTCCTAGACTAAACAGGCAGTATATATGGGGGGATACCAATACTTTTTTTTTTCCAATTTAAAGCCAGGGGTAACACCCAGACACTGTATTTTCAGATGTAGGGTAGCAGTGGCAGCCCTGGTATCTCTTGGTAACTATAAAGGGACCCTGTTAGGACATACAGTAAATATTGTGGTGGCCAGCTATCCTGTTTTCTAAAGGTGGAAGTTTTGGAGTATGGCTGTAATATGTTTATTTGCTATTTATTAATAAGTCAGTGACCTGAAGTAAGTAGCAGGTAAGCAGTTCACTGGCTTCATGCTTGTTCCTGATCAGTGACTCAGTAGGTAGTGAAGTTAAGATGAGAGCACCGAAGCCTATTAAAAAAAAAAAATTGTAGCTTCCATAGCATTCTTTTGACAGGTGCCCTATGAAGAAAAACGTCAACTTTTAGTAAAGTTTGTTCTTTAAATAAACTCCTTATGCCGCGTACACACAGTCAGAATTTCCGATGGAAAAAGTCCGATGGGAGCTTTTCATCAGATGTTTAGACCGTGTGTATGCCCCATCAGACTTTTTCTGTTGGAATTTCCGACAGACTAAAGCCCCGTACACATGGTCGGACTTTTGGCCAACAAACTTCATTTTGAGCAAGTTGGACCAACAATCCGACTGTGTGTATGCTCCATCGGACAAACTTTTTTTGCTTTTTTCTTGTTTTCATTGGACAAAGGTTGGGTCTGCAAACGGACAAACTTTTGTCCAATGGACAAAACAACTAATGTAAAAATCAACCAACAATAGCAGAAGTTGACCAAAGGGTGGCGGTAAAGAGCAGAAAAAACAAAAAGTTTTGGGAAAGTTTGCAGAAAAGTCTGTGCGTGTGTATGCTATGGGTGTTCCCGACCAACTCCGTTCGGACAAAAAAACCATGGCAAAGTCTGATGGAAGTCCGACCGTGTGTATGGGGCTTTAGAGAGCAGGTTCTCTATTTTTCCATCTGAAATTCCGACCGTGTGTATGTGGCATTAGTGTAGCCAGCATAGTTAGTCAAATGTCTTCATCCATGTTCCTAATTGTTCAGTCCTTATTTGTGTTGCACAGCCTTTGTATCCAAAATGTCCCAGCTGGCTATGGGTGTGCTAAATGTGCACACATGCCATTGCATGCATAGTCTGTACTGCAAGTGGCCTTGAGCCATCCAGCAGGGTACAGACCATCTTTGGGAATGAATAGGGCCACTGCAACCCAGTAAAAGGTTGTGTGGATGGTGCCACTTATTGGCAAAGACATTTTAGAGTATACCTTCCTCTTTTGCACCAAGTAACATGGTGCAAAGGGCCCCCAAACCCTGTGTGGGGGTTCCTCTCCCCTGCAACTCCTGATTGGTCTGCAGGGCTGTGAATGAACTAAAAGTCCTGTCCTCTACCACAACAGACGGACTTGTAGTTCTGGTGAAGGAAACTACTGCGCATGTCAAAAGTATCATTTGCCAAACTTGGGCGGTAAAATTAATAACCGCTGCTGCAACTGAAAATGTGGACTTGTAGTTCTCTCTGGAACACAAGTGTGGTAGTCACTGGACTTGTAGTCCATTGACCGTTCCTCTAGCTCTGCAACTGAAAGCTATAGCTCACCCACGCGATTCAACGCAAGTACACCGATCTCCCCTGCTGAGCTATTGTGGTCTGACGGGGATAGCACTCCCTGCCAGAACAATTTTCTTGTACAATTCTCCTATTAACATCTTGCTTATAGCTGAAAGACTGCTACAGTGCAGGCCTAAATTGCTGGGGGGGTGTTCATGTACGTCCTCCCGTGCATGTGATGCCTGCGTGCACCTTGTGGGGTGCGTGCTGCACGCTCTGTGATAAACGCGTCCATGTGACTCGGCTGATCACAGATCCACGTAAGGGGCTGATCGTGGCCCCTTACCACGGGGTCAGCTGTCAGCCAACGACAGCTGATCACGTGATGTAATCAGCTTTTTTTTTTTTTGTTTAACGGCCACATCGGTCCTGAACGTTCCAGACCCACTAAGCAGTGCCTACCAGTACATATAAGCAGTGCCTCCTGGTCTGTGGAGCCTCATCAGTGCACATCAATGAAGGGGAAAAATTACCGGTTTGCAAAATGTTATAAGGCCCTATAAAAACCGTTGTGTGTGTGTGTGGTGTTTTTTTTTATTATTAAGCAAAAAATAAAAACCCCAGTAGTGGTTAAATACCACCAAAAGAAAGCTCTATTTTTGTGAAAATAAATAAATAAATAAAAATGTCATATGGGTACAGTGTTCCATGACCGTGCAATTGTCATTCAAAGTGTGACAGTGCTGAAAATTTGGCCTGGGCAGGAAGGGGGGTTTAAGTGCCCAGTAAGCAAGTGGTTAAAGACAGCGTGGTGGGGGGGAGGTCCTATGCCTACATACGTTGGCTAATAGGTGTCCCTCGTTCCCACCTCAGAAAGTTGGGAGGCATGCTCTTGCATTGAGAGAAGTGCAGTTTTTATGTGACAATGATCAAGGCTTGGCTCTCATGAGAAAGTGTGACGCCAAGAAATGATTTTATATTGAAAATAGCTGCAGGCAAATTCTTTAAAGAGTAAGTGATTGCTGCCCCATCTGCCTATTAAAGTCACAAGGAAACAACGCTATGTACACTAGATGGTCAAAAATGTTTAGACATGTAATATCCACAAAATGATTGTGTTAAGGAAGAATTGAATCAAACCAAACTGTCAAGCCATTAAATGGCTGGTGTCATAACTGATTACATGACAATTGCAGATCAAACAGATGTAAGATGGCAGCATGCTTGGCTGTAAAGCATAGGAGGGTTTAGTTCTGCTTTAAGAACTGCAGAAATTTGGGAGAAATAAAAGTTTATTTGAATAATGTCCACAATTCTATTCCATTGGGTACTCGTTTTGTGGCTACGTAAGAAAATGTGTCTAGACAGCAGGATATTGTAGTTTTGGATGGAGCGTGAGCGGGTTAAAAGCTCTGGCAAGCTTTACTGTTGCTGTGTCCTTGTTGTGGAGATCTAATCTCACTATTTGTCATAGAGACACCTCTTCCCATGACTGCTTTCAGATATGGGAGTTCAAACACCCTGCGCCCCTCCCTAATTTTTAAGAAGTTTCCATTTTACGTTTCAGTGTTTTTCAATGAAAGATACTTTTAAAGCTGAAGCTTTAACCTGCTTACATTTTGCCACCCCTGGTTCCTTCCCAAATTGCTATGTACATTTTTTTTTTTTTAAGTAAATCCAATGCGAGCAGATCATGGCTGGTGGGAGAGGCCATCAGGGTACTTTATATGCTGTAGTTTCCTAAAAACATCACATCTGCCTGCCTTATTACTGCTTCAACTAGTTACCGACTGCCCGCCGCAGTTGTACTGCGACAAGTTGGCTCCCCTGCCCGAATCGTCCTCATTGTACGTTGGGCGTGTACATGGAGATTTCTGGGTGCGAGCGTCCATTCACGAGTGGGGGGGGTCTGGCGGACTCTGTCCGCTGGCCACCCACGATCGCTCCAGAAACGGGCAGTACGGGGATCTGTCAGTGTAAACAAACATATCCCCGTTCTGTCAGGGGAGGAGAGACAGATCGTCTGTTCCTAGTGATTGGGAACAACGATCTCTCTCCTCCAGTCACCCCAGCCCCCATACAGTTAGCAACACCTCCCTAGGGTACACTTAACCCCTTGATCGCCCTTCCCTGCTAGTGACATTTATATAGTAATCAGTGCCTATTTTTAGCTCTGTTTAAATGTCAATGGCCCAAAAAAAAGTGTCTGATCTGTCCGCCTCAATGTCGTAGTCCCACTAAAAATCGCATATCACCGCCATTATTAATAAAAAAGCCATAAATTTATCCCATAGTTTGTCAACGCTTTACCTCTTGTGCAAACCAATCAATATACGCTTATTGCAATATTTTTGGTAATAAAAAAAAAAAGCAACAGACTACATTTTGGCTTATAAGGGTAAATATTGCGCGAATGTGAAAAATAAAAACCAAAAAAGTGTATATCAAAACAAGCAGCTACACAATAATGTGACTAAGATTACAAACAAAATGGGTATAGAAAAAGTAGCGCTGTGCAGTGTAAGTGAAAACAAATCAATGTCTCTTTGGGAAAGTGACACCTTGGTGAAAAAATATTAATGAATATCTAATCCTAAAGTGTATACGTAAGTGTAAAGTCCATGATATCTTTTATAGAGAATCATGAAATAAAGAAAAAATGTCCATTCAAAACATATATCCCTTGTGATGAAAAAAAAGGACGTGCAGGCTTAATGGGTCATCAAGGAAAAGACATCTTCCAACTCTATATAGAATTAGGTGGAGTACTCTTACCAGAACCCGTGGATCTGCCCGTCGATGACAGCAGATCGCGTAAGCATAGAGAATCCAACACCGGGACCAGTCAGCTTGTCTGATGACTCGTAAATTTGGGGATCTCAGTCGTGACAACTCAGTAGTCCTCAGCTCCAAATCTTGGTAGAAAATCCAGAGTATTAGGGACCAACCTGGATTCACCGGATGTCAGCCGTATTCACGTAGGTGTCGAGGGGGTTGAACCCAAACGTACCCCCAATGGGGGGTGACTTAAAATGTAAAGTGGTTCCAAAGGAAGCTCTCTCCGACTCACATGCAGAAAAAAAGAGACAATGCTCCAATGGTGCAGGTCAAAAAATAGTATACGGTTTTATTTCAATAAAACCACAAAATTAGCATTATAAAAAAGTGATCACCTAGAACAGAATAAAAAGCAGTATGGGAAGTGGCGTACCAAGCCCTTCCCATACTGCTTTTTATTCTGTTCTAGGTGATCACTTTTTTATAATGCTAATTTTGTGGTTTTATTGAAATAAAACCGTATACTATTTTTTGACCTGCACCATTGGAGCATTGTCTCTTTCTTTCTGCATGTGAGTCGGAGAGAGCTTCCTTTGGAACCACTTTACATTTTAAGTCACCCCCCATTGGGGGTACGTTTGGGTTCAACCCCCTCGACACCTACGTGAATACGGCTGACATCCGGTGAATCCAGGTTGGTCCCTAATACTCTGGATTTTCTACCAAGATTTGGAGCTGAGGACTACTGAGTTGTCACGACTGAGACTGAGATTGAGATCCCAAAATTTACGAGTCATCAGACAAGCTGACTGGTCCCGGTGTTGGATTCTCTATGCTTACGCGATCTGCTGTCATCGACGGGCAGATCCACGGGTTCTGGTAAGAGTACTCCACCTAATTCTATATAGAGTTGGAAGATGTCTTTTCCTTGATGACCCATTAAGCCTGCACGTCCTTTTTTTTCATCGCAAGGGATATATGTTTTGAATGGACATTTTTTCTTTATTTCATGATTCTCTATAAAAGATATCATGGACTTTACACTTACGTATACACTTTAGGATTAGATATTCATTAATATTTTTTCACCAAGGTGTCACTTTCCCAAAGAGACATTGATTTGTTTTCACTTACACTGCACAGCGCTACTTTTTCTATACCCACCTACATATTGGCTTAAACTGAGGAAGAATTTTTTTTATATATATATATATATATATTATAGTAAAAAATATAATATTTTATTTTTTCTAAATTGTCACTCTTTTTACGTTTATAGCGCAAAAAAAAAATGCAGAGGTGATCAAATACCACCAAAAGAAAGGTCTATTTGTGGGGGGGGGAAAAAAGGACATACATTTTGTTTGGGTACAGCGTCGCACGACTGCGCAATGGTCGGTTAAAGCGACGCAGTGCCGTATCGCCAAAAAAATGGCCTGGTCATTAAAGGGGCAATCCTTCCGGTCCTTAACTGGTTGAATAGCCCTCCGCCCTGATGCAAGCAGTAGGCTGGCTCTTGGGGGGGGGGGGGGAGGGGAGAAAGTTGTGTAGAATAATATAAAAGCTCTGATGGACAGGTGTCATTCTGGAGGAGTGGGCATTCCTGGGTAGGCTAGATTTGCATACAGATTGCCCTAGATAATGTCTACATGTGATGCTGAGAACTGAAATCAAATAAATGAAAGAGGCAGGCCAGGGAAAGTCAGGCTAAGGAGAAAACGGATAGATGACATTGCTTGCCCTTGAGCCAGAAAATGAGGTGTGCTCTATCTGTCTTGCTGCAGGTTCCAATGGACACAGTGAGAAGCTCACAGTGTTCAGCAAAATCCGAGTAACCAGGAGGAGAGGAGCCTGTACAACTGCGCAAGACTACAAGTAAAGCTGGAGTTCAGCTACTACATACAAATAAATGTCACAATTGTGTGTTTTCTAACATTGTGGCAAAAGTTTAGGACAGGTCCTTTCTGTTCTAGCATAGAGAAAAAAAAAACAGTGGGTTTTCACTATATATTAATTCTTTCTTACAACCTCTCGCCCAGAATCTTCAATCGTATATACGAGACTCCATACATCTCCTGGAACTCCTGTCCTCTTACACCTGGCTTGACAGCTATTCCTGGTTGTCATTGGATGTCAATTCCCTATACACCTCTATTCCCCACAATATAGGCGTATTGGCCATACAACAATTCCTGCCCTCTGACCCCATGCTTAACACCAAACAGGCAACCTTTATTTTGGAAGCCACTTCATTTTGCCTTACGCATAATTTCCATTTTGAGGATGATTTTTACCTACAGACCCATGGTACAGCAATGGGTGCCAACTTTGCCTCCTCTTATGCCAATCTGACCATGGGTCTGTGGGAGAATCTGCTCATATGGAAAAACAATCCCTTTGCCAGGCATTTGGTATTTTACGGCAGGTATATCTACGACATCGTCATCATTTGGGATGGCCCCTCCTCCCTGGTTGACTAGTTTGTTGCTCACTGTAACGCCAATGATCTAGGACTCTCTTTTTCAGCTGTATGGAATTAGGACAGCTTGGCCTTTCTTTACCTCAAGCTCAATCATGAACAAAATAATATCTTTGCCCGCAACTATACAAAACCCACAGCGGGAAATTCATATCTTCACTTTGACAGCTGTCACCACCCTCAATGGGTTAAAAATATACCCAAGGGACAGTACTGTAGATTGAGGCAAAACTACTAGAGACAGTGACTACATCTCACAGAGCACACATCTGAAACAAAAATTTCTGGATAAAGGGTACCCAGAAAAAATAATAGATCAAGCCTATACAACTTTTCTTTCTGGAAAGAAACCCAAAAAGGTTAAATCTTTAGAAAAACCTGTTTGGTTTATTACTGGTTTCCATGGAAAATACAAGAAAATGGAACACATCATTAACAAACACTGGGATATTTTAAAACAAGACCCTCACCTAACCACCACTTTATGTGAAAAACTCCCACCTTAAAAAATAAAATAGCAGCAAGTAAGCTAAAATGCATGAAACAAGTCAACACTATATGCTCGACCCCTCTTAAAGGGATGTACAGATGTAACAAACCTCTGTGCAAGACTTGCAACTATGTTCAACATGGTCAAAAGAACTTTATTCATAGAGACAAGACCTACCAGCTTGATCATTTCTATAATTGGTTCGAGCGATTATGTTGTTTATTGTCTTACATGCCCGTGTAAATTGCTGTATGTTGGCCGTACCATTAATCCACTCAGACAGGGCTTTGGCAAACATTGGCGCTTTGTGGAAGCGGGCTGCGATGAACATAGTGTACCACGCCATTTTTTGGAACACCATGATCAGTCCACGGCGGGCCTATGGGTATGGATCATTGAAGCCATACCCAGGGGCCTATCCAAGCCGAGCGCTTCTCCAGATTATGTGAGCGTGAAACTTTTTGGATTTTTACTTTAGATACTCTTGTGCCTAATGGACTCAACGAGGAATTGGAAGTAAACACCATTCTCTAAAAATTCCCATTCCCATCTCATTTGAATTGTCTTTTGCCGATTATTGCTGCTACTATCAATAGTATCATTATTACATACCATATATTCTTAGTTGATTGAAAAATGTTTATCATTTTTCAGTGACGGTAGTTTTCATCAGTTGATATCCATTAATAATTTTTAATTTTCAATTTTTATTTGTTTATGACAATTTTTTCACTATTTTTGTTTTTGTTATTACCATCATTGTTATCATTACCTCCATGAATCATTTTCTCTAATATTTACTCAATTAAAGCGGAGTTCCACCCAATTTTTTTCCCTTTTTTTATTCCACTCCTCACCCCCTTACATGCCACATTTGGCATGTAATTTTTTTGGGGGGGGGTGGGGGCTTCAGTAGGAGTGGGACTTCCTGTCCCACTTCCTCCTTCCGCCCTGGAGCCGCCTAGGCGATACGTCATATCGCCTTGTGGCGGCTCCTCCCTGTAGGCGATCACCTGGGACGTGACAGGTCCCAGGCGATCGCCTGTCCACTCACAGAGCGCTGCGCCGTTCGCGCATGCGCAGTGAGTGCCCGGCCGTGAAGCCGAAAGCTGTCACGGCCGGGTGCCCATACTGTGAATGGACGCGCCGGCGGAGGAAGGGGGAGAGGAGCGGAGCTCCAGGCGGCGCGTCGCTGGACAGTGGAGCAGGTAAGTGTATGTTTATTAAAAGCCAGCAGCTACACTTTTTGTAGCTGCTGACTTTTAATAAACATAAAAAAAGGGTGGAACTCCGCTTTAATGATCTATTCATTTTTCTAGTAATACTAATCAGTCATTGCTTTGGTGATCATTTCCATTATGACCACCAATGGCGAGTATGTTCCTTTAAGAAAAATTCATACCAATGATAGTCCATCTTTATTGACCAATAACCATCACTATTTAATTGATATACTTTTTTATATATATATATATATATATATATATATATATATATATATATATATATATATATATATATATATATATAATATTTCAGTTCGCATCACCATTTCTTTTTACCATTATTAATTTTCCAGTGCGGATATCACATATATAAATGCGCGCGCGCATATATATTACTTATTCAGCAAGCCTTTTTTTCCTTGTCTTTAGTGTGTGTATATAGATCCTGCACTAGCGATTGCACACTATTATGTTTTTAGATATAATCGCTGCTTTATTGCATTTATAAATTGTTCCCACACTTCATTTATCATGGCTCAGTACACTAATTAAGTGATTGGCCAGCTGGCCCTGGTCTCCAGGCAGAAGCTTTTAAGTCCCGTCTTTTCCTTTCCCTCGTACACTTGACCAAGGAGTGCGCATGCTCTATCCAAGACTCGCGCATGCTCTGAAACGCGCTGTGTTTCCCTGTGTTTACCTGATCCAGCTGACATCACACGCTGTTCCACAAGCAGACAGTCACCATCTCCACTGATGGATACATCCGGCTTTCACTCCGGCTCCTCGCGGCTCTCATAGCCGGGACATGGGACACTCCTGGACATGCTAAAGGACCCTGGATCCAACACCAGCTAGGACATTGACCCCATACGAGCACATCTGTACTTGCCTAAGTGTAAGTGTTGGATAGAATTTATTGTACCAGATATTAAACATTTTACTTAGAGGCGCTTTTCTGTTTGTTTTTTTCTCTATGTCAATATCCTGAGCTGGCTTCACTCTTGAGAAGAGCTGCCCTGAGTACTTGTTAATACCACAAATACTTTTTGCCATCATCATCTGCTTTGAAGATATACGATTATTAACAATTGATTGGAAAATCCGCCCTGTCTGTGGACTTCTTCATATACATTTTATAACCCATTCTTTTTAACTTTTTTTATATATATTGTCCTGCCTTGATCTACTGTGACTCATTATGCAGGCATCCTAAGCGCTAGCATTTGTTGTTTTTTCTGTTCTAGCATGAATGTGTCTGTATATAAAAGCCAGCTTCATAAAGACACTGAGTTTGGTGCACAGGAACTCAAGTGGCTTATTTAAACAATTGCTCCTGCGAAAAGCCCCATGCTGATACTAGTCAAAATCAAAGTCAAAGGCCATCTTCAAGCCTCTCTCAATAGACAGTGCTCACTAACAGCGCAGCTAGCTCAAAATTTTAATGCACAACAACCACACAGTGTACTTTTAGATATACAGCTATAATAAATATAGATAATAAGATACAGAGATTTTTCAGTGGCGTATTTCATCACTGCTTGGTCCTCGATGGGTCGAACAGAGGGTTGTGGACTTCCATCTCTCCGGTCTGAAAAAGTAAAACGTTGGTTAGTTCTGTAGGGGTGGTAGATTGGTAATCTAAGGATGTGAATGTACAATGTATATGTATGTAGTGGGGTATTCCCCTTTAATACAGAGAGACTACATTTCCCAGTGCATCCTGCAGTACCCAGGGTGCATTGCCACGGAGCAGGGGCTGCTGGGGCAGACTTTATAAAAGGAAGGCGGAGTTGATTCTGTCTCTTTGGACACCCCTCTCCTAGCAAGAGGATCCCTGTGCTGAACTGCTGTGTGCACAAGGCCTGAAGCCTGGGCCTTGTGCTCTTTTCCAAAGAGCCCCTCTGCCAGCCTAGCGGAACCTCAGAGACATCTTCTCATCCTTGCTGTACTACATCCGAAGGCCTGGATGTCGGTGGATTCCTGTTCCTAGACGAATCGGCGGAGGAAACGGACTTGGACTTGTCCGGGTGGTGAGAGAGCACTTGCTCATAGACAGATACTTTATCTTCACTATTCATTTGGATTATAAAAGTTTGTTCAGCAAGTGCACCACCGAAAGTTTGCATGCGAAGATTGTTTCCTTGAACTTCCATTTAGATCAGTCAGGCCTGACTGTGTAGGTAGATACTATTGAGAGTTAGTCTACCCACGAGGGAAGTGATTGAAAAGGGGCAGCGATAGAGCCGCACAGCATTATTTGAGTTATCCGATTGTTAATTTAAATACTGTTTATTCTCAAAATCTGCACTTTGTTATACTGTTATTACATTACTTGCCCATCTGCCTTAGTAAAATATCTGGGTCAAGTATAGTTGGTGTCAGCTTCCGTTACTTTTATAGGAGTTTAAAAGTATATTGCTGTGCATGCTTGCTATAAGACTGCGTCTCCAACAGTTGCGGTCTTATCCCACTACTACTGTGCCACGGGAGGTTAGTGCCGATTGGCAGGGGTTGACAGTGGTGCACTACAGGGCCCAAATTAATACCAGCAGCCCTCTTAACTGAGGGTACCGCTATATGTAAAAGCGCTGCGTAAATTGACGGCGCTATATAAGTACCTAAATAATAATATTTATCTAAAATAGGGACCGTTTGCCCAAAAATTATATACCGCTTAACAAAAAAGTCCCCGTGAGCTGCTTATGTGTTTATCAGCTCAATGTAGGTTGCATGATTGTTAAAACCTTTATATAAAATCATAAAGCCAAAACTTTTTTTTTTTTTTATTCTTCAGCTTGGGAATAGAAGGAAATGGTTACACCCCATTTTTTTTGCCACTTCTATCCAATCGGAGAGATATCTCTTTACTTCCTCCCCTGCAAACAGAAAGTAAAGGGGAATCACTTTAATCCCTGGAACAGGTTTCCCCAGTGGAAGATTTCCCCTCTATTCCTATTCTGGAGACAAGTCAAGTGTTGAGATCTTTACCTTGCTTTCAGTTTCTGTGTCTCCAGAAAAAATACAGAGGGTAATTCTTTCCAAGATAGCCATCAATAAAACCCTGAGAGAGGTTGTAACCCAGCCTTTCAACCAGGGTTCCCTTAAAGTGGTATTAAAACCAACATTTTTACTTTCGTCCTATTTAAGAATTTAACATGTATTTCTGGTTAGTACCTTTTAAACTGAGATAAAGCAGCACCCTTAATGAGATATTCATGTTGGCTCCAGCCAATGATGTCACTTGCGCATGCGCAGTTAACTTTGCATTCACGGCACACTCAAAATTGTAATTTAAAGTTTTTGGAAACCCTTTACAACCACTTTATGCTACAGGTAAGCCTATAATAATGCGGCGTACACACGATCGTTTTTCATGCCATTTTTTAAACCAACGTTTTTCTCGTCGTCTTTTTTTCATGTTTCCTCTCAAGCCTGTCTTGCGTACACACGATCATTTAAAAAAACGATCAAGCAAAGCGCAGTGACGTACAACACGTACGACGGCACTATAAAGGGGAAGTTCCATTCGGATGGCGCCACCCTTCATGTTAGTAAAGTTTGTTGAGCGACGATTCGCGCTTTTCAGCCTCGTGCTTTTCAGTCCGTTACAGCGTGACGAATGTGCTATCTCCATTACAAACGCTAGTTTTACCAGAACGAGCGCTCCCGTCTCATCACTTGATTCTGAGCATGTGCGTTTTTTTTCACCTCGTAAAAGCATACACACTATCGTTTTTCACGTCGTTAAAAAAAACGACGTGAAAAAATAGAGCATGTTCGAAATTTTTAATGGCCGTTTTTCACGTCGTTAAAAATGCTCTGGAGCATACACATGATCGGTTTTAATGCCCATTTTTAAAAATGGCATTTTTAACGGCATGAAAAACGATTGTGTGTATGGGGCATTAGGCTTACCTGTAGCTACCCAGGATATCTCCTAAACCTACATGATTTAGGAGATGTCCCCTGCATGTGCCAATGTCATTGGCACTTGCTTCAGTGAGTGTGCCATTACCGTCGGCTCCCGCGCGCATGCTCGGGAGTGACGTCATCACGGCTCCAGCCAATCACAGCGCCAGAGCCTGCGATACCCGGAAGTAACTCTGGGAGAGATGTTGCTGGCCGGAGGGGGGGGACGAGGACCACTGCGAGGGCTTCGATCTAAGGTAAGTAATTCATAATGAGCTAGTATGCTATGCATACTAGCTCATTATGCCTTTGTCTTGCAGGTTTTTTTTTTGTTTTGTCTTTTTACTAGGGTTTACAACCACTTTTAAAAAAACGTTGTGTACTTACTTCATAAATTACCTATGTGCAATTAGCTGCTGCTCCAAAAGGTGTAACCCTAGCACACTATAGTGACCAAATCATACATTCAAAAAGCGCATCACTATTACCATTACTGGTAATAAACTAAAGTGCAACCTGCAAATGTGTATCAATTATATACAACAGATCACATGTCCAAAAACACACGTGCAAATATTAGTAAAGTGCTGAACAGTGCAAATAAATATGAAGTGCCGAAATCGGTCCATAGTGTTGTGCTCTGACACATCTTCACCAACTATAATCCAGCAACCTCTGGTGTTCCTCTACGTGCTCCATAAGAGGTGCTCATTTACCAACACTATTTAATTCATTTTTATTATTCAACGCAAACTCCCCCATCCATCTTATGTGTGCAAGATTTACCCACAATCCCATGTTTTTCTCACACAGTTAAGAGGGAGAATGAGAATCTGCTGCTGTTGAAAAGGTACCGTTATAATCAAGCTAAATCCTATATTATTATGCTATATGTTATAAGATAATCATTTATTATTTATCTATTTACTGTGAAATTACTGGTTGGAAGTTATAACTTCCAACTTCAGTCATTTGTCCATTAAGCCACCTGCTTGAGTGCAGTTTTTGAAATTATAGTAAATTACCTTAAAAATAATATATAATAATTATTTGCATATTACTTATGGTAATTAACCCCTTGCCACCCAGGCCAATTCAGACAATTCTCTCCTACATGCAAAAAAATATGATTTTTACTAGAAAATATCTCAGAACCCCCAAACATTATATATATATATATTTTTAGTAGACACCCTAGGGAATAAAATAGTGGTTGTTGCAAATTTTTATGTTACACAGTATTTAAGCAGCAATTTTTCAAACGCGTTTTTTTGGAAAGAAACTGTTTCAATAATTAAAAGAACACTAAAGTTAGCCCGATTTTTATTATTTTTTTTTGTATACTATGAAAGATGTTACGCCAAGTAAATAGATACCTAACATGCCAGACTTTAAAATTGCGTACACTTGTGGAATGACACCAAACTTCAGTACTTAAAAATCTCCATAAGCGACACTTTTTTTACAGGCTACATGTTTAGAGTAATGCCGCGTACACACGACCGCTTTTCTCGACGAGAAAAACTGCATTTTTTTTTTCGCCGAGAAAAACGATCGTCTGTGGGCTTTATGTCGTTTTTCTCGTCTAAAAAAACGGCATAAAAAAACGACGAGAAAATTTAGAACATGTTCTAAATTTTCTCATCGTTTTTTCCAGCATTTTTTTCCGCGGCAGTTTTCCCATAGGGAGACACTGCCGCGGAGCCCACAGACGGTCGTTTTTCTCGTCAAGAGAAAAAATGACGGGAAAAACGACCGTGTGTAGGGAACCAAGCGGTTCCCTCGTTTTTCCTGTCATTATTCACGGCGGTTTTTTAACCGCCGTGAATAATGATCGTGTGTACGCGGCATTAGAGGAGGTCTAGTGCTAGAATTATTGCTCTCGCTCTAACGTTCAGTGTATGTAACCTGTATCTGGCTCTGATACTAGCCAGTGCTTCACCAACCACTGACCTCCTCACCGGTCAAGGTTTTGGCAGCTACATTCCTGAGCTGTCCCTACATATGTGTACAAGTCATCTATTTTAGAAACTCTATTTTTATCTTGATATGTAACAAAGTAATAATATTTTATACTTCTTGTTTTTGGAGTCTCCTTTGTCTGTAGTGCCTACAATAGTCCCCATTTAATTGGATGGTATTCATTTTCTGTTGAGACTGGGATGATGGCGCACTCTCACAGCTCTCTACTAGAGCTGCATGATTCTGGCCAAAATGAGAATCACAATTTTTTTTGCTTGGAATAAAGATCACGATTCTCTTGGTGTAAAATCTTTTACATTATACAAAAAAATTTGGGCTAACTTTACTGGTTAGTTTTTTGTTTTTTTGAATTCATTAAAGCGGAGTTCCACCCAAAAATGGAACTTCCGCTTTAACCACTCCTCGCCCCCTTACATGCCACATTTGGTATGTCATTTTTTTTGGGGGGGGGGGTGGGGGCTTCGGTAGGAGTGGGACTTCCTGTCCCACTTCCTCCTTCCGCTCAGGGACTGCTTAGGCGACTCGTCATATCGCCTAAGGCGGCCCCTCCCTGTAGGCAATCACCTGGGACACGTGACAGGTCCACTCCTAGGGCGCAGCGCGACTCGCGCATGCGCAGTGAGTGCCCGGCCGTGAAGCCGAAAGCTGTCACGGCCAGGTGCCCACAGTTTGAATGGAGGCGCCGGCGGAGAGGAGCGACGCTCCGGGTGGCCGCGTCAGTGGACAGTGGAGCAGGTAAGTGTCTGTTTGTTAAAAGCAAGCAGCTACACTTTTTGTAGCTGCTGACTTTTAATAAACATAAAAAAGGCTGGAACTCCCCTTTAAAGTAATTTTTTCCAAATAAATTGCATTTAAAAGACCGCTGCGCAAATACAGTGTGACATAAACTATTGCAACAACCACCATTTTATTCTCTAGGGTCTCTACTAAAAAATATATATATAATGTTTGGGGATTACAACTAATTTTTTAGCAAAAAAAATGATTTTAACTTGAAACCAGCAAATGTCAGAAAAAGGTTTAGTGTTTCAAGCCTCGTACACACGACCGAGTTTCTCGGCAAGAACCAGCAAGAAACTTGCTGGCAGAGATTTCTTGCCGAGAAATTCGTTTGTGTGTATGGTTTCTCGTCAAGAAAAGCGACAAGAATCTCGACGAGAAAATAGAGAACCTGCTCTCTATTTTCTCGTCGAGATTCTCGTCAGCCTGTTTCTCGACGAGAAAATTGTGTGTGTGTACACTTACCTGTTCGCCGGGAAGCCAGCGCATGCTCGAAATGACTTTGACGCATGCGCGGTAGCTTCCTAGGCATAGGTAGGGTGAACCAAGATGGCGGCGACGGCATTGAATGTGACGAGCGCATGCTCATCGTATTCGATGACGTCACCGTGTACGCTCCATTCAAAGAACCGCGGGTTCTTTGAAATGAGCGTGTGTACACTCGGCCGGGACAATTTTCTTGTCCAAGGATCTCGTCGAAAAAAACGACATGTTTTTAACGACGAGATTCTCGGCCGTGTGTACGAGGCTTAAGTGGTTAAACTTTCCTCATTTACACACAGAAGTCTATTCCTTTGATCTAAAAGGACAAATTGTTACAATGTTTTTAACGTTCCACTGCTAAAGAATGTTCTGATACTTGGCAGACTGCCCAGATTTTTTTTTACATTTCTTTTGATGGCTGACAGCTTCAGCAGAGCAGAGAGAATTCTCTGCATAGAAAGATCGGGAAATACTTTGTCAAGATCGCAACAGCTCTACTCTCCACCATATACTCTTTCTAATGTACTAGTATGCACTGCATACTATCACATTTTGACAGACTTGCCTGTAAAGTGGATCCCTTCAGCACAGCGCTGTCAAGGCTCCCCGGCACTTCCATCTTCACCCGATCTTCCTTCCGGGTTCGCAGACTCCGGCTGAGTAAATGTCCAGGGCTGCTATTATGTCACTCTTGCGCATGGGAGCCCCATCCCTGGCACGGAGCTCTGAAAGGTAGGACCCGGGTATGTTGTCCCTTCAGAGAGCATGCTTCAGAGATGTCACTGGCAACATTCCTTGTGAATATCTCCTAAACAATGCAAGTTTAGGAGATATAAGGCTTACCTGAAGGTACAGTGAATTATAGGCTTACCTGTGGGTGCAAGTTCAAAAGTGGAGTTTACCTCCACTTTACGAACAACTTACCAGCACGTGGGTAGGTGCACAGTGGTTCAGCAGCAATAAACACTCACTCCAGTTGCAGTAACTGAGCGGTATTGAAGTTAAAGTTCAATAAAGCACATCAACCCAACCAGGCACACTCACACAATGTTGCAGCAAAGAGTATAATAGGTCTCAGGTGCACCGACAGCACCTGTTTTGAGGGGCAGAATGTGGCCTGGTCGGTCCAAACCCAAATAGGGAGACTTCCAGGAAGGATGGCAGGTCTCTGTTCTTATCTGGAACCTCTCCCTGACACTAATTACTGTCCCTGTCAGATGGGTGACCTAGCCCCACTCGCAAAATGTGCACCAAGCCTGGGAGCCAGGGTCTTGAATAGACTCTGCCCGACCCAAGATGGCCACCAGCGTCACATGGGGCACCAGCATCCAATCAGAAAGCTCCCCCAGTGACCCAGGAAAACAGAGGACCATGTTCCTCATGACTTCTCCTCCATCTGCAATGCTGCTGTGGTTGAGCACCACTTGCAGTGGAAAAAGTAGACTGCACCTGCCTGCAAGCAGCCAGTACCTGTATGCATGGCTGTATCAGTCTAATGTGTACAGGTACCTTTGGCCCATTCACACTCATTATTATACATACCGGTGCCAGTCCAGGACACTCGTAGATCGCAAATTCCTCAATATCCGCCTCAGAGTCTGTGGAAAGTTGCTGACGAGGCTTCTTTTCTGGACTGAATAGAATAAAAAAAAAAAAAATGTGTTGGGTAAATCATACCTGAAGACTTGCATTAAAACTTCTATGTTGACCCCCCTGGAAATGGCTATTAACATGAACCACATCTTTCAAAATTACAGCAGGTGAAACCTGCACTCATTTTCGTGTAATAGATTATTCAGGATCCAGTCACATTACAATTGTACCAGAGGCGGCTCTAGGCTTTGTGAGGCCTTAGGCAAAACTTAGACATGAGGCCCCACTCACGCCCATAATGGGGAAAAATAATTCAAACAAGAAAAATGACTGCAGAAAATGTACAGATCTAGCACACAGGTGATCAGCACCACTTCCAGGGCACCCCCCTCACCCATCAGACATATTCAGCCAATGCAAGAGGAGGGAGAGAGGGGGAGGTGAAAAAAAGAGGGGTAATAGAGAGATCCGATGATGCCGACATTAGTATTGATCACAGGCAAATTAGGCGGCTGCGAGGCCCCTGTGAGTGTGAGGCCTTCGGCGACCGCCTAACTTGCCTAATTAGAGAGCCGCCTCTGAATTGTACTCCTAAAAAGTTCAGGCACTGTTTGGAGAACCAACATGTGGCACTCTGTGTAATGAATGTTAGCCCTCTGCAGCTAGCAGGGAACCAAAAGACCAGGAATGGTGTTGTGCAAAAGAACAAACAAACACTTTGTCATGACTTCAGCCTGCTGACAGCTTTCCATCTGCTCTACCGCCACATCTGCGTTTCATCCCAAGCCTAGTTGTGGTGAGTCGATTCACCATAGCTCTGTGTTGGTGACGTCACATCCAGCTGCACCATCCAGCGGTTTGGAGTCTTATATCCGGCTCATTGAGAGCCTCTTCACATCACGGACCCGTACGGTTTCATCCAGTGGTCCGTCATCCCTTCCATTAGGTATATGCCCATGCGACATCTGGCGCCTACACACCTTTTGGTCACCCCCCCAGCACCGTACTTGATATGCCTGAGTCAGCCTGCCGAGGTTTGGGGAAGATCGACGTTCCTAATCAAGCATGATGTTTAACATTGATTGTCTTTCAGCCATATTTCAACCCTTTCCATTCTTGGAATCCAGTGACTTTGATTTTACAATAAATCTTTCCATCACAAACCGTGGCATAGACATTTTTATTACTTTTCTGAGGTATGCCTCAAGTGGTTTGTAGCCATTACCTCCCAGTGCTGGATTAAAGAGGAGGTTCCACCGTTTTTTTTTTTTTTTTTAAAAGCCAGCAGCTACAAATACTGCAGCTGCTGACTTTTAAAAAATGGACACTTACCTGTCCAGTGCGCCGGCGATGTCGGCAGACGAGGTCAAGCAGTCGCTCGGTCCTCGGATGCTGCCGCCGCCATTCTCGGTGAGGGAATCAGGAAGTGAAGCCTTGCAGCTTCACTGCCCGGTTCCCTACTGCGCATGCGCGAGTAGTGCGGCGCGCCGTCACTGGTCCCTGCTCTCTCCTGGGAACAGTGTGTTTCCCAGAAGAAAGCGGGGGGTGATGCGAAGGGGCGTGACTCCCGCGGGAGTCAATACCCAGAAGTGGTGCAAATACCTGTATTAGACAGGTATCTGCACCCCCCTCCCCCCTAAAAGGTGCCAAATGTGACACCGGAGGGGGGGAGGGTTCCGAAAAGCGGAAGTTCCATTTTTGGGTGGAACTCCGCTTTAAATGGGATCACATTACAATGCATGCTCTTCGTGCATGCGTATATATGTTCATTGAGGTACATTAGGAAGCCCTCTTCATTTTGGGTAGGCTGTTAGCGCATCTCCACAAAAAAAAAAAACTGAGATTCTTCAATATCTTTTAAAATGCAGCACACCACAACACACATAGCATTTACATTTGTACCAAACCAATTGGCTTAATAAAATTCTTGCACACTGAAAAATATGGGAGCGGACATTGCCTTGCATTTCAAGTTGCAACCTGTGCTCTTTATTCTTGCTTAAAGTGGACCGTCAGTAATTTTTTCAACTCTCCATGAATTTTCTGTCCTTGTTGATTTAACTTTGGATAGTAAAACATTTTTTTTCTGCCAGTAAATACCTTATACAGTCCACTTCCTGTTTCTTGTCTGGTAAAAACTAAAGCCTGGGCTTATAACATTACACACAGCTCACTCTCACTCTGAGAGTTTGCCAGGAAGGGAGGGGGGATGAGTTATAAGAGGGCCAATGAGAG
Source organism: Rana muscosa (assembly GCA_029206835.1). Lineage (NCBI taxonomy): Eukaryota > Metazoa > Chordata > Amphibia > Anura > Ranidae > Rana > Rana muscosa. Next base: position 70,037,075 of record CM055125.1, read on the forward strand.
CTGCAGAACTGGAGGTGTGTGTAAATTAAATCCAGGAAGTTAACAGGCAGCAGCTTCAGCTGCCCACAGTAAAATGGATGTAGCCAGATTTAGTAGAGGGAGATTTCTGCAGCATATTTGGCAAGTACAGAATCACAGTATATATAAAATAATATGAAAAGTGGTTGGAGGGAAGCTTCAGAATGGCAAAGATGTTTTTATTTCAAATTATGTGAGCAGACTGCAGTTCCTCTTTAACTGCTTAATGAGTTTCTGACCTGGAACCAGTGGCGGCCCGTCCATAGGGGGCGCTCGGGCGCCGCCCCCCCTCCTGTGGTCACCAAAAAAATCAAATAAATTTTTTTTTTTAAAAAACGGGCCCTTTAAGAGTTTTTTTTTTTTTTCTTTAATGTCCTTTTTTTTCCACACATGGCGGTGCGCCCATACTGGGCGCAGAAGCGCCGCCCCCGCTCGCTTCTGCGCCCGGCCTTCACTCACAACAATACATAGGTTCATGCATTGCATGAACCTATGTATTGCTGCCGCCCACTATTCAGATGGCCGGCCCCTTGAGCGCCGGCCATCTGAATAACAGCGCCTGGTTGGCCTTTAGAAGTGCCTATCAGAGCCAGCGGCTCTGATAGGCTTCCCGACTACAGCCTGAGGGCTGTAATCGGCTTCTAAATACCTAATGAGAGGACGCACGGGGGGTGCGTTCCCTGGCCAATCAGGTTCACCGGGTCTGGTTACCGGTAACCTGATTGGCGGGAGAAGACATCGAGGACGGAAGAAGGACGGCGCTGACTCGAGGAAGGTAAGTGCAGGGCTGGGGGGGACAAACTGGCTGCAATATGGGGGGGAAACTGGCTGCAATATGGGGGGGAAACTGGCTGCAATATGGGGGGGAAACTGGCTGCAATATGGGGGGGAAACTGGCTGCAATATGGGGGGGGAAACTGGCTGCAATATGGGGGGGAAACTGACTGCAATATGGGGGGGAAACTGACTGCAATATGGGGGGGAAACTGACTGCAATATGGGGGGGAAACTGGCTGTATTTTGGGGGGGAAACTGGCTGTATTTTGGGGGGGAAACTGGCTGTATTTTGGGGGGGAAACTGGCTGTATTTTGGGGGGGAAACTGGCTGCATTTTGGGGGGGAAACTGGCTGCATTTTGGGGGGGAAACTGGCTGCATTTTGGGGGGGAAACTGGCTGCATTTTGGGGGGGAAACTGGCTGCATTTTGGGGGGGAAACTGGCTGCATATGGGGGGAAACTGGCTGCATATGGGGGGAAACTGGATGCATATGGGGGGAAACTGGATGCATATGGGGGGAAACTGGATGCATATGGGGGGAAACTGGCTGCATATGGGGGGAAACTAGTGGCGTTTGGGCACAGTGGCTGTGTTTAATGGGCACAGTGGCGGCAATTGATGTTTATTTTTTCAGTTTGTTTGCGCCCCCCCAAAAAATTTGAGCACCAGCCGCCACTGCCTGGAACAAATATGTATCCAAGATATATAGTGTTGAGATACATGTATACATACTACTTCCAGCTCAGTGACTAATTTGTGAATCCAGGTGGCTGGTAGTTGGGCAGACAAGCCTATACCAATGCTGAGCACCCACACAAGCCAGTTTTAGCCACATTTACCTGCAAATATGAGCATATGGATGAATGCAACCTATCACCAGCACAATATGTTGGCGCTGTACAATTATATATTTTTATTAGTCCGTTGCCTTGATCCACTTAGGTATTTTTGCTACTGAAAACTGGTCGAAAATGGCGGAAATATGCCAAGCTCTGCAAACATTAGCAAAGTCTTGAGGGATTCCATGCCTCCTGGGAAATAAGATCTTTCCCAGTTTGGCCCTACTCATTTTCTTATGCTTTGACGAGTAGAAAAACTGAAGATAATCTTTATCTTGGCCTTAGAATTTAGTATTTGAGTGGCTAGAAAAGATGCCCACAAACAATGCATGGTATAGAACAGAAAATCAGTTTATTCCAGCCAACAAGTCCACTGTGTGTGAGGGATAAGAAAACTACTAATGCCGCGTACACACGATCGGAATTTCCGAGGAAAAAAGTCAGACGGAATTTTTTCATCAGATATTCCGACCGTGTGTATGCCCCATCGGAAATTCCGATTGAGTTAGAAAGAGAACATGTTCTTTTTTTTCCCGACGGAAATCAGGAATTCCGTTCGTCTGTATGGAACCCTGAGGGAGAAAAAAACACGCATGCTCAGAATCAAGTCGACGCATGCTCGGAAGCATTGAACTTAATTTTTCTCGGCTCGTCATAGTGTTGTACGTCACCGCGTTTTTAACAGGTCGGAAGTTGGTGTGACAGTGTGTATGCAAGACAGCTTGAACGGAATTCTGTCAGAGTTTATTCAGACGGAAAATCCGATCGTGTGTACAAGGCATAACACTGCTCAATATTGCATCATATCATTGGCCGTAAAGGAAGGCCCCTGAGACATGGTATATCACAGGTGTATAAAATGTTAACAGAATTAGAAACAAAAGGACCGTTATCCTTCATAGAAAAATGGGGGCAAGACCCGGGCAAAGAAATTGAGGAAAAGCAAATGATAGAAGCAGTATACACTTTTGCCTCTGATTCAACCACAATAGAAGCAAATTATAAGAACATGGTACGCTGGCACCTGACGCCAGAGAGAATGTATAAAATTCATCCTAACAATTCCCTATTATGTGGGAGGGGCTGTAAGCAACTGGGAACAACAAAGCATATGTGGTGGGATTGCCCAATAATAAAGGAGTACTGGGCAGAGATTCTGGACTATATTGAAGCAGTAACTGGGGAAAAAATCTTACAAAATGCCTGGACATGTTTATTTCATGGCACAAACAAAACAAAAAAGCAATATCGGAAAACATTAGTTCCACCCCTGCTTAACGCGGCAAAGGGGCTAATCCCAAAAAACTGGATATCAACAAAAAAAAACGGCCATAACAGAGTGGATACAGCGGGTGGATCACATCTCTGAGATGGAATATCTGAGCCAGGGAGAGCAGGGAAAGGGGGAAAACTATAGAGCAATATGGGAAAAATGGAGAATCTTTAAAATGTCAGATAAATACGTTCAGGGAATGACAAAAAAAGATAAGGAATAAAGTAAAATAAGAAAGGAAAGGGACAGATCGGGGAAGGGGAGGGGAGAGGGGGGTAGGGAGCGAGGGGGGGGGGGGTAAGAGAGAAGGGAGGGGGGATGGAGAAGGGGTAAAAGGGAATGTAAAGAAATATGTAAAAGTACTTATTTTTGTACCAAGTTTTTACACCATTGTGGGTGTGTGTTGTAAATGATAAATAATTTCCCAATAAAGAATAAATTAAAAATAAAATATATCATTGGCCATAAATTAGCTGGAATGAAGTTGCTTATAAATAAACTTTGTTAGGAGTTAACGAAAAAACTACTTCAAAATATATTATTACATTTTTTTATTATAATAATGTGAAGTATTCAATTCCTTCATGACTTTTTCTTTAGCATTAATTTGGGTATATTCGTCTCCATATTCACATGCTGACAGTGATAGGTCAGGACAAACTAAAACACTTCCAGAAGAGCTAATTGACAGGTTCTCTTGAATACCCACAAACATCCTCACCTTTGCCATGCTCATCTGGTGCTCTGTTCCTCAGGTGGAGCCTTCAGGAATATCCAATAATTGTAATACTATTTTGCTCTAGTCCAAAGGAACCATGCACACCTCTTACTCACCTCTCCATTGCCTTGAATTGCTTCTTCTGACTGCTGTACTGCTGGACGTAATGAGACATGTGAGCCGCAGACTAAGATAAAGGAAAATAAACTATTACTGGGTGTACATAGTTTAGTGCAGCAAGTCATAGTCAAATGAAATGAAGTCCTGAAATGATAACTCCATAAAGGGTCACACTTCCTCAATGAATGAGTGCAACTTTGTGATAAAAGTTAAAAGGACAACTTTACTCTTATAAAATGAATGGCTTAAATTTCTGTTACTATGTGAAGAACAGAACCATCACCATCCAAAGGGGTTGAAGACCCTTTATTTAAACATCCCAAAGACCCCGAAACAGAAAGAGCGAAGGAAAAAAGATGAGCAGTAATATTTGTAAACTTGCTTGATAAGTCTGGATATATTGTAGAAGCTATAGAGTAAAAAGTGGGCCAGTTCTTTAAAGCGGAGTTCCACCCACATTTTTTTTTGGCACCCGTTCTGCTGCTATGAATTAAATACCGAAAAGCATGTTATTAATAAATTTGCCGTTCAAGTACATCTTTTTTTACTTACCTTTGTCTTCTGCTTCCTTAGCGCATCCATCTTGAGTGGGCATGTGAAGCCCAGTGGAACTCTGTTCCGGGATAAGGTGCTGCTAGCTACCCAGCATGCACCTCCCGATCTCGCGCATTCTACACAGGGCGCAGAGCAGGAATAGAATCTTGTTGCCATCACAATGGGCGGCGACAGAGGAAGAGCCCGCCCTGTTATGGCAATGCAATCCTGCGGCGATGCCCACTGACTCCTGGGAAAAATGACACATATCTCCCAGGAATTCAGTGTACTGTATATGAAAATATGGAGCCATCAAAAGCATTCTTGCAGCTCATCCAGAGCCCATTCCTGCAGAGTGCAGCTCTGGTTTATGCAATTGTTAACAGTTCAAAATTTCAAGCCCTGCTAGTTTACATTGCTCATTAGATAATTTGATTATGGTCAAACGGAGTGGACAGAAATCAGCACAAAATTAGTTATAGTAAATATGGCACCAACATCCCTAAATTTAGAAAGCGATTTTGGTGGAGATATGGGACTTTAAGGTGCAACAATATAGAAATTCACTCAAAGTTAGTATAAAAATAGGAAAATATTTATTAAGACAATGTTATAAAAGTAATGAATACCGTTTTTATCAAAGCCATAGGTGTACACACACTGCCTATTATTGACAATGAGATACTGTAGTCACATACATATTGGCGTTGCGTCCGAATATTTCAACATGTTTCGCCGTAGAGGCTTCTTCAGGAAAAGACGCAAGGACACATTTATTATTAGGTATAGAGGAACATAATTCACTCAGCTCTGTTGATGAGTATAGGAGTTGATGCACAGTGAAAATTCTCCCAAATAGCGCTGCAACCCCACGTCCAGATCCAATTCCAGCAATGCCAGATCTCCCGTAGGGAGGGGTGTATTGCGTATCACAGAAACGTATTTTTCAAAAAAGATGCTTCAATCCTACTTGTGAATTAGAAAGATCCTGGAAGCTCATACGGGCAACAGGGGGGTAATGATGTATATTTAGTATGCCGAGAAGAAACCTCACATCTGAAAAGATTCCGTGTTAATTCTCATTGTCAATAATAGGCAGTGTGTGGCTATTGATAAAAACTGTATTCATTACTTTTATAACATTGTCTTAAAAATTATTTTCCTATTTTCATACTAACTTTGAGTGAATTTCTATATTGTTGCACCTTTAAGAGTCCCATATCGCCACCGAAATCGCTTTTTAGATAATTTGATTAGTTTACACTGCCTGATCAAACAAATATTTTTTAAACCTTTGTACCAAAAAAAAAAAAAACTGTGCTGTGATCAATTTATGTTTCATGTGCAGTTATGGTTGGGTGAGTTTTCTGTCTTACCCTCTTGCAGGGGTAGTGGTGGTTGCCCTTGTATTCCATCTCCTGAGCCAGTCTCACCTCTTTCTGTAGCCTAGGAAAGTGTGAAGAAAAAAGTGTCACCATCACCTAGCCAATTATAGGATTTTATATGGATTAAGGAACTATGTTCATATAGTTAAAGAACTACTGCAGCAAAATTGCTAAATTCACAGGCACATGACTAAAACTGGCTTTTTTTTTTGTTTCCTTATCCAGATAGATTGGGCACCATTTGCACCGGAGCCCAAAAAATAAATGAGTTCAAGTTAAGCCTCATTGCTGATGATGCTCCTCTGACCCTGACTAACCCCCTTACAACTCTCCCCAACCTCTTACGCCTCTTGACACTTTTCTCGTCCATTTCGGGCCTCCGTATTAACTTAGAGAAATCAGTGGCCTTAAATGTCTCTCTAGATCCTGACCTGGTCGCATGCCTGCAGTCCCACCTCTCTTTTCATTGGGTAACCTCGTACATTGACTACTTGGGAGTTCTAATGACCCCCAACTACTTCTCACTATTTACTGTTAATTACTACCCCCTGCTTCGATCTTTGACCGCCATAATGCAGACATGGCAAATTCCACACCTGTCCTGGATGGGCCTAATCTCTGGTATCACACGACCGTTTTTCATGACGAGAAAAATTCCATTTTTTAAAATGGTCATTAAAAACGATCGTGTGTGGGCTCCAGAGCATTTTTCACGACGTGAAAAATGGCCATGAAAAATTTGGAACATGCTCTAATTTTTCTCGTTGTTTTTCACGTTGTCGTTTTTCTCATCATGAAAAACAGCCGTGTGTAGGCTTTAACGACGTGAAAAAAACGCCCATGCTCAGAATCAAGTGATGAGACGGGAGCGCTCGTTCTGGTAAAACTAGCGTTCGTAATGGAGATAGCACATTCGTCACGCTGTAACGAACTGAAGAGCACGTGGCTGAAAAGTGCAAATCGTCTCTCACCAAACTTTACTAACACAAGGATCAGCAAAAGAAGCCCAAAGGGTGGCGCCATCCGAATGGAACTTCCCCTTTATAGTGCCGTCGTACATTTCGTACGCTTTGCTCTAGCATTTTTTTTCATGATCGTGTGTAGGCAAGGCAGGCTTGAGAAGAATCACGTCGAGAAAAATTACGTTTTTTTCAATGACATTAAAACCGGTCGTGTGTACGCGGCATAAGTCTAATATAAACTACACAATATAACGTACCTATACCAACACAGAGCTGCCACAAGGAGTCCAGACACAGCAGTGAGACTACAGACCACAGTCAGAGCTGAAAGAAAATGGAAGTTTATTTAACGTTTGCAGTACAAAACACACAGAAGAGGTGCAAATAGTTGGTATGTAATATAGGTTATAATAAGACAAATCGATGCACAGTCACTAAAAGGATATATCATCAACCATGCCAGTGAGTCAGGGCAAGGCTCGTAGAAATCCACCATTGTGTGGGGATCACCATGGAGGTGGTGAAAGTTCCTACTTTGTTGAGATAAGCAATGTAATACTTCAGCTGGGAATAGTGGAGCCAGGGGCCAGGGTTGAGGGGGTTGGTCTGTGGATAAAGGCATGAGAGATCCCAGATGACCAGCTTTGGAAACAGGGGAAAGGTTCCCACTTGTCCAGCTCAAGAAAAAGATTGCAGGGAAGCATGGAGTGAAAGCTGGCTTTCCCCAATATGAAGGTCATGGGACATGTATTGGAGGAAAATTGGGCCCTTTTAGGTGATCAGTCCCATACCTACATAAAGGCAAATATACAGATCAGAAAGGTAGAATGGGAGGAATGTATCCAAAGTAGAGAAGATATGGGAAAAGAAGTCAGGGTAAACTCTACGTTGACCCAAACTTTGTCTTTGATGTGAGACTCAAATCTAGGATGTGTCAGTAACATAGCCTTGTAATATATTTTCAGTTAATAAAAGTTTAATTCTGCAAAAGAAAAGTAACCTCGCTGTATGGCGGTATTTCAGACAGTGTGTGAAAAAACACGGTGCTCCTCAGAAAACATGCCACTCCATTTCCCAAGTCTTTCCAAAGTACAGAGTTAATTTAAAATGGAAATCCACCCAGGCAAAAATAGAGTAGGGAACTTTTAGAACCTCTTATCAGGCATTTATTGACCCTGTTTGGGAGATTTTCTAGATGGTGCAAGTTTCTAGTACAGGAAGTGATGCAAAATATTCCCAATGTGAAATCTGGACAGCAAGACAAATTGACAGGGATTCTAATTCTTACCCACTCTCCTAAAAGAAGAAAAAAAAACCCACCTGCTGTCCCCATTTGGAAGACTGCCACTAATATGTCTACTGACACCGGTAACCAGTGGAAGTTTTGAGTGAGGTGAAATCTTCCTAGTGCAATGGGCTGCAACAAAAATTATATGTGCCATATTGAGGAGAGTTTCCCCCCACTTCCTGTCCTAGTGACTGGTGCCATGTAAGTGAGAAGAAATCTCCCACACAAGGTCTCGAATGACAGTAAAAAAGAATTAAGGATTTTTACTTTTGGCCACCCAGTTCTGAAATTTACACATAGCTGTTTGGAAGGGATGGGGGGTGGGGTGGAGAGACCTTATTTCTTTTTCGTACATTACGGGACACAGAGCGACTTAGTCATTACTAATGGGTTATATAGATTACCTTCAGGTGCTGGCACTGGCCAATTCCAAACCGGAAGTACCCTCCCCTATATAAGCCCCTCCCATCCGGGAGCACCTCAGTTTTTTGCCAGTGTCTAAGGTGTTGGCCAAAGAGTAACATGTGTTTTCACTGGGCTTGCGTACAGGTTCTTTTGGGCCTTAGTAAGCTGTTCCGGATCCCACCAAAAAAGCTTCATAGCTAAACGGTCGGTACCCGGGCCTTGCAGCAGAAGAGCAAGGTTTTGCCTGTAATGCCTCTCTTAGGAGGGCTGGACCCTGGGATCCAGAGCTCTGGTCATACCCATGACCAAGATGTTGTCTGTGCAGGGTGCTATACAGGTCCAGGGGAGTGGAATCCTTGGGAACCCGGTCCCTGAAGGTTTAATTACAATGCCTGCCGTGATAGGTGAAGTTTGGGCTTCTGTGGACCAAACAAAGTCCTGCGGCGGGGATCAGGTAAGTGGGGGCCCCCAGGAACTTGGTTCTATTGGGGGACCCCCAAGCCTAATTTGTCTTTCTGTCTGTTACCTAACGGTATTCCCGCTAATATCTGTGTATGCCTGTAACTACTGAAAATGTAAAATTTTAATAGTAGTCAAGAAAAAAAAAAAAAAAAAGGACCATGGTACCTGTGTTAAACCACTAGAGGCCGCTGTAGTCCATTTTTCTTGTCATGTGGATCTTTGGTTTTCTCAAGTCAAAAGATCCAGGCAGTTGGTAAGTTTCTCTGTGGGAATCCACTTCCTCTGCCCTGTTGCTGCGCTCATCCACCGCACAGGCCCTCCGGCAAAAAGGGCCCTGGCTCCTAGTCCCTGTTTGATTTCGAAAAGGGCGCCAATGGCGCATGGGCGCGCACGCGGGCGCGTGCACGCGCCTCCTATGAAAAAAAAGGGGCGGGGCGGGTGGATGGCGCTCGATGCGCGTCACGGCGCTTCTGCGCATGTGCAGGCGTCCCAGCTTGTATAAAGACACAGTACAAGTGTCAGCTGGATGCAAACAGAGCTAGCAACAAACAGAGGCACACAGAGGCGGTTGATGCAGGCATCCCCATAGAAAGGCACTTTAGTGGACACCAGCTGGTATATAGCAGCAACTGTGTTAGACTATTACCAGCAAAAATTGGTGTATGACGACGGGAATACCTCAGCTTTGTGCTTAAAGGATATGTCGTCCAGACGCTCCGGAAATAGGTCTTCCAGGAAGCCAAAGGGGTCTCCATCGGGCTCTGAGGATATTGGGCATGCTTGTACTGCACCAATCTCCCCTGAGAATTCAGAGGTCAGTAGCCGTAGAAACCCCGCAGGAGTGCCTGGTGCTGCGGCTGTCCCCAGTCCACCTGCTCCTGTATATATAACAGAGGAGGTTTTATCCTCAACTCTGGGAGGATTGGAAGAGAGATTAACAGCATTGATCGCTGCTTCCCTGTCACAGGGAAAGCGCGTCCGATCTCCGTCTCCTCCTTCAGAATGCCTGTTAGTGGAGGAACAGTCCCACACAGAGATCGACCTACCTGAAGGGGATCAGGATGAGGTTGATTCAGTTATGCAGGAATCAACAGTGGAAGAACCTTTCTCAGCATCTCAGGCTGAAAGATTATGGGTTCAGTCTCTGACTAACATGGTCCGATCAGCATTTAAAATGCCTCTGGCGGAACCACCATCCACTACGGTTTCCTCGCTGGGGTCGCTAAAAGCTCCCCAGGCTGTCTGTTCCTTCCCAATCCACCCTTTATTAGAAGGGCTTATTTACCAGGATTGGGAGCATCCTGATAAAATATTTGCTCCCCCCAAGAGATTTCCGGTGATCTATCCCATGGAGGATAAGTTCATAAAAAAATGGAGGGTCCCTACAGTGGACGCAGCCATCTCTTCTGTGAACAAATCACTGACATGTCCAGTAGATAATGTTCCAATGTTCAAAGACCCAATAGATAAAAAATTGGAGTCTTTACTAAAATCTGCTTTCTCTACAGCAAGCATGGTGACACAACCTGCGGTAGCAGCGATTGGAGTCTGCCAAGCAGTGAAAGATCAGTTGAAACAAGTCTTAAGGGACTTACCAGATCAGCAGGCTCTTGCCCTAGCTGACCTGCCTAGAGCCTTGTGTTTTGCGGTGGACGCCATAAAGGATACAATCCAACAGGCCTCCCGCTTTACGCTGTCTGTAGTACATATGCGTAGGCTTCTGTGGCTCAAAAACTGGTCTGCTGAAGCTCCCTGTAAAAAACTGCTGGTTAGCTTCCCATTTCATGGAGAACGCTTATTTGGAGAAGATCTGGACAAATATATCCAGAAAATTTCTGCCGGTAAAAGTTCACTCTTACCGGTTAAGAACAAGGGTAGAAGTCCTTCTTTTAAGAGGCCTACTTCTCCAGTCCCGGGCACATCGGCTGTGAAGCAGTTCCGACGGCCTCCACGGTCAAATTCAGGGGGCAGAAATCAGGGACAATCACAGGGTAACAAGAAGCCCTGGATCAAGAGAGGTACAAAACCTCCCCCCAAGGCATGAAGCGTTGCCCCCACTCAATCGGGTGGGGGGAAGACTTCAGTTGTTCACAGAGACCTGGCGGGACACCATCAGAGACAGATGGGTGCTCTCCGCAGTAAGTCTGGGATACAAGCTGGAGTTAAAAGGCACTCCTCCTGCCCAATTTATGAGGTCAAACGTGCCAAGAGATCCCCAGAAGAGAGGATCCCTCCTTCTGGCACTAGAACAACTATTGCTCCAAGGTGTAATCATGAAGGTTCCCCTGGAAGAAAGCGGATTCGGGTTTTACTCGAACCTTTTCACAGTCCCCAAACCAAATGGGGACGTGAGGCCCATATTAAATCTAAAAGGGCTAAACAAGTTCCTAAATATCAGGACTTTTCGGATGGAGTCGATCCGATCGGTGGCCACCGCCCTACAAGGGCAGGAATGGTTAGCCTCGATCGACATAAGGGATGCTTATCTGCATATTCCCATCTTTCCGGCCCACCAGAAATTTCTACGCTTTGCAGTAGAAGGGCGCCATTTTCAGTTCAGAGCCTTACCTTTCGGTCTGGCCACAGCACCACGAGTGTTCACAAAAATTCTGGCCCCATTATTGGCCAATCTAAGAACACAGGGTGTAACGATAATGGCATATCTAGACGACCTGCTACTAATAGACCACTCAGTGGAAAAGCTGGAAGTAGCTATTCACAAGACAATCAAGTATCTGAAATATCACGGTTGGATTATCAACCGGGACAAGTCAGCTCTAAGACCAGTCAAAAGTCTGGAATACTTAGGGCTAAGGCTGGATTCAAATCAGCGAAAGATTTTCTTACCTCCAGAGAAGGGGTCGTCTTTAAAAGATTTGACCCACTTAGTGGGTACAAAAAGAAAACCATCCATACGCCTCTGCATGAGGCTGCTGGGAAAAATGGTGGCTTCATTCGAAGCGGTACCCTACGGTCAATTCCATTCAAGGAATTTGCAAAGGGCCATACTGTCAGCCTGGAACAAAAAAGTTCAGGCTTTAGACTTACCAATGTCCCTGTCCCCTTCCGTTCGCAAGAGCCTCCATTGGTGGTTGGTGCCCCAGAATCTGGAAAAAGGGAAACCCTTCAGTCCGGTTTCTTGGAAGGTAGTCACTACAGATGCCAGCCTCATAGGCTGGGGGGCAGTACTGGAGCAATGGTCTCTCCAGGGCAAGTGGTCAGAAGCAGAAAAGGCCCTGCCCATCAATCTCTTAGAGATACGAGCAGCCCGGTATGCCCTAGTAGCATGGACATCCAAACTCCAAGGGTCCCCTGTCAGAATTCAATCAGACAATGCCACAGCAGTGGCATATATCAATCACCAGGGTGGCACCAGGAGTCGTGCAGCCCAGAGGGAAGCAAATTGCATCCTGGAGTGGGCAGAAAAATATGTCCCAGCCATATGCGCGGTTTTCATCCCAGGAGTGGAAAATTGGAGAGCGGACTTTTTAAGTCGCCAACAATTATGCCCGGGGGAATGGTCTCTTCACCCCGAGGTTTTCCAGGCAATATGCCAGCGGTGGGGAACACCGGATGTAGATCTGCTAGCATCCAGATTCAACGCAAAGGTGGACAGATTTGTGTCTCGCACAAGGGATCCTCTAGCTTGCGGCTCGGATGCCCTAGTGTTCCCTTGGGATCAGTTCAAGCTGATATATGCATTCCCACCGCCACAATTGTTACCGCGATTACTCCGCAGAATCAGGGTAGAAAAGAAACCAGTGATTCTGGTGGCTCCAGCGTGGCCCCGAAGGGTATGGTACGCGGAGATTGTAAAAATGTCAGTGAGGAGTCCTTGGACCCTCCCACATCGTCCGGACCTGCTGTCGCAGGGACCGATATACCACCCTTCCTTACCAGCCCTAGGTTTGACGGCCTGGCTATTGAAGCCCACATTCTGAAAAAGAGAGGGCTCTCTAATTCTGTGGTATCTACCATGATCAATGCCAGGAAGCCGGTATCCAGGCAGATCTATTATAGGATCTGGAAAGCGTACGTTACGTGGTGTGAGGCCAAGAAATGGCATCCACGTAAGTACGTGATAGGGAGGATTTTGGACTTCCTACAGTGGGCTGTAGATAGGAAGCTAGCCTTGAGTACTATCAAGGGTCAGATTTCGGCCTTGTCAATATTTTTTCAAAGGCCCTTGGCTTCGCATTCACTAGTCAAAGCTTTCATACAAGGAGTGATGCGTATTAGCCCTCCGGTTAGTATTCCCATATGTCCTTGGGACTTAAACCTGGTTCTGTCAGTTCTACAGAAACAACCGTTTGAACCATTGCAACACATTTCCTTGGTTCTTCTCACCAGGAAATTGATTTTCTTAGTAGCCGTTTGTTCGGCTAAAAGAGTATCGGAATTAGCCGCCTTGTCCTGTAAGGAGCCATATCTGGTTGTCCATAAGGACAGAGTAGTATTACGTCCTCATCCAGCCTTTCTTCCCAAGGTGGTATCGAGGTTTCATTTGAACCAAGATGTGGTTCTTCCTTCTTTTTTCCCCCAAACCTAGCTCGGTAGAGGAAAAGTTATTACATTCTTTGGATGTAGTAAGAGCAGTTAAAGCTTATCTAAAAGCCACTGCTCAGATTCGCAGAACGGATACTTTGTTTATTCTGCCGGAAGGCCCCAGAAAGGGTCAGGCAGCATCAAAATCCACTTTAGCCAAGTGGATTCGACAGGTCATAATACAAGCCTATGGCTTAAGAAAGAGACCACCTCCGTTCAAAGTTAGGGCGCACTCCACAAGAGCAGTTGGAACTTCATGAGCAGTGCATCACCAGGCCTCCCTGGCTCAAGTCTGTAAGGCCGCAACATGGTCTTCGGTACACACGTTTACTAGATTCTACCAGGTAGACGTTAGAAGTCAGGAGGATGTCGCCTTTGGGCGCAGTGTGTTGCAGGCCGCAAAAGATCCTCATGCCTGATGGCGCCCAGCTTATGTATCCCTACCCCTCATTTGGCATTGCTTTGGGACGTCCCATTAGTAATGACTAAGTCGCTCTGTGTCCCGTGATGTACGAAAAAGAAAAAGGGATTTTTATAACAGCTTACCTGTAAAATCCTTTTCTTGGAGTACATCACGGGACACAGAGCTCCCACCCCTCTTTTTGGGACACTTATTGCTTGGCTACAAAACTGAGGTGCTCCCGGATGGGAGGGGCTTATATAGGGGAGGGTACTTCCGGTTTGGAATTGGCCAGTGCCAGCACCTGAAGGTAATCTATATAACCCATTAGTAATGACTAAGTCGCTCTGTGTCCCATGATGTACTCCAAGAAAAGGATTTTACAGGTAAGCTGTTATAAAAATCCCTTTTTTTTGTTTTCTGCCAGATTTACAGGCCTTGCTCCTCTCCTAGCCTGTGACTGGACAGTGAAAAAGAAGCTGCAGACGGATGAGCTTCTCTCTGTCACTCTCCTATCAGAATGTTCATTGTGCTGCTTCTCCTTCTTGCATTCTAAGCTCTGTTGTGCAGTATATTGCAAGAGGATGATATCTAGTCAAAATCAGATTCAAATTCAGATACTAAGGCTACATTCACACTAGCTGACTGTGTTTGGTTTATTAAATGCAGAAAAAAAATGATCTGGAAATTAAAAAAAACTTTTTGCTTCCAAGGTCAAGCTCTCCTGCTTTTAAATGTACTTGAGATATGTGCGTTTAGAGTACAGGCATACCCCGCTTTAAGTACACTCACTTTACATACACTCGGGAGTAAGGACATACCCGTGTGTGTAAAGTGGCTCTCAAGCTAAAGCAGCAGCTAAGTAATCCGTGCACGGATAGTTCAGATTCCCCGCTACTTGGAAAAACACTCCCTGACCCCCCCACTACAGTCTCTGACACCCCAACTACAGCCCCTGATGCCCCAGAAGTGAAAAAAGGTATTGCTTCTGTAGCGGGGTATTCCCCTTTAATACAGAGAGACTACATCTCCCAGTATATCTTGCAGCACCCAGGATGCATTGCTCTGGAACAGAGACTGCTGGGGCAGACTTTATAAAGGGGAGGTGGAGTTTGTTCGGTCTCTTTGGACACCCCCTCTCCTAGCATGAGGATCTCTGTGCTGAACTGCTGTATGCACAAGGCCTGAAGCCTGGGCCTTGTGCTCTTTTCCAAAGAGCCCCTCTGCCAGCCTAGCAGAGCCTTAGAGACATCTTCTCATCCTTGCTGCAGTACACCAGAAGGATTGAAGACTTGGATGTCGGTGGATTCCTGTTCCTAGACGAATCGGCGGAGGAAACGGACTTGGACTTGTCCGGGTGGTGAGAGCTGTTTAAAGACAGATACTTTTATCTTTACTATTCGTTTGGATTACAAAGTTGTTCTTCAAGTGCACCACCGAAAGATTGCTAGCGAATATTGTTTCACTGAACTTCCATTTAGATCAGTCAGGCCTGACTGCATCGGTAGACATTGCTGGGTGTTAGTCTACCCATGAGGGGAAGTAGCTGAAAAAGGGCAGCGCTAGAGTTGCATAGCAATACTTTATTATTCTGATTACTCTGTTTATCTTTATTACTGTTTATTGCAGGGATCTGCAACTTGTTATACTGTTGTTTATTACTTGCCCATTAGCCTCAGTAAAATATCTGGGTCAAGTACATTGGTGTCAGTTTCACTTACTTTAATAGAAGTTTTAAAGTATATCACTGTGTGTGTTTGCCATAGGACTGCGTCACCTAGAGTTGCGGTCACGCAGTCCTATCTCCCCTTACTAGCTGTGCCACGGGAGGTAGAGCCGATTGCCAGGGGTTGACAACGGTGCACTACAGGGCCCAAAACAAAACCAGCGGCTCTCTTAACTGGGGGTAGCGCTACACTTCACTTTAAGTACATTTTCGTTTTACATACATGCTCTGGTCCCATTGTGTACTTAAAAGTGGGGTATGCCTGTATCTAATTCACATTGTGTAGTGTGAATTATACCATTTAAAACCATCAAAAAATACATTAATTTGCATTTATAAATGTCAGATCAGTCCATATAATCACGCAAATATCATTGGTAGTGTGAATGAGGTTTTACACTGCATGGAATGAAAAAAAAAAATACATGCAAGTCCCTGTTCACACCTATTCATAACAAGAGGATTAAAAAAATTATTTTTCATGGGGCCTGTTCACACCTGAGAGCATCTCTTCTATGTGTCTTGGAGAAAGGCACGTGTGCCTTCTTTGCTACAACAATGCACGTTTTGGCCCCATAGATTTCAATGGAAGCACAAGAAACCTGCATTAAAAACCACATGTATAACACATGAGAATGCAGACGCACAAGTGTGAATTTAGCCTGAATGAATACAGAACTGCATTAATTTGTGCCTTTTTTACCTGACAAAGCTCAGCTTTAAACAATTCTAATATCTAATACAGGCCAACAAAATACTGTACAATATTCATAGGCATGTGCAGGGGGTGTGCCATGCGTGCCTAGGCACACCCTAATCACTACCTGTGGTGCCGATTCCCCTTTACTGCCTAGGCTTCCCCCAATGTTGGTGTCCGGCAGTGCTGCTGGCTTCCCTCCTACCCTCACCCCCCGGCTGCTGCGGGGTTGTGTCAGGATGGAGAGTGGGGAAAGGGGCTAGTAAATATGTAATTTACCAGCACCTTGCTTTTCTAAATGAACACACTCGCTCACTGTGTCTATTCATAACTGAAGAATAGTGAACTGTGTTTACTATGCTTCAGTTTGTGAATGAACAGGAAGCCACTCAGCACAGAGCCTTTCCCATTCATTCACTGCCCCGAGCAGCTGAGGCTGCAGAGAAAGGCATGCGTGCTTGAGCTTTGGGGTGTACACCCTAATGCAATGGGCTGCACACATCCATGACAATCTTATTGGTCATTGTAGGCCACACAGACCCATTTTTCCCATGCTCCATTTTTTAATACAGAAGCTGTGATTTATTGTAACATTCCTGATAATAAGAAAAAGATTGTATAGAGTAGACATTACCCAATGACATGGACTGGTTCATTTCAGACTTCCTCCTCCTGCCTATGTTCTTCACTTTCAGCTGGGGGGAAAAGGTTGCGGCAGCTGGGGAAGGGCTTCTTGTTGGTGTGACATTATAGAGATTTGGGGATTTAATCCCCTGAGATGTAGCCTGTGCTGAGGCAACGATGTTTGTGGTATCGACAGAAGCTGCACAGAAAAGAGAAGACCTTTGGTTACAGCCTTGCAAAGTATGATGTATAAAATCTGGAGCTGATGTCATGGAGGTGTGTTCCTGAGCAGCCTGATCAGTGGCGTTCTTAGGTTGATATGTGCAACAGTGCTATTTTATTACCTTGAAGGGTATGTAAACTCGATCAATAAACTTCTCTTAATTCCACCCTTTTGGTTGCAGGAAGGATATTTGCACCATTGGAATTCATGGATGTGTTGTCATGCCAAAAATGAAGGTAGGAGCACACTATACAGTACTTCTGGCACATCAACAGTCATTTTTCTGTACTTGCATCTTGTTTAATGAGATAAAACACAGTAAAATGTGTATGTATTGCAGAGATGTACTACGTATGTTTTTTTGGTCTATACCAGGGGTCTCCAAACTTTCTAAACAAAGGGCCAGTTAAATGTCCTTCAGACTTTTGGGGGGCCGGACTATGGTCATTGGGAAAAGAAAAGGTCCCAATGTCAGTGGGAAAAAAACAATGCTCAATTTTTTATGTCATTGGGAAAAATTCTGCCCCATTTTGGTGTCATTTGGAGGAATTGTGCCCCATTATTGGCGTAGTTGGGAGGAATTGTGCCCCTTCATTGGGGTCAGTGGGAAGGAATTATGCCCCATTGTTGGTATCAGTGGATGAAACAGTGCCCCAAGGGCCAGATAAAAGCAAGAAAAGGGCCGTATCTGGCCCCAGGGCCACAGTTTGGAGACCACTGGTCTATACATATGCTTTAACTGTCGCCACCAGTGACCTATTTATATAGGAATTAGAGTGTATCTGAAGCCAAAACATATCACATGGTTATAGTGTGCATCAGTTTGGGAGCACTGGTATATAGTATGTTACATATTGTGTGATGTATTGTGTGTGTGATATTCAAAAACAGACCCAGGTCTCAACCACAGTGACAAATTTAAATATAGTAGAAAACACCTGTAGTAATCCCTCGAGGTGGTAAGCGGTCAATACACTGGCTTGTAGTGTCCTCCTAGCACCCGGGCAGACATGTAGATGAAAGAAAGCCAGCAGCTCGATCTTCAACAATGAATACATTTATTAACCACTTAACGACGGGTCGCGCATATATACGTCGACACAATGCCTCCTGTGGGCGCCCACCGAGAGCTCCGTGAGTCCGACCATGGGTCCCGCAGACTCGATGTCCGCGGGGATACCCGTGATCGTCTCACGGAGAGGCAGAATGGGGAAATGCTGATGTAAACAAGGCATTTCCCCATTCTTCCTAGCGACAGGACACTGATCACAGCTCCCTGTAATCGGGAGCAGTGATCAGTGTCGTGTCACACACAGCCCATCCCCCATACAGTTAGAAGCATTCCCTAGGACACACTTAACCCCTTCAGCGCCCCCTACTGGTTAACCCCTTCACTGCCAGTGTCATTTTTACAGTAATCAGTGCATTTTTATAGCACTGATCGCTGTATCAATGACAATGGTCCCAAAATGATGTCAAAAGTGTCCGATGTGTCCGCCATAATGTCGCAGTCACGATAAAAATCGCTGATTGCCGCCATTACTAGTAAAAAAAATATATTAATAAAAATGACATAAAACTATCCCCTATTTTGTAGACGCTATAACTTTTGCGCAAACCAATCAATAAACGCTTATTGCGATTTTTTTTTTTAAACCAAATATATGTAGAAGAATACGTATCGGCCTGAATTGAGGAAAAAAATCGTTTTTTTATATATTTTTTGGGGATATTTATTATAGCAAAAAGTTAAAAATATTGAATTTTTTTTTCAAAATTGTCGCTCTATTTTTGTTTATAGCGCAAAAAAAGGGATTTTTATAACAGCTTACCTGTAAAATCCTTTTCTTGGAGTACATCACGGGACACAGAGCGACTTAGTCATTACTAATGGGTTATATAGTTTACCTTCAGGTGCTGGCACTGGCAACTTCCAAACCGGAAGTACCCTCCCCTATATAAGCCCCTCCCATCCGGGAGCACCTCAGTTTTGTAGCAAAGCAATAAGTGTCTCAAAAAGAGGGGTGGGAGCTCTGTGTCCCGTGATGTACTCCAAGAAAAGGATTTTACAGGTAAGCGGTTATAAAAATCCCTTTTTCTTTTTCGTACATCACGGGACACAGAGCGACTTAGTCATTACTAATGGGACGTCCCAAAGCAATGCCAAATGAGGGGAGGGATACACTATACATAAGCTGGGCGCCATCAGGCATGAGGATCTTTTGCGGCCTGCAACACACTGCGCCCAAAGGCGACATCCTCCTGACTTCTAACGTCTACCTGGTAGAACCTAGTAAACGTGTGTACTGAAGACCATGTTGCGGCCTTACAGACTTGAGCCAGGGAGGCCTGGTGATGCACTGCCCATGAAGTTCCAACTGCTCTTGTGGAGTGCGCCCTAACTTTGAATGGAGGCGGTCTCTTTCTCAAGCCATAGGCTTGTATCATGACCTGTCGAATCCACTTGGCTAAAGTAGATTTTGATGCTGCCTGACCCTTTCTGGGGCCTTCCGGCAGAATAAACAAAGTATCCGTTCTGCGAATCTGAGCAGTGGCTTTTAGATAAGCTTTAACTGCTCTTACTACATCCAAAGAATGTAATAACTTTGCCTCTACCGAGCTAGGTTTGGGGAAAAAAGAAGGAAGAACCACATCTTGGTTCAAATGAAACCTCGATACCACCTTAGGAAGAAAGGCTGGATGAGGACGTAATACTACTCTGTCCTTATGGACAACCAGATATGGCTCCTTACAGGACAAGGCGGCTAATTCCGATACTCTTTTAGCCGAACAAATGGCTACTAAGAAAATCAATTTCCTGGTGAGAAGAACCAAGGAAATGTGTTGCAATGGTTCAAACGGTTGTTTCTGTAGAACCGACAGAACCAGGTTTAAGTCCCATGGACATATGGGAATACTAACCGGAGGGCTAATACGCATCACTCCTTGTATGAAAGCTTTGACTAGTGAATGCGAAGCCAAGGGCCTTTGAAAAAATATTGACAAGGCCGAAATCTGACCCTTGATAGTACTCAAGGCCAGCTTCCTATCTACAGCCCACTGTAGGAAGTCCAAAATCCTACCTATTACGTACTTACGTGGATGCCATTTCTTGGCCTCACACCATGTAATGTACGCCTTCCAGATCCTATAATAGATCTGCCTGGATACCGGCTTCCTGGCATTGATCATGGTAGATACCACAGGATTAGAGAGCCCTCTCTTTTTCAGAATGTGGGCTTCAATAGCCAGGCCGTCAAACCTAGGGCTGGTAAGGAAGGGTGGTATATCGGTCCTTGCGACAGCAGGTCCGGACGATGTGGGAGGCTCCAAGGACTCCTCACTGACATTTTTACAATCTCCGCGTACCATGCCCTTCGGGGCCACGCTGGAGCCACCAGAATCACTGGTTTCTTTTCTACCCTGATTCTGCGGATTAATCGCGGTAACAATTGTGGCGGTGGGAATGCATATATCAGCTTGAACTGATCCCAAGGGAACACTAGGGCATCCGAGCCGCAAGCTAGGGGATCCCTTGTGCGAGACACAAATCTGTCCACCTTTGCGTTGAATCTGGATGCTAGCAGATCTACATCCGGTGTTCCCCACCGCTGGCATATTGCCTGGAAAACCTCGGGGTGAAGAGACCATTCCCCCGGGCATAATTGCTGGCGACTTAAAAAGTCCGCTTTCCAATTTTCCACTCCTGGGATGAAAACCGCGGATATGGCTGGGACATATCTTTCTGCCCATTCCAGGATGCAATTCGCTTCCCTCTGGGCTGCACGACTCCTGGTGCCACCCTGGTGATTGATATATGCCACTGCTGTGGCATTGTCTGATTGAATTCTGACAGGGGACCCTTGGAGTTTGGATGTCCATGCTACTAGGGCATACCGGGCTGCTCGTATCTCTAAGAGATTGATGGGCAGGGCCTTCTCTGCTTCTGACCACTTGCCCTGGAGAGACCATTGCTCCAGTACTGCCCCCCAGCCTATGAGGCTGGCATCTGTAGTGACCACCTTCCAAGAAACCGGACTGAAGGGTTTCCCTTTTTCCAGATTCTGGGGCACCAACCACCAATGGAGGCTCTTGCGAACGGAAGGGGACAGGGACATTGGTAAGTCTAAAGCCTGAACTTTTTTGTTCCAGGCTGACAGTATGGCCCTCTGCAAGTTCCTTGAATGGAATTGACCGTAGGGTACTGCTTCGAATGAAGCCACCATTTTTCCCAGCAGCCTCATGCACAGGCGTATGGATGGTTTTCTTTTTGTACCCACTAAGTGGGTCAAATCTTTTAAAGACGACACCTTTTCTGGAGGTAAATCTTTCTCTGATTTGAATCCAGCCTTAGCCCTAAGTATTCCAGACTTCTGACTGGTCTTAGAGCTGACTTGTCCCGGTTGATAATCCAACCGTGATATTCCAGATACTTGATTGTCTTGTGAATAGCTACTTCCAGCTTTTCCACTGAGTGGTCTATTAGTAGCAGGTCGTCTAGATATGCCATTATCGTTACACCCTGTGTTCTTAGATTGGCCAATAGTGGGGCCAGAATTTTTGTGAACACTCGTGGTGCTGTGGCCAGACCGAAAGGTAAGGCTCTGAACTGAAAATGGCGCCCTTCTACTGCAAAGCGTAGACATTTCTGGTGGGCCGGAAAGATGGGAATATGCAGATAAGCATCCCTTATGTCGATCGAGGCTAACCATTCCTGCCCTTGTAGGGCGGTGGCCACCGATCGGATCGACTCCATCCGAAAAGTCCTGATATTTAGGAACTTGTTTAGCCCTTTTAGATTTAATATGGGCCTCACGTCCCCATTTGGTTTGGGGACTGTGAAAAGGTTCGAGTAAAACCCGAACCCACTTTCTTCCAGGGGAACCTTCATGATTACACCTTGGAGCAATAGTTGTTCTAGTGCCAGAAGGAGGGATCCTCTCTTCTGGGGATCGCTTGGCACGTTTGACCTCATAAATTGGGCAGGAGGAGTGTCTTTTAACTCCAGCTTGTATCCCAGACTTACTGCGGAGAGCACCCATCTGTCTCTGATGGTGTCCCGCCAGGTCTCTGTGAACAACTGAAGTCTTCCCCCCACCCGATTGAGTGGGGGCAACCCTTCATGACTTAGGGGGAGGTTTTGTACCTCTCTTGACCCAGGGTTTCTTGTTACCCTGTGATTGTCCCTGATTTCTGCCCCCTGAATTTGACCGCGGAGGCCGTCGGAACTGTTTCACAGCCGATGTGCCAGGGACTGGAGAAGTAGGCCTCTTAAAAGAAGGACTTCTACTCTTGTTCTTAACCGGTAAGAGTGAACTTTTACCGGTAGAAATTTTCTGGATATATTTGTCCAGATCTTCTCCAAATAAGCGTTCTCCATGAAATGGGAAGCTAACCAGCAATTTCTTACAGGGAGCTTCAGCAGACCAGTTTTTGAGCCATAGAAGCCTACGCATATGTACTACAGACAGCGTAAAGCGGGAGGCCTGTTGGATTGTATCCTTTATGGCGTCCACCGCAAAACACAAGGCTCTAGGTAGGTCAGCTAGGGCAAGAGCCTGCTGATCTGGTAAGTCCCTTAAGACTTGTTTCAACTGATCTTTCACCGCTTGGCAGACTCCAATCGCTGCTACCGCAGGTTGTGTCACCATGCTTGCTGTAGAGAAAGCAGATTTTAGTAAAGACTCCAACTTTTTATCTATTGGGTCTTTGAACATTGGAACATTATCTACTGGACATGTCAGTGATTTGTTCACAGAAGAGATGGCTGCGTCCACTGTAGGGACCCTCCATTTTTTAATGAACTTATCCTCCATGGGATAGATCACCGGAAATCTCTTGGGGGGAGTAAATATTTTATCAGGATGCTCCCAATCCTGGTAAATAAGCCCTTCCAATAAAGGGTGGATTGGGAAGGAACAGACAGCCTGGGGAGCTTTCAGCGACCCCAGCGAGGAAACCGTAGTGGTTGATGGTTCCGCCAGAGGCATTTTAAATGCTGATCGGACCATGTTAGTCAGAGACTGAACCCATAATCTTTCAGCCTGAGATGCTGAGAAAGGTTCTTCCACTGTTGATTCCTCCATAACTGAATCAACCTCATCCTGATCCCCTTCAGGTAGGTCGATCTCTGTGTGGGGCTGTTCCTCCACTAACAGGCACTCTGAAGGAGGAGACGGAGATCGGACGCGCTTTCCCTGTGACAGGGAAGCAGCGATCAATGCTGTTAATCTCTCTTCCAATCCTCCCAGAGTTGAGGATAAAACCTCCTCTGTTATATATACAGGAGCAGGTGGACTGGGGACAGCCGCAGCACCAGGCATTCCTGCGGGGTTTCTACGGCTACTGACCTCTGAATTCTCAGGGGAGATTGGTGCAGTACAAGCATGCCCAATATCCTCAGAGCCCGATGGAGACCCCTTTGGCTTCCTGGAAGACTTATTTCCGGAGTGTCTGGACGACATATCCTTTAAGCACAAAGCTGAGGTATTCCCGTCGTCATACACCAATTTTGCTGGTAATAGTCTAACACAGTTGCTGCTATATACCAGCTGGTGTCCACTAAAGTGCCTTTCTATGGGGATGCCTGCATCAACCGCCTCTGTGTGCCACTGTTTGTTGCTAGCTCTGTTTGCATCCAGCTGACACTTGTACTGTGTCTTTTATACATGCTGGGACGCCTGCACATGCGCAGAAGCGCCGCGCATCGAGCGTCATCCACCCGCCCCGCCCCTTTTTTTCATAGGAGGCGCGTGCAGAGGAAGTGGATTCCCACAGAGAACTTACCAACTGCCTGGATCTTTTGACTTGAGAAAACCAAAGATCCACATGACAAGAAAAAATGGACCACAGCGGCCTCTAGTGGTTTAACACAGGTACCGCGGTCCTCTTTTTTTTTTTTCTTGACTACTATTAAAATTTTAAATTTTTCAGTAGTTACAGGCATACACAGATATTAGCGGGAATACCGTTAGGTAACAGACAGAAAGACAAATTAGGCTTGGGGGTCCCCCAATAGAACCAAGTTCCTGGGGGCCCCCACTTACCTGTTCCCCGCCGCAGGACTCTGTTTGGTCCACAGAAGCCCAAACTTCACCTATCACGGCAGGCATTGTAATTAAACCTTCAGGGACCGGTTTCCCAAGGATTCCACTCCCCTGGACCTGTATAGCACCCTGCACAGAAAACATCTTGGTCGTGGGTATGACCAGAGCTCTGGATCCCAGGGTCCAGCCCTCCTAAGAGAGGCATTACAGGCAAAACCTTGCTCTTCTGTTGCAAGGCCTGGGTACCGACCGTTTAGCTATGAAGCTTTTTTGGTGGGATCCGGAACAGCTTACTAAGGCCCGTAAAAGAACCTGTACGCAAGCCCAGGAAAACACATGTTACTCTTTGGCCAACACCTTAGACACTGGCAAAAAACTGAGGTGCTCCCGGATGGGAGGGGCTTATATAGGGGAGGGTACTTCCGGTTTGGAAGTTGCCAGTGCCAGCACCTGAAGGTAAACTATATAACCCATTAGTAATGACTAAGTCGCTCTGTGTCCCGTGATGTACGAAAAAGAAAATATATAACTGCAGAGGTGATCAAATGCCACCACAAGAAATCTCTATTTGTGAGAAAAAAAGGACGTAAATTTTGTTTGGGAGCCACGTCGCACAACTGTCAGTTAAAGCGACGCAGTACCGATTCGCCAAAAAGTGCTCTGGTGTTTGGCCAGCCAAATGGTCCGGGGCTTAAGTGGTTAATCTAAGTGGTTAATCTTAAGTGGTTAACCCCTACTTTTTTTTACCGTCCTGCTAGCGCACCGCTCCAGTGTGAAAGCCCTTGGGCTTTCACATTGGAGAGACAGCAGCCGCTGTTTAGGCTCGGTTTGCAGGCGCTATTTTTAGCAGAATAGCGCCTGCAAACTGCCCCAATATGAAAGGGGCCTAATTATAGTGGGCTTTATTTCATTTATATTGACAAATTACTTTTCATCATGTTCCCTATACATATTGGCCCTTATTTACTAAAGGAAGAGAGTATGTTCACTTTCAAAGTACATTTTTATTTTACAAAAGGAATTTTCACTTATCTTAGTGAACGCGATACAAAAAGTGAAATTTCACTTTACAAAGTGTAGCAAGGTCCCAGGCCTCCTTTAGTTTAATGAGAACCTCCAGAGCCAGAGACAGCTGACATCCTTCTGTATAGAGTGGGTTGCAAGGCATGGTGGGCGTAATTTGAGGTACATTCATGGTGGCCAGACACTTTTGAATGCAAAGAGATTTATTTTCTCTTGAACAGAACGGTGGGAGAGAGGGTTTAGGGCCAGGACACCCTTGGATAGTTGCAATGTCAATTGGCAGACTCCGAGACTTCTACAGGTAGACAGCCATGCAGGGAAAGGCATCAAACAAGACACCACATCTGCATGTGTAGGAGCACTGTATCCTATGGCAACAGTCTTAGAACAGTTCCTAACACAAATTGTAACAAATTCCTTTACTTTAATACAGTCCATTCTCAGCCCACTGAGCTCCCAGTCTCTCTCACTAGACTTGCTGATTCACTGCCACTGAATCCCGTGAGCTCTTCTAATCTTCTCACTTAGTATGTTCCCCAAGCGTCACCCCACTGGCTGGGTCCCTGGCTTGGCACCTGCTGAAGTTTCCCGGTTGGTGGGAATACTGCTTTGGTACTTGCTTCAGCTACTCACTATGGTCCCTGGTAACAAGGTGGTTGGACCCTTAGTGGCGACAGCTTCCCCTCTACCTCCGACCATGAAAGGTTCTCTGGCCGGCAGAACCGCCATTTTTGGTTGGACTGCAAGCCGCAATCCCAACCCTACGCTGCTCTCTTGCTTCTGGAAAGGCCCTCAGACAGTCTAGCAGCCAGATGTGACCGGGATAGACCCAAACTCCGGCCTAGAAGCCTGGGCAGCACAACACACATCAACCCAGAGAGCCGTCCAGGTGGCACAGAACCCTGATCACCTGGCCTCACCCAAATAAATAGGCTCTCCCAGCACGCCAAGGGATCCAAGAAGATCCCTGTCCATTGGCTGAGATAACCTATCCATTTCTAATCTGTACTTGCAATGCCCTTGTCTTATCTAATGTCACCAGATACCCAGCCATCTACTGACAGAAGAGAGAAGAAGTGCAGCAATTCCAGACTTAGGGTGAACTCAATTGATCCCTAACAATTGGCCAAGGCCAATACACCTGGCAGGTAAATTTAGGAGCCACCTTACCTAGACATCAGGGTGCTACACAAAGCATACCCAATCATGTGCAAGGAAAAATTTAAAATTTTCAATGGATTTTTAAAACATTTTTCTTGGTTCAGCTGAAATTCAAGCAGTGGGTGGCACTGTTGGCACCACCCACAAACTTCTGAAAACTTTAATGTAAAAATAAATAAATGAAGGAGCCGGACAGAAAATTGTCAGACAACAGTGACTGCATTCAATCAGATATAGTCACTGTTTGGGTATTGATGCAGCTTTTGGTACTGCAGTTGCTTGAATACAATAGCTGTCAGGAGAAATTCTTTCATTTATGCCGTTTAGCGCACATGGGTGAGACAAGTAATGGGTTATGTATGGCTAACTTTAGCGAAGGAGTTGTAGTTGTGCGTTAAAAACAATCTTACCTCCTCCTCCACCATATGCTGCACAGCATATATAAAAGATTTAAGTGGAACTACCTTTTCTTATATTCATTCCAGTGTGGTTGTATCACTGAGTAGCTCCAGCTGCCCTGAGCCGGGGAGCACAGGACAACGGCTCTGAATTTCTGGACCCATGACGTCACCCGGCATCTCCCATTGCCTCTCCATTGTTGGCGTTCTCCCCCCTCCCCTTCCCTGGTGCTCTGACACAGGGGAGTTGAAGCCTCTGCAGCCTCTGCAGCCTCTGCATAATGTGACAGCCTTGGAGCAGATAAATAAAAAGTGAGGCCCGTAGTGGAGAAAAACAAAGAGCAAGTAACGGAGGGCTGGGCATGACCAGGTGCAAGGGAGCCAACAAAGGGTTAAGGTGGGAGGAGATGTGAAGGGGAGGTGGTAGGATGGAAAGGTCTTGTAAGGGGAGGAGCGGTATTTAAGGGGAGGCGGGACTTTCGGGAACAGACGGTAAGGAAGAAAAACAGGAGGCAGTTTTTCCCACCCACCCTCCCTGTGTTTTGTCTTGGTGTTGTTAGTTTGTTTTCTTTTATTTCAGGTTCACTGGATTCGGTCTTGGTCGTTGGTCTTTGATGGTGGAAGATAACAGATGTGATGGAAGTGGTGGGGGGCTCATCGGTGGTATGTGCCCCTCTGGGGTATTCCAGTGGAACAGTGTCTGCTGGAATAGTTGGTTGCACTGTGGAAAAAGGGGTTGTCTCCGAGCTGGTGATACGGCTGGAGGCCTGGTATGGTAAAAGGTCCCGTAGTGTAGTGGTGGTAATGTTAAGTTCGGGGTGCCGTCAAAGACCAGCTTCGTGTGTTTAAAAGTTGCCGTTAAAAAATGTTATGTGGAAAAATATTTAATTATTTAATAATTTTGTTAATATTTTTTTGAGGCCTCACTATTAGGCCGGGAGATACGGCCTTCATGAAAATTTTTTTTTTTTAAATAAAAAATAAATATTATATATAATATATATACACACACACTAAATTTTTACCGCATGAGTTAGTCAGCATTATTAATACCTTTCCCTCCCCCTTTCGTCTTTTTTTTTGTTTTCTTAAGAGGACCCACGATTAGGCCGGAAGTTTCGGCCTTCCTGATTTTTTTTAATACACTAAATCTATATCACATGAGGTAGCAAGTCTGTCAGTACTTTCTCCTCTCCCCCTTTTTTGAATTCTTTTTTTTTTTCTCTATTTCTTCTGCCCCTCCCCTTTCTTCCTTTTCCCTCCCCCACCTTCCCCTCCCTTTCCCTGTTTCCTTCTTTCTTTTCTACATACTCCTATCCTACTGTTAACTCTCCAAATTAATGGAGAAAGAGCATAGGGGGTGTAGTGACCTCACCCCTCTCACCCCTTCTCATTCTCGGCTTGTCTTTCTTTGTCTAGGGGTGTTAGTGCTGGGGGGAGGGATGAGATACACCACGGCCCATGTCCTCCATAGTGACGAGGAGAAGGCCAGAAAGATCAGGCTTTGCGTAGGTGTCCTAGAGTCAAGTCCTGCACTTCGTCCCTGACTCCTTTGCTCCTAGTAACCAGAGTTCCACACAGTGAATAGGTCCAACTCAGTTTTATTCTTCTCAGAGAATAAACACACAGAACGGTTAAGTTGGATTCTTTTGCAACAACTTAGTCTCAATGGGGTTAGGTTGAGGCACAATCCTTTCCCTTCTCTTGCCAAACACTGTGGTATCACCAGTGGCGAATAGTCACTGCCACTGACTATGTGAAATAGAACGTGAATTACCTTCACTAACACGGCCCCTGTCAGGGGAAGGATATCCGTCCAAGGGAGATACCGGAGGCCTCTCTGTCACCAGCGATGCTGCGCCGGACTCTCCAGAGAAGTTCTGCACACCAGACCTCACGAACTCAGACACGGGCACCCAAGGAGTTAGGGCCCCCTCGGATTCCTCCACCCTCACGAAACTCAGTCGAAGGTACTGAACCCCAGGCATCCGCCATAGTACCTCACCCCAGGCTAAAGGTGCCTGAGATGGACTCCATCTCCGCTCCGGCCAGGTCAAAGGCACCTGGGCCCGGAACACCGGGATGCCAGCACCCAAGCTGAAGGTGCCTGGGTGCGGCCACTTCCTTCGACTCTGCACTCTGAACCCCGACCCGTGGTAAGGGCGTCCGCCCCTTTTATCTCCTCTCCCTTCGCGCCACAGCGGGTTCCCCGCCCCGATGTACCAGCTCCTGGGGAGGACAAAAAGGCACAGTCCTGCGGTGTGAGTTCACCTCCGGCCCCCGGCAACAACTCCACCTATAGGCCCAGGGAACCTCGCACCACCAGAGTCCTCCAAGAACCATAAAAGGACCTCAGATCCCCTATCAATCAGTGCATCTGGGTTACACTACCACCCAGATGCTTCCCCTAAATTCAAATACCCGCTACAGGGGTAGAAGACAGGACATATCTCATTTGGACAAGAGGCTCCCCTAAGATATAAATTAATAAATCTTATGAAGGGACATGCTGGAAAGGATTAAACTGAGACCAAATAATTGTTATATTTGTAAATTTGTATTTATTACTTTGTGTATGTATGTATGTATTTAAATGTATGTAATGTTTTTTTCATGTCTGATAAAAATTAATAAATAAAAAAAAAAGAAAAAAGGGAAAAAGGTGGGACGGTAATGGGGGATATCCTGACTACACTGGTCAAGGTATTTCCACTGTTTGCTTTTTTAAAGGTTATGCAGCAAAAGGTAGGAGGAGGGAATGGTTTTAACACCTGTATCAAGCCCTTACTTCCACTTTTAGGCCTCATGCCCACTGGCGTTTTTACAGCTGCGTTTTTTGCAGCTTAAAAACGCCTGTCCATGTTATTGTAAATATTTTATATTTTTTTTGAGAAAAAAAACGTCGGAGCTAAAAACGCGACCGCGCGTTAGTGCGCGTTTTTTTTGCGCGTTAGTGCGCGTTTTTGCGCGTTTTTTGACGCTCGCGTTTTTTCCTGACTAATTCTGACGCTGAGGAACGCACTGGTCCTGGTTTTTTTTTACAGCTTACAAACGCCTATGCTCTTTACAGCTCAAAAACGCCTAGGTGGGCATGAAGCTATAGACTAACATGGACAGGCATTTTTAAGCTGTAAAAAACACTCAAAAACGCGGCTGAAAAAACGCCCGTGGGCATGAGGCCTAAAAATAAATCAAGTAATTATAAACATACTTGTCTGGGCAAATGTTGAACTGATTATTATTATTTTTTTTTTTCTGTTTATTTTTTTTGTAGTAGACTGGTTAAATTTCTCAATGTGACCAGTTGTTGATTTCTGCGATGTGCGGTTTACTGTTGTGTGCATTTACTATAAATCTCAATAAGAAGTAATTTACGAAAAAAATATATAATTATAAACCCTCATTAGCCCTTTTCACATACCAATGCCTGTAGATATTATTCTGTGGCCTTTGGTCAGCCTGTATTCCTGAATAATATCGATCATTGAATCAGGTCCTGTAAACTTTGTTCTGCTTCCGGCTGTAAAAACAAGATATGAAACTTTATTATGTCTAGTTTCACAAATTTACCTCAATTGCGCGATTAAAATTCCATGATCAAAATCATTAATGTGATTGTAAAGTTATCATTTATTTTTACTTAACATATTATATTTTTCTGCTCTAAGCAATGGTTTTGCACAGAGCAGCCCCAAACACTAGCGTTGCTAGCCAGGTGCGGGGGGGGCGGGCCGCACCCGGGTGACACCCACCAGAGGGTGACACCCGTGGGTAGCGCAGCGGCACCACACTGACATCGCCCGCCTGCTGCCCTGTGCCTTAGGCTTACGCTGCGGCTGTGTCCCTCAGTGGAGCGGAAGGAAGCCGCCGCCCCCTCTGCCTCCTCTCTGTTTACATCCACAGAGGAGGAGGAGGAGCCCGCGCTCGAGGGACACACCGCTGTGTGTATCTGCCGCTCTGTTCTGAGGTCTGTAAGGTAAGGGGGGCATCTTTACTGATGGGGGAGGGGGTGTCTGTACTGCTGGGGTTTGCACCAGGGGGGGGGCTGTAACTGAGGGGGGTGTCTGTACTGAGGGGGGTGTCTGTACTGAGGGAGGTGTCTGTACTGAGGGAGGTGTCTGTACTGAGGGAGGTGTCTGGTACTGAGGGGGGGGGTCTGTAACTGAGGGGGTGGGTCTGTTACTGAGGGGGTGGGTCTGTTACTGAGGGGGTGGGTCTGTTACTGAGGGGGTGGGTCTGTTACTGAGGGGGTGGGTCTGTTACTGAGGGGGTGGGTCTGTTACTGAGGGGGTGTCTGTTACTGAGGGGGTGTCTGTTACTGAGGGGGTGTCTGTTACTGAGGGGGGTCTGTTACTGAGGGGGGTCTGTTACTGAGGGGGGTCTGTACTGAGGGGGGTGTCTGTAACTGAGGGGTGTCTGCACTGAGGTGGGGGTGTCTGTACTGAGGGGGAGGTTCATACTGAGGGAGGCGGGTCTATATTGATGGCGGGGAGTCTGTACTTAGTGGAGCGGGTTTGTACTGAGGGAGGGGATCTATACTGTGGGAGTGGAGTCTGTAGTTGTTGGGGGGTGACACCATTTTTTTTCGCACCGGGTGACACCAACCCTAGTGACGCCACTGGCCCCAAACCTCCTCTTCTGGGATCCCCCGCTGGCTCTCCCAGCTCTTCTTCTCCAAGTGCAAAGCAAGCTGTTATGCGGGCACTCGTGTGGGCTCAATCCCGAACAGGGCTGTGTAGGTCTATTGACTTACACAGCTCAGTCCCACCCCCCTCTCCCTCCACTCAGGATTTGACTGATAGCAACAGGAGCCAATGGAGAGAGAGAGAGAGAGATAGAGATCTGACTGAGGGAGCTGACCGTGGAAGGCTTTTATTTTAATGCAGAGAATGCATTAAGGTAAAATAAAAAAAACTTTAAACCTTTACAACCACTTTATCCTTAAAAGTGAATGTGACCTTACTTATAAGGTCCCTACAGAACTTCCTTGGATCATAGTCCCAGGTTGTATTTGGAGCCTTTAAGGTGGAGGTGGCACTGAACTCAAAAAGTGAGGATTTGCTATATGGAACATCTAGAAGTGTTAAATGTACCAAAGCAGTACCTACAAATTATACCTTTTATCTGAAATTCCTCCTGGAAAACAGTACTGAATTTCCTGGAGTGTGAGGGTGCCTAGGCATTTCTGTTCCTCCTACAGCCTCATACCGGTATATCCACAGTGTGAGATCTGGTGATATTTGGTGATGTCACTATTTTCTTTTGCTGTTCTCCTTGCTTGAAGTTCTCACACGAGAAAACAAAGCCCTGTCCCTACAAGATGGCCTCCTACACCCAGAGACAGACACTTTTTTTTGGCACAGCTCCTCTAACTTTTTCAAATTTGAACCCCAACTGAAGTTTTGTTTTTTAAGGCTGTCAGGCAGCATAACTATAATAAACAACATGGCTTTTATATGTTAGAGTAGGGGTCCCCAAACTAAGGCCCAAGGGCCACATCTGACCCACTACTAGATTTTACCTTGCCCACAGCAACTCTGAAGTGATGGGGGCTTCTGATGTGAAAGGGAGACTCTGATGGAAAGGAGGGGTGCTCTGATGTAATGGGGGCTTTTGATGTAAAAGAGGGAATCTGATGTGAAGGGAAGCTCAGGTATGAAAGGGGGACTCCTATGGAAGGGGGGCTGTGATGTAATGGAGGATCTTCTGACGTGAAAAGGGAAACTTCTATAGCAAAAGGGGGAACTTGTGATGTGAAGTTATCTCTCAGAATGTGTTTATTTGCTTAAGTTTTAATCATCAATTCATAAAACTAATTTTTTTTGGCCCACGAAGAGGTCTATGTACTGAAAAGATTAGCGACCCCTGCATTAGAGCCCAAAATTATAAGAAGCTAGAGAGCTGGAACCACTGCGCTTTTATGGTATATGTTTTTGGGGGCACTGTACTAAATAGCATCACGGCGCACTTTGGCAACCTCACCTTGGGTGTCAGAGGACCTTGTCCCGGCACTGCAGCTACCAAAAAACGGAGATATCAATTTTGAGTGCGTGTAAAAAATCTCTCAGTTAAACTAAAACCTTTTGAGAGGGAGTCAACTTCTCTACCTTTTCATTACCATTCACTATTCATAACAATTTAGGTCGGACATATATGGATCGAAAATCGGCTGGGTCAGCATGTGGGCAGGTGCAGCGTGGTGCAGCAGCAGTAATCAGAGTACAGATGCAGTAACAGAACTGTATTTTAAATGTGGTTTAAAACAGTACATCTAACCAGCAGGAAGTCAACTCAACTAGGCGCACTCACAATAGGTTGCAGCGAGTAGTGTAAAAGCCAGTTACCTCTGTCTTGAGGAATGGAATGCAGCCTGGCCGGTCTGTGCCTAAACAGGGAGGTTTCCAGGAAGGATAGCGTGTCCCTGATCTTTTCCTACTCATCTGGAACCTCTCCCTACCACTAATACTGTTCCTACACTATTCACACACAAAAAGCATGCCAAGCTCGGGAGCCAGAGTCTTAAATAGACTCTGCCCGACCAAAGATGGCCACTAGAGTCACATGGGGTAGCAATGTCTAACAGATAGCTTTCTTAGTGACCTAGGGAACCATGTTCCTCTTGACTTCCTCTCCTTCTGCAATGCTGTTGCAGATGAGCGCCACCTACAGTGGGGAAAACCGACTGCACCTGCCTTCAAGCATGGACCAGACAAATTTTGATCCATGTATGTGCAAAGATATAGCCTGCAATGCTGATCAGTGTGAAGAATTTCTTTATCAGCCTCAAGTGTGTGGATGGGAGAATCTGGTACATTTTTTTAATTCAACCCGCTGGTTGAGCAAAAAAAAAAAAAACGAAAAAAAAAAAAACGGATCCATCTCTGGGCTGCCTTCGTTATTGCCAATCAAGCTTACCTTTGATTACACAATGGCCAGTCTTTGTTTCCTCAAACGGGTGTCTGCAGGGGCCACAAACATTACTTCCTGGTGCACAAAATTCTCTCTTCAGCAAGACGCAGTCCAGGTTACTTGGACAACGGCTGTCCACTGTGTGGAGAAAATAAAGATATTAGAAGATGAAAACTGTAGTTACGGCTTACAGTACACTGAGGCAGATTCATATTACTCAAAAAAAAAAAATAACCCACTCCCAGCGCTTATGATCAAAAATTCCCCAATATATATATATATATTACTCTAGTACCTAACTATAATAACAATTAGAATCAAAACAAATATGCGGAATAAAATCCAACATTAGCAGCACTCAAGTTTAAATATTAAAAAGTCCATGTAATTGGATGTAAGAATCCATCCATATAAATCACTTACGTTGATTGTATAAAAACACAAATAAAAGTTCATCCATGCGTTCCATACGATATGTATCCTAATTACCGTATATACTGGAGTATAAGCCGACCCGAGTATAAGCCGAGGTACCTAATATTACCCCAATAAACTGGGAAAACGTATTGACTCGAGTATAAGCCTAGGGGGGAAAATGTGCCCATTGCCACCTCACTGTGCCAATTGCCCAACCTTACTGTGCCCATTGCCACCTCACTGTTTCACCTCACTGTGCCCATTGCCACCTCACTGTGCCACCTTACTATGCCCAACCTCACTGTGTCCATTGCAGCCTCCCTGTGCCCGAGTGTACCTGAAAATCTTCTTATACTGCGGCCGGCGTCCATTGTTTAAATATCGCGGCTTTCTCCTGGTCCCTTCCGTGATAGGCGTTTCCAGCAAACACTGTGTTGAGTGTTCCGCCTATCATGGAGGTCCTCTCATTCTCGGACTCCGTTTCCCAGCAGGCACTGTGTTCAGTGTTCCGCCAATCTTTTAGGTTTTTTTGTTTATTTTTGTTTATTTTATGTTTTATCCAGTCCAACTTGATTTACTTTCACCTTCACTTTTCAAAAGGGACTGGAACTAATTATTCACACACATGTTCTGGTAAATTCTCGTTCAGCAGTCATTTGTTTTCTTCATTTTTGCTTTCACATAATATTTACATATAAATTGATCCTGGCTATATAAACTACACATTATTCTGGGTTCTCCCACATTCTTGCATTTTTCACCTATTTTTTCACTAACTTTTCCTTTATTTTAGTACTTATCATATTCAGATATGATTAAACCACGTCTCATTATTTATTCATATCATTTATTTATATTTTCTACACACACACATATATATTCCTTTTCACGTTTTTCTTTTTTTCACTGATTGTAGCGTTTGAGAAAGATTCCTTCCCCTTTTTTTACAGTGATTGGCAGGTCACATTTTTTCACTATTCCATTTGAATCACTCATTCACCAGTCAATCATTGAATTATTGTTTTCACGTGGTGTCAGATCACATGATCTTCCTTTTTTTAGGGTATATATTAGTTTAACTTTTGTGCATTGGGTAGCTATGAATAAGCACTAGCACAGTGCGAAACATGTTAGCCAGATTTTTTTGACCTGTGTACCGTTGTACAGTGTGCATTTTGGATTTCCTATTTTAATAAAGGCTTTTATCTTTGGAGTGCTGCAGTCCAGAAGACTTTTTTGTTCCTGTTTGCTGTTAGTAGCATTGTCTGCACCCTTGGCTGCTGGGAGGAGGTGATTGGAGGATTCCCACACCTGAGCGGCTCCCTTTTTTTTCTGCTTCTCACAAATCTTCTGGAACCTGCTTCTCAGTGCCGTCCAGCTCGGAGTGGATTCTCATCTCTCCATCTACTTTATCCGCACATGGTTTATCCCAGCAACCAGCCTATTATGGATACCAACTCACCAACTACACCTGCAAACGGACCTGGTCACAGCAGAACTTTCATGGCACCTTCTGATAATCCTCTCAGATTGGGCTCGCAGGCTTCCCAGCTTCAACCCACGGATGACAGAATAGTCTCTTTGACTAGTATATTTAGGAGACTTGAAGTGGTGATGGCCAAGGAGATTAGGCTATATTGGGATATCAACTCCCTTTCTGAATATGTGGTATTATTGCGCATCCCTCTGGGGCTCAGGATCAAGAAGTTCCCGACTTCTGACCTTTTAAATGATGCTCTCAAGCAGGAGTGGACTGATACACTTAGCTCATGCTCCCTAAAACTAATGGAGATACTTCTCAAATCTAAAAATGAGGAACTCAGCATCATACAGACCGAGATGGCTGATATTCAGAAAAGCCTCACAGATTTACAGACTCACCCGGAGTTTACAGAGCTGGATAGTCGCCTTAACAACAAGCTAGACAAAATTGGAAAAACATGTCATTGCCACCAAAACCAGCAAAATGACCCGCGACAGGGTGGACTATGAAAGTGGCAATGTGTATACGTGGAAGAAAGTACAATTTTTGTCTGGGCGATCACGAAGGAAGAATTCTTTTAAAAAAGTCAGTTTCTCTGATCCTGAATATGATCTGACCAATGACACGATGGCTGCATCGGCTTCGGACTCCTCACCAGAGCGTCCCCCGAGATCTCCTATCCCTCATCACTCACAGAATGGAACACTGCCTGAAAACCCTCAGGGGGTTACACAGAAAAGCGAAGCAGAAAAACGACACAAGAAAACCAGGAGAGGAGGAAAAAGACACTCGCACACAAATAAGGACACCATACACCTTACAATGGAGGAAGAAGTAGATACTTCTAATGTCATTAACATTTCAAAAAGGAGTTTAAGTGGTGAAGAAAAATGTCTTTTATCCAAAGGGTTGAATTTCTGTCCTACCAGGCATTTCAATCTTTTTAACACACTATTGGATGTTAACAAGTTCTCTCGCAGTTTAACGCTCAAGAAGCACTACTTTGATCTCCCCACAGAGGAAGCGGACACCTCCTCCGGTGACCAGGACATGGGTGAGTCTCCTTCTTCACCGGTTTTATTTTCTGAAGTGTGTGCTCTTCAAGAGCTTACAGATTTGGCCTTTGAGTCCAGTCCTTGTCCTGTTGACCCCACTGATATCCCAAACAGCATTTCGGTCAAGCTTAGATCGGATTTTTATCCGGTGGGGTCACAGGGCAAGGATCTTGACCTTTTCCAAAAAATGGTCGAGAAGGATCTCACCCATCTAGCCCGTAATTGCCGCAGGGGGTCGACGGTACCCAGCAATTTGTCCCCATCAGAACACAATGCCCTCAAAAATCTTGCTTCAGACATGAGCATTGTAATTTGAAATGCGGACAAAGGTGGGTTGGTGGTAGTATTAGACTCTGACAGTTACAAAGGTGAAGCTCTACGTCAGTTGTCAGACAACAACACTTACACTCCATTAAAAAGTGATCCCACCATCCCTTTTACTGGTCAACTCTCCTCCCTGCTAGACATAGCAGTTCACACAGGCATTTTTTCAGCACAAGAAAAACTGCTTTTCATTCCTGTTAACCCTGTCATGCCAGTGTTCCATCATCTGCCTAAAGTGCACAAGGGCCTGGACCCTTTGATGGGCAGGCCCATAGTGGCGGGAATTGGGTCCTTAAACGAACGTCTGGGGGAGTGGATAGATGGCCAGATTCAACCTATGGTGACCAACCTCCCAGGTTACTTACGTGACACCAAGCAATTATTAATCAAGCTTAGGGATTTTCAGTGGAAAACAGAATACAGATGGATCACATGTGATGTGGCCAGTCTGTATTCGAGCATCCATCATGATCTAGGTATTTTGGCAGTGTCTGCCTTTCTTAAAGAATCTGGGAGATACTCGTTAATTTTACAGGAATTTATTTTGTTGTCACTGGAGTATCTACTTACGCACAATTTTTTCATGTTTGACGGGGGCTATTATCTCCAGAAATGTGGGGCCTCCATGGGAGCCAAGTTTTCACCTTCCCTGGCCAATCTCTACATGGGATTTTGGGAGAGGTCCCGCATTTTTGGACATGATAGCCCCCGACGCCTAGACACGTCTTCTTTTGTAGATTTATTGATGACCTCCTGTTTGTCTCCTCTAATGGGGATATGGAGCTACAGACATGGCTGGATCACTTAAATGACAACTCTATGAATCTCCGTTTCACAGGGAAAATTAGTGCCATATCAATTGACTTTTTAGATGTAAATCTGTCAGCTGTCAATGACAGGGTAGCCACTAGCATTTACAGAAAACCCACAGCCGGTAACGCACTCCTAAGAGCCGACTAGGGTCACCTCAGCCACACCATCCGGGGGGTCCCGGTCGGCCAATTTCTTAGACTCCGACGGCTGTGTAGCACACCTGAGGATTTTACTAGTGAAGCTGCCAACATGACTCAATGGTTTATTGCTAGGGGTTATCCACCTAAAATGGTTAAAAAAGCCCTTGATTCTGCCATTGCTATCCCCAGGGAAACATTACTTCAGAAACACTCCAACAAATCCAAGAATCCATCAGCCATGCCATTTAAAGGGGTCCCGGTTTTTTCCACACCATTTAGTCATGAATTCAGCAAAATAAAATCCATTGTTGATAAATATCTTCCAATTTTGTTGAACGATTCTGTTTACCATGAGATTCTTTCTAAAGGGGTTAAAACCGTATCTCGTAGAGCTCCCACTTTGGGTAGTCGCCTATCACCTAGCCTGTTTCTCAGTAAATCCCCAGCAGCTAATTGGTTGCACTTTCAGGGTACCTTCCGATGCGGTATGACTAACTAATTATTGTAGACATATCAAAACAGGTGACATAGTTCAATCTAGCACTAATCACAATATCTTTAACATTAAGCAATTCATTAATTGCAATACCAAGTTTGTGGTATATGTGATAAAGTGCGAATCATGTAACATCCAGTATGTCGGAAGAACGACCCGCAGACTCAAAGACAGGCTGTATGATCATTTGTATGATATCCAAAAGGACAGGAATACAAACGTTGCCAGGCATTGGGTCTCTGTGCACCATAAAAATGTATCAAGTCTGTCCATCCAGGGAATCGAGAAAATTAGTACCCCTATCAGGGGAGGAGACAGGTTCAGGACACTGTGCAGGCGTGAGGTCTTTTGGATTTTCTCACTGGATACGAGAATTCCGTCTGGTCTCAACTTCGAATGGGATGTTTCCCACTACTATGATTAGCCCTCGCGCCTGCACAGTGTCCTGTCCAAAAGTGTTTCTTCCCACATGCAGCATGGTAGGTGCAGTTCACAGTCAATATCTGATTTATGTTTTGTTTCGCCTTGCTTTAGCTTTTTTTGGTTGCGGGGATATTACAATGTATACAACGTATATAAATCATTGGGTGTTGGTCAGGTTTCCATTGCAACATGCCCAATATCCACACCACCACTGCCCATTATTGCTTGCCAGCCATATAACATTCTAAAGTTCTGTTATTTTACAGGGACCTTTTGTCTTTTCTTTTTTCCTTTTAGTTCTGGATTTTATCCATATTTCATTCAGGAAATCGAATGGACTTGGTCTTTTCTCTTTTGCACAAGTCTCCAACCAGTGGCCGATTGATTTTGATTTTAATTGTGTTAAAAGTTTATATGTGGGTATTTTACATACTGTACATGTGTATTCTGGTTATCTTTTTGTTTTAGGTCATATTGTGCTTTAGTTTGTGACCAAGGATTCTGTGTAGCCCTTATGAATACACACATATACACAGTTTTTGTATTTGGTATTCATGGATCATACGCATCCTTCATCTGGTTATTTATTTGTGGCATCCTATATGTTAATTTGATGATAGACAGGCATGTATGTTAATGTTCACGTTTTGTTCTACACATCTATGGGGTTAATTCAT
Organism: Rana muscosa; assembly: GCA_029206835.1. Lineage (NCBI taxonomy): Eukaryota > Metazoa > Chordata > Amphibia > Anura > Ranidae > Rana > Rana muscosa. The sequence continues at coordinate 70,076,437 of CM055125.1, forward strand.
TGATCTTGTATGTGTTTGGATCCTATGGCGGGGTTTTGGATTTTTATGACATTTTTTGCCCTGATTCATGCCACACATGTAGCGATATCGTGCATTTGTTCAATGCACTATTCACACACAGACGGTCATGGCTGGATTGGTCATTGGAATAACTCTCCATTTTCTACACCATACCCCATTTATGTCATACACATATACATGCCTCTTTCTGAAATTCGAAATGTGAAACTTGAAATTCCAAACTTACATGCAAGTTTTTACACATGCATTTCCTTTTTTACTATTTTATTTTCCAGTTTTTTCATTTACATTACATAGGGTTCTGGCTTGGGATACATAAAGATCTTCCCACACTTAACCAGTGATTTCACAGCTTGCATCAATTAAACACGATCTACACATAATATTATCAGTTGGTAAGTGACAGCTACCGACATAAGTCTAACAATTTCATGTGCATACAGGCACATTGATTGCACGCGTTGCATATGTTCAACAGCGGTTCGGGGTGCTGCACATAAGACACACATTTACATACAGCAAATATCACAACACAATATAAGTTTAATTAAATCAACTTAAACAGTAGTCTTTCTTCCACAGTTAATACACATATAATATTGATAATGATATAATTGATAAATAGTTCTTCTTTTTTTTTTTTTTATAAATCACACAAAAAATAGGAATATGTTAAGGTAGTCAGGATCAAGAATAGCACATTGATGAATTGAATACACTGACACGCTCACACAAAATAACCAAAAATAAATAAAAACATTCATATAAAAAACAAAAAACAAAGTAACGAATAATGTACATTTAAATACAATGGCATAAGAATGTTGCAGTTTACATTGATCCATCACACTCAGTATCGTATGGTCTAGAATGCGCTCTGCTGGATTAATTCACTTTCAGAGCCATTTCTGTTTATTGTGCCCACTATTATTATTTTTACTATATTTTATATGAAACACGTATTCTCACATCTTTTAGGTTTTTTTGTTTATTTTTGTTTATTTTATGTTTTATCCAGTCCAACTTGATTTACTTTCACCTTCACTTTTCAAAAGGGACTGGAACTAATTATTCACACACATGTTCTGGTAAATTCTCGTTCAGCAGTCATTTGTTTTCTTCATTTTTGCTTTCACATAATATTTCCATATAAATTGATCCTGGCTATATAAACTACACATTATTCTGGGTTCTCCCACATTCTTGCATTTTTCACCTATTTTTTCACTAACTTTTCCTCTATTTTAGTACTTATCATATTCAGATATGATTAAACCACGTCTCATTATTTATTCATATCATTTATTTATATTTTCTACACACACACATATATATTCCTTTTCACGTTTTTCTTTTTTTCACTGATTGTAGCGTTTGAGAAAGATTCCTCCCCCTTTTTTTACAGTGATTGGCAGGTCACACATTTTTTCACTATTCCATTCGAATCACTCATTCACCAGTCAATCATTGAATCATTGAATTATTGTTTTCACGTGGTGTCAGATCACATGATCTTCCTTTTTTTAGGGTATATATTAGTTTAACTTTTGTGCATTGGGTAGCTATGAATAAGCACTAGCACAGTGCAAAACATGTTAGCCAGATTTTTTTGACCTGTGTACCGTTGTACAGTGTGCATTTTGGATTTCCTATTTTAATAAAGGCAGTGGCGTCACTAGGGTTGGTGTCACCCGGTGCAAAAAAAAATGGTGTCACCCCCCAACAACTATAGTCCCCCCTCAGTACAGACCCCCCTCCACTAACTATAGATCCCCTCCCTCAGTACAAACCCGCTCCACTAAGTACAGACTCCCCGCCATCAATATAGACCCGCCTCCCTCAGTATGAACCTCCCCCTCAGTACAGACACCCCCACCTCAGTGCAGACTGCTCCATAAGTACAGACACCCCCACCTCAGTGCAGACCGCTCCATCAGTACAGACACCCCCACCTCAGTGCAGACCCCCTCAGTTACAGACATCCCCTCAGTTACAGACCCCCCTCGTACAGACACCCCCCTCAGTAACAGACCCCCTCAGTAACAGACCCCCCTCAGTAACAGACCCCCCCTCAGTTACAGACACCCCCCTCAGTACCAGACACCCCCCTCAGTACCAGACACCCCCCTCAGTACAGACACCCCCCTCAGTACAGACACCCCCCTCAGTAACAGACACCCCCTCAGTAACAGACACCCCCTCAGTAACAGACACCCCCTCAGTTACAGACCCCCCTCAGTACCAGACCCCCCCCTCAGTACCAGACCCCCCCCTCAGTACCAGACCCCCCCCTCAGTACCAGACCCCCCCCTCAGTACAGACACCCCCCTCAGTACCAGACACCCCCTCAGTACAGACACCCCCTCAGTACAGACACCCCCTCAGTACAGATACCCCCCTCAGTACAGATACCCCCCTCAGTACAGATACCCCCCTCAGTACAGACACCCCCCTCAGTACAGACACCCCCCTCAGTACCAGACACCCCCCTCAGTACCAGACACCCCCCTCAGTTACAGCCCCCCCTGGTGCAAACTCCCTCTTGTGCAGACCCCAGCAGTACAGACACCCCCTCCCCCCATCAGTAAAGATGCCCCCCTTACCTTTCAGACCTCAGAACAGAGCGGCAGATACACACAGCGGTGTGTCTCTCGAGCGCGGGCTCCTCCTCCTCCTCCTCTGTGTATGTAAACAGAGAGGAGGCAGAGGGGGCGGCGGCTTCCTTCCGCTCCGCTGAGGGACACAGCCGCAGCGTGAGCCTAAGGCACAGGGCAGCGGGCGGGCGATGTCAGTGTGGCCGCTGCGCTACCCACGGGTGTCACCCCTCTGGTGGGTGTCACCCGGGTGCAGCCCGCCCCCCCGCACCTGGCTAGCAACGCTAGTGAATAAAGGCTTTTATCTTTGGAGTGCTGCAGTCCAGAAGACTTTTTTGTTCCTGTTTGCTGTTAGTAGCATTGTGTGCAACCTTGGCTGCTGGGAGGAGGTGATTGGAGGATTCCCACACCTGAGCGGCTCCCTTTTTTTCTGCTTCCGCCAATCACAGACGTCTTTTCATCCTCGGACAAGAAAACGTCCATGATAGGCGGAACACTGAACACAGTGTCTGCTGGGAAACGGAGTCCGAGAATGAGAGGACCTCCATGATAGGCGGAACACTCAACACAGTGTTTGCTGGAAACGCCTATCACGGAAAGGACCAGAAGAAAGCTGTGATATTTAAACAATGGACGCCGGCCACAGTATAAGAAGATTTTCAGGTACTGACTCGAGTATAAGCCGAGGGGTGTACTTTCAGCCCTAAAAAAAGGGCTGAAAAACTCGGCTTATACTCGAGTATATATGGTATTTGACCGTCACCACACCTCGTGAGATCTCACCCCTATGGTAGTGAACTCACCGGATAAACAATAGGTATGAGCCTGTATATTCATCCATTCAGGGAGCAGCAAACAGGTCCATCCATCTAAAGGACCGCCCTCTAACGAAGTGATGACGAAATGCGTCAGCCGTGACCACGCAGCCATCCAGTCTGTCGATCAGCTGCCAGCTCGACCCGTGTATGGCACCGTGTGAGAGATCCATTAGGCGGTGAGAGTTATGAAAGATCGTGACAGAACTGTCTATGTTTAAATGCTTTTATATTACATCTTACATCCAATTACAAGGACTTTTTAAGATTTAAACTTGAGCGCTGCTAATGTTGGATTTTATTCAGCATATTTGTTTAGATTCATAATGCTACATGTAATGACGCTGTTTTACTAAAGGAGTTGAGAATGTTAGTACAATGAAGTGTGAAAATATTCACTTCAATTGGCTAATCATGTGATTGGCAAATCCCTGTTTTCTTATTTCATCTACACCTGACTGAATATTTTATTGTTTGAATATTCTCAGCTCCTTTTGTAAAGTATACTCACTTAATATGCTTGCACTGCCTCTGGCACACAAGGTAATCTGAATGGAATCTGTTTGAATCCTTCAAATTGGTATGCAGTCTCAAACAAGGTTTATTTTCTGCACCATATTGTTTTTTTATTTGTTTTTATTTTACATACTTCGGCACTGGTGATACTTGTCCCTCTAAATAAAAAATGATTAATTCTCCTGCAGCCTTAAAATGAATGTTAAGGCAAAACAAAAAAAATATATGCAGTATATCACTGCAGTCATGCACATTTTCCCATGTTTTATCCCAAAGATTCTGCAGTACAGAAAAATACCTGTTGATCTGTCAGAAATGCACATCACACATTTAGAGTAGTGTCAGCCCTGCCCAGTTTTCTTTTGCTAAACTGCTCAATCCATTCCACTGTCTTCAATTGCAAAGCCTAGTCACTAACTGACTTGTAGTCTCAAGATGACAGTCTAAATCAGGGGTCTCCAAACTTTCTAAAGAAAGAGCCAGCTTACTGTCCTTTAGACTTTAGGAGGGCCGGACTATGGTCATTTGGGAGTCAAAATTGTGCTGGTGTCCGTGGGAGTAAACAATGCCCCATCGTTGGTGTCAGTAGGAGGAATAGTGCCCTGTGGTTGGTGTCAGTGGGAGGAATAGTGCCCCATGGTTGGTGTCAGTGGGAGGAATAGTGCCCCATGGTTATTGTCAGTGGGAGGAACAGTGCCCCATGGTTGGTGTCAGTGGGAGGAATAGTGCCCCATGGTTATTGTCAGTGGGAGGAACAGTGCCCCATGGTTGGTGTCAGTGGGAGGAATAGTGCCCCATGGTTGGTGTCAGTGGGAGGAATAGTGCCCCATGGTTGGTGTCAGTGGGAGGAATCGTACCCCATGGTTGGTGTCAGTGGGAGGAATCGTACCCCATCATTGGTGTAAATAAATTAATGTTGATGTTAGTAACAGGAATTATGCCCCTTTGCTGACGTCAGTGGAAGGAATAGTGTATTGCATCAGTGGCAGGAGAATTGTCCCAAGGGCCAGGAAAAAAGCAAGCAAAGGGCCGCATCTGGCCCCAGGGCCATAGTTTGGAGACCACTGGTCTAAATCAGGGATCCTCAAACTACGGCTCTCCAGCTATTGCGGAACTACAAATCCCATGAGGCATTGCAAAACTCTGACATTCACAGACATGACTAGGCATGATGGGAATTGTAGTTCCTGAACACCTGAATAAAGGGGTCACATTATGGGGCCACTTTCCTGAGATTGCGGCCTCCCTAGCACAAATTTAAAAGGTAAATTATTAAGTTAGGTTTAGCTGCATTAGTACAGTGGGGTTAGGGGCCCGCCCCTTTTGGGGCCGGTCCACAAGGAAGCAAGAAGAGCCAATCAGGTTTCAGGGAACTTTCTGGATTTTGGGATTGCTTATAAAAGGGCCAGCAGGCGCAGGGTTCTGCCTCTTTTCAGCTGAACAAGCAGGAAGATTTGAGCTCTTACCTTACACAGAACATCTTACATGATGGAAGCGCTGGTGATGCAGCTATTAGAGAAAGCTGGCAGCTCAGGAGGAGAGGCATGGCTTAGACGCTGCCTGGAGTCAGCCCCGGAGGAAGAAGGATGGCTGCTGGAGCAAGAGGGTGGAGACTTGGTAGCGAGCGGCGAGAGGAGGAATGACACTGACATGGTGCAGGGAGTTCCTGAACCAGCTCCGCCTGCAAAAGCGAGGAGACGCGCACCGCCGGAGAGGGAAGGAGGGGCTTCCGCAGAAGCTACAGACACCCGTGCGCCGCTAGTGATGCTGAGGGAAGATGGCGGCGGTGTGACGTCACGAGGCCGCCGCGGAGGTCAGAAGAGGCGGACCTGTTCGCAGTCGCCGGCTGGAAGAGGAGGACGGCGCGGCCAGCGGTCTCCCGGGAACCAGCGCTTAGAGTGTCAGCAAGGCACTCAGAACACAGACATGCCACAGCATGCAACAGGTGAGCAGATGCTACAGGTGCAAGACCCCCCTTCAATACTGGAGCAGGTGGCTCAGCAGCAGGTGTTGCAGGCTCCAGCTGGTGGTGAGTTAAACCAATTGCATGTACTATCTGGTTTGGTAGGCGCTTTGTCTTCCATAATACAATCACTGTCTAAAGGTTCAGCACCTGCTGTGTCTGCTGCTTCTATTTCTGTTAACCCTTCTGTGTCATCTCTTACTCCAGTACTGTCTAGTCTGCCTGTCAGCTTACTATCTCAGCTAGATAAAGTTTCTGCTATGCAGTCTGACAAATCAGCTCCTGAGCTCTTGCAGACGGCTGGGCAAAGGTTACTGGTCCCTGAGATATATATGAAAGATTCCATGCCATGTGAAATGTCCCCTTTAGGATACCATTTAAGTGTAAATGTTAAGGAAAAGATTTGGAAAGGGGAATATGTTGACATTCTTTCTCTCCTGCCTGCGCATAAAGAATTTGTTAGAACAGAAAGGAGGGGGGAGGAGAGAAGCGAAGAAGAAAGGCGCAGGGCAATCCCTAGGTCGTTTAACAATTGGCTTCAAGCCTTTTGTATTTATTCTGGCATTATGGCGGAGAAGCACCCGGAAAGGTGTGGGGGTCTTTTCCAGCATCTAGATCACATCTTGGAAGCCTATAAAAATTTTGGGGGCCTGGGGTGGTTTTTCTATGACGAATCCTTTCGTCAGAAACTGTCCATTCACCCGTCTCTAAGGTGGGGTATGAAAGATGTGGGCTTGTGGCTCAATTTGATTGTGCCACAAAGGCAGGTAGCGCCTAGACAACCCGCTGCGACAGGGTCGACAGCGGCCTTTAGGAAAGGCTGCTGTTTTGCATTTAATGACAGCCAGTGCCGCTGGAATAATTCATGTAAATACAGACACGAATGTGCCATTTGTGCGGGGACGCACCCAGCGGCAAAATGTTTTAAGCGGAATGCAGTGACAGGAGCTAGCCCGGTCCAGCATATTTTTCCCAAAAGCCTGCACGCCAGTGAGGCTGGAAAAAATGCGCCCGTGGCTGGACATCTACCCAAACAGGGAGAAGGCTTGTTTACTCAGTAAAGGTTTTGATCAGGGTTTCCCGTTTCCTTCCTTTTCGGGGGAGGGGTGTAAATTGGTAGGTAATTTGAAATCTGTAGATCAATTTCCCCAGGTGGTAAGGGATAAGTTATGTAAAGAACTAAAGGAAGGTAGAATTGCTGGCCCTTTTGAGCACCCCCCCCCTTCTATAATTTTCGGATTTCCCCATTGGGGGTAGTGCCAAAACGGGAACCCAATGAATTTCGTATTATACACCATCTATCCTTTCCAAAAGGTGACTCCTTGAACGATGAGATTGACGGGAGCCTATGCTCAGTGTCGTATGCCACATTCGAAGAAGCGATTGGTAAGATCAGGAGGTTTGGCCCTGGGGCCTTGTTGGCGAAGGCTGACATAAAATCCGCATTTCGCCTCTTGCCCGTCTCCCCGGAGGCTTTCAACTCGTTGGGGTTTTATTTTGAGGGTCAATACTTTTTTGACATGTGTCTCCCGATGGGGTGTTCGTTGTCATGTTCCTACTTTGAATCATTCTCTACATTTCTCCACTGGGTACTTGGCATCCGATCTGGGCTGGATGGTGCGGTGCACTATCTAGATGATTTTTTGTTTGTTGGCCCAGCAGACTCTAGTTTTTGTTCTGACTTGTTGCTGTCATTTCAGGCCATGGCTTTTGAATTTGGAGTACCGTTGGCTGAGGAAAAAACTTGCTTGCCAAGCACTTCATTGGAGTTTTTGGGCATAGAGATAGATACTTGCGGTATGGAATTTCGTTTGCCGGAAAAAAAATTTAGTAAATTAAAATGGTTAATCACGACGGTGTTGCGGAAAAAGAAGGTACGCTTGAAAGAAATACAGCCGCTGCTGGGGGTTCTGGCATTTGCGTGCAGAATCATGCCTGTTGGCAGAATATTTTCGCGTCGGCTTTACCTGGCGATTTCAGGCTTGAAATCTCCTTTGGATCATGTTAGAATAACGGCCCCCATTAAGGAAGATCTTTTGGTTTGGGCCAACTTTCTTGACGGATATAACGGTAGGTCCTTTTTTCAGGCGGAATTTGTTGTGGCAAAGGATTTTTGTTTATTTACGGATGCAGCTGGCTCCAAAGGCTTCGGTGCCATCTGGAGATCGCACTGGTGTTGCGCGGCTTGGCCGGAGCCTTGGGTGAGTTCGGGAGTGACCAGGAACGTGGTATTGCTAGAATTATTTCCAATATTAGTGGCATTGGAGTTGTGGGGCTCAGAGTTCGCTAATAGGCGCATCTTGGTGGAAACGGATAACAAGGGTGTATTATATGCAGTGAACTGCCTTTCATCCAGTTCTTTGCCGGTAATCAAAATCTTGCGTCAGGTGGTCTTCAGATGCCTCAAATTTAATATTTGGTTGAAGGCTAGGTATACCCCGGGGATATTGAATAATATAGCTGATTCTCTATCTCGTTTTCAGGAGGAGCGTTTTCGGAGTCTGCTGCCGGAGGCGGACGCAGTTGGCAACTCATGCCCGGCCTATCTGTGGGAGATGATCTGAGTACTGTGACGAATGCTATAAAAAACTCTTTAGCTCCTAGAACCTGGTCGAGTTACTCGGCAGCCTGGAGCAGCTGGATATCCTTTGCAAGTGCTGAAGGTGGTCAGTTTGATAAGCCTTCGGAAGGTACCATTTTGGCTTTTATGTCAAGTTTAATGCGGCAGCAACTTTCACATAGTTATGTGACAAGAACGCTGGCCGGTATGTCCTTTTTCTTCCGTTTATTGGGTCTGAGACCTTGTTCTTCTTATTTTTCTGTAAAACAGGCACTGAAGGGATACAAGAGATTGACGTTTGTCATAGATGATAGGAGACCGATTTCTCTTGACATTCTCGGTGGCCTTTGCAGAATGACTTCAGTGGTTTGTTTTTCTTCCTACGAGGCCTTATTATTCAGGACAGCTTTTGTGCTTGCATTTTTTGGGGCATTTCGCATCTCGGAATTAATTCCAGTGAGCAAACAAGGTGGTTCGGGTGTGCGATTTGACCAGGTGCTAGTTGATCAATCGGGTGTTCATGTGTGGCTGCAGTATTCCAAAACAGACCAATATGGTAAGGGTAGATGGGTTCATCTAAAAGAACAAAATGAGAGCTTATTGTGCCCGGTAGCCTTGGTTAAAAAATTTATGGGGCTTAGGCCTCCCGGGGAGGGAATTTTTCTCATTCATGCTAATTTATTGCCCCTGACGAAATACCAATTCGATGCAGTTTTAAAAAAGAGTTTGGGTGCCATGGGTTTAAGTCATTTTAAATTTTCCTCCCACTCCTTTCGGATTGGCGCAGCTTCGGAGGCGGCCCGATCGGGCGTCTCCGAATCAGATATCAAGGCATTGGGTGGGTGGAAGTCAAAATGTTTTAAGTTGTATGTTCGTCCTAATTTGTTTATTTAATTTTAGGTACCCAGCACACAGTGTGGATTTTGGGGCATTTATTTATTTATTGGGCACAAAAAAGAGCGGCTCAACGCAACTATTCATCAAATTTATCCTTGCACCCGGACTCATTTCGTTTGTTCTGGAAAGGTATAAGAGGCCTTCAATGGCCGCAACTGGATTTGCATGTGTCTAGGTTATGTCAGCTGTGGCCATTGCCATCCATACTGATAATTCATTTGGGAGGTAACGATTTGGGAAATGTTAACACTTTGGACTTATTATTTATGATTAAGCGTGACCTGCATCGCTTCAGTGCGACTTTCCCAGGTACAACCTTAGTTTTTTCAGAAGTGGTTCCTCGTCTTTCATGGCTCTCCTCTGCGCAGAGGAGGGTGATGGAAAAAATGAGGAAGAGAGTCAATAGGGCTCTCGAAAAGTTCATGCCCCAAGTTGGGGGACTGTCTTATAGGCACATGGACTTGGAAGGGGGATATCCAGGTCTGTACAGACTGGATGGGGTGCACTTATCAGAAGTAGGAAATGACATTTTTAATGTTGGTCTGCAGAACATGATCGAAAAGGCCGCGACGATTGGGGTGTGCCGGTCTTGATGCTCAAGACCGGCGTGTGGGGACTTTTATTTATCTTTGAAGTTGTGCTACTGCTCGAGTTCTAACAACTGAGCAGGTAGAAATATGTTATTGGATGATTTATGAAGTTTGGAATGATAATAAAGATTTATGGAAAATTATTTGTGAAAAACCAATAAAGGTGTCGCGGCCAAGTTTTTGCCATTTAAAAAATGTGTTCAGTTATTTATTTTAGTTAAGTTGTATCTGGGGAAGTTCTGGTTTGGGCGGGTGGGGCCTGCAATCTCATGGAGGGCCGTAGTTTGAAGACCCCTGGTCTAAATAGACTCCTTGAGATAACCCAGGCAGAGAGGATCGAACACAGGACAGCTCTGAAATTCTGATAAGATCAACAAGATCAAGTTTTTTTCCGTTGCACTTATAAAACAGGATTAATAAAACATTTTCAATGGTATTTTTAAACAATTAAAGGGAACAAATAAAAGAAGTTTGTTGTCAAGGTTTACACATGCTTTAAACTGGCCATGCACGTAGCAGTTTTCAGTCAAGTTTAACAACTTTCAGCTGACAAGGAATCTACCACCCACAAAATCGATTGATTAAAAAGAATTTGGACGATTGCAAAGTCAAAACTGGACAACAAATTAGCAGCTTCAATACAGTTTTTTGAAAGATCAAGGTGAAAAGAAATTGAACAAGAAAATTCTGATCCCATCTTCTTGCAGGCGATCCAAATCATCGTAATATGTCTTTGATCGCTTTGCAGTTTGGACAAAAATCTAATAAAAAATGTGATTGCTCAAATTGCTGCTCGTATGGCAAGCTTTAGCCCCTTTAAAGGAAATGTGTAGCAGAGTCCAGTGAGTATTGTCTGATGTCGGAGAAGCTCCTGTGTTAAAAGCGGAGTTCCAGCCTTTTACTGTTTTTTAAAAGTCAGCAGCTACAAAAAGTGACCTGTTCCACGGTCCAGCAATGCGGCCACACGGTGTGTCGCTCCTCTCCTCGGCGCCTCCATTCACATTCTGGGCAGTGTGGGCACCCGGCCGTGACAGCTTTCGGCTTCACAGCCGGGCACACACTGCGCATGCGCGAGTCGCGATGTGCTCCCCGAATGGACAGGCAATCTCCTGGGACCTGTCACGTGTCCCTGAAGTTCGCCTAGAGGGAGGGGCCGCCTAGGGGCAGAGGAGGAGTCGCCTAGGTGGTCCCTAGGTGGAAGTAGGAAGTGGGACAGGAAGTCCCACTCCTACCGAAGCCCCCACTCCCCCCCAAAAAAAATTACATGCCAAATGTGGCATGTAAGGGGGCGAGGAGTGCTTAAAGCGGAAGTTTTTAAGTACATACTGACCTCCAATCAACACTGTATCTTGGCCTAGGTCAACAAGGCCCAGGCCTAGGGCAGCACTTTGCAGGCTGGCAGCATGAAAAGAGTCCCCGCGGTCTTGCGCTACACTTTTAGTGCAGCGCCAGTCTTATGAGGTGGACTGGGTTGCAAGACAAACGGTTATAGGGATGGTTATAGCCCCAGTTAATTTTTTTGCCATCCGTTCATTTCCTTTCATTTCCTGCCCCATAGCCAAACAGGAAGTGGGAGTAAATCTCTGCAAATTAAGGGAATCCCCTCCCCCAAGGCCCTCAGAACTAGTGTCCCCACTGAAAAATTTCAGGGCAGGTCTTAAACAGGAAGGGGTGTGACCTTGACAGGAAGGGGTGGATTATGTTTAAATTAGGGGTTGCACAAGTTTAGTCAGGCCTAGGGCAGCACAAAACCTAAATACACCACTGCCTCTAATAACTTACAGGTTTTTGGTTACAGTGAGTGATTGTGTAAAAGTTTGGTGGAGATCAATACTGAGATTTATTGCACCATTTTGGAAGCTCCACTTACAATCTCAATCAGTCCTTGATGTGTGCAGCATCTAGCCTCTTAGGTCTTGTTCACACAGGACATACAGAACCATAAGCCTGTGAAGGGCTGTGCACCCGAACCCACACAGATGTCACATTGAAAGCAGCGGCAGTGTCCTTGCAACTGTTGCATCCCAATTGACGGCAATGGGATTGCCTGCATGAGGATGCTCGGAACACTTGTGCAACCCCACGCAGGTAAACAAGGCCCTGGTCCACGGGCATACGATTTAGCACACCCCTTGTAAACAAGGGGGGGTTATTTACGAAAGACAAATCCACTTTGCACTACAAGTGCAAACTACAAGTGCACTTGAAAATCTGAGGGGTAGATCTGAAATGAGGGGAAGCTCTGCTGATTTTATTATTCAATCATGTGCAAGCTAAAATGCTGTTTTTTTATTTTCCTTGCATATCCCCCTCGGATCTACAGCGGCTGCACTTTCAGTGCAATTTCAAGTGCACTTTGCATTTGTAGTTTCTTTCTCGTACACAGAGCGACATAGTCATTACTAATGGGTTATATAGATACCGTCAGGTGCTGGCACTGGCAACTTCCAAAACCGGAAGTACCCTCCCCTATATAAGCCCCTCCCATCCGGGAGCACCTCAGTTTTTTGCCAGTGTCTAAGGTGTTGGCCAAGAAGAAACATGTGTTTTTCACTGAGCTTGCGTACAGGTTCTTTTGGGCCTCAGTAAGCTATTCCGGATCCGACCAAAAAAGCTTCATAGCTAAACGGTCGGTACCCGGGCCTTGCAGAGAAGAGCAAGGTTTTGCCTGTAATGCTTCTCTTAGGAGAGCTGGACCCTGGGATCCAGAGCTCTGGTCATACCCACGACCAAGATGTTTTCTGTGCAGGGTGCTATACAGGTCCAGGGGAGTGGAATCCTTGGGAACCCGGTCCCTGAAGGTTTGATTACAATGCCTGCCGTGATAGGTGAAGTTTGGGCTTTTGTGGACCAAACAAAGTCCTGCGGCGGGGAACAGGTAAGTGGGGGCCCCCAGGAACTTGGTTCTATTGGGGGACCCCCAAGCCTAATTTGTCTTTCTGTCTGTTACCTAATGGTATTCCCGCAAAATTCTGTGCATGCCTGTAACTACTAAAAAAATGTAATAATTTTTAATGGTGGTCAAGAAAAAAAAAAAAAAAAATTTTTTTTTATATATATATATTTAATATATTAGACTGCGGTACCTGTGTTTGTCCACTAGAGGCCGCTGTGGAATGTTTTCTTGTCATGTGGACTAGCTTCTTCTCAGCAGAGCAAAGTCCAGGCAGATGGTGAGTTCTCTTATAGGAAACTGCTTCCTCTGCCATGTTGCAGTGCTCGTCCATCCCCCGGCCTGCGGCAAAGAGGGGCCCTGGCTCCTGTCCCTTGTTACCATATTTGAAATTAGCGCCGAAGGCGCACGTGCCCGCGCACGTGCACGCGCCTCTATATATAGAGGTGAGCCGGGAAAGGGGGCGGAGCCTGGGGGATGACGCTCTGTGCGCGCCGCAGCGCTTCTGCGCATGTGCGGGCGTCCCAGCAGTTTTAAAAAAAAAAACACAATATTGTAGTGAGCTGGCTATGAAGTACAGAGACAGAGCTGGCAACATTTAAAGGCATACAGCAAGCGGTTGATACAGGCATCCCCTAGAAAGGCACATTAGTAGACACCAACTGTGATATAGCAGCAATTGTGCTAGACTATTCTCAGTAAAAGTGGTGTATTACGGCTGGAATACCTCAGCTTTAGGCTTAGGAATATGCCGTCCAGAAGCTCCGGAACTGAATCTTCCAGGAAGCGAAGGGGGTCTCATCGGGCTCGGAGGATCTTGGGCATACTCCTGCTACACCAGTCTCCCCTGAAGTTCAGAGGTAAGTGACCGTAGAGACCCCGCAGGGTACTTGGTACTGTGGCTGTCCTCAGTTCACCTGCTCCTGTGTATGTAACAGAGGAGGTTTTTTTCTCAGCTCTGGGAGGATTAGAGAGAGATTGTCAACATTTATCGCTGCCTCCCTGTCAGGGAAAGCACGCCCGATCTCCGTCTCCTCCTTCAGAGTGCCTGTTAGCAGAGCAACAGTCCCATACAGGGATCGACCTGCCTGAAGGGGATCAGGATGAGGTTGATTCTGTTATAGAGGAATCAACAGTGGGGGAACCTTTTCTCAGCATCTTAAGCTGAAAGATTATGGGTTCAGTCTCTGACTAACATGGTCCGATCAGCATTTAAAAATGCACCTTGCGGAACCATCAACCACTACTGTATCCTCGTTGGGGTCGCTAGAAGCCCCCAGACTGTTTGTTCTTTTCCACTTCACCCTTTACTGAAAGGGCTCATTTACCAGGATTGGGAACGTCCTGAGAAAATATTTATTCCCCCAAGAGATTTCCGGTGGTCTATCCCATGGAGGATAAGTTCATCAAAAAAAAAAAAAAAAAAAAATGGAAGGTCCCTACAGTGGACGCAGCCATCTCTTGTATGTATAAATCACTGACATGTCCAGTGGATAATGTCCAAATGTTCAAGAACCCAATAGATAAAAGATTGGAGTCCTTATGAAAATCTGCTTGGTGATACAACCAGCAGTAGCAGCTATTGGGGTCTGCTAAGCAGTGAAGGATCAGTTGAAACAGGTCTTGAGGGACTTGACAGATCAGCAGGCTTTGCCCTAGCTGATCTACCTAGAGCCTTAGGCTTTGCGGTTGACGCCATAGAGGATTCAGTCCATCAGGCCTCCCGCCTTACGCTGTCTATAGTACATATGCGTAGGCTCCTATGGCTCAAAAACTGGTCTGCTGAAGCTCCCTGTAAAGAATGGCTGGTTAGCGTCCCATTTCATGGTGAACGCTTATTCAAGGAAAACCTGGACAAATATATCCAGAAAATTTCCAGCGGTAAAAATACGCTCTTGCCGGTTAAAAGCAGAGTTAGAGGTCCCTCTTTAAGAGGCCTGCTTCTCCAGTCCCTGGGGCATCGGCTGTGTAACAGTTCCGACGGCCTCCTCGGTCAAATCCCGGGGGTAAAAAACAGGGACAGTAGCAGGGTAATGAGAAACCCTGGGTCAGGGGAGGTACAAAACCTCCCCCAAAGTTAAATTCATTGAAGCCCCCACTCAGTCGGGTGGGGGGAGGACTCCAGTTGTTCGCAAGAGACCTGGCGGGACACGATCAAGACAGATAGGTGCTCTCCGCAGTAGGTTTGGGATACAGTTTGGAGTTAAAAGACTCTCCTCCTTCCCATTTTTGAGGTCAAACGTGCCAAGGGATCCCCGGAAGAGAGAGTCCCTCCTGTTGGCACTAGAACAACTATTGCTCCAAGGAGTAATTATGGAGGTTCCCCTGGAAGAATGAGGGTTCGGGTTTTACTCAAACCTCTTTACAGTCCCGAAGCAAACGCGGTCGGGAGGCCCATATTAATTCTAAAAGGGCTATACAAATTCCTGTATATCAGGACTTTCCGATGGAGTCGATCCGATCGGTGGCCACTGCCCTACAAGGGGAGGATTGGTTAGCCACGATCGACATCAAAGATGCTTATTTGCACATTCCCATCTTTCCAGTCCACCAAAAATTTCTACGCTTTGCAGTAGAAGGGCGCCATTTTCAGTTCAGAGCCTTACCCTTCGGTTTGGCCACAGCACCACGAGTGTTTACAAAAATTCTGGCCCTTTATTGGCCAATCTAAGAACACAAGGTGTAATGATAATGGCATATCTGGATGACTTGTTGCTGATAGACCACTCAGTGAAAAAACTAGACGTGGTCGTTCACAAGACGATCAAGTATCTGGAATCTCACGGTTGGATTATCAACCGAGACAAGTCAGCCCTAAAAACCAGTCAAAAGTCTGGAATACTTGGGGCTAAGGTTGGATTCAGGCCAGAGAAAAATATTCTTGCCTCGAGGAAAGGTGTTGTCTTTGAAAGATTTGATCCACTTAGTGGGTACAAAAAAGACAGCCGTCCATACGCCTGTATATGAGGCTGCTGGGAAAAATGGTGGCATCATTCGAAGCAGTACCCTACGGTCAATTCCATTCAAGGAATTTGCAAGGGGCCATACTGTCAGCCTGGAACAAAAAAGTTCAGGCCCTAGACTTACAATGTCCTTGTCCCCTTCCGTTCGCAAGAGCCTCCGTTGGTGGTGGGTTCCCCAGAATCTGGAAAAAAGGAAATCCTTCAGTCCGATTTCTTGGAAGGTGGTCACTACAGATGCCAGCCTTATAGGCTGGGGAGCAGTACTGGAGCAATAGTCTCTCCAGGGCAGATGGTCGGATGCAGAAAAGGCCCTGCCCATCAATCTCTTAGAGATACGAGCAGCCCGGTATGCCCTAGTAGCATGGACATCCAAACTCCAAGGGTCCCCTGTCAGAATTCAATCAGACAATGCCACAGCAGTGGCATATATCAATCATCAGGGGGGCACCAGGAGTCGTGCAGCCCAGAGGGAAGTAAATTACATCCTGAAATGGGCAGGAAAAATATGTCCCAGCCATATCTGCGGTATTCATTCCAGGAGTGGAGAATTGGAAGGCGGACTTTCTAAGTCGCCAGCAATTAGGCCCAGAGGAAGGGTCCCTTCACCCCGAGGTTTTCTGGACAATATGTCAGCGGTGGGGAACATCGGATGTAGATCTTCTAGCATCCAGATTCAACGCAAAGGGGGACAGGTTTGTCTCTCGGACAAGGGATCCCCTAGCTTGCGGCTCGGATGCCCTAGTGTTCCCTGGGGATCAGTTCAAGCTGATATATGCATTCACACCGCCACAATGGTTACCTCGATTACTCCGCAGAATCAGGGTAGAAAAGAAACCAGTGATTCCGGTGGCTCCAGCGTGGCCCCGAAGAGCGTGGTACGCGGAGATTGTAAAATTTCAGTGGGGAGTCCTTGGACTCTCCCACGTCGTCCGGCTTTCGCAAGGACCGATATACCACCCTTCCTTACCAGCCCTAGGTTTGACGGCCTGGCTATTGAAGCCCACATTCTAAAAAAGAGAGGGCTCTCTAATGCTGTGGTATCTACCATGATCAATGCCAGGAAGCCGGTATCCAGGCAGATCTACTATAGAATCTGGAAGGCGTACATCGCGTGGTGTGAGGCCAAGAAATGGCATCCACATAAGTACGTAATAGGTAGGATTCTGGACTTCCTACAGTGGGCTGTAGATAGGAAGCTTGCCTTGAGTACTATCAAGGGTCAGATTTCGGCCTTGTCAATATTTTTTCAAAGGCCCTTGGCTTCGCATTCACTAGTCAAAGCCTTTATACAAGGAGTGATGCGTATTAGGCCTCCGGTTAATATTCCCATATGTCCATGGGATCTAAACTTGGTTCTGTCGGTTCTACAGAAACAACCATTTGAACCATTACAGCATATTTCCTTGGTGCTTCTCACCAGGAAATAGATTTTTCTAGTAGCCATTTGTTCGGCTAAAAGAGTATCGGAATTAGCAGCTATGTCCTGTAAGGAGCCATATCTGGTTATCCATAAGGACAGAGTAGTGTTACGTCCTCATCCAGCCTTTCTTCCTAAGGTGGTATTGAGGTTTCATTTGAACCAAGATGTGGTTCTTCCTTCTTTTTTCCCCAAACCTACTTCGGTAGAGGAAAAGTTATTGCATTCTTTGGATGTAGTAAGAGCAGTTAAAGCTTATCTAAAAGCCACTGCTCAGATTCGCAGAACGGATACTTTGTTTATTCTGCCGGAAGGCCCCAGAAAGGGTCAGGCAGCGTCAAAATCTACTTTAGCCAAGTGGATTCGACAGGTCATAATACAAGCCTATGGCTTGAGAAGGAGACCGCCTCCGTTCAAAGTTAGAGCGCACTCCACGAGAGCAGTTGGAACTTCATGGGCAGTGCATCACCAGGCCTCCCTGGCTCAAATCTGTAAGGCCGCAACATGGTCTTCAGTACACACGTTTACTAGGTTCTACCAGGTGGACGTTGGAAGTCAGGAGGATGTCGCCTTTGGGCACAGTGTGTTGCAGGCCGCAAAAGATCCTCATGTCTGATAGCGCTCAGCTTATATATGGTGTATCCCCCCCCTCATTTGGCATTGCTTTAGGACATCCCATTAGTAATGACTATGTCGCTCTGTGTCCCGTGATGTACGAGAAAGAAAATAGGATTTTTATAACAGCTTACCTGTAAAATCCTTTTCTTGGAGTACATCACGGGACACAGAGCTCCCGCCCCTCTTTAGGGACACTTATTGCTTTGCTACAAAACTGAGGTGCTCCCGGATGGGAGGGGCTTATATAGGGGAGGGTACTTCCGGTTTTGGAAGTTGCCAGTGCCAGCACCTGACGGTATCTATATAACCCATTAGTAATGACTATGTCGCTCTGTGTCCCGTGATGTACTCCAAGAAAAGGATTTTACAGGTAAGCTGTTATAAAAATCCTATTTTGCGCTTGTAGTGCAAAGTGGATTTGCCTTTCGTAAATAACCCCCAAGGTCTTACATGTGAACTGCTAAAGCTTTTGAAGTAACATCACAGAAATGTATTTATCTATTTTTATTTTAGACATTATAAATACAGGAAATAAAAAAAAAGTATTTGTTAGTAGATGTAAACTTAGAAACTATAATTTCATATACACTTTAGGGCCTTATGCACACTGGTGTTTCCTGACCAGGTGAAAATCAGGGTTATAATCTCACCTAAACTGCATTTTTTTGAACCAGTTTAGCAGAGTTTAGCAGTGTTTGGAATTTATTTCATTGGCCAGAATTTACAAGCATTTGACAGCGTTCAGCATTTTTTTTTGTGGTCAAAATTCCCTCTTCTGAATGCAATTAGGGGGTGCAGAAAACCCTCTAAACCTCCCTGCTACTGAACTTCTAAAAACATCCATGTGTGCATGGACACATAGGCTAACATTAGGGGAGTTCAAGGGCAGAAAAAAAATGCCTAAACTCACAAAAATGTATGTAATTACTTGTAATTTCAAAAGTAATTTTCATTCTTTTCGAATCTGCAGCTTAATCAAGAAGATCCTTGCTCAGGCACTTCCTGCTGTAGAGTACAATATTTCATCCCTAAGCCCAGGTTCACACTGGGCTGCGGGAGTGAAGCCGTGCGAGTTCAGCTGAACTTGCACGATTTCACTCCTGCCTGTCAGTCCCGATTTCGGGCGCGATTACAGGGACATCTGTGCAGGTTTCTGCACAGATGTCAATGTAAATCGCGGCCCGAAATCGCAAAAAGTAGTACAGAAACTACTTTTTGAAATCGGTGCAGTGCCACAGATGCGGCGTTGCACCGATTAGGACGGTTCCATTGCCCGCAATTTGCGGCAAATACCGGCGTTTTGACATGCGATTTGGCAAGTCCGATGGACTTTTTTCATCGGACAAACCGATCGTGTATGTGCCCCATCGGTCTTTTTTCCATCGGTGTTTAAAAAAAGAACATGTTTTAAATTTATCCGATGGTTAAAAAACCGATAGCAAATTACTATCGTCTGTGGGGAACTCCATCGAATAAAAAACCCACGCATGCTCAGAATCAAGTCGACGCATGCTCAGAAGCATTGAACTTAATTTTTCTCGGCTCATCGGAGTGTTTTACGTCACCGCATTTGGAACGGTCAGATTTTTGACTGATGGTGTGTAGGCAAGACTGATGAAAGTCAGCTTCATCGGTTTTCCGATGGAAAAATCCATTGGTTAAAAAACCATAGGAAATCCGATCGTGTGTACAGGGCTTTAGAGTCTGCAAAAGACTTGAGACTGGGGCAGAGGTTCACCTTACGGCAGGACAATGATCCTAAACATACAGCCAGAGCTACAATGGAATGGTTTGGATCAAAGCATATTCATGTGTTAGAATGACCCAGTCAAAGTCCAGACCTAAATCCAATTGAGAATCTGTGGCAAGACTTGAAAATTGCTGTTCACAGACGCTCTCCATCCAATCTGACAGAGCTTGAGCTATTTTGAAAAGTAGAATGGGCAAAAATGTCACTCTTTAGAGCCCTTTCACACTGCCAGTGAGGGGTCGTCGGCGGTAAAGCACCCCTAGTTTTAGCGGCGCTTTACTGTAATTTTTGTTGCACTTTTCGGGCGCAGGCGGGCCGCTTTTAACCCCAGCTAGCGGCCGAATAAAGGATTAAAAGCGCCCGCAAAATGCAGCTGCTGAGGCACTTTGCAGGCGCTTCAAGGGGCTGCCCATTGATTTCAGTAGGCAGAGGCATTTTAGGAGCGGTGTATACATCGCTCCTAAAGCACCTCAAAGACGTCCTGCCAGCGCAGCGCCCCAGTGTGAAAGCACTCTGGCTTTCACACTGGGATTGCAGATGAGGCCTTTTTCAGGCGCTATTTTTAGCGCTAAAGTGTCTGAAAAACGCCTCCAGTGTGAAAGGGGTCTAAGATGTGCAAAGCTGGTAGAGACATACCCCAAAACGCTTGCAGCTGTAATTGCAGAGAAAGGTGGTTCTACAAAGTATTGACTCGGGGGCTGAATACAAATGCACGCCACACTTTTCACATATTTATTTGTAAAAAAAAATTGAAAACCATTTATCATTTTCCTTCCACTTCACAATTATGTGCCACTTTGTGTTGGTCCATCACATAAAATCCCAATAAAATACATTTATGTTTTTGGTTGTAACATGACGAAATTTGGAAAATTTCAATGGTTGTGAATACTTTTTCAAGGCACTGTGTATATACAGTATATCATTTATCTTTTGGCTGACACTCAAGATGGGGACAAATGTGTGTACATATATATATACTTTTCTCTCCTCTCCTTAGTTGTGTGTTTAAACTATGTACTGCAACATTATACATTGCTGTATGCCTTTTCTTTCTTCTGATATGTCTTTATTGGTTTATTTAATAAACTTTTTGTCTGATAAAAAAAAAAGGAAGTGCAGCATGACTCGCGCATGCGCAGTAGAAAACTGGTTGTGAAGCCTGAAGGCATCATTGGCGATTTCCCTTAGTGAAAATGCAGGCACCTGCACTCAAAGCTGATTGAGGAATTGGTTTGGGGTGCCGACATCGCTGGATCCCTGGACAGGTAAGTTTCATTATATTAAAAATCAACAGCTACAGTATTTGTAGCTGCTACCTTTTAATTTTTTTGCCCAGACTGGAGCTCTCCTTTAACCTCCTTAGCGGTAATCCAGAGTCAGGCTCGGGGTGAGTTTTTCATACCAAAAGCAGTAACCCTGAGCCACACTTGGGCTGCATTGCAGTATCCAGGGAGAGTTACTTACCTTGTTCCCTGGATCCTTCGATGTCTCCCCGCAGTGTGTGCGCGCTGTCTCCTCGCTCGATCCACACTGCCGAGTGCCGAGCTCCGTTCCCTGCGACGTTGCGATGCACGGGGACGGAGTTCGGCACCAAATTCAAAAAGTGAAAAAGACAGTATAGATACAGTATACTGTAATTTTACAGTACTGTATAAAATAATTACACACCCCCTTTGTCCCTAGTGGTCTGCCCAGTGCCCTGCATGCACTTTTATATTATATAAAATGTTCTTTCTGCCTGGAAACTGGAGATTGTCCATAGCAACCAAAAAGTGTCCCTTTATGTCAAAAGTGATTTTAGACCAGCTAGAAAACAGCGATAATAAATTAGAATCACTTGCAGAATTGAGCGATAGCGATTTGTGGGGAAATTCGTCATCAAACACTAAATCTAATGACAGCGACAATTCTGTAACTGAGCAAATTTCTGTGTTTTTGATGTGATTACATTAGTGAATAATTTTTATTATAATTACATTACTATTTGTTATAATTATTTATAGTTATTTATTATATTATAATTTATGATTTTGTGTTTCAAACTTTATCATACCCGGGATGTCTACTAGACTCTTGTTTGGTCAGGTTTAAGTACCGTATATACTTGAGTATAAGCCGACCCGAATATAAGCCGAGGCACCTAATTTTACCACCAAAAACTCGGAAAACGTATTGACTCGAGTATAAGCCTAGGGTGTCCATCTGCATGCCTCACTGTGCCTCACTTTGCCTCACTGTGCCCATGCCTCACTGTGCCCATGACTAGACTGACGTTTAACATGGGAGTCCATGGAAGGAGTGCCCGGCTTTGAAAAATCGGTGCTCCCCAGCCGTAGGTCCCCCAGACAACAAACTTTGCACACTTGTAGAGGAGAAATGGGGCTACGTGTGTGCAAAGTTTTGAGTCATGGGGACCTATGACTGGCCAGTACTAGGTCCCCAAATTCACCAGATAAATTACCGTTTAACATGGGAGTCTATGAAAGGGGTGCCCGGCTTTGAAAAATCAGTGCTCCCCCGGCCGTAGGTCCCCTGGACAACAAACTTTGCACACTTGTAGAGGAGAAATGTGGCTACGTGTGTGCAAAGTTTTGAGTCTTGGGGACCTATGACTGGCCAGTACTAGGTCCCCAAATTCACCAGATAAATTACCGTTTAACATGGGAGTCTATGAAAGGGGTGCCCGGCTTTGAAAAATCAGTGCTCCCCCGGCCGTAGGTCCCCTGGACAACAAACTTTGCACACTTGTAGAGGAAGAGTGGGACTACACGTGTGCCAAGATTGTGGTCCAGAGGACCTACGGCTGGCCGGTACCGGGTCCCCAAAGTCCGGGAGATCAGGCGCAAAAAGGTGACTCGAGTATAAGCCGAGGGGGGGGGGGGGGGGGGGCATTTTCAGCACAACAAAATGTGCTGAAAAACTTGGCTTATACTCGAGTATATACGGTAAGTAATTACTAAGAATTGCAGGCCTACAATACATAACACCAAATTTCCATGCAAAATAATTGTACCGTTTTTGGTACATAATTCCAGACAGAATCATACCGCCAGGGAGGTTAAGCAGGGGTGGCTGCTGTTGTCACTATCAGGAAACCTGACCTGAGATATGCCATGCATCAATTGCTGGAGTGCATGTAGATAGTAGGTGACTGCAAAGAGGCTGCAGTTGACGATCAGCAGAACTGAGATGTAACAAATGGGGTAAACAAGTATTTTATTTAAAAAAGGTAATTGCTTATGATACAAAGCACTTTATCAAACTAAATGTCACTGACTTTTTTTAATTATTTATTTATGTAGCGATACCTTCAGTTAAGAGGGCCGCAGATTTAGTTTGGGCCCTGAAGACAGCTCCGCCAACCCCCTGGCAATTTACTCGACCCCCTTCTGGCACAGTTAGTCTAGGGTAATATATATATATATCTTATGCTCTATGGTTAAATTCAGACACCAATGCAGTGATAGAAGAATAACGAATTTACTTTCTACTGGCAATAAAATCAACAGTTGTAACAGATCACATGAATCTATCTGCAGAGCCCTGCAGCAATAGTCACACTATAACTAGTAAGATATGGCGCACACGCGCCACGTGTAACAGTACCTCACTATGCGCCCTATGGCGCAGCAACTAAATAAACTATCTGGATGGCCAGGCCTGACCATATAACTCAGTCTCTAGGGGATGAATTCTTCGCATGCAAGTCTTTAAACGGTGGTGCACATTTCAGGAACACATTTGTAATCCAAAGGGTAAAAGTGCCAACACAGAACACTCCACTAGAGATCCGTTTGACTCAGTTCTGCTATGGATCTCCAGTGGGGACTTAAATATGAACTGGTGGGCCAAGGCAGTCTGTAGGCCTAACAATATTGTACAGTGTATGGATTGAGCAGGTGCTCGCTCACCCCTCCGGACGCGATCCCAGTCCGGGAACTTCTACCTGCTGTGTCTCCACACACACACACACACACAGCGTCTGCCCCGGTCTGGTCTCCGGCTCAGCAGCGGTTGAGGAAAACCGAGTCAGATGCCACCCAGGCTCG
Source organism: Rana muscosa (assembly GCA_029206835.1). Lineage (NCBI taxonomy): Eukaryota > Metazoa > Chordata > Amphibia > Anura > Ranidae > Rana > Rana muscosa. The sequence goes on from CM055125.1 coordinate 70,100,086, forward strand.
CGATGGGGTGGAAGGCTCTTTTGGGTAACAGCGCAAGGCCCCAGGCTTCAGGCCTTGCACCACAGCGGATCCGCACAGAAAGATCTCTCCACTGAAGTCTCGTGTCCAAAAAAGTCCGAGCGCAGCCTCGCCTCTTCCTTATATAACCCCACCCATGAGTCTCTGGGGTGGAAACATTGCACCCTGGGTGCCGAATGGGGTTCTGGGTAAGGTAGTCCTGAGAGTCTTAAAGGAGACCCCGCTACATTTATTTATACAGTTTTTAGCAGGACAGGGTAGTAAATACATAACTACCAACCATAAAACGAACATACAGGCAAGTAAAAATCCAAATGCGTGTTAAGTGTTTCAGCAAAGACAATACAGACCGAAAGCATATAACATCGCTAACTGCATACAGGGACCATCAGAAATAGGCTGCTTGGTGGGTTGACTCCCACCCAGTCCATTGCCATGTAGAAGAAGAAGAAAGACCAAGAAGAACAGAGCAAAATCGAGAAGAAGGAAAAAGAAGGGCAAAAAGAAATAGGAGAAACGAGGAATTAGGAAGGCAAATGGATAGGGGTTAGAGGTCTCACGGTACGTCACTCCCTACACTACATTCCAGATTGAAGGGAGGGTCTGGGTGGCCCAGTCCTCACCTGCCAGGAGCATTTCATATTTCCAAGAACTTGTAAAAATTTGTCCAATAGATTCATGCCCGCCTGAACTTTTCCTTCTTCCCATTCAGAGTAGCCATGATATTTTCCATGTAATGGAGCTCAGTAATCTTATGCCACATACACACGATTGGAAATTTCGACAAGAAAAGTCCGATGTGAGCTTTTTGTCGGAAATTCCGACCGTGTGTAGGCTCCATCTGACTTTTTCTGTCGGAATTTCCGCCAACAAAAGATTGAGAGCAGGTAATCTATTTTTCCGACGGAAAAAGTTTCTAACCGAAAATCCGCTCGTCTGTATGCAATTCCGACACGAAAAAAAACACGCATGCTCAGAATCAAGCAGAAGAGCCGAATTGCCTATTGAACTTCATTGATCTCGGCTCGTCGTACGTCTTGTACGTCACTGCGTTCTTGACGGTCGGAATTTCCGACAAGATTTGTGTGACCGTGTGTATGCATCACAAGTTTGAGCCAACATTCTGTCAGAAAAAATCCACGGTTTTCTTGTTGGAATTTCCGATCATGTGTACGCGGCATTAGAGAACCACAGTGTGATCGTTGGGTGGAGTACCTGTTTCCAAATGCCAGGAATGCACACATTTTCTGTGTTCAAGAGATGGACCTTCATCATTTTACCTATGCCTGGGGAGATGCGATACATGTCGCAGATATCTTGCTGTATCTTCACGTAGATCACAATCCATAAGTTGTAGGATTAGGGTTCTCACCTGGGACCAAAAGCCTCTGAGTTTGTCGCACAAACAGAATATGTGAAGATGCGTGCACACCTCTTTTCACATCGCCAGCAAACGGCAGACGTATGTGGGAACATTTTATGCAGAGTCAATGGTTCATTAATATTTGAAATCTACTTTAATAAATAGGAAATTATAAAAGCTTATGCGTATAGCGCCTCAAACCCTCTCCTCCTTGTCTTTGGCTCCTCGCAGGAAGAGAGAGGGCTCACCCAGCTATATGCCCGTACCCTCCTATGTAAAGAGGTTGAGCGGTGTTATGAAACAGGTCTCCACAGCCAGGTTCTCCAGAGAATAGTTCTTATCTCTATGCTCAATAAAGACAATTCTCCATTTCCCCCAATGACTTCAAGGTCCACACCAGCCGTAACTCTGACGTAGAGTTTATTTCTTTTAAACGACAGTCTCTGATAGGAAAGGTTGGAGAGAGAACAGGACAGCATAAGGTGTGGGAGAGGTCCAGGCACAAACGTAATACCATACCTCCCAACCTGCACGGATTCTGCGGGTTAATCCCGCACAGCCACTTACCTCCCGCATTCCCGCGATAGAGTCCGAATTCCCGCACAGAAGAGAGGAGGCAGAGTGCAGGCAGCAGGAGGAGGAGGAGGAGGAAAGCCGCAGCTCCCCCGCTCTACAACTGTTAGCAGTTGTGTGTTTAAAACCCTCTGTTCCCGTGGCAACACCCCCCCCCCCCCCCCCCCGCTCAACAAGTTTAAATGAATGACAGAAAAAAAAAAAAAAATTGATGATGAATGTCCCGCAGAGGACATTTGAAAAGTTGGGAGGTATGGTAATACACTTCTTAACTGCTTGGTTTCATAAGCAGACTTAGCCCATTTGGATAGTCTCCTTAGATAGGGACTAGCAGCCAGAATGGTACTCTAACTAAACGCACAGTCACTACACACACTGGTGATCAGTGGCGGCTGGTGCTCCAATTTTTTGGGGGGGGGCGTAAACAAACTGAAAAAAAAAAATAAAAAAAAAAACATCAATTGCCGCCAGTGTGCCCATTGCCACTGTGCCCAAACGCCACTAGTTTGTTCCCATATACAGCCAGTTTCCCCCCCATATACAGCCAGTTTGTCCCCCATATACAGCCAGTTTGTCCCCCATATACAGCCAGTTTGTCCCCCATATACAGCCAGTTTGTCCCCCATATACAGCCAGTTTGTCCCCCATATACAGCCAGTTTGTCCCCCATATACAGCCAGTTTGTCCCCCATATACAGCCAGTTTCCCCCCCAAAATACAGCCAGTTTCCCCCCAATATGCAGCCAGTTTCCCCCCAATATGCAGCCAGTTTCCCCCCCAATATGCAGCCAGTTTCCCCCCCAATATGCAGCCAGTTTCCCCCCCCAATATGCAGCCAGTTTGTCCGCCCCAGCCCTGCACTTACCTTCCTCGGGTCAGCGCCGTCCTTCTTCCGTCCTCGATGTCTTCTCCCGCCCTCGATGTCGCTTCAGCCAATCAGGTTACCGGTAACCAGACCCGGTGAACCTGATTGGCCAGGGAACGCACCCCCCGTGCGTCCTCTCGTTAGGTATTTAGAAGGCGATTACAGCCCTCAGGCTGTAGTCGGGAAGACTATCAGAGCCGCTGGCTCTGATAGGCACTTCTAAAGGCCAACCAGCCGCTGTAATTCAGATGGCCGGCGCTCAAGGGGCCGGCCATCTGAATAGTGGGCGGCAGCGGCGGCGACAATACATAGGTTCATTCAATGCATGAACCTATGTATTGTTGTGAGTGACGGCCGGGCGCAGAAGCGAGCAAGGGCGGCGCTTCTGCGCCCACTATGGACGCACCGAATTGTGTGAAAAAAAAGGACATTTAAAAAAAAAAAAAAAACGGGCCCTTTAACCACTTAAGCCCCAGACCATTTTGTAGCTAAAGGACCAGAGGTGTTTTCAGAATTTTGCACTACGCTGCTTTAACTGGAAATTGTGCGGACATGCAATGTTGTACCGAAACGAAATTTGCGTCCTTTTCTTCCCACAAATAGAGCTTTCTTTTAATGGTATTTTATTGCCTCTGCGATTTTTATTTTTTGCGATATAAACGGAAAAAGACTGAAAATTGAAAAAAAAAATGATATTTTCTACTTTTTGTTATAAGAAAAATCGAATAAACTCAATTTTAGTCATACATTTAGGCCAAAATGTATTCAGCCACATGTCTTTAGTAAAAAAAATGTCAATAAGCGTATATTTATTGGTTTGCGCAAAAGTTATAGTGTTTACAAACTAGGGTACATTTTCTGGAATTTACACAGCTTTTAATTTATGACTGCCTATCTCATTTCTTGACGTGCTAAAATGGCAGGGCAGTACAAAACCCCCCCCAAATGACCCCATTTTGGAAAGTAGACATCCCAAGGAAATTGCTGAGAGGCATGTTGAGCCCATTGAATATTTTTTTTTTGTCCCAAGTGATTGAATAATGACAAAAAAAAAAAAAAAAAAAATTACAAAAAGTTGTCACTAAATGATATATTGCTCACACATGCCATGGTTATATGTGTGTAGCGGCCTCACCCCATCTCCTTTTTCTAGGGGTATGTCACGTGACAGGGTGAGATGCGCTATGTCCTCCCCATAGCTGTGGGTGAGGTGAAGGCCAGTACCAGTACATTCCTCGGGCCAATGTGTGTTAGTTATGAAGCTCAGTCCTGCTATGCTGAAACCTCCCTTGCTCCCATTAACCAGAGTCCATACACCGATGCAGGGTCCAACACTTGTTTATTATACTTCCACAACAAACAGTTCTTTCACAGCCGATTAGTTGCGACCCATAACATAATGCAAACGGTGGGATGAGCAGGCCGAGGCACTATCCTGATTTCAATCTAAACCCCTGTGGTTTCACCAGAGGTTATAGCAGCTTTACTTAGCACAGAACATAGAACTTGTGAGTCTCTACCAGCAACTCCATAGAACACAGATGGGAGTACCTTCGCTGCGTTGCGGCTCCTATCAGGGGAAGATGTCCCTCTAAGGGAGTTACCAGAGGCCCATCCGTCACCGGGTTGATGCTGCTCCGGAATCTCCGGACGGGTAACCTCCCCGGCCTCCTCACCTCAGATGCGGGTCCCCTCGCAAGGCGGCACCCTCGGATCACTTCGCCCTCGTGGGACCCAGTCGAAGTTACTGGGCCCCAGGCCTACAATATAGTACCTCACCCCAGGCTGAAGGTGCCTGGGATGGACCCCAACTTCATTCCGGCCAGGCCTAGGGTGCCTGGGCAGGAACCTTTAACCGCCCGCACCCAGGCCTAAGGTGCCTGGGTGCGTGAAGAGAAAATCCTCCAAGACCTCGTGGCGAGGGCGTCTCCCCCTTTTATCTCCTCCCTTCAACACCACGGCGGGTTCCCCGCCCCAGCCGTACCATCTCCGGAAAGGGACAAAAAGGGTAGCACTGCGGCAGTGATTCTACCTTGAGCCTGTAGGTACCCCGCCACCCACAGGCCAAGGAGAATAATACACCTCCCAATCCTCCACGAATTACAAAAAGGGGTCCAGAACCTTCACAATTACACACCTGGGTCACACTACCCCCAGGCAGGGGCGGATCCAGAGTCTTTTCTCGGGGGGGGCACTGCCAAAAAATGTTTTTTTTGTGGGAAATTTAATCGGGGAAATGGCTGGTGTCGGCGCTTCAATCATCCTGGCACCATGGTTGTTATGGTGTCAGGATGATTGAAGCGCATTATTTCTATTATTACATTGTAATATGAAATTAAATAGTTCAATGCAGAATCAGTGGGAGCCCCGAGTGTGTCACTTGCCACCGTCGCCTGCAATTAGTGGGAGCCCTGAGCGTGTCACTTGCCACACGTTGTGGATTGTCACTTGCCACGTCACCTGCCACATCTTGTGGATTGTCACTTGCCACACCTTGTGGATTGTCACTTCCCACATCACCTGCCACACCTTGCGGATTGTCACTTGCCACGTCACCTGCCACACCTTGCTGATTGTCACTTGCCTGCCACCAGATGCAGATTGTCATTTGCCACGTCACCTGACACAATTTGCGGATTGTCACTTGCCACGTCGCCTGCCACACCTTGCGGAGTCACTAACTTGCCTGCTAAGGTGTAGTTTTGGTTGTCTCTTGCTGTGTCCCAGACTCCCAGAGTCAGGCAGCAGAGAGATAATGTAATCTCTCTGCTGCCTGCACAGTGAGGGCGGAAGTCACTGCAGGAATGCAGGGCAGGCACGGGCGGTGAGAGATGATCTCATCTCTCTGCTCCCCCGCTCCCGGCTAGCTGATTGGCCAGCTGCCACACTGAGCCTGCTCTCTCACTCTCACCTGCGCTGCCAACACACTGAGCAGCACGGTCTGCCCACGAACCGCGCCGCCCCCCGACAACAAGCCGCGCCGCAAGCGGAGCCGCCCGCTTTCTTACCCGTCTGTGGAGCCGCACGCTATTGCACCTGCCCGCAGAGCGGCCTGACATGACTCACTGACGTCACTCGTTGCTAGACGCCAAGCGGCCCAGGCGTTAGCAGCGAGTGCAGGGAAGAGGCTCCACCCACCTCCTCCTCTGCTCCTGGTATCGTGTCAGTGCGCCACGTAACTACATTAGACGAGTCTCTCTGAGCGCCGCTGATCGGCTGATGTGAGAAACTGAGAGAGAGACTCAGAGAGGCAGCGGCAGCCGCAGAACAAGTACTGTATATACTCGAGTATAAGCCGACCCGAATATAAGCCGAGGCACCTAATTTTACCCCCAAAAACTGGGAAAACTTATTGACTCAAGTATAAGCCTAGGGTGTCCATCTGCATGCCTCACTTTGCCTCACTGTGCCCATGCCTCACTGTGCCCATGACTAGACTGATGTTTAACATGGAAGTCTATGGAAGGAGTGCCCGGCTTTGAAAAATCGGTTCTCCCAGACACCAAACTTTTCAAACTTATAGAGGAGACATGGGGCTACATGTGTGCCAAGTTTGGGGTCCAGAGGACCTACGACCGGCCGGTACCGGGTCCGCAAAATCACTGGAGAAATGACCGTTTAACATTGGAGTCTATGGAAGGGGTGCTCGGTTTAAAAAAAATCAGTGCTCCACGGCCGTAGGTCCCCCAGACACCAAACTTTGCACACTTGTAGAGAAGACATGGGGCTACATGTGTGCCAAGTTTGGGGTCCAGGGGACCTACGACCGGCCGGTGCCGGGTCCACAAAATCACCGGAGAAATGACCGTTTAACATTGGAGTCTATGGAAGGGGTGCCCGGATTTAAAAAATCAGTGCTCCCCGGTCCTAGGTCCCCTAGTTAACAACCTTTGCACACTTATAGAAGAGATATTGGGCTACATGTGTGCCAAGTTTGGGGTCCAGGGGTCCTACGGCCGGCCGGTACTGGGTCCCCAAAGTTCGGGAGATCAGGCACAAAAAAAAAAAAACAGAGCAAGCAAGTGAGTGTGACAGATGGTCTCGGGGGGGGGGACAATTGCCCTGTTGCCCCCCCCTGGATCCGCCACTGCCCCCAGGTGTACCCCAACTAAATTTAAAGACCCCGCTACATGTGGAATTGCACCCCAAAATACATTTTGCTGCTTCTCCTGAGTACGGGGATACCACATGTGTGGGACTTTTTGGGAGCCTAGCTGCGAACGGGCCCCTGAAAACCAAGCACCGCCTTCAGGATTTCTAAGGGCGCAAATTTTTGATTTCACTCCTCACTACCTATCACAGTTTCGAAGGCCATAAAATGCCAAAATAGCACAAACCCCCCCAAATGACCCTATTTTAGAAAGTAGACACCCCAAGGAAATTGCTGAGAGGCATGTTTGTTGAGCCCATTGAATATATATATTTTTTTGTCCCAAGTGATTGAATGACAAAAAAAAAAAAATTACATAAAGTTGTCACTAAATTATATATTGCTCACACATGCCATGGTTATATGTGAAATTGCACCCCAAAATACATTTTGCTGCTTCTCCTGAGTACGGGGATACCACATGTGTGGGACTTTTTAGGAGCCTAGCCGCGTACGGGACCCCGAAAACCAAGCACCGCCTTCAGGATTTCTAAGGGCACAAATTTTTGATTTGACTCCTCACTACCTATCAGTTTCGAAGGCCATAAAATGCCAAAATAGCACAAAACCCCCCCAAATGACCCCATTTTGGAAAGTAGACACCCCAAGCTATTTTCTGAGAGGCATGGTGAGTATTTTACAGCTCTCATTTGTTTTTGAAAATGAAGAAAGGAAATATATTTTTTTTTAAATTTTCAAAACTTTGTGACAAAAAGCGAGATCTGCAAAATACTCAACATACCTCTCAGCAAATAGCTTGGGGTGTCTACTTTCCAAAATGGGGTCATTTGGGGGGGTTTGTGCCATCTGGGCATTCCATGGCCTTCGAAACTGTGATAGGCAGTGAGGAGTGAAATCAAAAATTTACACCCTTAGAAAGCCTGAAGGCGGTGCTTGGTTTTTGGGGTCCCGTACGCGGCTAGGCTCCCAAAAAGTCTCACACATGTGGTATCCCCGTACTCAGGAGGAGAAGCAACAGAATGTATTTTGGGGTGTAATTCCACATATGCCCATGACATGTTTGAGCAATATATCATTTAGTGACAACTTTGTGCAAAAAAATAAATATGGACTCGACATGCCTCTCAGTATATAGCTTGGGGTGTCTACTTTCCAAAATGGGGTAATTTGGGGGGGTTTTGAACTGTTCTGGCATTTTATACACAACATTAGAAAGCTTACATCCACTCTTCTAACCACTTATAGACAATGCCCTTTCTGACACTTTTTGTTTACATGAAAACATTTTTTTTTGCAAGAAAATTATGTTGAACCCCCAAACATTATATCTTTTTTTAAAGCAAAGGCCCTACAGATTAAAAAAAAAAAATTTCCACACAGTATTTGCGCAGAAATTTTTCAAACGCATTTTTTGGGGAAAAAATACACTTTTTTAATTTTAATGCACTAAAACACACTATATTGCCCAAATGTTTGATGAAATAAAAAAGATGATCTTAGGCCAAGTACATAGATACCAAACATGACATGCTTTAAAATTTCGCACAAACGCGCATTGGCGACAAACTACATACATTTTTAAAAACCTTTAAAAGCCTTTACAGGTTACCAGGTTAGGTTAGATTTACAGAGGAGGTCTACTGCTAAAATTACTGCCCTCAATCTGACCTTCGCGGTGATACCTCACATGCATGGTGCAATTGCTGTTTACATATGACGCCAGACCGACGCTTGTGTTCGCCATTGCGCAAGAGCAGGGCAGGACAGGGGTGCTTTTTTTTTTATTATTAATTTTTATTTTTTATTTTATTTTTAAACTGTTCCTTCCATATATTTTTTTTTTTTTATCATTTTTATTGTTATCTCAGGGAATGTAAATATCCCCTATGATAGCAATAGGTAGTGACAGGTACTCATTTTTTTTTAAATGGGGTCTATTAGACCCTAGATCTTTCCTCTGCCCTCAAAGCATCTGACCACACCAAGATCGGTGTGATAAAATGCTTTCCCAATTTCCCAATGGCGCTTTTTATATCCGGGGGGGGGGACATTCCCTCCCACTGCTTGTAAAAGCAGTCCAGAGGCTAATTAGCCACTAGGATTGCTTTTACATGAAAGCCGGCCGGTGGCTGAAAAGAATGATACCAAGATGATACCTAAACCCGCAGGCATCAATCTGGTATAAACATTCAAAGTCCAGCAACATGCCAGTACGTTGCTGGTCTTTGTTGGACATGTATTGTAATCTTTTTTTTCATGCAGCCTGTTGGCTAAACGAAAAAGATTGATCGGTGGGTATGCCCACCATTAGAATACCGCCCTTCATCCACCCACTTCTAATGATGGGCATACATGCACCATTTATTTATGCCGAAGCATGGGGGCATCCTCCCGCAAAAGTTATGCCGCACACACATGGTCGGACTTTTCCACGGGCATGCCTCCGTCGGAATTTCGATCGTATGTACGCGGCATTAGGAGCAAAATCGCTCCTCCGCCCCTGCTGCCCCAATGCTTCGGCATATATGCTTTTTTTTTAACTGTGGTGGTGAAATCACCTCCTACAGCACTGGAGTCGCAGGGATCAGGCCTGTCTCTGCGAACGCTGCAGTTATGTGTGTTGTGTTTTGTAAGTGACAGTGATCGATCGATACTGCACTTGGGTGGCCTGGGCGGGAAACGGAGGTGCTAGCAGGTATCTGGGCTGATCCCGCTAACACTGCGTTTTTGGGAACCCTAAACTGCTGGGGACGCTAGTAAAGATCTGATCAGATCAGATATTGATCTGTTCAGATACTATACCACTAAGGGAGGTGTATGCTTCACGCGTGGGTGTTGGCATTACTGGCACTAACCTGACGCTGCCTGGGGTGTGACGCAGACCCTCTCTGACGCTAAAACCTAATTGATATCACCCGCCGGGCGATCAGGGGGTTAAACCTTTATTGGGTTATATACGGCGGGTGCCCCGACACTATAAAAAGCAAACTAACTAACCAGCGTCACCCGTAACACTTATATGGTGATCACTGGTGAAAGGGTTAACTAGGGGCAATCAGTTAAACCTTTATTAGGTAATATATGGGGGTACCCGACGCTACAAAAACCTGCGGCGAACCTAAAAAAAAACTGGCTACCTATCGGCATCACCGACACTAAGACAGCGATCAGAAAAACGATTGCTTAGTGACACTGGCAAAAGGGGGTGAAAGGGTTACCTGGGGGGCGATCAAGGGGTTAAACCTTTATTAGGTAATATATGGGGGTACCCGACGCTATAAAAACATGCGGCGAACCTAAAAAAAATAACTGGCTACCTATCGGCATCACCGACACTAAGACAGCGATCAGAAAAACGATCGCTTAGTGACACTGGCAAAATGGGGTGAAAGGGTTACCTGGGGCGCGATCAAGGGGTTAAACCTTTATTGGGGGGGGGGGGTTAGGGGGCTACACTGGACCTAAAACTAAATGTAGTGACACTTTTACAGTCACAAATGTCACTGATTGCAGTGATCAGTAAATAAATGGTCACTGCAATCAGTGACACTGACTGGGGGCTGGGGGGTGATCTGGGGTTGTCTGGGGGGGCGATCATGTGCCTAGGTGTGTGGTGTCAGTGTGCTGTTTAGTGCACTAACCTTTGTGTCTTCTCTCATGCGGCGCTCGGTATATGTGAGCGCCGCATGAGGGATGACATACCTTCCTCCTGCCTGTGTAAACATTACACAGGCAGAGGAAGCATTTGATTCGCCGGGAGCGATCGCGAGGGGGTGGCCAGAATCGAATGGCGGCCCCCTCATCACGGATCGCTCCCGAAGCGATCCTGGCCGCCCACTGTACCGGAGGGGGGTCCGATTGGACCCCCCACCCATACGAAGGCAGGCACGTACAGGTACGTGATTGTGCCTGTCCGTGCCATTCTGCCGACGTATATTTACAGTGGGCGGTCGTTAAGTGGTTAAGAGTTTTTTTTTTTTTTTTAAACTCTTAAAAGGGCCCGTTTTTTTTTTTTGGTGACCACAGGAGGGGGGGAGGGGGCGGCGCCCGGGCGCCCTCTATGGACGGGCCGCCACTGCTGGTGATCGAAGTCTCTGCCACAGACCTGGTAAACTTGGTTTTCAAAGCTGGGCCTCTTTGTAAGGCGAAGACATCCCTCCAGAGAGTTATCGGGCCCCTTCCTTCACTGTGACTACTCACCAGTCCCTCGGAACGGTCTTTCCCCGGCCTCCTCGTCTAAGATGCGGGTCCCCTCGCAAGGCGACACCCTGAGATTCCTTGATCCTTGATGTGCCCCAGCCAAAGGTGCTGGGTCCACGGCCTTTAGTTGCAGCCCCAGGGCTAAAGGTGCCTGGGACTGATTCACCGACCTCTGCCCCTGGGCCAAAGGTGCCCAGGGCGGACAGGATCACACACACTCCCTGGAAGTAGGACTCCCGACAACAAACCAACCCAAACAGGCAGCGTCCGCCCCATTTATATCCCTTCCCAGCATACACAGCAGGCCGAACACTCCCACTGTATGGTTGCCGAGGGGGGACACACAAGGCACAGCACTGTATCAGCGGTTCAACCCTGGCCCACCATGGCAGCGCCACCTGCAGGCCACAGGGAACGGTACACTGATACTCTTCCTGCAGACAAAATGGTTGGTAATGTCCTAACAATTTAGGTGTTTGAGCATAACTACCACTCAAACACTACCCCTAAATTGAGGACCCCGCTACATGTGAGTAACACAAATAGTGCAGTTCTTCTTAGCTTATATTTCTATATGCTGTATTGAAGACCATGAAAATATGATATTTTGTTGCTATGGGTCACTGTACCCTGCACTGCTTGAATAAATACGTCTGAAATTCTATCAGTAGTTCACTGTTCAGGCAAACAACAATGGTTATCATTTCTCATTGTATGTTCAGTTGTGTTGTCATAGAAACCAGATTCTTTCACTCCTATACTTTTCTAGGACGATGAAACAAAAGAGCATATTAGTTGCCATTAGCAACAAGGCAAGCTATTAGAATATACAGATGTATCCTCTGTTTTGCCAGGGGTAGAAGATTTCAGCTGCTAAAAAGAAATGCTAAAGCAAATACTGTAGCTGCTGACTTTTTTTTCTTTTTTTTTGTGCACCAATCCTGGAGGTACTGCAATCCCAGGTTGATGCATGGAGTTGCAAGCTTTTCTTCCATCTACCTGTTCTAAAAATCCATATAATATATGGTCCCCAGATAGGGGACGTATCCGATATTAAACTGATAGGAACAGATACAACACTTGATCTTAGCCAAAAGGCTGAGAAGCAATTGTGGCTGCTGACTTTTAAAGTGGTTGTAAACCCACTTTTGCAACTTGCACCTACAGGTAAGCCTAGATTAAGGCTTACCTGTAGGTGGAAGAAATATCTCCTAAACCTACATGGTTTAGGAGATATTTGCTAAAAATGACATTGCTCCGTGTCTACGGCGCATGCGCGCTGTAGACAACGGCGCATTCATGGGGTTAATCCCATTCACAAATTCAGCTAAGTCCCAGCAATGCTTGGGCTTAGCCAAATTTGACGGCTCCCGCGCGCATGCGCGGAGTGACGTCTTCGCCGCTCCGGCCAATCACAGCGCCGGAGCGGCGCTGATTGGCTGGAGCGGCGATACCCGGAAGTAACATTCCGGCTATCGCCGCAGCGATGGCTGCGGCTGGAGAGAGGGACACGGACGGCTTCGGGGGCCCCGATCTAAGGTAAGTGGTACATAATGAGCTAGTATGCTAGCTCATACTAGCTCATTATAGCTGGTCGGCTAGAAAGAAAAAAAAAGTTATGTGGGTTTACAACAGCTTTAATAAAGGGACAATTACCAATCCAGGGATCCAGCGTTATCCTCACCAGAGCCAGTTCTTCTCTGCTCTTTGGGCCTCTGACGCTGCCCTCTTTGATATGGGTAGCCAACTGTGGCTCCCTGCGGCTTCACAGCTTTCTTCCCACTGCGCATACGTGAGTCACTCTGCGCTTTGTAAATGGGCCCACAGCATCCTGGGACCTGTGATGTGCCCCAGGAGGTTGCGAGCAGGAGGGGGGGGGGACTTCTGCTCCTGGTCGAAGTGGAAGTGTGGGAACAGGTTCCTGCCAGAAATAGGTTGTAAGGATAAATTAAAGGAGGATACGTACAGACCAGAGTTAAGGGAGTAAATTTATTAAAGCACTTATGACATATTTTTGGTGGTTCGGCCCCTTTTGAAAGGGCCTGTGTCAGATTAAAAAAATTCCCGCCACCATTTTTAGTACCTCAGATTCAGCTTAGGCCCAACTCTACGGGAGTGCTGGGGTGGGCTGTGCCCTCCCAGGTTTTAGTTGCACCCCCTCCAGGTCTCCGATAGTGCATCCATTAATTCATAAGCCATCCGCATTACTATTCTCTTTGGAGTGCCCAAAGGTGTCTGTTACAATCCTATAGTGTATACTAAAATAAAAAAAATTACTGTGCGCCTCTACAGTGTTCGGGTTGAAGAAAAAGTGTCAACCCTAGATCTACTGTACCTAAGGTCTGCTTCAAACAAACATCTAAAAAGGTAAGAAATATTTTTTAAAACATTTTTAGGTATGCTGTGTGATTGGGAACACATAACAAACATATAGTGGGGTTTTCTCAAATTTAACTTCAAAAGTGGAAATACACTTTGATCTCTGCAAAGAAAGCTAATACACAAAGTACATGTAGCGCCCTGCTACTTTTCAAGTAGGCGCTATGTGTAAATTTAGGGGTTATCTGAGCTGTAAGTAGCTCAGAGTTGATGTAAATTGTTGGTTTCTGTTCCACCTTTGGCTGTTTGTGCGCATTTCCCACTGTTACCAGTAGGTGTCACTGTTGTCACAGGCCAGTGTGAGAAATACAGCCAGCTGAAGTGTATTGGATATTCTTTCTCCCAGAAAACAGCCCAATTAGGAGCTTCTTTGTAGCTGGGCATGCGGGGGGAAGGATATTTAAGGGGCAGTGCCATGTGCTCCGGGGTTCATCTTGTCTCATGGCCCTCCAGGCCGGAGGCTATGCTGATGTGTCCACTGCAAGTAGGCCCAGAAGCCTGTCTGGGGCCTACTTAACGAAAGGTGATCCTGTGCTGTATGTCCTGTGGGAAGAAGCCACTCAAGCGAAGAATATTCCAGGGGAGGACCTTGCTGGAGAGGACCGAGCTGATGGCTGGTATCTCAGGAAGGTCCTGGTGACTTGTTTGGAGGATGTACCCAAGTAACCTACCTCACAGTACTGCCGGATGGCTTAAAGGTTCAGGTACTGTGCAGTTGACCTAACTAACTGACTACTGGCTAACAATCCTGTGGCAGGGGATTATCCAGGAGTTTCCACTTTTCACTCAAGTCTGTGGCAGAGACTTTGTCCGTGCTTCATACTGGCTGCTAGGTCGGTGTGAGAGGCCTATCTGGTAGTCGCAAGAACCAGAGGCAGAGAGCTGTGTCATCTGGATTCAAGAATCGCATTAGTGATCTGAAAGAAACCAAGGTATCTGAACTTCCCCTAACCCTCTATCCCCTACCTGAAGTTGTGTAGTAAAGCAAATTGAGAAAAAGACTAAGTGACTGGCAATCACCTTTGTCAAAACTACTAACATAGACTCTTAAGTTCTGGGACGGTGAAGTGTGGGGTAACGGCAGGACCCAAAATAATCCAGCAGCTCCTTCGGGGGTATCGCTACATATATAGTATGTGTAGCGGGACCCCCAAAACTGGGGTCGCTATGCTATAAATTTAGGGGCGGCTGAGCAATAGTATGGCTCAGGTTCTTCAATTCTGTTTAGTTATGGACTCTGCTCTGCCATGTTGTTGCCTGGTGTATCCACTTCCCTACCGTGCACGAAAACCCCCTTCCTGCCCAAGCCATTTTTCAGCTTTCAGCGCTGTCACACTTTGAATGACAATTGCGCGGTCGTGCGATGTGGCTCCCAAACGAAATTTGCGTCCTTTTTTTCCCACAAATAGAGCTTTCTTTTGGTGGTATTTGATCACCTCTGCGGTTTTTATTTTTTGCGCTATAAACAAAAGAAGAGCGTCCAGTTTGGGAAAAAAAACCACAATTTTTTACTTTTTGCTATAATAAATACCCATTTTTTTTTTCAAATAAAATTTTCCTCAGTTTAGGCCGATACGTATTCTTCTACATATTTTTGGTAAAAAAATAAATAAAATCGCAATAAGTGCGTATTGATTGGTTTGCGTAAAAGTTATAGCGTCTACAAAATAGGGGATAGATTTATAGCATTTACATTTTTTTAATTTTTTTATTAGTAATGGCGGCGATCTGCGATTTTTATTGTGACTGCGATATTGCGGCGGACACATCGGACACTTTTGACACATTTTTGGGACCATGCACATTTATACAGCGATCCCTGCTATAAAAATAGGGGGCGGGAAGGGGTTAAATATGTTCCCTCAATGTGTTCTAACTGTGGGGGGAGGTGACTGACTGGGGGAGGTGACCGATGGTTGTCCCTATGTACAAGGGACACACCATCGGTCCCCTCTCCCTCACAGGACGTGGATCTCTGTGTTTTTTTTTTTTTTTTTACAATCAGGTTGTGTTTATTGAGCAGACATGTATACATGAACATAAAAACAGATCTCGGCCAACATCGCCGAGGGCATGACAATACATCTAGTGACATATGACTCATTACATATCGCAGGTATCAATACAGTAAGGAATACTACTGCTGGGGGGGGGGGGGGGCCCCACTGGATCTCTGTGTTTACACACAGAGATCCACTTTCCTGTTCGTTTCCCGGGCAATCGCGGGTGCCCGGTGGCAATCGCGGCCGCCGGGCACGCGCATCGGGGCCCTGGGAACGCGGCGGGCGCCCCCTAGCTCGTTTTAAAGGCAGGACGTCATATGACGTCCTGTCAGAACGAGAGTGTCCTCCGCCCGCCGTCAATTGACGGTGGGCGGGGGACAGGTGGGTATAGTTCCCCTTGGCCTGTGGTGGCGCTATTGCCCAGGTCTCGGGTTGAACCACGGGTGGAATTGTGGTGTGATTGGGTGTCCTCTCTCGGCTGCCGTGCGGTGGGCGGGTTCGTCTGCTGTGCATGCTGGGAGAGGGTACATAAAGGGCAGATGCCATGATCTAGGAGGAGTGTGCCCCATTGGGGGGGGGGGGGATTCCAAGGAGGACCCCTGGTGGCGAAGTCGCGCCCATTGGCCTAGCTGGCCTGGGGTGCGTGCACCTTTAGTCCGAGGCTACAGAGTTCCAGGTAGGCCCAGTACCTTCAACTGGGTCTACAACCAGCCCACTGGAGTCCCAGGGAACCTGAGTGAGGGTGGCCCACTCTGAAAGAATGGAAACCAGGGGAGGACCTGTCTGACGGATCGGTGAAGGGATTCACGGTAAGGGAGAGGCCTGGTTGCCTATCAGAGGAAAGGATTCGTGAGTTGCAGTATAGCTCCTGTAGTGTGTCTCACTGACACCTATGGTCTTTATTAATCTACAAGGAGTTTCAAAGTTCTAATTCCAAAACCAAAGGATTCTGTGGCAGAGGATCTCTTGGACATTGTCCGCGAAGGGGACTAAATTAAAGGGGTTGTAAAGGTACATGTTTTTTCACCTTAATGCATCCTATGCATTAAGGTGAAAAAACATCCGCCAATACCGCCCCTCGAGCCCCCGTTTTACTTATTTGGCCCCTCGAAAGTCCCGCGCTCGCTCCTGTCATCCTCCGAGTTCCTGAGCCCGGCCGTTGATTGGCTACACTGGATGGATTGAAAGCAGCGCAGCCATTGGCTGGCCCTGCTGTCAATCACATCCAATGACGCGGCGTGCCGGGGGGCGGGGCCGAGTGATACAGTCGGCAGCTATGGCCGCCGCTGTATCACGGGAGTGCGCGCAGTAACTCCACACCATGCGAGCTCGCTCGCATTATGGTGTGGACTCCTTGCGGGGAGGAGCTGAAACAGCCGCCGAGGGACCCCAGAAGACCAGGATCGGGCCACTGTGTGCAAAACGAGCTGCACAGTGGAGGTAAGTATAACATGTTTGTTATTTTATTTTTTTTAAACGGAAACCTTTAACCCTGGTTCACACTGGTGCGATTTGACATGCGATTTGACATGTCATATCGGCGAAATTTGCCGCAAATTGCGGCCAATGGCACCGTCCTAATCGGTGCGACGCCGCATCTGCGGCGCTGCACCGATTACAAAAAGTAGTTTTTGTACTACTTTTTGCGATTTCAGCAGCGATTTACATTGACATCTGTGTCAGATGTCTCTGAAATCGAGCTGAAATCGGGACTGACAGGCAGGAGTGAGCCGTGCGAGTTTAGCTGAACTCGCACGGCTCACTCCCGCAGCCCCAGTGTGAACCTGGGCTTAATGTTCCTTTAAGGAAACTGTTTGTGCTTCACATCGGCTGCTAGAACTGTGAGAGGGATCTATCCGGGTGAGCAATTCACACTCAGGCTAGAGTGGAGAATGGGGTGACTGGGTGCTGCGTGCCTGAACCTATATCCCTACCTACCTCTATTGTGTTTTCAACCTATCTCTCAACCTGTTTCAAGCAAGAAAAAATAAACTTGTCTGTTTGGCGTTTAAACACTGTCTGGACATTGGCCTTCTTTCAGGGAAAAGGATAGACTCTTCCTTACATTCTAGGGACGAGAACCAATGGACGGGAGGTAACTTGCTGCAGGACTCAAAATTGTAAGAACACCGCTCAACCTCTTATACCAGGAGGATACTGGCATGTGGCACGGTGTGCCTTTATCCCTGCAGAGTGAAGGTAGGCAGGAGAAAAGGGTCCGTGTGCTAAATATATGAGATGCTTTATCTGCCAAAATATTTGGATTTCCGTTCTCTAATGCAGTTAGAGTGTTCAGCTCAGTGTATAAATGTGTCATCTACCCGGATGAATGGACTCCTGCGCAGTGATGTCACCTTGGCCTGGCCAAATAAAACAACTGAAGAGGAAAACACAGAAAAATATGTAATTGTCTGCTAAAAGAGCTCTGGAACATGGCGACGGCTGGAGTGGAGATGAGTATAATTCTTCTTTAAGCAATTATTATACCTAGGTCTTGTACCTGCCCCCATCTGTGATAGGACCATGAAGGAGAAGCAGCAGGCCACACTGGGCTCATCTCTCTGTCACTCATCCTATTAGCATGTCTCTTGTTAGCACATGAGCACTTTAGCAGAGATGATTGGCTCCCAGTGCTCCCTCTCCTACACTCTGAGCTCTGCTGTACAGGCAGTTGTAAGAGACTGATTCTGGGTCAAATTCGGGGTTGTACTCTGCTTGCATTTAATGATGTATAGGTTATTTAGCTTCATTTAGACGTGCGGTTGGGAGGGCAGCAAAAACGTGTGTTTGAGCAGTGTTTTTGCAACCCCCCAACTGCTCCCCACTTAAGCTGCAACAAGCAGCGGATGAGGGTGTTTACATGCCGCGGCCACAATGCTTTGCTTATGCGACATGTAGTGATTGGCAGGTGGCAAGCCTGCTGAATGCCACACATTTGAACAAATGGGGAAGCGCTGATATACACTGCAACAGCATGCAATGCATGCAGTTGCAGCACACTTGTCTGCAAAAATCAAGTTATAACAGGTTGTGAGGAGGCATCACATAGCTTCCTCACCTGTCAGTAGCCTCTAAAGCACGATCCAAACACAGAACAGGCTTCAGCGGAAAGGGAGATTTAGATGCACGTCTACCCTTAAAGAACTGCATTCATTTGTGTCACCTTAAAGTTAAACATTAACCACTTCATCCCTAGAAGGATTGGCCATTTTTTGCGATACGGCACTGCATCGCTTTAGCTGGCATATTGCGTGGTCGTGCAATGCTGTACCCATCAAAACTGAAATTCTTTTTTTCCCCCCACAAATAGAGCTTTCATTTGGTGGTATTTGATCACCTCTGCGGTTTTAATTTTTTGCGCTATAAACAAAAAAAGAGCGACAATTGTGAAAAAATATATTTTTTACTTTTTGCTATAATACATATCCAAAAAAAAAAATGTCTTCATCAGTTTAGGCCGATATATATTCTTCTACATATTTTTGGTAACAAAAAAATTGAAATAAGAAAATCGCAATAGGCGTATATTGATTGGTTTGCGCAAAAGTTATAGCGTCTACAAAATAGGGGATAGATTTATGGCATTTTTATTTTTTTACTAGTAATGGCGGGGATCTGCGATTTTTAGCAGGATTGCGGAAGACAGGACACTTTTGACACTTTTTTGCGACCATTGACATTTATACAGCGATCAGTGCTATAAATAGCTACTGATTACTGTATACAGTAAATGTCAGTGGCAGGGAAGTGGTTAACACTAAGGGGCGATCGGGGGGTTAAATGTGTTCCCTCAGTGTGTTCTAACTGTAGGGGGGATGGGCTACCAGGGAGATGACAGAGATCACTGTTCTCAATCACTGGGAATGTCCCCTGTCAGAACGGGGGAATCGCATTGTTTACAAATGCAGTTCCTCTTTCTGCCGGTGTAAAAGGCCTCCGACGGACAGAGTCCGCCCCGACCCGCAGGCACGCTCACGCCGCTATCGTGCCTGCACGAGCTGCCGTACAGCTATAGCGATTTGCGCAGGAGACCCGACCTGTCGCCGTATAATGACGGCGGCTGGTCTGCAAGCAGTTAAAGAGGAAGTTCACTCTGGAAAAAAAAGTCAGCAGCTACAAATTCTGTAGCTGCTGACTTTTAATAAAAGGACACTGACTTGTTAAGGGGCCCAGCACTGTCCACACCCAGGCTAGTTCGTCACTAAACTGTGGGCAGCCGGCTATGATGGTTTCGGATTCAGGATTGGTCCTGCAATCTTTTAGGACCAGCGACGTGTCCCAGAAGACTGCAAGGAGGGAGGGGTAGAGGAGAACTATTGCTCAGATCACCAAGATCTGAACGTAAGTGGAAGGGGGTTCCAGTCTTGTCAAAAGGAGGTACCGCCCCCACCCCAAAAAAATTAGATAAAAATTACATAACAAATGTGGCAGGGGGGCAGGGAAGAGCACTTAAAGCAGAACTTCCCCTTCTGGGGAACAGAATGTAACAGGTTCATCCAATGTCCCTATGCTGTTACTTGCTTTTGCTTTCTTGTAAATATGAAAACCCCTGCGTGAGGGCCATGTCACATTAGTGATTCTCTTGTTAATAGGATCAATAAAAACAATATTCACCTGACCCTAAGCAGGTCAGTGTTCCCTGTGCTTTATTAGCAACCCAGTTGCTGACAAGTTGCCACCAGCAACAGGATCACTAGTGTGGCCTGGCCCTAAACTAATTTGCTCTGATCAGAATTAATACAGCTCTGCAAAAATTTACACAGGGCATGCCCGGAAGTGACCGAACTGATGGGGTGGCACTGATGGGCACTGATGAGGAGGCACTGATGAGGCTTTACTGATAGGTGGCACTAATGGGCTCTAATAGGCAGCACTGAAGGGCACTAATAGGCAGCATTGATAGGTGGCACTGATGACGAGGCACTGATTGGCAGCACAGGTGGGCACTGATAGATGGCACTGGTGGGCACTGATTAGCAGCACTGTTGGGCACAGATTAGGACTGGTGTCCTGTAACAGAAGCCGCTTACCAGCTTTCTTCTTTTCTACTCACGCTGATCGTGAGGAGAAAAGAAAGCAGATGACCGGCTTGTTTTTTTTAACAGAAAATAAAAAATAACCGCCTTCTGTTTACTTCTGTGATCAGCTGTCATTGGCTGACAGCTGATCATGTGATAAAGGACCGCTTTGATTGGCCCTTTACCCTGTTCTGTGATCAGCTGTGTCCGAATGACTCAACAATCACAGAGCGCGCCGCCCGCACAATTCCTGGAGTATGTCTATAGACGCCCTCCGGGCTCTGGAAGCCCAAGGTGTAGCCATCTTTTAGCTGTAGCGCAGGCGCAAAGTGGTTAATCTTTGATTGTTCACATGATCGCAGTCTCTGCCTGGTCCTGGGCATTGATGAGCACTCTCTGCGCAAAAGGTACCCCACGTGCACAGGTGCTGTAGACCCTGTCCACAACCACATCTTAGGGCTGGTAAGATGCAATATATTACATTTTTGTTTTTAAGTATTGATACGTTTTAAAAGTTCTGCTTCAAAGATATAATAGGGTATGGGGGGGGGGGGGGGGGGTTGTTAGTTTCAGACTCCCATTGTAGGGTGGGGTCAAGCCTTCCCCAACCTTGGCAGCAGCTGAGAACACACACAGGGAAAAAAAATACAGAGCTTCCTTTCAAGGCGCCTAGAATTACATTATTCTTGGCCAACTAGGTTTACTGTAATTAGGGGCACTGTCTGATTTTAACGCACAAGTTCCAGCTACATAAATCTGGCCTTGACTGTAAATGATGTCACAAAAAGGCTGTGCCATTTTGGGACAAAGTTATCACGTTCTTGTCATTTACAATGTCAATGAGCTTTTTTACATCATAGGACATATACGGTACTTCTACGAAAACCACCTTAGGTTTCCATGGAGCTTGACCACCCATTCTGATATAAGCCACACACCAAACAACGCAGTTAAATAACATGACACATGCAATAAAAAAAAAATGGACTTTAACTTATTAGATTCTGCATGAATGACGTGTTTGCGTTTCCTTGGCAACAGCAACAGAGTCTGGATACAGGAAATAGAGAGTGGGGTCAGAAGAGGAGGAGGGGATGGAGAGAGAGCAAGAGACATCAAACAGGTACTGTGAAATCCCCACACCCAAATCCGTATACAACACCGTCTTACCTGTTACTGCCACAAGAAGGACGATAACGCCAGCGACCACCATCCTGTCCTAATGCATTAAACGACCCTATCCTTTGCACACTAATGCGATGCAGATGTTACATCAATGATCCATCTACATTAACCTGTGAATGTCCAGTTACTATGCAGTTACACAGCTATGTTAATCTACTTAAATCTCCAAGTGCAATGTATACCCATTAAAATACACATACCACCATTCTGCAAGCGATTTCTATAAACACCCAATAATCACTAATAGGAATAGAAAGGCTTTAGTACAACATTATGTATGTGTCAAATTGCAGCAAATAGATGTGTACTATAATTGGTTATTTACAAGCCTAATTATAGTTACTAAAACGATCAGGTGTATTTAGTAATCGAGATTGCAAATTGATTAGAGTGCAAATCGCATGCATAAAAAGCAACAAAAAAAGTGAGAGCAAAACGTAGATTACACAAACAGTACTTCCTACTTCTACTAAATTGTTCACTTTTGTTTTTGTTGGTTGGTAAGCATGTACTCTGTGTGTGTCTAATGCAAGTCTAATTTTCTTGCGTCCCCCCTGAGTGGTTTTCTCATCCTCCTCTGTGTGTGTGTGGCAGATGCTCTCTATTGCAGTCCTGTTGAGGTATGTTTGTGTATAGCAAGCACTGCGCACTGCTCTGTCTTTTATGAATGGAGCAGTGCGTGGGAGGGTGCTGTGTGTCTGTGTGCACAGAGACTAGTGTCATCCAACAGACAGGCCAATAGGAGAGCGTAGATAAGACTGTACAGACCTGAGTCTTCAGGTGGGGGCTTTAACAGCTGACACCAATGCTGTGGGAACACAAATACATAAATAGATTTTAGTCGCAATGAAATGTTCTTTTTTGGGATAATTATAGAAATAGAAGACTAATGGGGCAAGAGTTAGAACGGCAGTTTTTGTACAATGTTGACAATCAAACAATACTCTTGGTCTGGTGCTGTAATTTTTAGCGCAGGGTTCTCTGTGCTAAAAGCAAGTAACAATCCTAAAGATGCCGCAGGTGTCACTAAGTAGTAAATGTTCACGGTATTAAAGAATAGAAAGTCCTATCCCTTAAAGTGTTTGTTAACCTAAAAAAAAAAAATATTGATTTCCTGGTCCCTTAAAGCATATAAAAAAGCACAGTGTTTGTGCTGGGTAATCTGCCCCCCTCCAACCTGTACAAAAACCTCCCTGAACCTGCCACTTCCTGTATCCCCTGTCTGTACTGACCACGATAACCAGGGCTTCTGAGCCCTGACCACCGTGGTCAGTTTGTGTCCCTCTGTCATATGCAGTTGTCCTCTCTACTCTCCTCTCTTCCCCTCCTTCCTGCCTGTCATGTCAGCTTGTAAACGCCGCTATTAGTAAAATTCAAAATTGTAAATGCACACTGCCAGCCCCTCTATTATATCCTGGCAAAGCACACTGCATTAGTCTTTTATAAAAACGAGCACTGTAAATACAGTTTTAGCACGATCTTCAGGCCGGTCACGTGACTCTCGGCCGGTTTCCAGAGCTACTGCAGGAGAGGCTGAGCGGCCATGTGATCTCCCGGGCTAACGTCATGTGACCGGCCTGAAGATTGTTGTAAATCTGTATTTACAACTCTCGTTTTTTATAAAAGACTAATGCAGTGTGCTATGCCAGGCTCTAATAGAGGGTCTGGCATTGTTTGTCTTATATGGCTTAACAAACACTTTAACTCTTCATTTGAATATTTAATCTCTAAAATATTGAGTTGGCCCACCCTTTGCAGCTATAACAGCTTCCAATCCTCTTGGAATTCAAAAGTGTAGTGTTATACCGCTCTAGGTGCAAAATTAAGTATATACTATACAACAGCAGCAATCAATCCAAGTGACATAATCAAGGAATACAAGTGTGTACAAACAATAATTTCGCTAATAACACACAATAAAGTGCAGTGCATACATTCTAAATAGAAAAATACATTGAACATACATAAAAATAAAACAATGTATGCAAAAAAAGTCCTTGTGATACAAAATTTCATATATGAAGTTCATATAGAAGAGAGAAATCAAAAAAATACACCACCAAATAATCATGCAGAACTTCGAGTAACACTTCACACCCAGTGAGCAGGGATGCTTACCAGATGGTGTGGACCACCTATTGCTAGGATGGTCAAACAGGCAGGCAAAATATCCCTCTGCGGGGTATAAGGCAGGAAGTCCTCTGGAAATACTCCAATATGGTGTCAAACCCTCTATAAAAACACACTCTATTATACATACTGTATGTGCTCATTGATGTAACTACGTAAGCATTTATTGATTTACTGTAATGTTAAATTTACATCTTCTGATTATATAACTATACTTATGTGCTTGCTGTTGTGGCTGCGTCCACATTTATTGCTTTTCTGTGATTCTGTTGATGATATCAATAAAAACTTTTCAACAAAAAAAATAAAAAACACACTCAAATGGACCGCAGCAGGATCAATATGACCAGTTAAGGATCATAAGACCAAAAGGAACTCCAATAGTGTAATATCATACAGACAGTTTATTGAAAAAAGAGAAGCCAAAGGGCTACTTACAAAGTAAAAAATTTCAATCTCACATAGGTAAAACAGTTTAGCCCGCAAACTCTCAGATACGAACACCCGCACTTCCGGGTCACATGGGACGCAATGGCGTCAGCGCGTAGCTCTGGCCGACATGTTTTGTCACTTGTGATGTCTTCCTGCCCCAGGAAGATGTCACGTGTGACGAAACATGTTGGTGGAGCTACGTGCTGACGCCATCGCAACCCAAAAGTGCGGATGTTCGTATCTGAGAGTTTGCCGGCTAAACTCATCCATGTCTTTATGAACCTTGCAAAGAGTGGGCCAACTCAATATTGAACCCCATAGACTAAGATGCCATTAAAGTTAATATGCGTGTAAAGGCAGGTGTCCCAATACTTTTGACAATATAGTGTATATAAAAGCTGCTTTCCCTGCCAAAGCTATGTATTTCTGTCAATTCACATTGGTGACTTGACTTTTGGCTGCTGCAGTTATACATGTAGCCAGTAGCGGCTCGTCCATAGGGGGCGCACAGGTGCCGCCCCCCTTATCCATGCATCCAGCCCCCTGATCCACATGCAGGGCGCCAGACGCATGTATTCCAATCGGGCATTTTTTTTTCAGCACGTAATTAGAGCCAGAGGCTCTAATAGGCTTAAAAAAGGGTGGGCTCGGGGGACACTGCTCCCGAAACCCACCCAGTTGTGCGACAATAGCGAATTAATATTCGCTATTGTAACACTGATTCTCCTCCAAGCCAATCAGGCTTGGCTGATAGGAGATCTGATCGGATTGGCCGCCAGGAGGAGGAGGGTGGAGACACAGGGGAAGCGAGGAAGCAGCTGCCTGCAGCCCGGAGAGAAGCTGGATTAAGTGCGGGGCCCTGTCTACTGATTGACTGACTGGGGGGGGGCGCCCATGACCCCGTGACCCGATTGACCAGAAGAGGGGGGTTAGGTGTCGTCTGGCCACTTTCAGACGAAGGCGTTTTATAGGCATTTTTGCGCTACAAATAGCACCTGAAAAGTGCCTGTAAACTGCCTCTTCTGCACCCCCAGTGTGAAAGCCCGAGTGCTTTTACACTGGAGCAGTGCTCTTGCAGGACAGGGAAAAAAGTCCTGCAATCAGCATATTTGGGGCGGTGCGGCAGCTCCTAAACCGCCCCTGCCAGTGAAATCAATGGCCAGCGCTGCTGAAGCGCTTGCTCGCTTTGCTTTTAACCCTTTTTTGCCCGCTAGCAGGGGTTAAAAGCACCCCGTTAGTGGCCGAAAAGTGCCGCTAAAACGACGGTAAAGCGCCGCTCAAACTACCGGCGCTTTACTGTCAACGCGGCCAGCGCCTCAGTGTGAAAGTGGCCTTAAGAGCAGCAGCAACATGATGAAGCCATCATTTTGTACTCTGCTTTGCACACCTGAATGATTTTTAATGCTAACCCTTATTCTTTAGTCTGAGTGCTGCAGTGTGAGACCCCTTTCACATTGAGGCGCTTTTGAGGCGCTTCCCATTCATTTCAATGGAGAGGAGTGCTTTTGAGGTGCTTTTTTTAGCGATCTAAACATGCTCCAAAGATGCAGCCTGTAGGAGTTATTTCACCACCCCGCCAGCACACTGCCCTAGTGTAAAAGCATTCATTGATTTTAATGGAAATACGTTTTTGTGAACTTTTCAGGCGCTTTTTTTAAACGCAAAAGCGCTAGAAAAGCGCCTTAGTGTGAAAGGGGTCTAAAGGATGCTATTTCTTACTATTAAAAACACATTTTACGATTTAACTTATGAATACACATTTGCAATATCTGTATTTTTTTAATATCTGCTCATATTTAACATTCCCCTTAGGCCCCTTTTACATTGAGGCGTTTTTCAAACGCTTTGGCATTAAAAAAGCACCTGAAAAACTCATGAAAAATGCTTCCCATTAAAATCAATTAATTCTTTCACACTGGGGTGGTGCACTGGCAAAAAAAATCTGGCCAATAAGGAATGCAACCTTGCAAGTGAGAGTTGAAAGGGAAATATCCCTAATAGGTTGAAAAGATGAAGAGCTGAGAGAACCAGGTTCTGACACCACGGAGTCGCTGATGGTCGTAAAAAATTTTTTACTCACCCGAAATACCGGTTGCTATGCGGAAGTCCCTAATCTGCCTCTTCCTTATTTGAGGTGGATCTTCTTCATCCCTCCTACTCGCGGTGTCTTCTGGTGAATGGGCGCGCTGCCTTCTGGGAACTGTGAGTAATCACAGAGAGCAGCCGCCCATTCACAAATCTGCGCGAGACTCGCGCATGCGCAGTAGAAAGGCTTCACTGCCTGTTTCCCTTAGTGAGGATGGCGGCGCGGGACCTGCAATGATCGAGGGATCGGCATCGGGGGGGCCATCATCGCGGGCGAGTAGGACAGGTAAGTGTCCTTATTAAAAGTCAGCAGCTACAGTGTTTGTAGCTGCTGACTTTAAAAAAAAAAAAAAGGAAGGGTCCTACATAACATATGGTAAATATGGGTGGAAAGGGGGGGGGGGATAAAGATCATGTCTCAAAATATGAGACAATGCAAATCCAACACCCCCCTTTACAACACCCCGCCGGGTACGTGCATCGGCTCCGGGGGTAGAGTTGCCACATCATCCCTTTAAACCCGAACACACATGAATTACACAGGTTCTGAGGCTAATTGAATGCAGATGAGGCACCAAGTAAGTTTTAATTATCACCTTCATCAGTCACAGAACCTGAGTAATTCATATGTGCGGGTGCGTGCGCGCTCCTCCTAGAGCATCCTAAAGAGCCGACGTACAGCTACAATGGCTCACCCAGGGGAGCCATCCCGCCACAGTATAATTGCGGCAGCTGGTCGGGGAGCTGTTAATATCACTTTTAACACTTACTGGTCTGATCCCAACTCCCACCCTGTGTCAGGACAGTGAAGGTAAAAGCAGTGCACTGAAGGACCTCATCAGCCTGCTGTGAACATGTTCCTTGTAACACAGAACAACTGATTGGCCCCGTGTTCTGCTTTTCCTTCTCCCAGTCTGAGCTCTGCCATACAAGGACTCAAAGAGACCGATACCAAGGCAAATTCAGGAGCTTACATAAAAAATTTAGGGATGAGTTCATTTTTGTCTTTTACATGTCTAAAGTGATTTAGATATATTTATATCTTCCTGGGTATAGATGGTGTATCCGAAATCCCACATTCCCGATCCTGCCAGGAAGCCGACA
This sequence comes from Rana muscosa, assembly GCA_029206835.1. NCBI lineage: Eukaryota > Metazoa > Chordata > Amphibia > Anura > Ranidae > Rana > Rana muscosa. The sequence continues at coordinate 70,127,552 of CM055125.1, forward strand.
CTGCTCACCGCTAATCACAGGCAGTGAGACATTTCCTGGTCCGCAGCTGCACAGATCAGGAAATGTCTTACTGCCTGTAATTAGCACTGTGCAGTGTCGGCTTCCTGGCGGGATCATTTCAAACACGCCCGGGCCCATCTCTTATCCTGGGGTTTAAAGCAAACTCTGCTGAACAATTCAAGGTCTGCCTAGAAGGTCTGATCCACCCATTTTCCTTCCAAACTCATTGCTGTCTCATGGTATTGCAAAGATGTACCTGAAAAAATTTGGATTATATACTAACCTAACCCGAATCTTCTGCATCGCATGAAGTGATGTTACTATCCCTCAATGGAAATTTCTGGGGAACAATGATTAAGTTAAAGTGGGTGTAAACTCCCATGCATAATTTGTACCTATAGGTAAGTCTATTAGGCTCTATTCACACTATGAAACATGTTCACATCAATGCATTTTTGTGCCTCTGCATTTTTGGAAAGGATCGGGCACTTTTTTTCATGCAAAATTCAGCGTTTTGCATGTAATAGAAGTCAATGGGCCCGCATTAAAAACTCAAGTACCGCGTTTTTACTGCGATTTTGACGCGATTTGTGCTTTGCGTTTGTTTTATTTTTAATTTTTTGCACTGTATATAGCTGGTTGCTAAGAAGGGGGACAAAAAAAAAAAGAAGCTGTACCAGACCCTTATCCGAGCATGCACCCCTGCAGGTCAAGAAAGGGAGGGGACGAGCGAGTGCCCCCCCCCTCCTGAACCATACCAGACCGCATGCCCTCAACAAGGGGGGATTGGTGCCTTGGGGTAGGGGGGGCTCTGCGCCCCCCACCCCAAAGCACCTTGCCCCCATCTTGATGGGGACAAAGGCCTCTTCCCGACAACCCTTGTCCGGTGGTTGTCGGGGTCTGCGGGTGGGGGGCTTATCGGAATCTGGAAGCCCCCTTTAACAAGGGGGCCCACAGATCCCGCCCTATGTGAATGAGTATGGGGTACCCCTACCCATTTACTAAAAAAAAAAATAGTGTAGTTGTAAAAAATACAGTAGACAGTTTTTGACAAGTCTTTTATTAAAAATCTTCTACTTCTCCGCTTCTTCCTCCATCTTCTCCCGCATCTTCATCCTCCAGTCTTCTCCTTTTCCCCCTGTCCCCCTACTTCTTCTTCCGCTCTTATTCTGTCTTCTTTGTCCAGTGTTCTTCTTCCTCTGTCGCCGCTCCCGCCGACGACCCTCCTCCGATGCTGCGTCCCGCTGATCTGTCGGCGCCGATGTCCTGCATTTCTTAAATAACGATGGGGGCGTGGCAATCGGATTACATCATCCGGCGGCGACACCCCGTGTGATGTCACAGACCCAATATTGCCCCGGGCGGTGATGTCACAAGGGGGCTTGGCCTCCGGATGACGTAATCCGATTGCCACTCCCCCATCGTTATTTAAGAAATGCAAGACATCGGCGCCGACAGATCAGCGGGACGCAGCATCGGACGAGGGTCGGCGGCGGGAACGGCGGCAGAGGAAGAAGAACACCGGACAAGGAAAACAGAAGAGGGGAAGAAGAAGCAGGGGGAGAAGAAGACCGGAGGATGAAGATGTGGGAGAAGATGGAGGAAGAAGAAGAAGATTTTTAATAAAAGACGTCAAACTGTCTACTGTATTTTTTAACACTACACAACTTTTTTTCTAGTGAATGCGTAGGGGTACAATATACCCCATACTCATTCAAATAGGGGGGCGGGATCTGGGGGCCCCCTTGTTAACCACTTAAGCCCCGGACCATTTCGGGCCATTAGGACCAGGCCTGTTTTTGGGATTCGGCACTGCGCTGCTTTAACTGTAAATTGTGCGGACATGCAATGTTGTACCCAAATGAAATTTGCGTCCTTTTCTTCCCACAAATAGAGCTTTCTTTTAATGGTATTTGATTGCCTCTGCGATTTTTATTTTTTGCGATATAAACAGAAAAAGACCGAAAATTTAGAAAAAAAATGATATTTTCTACTTTTTGTTATAAGAAAAATCGAATAAACTCAATTTTAGTCATACATTTAGGCCAAAATGTATTCAGCCACATGTCTTTAGTAAAAAAAATGTCAATAAGCGTATATTTATTGGTTTGCGCAAAAGTTATAGCGTTTACAAACTAGGGTACATTTTCTGAAATTTACACAGCTTTAAATTTATGACTGCCTATCTCATTTCTTGAGGTGCTAAAATGGCAGGGCAGTACAAAACCCCCCCAAATGACCCCATTTTGGAAAGTAGACACCCCAAGGAAATTGCTGAGAGGCATGTTGAGCCCATTGAATATTTTTTTTTTTTGTCCCAAGTGATTGAATAATGACAAAAAAAAATAAAAAATTACAAAAAGTTGTCACTAAATGATATATTGCTCACACATGCCATGGTTATATGTGGAATTGCACCCCAAAATACATTCTGCTGCTTCTCCTGAGTACGGGGATACCACATGTGTGGGACTTTTTAGGAGCCTAGCCACGTACGGGACCCCGGAAACCAAGCACCGCCTTCAGGATTTCTAAGGGCGCAAATTTTTGATTTCACTCCTCACTACCTATCACAGTTTCGAAGGCCATAAAATGCCAAAATAGCACAAAACCCCCCCAAATGACCCCATTTTGGAAAGTAGACACCCCAAGCTATTTACTGAGAGGCATGTTCAGTCCATGGAATATTTTATATTTTGCCACAAGTTGCGGGAATATGACAAACTTTTTTTTTTTTGCACAAAGTTGTCACTAAATGATATATTGCTCACACATGCCATGGGCATATGTGAAATTACACCCCAAAATACATTCTGCTGCTTCTCCTGAGTACGGGGATACCACATGTGTGGGACTTTTTGGGAGCCTAGCCGCGTACGGGACCCCAAAAACCAAGCACCGCCTTCAAGGTTTCTAAGGGCATACATTTTTGATTTCACTCCTCACTACCTATCACAGTTTTGAAGGCCATAAAATGCCAAGATGGCACAAAACCCCCCCAAATGACCCCATTTTGGAAAGTAGACACCCCAAGCTATTTGCTGAGAGGCATGTTGACCCCATTGAATATTTTTTTTTTGTCCCAAATGATTGAATAATGACAAAAAGAAAAAAAAAAAATGTACAAAAAGTTGTCACTAAATGATATATTGCTCACACATGCCATGGTTATATGTGGAATTGCACCCCAAAATACATTCTGCTGCTTTTCCTGAGTACGGGGATACCACATGTGTGGGACTTTTTGGGAGCCTAGCCGCGTACAGGGCCCCAAAAACCAAGCACTGCGAACGCTGCAGTTATGTGTGTTGTGTTTGGTAAGTGACAGTGATCGATCGATACTGCACTTGGGTGGGCTGGGCTGGGCTGGGCTGGGCGGAGGGGCTAAATGCAGGCGCTAGCAGGTATCTGGGCTGATCCCGCTAACACTGCGTTTTTGGGAACCCTAAACCGCTGGGGATGCTAGTATAGATCTGATCAGATCTGATCAGATACTATACCACTAAGGGGGGTGTATGCTTTGCGCGTGGGTGTTAGCTTTATTGTCACTAACCTAACACTGCCTGGGGCGACGCAGACCCTCTCTGGCGCTAAAACCTAATTGATCTCACCCGCCGGGCGATCAGGGGGGGTTAAACCTTTATTGGGTTATATACGGCGGGTGCCCTGATGCTATAAAAAGCAAACTAATCAACCAGCGTCACCCGTAACCTTTATATGGTGATCACTGGTGAAAGGGTTAACTAGGGGCAATCAGGGGGTTAAAACCTTTATTAGGTTAAATATGGGGGTACCTGACACTATATAAAAACCTGACGGGTAACCTAAATAACTAAATAACTTACTGGCTAACCAGTGACACCAGTGACGCTTATACGGCGATCACTGGTGAAAGGGTTAACTCTAGGGGCAATCAGGGGGTTAAAATAATATATGGGGGTACCTGACACTAATAAAAACCTGCGGCGAACCTAAAAAAAAATAACTGCCTATCTAAAACACCAGCGACACGAATACAGCGATCGGAAAAACAATCGCTTAGTGACGCTGAAGTTAGGGGGTGAAAGGGTTACCTGGGGGGTGATCAAGGGGTTAAACCTTTATTAGGGGGGGTTAGGGGGCTACCCTGGACCTAAAGGGGCCTAATCCTAACTGCCCTGCAACTTTTTACAATCACAGATGACACTAAATGCAGTGATCAGTAAAATAAATGATCACTGCAATCAGTGACACTGTGATTGGGGGCTTTGGGGTGACCTGGGGGGTGATCTGGGGGTGACTGGGGGGTGATTTGTGTGCCTATGTGTACCTACGTGTCAGTGGACTGTTGGTGCACTAACCTGCTTCTTCTCTGCTCGGCGCCGGGAACGAAAAGACCGCGGCGAGGGAGATGACATCACTTCCTCCTGCCTGTGTTTACATCACATGGCGGAGGAAGCATTTTCATTGGCCGGGAGCGATCGCGAGGGGGGGGCGGAATCGAGCGGCCGCCCCCTCATGCCTGATCGCTCCCGAACACTTAACGGACGCTCACTGCAGTGAAGGGGGGTCCGGATGGACCCCCCAACTGCACAAAGGCGATCACGTAGATCTACGTGATTCTGCCTGTCGGTGCCATTCTGCCGACGTAAATCGGCGGTGGGCGGTCGTTAAGTGGTTAAAGGGGGCTTCCCGATTCCAATAAGCCCCCCCACTCGCAGACCCCGACAAACACCGGGCAAGGGTTGTCGGGAAGAGGCCCTTGTCTCCATCAACATGGGGGGAAAGGTGCTTTGGGGTGGGGGGGCGCAGAGCCCCCCCCTGCCCCAAAACACCCATCCCCCCATGTTGAGAGCATGCGGCCTGGTATGGTTCAGGAGGGGGGGCGCTTGCTCGTCCCTTTCCTGACCTGCCGTGCTGCATGCTCGGATAAGGGTCTAGTGTGGATTTTGGGGGGACCCCTACGCCATTTTCTTTTAAATTTAGGCACGGGGGTCCCCTCTGAATCCATACTAGACCCAAGGGCCTGGTATGGAGCTGGGGGGACCCCACGCTGTTTTTTTTCTCAAATTTTTTTTTTATCCGGCAATTTTTTTTTTACATTTAGCGGGAAGCCCGCTGACAACTGATGACTCATCGGTTGTTAAGGATGCGGCGGCCGGCTTCCCGGCCCCCTCCTTAGCAACCAGCTATATACAGTGTTGCGGCAAAATCATGGTAAAAACGCGTGTCCAAAAACGCGGCAAGCACCGCAAAAAGCACTGCAGAAACGCTCAAAAGCAACATGAAACGTGAATCGAGCCTTATAAGGCTTACCTATAGGTAGTGTAAATATCTTCTAAATGTGCTCCGTTTAGGAGATATTTACTGTACATGCTGCTGATGACATCACCCGTGCATGCGCTCTGAAGGAATGACCACACGGGCCGTCCCTTCAAAGTCCTGTGCCATAAACGGTGGCATCTTTGTGGCTCCAGCCACTCACACAGCCGGAGTCTGTAAAACCAGAAGGAAGACGGGTGAAGATGGATGCCTTGTCAGCGGTGACAGCTCGCCTCTGGATGGGCTTCGTTCTATGGTAACTTTCACATAATGTGAAAGTATGCAATTGTAGCGATACCTTCAGCTAAGAGGGCCGCAGATTTCGTTTGGGCCCTGAAGACAGCTCCGCCAACCCCCGGCAATTTACTCGACCCACTCTGGCACAGTTAGTCTAGGGTAATATATATATATCTTATATTCTATGGTTAAATTCAGACACCAATGCAGTGATAGAAGAATAATAAGTTTACTTTTGCTGGCAATATAATCAACAGTTATACAATCACAGTAGTCTATCTGCAGAGCCCTGCAGCAACTGACTCACTACCACCATAGTAAAATATGGTGCACACGCGCCACGTGTAACAGTACTTCACTATGCGCCCTATGGGGCAGCAACTAAATAAACTACCTAGATGGCCAGGCCTGACCATATAACTCAGTCTCTAGGGCAGTGGTTCTCAACTCCTGTCCTCAGGACCCACTAACAGGCCAGATTTTAAGTATTACCTTGGTGAGATGCAGACTAGAATACTGCAATCCCTGAGCAGAAAATTATATCACCTGTGATGCATTTCAGTTATCTTGCAAACCTGGCCTGTTGGTGGGCCCTGAGGACTGGAGTTGAGAACCACTGCTCTAGGGGATGAATTCTTCGCATGCAAGTCTTTAAACGGTGGTGCACATTTCAGGAACACATTTGTAATCCAAAGGGTTAAAAGTACCAACACAGAACACTCCACTAGAGATCCATTCGGCTCAGTTCTGCTATGGATCTCCAGTGGGGACTTAAATATGAACTGGTGGGCCACGGCAGTCTGTAGGCCTAACAATAGTGTACAGTGTATGGATTGAGCAGGTGCTTGCTCACCCCTCCGGACGCGATCCCAGTCCGGGAACTTCCACCTGCTGTGTCTCCACATACAGCGTCTGCAGCGGTCGGGTCTCCGGCTCAGCAGCGGTTGAGGATGACCGAGTCAGATGCCACCCAGGCTCGCGATGGGGGTGGAAGGCTCTTTTGGGTAGCAGCGCAAGGCCCCAGCCTTCAGGCCTTGCACCACAGCGGATCCGCACTGGAAGATCTCTCACTGAAGTCTCATGTCCCAAAGAGGCCGAGCGCAGCCTCGCCTCTTCCTTATATAACCCCTCCCATGAGTCTCTGGGGTGGAAAACATTGCATCCTGGGTGCCGAATGGGATTCTGGGTAAGGTAGTCCTGAGAGTCTTAAAGGAGACCCCGCTACACAATAAATATGGCTTTACCTTGCAGGTTCCAGAAGAAAAAAAAATACACAGTTTAAAGTGGTTGTAAACCCTAGTAAAAAAAAAAACCCTGCAAGACAACTGCATAATGCATAGCATACTAGCTCATTATGAATTACTTACCTTAAATTAAAGCCCCCGCAGTGGTCCTCGTACCCCCTCCGGCCGGCGACATCTCTCCCGGAGTTACTTCTGGGTATCGCGGGCTCCGGCGCTGTGATTGGCTGGAGCCGCGATGACATCACTCCCGTGCATGTGTGCGGGAGCCACCGGTAACAGCACACTCACTGAAGCAACGGCACATACATGCCATTGCTTCAGTGCGCATGTTCTGATGAAATCGGCACATGCAAATACAGGGGATATCTCCTAAACCCTGTAGGTTTAGGAGATATCCTGGGTAGCTACAGGTAAGCCTTATTATAGGCTTACCTGTAGCAAAAAGTGATTGTAAAGGGTTTACAACCACTTTAAATCTTGTAAGAAGACCCAACAGTCCAGGGTAGACCTACCTCTTGTAAGATTTGGGCTGCTCTTTCTCCCATGGGATCTCACTGGATGGAGCATGGCGTCACGCTGGATGGCGCATTAACTGCCGTGCCGTTCCTGTGCGCTTCACATGCAATTCAGTGCAGTGCGATTTCAGCCCCATTGATTTTGAATGGACTGAAATCGCACCTCACAGCACCAAAAGTAGTGCATGAACTACTTTTTTAAATGTGCTGCAACCGCAATGCGTGGTACTTTTGTATCATGCGATCCGGTGTGGGCAAACGCAATGCATTTGCGACCTGCGTTTGGGGTGTCGTTAACCCCTGCAGCAGATCGCAAGGGTAGCTGCGCGGGAACACGGCTTTCCCACAGTGCATTTTGGTGTGAACGGGCCCCTTAGGCTGGATTCACACCTATGCACTTTTTTTTTTTTTTTAGAAATAACGTGGTGTTTTATTAAGAAGAATATGAACAGGTTACATTTTATAAGTTGACATTACATCAAAACATAGCAGGACAGTATCAAGGTACAAGCAAGTAATAAAATAAATCTTGTCTTTCCACATATTGAGTCGGCAATTGGCAAAGGCGTCCTATACTAACAAACAGGGGAGCCCTGGGCAGCAGGTGTCTAGTCACAATGAGCTGGGTTCATCATCAAGGGGGAGCATACGGGTCCAGCGTGTTCCAGCCGGAGACCCCGATGTATGATGGGAAGGGAAACCGACAGATCAAACCGGGACCGATAGGAGATCAGGAAAGGAGTATAAGGAGGGGCATCAGACTGGAGTCCCGCCGCAGGTAGCGGCATTACCCAGCCAGGCGTCCCAGATCTTATCGTATTTAGTGGGGCATCCCCTGTGAATATAGATTTCTTTTTTATAAGGGAGCACCTGATTAACCGCTGATTTCCATTCTTGTAGCGAGGGGGGTGCTACCTGAAGCCATTTCCTTGCTACAAGCAATCGGGCTATGAATAGGGTCTCCTGGAGGAAAGTTTTGTGAAGTTTATCCGAGTCTGGGTTAGGGAAGATCCCCAATAAACATTCCTTGGGGCATAGTTTCAGAGGTGAGCCCATCTCATCATGGATGAACTGCACAATATGAGACCAATAGTCTTGTATTGCTGGGCAAGACCATAAAATATGAAAAAAAGTGCTGGTAGGACTATTGCACCTGGGGCAGAGGGGGTTATAATCAGGTTTAAATCTGGAAATTCTAATCGGGGTCAGGTAGGATCTGTTCAAAATGTAAAGGTGTGTGAGGCGGTCAGACAGTCTGGTGGAGACCTTTTTACAGGCGTCCAGCGCATCCTCCCATTCATCATCCCCCAGCTCCCCCACATCCCCAGACCACCGGTGTTTCAGATTGTACGCCAGGGTCACCGCAGGAGGGCGGATGAGAGAATTGTAGAATATCAAAATGAGTTTACGAGAGTCAGGCCCCACCATCGTGTGGATAATATCCAAGCGCTCTACATTGGGGGGTGCGTCTCGAAATTGTGACCGGAGGGCGTGGCGGAGCTGGAGGTAGCGAAAGTGCATGGAGTTGGGGAGTTCAAAGTCATCTTTAAATTGCTGGAACGATTTTATGACAGACCCACAATAAGCATCCGACAGGTACCTGACCCCAAAGTTAAGCCAGATAATGCAGTCGGGTACAGATAGCAGTTCGTTTAGGCCAGGATTGTCCCAGAGGGGCGTGTGAAAGTGTGTACTAGGCATTTTCAGTTTTCGCCGCACTACCTCCCATATCTTGCAGTGATTGTAAAGCAGGCCCTTGCGAGGACCCAGCGCCCCTGTGTCCGCAAAGTCTTTAAGGATGATCTGGAAAGGGTGAGTGATCCCGGGAGTTGTGGGGGAGCATATCAGTGTGACATAACGGGCCCTGTCGTGCTTGTCTAAGTAGAAAAAATGGGAGAGTTGAGCCGCCATGTAGTAGAAGTTAAAGTCCGGCAGAGCTGCGCCCCCCAACTCTGTGGGGTTCTTCAGTACCTGCCAGGACAGCTTGTGTCGGGAATTACCCCAAACAAATGAGTTGAGGATTGCCTCCACCGATTTAAAGAGCCTGAGGGGTATGTAGGCGGGAGCGTGCCACAACCAGTGTCGGCCCAAGACATTGTGCTGCCTGGTACCAAAAATGAAATGCTGCCCCCCCCACAAAAAAAAATCACGCCCACCAAAATGCCCCCACATCCATTATTTTATATTATGATAACTAAAGTGGACCTGTCATGGCTCTATACATGTATATAAGAGTGTAAAGAGGACCTGTTATGGCTCTATACATGTATATAAGAGTATAAAGTGGACCTGTCATGGCTCTATACATGTATATAAGAGTATAAAGAGGACCTGTTATGGCTCTATACATGTATAGGAGTGTAAAGAGGACCAGTCATGGCATTATACGTGTATATAGAAGTATAATAAGGACCTTACATGGCTCTATACATGTATGTAGGAGTATAAAGAGGACCTGTCATGGCTCTATACATGTATGTAGGAGTATAAAGAGGACCTGTCATGGCTCTATACATGTATGTAGGCGTATAAAGAGGACCTGTCATGGCTCTATACATGTATGTAGGAGTATAAAGAGGACCTGTCATGGCTCTATACATGTATGTAGGAGTATAAAGAGGACCAGTCATGGCATTATACGTGTATATAGAAGTATAATAAGGACCTTACATGGCTCTATACAGGTATATAGAAGTATAAAGAGGACCTGTCATGGCTCTATACATGTATATTGGAGTATAAAAGGACCTGTGCTTGGTCGGCAGCCGCGATGCCACCCACGATCGCTCCACAGAGAGCCAGAACGGGGATCTGTCAATGTAAACAGACAGATCCCCATTCTGACAGGGGAGGAGAGACAGATCTGCTGTTCCTAGTGATTAGGAACAGAGATCTCTCTCCTCCTCCAGTCAGTCCCATCCCCCCCAGTTAGAAACACCTCCCCATTTAACCCCTTTCCAGACAGTGACATTTACACAGTAATCAGTGCAGTTTTATAGCACAGATCGCTGTATAGATGTCAATGATCCCAAATATGTGTCAAAAGTGTCCGAACCTGTCCACCGCAATGTCGTAGATCACTGCCATTACTAGTAAAAAAGTTAATAATAAAAATGCTTGAAGTGCAGCGGGGAGTGGAGCGGGCAATTTGCCTCACAGTGCAGGGGGCAGTGCCGGGACAAAGTCAACCAGCACCCAGGGCGAACATGCCAAGCTGCGCCCCCCCATGACCAATTATCTTACACACACACACACACACACAAATACATATATATATATAGTGCAGAGGTCAGAATTGGATAGATTACAAAGTACAAGGATCAGGAGCAGTGTGTACAGTGTTCAGAGGTAGAGTATGTACAGTAATATACAATGTGCAGAAGTCAAGAGCAGTAAATTGCAGAGCACAGAGACCAGGAGTATATACACCCTAGTGTATAACAGTACCCCTATAAATTATATCAAATTTAGTGTATGTGTCATTATCAAATCTGACCAAGTGAAATATATAGCACATGAATATGGAACCAAAATACCAGTGCTGCAAACAAAATTATGAAGGGGCGAATCCCAAAACATATAATGCGAACAACTCATAAATATTCAATTACATATCACATGTGGGACCAAAATCCCTGTGCTGCAAAAACATTTTGTGAGGGAACTGTAAATAAAAAATGTAAAATACTATAACATATAATGTGAAACACTCCCAAATATTCAAATAACTCTAGTCAAATTCTTATGGTTCATTTGTACACAATTTGGTTTTGGAGTTACTACCAAACTCCCAGTGCTGCAAATCAAACACACAGTGCAAAGTAATATTAAAGTGCACTATAAAAAAACAGTCCACTAGAGCAGTGGTCTCCAAACTGCGGCCCTGGGGCCAGATGTGGCCCTTTGCTTGCCTTTATCTGGCCCTTGAGGCATTATTCCTGCCAATGACACCAATGATGGGGCATAATTCCTTCTACTGACAAAAAAAGGGGCACTATTCCTCCCAACGCCACCAGATCGCACATTGTTAACTCCCACTGGGAACAGTTCGGCCCCCCTGAAGTCTGAAAGACAGTAAACTGGCCCTTTAGAGAGTTTGGAGACCCCTGCACTAGAGAGCAAGTGCTCTTGTGCACATTGCTGGATCGAGATGGGGCTCAAGCAAGTGGCTGACAGATTCCTCCATCCACACAAGTTGGATGGATGTGGGAATTGTATTCTGACAGCAGGGACTCTCCCCTATCAAAATACACTGATCAGCACTGCTTCCGTTTGGCTGCAAACAGCTAATTGAACAAGGATTTCCAGCAGAAGTGGATATAACAATCGGTTTCTGTCTAACAGAGAGGGTTACACATCGATCAAAAATTCAGACCCTGCTGAACCCAATGAATTCTTTGCTGTGTATTCAGTTTTACCTTGTACTTTGCTTCAGCGGGCTCTCTGCAGTTCTGTTACTGGTCCCCTGCAGCTCCTGTGTCAGTTAGGAGTGACAGTGGTCACACTCCAGCCTCCACTTTGGACCATACAGGGTTAATCTTCCTCTATATGTGATAGGGAGGAGGAGGAGAGCACTGGAGCTGGCTGAAGCATAGAATCAAGTACAAAAAGACTATACAGTGCCCCCCTTCTCCCCCCTCCCCCACACTGCAAGAGTGGACTTTCTTGAAGTTGGGCTGGGATAAGAAATCACCTCCTTTGCTGTGTAATGTTATATTCTTGAACAGGTTAGGAATTAGTGTGATATTTCAGGTGCTACATACTGTAGATGTATTCCACATACACATTATATCTTATTAAAAAATCATTCTTTTTAGAAGATATAATGTGTATGTGGATTACATATAATGTAGCACCTGAAATGTCACACTAATTCCTAACCTGTTTAAGAATTTTACTTTCACTTTCAATAAACCTGCAGTGAAAAGTGCAGGGCACGTTTATAATCACAGTATATGGAATGCAGAGCAGTCGGGACTCACAGTAGAAGAGGATCCAGCCTGTCATCCGTGATTTACACACCTTCACTCTGCTCTGGAGGAGGAGCGCTGTGCTGTGTGCTGGGCGGGAACCAAAGATCGATGCTGCAGTGTGAGGTTCTCTTTCTGCTCCGCCCACATGCACTTTCGCTGGGACTGTACCAGCTCCGATCCAGGGGGGGGGAGACTCATAGGAACTCAAGAAGGGAGCCTAGAAAGGGGTGTATCTGCTGCCACAGAGCAGTGAGCAGGAGCGTATAATCCTTAAATTAGGCAGGCAACAGGGGCATACAAGTTTTACAGCTACATTTTGTGGATAGATTTTTCTGCTCACAGCTTTGCCGCCCCCCTAAAAGTGCCGCCTGGTACAATGGTACCATCTGGTCCCATGGTAGGGCCGGCCCTGGCCACAACACATATAAAAATCCGGGGAGGATAACCATCTTGATTAGATTTACCCGGCCCATCACCCCCAGTGGCAACCTGGACCAAGTCTGGGTTTTGGCTTTCATATGTAACATCAGGGGTTCAATATTTAGTTTGACATAGTCCTCTGGTGAGCGGGTGACATTGATACACCTATGCACTTTTAGTGCTTTTTGCATTTTCCAGATGCAAAAAGCACTAAAAATGCATAGATGTGAATCGGGCCTCACCCCCTACTTCTCTGCTTTTTCTCTTCACTCTCCCTCCCACCATTTTCCCGCACACCCCTATATCATTCTGGAACAGATTTTGAACTTGTGGATCCCTTTGCCTCTGGAACTGTGTTGCAATTTTGCATAAGCTTTATTGTACAAGTAACCAGATCGGAAGAAGCCACTTTTCTGCATTTGTTTATTGCTGTTGACAACCTTTAATAAATAAAAAAATGTTACCCTTAAAGTATATCATCGAACCTCTTTCTTTACAACTTCTTTTTTTGCAGTACTGCGTGCCAGTGATTATTACAGGGGTAGGGGGGAACAGACTTTCAAAGTAGCAGGTCAGCGAGATTTCAGGTGCTACTTGGAAGACATCTGTGCGGCTTCATACACAGATGTCTATTGAAGTCGCACCCAAAATCTGCAAAAGTAGTGCAGGAACTAACTAACCCCTCACCACTATAATTAAGACAAAAAAAAAAAGACATTGCTTGCTATAGAAAATCGTTGAAGAGACTCTGTCACTTGAAAAAAATTGTTGGAAAATGCTTCCTGCAAAAAAAAAGAAAAAGAAAAGATAATTGATACTTAGTGATTTAGTCCTAACGTTTGCTTGAGGTGCTACACAGCTGAAGATCCTTCAGCATCCAACACAATTGTGGATGTGATGGATGTCTGGTTCCCCTCTTTGTGCTATGGTTTCTCCCATTGGCCCCTCGGTCACTGTAGGGCACAGTAGACACATAGCAAAAATCCCAGCCCACCAGTGCCATAACGTCGTGGGTTCTTTCTCTTCTGGTATCTCTCTTTATCTCAGCACCCACCATAAGGGCTTGTTTACACTTGCAGTTGGGGATGGGGAGCAGTAAAAACGAGCAATTAAGCTATGTTTTTACCTTTGCATTACAGGTGCAGCAATAATTATCTCCCCATCGCATTTGGCAGGCAGTACTGCATGAATGTGATCCAATCAAGTGAATGGGACAGTGCTGCCACCGTGTGCAGTGCACGCAATTTTGCCACAGCAGTACAGTATTTACCAGGTTAAAACAGGTGGAAAGGATGCAGACATATTGCCTCCTCACCACTAGTGATGAGCCGAACACCCCCGGGTTCGGTTCGCACCAGAACCCGCGAACGGACCGAAAGTTCGTACGAACATTAGAACCCTATTAAATACAATGGATGCGAACGTTCGAATTCTAAAGTGCTAATTATAACAACTATTATGCATGTTATTGTCATAAATAGAGTTTGGGAACCCGGGTTCTGCACCAGGGGACATGTATCAATGCAAAAAGAAGTTTTAAAAACGGTCGTTTTTCGGGAGCAGTCATTTTAATGATGCATAAAGTGAAAAAAAAAAAGTCAAATATTCCTTTAAATATCGTACCTGGGGGGTGTCTAAAGTATGCCTGTGAAGTGCCACGTGTTTCCCGTGTTTAGAACTGTCCCTGCACAAAATGACACTTCTAAAGGAAAAAAAAGCCATTTAAAACTGCTTGCGGCTTTAATGTAATGTCTGGTCCCGGTAATATGGATGAAAATCTTTAAGAAAAATGGCATAGCTACCCCATGACCCCCCCCCTACCCCAGCCCATTACCAGCCCCTTTGGGTCTTGTATGGATATTAAGGGGAACCCCGCACATAAAATAAAAAAGGCCCTATATACTCTGAACGGCCGTATACAGGCGGTGCATACAAGACAGGGACTGTAGGTTTGTTCTTATGTAGAATCTGTTTGTAATTTTGAACAGGTACATTGTTGAAGTGTAGCTCCAGCCCAAAAATCTATTTTTAAACTTTTTGGAAAACATAGGTAAGGGTTATCACCCCTGTAACATTTGTTTTGCTGTCTGTGCCCCTGTTCAGAACATTTCACCTCACTTTCCGTCCCAATGTCAACTGTTTTTGAAATGTGGTGTTTTTCTTGAAACAAGGATTGCTGATAAAGCATCAGTACAGAGGAGACACCTTTCTCCCATATTTATTCTTACAGGAGAGAATTTTCCTTCCTAGGGGTAGATTTCCTCTCACTTCCTGTTGTCTTCTTGCGTTTGCAAGTAGGAGTCGTTTGTAAGTTGGATGTTTGAAAGTAGGGACCTGCCGTATATACTCTGCAGAAATAGGCCCCTTAGTTGTTGGTGTTGGCACAACACTGTAAGCACTCACAGTTACTCTTGGTTGGTGCTGGAACGCCCTGCTGTCAACTATTATATCAGGAATTTTAATTACATATAATTGTTGAACAGTGGTAGTAAAAATTGGGCCTTTGATGGTGGTGCTGGTGCCACAACACTGTAAGCCCTGACAGTTACTCTTGGTGGGTGCAGCAATGGGCCCTGCTGTGAATTATTAGATCAAGAATTGTAATTGCATGCCCCTGTTGAACAGGGGCTGAAAAATTGGGCCTTTCGTGGTGGTGGTGGTGGTGGTGGTGTTGCCACAACACTGTAAGCCCTCAGAGTTACTCTTGGTGGGTGCAGGAATGGGCCCTGCTGTGAATTATTAGATCAAGAATTGTAATTACATGCCCCTTTTGAACAGGGGCTGAAAAATTGGGCCTTTCGTGGTGGTGGTGGTGGTGTTGTTGCCACAACACTGTAAGCCCTCAGAGTTACTCTTGGTGGGTGCAGGAATGGGCCCTGCTGTGAATTATTAGATCAAGAATTGTAATTACATGCCCCTTTTGAACAGGGGCTGAAAAATTGGGCCTTTCGTGGTGGTGGTGGTGGTGGTGGCGTTGCCACAACACTGTAAGCCCTCAGAGTTACTCTTGGTGGGTGCAGCAATGGGCCCTGCTGTGAATTATTAGATCAAGAATTGTAATTGCATGCCCCTGTTGAACAGGGGCTGAAAAATTGGGCCTTAGGCACTGGTGGCACAACACTGCAACCCCTCACAGATACGTTACTTGGAGCACAGCAATGAGCCCTGTTGCAAAGTATTGCTTCAAAAATTGTAATGACACGCCCCTGTTAAACAGGGGCTGAAAAATTGGGCCTTAGGCACTGGTGCCACAACACTCCAACCCCTCACAGATACTGTACTTGGAGCACAGCAATGAGCCCTATGGCAAATTATTGCTAAAAAAATTGTAATTACACGCCCCTGTAAAACAGGGGCTGAAAAATTGGGCCTTAGCCACTGGTGGCGGCACCCATAAACAAAAATGATCTTCCAAGCTATCATCATCAATCGTATCATTGAGGACTCGGAGGAGGAGGATAGCCAGTCAACATAACAGCACAGGCACTCAGCATCAGCATCAGTCTTGTAGGGATGTGACATGTTAAAATCAATTAGTCTGTTATATCAGCATCAGGTGTGTGGTAGCTGGTAGTGATCCAAGACTGGTTCATCTTGATGAAAGTCAGTCGATCAACCGAGTCGGTGGACAGGCGCACCCTGTGATCCGTGACAAATCCTCCAGCAGCACTGAATGTGCGTTCCGAAAGAACGCTGGATGCAGGACAGGCCAGTAGCTCAATTGCATACTGTGCAAGCTCTGGCCAGTGATCCATCCTCAAGACCCAGTAAGCCAGAGGATTTTCGGTGGGGAAGGTGTCCAAGTCTGACCTTGCCCCTAGATATTCCTGCACCATGTTTATCAGACGCTGGCGATGGTTGCTGGAACCGATCATACTTTGGGGCTGCGGACTAAAGAATTGTCTGAACGCATCGGTCAGACGGCCACCTTCCCCACCGCTCCTTCTTTGACTGGCCGAAGCCTCAGCAACTCGTTGTCCAGGACCAGGAGTTTGTAACCTCCCAGTCTCTGGGAACGCGTTGCACAGACCTTTCTGCAAGGCCTCCCGGAGTTGTCTCATCCTCTGCTCCCTCTGCGAAGGTAACATAAGGTCCGCAACCTTACCCTTGTACCGTGGATCAAGGAGAGTGGCCAGCCAGTAATGGTCCCTCTCCTTGATCCGAAGAATACGAGGATCCTTCCGCAGACTTTGCAGGATCAGGGAGGCCATGCAGCGTAGGTTTGCTGAGGCATTCGCTCTGGAGTCCTCTGGGTCACTAAGGACGACATGATCCGCAGCCACCTCCTCCCAGCCACGTACAAGTCCACTGGTTTCTTGGGACTGTAAATCATCCCTAAAAGACTGCTGCTGATGATGCTGAGTGCCAGCCTCCACCTCCATGCTGACACAATCCTCCTCCTCCTCCTCCTCCTCCTCCTCTTCCTCTTCCTGTGCGATGGGTGGGACAGAAGGAACACTGTCTGGGTAAAGGGGGCCTTGAGAGGCAAGGAAGTCCTCCTCTTCCTGCCTCTGTTCTGCCTCAAGTGCCCTGTCCATTATTCCACGCAGCGTGTGCTCCAACAGGTGGACAAGAGGTACAGTGTCACTGATGCATGCACTGTCACTGCTCACCATCCTCGTGGCCTCCTCAAATGGTGCCAGGACAGTGCATGCATCCCTGATCATGCCCCACTGGCGTGGAGAAAAAAAACCAAGCTCCCCTGACCCTGTCCTGGTGCCGTAGTCGCACAGGTACTCATTGATGGCCCTCTGCTGCGTGTGCAGCCGCTGCAGCATGGCCAACGTTGAGTTCCACCTGGTGGGCATGTCACATATAAGGCGGTTCTTGGGCAGGTTCAACTCCTTTTGCAGCTCAGCCAGGCGAGCACTGGCATTATAAGATCTGCGGAAATGCACACAGACTTTCCTGGCCTGCCTCAGGACATCCTGTAAGCCCGGGTACCTGCCCAAGAACCGCTGCACCACCAGGTTAAGGACGTGAGCCACACAGGGCACATGGGTCAGTTGTCCCTGTCGGAGGGCGGAGAGGAGGTTGGTGCCATTGTCGCAAACCACCATTCCTGGCTTAAGCTGGCGTGGCGTCAACCACCTCTCGGCCTGGCCCTGCAGAGCAGACAGGACCTCTGCCCCAGTGTGGCTTCTGTCCCCCAAACACACCAGCGCAAGCACGGCATGGCATCTTTTTGCCTGCGTACTTGCGTAGCCCCGTGAACGGCTACGGAGCACCGCTGGTTCATAGGACAAACCACAGGAAGAGGCCATGGAGGAAGAAGAAGAGGAGGGGGTGGAGGAGAGAGGTGTGTCACAACCAGTAGTAGCATTTTGGAGGCGTGGCGGTGGAACAACCTCCAACACTACTGCACCTTGTCCTGCATCCTTCCCAGCTGCCAAAAGAGTGACCCAATGGGCCGTGAAAGAAAGGTAAGGTCCCTGTCCATGCCTGCTGGACCATGAGTCAGCGGTAATATGCACCTTACCGCTGACCGCCCTGTCCAGCGAGGCCAAGACATTGCCTTCCACATGCCGGTAGAGAGCCGGAATAGCCTTCCGTGAGAAAAAGTGGCGTTTGGGAACCTGCCACTGAGGAACCGCACATTGCACAAACTCACGGAAGGGGGCCGAGTCTACCAACTGAAAAGGCAGCAGTTGAAGCGCTAGCAATTTAGCCAAGCTAGCATTCAACCGCTGGGCATGTGGATGGCTGGGAGTGAACTTCTTTCGACGGTCCAGCAGCTGGGGCAGGGAAATTTGCCTGCTAGAATCGGACGTCGGTGTACTGCTAGCAGAGTGGCCGCAAGTACTTGGCTGTGACACAGCTAATTCTACACCTTCATTCCTCTCAGTGCATGTTTCAGAGAGGACTGAAGTTATAGTGGGGTTGGAGATCCCAGCTGATGCGGTGCAAGGAGAGGTCCGCTTTGTTCTTTGGTGTGGGTCTTTGAGGTAGGCTTGCCAACGAGCTGCATGGCAGGTCAACATATGTCTGGTCAGGCATGTGGTACCCAAGCGGCTGATGTTTTGGCCACGCGATATACGCTTGAGACATATGTTGCAAACAGCAGCTGTGCGATCTGATGCACTAGCCTCAAAAAAGGCCCACACCAAGGAACTTTTTGAATGACGGGCAGAGGCAGCGCCCTGCACAGGCGGAGCTCTGCGGTGTGATTCCGTCGGTGTACTGCCCTTACGCTGGCCACCAAAGGGCATCCTGCCTCGTTGGAGATGTGCCTCCTCCTCATCCTCCTCCTCCTCCTCTCTCCTATTAGGCACCCACGTGGAGTCAGTGACCTCATCATCCCCTCCCTCCTCATCACTGGAGCCAATCTGGCAGTATGCTGCAGCTGCTGGAACATGACTGCCAGATTGGTGTCCTTCTTGAGCATCCCCTCTGTCTGCTCTCACCCTACTGCCTTCCTGTAGCTGGGTTTCATCATCAGACCCTTTGAAACGCTGGGCATCCTCCTGGAGCATGTACCCAACACTGTGCTCAAACAGTTCGGGGGACTCCTCAGGAGGAGGACATGGTGGGTCTAGGGAAGGAGTGACTGATGATGAGTCTGACATTGATACCAGGGAAGAGGACGCTTTGGCAGCTGCTTTGCCAGTACCCTGAGCCTGGGTGAGAGAGGATGAGGAGGAGGAGGAGGGCTTGGTCATCCACTCTACCAAGTCTTCGGCATGATGTGGCTCAACATGTCCAGCTGCCGAAAACAAGGACAAGCGTGTCCCATGGCCATGTGCTGATGACAATGCACCGCGTCCACGACCAGCACTGTTGCCCCCAGACACAGAGCCTGTTTGCCCTCTTTTATTGCCTCCTGACTGTCTGCCTCTCCTTGTTTGCCTTCCAGACATTCTAATAGATGGCCTGCAGGGAGATGGGAAAAAAGCAATAAGGGCTACCTTCAGGTGTCCTTCTCTGTCCCTTTACTTAAGGATTTCTAAATATGGTTGAGGATTATTGCTTTTGCACAGAATAGCACAACGACAATTTCCCTGACTGTCCAAAAAACAAGGATTTCAAAGATGGTTGATGAGGAATGCTTTGGCACACTATAGCACAAGGAGAATTCCCCTCACTTTCCTTCTTTGTCCCTAGAAACAAGGACTGGCACAGTGAAAGAAACTGACACTCTCCCTACCTACAGTTTTCTGTCCCTAGAAAAAATGTTTTTTTAAAGCACACTATAGCACAAGGAGAAATCCCCTCACTTTCCTTCTTTGTCCCTAGAAACAAGGACTGGCACAGTGAAAGAAACTGACACTCTCCCTACCTACAGTTTTCTGTCCCTAGAAAAAATGTTTTTTTAAAGCACACTATAGCACAAGGAGAAATCCCCTCACTTTCCTTCTTTGTCCCTAGAAACAAGGACTGGCACAGTGAAAGAAACTGACACTCTCCCTACCTACGGTTTTCTGTCCCTAGAAAAAATGTTTTTTTAAAGCACACTATAGCACAAGGAGAAATCCCCTCACTTTCCTTCTTTGTCCCTAGAAACAAGGACTGGCACAGTGAAAGAAACTGACACTCTCCCTACCTACAGTTTTCTGTCCCTAGAAAAAAATGTTTTTTTAAAGCACACTATAGCACAAGGAGAAATCCCCTCACTTTCCTTCTTTGTCCCTAGAAACAAGGACTGGCACAGTGAAAGAAACTGACACTCTCCCTACCTACAGTTTTCTGTCCCTAGAAAAAATGTTTTTTTAAAGCACACTATAGCACAAGGAGAAATCCCCTCACTTTCCTTCTTTGTCCCTAGAAACAAGGACTGGCACAGTGAAAGAAACTGACACTCTCCCTACCTACAGTTTTCTGTCCCTAGAAAAAATGTTTTTTTAAAGCACACTATAGCACAAGGAGAAATCCCCTCACTTTCCTTCTTTGTCCCTAGAAACAAGGACTGGCACAGTGAAAGAAACTGACACTCTCCCTACCTACAGTGTTCTGTCCCTAGAAAAAATGTTTTTTTAAAGCACACTATAGCACAAGGAGAAATCCCCTCACTTTCCTTCTTTGTCCCTAGAAACAAGGACTGGCACAGTGAAAGAAACTGACACTCTCCCTACCTACAGTTTTCTGTCCCTAGAAAAAATGTTTTTTTAAAGCACACTATAGCACAAGGAGAAATCCCCTCACTTTCCTTCTTTGTCCCTAGAAACAAGGACTGGCACAGTGAAAGAAACTGACACTCTCCCTACCTACAGTTTTCTGTCCCTAGAAAAAATGTTTTTTTAAAGCACACTATAGCACAAGGAGAAATCCCCTCACTTTCCTTCTTTGTCCCTAGAAACAAGGACTGGCACAGTGAAAGAAACTGACACTCTCCCTACCTACAGTTTTCTGTCCCTAGAAAAAATGTTTTTTTAAAGCACACTATAGCACAAGGAGAAATCCCCTCACTTTCCTTCTTTGTCCCTAGAAACAAGGACTGGCACAGTGAAAGAAACTGACACTCTCCCTACCTACAGTGTTCTGTCCCTAGAAAAAATGTTTTTTTAAAGCACACTATAGCACAAGGAGAAATCCCCTCACTTTCCTTCTTTGTCCCTAGAAACAAGGACTGGCACAGTGAAAGAAACTGACACTCTCCCTACCTACAGTGTTCTGTCCCTAGAAAAAATGTTTTTTTTAAAGCACACTATAGCACAAGGAGAAATCCCCTCACTTTCCTTCTTTGTCCCTAGAAACAAGGACTGGCACAGTGAAAGAAACTGACACTCTCCCTACCTACAGTTTTCTGTCCCTAGAAAAAATGTTTTTTTAAAGCACACTATAGCACAAGGAGAAATCCCCTCACTTTCCTTCTTTGTCCCTAGAAACAAGGACTGGCACAGTGAAAGAAACTGACACTCTCCCTACCTACAGTGTTCTGTCCCTAGAAAAAATGTTTTTTTAAAGCACACTATAGCACAAGGAGAAATCCCCTCACTTTCCTTCTTTGTCCCTAGAAACAAGGACTGGCACAGTGAAAGAAACTGACACTCTCCCTACCTACAGTTTTCTGTCCCTAGAAAAAATGTTTTTTTAAAGCACACTATAGCACAAGGAGAAATCCCCTCACTTTCCTTCTTTGTCCCTAGAAACAAGGACTGGCACAGTGAAAGAAACTGACACTCTCCCTACCTACAGTTTTCTGTCCCTAGAAAAAATGTTTTTTTAAAGCACACTATAGCACAAGGAGAAATCCCCTCACTTTCCTTCTTTGTCCCTAGAAACAAGGACTGGCACAGTGAAAGAAACTGACACTCTCCCTACCTACAGTTTTCTGTCCCTAGAAAAAATGTTTTTTTAAAGCACACTATAGCACAAGGAGAAATCCCCTCACTTTCCTTCTTTGTCCCTAGAAACAAGGACTGGCACAGTAAAACACACTGACACTCTCCCTACCTATCCTTCTCTTTCCCTAAACTAAAGGAATCCAGGTTAAGCAAGAAAGAAATAAATGTCACTGTCCCTGCCTATGCTTGTCTTTCCCTGCTCCGGAACACACTACACTAGACCGCCGTGCTGGCGACCTTTTATAGTGTGGGGCGTGTACTAAACACCCTCAGCAATAATTGGCCACAGGCATCCTGCCTGTGGCCAATCATTGCTCTCCTCGCTGCCGGCGCTGTGATTGGCCAAGCATGCGGGGTCACAGTGCATGCTTGGCCAATCACAGCGCCTGGATGACACTGCGATGGCGTAGTGCATTGTGGGCCGTTCGCGTCACTCGAATTTGGCGCGAACGGCCCAAATCGTTCGATCTTCGTCGAACGATCGAACAGCCGATGTTCGAGTCGAACGTATGTTCGACTCGAACACGAAGCTCATCCCTACTCACCACCTGTCAAACATCTCTAAAACGCAATTCGTCATGGATCAGTTTTCAGAGAGGAAGCAAAGGCATATTCGCCTCCTCCTGTAAACTTAAGGCCCGTACACACGATCGGATATTCCGACAACAATTGTCCGATGGACGTGTTTTGTTGGAGAATCCGACCGTCTGTATGCTCCATCGGACAATTGTTGTCGGAATTTCCGACAACAAATGTTGGCTGTGCATGCTCTCAAATTGTCCGACAACAAATGTGTTCCGTCGGATTATCCGATCGTGTAGTAACAAATCCGTCGGACTAAAATCCAATGTACAAACACGCATGCTCTGAACCAATGCTAACCATAAGGCAACATTAGCAGAAGTTGCCCAAAGGGTGGCGCTAAAGAGCAGAAAAAACACATAGTTTTGTGAATGTTGGCTGAAAAAGTTCTGCCGTCTGTATGCAGAACAAGTTCACGGCCAACACCCTTCGGACAAAAATCCATGGATTTGTCTGATGGTATGAGGCTTTAGGCTGGCCCTAGATCAGTGATGGCGAACCTTGGCACCCCAGATGTTTTGGAACTACATTTCCCATGATGCTCATGCATTCTGTAGTGTAGTTGAGTATCATGGGAAATGTAGTTTCAAAACATCTGGGGTGCCAAGGTTCGCTATTACTGCCCTAGATGGATCAAAATTTGTCTGGCTTAGCAGGGACTGGATGAATCCTTATGTGGCCACTCCCACTGGACAGAAGTTGAGAAGGAAGGTGGATAGAATAATCCTCCCCACTGAGACTATGGGATTGATTTGCTAAAACTGGAGAGTGCAAAATGTGGTGCAGCTGTGCATGGTAGCCAATCGGCTTGTAACTTTAGCTTGTTCAATTAGCCCCCGTTCACATCGGCGTGATTTGACAGGTCAAATCGCAGCCTATTGCCGGCAATGGGGGCGTCCCAATCGGTAGGACACCGCACCGATTTCCACAAGTAGTTCCTGCGCTACTTTTGGCAACTTCAACAGACATCTGTGCATGAACCCGCACATATGTCTTTTGAGGCGCCCCCTAAGTCGGTCTGAAATGCGGCTTTGAAATTGTGCGAGTTCAGAGGAAGTCGCGCGATTTTAAAGCCGTGTTCAGTGTGAACAAGGGCTTAAGATTTAACAAAAAAAAACATGGAAGCTGATTGGTTTCTATGCAGAGCTGCACCACATTTTGCACTCTCCAGTTTTAGTCAGACTCCGTTCACACATAGGCGGTTTGAATCACGGCAGAATAACCGCAATTCTAGAATCAAAGGAAATCATGGGACGTATTTGCGATGCCATTATTGTTTTAATGGCACCCCAAACGCTGTGTGATTCTGCTCCGATTGTCGAATGACAAATCGTACTGCAATCACACGAACCAAATCACACAAAGAATGTCGCCCCAAAAAATTTCTGGAACTTCTTTTGGGCGACATGCGTTTGCGCAATTTGGTTTGCACAATTGCAGCGTGATTTGTCAATGCGTCCCGCATTTTGCTGCAATTCTAGTATTGTGGGCAGAATCACAGCAAAAAAAGCCTGCGAGTCATCAACATGCCTATGTGGGAACGGAGCCTAAAGCCCCGTACACACGGTCGGACTTTTGCCCAACAAACTTAGTTTTAAGCAAGTTGGACCAACAATCCGACCGTGTGTACGCTCCATCGGACAAACTTTTTTGAGTTTGGTTTTGTTTTCATCGGACAAAAGTTGGGTCTGCGAACGGACAAACTTTTGCCCAACAAAAGTCCTATGGAGCAAAGTCCTACTGTGTGTACAGAAAACCATAGGACTTTTGTCCGATGGACAAAACAACCAATGTTAAAATCAACCAACAATAGCAGAAGTTGACCAAAGGGTGGTGGTAAAGAGCAGAAAAGAGAAGAAAAACCATGTGATGTTGCAAAAAGTTTTGGGAAAGTTTGCAGAAAAGTCCTGTGGTGTGTATGCTATGGGTGTGTCCGGCCAACTCCGTTCGGACAAAAATCCAAGGAAAAGTCTGATGGAAGTCCGACCGTGTGTATGGGGCTTTAATCAACACCCTTGTATCCTAACAGTGGAGAGTCCCTGCTGTCAGAATACACTCAGCAGGGAGGACGTCTCTATCCACTTAGCTTGTCCAGACCGCTGGCTGAACGAAAAAAATACGATCCATCTATGGCAGCCTTAGCAAGATAGCTAGAAGGAGAAGAGTATTTATTGTAGAAGAGTTAGAGTATGTCTCTTCCACAATAAAAGAAACCTTCCTTCTTGCATATTGTAAAATTCACACTAATTAATTTAATGCTTTAGGCAGTGGTGTATTTTGATTTTGATCTGCCCTAGGCAAAAGTAAAATCGGGTCCCCTCATCTAAATTTGTCCCATCCCAGCGGCAGTATACTGTTCTTGTCTCAGGGTCTGATGGGAAATCTGCAGCCGTTCACAGTGAACAGTTGTGGTTTCCTCATCAGACCGTGAAATATGATTCGTCCAAGTGCTATATAGGGAAATACTGCCCATGATCTGACGTTCGCTGTGATACCTCACATGTGTGGGACCATCGCTGTTTGCATGTGTGTGGGACCGACACGTGTTCTATTTTGCGCGTGAGCTCAGGGGAACTATATATTTTTTTATTTATTTTTTTACACTGCTGCTTTAATTATTTTTTTCTTGATCACTTCTATTGCTATCACAAGAAATGTAAACATCCTTGTGACAGTATTAGACAGTGACGGGTACTTTTTATAGGGAGATCTGGGGTCTATAAGACTCTAAATCCTTCCTATGCATGTAAAAAAGCATTCAAAACACCAAAATCTGTGTTTTTGAATGCTTCAGATTTTTAAAAACTGGCACTGATGGTTTCCGAGTAAAACGGAAGTGATATCATGTCATCAATTCTGGTTTACTCTTATGAACAGCCGATCAAAGCGAATCCTGGCTTTGCTTGGCTGTCTGGCCAGCTGGCATGGGCCAACTGGTCGATTGGGTCTCCTGGTGGGATGGGAGAGCCTGAGAGAGCTGCGGAAGGGGTCGGGCGGGGGAATGTCCCCTTCTGCTGCTTGTAATAGCAATCTAGAGGCTAGTAAGCTTCTCTGATTTCTATTACAAAAGAGCCGACCGACGGCTCTAAAAAAACGATACAGGGGTAATGCCGGTAGCTGCAGGCATCATCCCGGTACAACCATTGAAAGTACAGGAAGTGGTTAAAGAGCTGCCTCTGCCCTTCTGCCCCCCTAAAAAATGCTGCCCAAGGCAAAGGCCACGTTTGCCTTGCAGTAGATATGCCCCTGGCTTTAGGTATATACAGTTACACAGGAAAACATTGTAAAAGATATCTGCATTAAAGACCTCCAAGGATTTAAAGTATAACTAAAAGCAAACTTTTTTTTTTTTTTTTTTTAAAGGTTTGGATAGAAGAGTAAAGCCGTGTTCACACAATCGGTTTTACCGATGAAAACAGTCCGATGGACTGTATTCATCGGACGAACCAATCGTGTATGGGCCCCATCGGTCTTTTGACCATCGGTGTGAAAAAATAGAACATGTTTTAAATTTTTCCGATGGGAAAAAAAACGATAGCAAAATCCGATCGCCTGTGTGGAAATCCATCGGACGAAAAACCCACGCATGCTCAGAATCAAGTCGACGCATGCTCAGAAGCATTGAACTTCATTTTTCTCGGCTCGTCTGAGTATTTTACATCACGGCATTTGGGACGATCGGTTTTTTGACTGATGGTGTGTAGGCAAGACTGATGGAAGTCAGCTTCATCGGATTTCCGATGGAAAAATCCATTGGTTTAAAATCCATAGGAAATCCGATCGTGTGTACAGGGCTTAAGAGATTAGAACCACTTTAAGGTTTTTATTGCTGTCTCTGTTCCCGTTAGGGAAATTCTCCCTCTCTAATTGTCCTGAACATTTATGTTAGAAAGTGAAATTGAGGTTAAACACAAATATTTGAGTTACCCCCCAGAACAAGAATAGAGGTTAAACCTTTCAATGGGGACGCTTTTCTTCATGACATCGTCTGACGCTCACCATACACACACAATCTCTGTACAATCACCTTTAGATTGGCCAAAAACATGTAACATGAGGACCTGGCTAATCTATCCAAGCAATCTGTATACAACAAAGGGGACCTTGGCACTACATGCTTTTCAGTAAGGAGCTTGTACGATCAGATTGTGATGTGTATGGTGAGTCTAAAAGGGGATAATCATCTCTTATGTTAGAAATACATCCTCTTCCTGTTGATGTTTCTATTGCATTTCTTCTTTCCTGACAGCTCCATGTCAGAACAGACAGTAGTAGACTGACTTGGGGCTCGTCAGGAAAGATAAATTGCGGTAAGTATTTGATATTACATTTTTCATTTTCCTGATAGCTCCATGTCAGCCTACTACTGTCTGTGCTGACATGGAGCTCGCCAGGAAAGAAAAATTTCAGTAACTATTTGATATTCAATTTTCCGTTTTAAATCACACACATTAACATTTTTTTAAATTTAAAAGAGTAAAGAAGCATACGGTAATTTAAGAAACCAATTTATTAAAGTGAAAAAAATGAAATAACTTACAGTTCAAATATTCTGTAAAATATTATTTACATTCAAAATAAACCAAACAACACATTGCAATTTGGTATAATAAATGCACCTTGTAGTAAAAGTCTACAGTGTGGGTGTCTGAAGAAGTGGCAAAATATCAGGTTTTAGTTTTTTTTGTAGTCCACAGGGGTTACATTTATATGCAAGTTTTCTGAACTATTAAACATTTTCTGTTAGTGGTTTCAGGTAAGATGTTCAAACCACTTTAAGACTGTAGGTGGATCTATAGTGTAAACAAAGTGTGATGTTAAAGTTCTTAATCCACCTTCTCAATGGCATGTCCTGGATTGGGCCTTGCCTGGCACACAGAACCAAAGTGCAGTAAAGGTCCAGTCTTTTTAATACAGTGTCCTTTTTAATCTACTTCTTCAATTGTAGGTCCGGAGCTGGTGCCGTGCCTGGCTTGAGTACCACAGCTAGAGCCTGGCATTCCTCCCTGGTACAGCTTGGTGATGACTGGTTGGCACACTTTTTCCAGCTCCTTCTGCTTATGGGTGTACTCATCTTTCTCTGCCAGTTGGTTGTTCTCCAGCCAGGCAATGGTCTCTGTACACTTCTCAGAGATTAGCTTTTTCTCCTCCTCACTTATCTTGCCTTTCATGTTCTCATCTTCCATTGTGCTCTTAATGTTGAAGGCATAAGATTCTAGAGAGTTCTTGGCAGCAATTTTCTCTCGTTGTGCATCATCATCAACTTTGTATTTTTCTGCATCTTGCACCATCTTCTCAATTTCCTCTTTGCTCAGACGACCTTTGTCGTTCGTAATTGTTATCTTGTTTTGTTTGCCAGTACTCTTGTCCACAGCTGATACATTGAGGATGCCATTGGCATCGATATCGAATGTGACTTCAATCTGTGGCACTCCTCGGGGAGCAGGAGGGATGCCACTCAGTTCAAATTTCCCTAGGAGGTTGTTGTCTTTGGTCATGGCTCGCTCTCCTTCAAACACTTGAATGAGGACACCGGGCTGGTTGTCTGAATAGGTGGTGAAGACCTGAGTCTGCTTGGTAGGAATGGTTGTATTACGTTTGATGAGGACAGTCATGACCCCACCGGCTGTCTCCAGACCCAAGGAAAGAGGAGCCACATCTAGTAGGAGCAGGTCCTGCACATTCTCTGACTTGTCTCCCATCAGGATCGCAGCTTGAACAGCAGCCCCATAGGCCACAGCTTCATCTGGGTTGATGCTCTTGTTGAGTTCTCTTCCGTTAAAGAAGTCCTGCAGCAGTTTTTGTACTTTAGGAATACGTGTAGAGCCCCCCACCAGGACAAGTTCATGAATCTGTGATTTGTCCAGCTTGGAATCTCTCAGGGCCTTCTCAACGGGCTCCAGGGTACCACGGAAGAGATCAGCACACAGTTCCTCAAAGCGGGCTCTGGTGATGGAGGTGTAAAAGTCAATGCCCTCATACAGAGAGTCAATTTCAATGCTTGCCTGGGTGCTGGAGGACAGGGTGCGCTTGGCTCTCTCACAGGCTGTTCTCAGCCTCCTCAGGGACCTCTTGTTTTGACTAATGTCCTTTTTGTGCTTGCGCTTGAATTCCTCAACAAAATGGTTAACCATGCGATTATCAAAGTCCTCCCCACCCAGATGAGTGTCACCCGCTGTGGCTTTTACCTCAAAGATGCCGTCATCAATGGTGAGGATGGAGACATCGAAGGTGCCACCTCCCAGGTCGAAGATGAGGATGTTTCGCTCTCCACGGCTCCCTTTGTCCAGGCCATAGGCGATGGCCGCTGCTGTTGGCTCATTGATGATTCTCAGCACATTGAGTCCAGCGATTACCCCGGCATCCTTGGTAGCCTGGCGCTGAGAGTCATTGAAGTAAGCTGGAACGGTGATGACGGCGTTGGTGACCGGGTGTCCCAGGTACGCCTCTGCTATCTCTTTCATCTTCAGAAGCACCATAGAGGAGACCTCCTCAGGGTAGAAGGTCTTCATCTCTCCCTTATAGTCCACTCTAACCTTGGGCTTTCCTCCTTCGCTCACCACCTGGAAGGACCAGTGCTTCATGTCAGACTGCACTATGAGATCATCAAACTTCCGGCCAATCAGCCTCTTGGCATCAAAGATGGTGTTCTGGGGGTTCAGAGCCACCTGGTTCTTGGCGGCATCTCCGATCAGTCTCTCGGTGTCAGTGAAGGCCACGTAGCTGGGGGTGGTGCGGTTCCCCTGGTCGTTGGCGATGATCTCCACCTTGCCATGCTGGAAAACCCCCACACAGGAGTAGGTGGTGCCCAGGTCAATGCCAATCGCCACTCCTTTAGGTGCCATGTCTCTGGAAGTAATAATGAAGTCTTGTAGTGAAGGAGCTGGACTGCTGCTGGATTCCTCTCAGTGATCTGTGTATCCGCTCTCTTCTCTCCAGTCTATGGATGATAATATTACTCTCTGTAGAAACTGTCACTTCGCTCTACCAAACTTCTATATATTCATCTCCTGTGCGGGGACGTCACGTCGCTTCCAGCCAATCGCTGAGCGGTCCTCGCTATGCTTCTTACGTCACTTAGCAACTTTCCCGAAGTTTCCCAAACGTTCCCCGCACAACCAGCCAATCGCGAGGCACTCGAGCCGCAGAACTTTCCCGACGCTTCCAGCCCAGAGAGCGCTGTCCAATCAGAGGCGGCGGGTTGGTCAATTACGTAAGGAGAAGCTTCGCGAGCGTTCCAGAAGGAGCAGTTAGTCAGACAACGGCTCGACCAATCAGTGCTGTGAGGGGGCGGGCTAAGGAGAAGCTTCGCGAGCGTTCCAGACGGAGCTGTTAGTCAGACAACGGCTCGGCCAATCAGTGCTGTGAGGGGGAGGGCTAAGGAGATGCTTCGGGACTGTTCCAGATGGAGATGTCAGTCAGGCAACGGTTCGGCCAATCAGTGCTGTGAGGGGGCGGGCTAAAGAGACGTTTCGCGACTGTTCCACATGGGGATGGCAGTCATGCAACAGCTTGGCCAATCAGTGCTGTGAAGGGCGGGATTTAGTGT
Source organism: Rana muscosa (assembly GCA_029206835.1). Lineage (NCBI taxonomy): Eukaryota > Metazoa > Chordata > Amphibia > Anura > Ranidae > Rana > Rana muscosa. The sequence continues at coordinate 70,157,654 of CM055125.1, forward strand.
AGATGCTGGAGCAGTCTAGATACCGGGTCCGTCATAGGCACGGAGACACATATATTTTTGTACATGTATACCCTAGCGAGTGCGGCCCTAACAATGATTCTACCTACTGTCTCGAGAGGTCTTAGACGAGCCAACCAATCAAATCGCTTTACTGACACACCTGCAACATTTTCGCTGTGCTCTGACTGGTCTGGCAGCTGTCCAATCAGCAGCAGCTGGATGTCCACTCAGATGTCTGTACAGAATCCCTCAGCCAATCAGCGGACGGAGCGGGATATTCTTACCGTTCCAGAAGAAGGAGCTGGGAAAAGACGCATACACGGGATGACAGGGAGCTGACATTACCTGAACATCTACAGCCGATGGTATCATGTCACTGAGTAACTGTTGGGATTTATTGTCATATAGATTGCCTGCTTACACCCCATGGGGCGTAATTTAGCTGATTGTAGTGCGGAATCTGACTCAGCAACAGATCTCAGGTCATGCTGAGCCTTGTAGTTCTCCTGGATCACGTTCACGAGTAATGCAATGTATATTGCTAGTGACGTCATGACAGCGATTTGGATGAGGAAGCAGAGCTGAGTACAAATCCCTGGGATGAGGTCACTGAATGATCTGATGTGAGATGTATAGAAGGAGCCGTGCCAACCAAGTGTATGACACACTGGCATCAGACACCCACTGGCATCGGACACCCACTGGCATCAGACACCCACTGACATCAGACACCCACTGGCGTCAGACACCCACTGACATCGGACACCCACTGACATCAGACACCCACTAGCCTCAGACACCCACTGACATCAGACACCCACTGGCATCGGACACCCACTGGCATCGGACACCCACTGACATCGGACACCCACTGACATCAGACACCCACTGACATCAGACACCCACTGGCATCAGACACCCACTAGCCTCAGACACCCACTGACATCGGACACCCACTGACATCAGACACCCACTAGCCTCAGACACCCACTGACATCAGACACCCACTGGCATCGGACACCCACTGGCATCGGACACCCACTGACATCGGACACCCACTGACATCGGACACCCACTGACATCAGACACCCACTGGCATCAGACACCCACTGACATCAGACACCCACTGGCATCAGACACCCACTGACATCGGACACCCACTGGCATCGGACACCCACTGGCATCAGACACCCACTGACATCAGACACCCACTGGCATCAGACACCCACTGACATCGGACACCCACTGACATCAGACACCCACTAGCCTCAGACACCCACTGACATCAGACACCCACTGGCATCGGACACCCACTGGCATCGGACACCCACTGGCATCGGACACCCACTGACATCGGACACCCACTGACATCAGACACCCACTGGCATCAGACACCCACTGGCATCAGACACCCACTGACATCAGACACCCACTGACATCGGACACCCACTGGCATCGGACACCCACTGACATCAGACACCCACTAGCCTCAGACACCCACTGGCATCGGACACCCACTGGCATCGGACACCCACTGGCATCGGACACCCACTGGCATCGGACACCCACTGGCATCGGACACCCACAGACATCGGACACCCACTGACATCAGACACCCACTGACATCGGACACCCACTGACATCAGACAACCACTAGCCTCAGACACCCACTGACATCAGACACCCACTGACATCGGACACCCACAGACATCGGACACCCACTGACATCAGACACCCACTGACATCGGACACCCACTGACATCAGACACCCACTAGCCTCAGACACCCACTGACATCAGACACCCACTGACATCAGACACCCACTGGCATCGGACACCCACTGACATCAGACACCCACTGGCCTCAGACACCCACTGGCATCAGACACCCACTGACATCGGACACCCACTGACATCAGACACCCACTGACATCAGACACCCACTGGCATCGGACACCCACTGGCATCGGACACCCACTGACATCAGACACCCACTGACATCAGACACCCACTGACATCGGACACCCACTGACATCAGACACCCACTAGCCTCAGACACCCACTGGCATCGGACACCCACTGACATCAGACACCCACTGGCCTCAGACACCCACTGACATCGGACACCCACTGACATCAGACACCCACTAGCCTCAGACACCCACTGGCATCGGACACCCACTGGCATCGGACACCCACTGGCATCGGACACCCACTGACATCAGACACCCACTAGCCTCAGACACCCACTGACATCAGACACCCACTGACATCAGACACCCACTGGCATCGGACACCCACTGACATCAGACACCCACTGGCCTCAGACACCCACTGGCATCAGACACCCACTGACATCGGACACCCACTGACATCAGACACCCACTGGCCTCAGACACCCACTGACATCAGACACCCACTGGCCTCAGACACCCACTGGCATCAGACACCCACTGACATCGGACACCCACTGACATCAGACACCCACTGGCCTCAGACACCCACTGACATCAGACACCCACTGGCATCAGACACCCACTGGCATCGGACACCCACTGACATCAGACACCCACTGGCATCGGACACCCACTGGCATCGGACACCCACTGGCATCGGACACCCACTGACATCGGACACCCACTGACATCAGACACCCACTGGCATCGGACACCCACTGACATCAGACACCCACTGGCATCGGACACCCACTGGCATCGGACACCCACTGGCATCGGACACCCACTGGCATCGGACACCCACTGACATCAGACACCCACTAGCCTCAGACACCCACTGACATCAGACACCCACTGGCATCGGACACCCACTGACATCAGACACCCACTGGCATCGGACACCCACTGGCATCGGACACCCACTGGCATCGGACACCCACTGGCATCGGACACCCACTAGCCTCAGACACCCACTGACATCAGACACCCACTGACATCAGACACCCACTGACATCAGACACCCACTGGCATCGGACACCCACTGACATCAGACACCCACTGGCCTCAGACACCCACTGGCATCAGACACCCACTGACATCGGACACCCACTGACATCAGACACCCACTAGCCTCAGACACCCACTGACATCAGACACCCACTGGCATCGGACACCCACTGGCATCGGACACCCACTGGCATCGGACACCCACTGACATCGGACACCCACTGACATCAGACACCCACTGGCATCAGACACCCACTGACATCAGACACCCACTGGCATCAGACACCCACTGACATCGGACACCCACTGGCATCGGACACCCACTGGCATCAGACACCCACTGACATCAGACACCCACTGGCATCAGACACCCACTGACATCGGACACCCACTGACATCAGACACCCACTAGCCTCAGACACCCACTGACATCAGACACCCACTGGCATCGGACACCCACTGGCATCGGACACCCACTGGCATCGGACACCCACTGACATCGGACACCCACTGACATCAGACACCCACTGGCATCAGACACCCACTGACATCAGACACCCACTGACATCAGACACCCACTGGCATCGGACACCCACTGACATCAGACACCCACTAGCCTCAGACACCCACTGGCATCGGACACCCACTGGCATCGGACACCCACTGGCATCGGACACCCACTGGCATCGGACACCCACTGGCATCGGACACCCACAGACATCGGACACCCACTGACATCAGACACCCACTGACATCGGACACCCACTGACATCAGACAACCACTAGCCTCAGACACCCACTCACATCAGACACCCACTGACATCGGACACCCACAGACATCAGACACCCACTGACATCGGACACCCACTGACATCAGACACCCACTAGCCTCAGACACCCACTGACATCAGACACCCACTGACATCAGACACCCACTGGCATCGGACACCCACTGACATCAGACACCCACTGACATCAGACACCCACTAGCCTCAGACACCCACTGGCCTCAGACACCCACTGGCATCAGACACCCACTGACATCGGACACCCACTGACATCAGACACCCACTGACATCAGACACCCACTGGCATCGGACACCCACTGGCATCGGACACCCACTGACATCAGACACCCACTGACATCAGACACCCACTGACATCGGACACCCACTGACATCAGACACCCACTAGCCTCAGACACCCACTGGCATCGGACACCCACTGACATCAGACACCCACTGGCATCGGACACCCACTGACATCAGACACCCACTGGCCTCAGACACCCACTGGCATCGGACACCCACTGACATCAGACACCCACTGGCCTCAGACACCCACTGGCATCGGACACCCACTGACATCAGACACCCACTGGCATCGGACACCCACTGACATCAGACACCCACTAGCCTCAGACACCCACTGGCATCGGACACCCACTGACATCAGACACCCACTGGCATCGGACACCCACTGACATCAGACACCCACTGGCCTCAGACACCCACTGACATCGGACACCCACTGACATCAGACACCCACTAGCCTCAGACACCCACTGGCATCGGACACCCACTGGCATCGGACACCCACTGGCATCGGACACCCACTGACATCAGACACCCACTAGCCTCAGACACCCACTGACATCAGACACCCACTGACATCAGACACCCACTGGCATCGGACACCCACTGACATCAGACACCCACTGGCCTCAGACACCCACTGGCATCGGACACCCACTGACATCGGACACCCACTGACATCAGACACCCACTGGCCTCAGACACCCACTGACATCAGACACCCACTGGCCTCAGACACCCACTGGCATCAGACACCCACTGACATCGGACACCCACTGACATCAGACACCCACTGGCCTCAGACACCCACTGACATCAGACACCCACTGACATCAGACACCCACTGGCATCGGACACCCACTGACATCGGACACCCACTGACATCAGACACCCACTGGCATCAGACACCCACTGACATCAGACACCCACTGGCATCAGACACCCACTGACATCGGACACCCACTGGCATCGGACACCCACTGGCATCAGACACCCACTGACATCAGACACCCACTGGCATCAGACACCCACTGACATCGGACACCCACTGACATCAGACACCCACTAGCCTCAGACACCCACTGACATCAGACACCCACTGGCATCGGACACCCACTGGCATCGGACACCCACTGGCATCGGACACCCACTGGCATCGGACACCCACTGACATCAGACACCCACTGGCATCAGACACCCACTGACATCAGACACCCACTGACATCAGACACCCACTGGCATCGGACACCCACTGACATCAGACACCCACTAGCCTCAGACACCCACTGGCATCGGACACCCACTGGCATCGGACACCCACTGGCATCGGACACCCACTGGCATCGGACACCCACTGGCATCGGACACCCACAGACATCGGACACCCACTGACATCAGACACCCACTGACATCGGACACCCACTGACATCAGACAACCACTAGCCTCAGACACCCACTCACATCAGACACCCACTGACATCGGACACCCACAGACATCGGACACCCACTGACATCAGACACCCACTGACATCGGACACCCACTGACATCAGACACCCACTGACATCAGACACCCACTAGCCTCAGACACCCACTGACATCAGACACCCACTGACATCAGACACCCACTGGCATCGGACACCCACTGACATCAGACACCCACTGGCCTCAGACACCCACTGGCATCAGACACCCACTGACATCGGACACCCACTGACATCAGACACCCACTGACATCAGACACCCACTGGCATCGGACACCCACTGACATCAGACACCCACTGGCCTCAGACACCCACTGGCATCAGACACCCACTGACATCGGACACCCACTGACATCAGACACCCACTGACATCAGACACCCACTGGCATCGGACACCCACTGGCATCGGACACCCACTGACATCAGACACCCACTGACATCAGACACCCACTGACATCGGACACCCACTGACATCAGACACCCACTGGCCTCAGACACCCACTGACATCGGACACCCACTGACATCAGACACCCACTAGCCTCAGACACCCACTGGCATCGGACACCCACTGGCATCGGACACCCACTGGCCTCAGACACCCACTGACATCAGACACCCACTGGCATCAGACACCCACTGACATCGGACACCCACTGACATCAGACACCCACTAGCCTCAGACACCCACTGACATCAGACACCCACTAGCCTCAGACACCCACTGGCATCGGACACCCACTGGCATCGGACACCCACTGACATCGGACACCCACTGACATCAGACACTCACTGGCATCAGACACCCACTGACATCAGACACCCACTGACATCAGACACCCACTGGCATCGGACACCCACTGACATCAGACACCCACTAGCCTCAGACACCCACTGGCATCGGACACCCACTGGCATCGGACACCCACTGGCATCGGACACCCACTGGCATCGGACACCCACTGGCATCGGACACCCACTGGCATCGGACACCCACAGACATCGGACACCCACTGACATCAGACACCCACTGACATCGGACACCCACTGACATCAGACAACCACTAGCCTCAGACACCCACTCACATCAGACACCCACTGACATCGGACACCCACAGACATCGGACACCCACTGACATCAGACACCCACTGACATCGGACACCCACTGACATCAGACACCCACTGACATCAGACACCCACTAGCCTCAGACACCCACTGACATCAGACACCCACTGACATCAGACACCCACTGACATCAGACACCCACTGACATCGGACACCCACTGACATCAGACACCCACTGACATCAGACACCCACTAGCCTCAGACACCCACTGACATCAGACACCCACTGACATCAGACACCCACTGGCATCGGACACCCACTGACATCAGACACCCACTGACATCAGACACCCACTAGCCTCAGACACCCACTGACATCAGACACCCACTGACATCAGACACCCACTGACATCGGACACCCACTGACATCAGACACCCACTGGCCTCAGACACCCACTGACATCAGACACCCACTGACATCAGACACCCACTGGCATCGGACACCCACTGACATCAGACACCCACTAGCCTCAGACACCCACTGACATCGGACACCCACTGACATCAGACACCCACTGGCCTCAGACACCCACTGACATCAGACACCCACTGGCCTCAGACACCCACTGGCCTCAGACACCCACTGACATCGGACACCCACTGACATCAGACACCCACTGGCCTCAGACACCCACTGACATCAGACACCCACTGGCCTCAGACACCCACTGACATCAGACACCCACTGACATCAGACACCCACTGGCATCGGACACCCACTGACATCAGACACCCACTGGCATCGGACACCCACTGGCATCGGACACCCACTGGCATCGGACACCCACTGACATCGGACACCCACTGACATCAGACACCCACTGGCATCGGACACCCACTGACATCAGACACCCACTGGCATCGGACACCCACTGGCATCGGACACCCACTGGCATCGGACACCCACTGACATCAGACACCCACTAGCCTCAGACACCCACTGACATCAGACACCCACTGGCATCGGACACCCACTGACATCAGACACCCACTGGCATCGGACACCCACTGGCATCGGACACCCACTGGCATCGGACACCCACTGGCATCGGACACCCACTAGCCTCAGACACCCACTGACATCAGACACCCACTGACATCAGACACCCACTGGCATCGGACACCCACTGGCCTCAGACACCCACTGGCCTCAGACACCCACTGGCATCAGACACCCACTGACATCGGACACCCACTGACATCAGACACCCACTAGCCTCAGACACCCACTGACATCAGACACCCACTGGCATCGGACACCCACTGGCATCGGACACCCACTGGCATCGGACACCCACTGGCATCGGACACCCACTGACATCAGACACCCACTGGCATCAGACACCCACTGACATCAGACACCCACTGGCATCAGACACCCACTGACATCGGACACCCACTGGCATCGGACACCCACTGGCATCAGACACCCACTGACATCAGACACCCACTGGCATCAGACACCCACTGACATCGGACACCCACTGACATCAGACACCCACTAGCCTCAGACACCCACTGACATCAGACACCCACTGGCATCGGACACCCACTGGCATCGGACACCCACTGGCATCGGACACCCACTGACATCGGACACCCACTGACATCAGACACCCACTGGCATCAGACACCCACTGACATCAGACACCCACTGACATCAGACACCCACTGGCATCGGACACCCACTGACATCGGACACCCACTGACATCAGACACCCACTGGCATCGGACACCCACTGACATCAGACACCCACTGGCATCGGACACCCACTGGCATCGGACACCCACTGGCATCGGACACCCACTGGCATCGGACACCCACTGACATCAGACACCCACTAGCCTCAGACACCCACTGACATCAGACACCCACTGGCATCGGACACCCACTGACATCAGACACCCACTGGCATCGGACACCCACTGGCATCGGACACCCACTGGCATCGGACACCCACTGGCATCGGACACCCACTAGCCTCAGACACCCACTGACATCAGACACCCACTGACATCAGACACCCACTGACATCAGACACCCACTGGCATCGGACACCCACTGACATCAGACACCCACTGGCCTCAGACACCCACTGGCATCAGACACCCACTGACATCGGACACCCACTGACATCAGACACCCACTAGCCTCAGACACCCACTGACATCAGACACCCACTGGCATCGGACACCCACTGGCATCGGACACCCACTGGCATCGGACACCCACTGACATCGGACACCCACTGACATCAGACACCCACTGGCATCAGACACCCACTGACATCAGACACCCACTGGCATCGGACACCCACTGACATCGGACACCCACTGGCATCGGACACCCACTGGCATCAGACACCCACTGACATCAGACACCCACTGGCATCAGACACCCACTGACATCGGACACCCACTGACATCAGACACCCACTAGCCTCAGACACCCACTGACATCAGACACCCACTGGCATCGGACACCCACTGGCATCGGACACCCACTGGCATCGGACACCCACTGACATCGGACACCCACTGACATCAGACACCCACTGGCATCAGACACCCACTGACATCAGACACCCACTGACATCAGACACCCACTGGCATCGGACACCCACTGACATCAGACACCCACTAGCCTCAGACACCCACTGGCATCGGACACCCACTGGCATCGGACACCCACTGGCATCGGACACCCACTGGCATCGGACACCCACTGGCATCGGACACCCACAGACATCGGACACCCACTGACATCAGACACCCACTGACATCGGACACCCACTGACATCAGACAACCACTAGCCTCAGACACCCACTCACATCAGACACCCACTGACATCGGACACCCACAGACATCAGACACCCACTGACATCGGACACCCACTGACATCAGACACCCACTAGCCTCAGACACCCACTGACATCAGACACCCACTGACATCAGACACCCACTGGCATCAGACACCCACTGGCCTCAGACACCCACTGGCATCAGACACCCACTGACATCGGACACCCACTGACATCAGACACCCACTGACATCAGACACCCACTGGCATCGGACACCCACTGGCATCGGACACCCACTGACATCAGACACCCACTGACATCAGACACCCACTGACATCGGACACCCACTGACATCAGACACCCACTAGCCTCAGACACCCACTGGCATCGGACACCCACTGACATCAGACACCCACTGGCATCGGACACCCACTGACATCAGACACCCACTGGCCTCAGACACCCACTGACATCGGACACCCACTGACATCAGACACCCACTAGCCTCAGACACCCACTGGCATCGGACACCCACTGGCATCGGACACCCACTGGCATCGGACACCCACTGACATCAGACACCCACTAGCCTCAGACACCCACTGACATCAGACACCCACTGGCCTCAGACACCCACTGACATCAGACACCCACTGGCCTCAGACACCCACTGGCATCAGACACCCACTGACATCGGACACCCACTGACATCAGACACCCACTGGCCTCAGACACCCACTGACATCAGACACCCACTGACATCAGACACCCACTGGCATCGGACACCCACTGACATCGGACACCCACTGACATCAGACACCCACTGGCATCAGACACCCACTGACATCAGACACCCACTGGCATCAGACACCCACTGACATCGGACACCCACTGGCATCGGACACCCACTGGCATCAGACACCCACTGACATCAGACACCCACTGGCATCAGACACCCACTGACATCGGACACCCACTGACATCAGACACCCACTAGCCTCAGACACCCACTGACATCAGACACCCACTGGCATCGGACACCCACTGGCATCGGACACCCACTGGCATCGGACACCCACTGACATCGGACACCCACTGACATCAGACACCCACTGGCATCAGACACCCACTGACATCAGACACCCACTGACATCAGACACCCACTGGCATCGGACACCCACTGACATCAGACACCCACTAGCCTCAGACACCCACTGGCATCGGACACCCACTGGCATCGGACACCCACTGGCATCGGACACCCACTGGCATCGGACACCCACTGGCATCGGACACCCACAGACATCGGACACCCACTGACATCAGACACCCACTGACATCGGACACCCACTGACATCAGACAACCACTAGCCTCAGACACCCACTCACATCAGACACCCACTGACATCGGACACCCACAGACATCGGACACCCACTGACATCAGACACCCACTGACATCGGACACCCACTGACATCAGACACCCACTGACATCAGACACCCACTAGCCTCAGACACCCACTGACATCAGACACCCACTGACATCAGACACCCACTGGCATCGGACACCCACTGACATCAGACACCCACTGGCCTCAGACACCCACTGGCATCGGACACCCACTGACATCGGACACCCACTGACATCAGACACCCACTGACATCAGACACCCACTGGCATCGGACACCCACTGACATCAGACACCCACTGGCCTCAGACACCCACTGGCATCAGACACCCACTGACATCGGACACCCACTGACATCAGACACCCACTGACATCAGACACCCACTGGCATCGGACACCCACTGGCATCGGACACCCACTGACATCAGACACCCACTGACATCAGACACCCACTGACATCGGACACCCACTGACATCAGACACCCACTGGCCTCAGACACCCACTGACATCGGACACCCACTGACATCAGACACCCACTAGCCTCAGACACCCACTGGCATCGGACACCCACTGGCATCGGACACCCACTGGCCTCAGACACCCACTGACATCAGACACCCACTGGCATCAGACACCCACTGACATCGGACACCCACTGACATCAGACACCCACTAGCCTCAGACACCCACTGACATCAGACACCCACTAGCCTCAGACACCCACTGGCATCGGACACCCACTGGCATCGGACACCCACTGACATCGGACACCCACTGACATCAGACACCCACTGGCATCAGACACCCACTGACATCAGACACCCACTGACATCAGACACCCACTGGCATCGGACACCCACTGACATCAGACACCCACTAGCCTCAGACACCCACTGGCATCGGACACCCACTGGCATCGGACACCCACTGGCATCGGACACCCACTGGCATCGGACACCCACTGGCATCGGACACCCACTGGCATCGGACACCCACAGACATCGGACACCCACTGACATCAGACACCCACTGACATCGGACACCCACTGACATCAGACAACCACTAGCCTCAGACACCCACTCACATCAGACACCCACTGACATCGGACACCCACAGACATCAGACACCCACTGACATCGGACACCCACTGACATCAGACACCCACTAGCCTCAGACACCCACTGACATCAGACACCCACTGACATCAGACACCCACTGGCATCGGACACCCACTGACATCGGACACCCACTGACATCAGACACCCACTAGCCTCAGACACCCACTGACATCAGACACCCACTGACATCAGACACCCACTGGCATCGGACACCCACTGACATCGGACACCCACTGACATCAGACAACCACTAGCCTCAGACACCCACTCACATCAGACACCCACTGACATCGGACACCCACAGACATCAGACACCCACTGACATCGGACACCCACTGACATCAGACACCCACTAGCCTCAGACACCCACTGACATCAGACACCCACTGACATCAGACACCCACTGGCATCGGACACCCACTGACATCAGACACCCACTGGCCTCAGACACCCACTGGCATCAGACACCCACTGACATCGGACACCCACTGACATCAGACACCCACTGACATCAGACACCCACTGGCATCGGACACCCACTGGCATCGGACACCCACTGACATCAGACACCCACTGACATCAGACACCCACTGACATCGGACACCCACTGACATCAGACACCCACTAGCCTCAGACACCCACTGACATCGGACACCCACTGACATCAGACACCCACTGACATCAGACACCCACTGACATCGGACACCCACTGACATCAGACACCCACTGGCCTCAGACACCCACTGACATCGGACACCCACTGACATCAGACACCCACTGGCATCGGACACCCACTGGCATCGGACACCCACTGGCATCGGACACCCACTGGCATCGGACACCCACTGACATCAGACACCCACTAGCCTCAGACACCCACTGACATCAGACACCCACTGACATCAGACACCCACTGGCATCGGACACCCACTGGCATCGGACACCCACTGGCATCGGACACCCACTGACATCAGACACCCACTGGCCTCAGACACCCACTGGCATCAGACACCCACTGACATCGGACACCCACTGACATCAGACACCCACTAGCCTCAGACACCCACTGACATCAGACACCCACTGGCATCGGACACCCACTGGCATCGGACACCCACTGACATCGGACACCCACTGACATCAGACACCCACTGGCATCAGACACCCACTGACATCAGACACCCACTGGCATCAGACACCCACTGACATCGGACACCCACTGGCATCGGACACCCACTGGCATCAGACACCCACTGACATCGGACACCCACTGACATCAGACACCCACTAGCCTCAGACACCCACTGACATCAGACACCCACTGGCATCGGACACCCACTGGCATCGGACACCCACTGGCATCGGACACCCACTGACATCGGACACCCACTGACATCAGACACCCACTGGCATCAGACACCCACTGACATCAGACACCCACTGACATCAGACACCCACTGGCATCGGACACCCACTGACATCAGACACCCACTAGCCTCAGACACCCACTGGCATCGGACACCCACTGGCATCGGACACCCACTGGCATCGGACACCCACAGACATCGGACACCCACTGACATCAGACACCCACTGACATCGGACACCCACTGACATCAGACAACCACTAGCCTCAGACACCCACTCACATCAGACACCCACTGACATCGGACACCCACAGACATCAGACACCCACTGACATCGGACACCCACTGACATCAGACACCCACTAGCCTCAGACACCCACTGACATCAGACACCCACTGACATCAGACACCCACTGGCATCGGACACCCACTGACATCAGACACCCACTGGCCTCAGACACCCACTGGCCTCAGACACCCACTGGCATCAGACACCCACTGGCATCAGACACCCACTGACATCGGACACCCACTGACATCAGACACCCACTAGCCTCAGACACCCACTGACATCAGACACCCACTGGCATCGGACACCCACTGGCATCGGACACCCACTGACATCGGACACCCACTGACATCAGACACCCACTGGCATCAGACACCCACTGACATCAGACACCCACTGGCATCAGACACCCACTGACATCGGACACCCACTGGCATCGGACACCCACTGGCATCAGACACCCACTGACATCAGACACCCACTGGCATCAGACACCCACTGACATCGGACACCCACTGACATCAGACACCCACTAGCCTCAGACACCCACTGACATCAGACACCCACTGGCATCGGACACCCACTGGCATCGGACACCCACTGGCATCGGACACCCACTGACATCGGACACCCACTGACATCAGACACCCACTGGCATCAGACACCCACTGACATCAGACACCCACTGACATCAGACACCCACTGGCATCGGACACCCACTGACATCAGACACCCACTAGCCTCAGACACCCACTGGCATCGGACACCCACTGGCATCGGACACCCACTGGCATCGGACACCCACAGACATCGGACACCCACTGACATCAGACACCCACTGACATCGGACACCCACTGACATCAGACAACCACTAGCCTCAGACACCCACTCACATCAGACACCCACTGACATCGGACACCCACAGACATCAGACACCCACTGACATCGGACACCCACTGACATCAGACACCCACTAGCCTCAGACACCCACTGACATCAGACACCCACTGACATCAGACACCCACTGGCATCGGACACCCACTGACATCAGACACCCACTGGCCTCAGACACCCACTGGCATCAGACACCCACTGACATCGGACACCCACTGACATCAGACACCCACTGACATCAGACACCCACTGGCATCGGACACCCACTGGCATCGGACACCCACTGACATCAGACACCCACTGACATCAGACACCCACTGACATCGGACACCCACTGACATCAGACACCCACTAGCCTCAGACACCCACTGGCATCGGACACCCACTGGCATCGGACACCCACTGACATCAGACACCCACTGGCATCGGACACCCACTGACATCAGACACCCACTGGCCTCAGACACCCACTGACATCGGACACCCACTGACATCAGACACCCACTGGCATCGGACACCCACTGGCATCGGACACCCACTGGCATCGGACACCCACTGGCATCGGACACCCACTGACATCAGACACCCACTAGCCTCAGACACCCACTGACATCAGACACCCACTGACATCAGACACCCACTGGCATCGGACACCCACTGACATCAGACACCCACTGGCCTCAGACACCCACTGGCATCAGACACCCACTGACATCGGACACCCACTGACATCAGACACCCACTGGCCTCAGACACCCACTGACATCAGACACCCACTGGCCTCAGACACCCACTGGCATCAGACACCCACTGACATCGGACACCCACTGACATCAGACACCCACTGGCCTCAGACACCCACTGACATCAGACACCCACTGGCCTCAGACACCCACTGACATCAGACACCCACTGACATCAGACACCCACTGGCATCGGACACCCACTGGCATCGGACACCCACTGGCATCGGACACCCACTGGCATCGGACACCCACTGGCATCGGACACCCACTGACATCGGACACCCACTGACATCAGACACCCACTGGCATCGGACACCCACTGACATCAGACACCCACTGGTATCGGACACCCACTGGCATCGGACACCCACTGGCATCGGACACCCACTGGCATCGGACACCCACTGACATCAGACACCCACTAGCCTCAGACACCCACTGACATCAGACACCCACTGACATCAGACACCCACTGGCATCGGACACCCACTGACATCAGACACCCACTGGCCTCAGACACCCACTGGCATCAGACACCCACTGACATCGGACACCCACTGACATCAGACACCCACTGGCCTCAGACACCCACTGACATCGGACACCCACTGACATCAGACACCCACTGGCCTCAGACACCCACTGACATCAGACACCCACTGGCCTCAGACACCCACTGACATCAGACACCCACTGACATCAGACACCCACTGGCATCGGACACCCACTGACATCAGACACCCACTGGCATCGGACACCCACTGGCATCGGACACCCACTGGCATCGGACACCCACTGACATCGGACACCCACTGACATCAGACACCCACTGGCATCGGACACCCACTGACATCAGACACCCACTGGCATCGGACACCCACTGGCATCGGACACCCACTGGCATCGGACACCCACTGGCATCGGACACCCACTGACATCAGACACCCACTAGCCTCAGACACCCACTGACATCAGACACCCACTGACATCAGACACCCACTGGCATCGGACACCCACTGACATCAGACACCCACTGGCCTCAGACACCCACTGGCATCAGACACCCACTGACATCGGACACCCACTGACATCAGACACCCACTGGCCTCAGACACCCACTGACATCGGACACCCACTGACATCAGACACCCACTGGCCTCAGACACCCACTGACATCAGACACCCACTGGCCTCAGACACCCACTGACATCAGACACCCACTGACATCAGACACCCACTGGCATCGGACACCCACTGACATCAGACACCCACTGGCATCGGACACCCACTGGCATCGGACACCCACTGGCATCGGACACCCACTGGCATCGGACACCCACTGACATCGGACACCCACTGGCATCGGACACCCACTGGCATCGGACACCCACTGACATCAGACACCCACTAGCCTCAGACACCCACTGACATCAGACACCCACTGACATCAGACACCCACTGGCATCGGACACCCACTGACATCAGACACCCACTGGCCTCAGACACCCACTGGCATCAGACACCCACTGACATCGGACACCCACTGACATCAGACACCCACTGGCCTCAGACACCCACTGACATCAGACACCCACTGACATCAGACACCCACTGACATCAGACACCCACTGGCATCGGACACCCACTGACATCAGACACCCACTGGCATCGGACACCCACTGGCATCGGACACCCACTGGCATCGGACACCCACTGACATCGGACACCCACTGACATCAGACACCCACTGGCATCGGACACCCACTGACATCAGACACCCACTGGCATCGGACACCCACTGACATCAGACACCCACTGGCCTCAGACACCCACTGACATCAGACACCCACTGACATCAGACACCCACTGGCATCGGACACCCACTGGCATCGGACACCCACTGGCATCGGACACCCACTGACATCAGACACCCACTAGCCTCAGACACCCACTGACATCAGACACCCACTGACATCAGACACCCACTGGCATCGGACACCCACTGACATCAGACACCCACTGGCCTCAGACACCCACTGGCATCAGACACCCACTGACATCGGACACCCACTGACATCAGACACCCACTGGCCTCAGACACCCACTGACCTCAGACACCCACTGGCCTCAGACACCCACTGGCCTCAGACACCCACTGGCATCAGACACCCACTGACATCGGACACCCACTGACATCAGACACCCACTGGCCTCAGACACCCACTGACATCAGACACCCACTGGCCTCAGACACCCACTGACATCAGACACCCACTGACATCGGACACCCACTGGCATCGGACACCCACTGACATCAGACACCCACTGGCATCGGACACCCACTGGCATCGGACACCCACTGGCATCGGACACCCACTGACATCAGACACCCACTGGCATCAGACACCCACTGACATCGGACACCCACTGGCATCGGACACCCACTGACATCAGACACCCACTGGCATCGGACACCCACTGGCATCGGACACCCACTGGCATCGGACACCCACTGACATCAGACACCCACTAGCCTCAGACACCCACTGACATCAGACACCCACTGGCATCGGACACCCACTGACATCAGACACCCACTGGCATCGGACACCCACTGGCATCGGACACCCACTGGCATCGGACACCCACTGGCATCAGACACCCACTGGCCTCAGACACCCACTGACATCGGACACCCACTGGCATCGGACACCCACTGACATCGGACACCCACTGGCATCGGACACCCACAGACATCGGACACCCACTGACATCGGACACCCACTGACATCGGACACCCACTGGCATCGGACACCCACTGACATCGGACACCCACTGGCATCGGACACCCACAGACATCGGACACCCACAGACATCGGACACCCACTGACATCGGACACCCACTGACATCGGACACCCACTGGCATCGGACACCCACTGACATCGGACACCCACTGGCATCGGACACCCACAGACATCGGACACCCACTGGCATCGGACACCCACTGGCATCGGACACCCACTGGCATCGGACACCCACTGGCATCGGACACCCACTGACATCAGACACCCACTAGCCTCAGACACCCACTGACATCAGACACCCACTGGCATCGGACACCCACTGACATCAGACACCCACTGGCATCGGACACCCACTGGCATCGGACACCCACTGGCATCGGACACCCACTGGCATCGGACACCCACTGACATCAGACACCCACTAGCCTCAGACACCCACTGACATCAGACACCCACTGGCATCGGACACCCACTGACATCAGACACCCACTGGCATCGGACACCCACTGGCATCGGACACCCACTGGCATCGGACACCCACTGGCATCAGACACCCACTGGCCTCAGACACCCACTGACATCGGACACCCACTGGCATCGGACACCCACTGACATCGGACACCCACTGGCATCGGACACCCACAGACATCGGACACCCACTGACATCGGACACCCACTGACATCGGACACCCACTGGCATCGGACACCCACTGACATCGGACACCCACTGGCATCGGACACCCACAGACATCGGACACCCACAGACATCGGACACCCACTGACATCGGACACCCACTGACATCGGACACCCACTGACATCGGACACCCACTGGCATCGGACACCCACTGACATCGGACACCCACTGGCATCGGACACCCACAGACATCGGACACCCACAGACATCGGACACCCACTGACATCAGACACCCACTGACATCAGACACCCACTGACATCAGATCTGGAACAAAATCTTATCATCAATGTAATGTTCAGGATTGGTAATCCATTGAAGAGTATAATCCTGGCTCTAAGGCTTCCTTCACACCTAAGCGCTCCAGAAACGCACATTTCTGCCCACGTGTACAGAAACATTAAATAGCATCCCAAATGTGGGTATCAGTCCCTCGTTTAGTCGTGTAACAAAACACACCTGGCTTGGTGCTAAAAAAATATATATTAATTTGTTACATTGGCGCATATGCCACACATCGGGCACCCCATATGTTGTCACGTGACAAATGCGGTAAAAAAAAAGCACGTGGTACAGGCGTGAATGTGGCCTAAAGCTTATTAGATAAAGGGACCACAGAAATGTGATAGGTCTCATACACACGGGCATAAAAATAAAATAATAAAATCCACTTTTACAGACGTACAGCATTTTAATTTTTTTCTCTAAACGCAGTTGTATGTTAGACTATGTGGCCCCGCACATCCGACACTTAGATCAGAATTTTAAGAGCAGCGTTTAGAGGCATAAAAGAAAAAGAAACGCACCAAAGGTGTGTTCAGAATAGTTTTTCCAAGTAAACGCACACGTATGAGTGTACATGTAAACGCACACGTATGATTGTACATGTATTCCAGTGGTCATAAACTAAAGCGGTATTAAACCCCCACCGAAATGTAATGTACAGAGCATCCGCAAAGTATTCACAGCGCTTCACTTTTTGTTATGTTACAGCCTTATTCCAAAATGGATTCCATTCATTATTTTCCATGAAATTCTACAAACAATACCCCATAATGACAACGTGAAAGAAGTTTGTTTCAAATCTTTGAAAATTTATTAAAAATAAAAACAAAAAAAAATCCCATGTACACAAGTATTCACAGCCTTTGCTCAATACTTTGGTGAAGCTCCTTTGGCACCAATTACAGCCTCAAGTCTTTTTGAGTATGATGCTACAAGCTTGGCACACCTATTTTTGGGCAGTTTCTTCCATTCTTCTCTGCAGGATCTCTCAAGCTCCATCAGGTTAGATGGGGGGGCTTCAGTGCACAGCCATTTTCAGATCTCTCCAGAGATGTTCAATCGGGTTCAAGTCTGGGCTCTGGCTGGGCCACTCAAGGACATTCACAGAGATGTCCTGTAGCCACTCCTTTGTTATCTTTGCTGTGTGATTAGGGTCGTTGTCCTGTTGGAAGATGAACCTTACCCCCAGTCTGAGGTCCAGAGCGCTCTGGAGCAGGTTTTCATCAAGGATGTCTCTGTACATTGCTGCATTCATCTTTCCCTCGATCCTGACTAGTCTCCCAGTTCCTGCCACTAAAAAACATCCCCACAGCATGATGCTGTCACCACCATGCTTCACTGTAGGGATGGTATTGACCAGGTGATGAGTGGTGCTGGTTTCCTCCAGACATGACCCTTGGCATTCAGGCCAATGAGTTCAATCTTTGTTTCATCAGACCAGAGAATTTTGTTTCTCATGGTCTGAGAGTCCTTCAGGACAGTGGCGTCGCTAGGGGGTTGCAGGGGGGTGGTGCGGGTCGCACCCGGGTGACACCTGTGGGCAGCGGCACCGCTAACACCGCACGGGGTGGACCCCTACACTGGTCTGTGTCTCTCGCGTCTTGCAGGCTGTCTCCCTTAGTGGAGCGGACCGAAGCACTGGAGCTCTGTCAGAGTGACGATCGGGTTCTTGGCCACCTCCCTGACTAAAGCCCTTCTCCCCCCATCGCTCTGTTTGGCTGGGCGGCCCACTCTAGGGAGAGTCCTGGTGGTTCCAAACTTCTTCCATTTACAGATGATGGAGGCCACTTTGCTCATTGGGACCTTCAATGCTTCAGAAATATGGCTGTACCCTTCCCCAGATCTGTGCCTCAATACAATCCTGTCTCGGCGGTCTACAGACGACTTCATGGTTTGGTTTGTGCTCCGACATGCACTGTTAGTTGTGGGACCTTATATAGACAGGTGTGATTTTCCAAATCATGTCCAATCAACTAAATTTAACCACAGGTGGACTCCAATCAATTTGTAGAAACATCTCAAGGATGATCAGTGGAAACAGGATGCACCTGAGCTCAATTTTGAGTGTCATGGCAAAGGGTGTGAATACTTATGTACATGTGATTATTTTTTTTATAAATTAGCACTCATTTTAAACAAACTTCCTTCACGTTGTCATTATGGGGTATTATTTGTAGGATTTTGAGAAAAATAATGAATTTAATCCATTTTGGAATAAGGCTGTAACATAACAAGATGTGGAAAAAGTGAAGCGCTGTGAATACTTTCTGGATTCACTGTATTGCAGCTTATCAATCATTAGATATGGCGGCTGCATCCATTTTCTTTTTTTAGGCTTTTTGCCCCCTCACTTTTCACCTGGTGATCTGTCCAGTAACACACCTTCCTGTATTAGAGTGCCCCACTCTGGAGGAGGAAGCACAAGTGCACCTTTGAACAGCAGCATTGTCAGTCTGGGGGAGGGGGAATGTTAGATGCACTAGCAGAGTTAGATACACTAACAAATTAAAACCAAAATCCAGATAATACTTTATGCAGTTACAGCAAACAGAACTTTTTCTTTTGGGATAAAAAAAATTAAAAACTGATCCAGGAATCATATGATTGCCTCTCGGGGGGGGGGGGGGGGGGGTCAGGAAGGAGTTTTTTCTCCTGCTGGAGAAAATTGGATCATGCTTTGCTGTTTTTTTGCCTTCCTCTGGATCAACTGTGGGTATAGAATTGTGTATGTAATCATCGTAAGCATCCCTGTCGGTGTTAAATGGTTTGTCTCATCTCTGTAACTGCTACATCTGCAGGAGAGCTTGTTGTTTTGAAAAACAACAGACTTACTGGCTGGATCGCCCGATGAAAATAAAGGAAAGAAAGCCTAAAAAAAAGCTAATGCAGCTGTTACATCTAAGAATTGGTAAGCTGCAATATAATAAGTGTTTCCTTTTGGGTTTAATGCCGTTTCAATATTCCGGCCAGTAGAATGCATTTACGCTCAATGCATATACGTGTAAATGCCCATACATTTCATTATTGGGCCTCATATCTTATGTAAACGCGGTGACTACAGCAGGCTCATACCCCAGGTGACGTCTCTTTAGACGAAACGCGCCGGGACGAGCCCTGCTGATGTCATTGCGTTACCCAAAACCATATATTTTCAAGCGCTTGATCCACGTTCCAAATGGGAGTGTTTCCAATTTTTTTTTTTTTTATATAATTGTTTTTTATTGAATTTTCTAACACGTACAAAACATACAGCTTAAGCACCTACAGTCATAGAAAAAGAACATGTACAGATGAGAATACAATTGCAATGTGAACCCAGCGATACAATGCACAGTCATGGAAGGGTACAGCAGCACCGCCCAAATAAAATCTAGGAGGGCATCCAGTATGGTAAGACCCACTAGTCAATGAAAACATATCAGAGGTCATCTGAGGAAGAGGAAGGTAGAGGAGCAAGGCAAGACCTCGACACAATGACCTGGTTCACCCCAACTCACTAGGCTGTTTCGGGCTCATCTAACCAATTGCGCCAGACCTTGTCATATTTCAGTGGGCAGCCCCGATTGGCATAGGTATCTTTGTATAAAGGAAGGCTGCTGTTTACCAAGTGTTTCCATTGCGCCAAAGAGGGGGGGGGCAGGCTTCTTCCACTGCATAGCAATATTCTTTCGGGCATAGAAGAGCAGCAAGGAAATTAGCGTGCGTTTGGCAGAGGATGGTACAATGGTCTCAATGAGCCCCAAAAGGCACACCTCCATTGACAAAGGCACAGCGACTGAGGCAACTCTGTTAATTAGATCCAGCACCATTTCCCAATACTGCTGGACCCCTGAACACCGCCAGAAGATATGGGAGAAGTCGCCCGGTGAGGCGCCGCATCTCCAACACCCCGAGGAATGGGCAGGGTCCATCCTATGCAGTCTGTGTGGGGTGAAATAAGCTCTATGAACTATTTTGTACTGCACTAACCTGTCACGCATGGAGACTAAGGAGTTGAAGGGGAGGTCCCACACGTCGTCCCAGTCATCCCTATCTAATGTGGGGATATCAGTCTGCCATTTATTCCAGAGTTTATCCAGAGGTGGAAGAGACACAAAGATCAAGTACGAATAAAGATGTGAGGTGGGTTTGTCTTCACAGCTAAATCTAATGCCTTGTTTCCACTGAACGGAACGGTTCAGGTCGGTACAGAATGGAACGGTTTGAATGGTCCGGTCTATTCTGGTGAGCGTTTCCACTGCAAGTCGGACCGTCAGGGACCATTCAGGGTTTAGAAAAAATGCCTCGCGTGTCCGCCAATCAGTGGAATGTATTGTAGCTCCGCCCTAACCGAACCGTTCCATTTTCTATGGCCCCACATCTGAAGCAGGACCCAGAATGGTGCGGTACGGTTCGGTTTTATGGCACGCTTTTATAATGTAAACACCCAAAATAGCGAACCGTACCGAACCGATCCGCTCAGTGGAAACGAGGCATAAGTGTCCTCTCCAGTTCCGACTGGGCCACGATGCACGAAGATTGCGGAAATTGCGCCGCAAATGCGTGGGACAGTTGCATATATCTAAATAGGAAATGGTTGGGTAGGTTGTATTGGGAGGAAAGGTGCGAGAAGGGGAGTAGGGAGTTTTGAGATATTATGTGTGACACAAGTTTGATACCGTATTTTGTCCACGCGTAGGGGTCAGGGATCATGTAAATGTGAGATAGACTAGGGTTCAGCCAGATAGGGGCATTGGGGGAGATTTCAGACTGTTTACATTTCTCAATGGCTAATCCCGTCCGCCATGCCCGCAGGGTGGTAAGCATAGAAGGGGTCAGAGGATACGGGGCACGAGGGCCCCTAAAAAGTAATAATTGAAGAGCTTCCAACGAACCGACCACTGTTGCTTCCAGCACAGTCGACGAGTTCGTTCTGTCCGGCTGTAGCCACCACGCCGCAGTCACCAACTGCGCGGAGAGGTAATACTTATGACAGTCCGGGAATGCCATGCCACCCTGCGTTCGTGGCCTCATTAGAGTCGTCAATCTATATCTGGGAGGAGAGGGGCCCCATAAGAAGGAAGAAAAGATGCAGTTCAATTTTTAAAAAAAGGACTTGGGCACCCATTGTGGGGAGTGGCGGAAAAGATATGTCAGTTTGGGAATAATCTTAATTTTTATGAGATTAACTCGCCCCCATAAAGACGGGCAGGTTACTCCAGGATTTGAGCTTCGTCTGGGACTCCAATAGTAACGGGGCTAGATTTAAGGATATATAGTCTGAGGCTGAACCAGAGACATGTACCCCCAAATATGTAAAGGAGTCTACCCACAGGAGGGGGCTATCAGGAGGGGATGTGGACCTAGCCGCTGGATCAATTGGGAACAGGAGGGATTTAGACCAATTTTACCCT
Source organism: Rana muscosa (assembly GCA_029206835.1). Classification (NCBI taxonomy): domain Eukaryota; kingdom Metazoa; phylum Chordata; class Amphibia; order Anura; family Ranidae; genus Rana; species Rana muscosa. The sequence continues at coordinate 70,182,121 of CM055125.1, forward strand.
AAGACCGGTGACCTCTGCAAAGGTGTCCAGAATATTTAGCGCTCCCTGCAGGGACGGGCCGGCATCATTTAGGAAGAGTAGCATGTCATCCGCGTACAGGGCCACCCTCTCCTCCAGCAACCCGAGTCGGAGACCCCTGATGTGCGGTGAGGTGCGAAGTGCCTCCGCCACCGGTTCGATAGCAAGGGCAAACAAAGCCGGAGAGAGAGGGCAGCCCTGCCTCGTTCCCCTGGTAAGCCCGAAGGGGGCCGATAGTCCACCTCCCAAGCGCACCGAGGAAGTGGGGCATTTGTAGATCACCTGGAGCCACCTGATAAACAGCAGAGGAAACCCCATCCTGCGTAAAGTTTCCCACAAGAAGGGCCACTCGACCGTATCAAAGGCCTTTTCCACGTCCAGAGAGGCCACCGTTCGAGATCTCCTATTGAGGTGGTGAGCGTGTATGTTGGTGAATAGTCTTCTGAGATTCACATCTGTGGACCTACGGGGCATGAAACCCGTCTGGTCTGGGTCGATCACTGAGGGTAGCATGGGGTACAACCGAAGGGCCAGAAGCTTAGTCAGAATTTTAAAGTCAGAATTAAGCAATGCAATAGGACGATACGAAGCACAGGAAGTGGGGTCCTTGGGAGCCTTATATATTAGTGTCAAATAGGCGTGGTACATTGAAACAGGCAGACTACCGTCTGCCAGGCATACAGTATATAGTTGTGCCAGCAGGGGTGCTAGAAGTTCCACATGAGCCCTATAAAAGTCTATTGGAAGCCCATCCGGCCCCGGCGCCTTGCCGGGGGGGAAGGATCGGATAGCCTTTACGACCTCCGAGACCGTAAAAGGTTGGACCAAAATCTCTCTTTCGTGGTCAGAGAGCCAGCCAAGCGCCAACGGGTCTAACAGACCGTTCAGCGACTCCGGCTGAAACTTTGAGGACAGACCGGACGAGTATAACTTGCCATAAAAGGAGTTAAACGTCTGTAGAATATCAGAGTGGGAGGACACCGTCCCGCCCCCCGGGGTCTGTAGGGTGGATACAAGGGTAAGGGGTTGGTCGTGTTGTGCCATCATGGCTAGCAGGCGGCCATTCCGGTCACCCTGTTCAAAGGCCCTCTGTTTACCTCTATACGACTCGAGTCGCGTGACCTCAGCCAGGTGCAACTGCAGTTCCCTCTGAGCCGCCATTAGTAGGTCAAAGTGAACTGGGGTGGGGTCATTGCTATACGTAGCAGTGTGATCGTCAACAGCCTTCTGCAGCGCCAGCGCTGCAGCCGATTGTTGTTTTTTGATGCTAGCAATAGAAGAAATATACTGTCCCCTCGTGAAAGCTTTAAAGGCATCCCATACAATATCGGGAGAGGAGGAGTCTTTATTATTTTCCCAGAACTCAGACAGCAGGGGTGGCAGCTGGCCAGCGAGGTCAGGATGAGAGACCCATTGTGTGCCCAACCTCCAGAGCGCAGCGCTCCGGGAAGCCGGGGAGCGAAGCACCACCACTAAGGGACTATGATCGGACAGACCGCTAGGCAGATAGGACGTCTCCAGAACATCCGCTAACAGTGCAGGGTTGGAGAAGGCTAGGTCTATCCACGACGCAGTCTTATAGGATGCCGAAAAACATGAATAGGCCCTTGTGGTAGGGTGCCTCCACCTCCAGATCTCCACCAGCCCCACCGCCTGAGCCCAGGCAGAGAGGTCCATACACTGTTTCTTAGTCGGGGCAGGTCTATCTAGCTCAGGCGATAAAATGGCATTAAAGTCACCCATTACCAGAACCTTCCCTGGGCAGAAAGGTGAAATTTTTTCTAGAACCTCATACAATAATGCGGATGAAAACGGGGGAGGGATGTATACATTAAGAACAATATATCTGACAGACCATAGCGTGAACACCACTATCACAAATTTCCCCTGGGGATCAGTACGGATCTCCTCAATAACACAGGGGAAATTCTTGTGGACAAGGACCGACACACCTCTGGCGTATGTAGAATATGTGGCATGTATCGCTCTCTGTATCCACGGTTTCTTGAGAGTCAAAATCTTGCTGCCCGTGAGGTGAGTCTCCTGAAGGAGAATAAGCTGGGGGGAGTGAGATTTTAAGTATTTGAATAAAAGGGCTCGCTTAAATTTGGAGTTAAGACCCCTGACATTCCAGGAGAGAACGGTGAAGGAGTCTGCTACTTGACTAGCCATTGGGTGATGGGGAAGAACAATTAAGGAGATACTCTAGAGGGCATGTACCGGTGCACCCCACGAGCAGCAAGATCTCGGTCACATTGCAGAAAATGCTGACAGTACCTAAGCGTAACACAAAACAAAAGTATACAAATAAGAAATAGAAAACCATAAGAACAAGGGATGACTAAATCCCTAATCTAACTTCCCAGGCACGGTGCCTATCCTACTATACCCAGCCTACCTCCTAACAGGGGGGGAAGGTCTGGGAACAGTTTTTACCCAAAAGAAAAACTTTTATAAAGAGTGCTAGTGAACCCTTACACTGGGGGCCCTACACTTCTGGTAGTAGTTCATCCACTCTGTCGACGGGCAGTGTCTCATCCGTCTCGTAAGAACAAGAAGCAGAGGGACGTGGGATATCTATCCCATAAACCTGTATCCTCAAAGTCAGCGGAAAATAAAGTCCGTGTTTTAAGAGGAAAAACAAAAAAACAAAAGCGAAAACAAGGGCAATCTAAAGCCTCGTGGGGGTCTCGTGTAAAGGTGCATTTGAAGTAACTCTGGTGGTTGAAGAAAGTGTAGTAGGATAGAGCGAACAAGGATGTGGAAGATCCGTGCATCATAGGAGTCCGTGAGAAGATCCCGTCAACGCAAGTTGGTCAGCCAGTCGTCAGCATCCGCTGGGTTATCAAAGAAGCGGACCGCCCCCTCATGTTGGACTCGTAAGCGGCTTGGGTAAAGCATGCCATATTTAATGTTCTTATCTCTAAGTCGTTTGCGGACATCGTTAAAGGTTTTCCTCTTTCTCTGCAAGTCCGCCGAAAAGTCAGGGAAGAGGAGGACAGAGGAGTTACAATATTTGAGCGTGGGATGTTGGCGGGCTTCCGACAGAATCTTGTCCCTGTCCCGATAGTTAAGGAAGCGGACTAAGAAGGGCCTGGGGGGTTTCCCCGGGGTGGCTCGGCCCGTGGGCACCCGGTGGGCCCTCTCCACCACGTAGGTAGGGGGAACGTCTGTAAGGCCCAGGAGATTTTTAAAGAACTCCTCCGCAAATATAGCAGGGTGGTCTCCCTCTTCCCCCTCAGGCAAACCTAGGACTCTGACATTGTTGCGCCTCAGCCTGTTCTCGGCATCATCTGACTTTGCGACAAGGGACTGCACTGTGCGCTGCAGCTCGGCAATGGAGGCGGCATGGGAGGCCGTAAGATCTTCGGTGGTCGACACTCTGGACTCAGTTTCCGCCATTCTACCCCTAATTTTGTCAAGGTCGTTTCGTATGAGGTTACATTCTTCAGCGAGGTGGTCAATATGCACCAAAAGCGAGGTCCTACTCTGCTCGATCGCAGCGAGGATCACCGCTGTACCATCCTTAGCCAGTGGGGCTGGCCCCTCTATCGGCGGAGCTTCAATGGGATCCATTTCTAAGCCAGCCAGCAAGGCCCGAAGCTGACCCAGAAGTATGGGATCAGATTGTGGGGAAGATGGCGGTGGCAGCAGGAGTGGTACGTTGGTCTTTGCGGCTTTAGAGGACCTGTTCCCTTTTTTGGAGGAGGAGGACATCTGACAGTTCGCCAGGGGGGGCCCACTCTCAGGAGATTTGTCGGTGTTCAGATGAGCACCCAGGAGGTAGGTAAGGGGCGACCCAGGCCACAGCAGGTGTCTCAGGAGAGTTTATGTCAGGTGCCACCACCAGTCAGGCTCCACTGCAGACACCAGGTAAAGACAGCCCTCTAGCAGGGCAGGCCGTCAGTGGTTACCGGCAGCCCCCCACCCCACAGCAGACAAATAAGTAGGAACAGGGTGGTAAGGATGAGAAGCTGGGACCAGAGCAGCAAGGCTGAGGCAGAGGGGTGGCGGAGGACCGGAGAAGTTGGGCTCCAGGGGTAACGCAGCTGATTCAATTTAGGCAATTTCAGTGCTACAGTACCCCAGGCCTTGGCAGGGATGACAGGGCGTGAGAAGGCAGGCGATCCGCGCTGTTGCGCTCGTCGATGTCGGCCGCGGTGCACTTCCGGCGGGGCGGCGGTTTAGGAAAGACCGGTGCTTCACAGGCCGCACTAGGCCTCACCGGGTCGCGGCCTCCACGGATCCCTTTTTCGGCCCGGCGGACCTCCGGATCGGGCCAGGAAGGTGGATGGGCAGCATAGTTGCCAACAGTCACGGATTGGCCGGGATTCAAACCCTTTTCCCGGATTTATTTTGTCCCGGCCAATCCGATTTTTCCCGTTTTCCCCGAATTTGGACGCCGCAGGCCGCCGCCGCTAGAGGTCCACGGCTGGCGGAGACAATGTCTCGGCCGGCCGCCATGTTCAAGAAGACCAAAACACGGATGTAGTACAATAGAAAATAAAGCCGCTGCGGCGCCGCCCACACCCCCGCACCTCCCCGGGGGTGGGCGGCGCCGCAGCAGCTTTATCTTCTATTGTACTACATCTGTGTTTTGGCTGGCCGGCAGGCCACCCCCCCGCCCCGCCCCGCTGCAGGTCTGTCTGTAATGGAAAGGGGCGGGGGTCGGCAGCGCCACAGCTTATTTTATTTTTTTTTCAGCCACACTGTCGGCTCCGCCTCTATTTTGTTCCCCTTCGGGGAAGGGGAAACAATAATGGCGGCCGAGACAGGAGACGCCTGTGGTTAAGGGGGGACTCCGCTGGGGATGCCTGTGGTAAGGGGGGACTCCGCTGGGGATGCCTGTGGTAAGGGGGGACTCCACTGGGAACGCCTGTGGTAAGGGAGGACTCCGCTGGGGACGGCTGAGGTAAGGGGGGACTCCGCTGGGGATGCCTGTGGTAAGGGGGGACTCCGCTGGGAACGCCAGTGGTAAGGGAGGACTCCGCTGGGGACGCCTGATGTAAGGGGGGACTCCGCTGGGGACGCCTGAGGTAAGGGGGGACTCCGCTGGGGACGCCTGAGGTAAGGGGGGACTCCGCTGGGGACGCCTGAGGTAAGGGGGGACTCCGCTGGGGACGCCTGAGGTAAGGGGGGACTCCGCTGGGGACGCCTGATGTAAGGGGGGACTCCGCTGGGGACGCCTGATGTAAGGGGGACTCCGATGGGGACGCCTGAGGTAAGGGGGGACTCCGATGGGGACGCCTGAGGTAAGGGGGGACTCCGCTGGGGACGCCTGAGGTAAGGGGGGACTCCGATGGGGACGCCTGAGGTAAGGGGGGACTCCGCTGGGGACGCCTGAGGTAAGGGGGGACTCTGCTGGGGACGCCTGAGGTAAGGGGGGACTCCGCTGGGGACACTTGATGTAAGGGGGACTCCACTGGGGACGCCTGATGTAAGGGGGGACTCCGCTGGGGACGCCTGATGTAAGGGGGGACTCCGCTGGGGACGCCTGATGTAAGGGGGGACTCCGCTGGGGACGCCTGATGTAAGGGGGGACTCTGCTGGGGACGCCTGATGTAAGGGGGACTCCGCTGGGTACGCCTGAGGTAAGGAGGGACTCCTCTGGGGACGCCTGATGTAAGGAGGGACTCCGCTGGGGACGCCTGATGTAAGGAGGGACTCCGCTGGGGACGCCTGATGTAAGGAGGGACTCCTCTGGGGACACTTGATGTAAGGGGGGACTCCACTGGGGACGCCTGATGTAAGGGGGGACTCCACTGGGGACGCCTGCATAGTTACCAACAGTCCCGAATTTCCCGGGACAATCATGATTTTTGGACCCTTGTCCACAAGTGTGGAGGGGGCTCTGCTGGGGAGGCACCTGATGCAAGGACGGACTGCTGGGGAGGCACCTGATGCAAGGACGGACTGCTGGGGAGGCACCTGATGCAAGGACGGACTGCTGGGGAGGCACCTGATGCAAGGACGGACTGCTGGGGAGGCCATCTGGTGGCAGGCGACGTGGCAGGTAACACGCTCAGGGCTTCCACTGATTCGGCATTATGGTGAGTTGAATGATTTCATTTTATATTACAATGTAAAAATAGAAATAATGCACTTCAATCATCCTGACACCGTAACAACCATGGTGCCGGGATGATTGAAGCGCCAACCGGTGTTTTGGAGTATCCTTATCTGCCAATTTTGTTACACATTACTATTGTGGTGTAGGATCTGGCTTCTTTCTTTCTATTTCTTTCTCTCTCTTTCTCTCACCTCGGACTCTAGCCACACCCCTTTGAACCACGCCCATTTAAACCACACCCACTATCGTGCGTAAACCACGCCCATTTTTCAGTTTGGGTGTGAATTTCACATCACTTTTCACGGTTTCATTTTTGTGGTCATTTCACATTATATATTTGTATATACCGTATATACTCGAGTATAAACCAAGTTTTTCAGCACTTTTTTTTGTGCTGAAAATGCCCCCCTCGTCTTATACTCGAGTCTGTGTCCGACTTCAACTTTGTGCGCCTGATTCCAGCCAGCCATAGGTCCCCTGGACCCCAATATTGGCACACATCTTTCTCTACAAGTGTGCAAAGTTTGGTGTCCGGGGGACCTACGGCTGGGGAGCACTGATTTTTCAAAGCCGGTCACCCCTTCTGTAGACTCCCATGTTAAACGGTAATTTCTCTGGTGATTTTGGGGATCTGGTACCGGCCGGCCCTAGGTCCCCTGGACCCCAAACTTGGCACACATGTAGCCCCACTCTTCATCTATAAGTGTGCAAAGTTTGTTGACCAGGGGACCTACGCCAGGGGAGCACCGATTTTTCAAAACCAGGCACCCCTTCCATAGACTCCCATGTTAAAAGTCAGTCTAGTCACACAGCGCTGGAGATCAGGTAGGGAGATTGGGCACAGGGAGGCATGGGCACAGTAAGGCACAGTGAGGCATGCAGATGGACACCCTAGGCTTATACTCGAGTCAATACGTTTTCCCAGTTTTTTGTGGTAAAATTCGGTGCCTCGACTTATATTCGGGTCGGCTTATACTCGAGTATATACCGTATATGAGTTTGTATCATTATGAATTTTTGAGCGCTGCACAGATTTCAATTTTTCACATATTCTTTGGTTTACAATTGTCCTAATGTTGTGCTGGCTGCTATTTGATATACATTTGCATGTCAGCGCGATATACACCAATTTTTCTATTTCTACCTTAACTAGACATTGATCCAAAATTTTGGTGGACGCCAAAACCAGTCTACCCTACTATATGCACCTGGAATGATACGTTTGATCTACCCAACCCCATACAATAGGATATACAGTACAGGTAAGTAGGGTAAATGTATCAATATGTGTATAACAACCAGCAATTAACCACTTTGCATCCAAGGACGTCCATGGATGTCCTGGACTTTGAGCCGGGATATCTGAATGATGCCTGCAGCTACAGGCATCATACAGATATCGTTTTTTAGAGCCGGCGATTCTGTGTACCGTAAGAACGATCATAGCGGCTGTTCCGCCGCTTGATCGTTCTTACAGGCGGCGAGAGGGGACGACCCCCCCCCCCCGCCGCCCTCCGGCGCTTCTACCGACTCACCTGTGCAATCGGTGAGTCGGTGACAGGATCCGCCGGCCCTGGCTTCTTACCATAGAGATTTCCAGTGGACCAGATGGTCGCCGGAGTCTCTATGATCGTTCGGAGGCTGGGCGCGATGTTATGACGTCACGCCCGGCCTCTGCATTCAAAAAAACGGCGCCGCCTCGGCTAGGAAGCGGTGATCTTTTTTGTATTTATTTATTTTTTATTTCAGGCTTTCGAGCCTAGAGGTGAGATGTGGGTCTTATTGACACCATATCTCACTGTAAAGAGGACCTGTCATGCTTATTCCTATTACAAGGGATGTTTACATTCCTTGTAATAGGAATAAAAGTGATAATTTTTTTTATTTTATTTTTTTAAAGTGTCAAAGTAAAAAGTTTAAAGTAAAATTAACAATAGATAAAAAAATGTAAAGTGCCCCTGTCCCCGGTAGCTCGTACGTAAGTCCCGCCCACATATGAAAACGGTGGTCAGAACACACATGTGAGGTATTGCAGCGAACGTTAGAGCGAGAGCAATAATTCTAGCCCTAGACCTCCTCTGTAACTCAAAACATGTGACCAGTAAAAAAATTTAAAGCGTCGCCCATGAGGATGTTTAAGTACCGAAGTTTGGCACCATTCCACGAGCGTGTGTAATTTTGAAGGGTGACATGTTAGGTATCTATTTACTCGGCGTAACTTCATCTTTCACATTATGCAAAAAAATTGGGCTAACTTTAATGTTTTAATATTTTTGAATTCATGAAACCGTTTAAAAAAAAAAAAAAATGCGTTTGAAAAATTATTGCGCAAATACAGTGCGAGATAAAAAGTTGCAATGACCGCCATTGTATTCTCTAGGGTCTTTGCTAAAAAAACATATATAGTGTTTGGGGGTTATATGTAATTTTCTAGCAAAAAAATGAGGATTTTTACATGTAGGAGCGAAGTGTCAGAATTGGCCCGGATGCAAAGGCATTTTATACTCAAATCTGATGGAAACCTCTATTGGTTTAGCCTAATCACATATAACATCAATGATTAAGTAAAATATATCCAGTGAGTAAAATAGTCACCAACCTTCCTTTAGCAATATAAAGTGAATGTGCAATTAATAATTGCAATTTGTAACGTACACACGATCGAAAAATCCGACAAGAAAACCGTGGTTTTTTTTTTCCGACGGAATGTTGGCTCAAACTTGTGTTGCATACACACGGTCACACAAATCTTGTCAAAAATTCCGACCGGCAAGAACGCAGTGACATACAAGACGTACGACGAGCCGAGATCAATGAAGTTCAATAGGCAGTTCGGCTCTTCTGCTTTATTCGGAGAATGCATATTTTTTTGCGCGTCGGAATTGCATACAGACGATCGGAAATTCCGACAAGAACTTTTTCCGTCAGAAAAATAGAGAACCAGCTCTCAATCTTTTGTTGGCGGAAATTCCGACAGCAAAAGCCGATGGAGCATACACACGGTCAGAATTTCTGACCAAAAGCTCACATCGGACTTTTCTTGTCGGAATTTCTGATCGTGTGTATGCGGCATAAGAGTGACACCGTGAAAATTGCTTAAAAACTCAAATGCAGTAATAAAAATAAGTAAAACATACTTACACTAATTATTTAATTAACCAAATTAACATCTATCAGCGTAATTCAAAATTCAGTTGCAGCTTGTGAATAATGGTGGGAATCTCCAATGGTGAGTTCTCTTACTAAATAATTAATAGAAAAAAATGACTTGTGAAAAAAACAAAAATGAACAGCTGTCAATGAAACAAATAAAACAGTATTTGATTAAAGTACGTATTGTGTCCTAGTGAGCCTTGCAATCTTTTTATCCAAACCACTACATGCTGCCCTCCACCAGTCACACCATCTGCTCTCCTCAGTTATATCACCTATATAACTGATAGGTCTATATACGCTTTTACCACCAGGCGGTTTCACTCATTTCCAAGTGACTGTTCTCCAAATTCACTACGATTCTCCAGGTTGTAATCTCCAGACTACCAAGATGGAATTCACCACTCACAATAATAATAAAAAAGAACCAATAAAGACAATCATCATGTTTCAAATTTACAAATCTCCACAATTATAAAAGAAAAGAAGAAAACCACTTACATTTAAAAGTGCACTAAAATCACAACAATATCCAGGTACACTGGACCCTAAAGCAGTTTTCACAGCCTCACAAGCCACTATAACCTCTTAGGCTTCATGGACAGCGTCATTTCTGGTCCAGCATGATGACGTCACAAGCTCCGCATCAACATGTTTCGTCACCAGTCACATGACTTCCATGATGGGAAAAGGAGTCATCAAGCCTATTGCTTTCTTTCATACCGGACCAAAGTATATTTGGTTGCTAAGTTACTGGCGCCATATTGCCAATCACTCAATGTGCATTGCCTCGGCCATTTTGCCAACCAAATGCTTGAATTGGAAGCACGTCCACCACCGCCCACATACTGTTTACTTATTGCTAGGCAACCAGTGTCATTTTGCCAGTAGTTTTATACATGTTGGTCGCCACCATGCTGCCAGCTTTGGAAAATTAAAAATAAAAAAGCACACAATCGAGGGGAAAACTACTAAATAAACATAAATAAGGATTATTTTACTCACTATCAGATACTATCTAGCCCACCTAAGAAGGTTTAATGAGACTGGCAAACTAGATGACATAAGATCCCTTTCACACTGAGGGTGTTTTTCAGGCGCTATAGCGTTAAAATTAGCGCCTGCAATCCGCCCTAAAACAGCTGCTCTATTCACTCCAGTGTGAAAGCCTGAGGGCTTTCACACTGGAGCAGTGTGCTGGCAGGGCGTCAGAAAAAGTCCTACCAGCAGCTTCTTTTGGAGCGCATTAGAAGCGGTGAACTCACCGCACCTAATGCGCTCCTGCCCATTTAAATCAATGGACAGTACTGCCGGCAAAACGCCACTGTAGCGGCGCATTGCGGGCGGTTTTAACCCTTTCTCGGCCACTAGCAGGGGTTAAAAGCTCCCCGCTAGTGGCCGAAATGCGCCGCAAATCGGACGGTAAAGCGCTGCTAAAAATAGCTGCATTTTCTGCCGACATCTATGGCGGCACAGTGTGAAAGGGGTCTAAATGAGCCCTTATACCTATCAAAATCCAAACACTGTGCATGTTTATCCAAGACATGACCATGGCTTGCTAGTGCAATATATACCATAAAAAGACAAACTAAAATACATATTTATTGCATGATATGATCACATATAAGCTAAAGTAAACTACGACTATTACAAGGTTATGAATAGACCACAGTGCCCTCTAGGTACTCAGATGGGACCAAATTGAAACTTGGAAAGGATCTCTACCTCTACACTAAAAATTCCTAAAGGGGCATTCCTCTTCGATCTAAAAATATTCTAATACCCTACTAATAAATAAAACTTACTGTACCATTATAAAAAAACATATGTAAACATGTTTTTTCATTTTTTTTTATCCTAATGGGAATAAAAGCTACAAATCAGATATAAAACAATTTACATCAAATTCCACATTTAGCCCCCTGGAAGTTAGGATCCTCATCTCATATATCCACCATGACTCCCACTGACTAAGGCAGGGGTCAGCAACCCTTTTCCACTTAAGGGCCGGATTCCATGTATGTGAATGCATATAGGGCACTCACCTGCCAATAAACGAAGATAACATTACACAGCCCCCGCACCTCTGGCCCACTTTACATTACACAGCCCCCTGTACCTCTGGGCCCCTATACATTACACAGCCCCACATACCTCTGGCCACCTTTACATTACACGGCCCCTGTACCTCTGGACCCCTTTACATTACTCAGCCCCCCTGCACATCACACAGCCCCCCTGCATATTACACAGCCCCCCTACATATTAATTTTTGTTTTCTTATTTATTTTATTTTACATTAATCACTTTTATTGCTGCCAGAGGGAGTGTAAACATCCATTGTGACAGTAATAGACAGTGACAGGTACTCTTTATGGAGGGATCTGGGGTCTATAAGACCCTAAATCCCTCCTTTGCACGTAAAAGCATTCAAAACGCCAAGTTTGGCTGTTTTGAATGCTGTCATTTTTTTAAATTTGGTGCCTTTAAGTCTTCTGTAAACTGGAAGTGATGTCATGACATTACTTCCGGGTTGCTAGATCCGAAACCAGATCAAAACCCGATTCCAGCTTCGTTTGGGTCTCCAGCCAGCCGATGGACATGCCAGCTGGTCGCCCAGGCCTCCCGGTGGGATGGGCGAGCCGTGGGAGGGGGCATCCCCTCCCGCTGCTTGGGATAACAGCCGAGCGCTTGCACAGGGGAATCCAGGAAGCTAATATAAAAACTGATTTGGGTGCTTATACTTGTAATTTCTTTTAATAGATATACAACTTAATCAAATATCATTTGATATTGTCCTAGAGTTTAGTTTAAAAGTGTACTTTTAATCCCTAACTGGAGCTTTTTTTTTTTTTTCATCCCTTTTGTGCATTTTGGTGCAAATGAAAACCCTGAGCCCCTTTCAGCCTCTTTCTGTCTACAAGCAATTACTGTAGTGTTGGCTTTGCATTGTTGATCTGGACTGGTATACTGATGGACTGTACCTGCACAGTGTGTGTTGGTAAGTACTGCCTCTTGTATTCTCTGCCAGGACCGCATGTGTCTGGTGACAATTTAGGAGCACATTTGGGGGACACACTATAACAGGGGATGTCTTAACAAGGACTTTCATGGCAGGATAACCAGCTATTTACAAAGAGATTAAAAGAGAAGTATGGGTTTCTTCTTTTTTGTTTCATACTTACCTCGGTGGATGGAGCATCGGACCGATGCTCCATCTGTCCCCCGCCGTCTGTGCACCGATAACCGAGCCATTGAACATCGCCGATGGCTCGGTTCTCACTTCTCCCCGAGAGGAAAGCTGCTGACTGTCAGTCAGCGTCTTTCCTCTCTGCTTCTCCACGCTCATTGGAGCGCTGAACCGTGGAGGGGCGGGGAGAGGCTGTCTCAGCGGCTCGCTGAGCGGACTTCAGACCGCTCTCCTCTGAAAACGGGTCACAGGAGTGCAAAATGAATTGCACTCCTGTGACCCTTAGGAGAAGCCCAGCCTAAAAAGCTCAGGCTGGACTTCTCCTTTTAAGACAAGGTGACCAGTTTTTGAAAATGAAATCCGGGGAATTTTTTTTTTTTTATTACTAGTAATGGCGGCAATCAGCGACTCTCTGCCTGTCGCCGCCCGCCTCACAGCCTGTCAAGTTTTACTCTCAGGGCCCGGCTACTACTGGGTGGGGAGCAGAGGAAGATCACTCTGCCAGGGAAGGCAAGGAGATAAGCAGGCAGGCGGCTGACCGGGACTTGAGCCAAGGCAGAAGAACATGCGAGCGGAGCTGAATTGGGCATGCACCCGAACCAGCACATGATCATCAGAAAGGGGCACAGATAATGGAAAAAAATACACCCCCTAAGCTAGTAGGCGTGGCGGAGCGGGCGTGTGTAATTCATAATTATTTTTTTTTAATTCTGCACTGACTGTCTTTGAAATTGCCCCAGCCCCTGTTCAAATCGAATCCGGGGACAAAACCGGGGACAGACTTGGTCCGGGGACAGTGTCCTCAATCCGGGGGACTGTCTCCTGAAACCGGGGATGTCTGGTCACCCTACTTTAAGATGCAGATTTAAAAAGAATAAACACAACCTTTGAAATTACATAAATATGTTAAAGCTAATATGAGAGTTTAGAAATAGGGTTTAGATGTACATTAAGTTCTGCTACAATTTGACATCTGCCTTAGTCATTCTGATTATCCTTTTTATAAATTGTGTTTGTTTTGGCAGTATCACAGAAGAGCTATGGATTCTGATGCATTAGATTTAGCTCTAGAGCCAGACAACAAACATGCTTCAGCGATAAACACAAAATGTGACATACAGGATCATTATTACAGGCAGATATCTCATTTTTGCAATATACGGATTACAGACATCTGTTCTTTGTCTCAGGACAGTCCCAACTACAACTCTTCTATTGCTCAGTTCTTTGACTGGGATGAGCAAGCATCAAATGATCCAGACAGTGATCAGAGACCTGCGAAAAGTAATAACTTTGAGATGATAAGTGAGGTTGAAGCAGAGGACAATTCAGTGGTTTCCAATATTGTGTTCATATCTTCAAACATTTCTAATTCTGAAATAAGAAAAGCAAATAAGGTTAAAGCAGGGGACGATTGCGTGGATTCTGACATTTTGTTCATATCTTCAAACAATTCTGATTCTGGAATGAGAAGAGCAAAAAAGATTAAAAGAGGGAAAAATTCAGTGGATTCTGACATTGTTTTCATATCTTCAAACAATTCTGAATCTGAAATAACAAAAGTAGCCTTGCACCCCCTTGACAATGCAGCAAAGTCAAAGTTATCTTCCTTACAGACAGACAGAGGCCAAAGAAACAAAGATAATTTGTCTACAGATGACCCAGAAAACCTTGTGGGTGACACAGAAGTACTCGAGTGTCTTCATGGAACCACCCATGCGAAAAAGAAACATCAAGTAGTTAGGTCTCCCTTTCGGAAAGGTCCAGTGGTGATGAATCAGTTCAATACACCCATTCTTATAAATGGTGCAATGCAACAAGTAAGAGATGAGAAGAAAAGTGATGAAGACAGATCAAATGTCCAAACTGTGGAGAATCCTGAAGAATCCAGTAATGTTTTCTGTTGTATGATTGCTTGGTCAGCACAAATTTATGGTAATACATTGCAGTGTTCGTGTGAAAGTAGGCATAAGGACCAAGCCACTGATTCTAGTGCAAAATATGACTGGAATCTGGAAAGTAAGGATTGCTCATCGGTGAAGCTTCCTGTTACTCAATGTGAAGTCTCCACAAAAAATGGTACCGCTGGTATGCAATATGATTGCAAAACATCTAAAGGCAGGTGCAAAACTACATCAGCAGGTCCTTGGTCAAAGTATACCCAGCTTGAAGACCATGGTCTTCTTGGTTCTTCCTCTGGATATAAATCTGAAATAGGCACTACTTCTAAGAAAGGCGCTCGTACAAAGAAAAAGAAGGAAAACCAGACTGCTAAAAACAGGTCCACATCTGTGACTACAAACAAGAAATCACAAAAGAAAAACTGTTCCAAAGATAATACTCATTCAGGAGAAATGACCTTAAAACCACCACAAGTTTAATTCTATGCTATTTGTTAAAGGGAGGTAGGGATTTTGTTTAAAATAGAAGTGCCGCATTAGAAAAAAGTCTACATACACCTATGTGGCTGCAGCATCGGTCTGATGCTGCAGCTGACACCCCCCCCCCCCCCCCCCGTTGCTCTAAGACTGAGAACTGAGTGATCAGATGACTGTAGATCACTCTGTTCTCGGTCTTCACCAAGCAGAGAGCAGTGACTGTCAGCCACCTGCTCTCTGCTCTGCCCATCCAACAATTACTGGAGTGCTGGCCTTTGGAGGGAGCGGAGGTGGCTGGCTCATGCTCTAAGCAGCGCGCTGAGAGGCTGATCTTGCTGCTGGTCAGGCATCTGGGTGGATCCCGACAATATGGTCAGGACCCTTCCAGAGGCTGGATCAGCTCTGTGATGTCAGCTGGCAGTAGACTTTAGACCGCTGTCAGCTGAATTCGGGCCACAGAAGTGCAGAGCTAAGTGCACTGCCGTGACTGACGTGAGAAGTATGGCCAAAAGAGCTTTGGCCATACTTCTCCTTTAGAATGAAACCCAATATTTGTATTGTTTGGGATGGAATGGGAAAGGATTAAAAGTTTTTTTTTTTTTTTTTTTTTTTTATTGCTGCCTATGTTCAATTGGCGAGATTTGCATTCACTTTCTGTCCTGGTGACTACACAGGATATAAGAGGAAATCTGCACATGGAGATATAGAAGGAAGAAAAAAACAGGCTAAAGTTTTACAACATCCACATTCTTATCAAAATTTTAAATATTTTTACTTGAATTTCACTTTAACTATTCTGTTCCTGAGTTGCCTTTTGACGAAGGATAGTTTTTTTTTTTTTTTTCCTCTATAAGTATATGGAGTCCTGGCCACACATGCACAAGGAGCACAGAGGAAAACTGGGATTATTATCAAGAAATTCTCTGGGGTGCTAGGCACCTGAACAGTAACTACATCTGATAGGATGCAGTCGCTGTTCGGCCAACAGTTTTCCACCCGTCTCCTTTGATTCAACTTTTGTGGAGTGGGGTGGTGGCAACAAAGCCACCCATGGCTTGAGTTTTAGCCAATACTGTAGGATTCAGATGAAGTTCCAGCTGTGTATGGCCAAGTTAGAGATAGTGCTGATCTTTTACATAGTTACATATAAGTTATTTTTTAAACTGTTGTTAATAACAAGGAAGTGAAGGGAGTCCCATGGAAGCTTCAAGTCAGCTGGGTTTCTGAGTTTCTTAACATAATCTGTTGCCCATTTATTAAACATATGTTCTTACGGGTATAACCCATTTGGTAAGCCAATGTTTCTCAACTCCAGTCCTCAAGGCGCCCCAACAGGTCATGTTTTCAGGCTTTCCATTATTTTGCACAGGTGATTTGATCAGTTTCACTGCCTTTGTAATTGCCACAGCTGTTTCATCTGAGGGAAATCCTTAAAACATGACCTGTTGGGGCGCCTTGAGGACTGGAGTTGAGAAACTCTGTGGTAAGCTAGGCTATTTCCCACCCATCTCCTTACTTATGCAGAAACAACCCCCTCTCACATTTACCTGACACCATTTTTGGGCTCACATGGCTAACGTTAACCGTGCTTAGCCCATGGCTGCAGGATAAGACCTGTTAGCGGCAGTGATGCTGATTGATTGCCTCTGTTTGAGCATCACTATCTCTTCCCTCACCTAAATTCCTGCCTTCAGTGCCAGGATGAACATGATCCTAGAACTGCTGTTGACAAAGTGTAAAGTTTGATATGTTAAGTTCTTGAGGAGAGGATTAGGGTGGAAAATACGTTAGGTTAAAAATCGGTTCAGCTCAGTTTTAAAGTGATTGTAAAGTGTATTGTTTTTAAAACATGTTATACTTACCTGCTCTGTGCAATAGAATGGTACAGAGCGGCCCAATCCTCCTCTCTTGGGGTCCCCCACCAGCGCTATTGGATCCTCCTCTTCTCAGTGTGCTACCATAGGAAGCCACTTCCTATGGTTGCACACCTGTAAGCTTGATCCCAAACCACACTGCCTGCGTCCATAGCAGGCACAAAGCCCCCCTCCCGGTCGGTCGGTCACCAGCCCCACACTTACCTCATCTAGGACGCGGGCACCGCTTCCTCTGGATGGTGGGCGGATTCACCCTGCGTCTCCTCCTCTTGGAGTTCATGGCGGCTTCCCCTGCGTCTTCTCCCTCCTCCTCGGCAGCCAATAGGATCGCTTCTCCTCTTGGCCAATCGGCTGACATGTCTCAGGACACGCACTGTACTGCTTCCCGAGCCCACCCTTTTTTTAAGCCAATTAGAGCCTCAGACTCTAATCGTGTGCTTCTAAAAAAAAAAACATTGGAATCCATGCGTCCAGCGCCCTGCATGTAGATTAGGCGCATGGATAAGGGCAGCGGCGCCCCTACGCCTGTATGAGCAAGCCGCCACTGGTCCATAGACAGACAGCGAGGCTCGGCCCTGTCCCCCACTCCCTTATCACAGAATTGAACTGACAGCAAAGCCTGTGAGAATGGGGAGAGTCGCTAAAGACGGGCACAGTGCTGGATTAAGTGAGGGCTCAAGTAAGTTTAAGGGGGGTGGTGAGGGGGCGATACTAATACCAAAACATTTTTTATCTTAATGCAGGGAATGCATTAAGGTAAAAAATGTTTAGGCTTTAGAACCACTTTAAAGCCCACAACAGCTGATCAGCGCGCTTCAGGTGGTAAATCCTCCAGCAGCACAAATTGGGATCAAGTGGTGCATCAAAGACTATCTGTATTGGATTGTTATCATTTACAGTTAAATGAGCAGTTTTTGTTTACAGCTTGCTCTCAGATTATATTTGTTATAATAAAAAAATGTTTTTTTCAAATAAAGCTTTTTATGAATCAACTTAAATTGCCAGAGCATGCGCAAAAGACCCTTTTGCATTTGTTTAAACATTTATTTCTAGTTCATTAGGGGGACACAGGATTCAGTTGATCAGAGACAATAGGGAATAATTGTAGACAGCGGTATTCGTAGATGCTGTGTCCACTTTATCAAGAGATATAAGGAGGTGTTAGTATAGGCATATTGCATTATATCCATAAAATTGTTAACATTTGAAATCACATCCTTCTACAGGGATTCCACTCCTCTTCCTGGAGGGGCCTGCCAAGCTACACAGTGAGGTGCTAATATAGAGATGTAATGGTAAACATGGCCACTAGGTGTCATTCTTCCAAAGGGTCAGACAGAATACATGTTCTTATTGATGTCCAGACCTTAGTACACCTGAGATCTTGGGATCATCTTCACTGCCTCAAGGTTACATGCTTAGGCCAAGTGTGTACTCTCAAACCATCATGTCTAAGCTTAAACCGTGTCTAAACCCAAAAGCAAAAATAGATAGTATTGCAGCATACTGGTCTTTAGATGTGGTTTCCGTTTGTTTGTTTTTCACACTTTTTTTTTCTTTTTTTTTCCTCCAGTAGTCCTGCCAATAACTCACTTCCTGTCCTAATCTGTCAACCGCACTGAACAGCGTTGTCACATTTGGACGGAGAGTGTGTTAGGACTACAGAAGAGCTTGTTCACAGGGATGATTACATCTGTGCCCTGCATAGGGCTGTCTTTTACTATCGAATGGATACACAGGTGTTGCATGCATCCTCATGCCCGTAGTCCTATTGTTGTCTATTGGGATACAGCAGCTGCATGGACACAGTCAGTGTGTCCCAATATGACATCTGTGTGACTGCGGGTCCCCGAACTCGCCCTGTGTGTGTTTGACCTGCACCCGCACGCACCCACACAGATGTCATATTGGGACACAGCAGCTATAGGCTATGCATAGTGCTTTGGAATTTATGAGGGAAAAGATACTCAAGGGGAGCCTCCCAGATGCCCAGACTACATGGGGAGTAGTGATAAGATAGTATAGGACTTGTTGTCACCCTTGTTCTATATGTGGTACCATTTGTACGTGGACAACTTTTATGCAAGTGTTACAATTTTTAGATGTTTGTTCCTTCAAAAAACTGGCTGCTGTGGCACCATGCAACCTAATCGCAGGGGCTTCCTCTTTAACACCCCACTTAGAAAGGGGGAGAAAGCCTGCTTGCAGAATGAAGAACTACTAGTAGTAAAATGAAAGGACAATCGTAATGTATTCTTTCTGTCTTCCATTCACCCAGACAACGGTCCAAATTCACACAACCTCTGGTGTCATTGAAAAGCCTCTCTGCCTCCACGACTATAATCTGAATATGGGAGGTGTAGACTTCAACAACCAAATGATGAAGCTGCATTTAGCCTCCCATAGATCTGGACACTGGTACAAAAAAAAGTGTCTATATATTTATTTCATTTGTCTCTATACAATTCGATTTTTTATTTACAATGCTACTGGAAGGACTGGATCCTTCCTAAAATTTCAGGAAGCGATCTTCTCAGCCTTTTTGTATCCATAAGACGCTGTGGACCAAATCCAGATGCAGTTCGCTGGCTGCATGAGAATCATTTTCCAGATGTCCTCCAACCTACCTCAACACAATGGTCACCCCAAAAAAGATGTCTTGCTTGTGGAAATGCAGAAAAGGGTATGACGCGTTTTTTTTGTCTACCTGCGTACGGGGGCCCAAAATCCAATGAGCACCTTCAGGTTTTCAAAGGGCATAACTTGGAATGCCAGATAGTAAAAACATCCCCCAAATGACTCCTTTTTAGAAAGTAGACACTCCAAGGTATTTGCTAAGAGGCATGACAAGTATTTTTCAAATCTCATTTCTTGCCACACGTTTTTTGAAAAAGAAGTAAGAAAACTAAAATGATTTTTTTATTTTCATTTTTCAAAGCCTTGTGACAAAAAATTAGATCTGCAAAATACTCACCATGCCTCTTATCAAATACCTTGGAGTCACTCTTTTCCAAAAAGAGGGGTATTTATATTGTCCTTGCATTTTAGGGCCTCTGAAAATATGTAGTCAAGAAATCCAATGGGTGAATAACGCCACTTAAAAGCCTTAAGGTGTTCATTCGATTTTGAGCCCCTGTACATGGCTAGGCAGCCAAAAAATCTCTCACATGTGGTAACCCAATACTCAGAAGTAACAGAACATGTTTTGGGGTGTAGTTCCACATATTTCTCACAAATGCCATAGGTATATCTCATTAAAGTGATAACTATGTAATTTTCCAAAAACTTGTGGCAAAAAATAAAATCTGCCATGGACACACCTCTCAGAAAATACCTTGGGAGTCTACTTTCCAAAAAAGGGCCATTTGGGGGGTGTTTGAACTGTCCTGGCATTTTAGCACCTCAAGAAATGTGATAGGCAGTCAGAATGTCAGAGCTGCTTAAAAGCTGCATCAATTCCAGTATATATACCAAAGTTTGTAGATGATATAACTTTCACACAAACCAAGTAATACACTTATTGGGATTTTTACCAAAGAGGAAGCAGAATACATTTTGGCCTAAATTTCTGAAGACATTAGACTTTATTGGAAATGTTTTATAATAGAAAATATTGTTTTTCTTTCAAAATGTTCTGTTTTTTTTATATATAGAAATAAAATAAAAACCACAGAGGTGATCAAATACCACCAAAAGAAAGCTCTATGTGTATTAAAAAAAAATCTAAATTTCATTTGTGTACAGTGTTGCATGACCCAGCAATTGGCAATTAAATTAGCACAGTGCTGAATAGCAAACA
This sequence comes from Rana muscosa, assembly GCA_029206835.1. Classification (NCBI taxonomy): domain Eukaryota; kingdom Metazoa; phylum Chordata; class Amphibia; order Anura; family Ranidae; genus Rana; species Rana muscosa. The sequence continues at coordinate 70,202,603 of CM055125.1, forward strand.
GTGGTCTGGTCATGAAGGGGGTAAACCTTTCCGGTGGTCAAGTTGTACACGCTATAGAGGGATATACTGTGTTCATATTTCATGTCTGAGGGTTAAAATCACTTTAACAGACTAAATGGGAGCGAATAAGAGAAATTATTGTTACAGTTTACATACACTTTAAATTGGTTGTAAAGGCTAAAGTTGTTTTTTTTTTACCCTTAATGCATTCTCTCCATTACAATAAAAAACCTTTTTGATGCAGTTCCCCCTAAATACTTACCTGAGCCTGATCTTTTTCCAGCACTGTACCTGAGAGCAGCTGCACTGCGGGGTGTACCAAGATGGCTTCGACGGAAGGTCACTTCCTTTACATGATTTGACGGGTCGCCTAATCTGACGGAACTCCTGCAGCTTTTACAAAGTAGCTGACTTCAGCTTTAAAGGGGTTGTAAACTCAAATTTTTATTTTTTATTTTCAATAACAAACATATCATACTTAACTCCACTGTGCAGTTTGTTTTGCACAGAGTGGCCCCGATCAGTATCTTCTGGGGTCCCCCATGCTCTCCCTAGGGGTTACCTTGTGGGCGCGCTTCCGAGTCCAGCATTTGTGTCCATAGTCACAGAATGCTGGACTCGGCCCCGCCCCCGGCGCCCGCGTCATTCGATTTGATTGACAGCAGCAGGAGCCAATGGCTGTGCTGCTATCAATCTATCCAATCAAGAGTCTAGAACCCCGGCCAGAGAGGTAGAGCGCATCTCCGGCAGGGGAACGAACGGGCTCAGGTGAGTAAAACGGGAGGATGCATTAAGGTGAAAAAACACAAGGGTTTACAACCCCTTTTAAGTATAGTTAAAGGCAAAAACGTTTTTTTTTTGGTAATTTTGGATAAAGGGGAAATAGGTCAGAAGAGGAGAAATATTCCAATAGGGACACTAGTTCTGGTGACATGGGGGTCCCCAAGGAATTCCCTAATCTGCAGGATTTCCTCTCACTTCCTGTTTGGCAAAGGGTCAGGAAATGAAGGGAAATCTCGGCAATGGGACACAGATGGCAAAAAAAATCTGACGGGGTGATGACCCTCTTTTGCTCTATCCAAAATGAAAAAAAAAAAAAAAAAAGTTTTTCCCATAGTTCTACTTTTAGTAGAACTAACGGCAAAAGTTATTTTTTTGGCTTCGGATAAAAGAAAGAGGGGTCAGAACACCTGTCAGGTTTTATTGCTGCCTGTGCCCTGTTTCCCATTATCACTGTGAGTGTAAAAGAAAATCACACATTTTGGATTGTCACCAGAACAGTAATAGAGGGGAAACCTAACTAATAGAAGGGGAATTCGTTTTGGTGACACCCCAGAATTCCCTCACTTCCTGTTTTGGCTATGGAACAGGAAGTGAAGGGAACAGATGGTATAAAAGTCGGACAGGGGTTATAACCCTTTCTTACTGCATCCAAAAAGAAAAAAATAGTTACCATCTATTCCCCACCTGCAGAAAGATTTTTTACTACACAAGTGAAAAGATTTAAAAATAACAAAATACTTTTAATTCTATTTTTAAGCAGTAGTAAACCGCAAAAAAAGTCTTGCTGCAAGTTAATGTTATAATATGCTAGTATGCATTGCATACTAGCACATTATGAAAGATAGTTCAATAGCCCATATACAGCCAACAATAACCAATAGTGGGTGTCAGCCCCAATTCGTGTACAACATGGTCCACAAAGGGAAGGGGAAATGGTGAGGAGCACCAGGGCTTTGTGACACCCAGATATTTTAAATAGTCATACACAGTAATGAAAGTATAAAACAAACATTTATTGAAAAAGCTAAAATGTCACCTCTATCAGAGTAGAGGGCATCACTGAGCATTGAAAATACAAATATCATTGAACATGTACAAAGTAATACAATACAGTGAATCCAAATAGATATTCTATTATGCGTTTTGCCAAGTGGCACCGACGTGTTTCGACCAGTGTGGTCTTCTTCAGGGGATTTCCCTTGGATAGCACAATTCAATGAATGTTTGTTTTATACTTTCATTACTGTGTATGACTATTTAAAATATCTGGGTGTCACAAAGCCCCCCCGGTGCTCCTCACCATTTCCCCTTCCCTTTGTGGACCATGTTGTACACATTATGAAAGACTTAAGACTTACCTGAAAATAAAGCCCTCACCTCTGACAGGGTTTCATCTTCACCCATCTGATTAGCTGAGCCGCATTGTCGTCACTCCTGCGTGGTAGTCACGGCCACGGCAGAGCTCTCTCAATGGACGGCTCGCCGTCCATTAAAAATTCAGTGCACATGTGGGGTGACATCATAGGCACCTCTTAAAGTGTAACTTTAGTCAGAATATTAAGTCCTGCTAGATCACTTCAGGTTGGCCCCTTCTGCAGGTATTGCTATGTAAAACATTAAACATAAGTGCCTCTTCTAGACTGTAAGCTCTAACGAGCAGGGCCCTCTGATCCCTCCCGTATTGTATTGTATTGTAACTGTACTGTTTGCCCCATGTTGTAAAACGCTGCGCAAACTGTTAGCGCTTTATATAAACCCTGTATAATAATAATAATATACTGTTCAAATCCAGTAATACACTGGGGTAGATTTACTAAAACAAGTGCACTCAAAATCTGGTGCAGCTGTGCATGGTAGCCAATCACCTTTTAACTTCAGCTTGTTCAGTAGGCAGAGCTGCACCAGATTTTAACCCCCACTGTCTCACCCTACTCTACAAATGCTCAGTTGCTATGCATTTTTAGGCACTGCTGAATTTGTAGAGGCTGATCTGCTGACAGCCTTAAAGTGGAGTTCCACCCAAAAGTGGAACTTCTGCTTTAACCTCCCTGGCGGTAATCCAGAGTCTGGCTCGGGGTGAGTTTTTCATGCTAAGAGCGGTAACCCCGAGCCAGACTCGGGCTGCATTGCAGGATACAGGGAGACTTACTTACCTTGTTCCCTGGATCCTGCGATGTCTCCCCGCAGTGTGTGCGCGCTTTCTCCTCGCTCGATTTACACACAGTGCCGCCGAGCTCCATTCCCTGCGACGTTACGGCGCACAGGGGCGGAGATCGGCGCCAAATTCAAAAAAGTAAAAACACAATACACATACAGTATACTGTAATCTTACCGATTACAGTACTGTATAAAAAAATTACACATCCCCTTTGTCCCTAGTGGTCTGTCCAGTGCCCTGCATGCACTTTTATATAATAAAAACTGTTCTTTCTGCCTGGAAACTGGAGATTGTCCATAGCAACCAAAAAGTGTCAGTTTACGTCAAAAATGGTTTTAGACCAGCTAGAAATAAGCGATAATAAATTAGAATCACTCGCAGAATTGAGCGATAGCAATTTGTGGGGAAATTCGTCATCAAACACTGAAAGTAATGACAGCGACAATTCTGCAACTGAGCAAATTTCAGTGTTTTTGATTTGATTACATTATTAAATATTACATTACTATTTGTTATAATTATTTATAGTTATTTATTATATTATAATTTACGATTTTGTGTTTCAAACTTTATCATACCCGGGATGTCTTGTTTGGACAGATTTAAGTAAGTAATTACTAAGAATTGCAGGCCTACAATATAAAACGCCAAATTTCCATGCAAAATAATTGTACCGCCGCGTCCTTAACAACCGATGAGTCTTCAGTTAAAAAAAAAAAACGGCGTGGGGGTCCCCCCAAAATCCATACCAGACCCTTATCCGAGCATGCAGCCTGGCAGGTCAGGAAAGGGAGGGGACAAGCGAGCGCCCCCTCCTCCTGAACCATACCAGGCCGCATGCCCTCAACATGGGGGAATGGGTGCTTTGGGGCAGGGGGGGCTCTGCGCCCCCCCGCCCCAAAGCACCTTGCCCCCATGTTGATGGGGTCAAGCACCTCTTCCCGACAACCCTTGCCCGGTGGCAGAGCCCCCCTGCCCCAAAGCACCCATCCCACCATGTTGAGGGCATGCGGCCTGGTATGGTTCAGGAGGGGGGGAGCGCTCGCTTGTCCCCTCCCTTTCCTGACCTGCTGGGCTGCATGCTCGGATAAGGGTCTGGTATGAATTTTGGGGGGACCCCCACGCCATTTTTTTTTTTTTTTGGTGTGGGGGTCCCCTCCGAATCCATTCTAGACCCAAGGGCCTGGTATGGACCTGGGGGGGGGGCCCAAGCTGTTTTTTACATTGAGCGGGAAGCCAGCTGACAGCTCATGACTCATCAGTTGTTAAGGGCGCGGCGGCCGGCTTACCGGCCCCTTCCTTAGCAACCAGCTATATACAGTGTAAAAAAAAAAACGCAAATCGCGTTAAAAACGGGGTACTTGCATTTTGAATGTGGGTCCATTGAATTCTATTACATGCAAAACGCTGCATTTTGCGATAAAAAAAAAAGTCCTCGACCGTTTCCAAAAACGCAGAGGCACAAAAATGCATTGATGTGAACATGTTCCATAGGAACCCATGTTAAAAAATGTCCCTGCATTTCTGCAAAATGCATTAAAAAACGCATTAGTGTGAATAGAGCCTAAGTACTCTTTGCCCCCTTACATGCCACTCTTGGCATGTATTTTTTTTGGGGGGACTGAGTTCTTTGTTTTGAAGGGGACTTCCTGTCCCACTTCCTCCTTCCTCCTAGAGGGCCGCCTAGGCGACTCCTCCTCTCCCCCTAGGCGGCCCCTCCCTCTAGGCCAGTGGTTCTCAACCTGGGGGTCGAATGACAATTTTCCAGGGGTCCCCAAATCCTGGGCTGTTCCTGAATCCCACATCGCTCTCCCAGCCTTTTCGTGGCCACCCAGCAGGGCTGTCCCTGGAGCCTGTGGCTGCCCAGCTGGGCTGTTTCTGGAGCCCCCGGCAGCCCACTCAGCCTCTTCGCAGCCGACTATTCAGTTCACAGCATAGGTGGGGGGCAGAGACTAGAGGTCAGCTGACTGGTGAGGAATGTGAAGTGGGAGGGGCTGGAAGAGACCCGATCTCCTGATTTCAGCATAGGTGTCACTGCTGCGAGACACCACACAGTGAGAGACACAGTGAGTAACACTCCCTGTGATTATAGTTGCCATTAAAAGTTCCCACTACAGTTCTTAGATGGGCAGATGACCTTGATCAAGAGCACCTAAGTTGGCTGAAAAAAAAACAAGAAATTAGGAATGAGAGAGATAAATGGGAAAGAAAGGAGAACAAAGAAAGGGCTTTGTACATCCTAAAATGTACCATAAGGGGTTTTAATACTGTATGAGTGGAAGGGACTCTGGGAGCGCTAAATGTCCGGGGGTTAGGGGCGCAAATGACTTGTCTTGCTTTGGGTGCTGACAACCTATGCTACGAAAATAATTTTACTGTTAGGGGTCCCCACAACTTGGGAAATTTTATCAAGGGGTCACTGCATTAGAAAGGTTGAGAACCACTGCTCTAGGCGATCTCCTGGGACACATGACAGGTCCCAGAAGATCGACTATCCACTCCGAGAGCGCAGCGCGACTCGCGCATGTGCAGTGTACGCCCGCCCGTGAAGCAACAAGCTGTCACGACCAGGTGCCCACAGTTCCAATGGAGGCGCCGAGGAGAGGAGGGGGAGAGGAGCGGGCCTCCGTGTGGCCGCATCGCTGTACCATGGGACAGGTGAGGGGGTGTGTATATAAAGTCAGCAGCTAGACATTTTGTAGCTGCTGACTTTTAATAAACTAAAAATAGCCTGGAACCCGCTTTAAAGTGGTTGTAAAGCCTCAAGGTTTTTCACCTTAAGGACCCTTTCATACTGAACGCAGTTGGATGCATTTTGAAATGCACTCCTACTGCTTAGACAGCCCAAAATCAAGGTAATCCTATGAGCATAGTTCACATCATTGCAGTGCAGTTTAAAAAAAACTTAAGCATGGTGCATTTTTCCACACAGAAAACACAGTTAATGCACTACAAACGTGCTTCAAATGCACTGCACCATTCCTCTTTAAGCCCAGGGCTCGACAAACCTCAGGCGCCAGGTCGCCGTGGCGAGTAGAAAATGCGGCCTGGCGCCTGGGCTGTTGTAAGCCCCAGTGGCTAAGATAAGTGGGTACAACATTGCCATGTGGCCGGCAGGTCTGCCAAATGTTTTCTGATGCCAGGGGTGGGAAGGGGCGGGACCGTGAAGGATGGGTTAGTAGCAGAGATGTAAGGTAGTAGGAGGGGCGGGTCAGAGGAGGAGCGGAGCTGACAGGAGCATGACGGAGCCCTTTGCAATGGAATGAAGCATTCACTGCGTGTCTCTCTCCTCCCTTCTGCTGGGTGTGGTTCTACATCGAGCTGTCCAGGGAGACTCCCTGCAGCAGGAACCGGTGGCTTTGAACGGGTACAAAAATGGCCCTAAGCTGGACACCACCTCGCAGGGGATGTCTGCAAACGCAAAACAAAACACATGCAAAGTGCACTTCAAACCTGCTTCAGGTGCATGTAAACATACAGTCAAAAACACGCAGTTATGTGCAGTTTATGGTGTGAATAGGCCCTCATGCATTCTATGCATTAACCACTTAAAGCGAGGTTCCACCCGCAATTTTATATTTTTTAAAAGTCAGCAGCTACAAACACTGTAGCTGCTGACTTTTAATAAGGACACTTACCTGTCCTAGGCGACCGCGAAGTCGCCCCCCCCCCTAGGCCGATCGCTCGATCACGGCAGGTCCCCGCACCACCATCCTTACTAAGGGAAACAGGCAGTGAAGCCTTGCGGCTTCACTGCCCGTTTCCTACTGCGCATGCGCGAGTTGCGCGGCGCTTTGTGAATGGGTCGGCTGCTCTCTGGGATACACACAGTTCCCAGAAGGCAGCGCGCCCCATTCCCCAGAAGACACCGCGAGTAGGACGAGGAAGAAGACCAGCCGCGGAGGATGAAGAGGCAGATTAGGAACTTCTGCATAGCAACCGCTATTTCTGGTAAGTAAAAAAATGTATTTATTTTTTCTAATTTTTTCTAATTTTTGGTAAAAATTCAGGGTGGAACTCCACTTTAAGCACCGGACCATTTGGCTGCCAAATGACCGGGCCACTTTTTGCGATTCGGCACTGCGTCGTTTTAACTGACAATTGCGCGGTCGTGTGACGTGGCTCCCAAACATTGACGTCCTTTTTTTCCCACAAATAGAGCTTTCTTTTGGTGGTATTTGATCACCTGTGCGGTTTTTATTTTTTGCGCTATAAACAAAAATAGAGCGACAGTTTTGAAAAAAAAGCAATATTTTGTACTTTTTGCTATAATAAATATCCCCATTTTTTTTTTTAAAAAGCTAATTTTTTTCTCAGTTTAGGCCGATACGTAATCTTCTACATATTTTATTTTATTATTTATAGTGACTGCGATTTTATGGCGGACACATCAGACACTTTTGACACCATTTTGGGACCATTGTCACTTTTACAGCAATCAGTGCTATACAAATGCACTGATTACTGTAAAAATGACACTGGCAGTGAAGGGGTTAAACACTAGGGGGCGCTGAAGGGGTTAAGTGTGCCCTAGTGAGTGATTCTAACTGTTAGGGGGAGGAGCTACCAGTGACACATCAGCGATCACTGTTCTCGATCACAGGGAACAGCAGATCCCTGACGTGTCACTAGGCAGAACAGGGGAATGCCCTGTTTACAAAGGCATCCCCCTGTTTTGCCTTTGCCGACCGCAATCGTGGGCCGCCCGGGAACATCGAGTTCCCGGGACCCGCGGGCGCACTCACGAGGCACGCGATGGGGCGGAAAATTTAAAGAGCCATTTGTCTGCCCGTGCCATTGTGTCGACGTACATCATCGTGCGGCGGTCAGCAAGCGGTTAAGGTGAAAAAAATTCTATCAGTCACCGGCCCCCCAGCCATCTCCCCGTTTCACTTACCTGAGCCCTGGAATGTCCCACGGCGAGGGCGCGCCGTCTCTCTGCCCGGGGTTCTCGGCTCTTGATTGAATAGATTGATAGCAGCGCAGCCATTGGCTCCTGCTGCTGTCAATCAAATCCAATGACGCGGGGGGCAGGGCCGAGTCCTGCATTCGGCGGCTATGGACGTCAAATGCTGGACACGGGAGGGCGCCCGCAAGGTAACCCCTCGGGAGAGCGCTTCTCCAGGGGGTTATCTCATGCGGCGAGGAACCAAGGGAGCCGCCGGGGGACCCCTGGAGACGGCATTCGGGGCCACTCTGTGCAAAACAAACTGCACAGTGGAGGTAAGTATGACATGTTTGTTATTTAAAAAATAAAAATAAATCGAACCTTTAGTATCACTTTAAGTAAATATCTCCTATATACGTTTAGGAGATAGTTACTATAACTACAGGTAAACCTTTAAGACTTACCTTTAAGCACAAAACAGCCAAACCACGTTTTACTACCACTTTAACATAGGAATAGGTTTTTTTTTTTTTTTTTTTCTTAGTTTCAATATTCAAAACTACAGTACAGCCTAGCTCAGACTACACAAACATGGCTGCCATAGGACTCCAGCACACTAGATCTAGCATATCATCGCTCTAGTGCCAGAAATAAGAATACACAGGAGGAGTCCTCTGATTGGTTCGTGTGTTCTCGCGAGGCTTTGTGACCGGCATTGAAATTCAACACAAACGTGAAGCGCTCGTTGTAGTGAGTGAGTTTGTGGTGGTTGTAGCGGAGATCAGCGCTGACCGGCGGCGGGTGACGTCACCATGGTAAGGGCGCGAAGTCACATGTGAGCCGAGGGTGTTGGGATCTAATGAGAGGAAATGCTGGGATTTGTAGTACTCACGAGTCAGCCATTTGCTCGGCCTATCGGTTCACTATGGGGCATATTTCTAGAGGAGGAATAGGTGGCTGTGTAGAATTGGCTGCTGTTGGCCCCGAGCTACTCAGGAGGGGGATATTCAGTCTATCTAAAGCCAGAGCCTATTCCATTGTAATGGAGGGATATGGAGCTCCTGTCAGGTTTGTGTTGCTTTCTGTATTCTGTTTAACTGCTTCTGGACCACCCCATGTACATTTACTGCAGCAGGGCGGGGCCATTAGCATGAAATCACGTACCTGTATGTCATGGCTTCTTCCGGGTCTGGCGATCACACTGTGATTGGACACAACGGGAGCCAATCAGCAAGTCCGGCGGATCTGATGTTCGATGGCAGAACAGCGATCTGTAGGAGCGGAAGATGGAGATCTTGGGTTTCTGCTAAGTAGGAACACAGATCTCTCTCTTCCCCCATACAGGAAGCACTCCCTAGGAACACATTTAACCCTTTGATTGCCCCCCCGGTGTTAACCCCCCTTCCCTGCCAGTGTCATTAGTACAGTGACAGTGCAACCCCTTGTGCGACTTTAGACGTCAGAGTTGCATGACAAATCGTACCCCATGATTCTCATTCATATCTGTGCGACTTCCAAGTAGTTCCTGTACTACTTTGATGCAAGTTGATTTCCATAAACCAAGTTTACACAGGAGTGTCTTTCAAGTGGGGCAGTATGAAAAGGGGCCTTGGTGTCGGATTTGTTTGCCGCAATGTCGAAATCCCACTAAAAAAACGCAGATCGCCGCTCATGCAAATGCATTTCCCCGGGTCGGACGGCAGGCTGAGGAAGAAGATTGAGTCGCTGCAGGTTCCCAGGAGGTTTCCGGGTTCCCGGGAGGACCGGCGGGTGATTTTAATATGCAGGGGCGTCGGGGCGTCTGAGTGAGGAGACGGGAACATGCTTTCCTTTTGGTTCAACGAGAGCGTTTTCTGTCAACAAGAAGTTTTTTCCTTTCCCAGTGGAATATTCCCATTTTCTACTTTTTATACAAGATGGTACTTTGGTCCCTGTTGGACCTCATGTTGCCAGGGACGGGGAGGACCTGTTGTCCTACCACTGATTCGGTGGTGATATGCACTGCCACAGGTACTGTATGTGAGATCCCTCGGTGCACATTGGGGGATAGTGTCTGGCGGCCGGGGGTGCACGCTCAGCTTGCTGGTCGTGTGCATCGGACCCATTCCTGTGAGACTGTGGTGATACACCACCTTTCAATTTTGTTGTTCTTATTGTTGTTTTTGTGTCTCCGTTTTTTCAGAGCATCACCTATTTTCCGAGACATTTTCACAGGGCTGGTAGTTACTAATGTGCATCTTCCAAATCCAGTTAAATTGATGAGGGACATTGTGCTTTTTATTTACACTGTAACGTATAGATTTTTGGATCCAAAATGGCTGCGATCCCCGTAGTCTCATGGAATGTTAGGGGGATACATGATTCCCTGAAGCGTACCATGGTGTTTACCTCTCTTCGCAAGTATATGCCCGCTATTTGTTCACTACAGGAGACTCGCCTTACCGTTGACTCGGTCTCATGTTTGAAGCTGTCTTGGGTGGGGTGGTCGTATCACTCCACTCACACCGCCTATTCAAGGGGTGTGAGTGTACTGATTCATAACTCCTTAGACTATCAGGAGATAGAAAGTGTCATGGATGCAGAGGGGAGATATGTAATTGTTATGTCGCATTTTTACTCTGAAATGTATTCTTGCATTTGTGTACATCCCGCCTCCGTACAATCACCAGGTGCTCCGGACAGTGTTGGAATATCAGTTGTGTCACCAGGACGTCCCCTTATACATCATGGGTGATTTTAACTGTTTTTTGGACCCGGCATTCGATAAGCACCCGGCGGTAACTGCGCCGCGGGGCGCTTACTGCACACCTTTGAAAAAGTTCATTGAGGAGGTGGGCTGGACTGATCCCTGGCGCGATAGAAACCCGGGCAACAAGTTTTTCTTGCTTTTCTAAATCATATATGTCTCTATCCCGCATAGATCTAACTATTTGTTCTACAGTGGCCGCCCGGTTCATATCGGAGATCACGTATGCCGTTCGCAGCATATCTGATCACTCGCCAGTGATTACTAAATTAGAGGTGAGACCCCAGTCGACTATGACCAGGGCCCCCTGGAAGTTGAATGCCTTCTGGCTTAATCTGTTCTCATCACATTCTCAGATAGCGGACCAGATTGGGGAATTCTGGCAGGATCAGGGGGACCATACTGGGCCGGTGACTGCTTGGGAGGCCTTTAAGTCCTTCCTTCGCGGTATATTTATTAGGGAGATCCACGGGATTAAACAAACTACTAGTGCACAGAGGGAGGGATTGGAGCGACTGGTGAGTGATCTGGAGGCGAGGTTTATATCGGACCCTACTGTGGAAAGCAAGGACTCCTGGTTGGCTGCCAGTGAGGCACTCAGTCGGTGTGCTACTTCAGCAGCAGAAAGAAAATGTTTTTTTAATAAACTGGCTTACTATGAGGAGGGGGAGCAAACCGGTCGCCTGCTGGCCAAAATTGCCCACGCACAACAGAGGTCACCCTCCATTGGTGCACTTAGAACCAGGGCTGGTGCAGTAACCAATGCCCCAGATGTCGTCATGTCTGAACTAGTATCGTACTACTCTACCCTATATCAGTCTAAACAGACCTACTCTGAGAGTTCCCTACTCACATACCTAGAAACGGTAGATCTGCCCAAAATATCTGAAGCTGCTAGGCGGCAATTGGATGCTCCTCTTACATTGGAGGAGCTCCAGTCGGCGGTCGGGATGTTCCCTAACTCTAAAGCTCCGGGGGAGGATGGTATACCGATTGAAGTGTACAAGCAATATGCAGGGGGTATGTTGCCCAAACTACTTAATGTGTTCGAGGTTGCCAAGGCAACAGGCTGCCTCCCACTGTCTATGACCAAAGCTATTATCGTATTGCTTCTGAAACCGGGCACGGATCCCTTGGATCCAGGGTCCTATAGACCGATTTCCCTCTTACAGAATGTCAAGATTCTAGCGAAAGTTCTGGCAGTGCGTTTTAAATGGGGTAATATCCACTGTTATACACTCTGATCAGGTGGGGTTCATGCCCCAGAAATCCACGGCAATAAATTTACGTAGACTTTATCTTAATATGCAGTCGGTGGCGGATAATGGGGGGGATAGGGCGCTACTGTCTTTGGACGCCCACAAGGCGTTCAACAGTATTGAATGGTCATTCCTGTGGGCTACTTTGAGGAAGTTTGGGGAGGAATTTATTTCATGGGTACAGTTGCTATACCACACCCCAAGGGCTGCCATCAGGGAGGCAGGCAGAGTGTCACCAGACTTTCGGCTGTACAGGGCACTAGACAGGGGTGTCCCCTGTCGTCACTTCTATTTGCCCTGGCTGTTGAGCCACTGGCGGCCCTCATCCGCTCCAACAATGCTATCCGAGGCTTTCAGTACGGGGACCTACAGGAAAAGTTAATGATGTATGCGGATGACACTATGCTGTTTCTGGGAGATACCGGGGGTTCACTGAGTGAAGCTATGAGGGTGGTTGAGACCTTCGGATTTTATTCAGGGCTGGTGGTGAACTGGACTAAATCCTCGCTCATGTTTCTTGACGAGGGTTCGGACCAGCGACTACCAACGATTCTTGATATCCCAGTGTCCAGGAAAATTAAATACTTAGGAATACACGTCACCCCTGATCCCTTGGAGTATGTTGGGCTGAATCTTACCCCTTGGCTGAATCGCAGTCGTGATAGGATCAAGGTGTGGTCCAGGCTAAAAGTGTCACCAGTGGGTAGGATCAATCTGATAAAAATGATTCTTATGCCACAACTTCTTTGTGTTGCACAACTCGCCTCTTGTAATCCCTCTAAAACAGTTCCGAATCATTAACTCTATGTTCCGCTCCCTTATCTGGCATTCTTCTTCAGCTAGGGTGAGATTGGAACAGCTTCAGCGTCCTAAAGAGGCAGGTGGACTAGCACTGCCAAATCCCTGGCTGTACTACTTGGCTGCCCAATTGCAACACATAGCTAGATCATTGAACCCGGCCCCCGACCCAGAGTTGAACTTGGTGGACTCCACCACCTCACTCATTAAATTTACGATTAAACAGGGAGTAGCGGAGGGGTTGGAGGCTTTGCGGATGGGTAAATCTAATAAACGGTACCCCACTTATAACCTAATGCAAAAAATCTGGAATAAAGTCAGGTCACTACAGCAGGTCACGGGGTTTACTAAATTCAGCCCTATATGGCACAATGAACGGTACATGGAGATAGGAAAACTACAATACAGTAAACGGTGGCAGAAGTACAGTGTTAACTACCTGTATCAAATATTCAGAAATGGAGAGCTGCGTCCCTTTGCCGCTCTCCAAGAGGAATTCGGACTCCCTGGTTCCATGCTATTTTACTATGTTCAGCTTCAGCATGCGGTGAGGGCCGAGAGGGGAGTGGAAGTCTGGGTCCAGACTAAAGCTCCTATCTTTAACTACATGGTGGAGGTGGCATCGTATAAAGGCTTCATATCTAGTACCTATTCTATGCTTCTTAACATGTTTCTGCCCGACCTGACCCGTAAGGTGATAGCCCAGTGGGAGGGAGATGTCGGGCCCTTTGAAGAGGAACAGTGGGAGGAAGCACTTTTGGCAGTCTCTCAGTGTTCGCTGAATGTAGCTCAGCGTCTATCGCAGTTGTACATACTTCTCCGAGTCCATTATACGCCCGCCAGACTGGCTAGAATGGGGGTGCGTGATGATCCAGCCTGCACACGATGTATGCGGGATCACGGGGACTTAATACACCTGCTATGGCGTTGCCCCAAACTTCATGCTTACTGGACGGGGGTGGTGGAGGTCCTTAACCGAACCTTTCAGGTTCAAATTGCTAAAGAGCCCAAATCCTGCGTGTTGGGTATTATTGAAGGTGACACGCTGGAGGAGATGCCCAGACAGGCGATTGCTAGGGCCCTCTTTCAGGCCCGAATGCTGATTCTACGGCACTGGAAGTCAACGGAACCCCCCACTGTGAAGGAGTGGATAAAACAAATGGGTAACACCTTGAAGTTAGAAAAACTTATTTACCAACATAGAGGCTGTACAGAAAAGTTTTCCAAATTATGGGATCCATGGTTGAGTGTACCAGGGTTGGCTCCGGTGGAATTAGTACTGGATAGGTTGTTGTGAGTTTCTCAGTGCTCTTGCATTGGTAGCAGGGACCCAGTTGATTGGATGCACAATTGTCCCGGGGTATTGTTTGTTGTCTTGAATGGGAAGATGCAAATAATGTACACGTTTGTGAGTAATGTGCTGTACTATCTGAAACCAAGAGTGGTTCAGGTCTAATGTATTATGATGCTCTGATGCCAATAATGGATGTAAAGTACTTTGTTCTTCAATAAAACATTTGTTTTGAGATAAAAAAAAAAACGCAGATCGCCACAATTACTTGTAAAAATAAAAATCCCATAGTTTGTAGAGCTATAACTTTTTTGCACAAACCTATCAATATACGCTTATTGGGTATTTTTTTTTTTTTTTTTTACCAAAAACGTAGCAGAATACATATTGGCCTAAATTTATTAAGACTTTTTATTTATTTTTTTGGATAAGTTTTTTTTATAGCAGACTATATATATATATATATATATATATATATATATATATATATATATATATATATATATATATATATATATATATATATATATATATATATATATATATATATATATATATATATATATATATATATTTATAGCGCAAAAAATAAAAACCACAGAGGTGATCAAAACTCCAAAAGAAAGCTCTATTTGTGGGGGGAATTTTGTTTGGGTACAGCGTCGCATGCGTACACCCTTTAAATACCGTATTTGCCGGCGTATAAGGCGACTGGGCGTATAAGACGACCCCCTAATTTTCCAGCTAAAATTTGGGTTTTGGGATATACTCGCAGTATAAGACGACCCCCCTTCCGACTAGCCATGCCTCACTGTGCCCCATTGCATGCCTCACTGTGCCCCTCGACGATCCCATACCTTATCCCTGACATGTAGAATCTGTCAGACCGCGGCCGTCCATTTTTCAAAAGCTGCGCCTCCTCCTCGTGCTGTTCTGTGTTAGGCGGAACACTCAGCTTCCCATCAGACACTGTTCAGTGTTCTGCCTATCACAGATGCCCTCTCATCCACCTATCACGGATGCCCTCTCGGCCTCGGAACACTGAACAGAGGCTCTGCTGGGAAGCTGAGTGTTCCGCCTATCACGGAACGGCACGAGGAGGAGGTGCAGCTTTTGAAAAATGGACAGCCGCGGTCTGACGAGATTCTACATGCCAGGTACCGGCGTATAAGACGACCCCCGACTTGAGAAGATTTTTATGGGTTAAAAAGTCGTCTTATACGCCGGAAAATACGGTATGTGTGCTTGAGACGCATATGTGTTCGCATCTGCGCACGAGGGATGGGGGCGCTTTGTGTGTGTGTGTGTGTGTGTTTTATCACTTGTATTCCTATTACAAGGAATGTAAACATCCCTGGTCATAGAAATAGGCAAGACAGGTCCTCTTTATAGAGAGTTCTGGGGTCAAAAAGACCCTAAATCTCATTACCTTTTTAAAAGCAAAATATAAAAAAAAAAAAAAAACGTATTTACCTTCACCCTGGACCCGGAAGTGACATCATTCCGGTCCTCCAAGGCCATAGAGGCGATTAAAGCAGATCTACTCTTTGATCGCCTGTGTGACAAGCTGGTAGCACCGTTGGATCGTTTCTTGGGCGAGCTGGTGGCAACGGTAAGCCCAAGAAACAAAGGCAAGTGTCGTCGTCCCCCCTCCCGCTTCTGAAAGTGTTCCAGTGGCCCATCAGCTGTTCAAGACACTTTCAAAGAGTCTGCCGCCGGCTGAAAAAAAAAAACAGTACCGGGTTATAGCTGATATCTTCAGCCATGATACCGGTAAACCGCAACATATACATATTGCTGTGGTAAAAGAAGTACGGCCAAACCTTTTCTGGTCATACTTGTCTTGTAGGTGAAAGGAGTGCGCTTAGTTCTGCACTCCTGTAAACCCAGATTCAGCCGATAGCCGGCTAAAGTCAGCTGATGTGGCAGAGCTGCTTTAGACTGTGGAAGGATACCGACAATACTGCCCGCACCCGCTCAGCTGCCTGATTGACAGGTAGCTCCGCCCCTCCCTATACTGGGACTCCAGTGAGTGGTGACTGACAGTCGCTGTTTTCCGCTCTGGGCAGATCAAGTACTAAGCAATTGACAATCATGTGATCTCTGTTCTCGATCTAAAGCAGGCCATACACAGTCAAATTTCGAACAAATTTTCTTTTCAAAATCAGAAAGTTCGTTTTTATTGTGATCCGATGATGCTACCATTGATTTTCAAAATCCGGTCGACCAAGCCTTCATGTTGCTACAGAAAATCATTTTCGTGGCCGGGAATCTTCTTTTCTCTCCGGGAATTTTTATTTTCTTGCACATGCGCAAATTTTTTTTTTATATTACATTTCTCGCACGATTCTCCCATCATTGATTAGAAAATCGTTTGTTTTTCAAAAAATTTACAACATGTCCGATACCTCAAATTTGATTGCCGCACGAAAATCGGCGGTTGCTGCAGCCCACTAACGGTGCAAAATTCTTTCGAAATTTGAACCGTGTATGGCCGGCATTAGGCTGGCCAAGTGGCCAAACATTATACAATTTTCTTGTACAATTTGCCTTTGAATTTACCAAAACCATAAAAGATGAGGTCAAACCTAAATACTTTAAATTTGTATTGAATCAGGCTGACCCTTGCACTACATAATTGAAGGTAAATCTAAAGAAGGTTAAATAAGCGCATTGTATGGCCAGCTGCACATCACCCCGATTCTGCAGCATAGTGGTGGTTATGGCCTCGTTTAGGCCTGTTTTGCTGTTTACATTTGGATCATTCTATGGACAGGCAGAGAGTAGGCGTTGTATTGCCTCTTCGCTGTCTGTCTGTTTTAACCCCCTAATTACTCGACCAATGCGTGTGGTTGTAGAGCGGCCCCTTTCGCTCGAATGGGTTGCGCTCGGCAGGCTATGTCGTCTGCCGATCATGACAGGTCGTATGATTCCTGTTGCGACATGTATACACCTGATGCCGTAGCTGAAACAGGGGGAGCAGGTGAGGGGTGGTAAAAATGTGGCTACTGTGGGGTTTTACTGCCCCCTCAGTAGCAAGTATAAACCAGGCCTATGAAGGATTATTTAATAAATATATATTTATTTCGTTGTATAAATCTCGGGCCTATTTGGACAGGGATCTGACCCAGTGTGTGCAAGGCCACCAGGAAGTTGTCACCTGAAGGCTAATTATCTGTTTCTGGGGCATTCCCCACCACACGTACATAATGGGCATGTATGTGTGTGGTTGTGGGGTGGGACATCCACCTACCAGAGATGATTGCTTCAAATCCTTGTCCAAAGAAGCCTAAGCTCATCGCTGCCCCGCTACCCTTTATATCCAAGGAAGCTGCCATCTTGGCCTGTGTTTGATCTGCAGGTGCCATGGCGTTGTATATGTGATCAGTTATGACAACAGCCATTTAATTGCTTAACAGTTCAGTTGAACACCCAAGCAACTGTGACCGTTATGTCGCTCACTGAATGTCCTGAATGTAACTGTTTTGCAAAACCATTAGAATGGAACTAAACTCTTTTGATGTAAGATTTTTCTACACTTCCTGTCTTGTAGGAACAGGAAGCAAAAATAAATATCACCAAAGTGATCAAAATTCTCTTTAGACAGTTTACATAATGTGTGTCCATTAGATTCTCTCCTATTCCTGCTCTAATGATGGGCTTAGACATGACAGGACACGAGTTTGAACCCACTAGTGCTATCCCACCAGGAAGCTGTCAAAGCTGACAGCCAATCATGGGTGGCAGAGGCATTCTCTTTCCTGTAGCCACACCCCTTGCATAAGTGTGGCTGTGGACGGGGAATGCATCAGTTGCCTGTGATTGACTTTTGGCTTTGACAGCTTCCCAATGGGATTGCTTATGTAGCGGCCTCACCCCTCTCCCTTGCTTTATCGGTTATATGGCTGTTGTCTAGGGGTACCTGGGGGAGAGATATGAGACTCACCACGGCCCATGTCCTCCGTAACTAAGAGGTGAAGGCCAGAAGATTGGGCTTTTGTGTAGATGTCCTAGAGTCAAGTCCAGTCCTTTGTCCCTGACTCCTTTGCTTAGTAACCCAAGTTCCACACAGTGAATAGGTACAACTCTGTTTTATTGCTTGGCAAGAAGAATAAAACAATCTTTCTCCTTTGGAAAATGGGGGAACAGATCGAGGCACAATACTTTCCCTTCTTGCTGCTGCCCACTGCTGTCACCAGTGGTGAATAGTCACTGCCACTGACTAGGTAATATAGAACGTGAATTACATTCGCTCACTTTGCCCCTGTCAGAGGAAGAAATCCGTCCAAGGGAGAAGTGGAGGCCTCTCCGTCACCAGCGATGCTGCGCCGGACTCTCCGGAGAAGTTACTGCGCACCAGTCCTCACGAACTCAGACACGGGCACCCAAGGCATTAGGGCCCCCTCAGATTCCTCCACCCTCGCGGAACTCAGTCGAAGGTACTGAGCCCCAGGCATCCTCCATAGTACCTCACCCCAGGCTAAAGGTACCTCAGATGGACTCCATCTCCGCTCCCGCTAGGCCAAGGGTGTCTAGGCCTGGAACACCGGAAAGCCAGCACCCAAGCTGAAGGTGCCTGGGCGCGGCCACGTCCTCCGACTCTCTTCCCAAGGTCAGGGCCTCCGCCCCTTTTATGACCTCTCCCTTTGCATCACAGCGGGTTCCCCGCCCCGCTGTACCAGCTCCAGGGGAGGACAAAAAGGCACAGTTTGCGGTGTGATTTCAGCTCCGGTCCAAGGCAACAGCGCCACCCAGGGACCCCAAGGAACCTCACACCACCAGAGTCCTCGCATAATTCAAATACCCGCTACCCTCTCCCCCTGGTGATTTGACACTGGTCCCCAGTGTCTGGTACAAACTCGTACCCCACGAAGAGTGGTGTCATAAGTTCAGCCCAGAAACCAACTACACAATTTAGCCCCGAATTGTGCCAAGACCTGAAAGGGAAAACTTAAAACAATATAACTATGAAACTTTTTCAATAAAATACTTTAAATATCTCACACATTTACATTCCTCCCTCCCTCTGACTATCTAAGGACCACCCATTCTCAGTAGTCTTGACAGACGAGTCTCCTGCAGAGGGAAAGAAAAGACACATACATCCTACCAACATGTGTGTTTGCTTGGAATGAATGAGTCTATCCTAGAAGAAACCCATTCACTCCAATAAGTGCTGCATAATGTCAAAAAAACAATCGTTGCGCAACACTGCCACCTGGTGACAATGCCGCGGTCAAGACACTCATCACTTCCAGATAAACTTTCCTCTTGAACATTTTCTCTGTGACCCTGCACTATCTAAACCCAAAGTCACTGATTTCTTTTGAGTGTCAGGAGAAGGGAGAACAAACAAAAAAACAGCTCCCATATCTCCAACAAGTAGAACTGCCCAAATACAAAAAAAAACTAGGGCACAGTCCCTGTGTTCGAGGAAAGGCACTCCGGAAAGTTCAGCCAGGAATAGAAAAGAAAAGCACACGGGAGTCTTTTTCCCTCTCTTCTTTTACAAGTAAAACCTTGAATGAGGCAATGATATAGGCTTCAGACGATCATCAAAAGCCTCCACGTGGTACTCGACACTCTCCTTCCTTGCGGCAGATCACCACTTTGTCCGCATGAATGTGTCTTCCCAGCATCCATTTAGCTTTACAGTCCTGGAACTGCTTGGTGACCGTTGGTGAACAGGAAAGGTACCGCCGTGCTTGCTGTACTTTCAGTTTGTCCCACACAAAGGTATCCTACCATCTTTGCCGAAAGACCTCCACCTCATAGAGCAGTTCCTGAGGGAGATACGGGTATTCCCACCCATATTCCTGAGCAACCTTCTGGCCAAAGAGACGCTGCAGCCTTGACAAAGGTGGCATAGTAGCTCGGTCCCCTTCTCCAGGTGGAACAATCGCTTCTGGGTGGCGAGGTGCACTCACCATCTCTGTAGATCTGGGCCTAGGAGCCCGCAGTGATTGACATTGCACTCCCGCAACAGGAGCAGGTGAAATGGATGTTGAATCCAGAAGGGGAACTTCAGACAGAGGACCAGATTCTTCCCTAGGCGCCGGGGCCTCCACCCGGGTTGTACTATCCCCAGTAGACATAGGTGGGTCCCTTGTAACACGGGCCGAGGGTAGCTTCATTCTGTCCCATCCCTTCTGGTGGAAGATTTAGTCTATCTCCCCATCATCGCCATTGTCAGACAATGAATCCAGGTCAGATGTGTCGTAGCACTCAGCGGGCAGATAATTCCCAGTCACGGAACTATCCCCCTTGACGTCCTCTACCGACTGTGGACTACCGCCACTTTCTTCCACACACAGTCCCAACCCCTGGCTCACCTGGGCCTTTAGAAGAACAGGGATGTCCAGGACTTTTCCTACCGGAGCCATCCAGGCTAGGCAAGCAGTGGGGCGAAGCTCTTCCACGACCACACGAGGCCATCACTAGGCCGACTTTTCTCTTCGGCGGTCGGAGCAGGGAACTGCTGGTGACCGAGGCAGCATCCTCGGATTTCTCTCTTTTGACCTCTGTTTGGGCAGTCACTTCGCCCGGATCAGTGCGCACGAGGAACGCACCAGCATCGATCTCTTCCTCCGGAGTGGCAGTCCCTGCGAGGTAGTTGAGGTGGAAAGCCCGAGGCTTTTCTGAGGATGGTTCCACCTCGAAGAGGAATTCTTTGCAGACCTCACAGCGCCCAAACTGCTTCAGCTGGACCACCAGTCCCGAACAGCTGGGACAGATCACACCGAGGGCTTCCATGTCTCTACAGGTAAGGAGAGCCAATCGCCCCCGGGGCCTTAGTCTTATCCCCGTATCCATAATCGGAGCAGCCAGAGAAGACATATCCGCGAAGGAAGGAACGGAAATCCACGGAGCACTTGAAGCCATCCTCTTTGCTGCTCCATTGCGCACTGTCCCACCTGCGCCGGAATCTCCATGTGCGTACGTCCATGTGGCCGGACTCCTCCCACCTTCTGCACTTGTTTGCGGGCTTTTCTCTTTCTCCGCCTACGAACTACGCAGTTGTGGGTTGCCTCGTGGCGCGTTGGCCAATATGGCCAACCTACTCGGAACTCCTCCGGGCAGCAAAGTTCAAATTCAGACACCATACACACATCCCGGATACAATGCCCCCACATGTAGCGGCCTCACCCCTCTCCCTTGCTTTATCGGTTATATGGCTGTTGTAGGGCTGGGAAAAAAAATCGATTTCAATCTTGAATCGAGTTTTGAGCTCAAATCGATTCAGATTTGAAGAAAATCGTTTTTTTTTTTTTTAGATTTTTATTTTTATTTTTTCCTTCAAAGTTTCCGTAGCAGGACTGCAGGGGGCGTATCCGGAATGGCACTGGGCAGCGTTACCCCAATTACATCTACTCGCCGCAGCCGCCGTCTGCCTACCTGATCAGCGTGTCATGCAGACAGACGGCGGGCATTGCAGTGTTCAAAAGCCGCGCCTCCCGAGTCCTCGTCGTCTGTGATAGGCGGAACACTCAATTTCACAGCAGGCAGTATTCAGCCTATCACGGACATCCTCTCATCGTCTGTGTTATGAGGATGACCATGATAGGCGGAACACTGAATGCTGGGAAATTGAGTGTTCCGCCTATCAGATGAGGAGGAGGCGTGGCTTTTGAATACTGGAATGGCCACCGGTGTAGCAGTAAAATCCGTATACCATTAAAATCTGCATCAGGTACGGGCACAGTGATTGAAGCACGGGCACAGTGAAGCACGGGCACAGTGAGGCACGGACACAGTTCAATTCAACTAAGAGTAACCTCAGGATTTTTTGTTTTATTAGCTAAATCCAAATACAGTATTAATAATTTGGATGTTTAACAATCTTTGTTGCACACTGACTTTGCAGTTAGAGAAAGGGTTTGCCTTTGCAATTGTGTTTGTTGATGCACTTTAATATAATAAAAAAATAAATATCGAATCGTAAATCGAGTTTTTTTATAAAAAAAAATCGCAGGTTTTTTTTGGGGGGAAAATCGCCCAGCCCTAGGCTGTTGTCTAGGGGTACCTGGGGGAGAGATATGAGACACACCACAGCCCATGTCCTCCGTAACTAAGAGGTGAAGGCCAGAAGATTGGGCTTTTGTGTAGGTGTCCTAGAGTCAAGTCCAGTCCTTCGTCCCTGACTCCTTTGCTTAGTAACCCAAGTTCCACACAGTGAATAGGTACAACTCTGTTTTATTCTTCTTGCCAAGCAATAAAACAATCTTTCTCCTTTGGAAAATGGGGGACAGATCGAGGCACAATCCTTTCCCTTCTTGCTGCTGCCCACTGTGCTGTCACCAGTGGTGAATAGTCACTGCCACTGACTAGGTAATATAGAACGTGAATTACCTTCGCTCACTTTGCCCCTGTCAGAGGAAGAAATCCGTCCAAGGGAGAAGTGGAGGCCCCTCTGTCACCAGCGATGCTGCGCCGGACTCTTCGGAGAAGTTACTGCACACCAGTCCTCACAAACTCACACGGGCACCCAAGGCATTAGGGCCCCCTCGGATTCCTCCACCCTCGCGGAACTCAGTCGAAGGTACTGAGCCCCAGGCATCCGCCATAGTACCTCACCCCAGGCTAAAGGTGCCGGAGATGGACTCCATCTCCGCTCCCGCTAGGCCAAGGGCGCCTAGGCCTGGAACACGAACGCCAGCACCCAAGCTGAAGGTGCCTGGGCGCGGCCACATTCTCCGACTCTCTTCCCAAGGTCAGGGCCTCCGCCCCCTTTATGACCTCTCCCTTTGCATCACCAGCGAGTTCCCCGCCCCGCTGTACCAGCTCCAGGGGAGGACAAAAAGGCACAGTTCGCGGTGTGAGTTCAGCTCCGGTCCAAGGCAACAGCGCCACCCAGGGACCCCAAGGAACCTCACACCACCAGAGTCCTCACATAATTCAAATACCCGCTACGCTTAGGTGGGTTCAGGCTCGTGTCTAAACCCACCTGAGCTCGTCGCTGTTGAGGATGGATTTCCCCAATGGGAACTTTGACAACCATAAAAACCCCTCACCACTCTATCCAAAACGTAATTTAAAAAGAAAAAAAAAAAGTTTTGCCTTTTTTTTACTTTAAAGCGTAACCCCCCCCCCCCCCCAAAAGGGATCCTGCTCCTTTAACCGATTTTACCCCCTTCCTGACCAGAGCACTTTTTACAATTCAGCACTGCATCGCTTTAACTGAAAATTGCGCGGTTGTGTGACACTGTACCCAAACAATATTTGCGTCCTTTTTTTTTTTTTTTTTTTTTTTTTTTTTTTTTTTCTTCCCACAAATAGAGCTTTCTTTTGGTGATATTTGATCATTTCTGCGGTTTGTATTTTTTGCGCTATAAACAAAAGAACCGACCACTTTTATTTTTTGCTATAATAAATATCCCAATTTATTCAAAAAAAAATTTTTTTTCCCATAGTTTAGGCAGATATGTATTCTTATACATATTTTTGGTAAAAAAAATCGCAATAAGCGTATATTGATTGGTTTGCGCAAAAGTTATGG
Source organism: Rana muscosa (assembly GCA_029206835.1). Taxonomy (NCBI): domain Eukaryota; kingdom Metazoa; phylum Chordata; class Amphibia; order Anura; family Ranidae; genus Rana; species Rana muscosa. The sequence goes on from CM055125.1 coordinate 70,226,022, forward strand.
TGTCTACAAAATGGGGAATAGAATTATGGGGTTTTTTTTTTTGTTTTTTATCGGACTGCGACATTATGCCAGACACTTGACACATTTTTGGAACCATTGACCATTTTACAGCGATTAGTGCTATAAAAATGCACTGATTACTGTAAAAATGTCACTGGCGGGGAAGTGGTTAACACTAGGGGGCGATCAACGGGTTAACTGTGTTCCCTCTCTGTGTTCTAACTGAAGGGGGGGATGGAACTTACTAGGTGAAATCACAGATCGCTGTTCATACTTTGTATGAACACACGTTCAGTCCTTTCACCCCTGTTTCTCACCGTGTCACGAGCGATTGCGGTTATCGCACCCGCCAGGTACTCACATCGGCTTCGGGGGTGAGCAGCGGGTGCGCGTCCCTAGTAGCCACAGGGCGAAGCGACGTAACGTTATTTCGCCGAGCCATGTTGCTGCAGTAACGGCGTTGTGTTGCGTCGCTTCGCCGAGCCATATTGCCGCAGTAAAACTGCAGCGGCTGGTCGGCAAGTGGTTAAAGCATGTATAACCGCACAGTGCTTGTGCTGTGTAATTTGGGCCCTCCCTTATCACCTGAAATACCTGGCTGATCTTGCCAGTTTCTACCCTCCCCTTTGTAAACGGACAGCGGTTCATCATGGCTGCTGAACCCTGACATCGTGATTGTGGGGAACCGCTCTGAAATCCGGTAAAGGAGACATATTATTTTTTTATTAATTTTTTTTATAAAACAGACAGGAGCAGCTGTCATTGGGGAACCATCCGGATAAAGTAAATTGAAATAAGTGGGTTAACCCCTTTCCCATACGCCTACTGTGGGGAAAGAGGGATGACAGACTTCATGTAAGGGAGAGGGGTTGGGTTGAAAAGGGATGACCAACTTCCTGATCACTTGACCACAGATTGGCTGTCACAGTGGTCACGTGATCAGTAGGAAGACGCACCAAATCTTTAACCCTTCCCTGCTGTAGTATCAGAACTAATCTTCTCAAAACTTTCTTGTATCTGGGGAGCTGTATTGGTGAGCTATCTGTGCTGATTTCTGAGATGTGCCCATTATGAGGGGTTCCCACCATCCTTGCTAGATTCCATTTTATATTCTACAGAATGTAACTGGAGGAGCTGGAAGACAGAGATGGGCAGAGAGGAGAGCTGGCACTTGGCCACTCGGCACTGACTATTAGAGACCTACAAAAAGCCAGGGGCTGACTTGGCTCATTCTGATCCACATATCTGTAAAGTCTTTCTGATGACCCTTTTAAAGAGTTTGATCATTCAACATTAAGTAACTTATTTGGCAAACGCAGTGTTAAGCTATATGAACACATTCTGAAATATTTGACATTAATGAATTTGTCTGCATTGTCGTGTTTTTTTTTATTTTATTTTTTTACAGTTGTTTTACTCTTTCTTCAAATCACTTGTGGGCAAGGATGTTGTAGTAGAGCTGAAGAATGACTTGAGGTGAGTATTGTCTTCATTGATGGCTTTGTTGTATTCTTCACCCTCCCATAGCCCTTTTATCTATGGAAAATTCATAGTGGCGCAAAGGATTTTGCCTAATGGTGAACTTGTGCATTGTCCTTGCAGTTAAAAAATCAGGCTCACCCTAACATGTTTACTTTGTGATATTACCCTGCTGCCCCCCACGTAAAAAAAGTGTGTGTGGCGCAAAAGGATGGGTTGTAACGCCCATATGCTGAACATTTGCATCACTGGGTGGCTAATGTTTCTGTTCAGAGACCAAGCTGTCAAAACGCATAGTCCTCACTAATGCTCAGTAGCCAGCGGGCAATCACAGTACAATGGGGGGGGCCCCCCCAGGCATGCAGACCCAATTATGTGGATGGCAGGGCAGAAAGTGGCTAAGGTCTTCCCCCCCCCCCCGTTCTGCAGTGCATGCTGCTGCTTTTAAAAGGCTTTCTTTCCCTCAGTTAGGCTAGTCCCGATCATACGCCCTGGTCCTTTGGAGTTGCTTACATTAGGCAAATGCGAGGGCCAGGATCTAATGTCTCCCAGTAGTGGAGGGTATGTGATCTCAGTCCTGTGACGATTAAAAACTTCTGCTGGCTGGATTGATGAGCTAATATTATTGTTTAATATTTCACACTTGCCTGCTCTCTTCTGTTTTTTTTTTTTTTTGTAACTAATTAAACTTTTGTCCTATTCCAGTATCTGTGGTACACTGCATTCAGTTGATCAGGTAAGACTGAAGCAATATTTTTGGTTTGGTTGTATTTGATCTATTGTAGATCATGTCCTTTCTATTATAACTGTAATTTCCCAGGAAGTCAAGATGTTTGGATTAGGATATTTATCTTGGTTATAGGTGTGCAGTCTTCCTTTTTACAAGTAAAAATTTGAAGTAATAACTGAAGGCAATACTTTTTGTGTGTGTGTTGTGCCAGTCTTGGAGATTCACCCTCTCTATTTGTCCTGGTGACCATTATGTAAGTGAAAGAGAAAAAACCAAGTTTTGTGTGGTCACCAGAGCAGGAATAGAGGGGGTAATCTTCCAAGGGGGGCTCTAGATTTTACTAATTTTGGAGTGATTGCCTTTTGCTTTCTGTTGTGGCTATGGGACAGGGAGTGAAGGGGTATCTCCCCAGTGAGCGACAGATGGCACAACCTGACAGGGGTTATAACCATCCCTTATGCCTCTTTACACTGATTAAAACTTCACAACTGAGACTGCTTATATGGGATAGGTCACCCCTTTGACTCATTCAATTAACTTTTCCAATGGAAGCCCTCAGTAGCAAACAATTTCTTATTTATATATATATATATTTTTTCCTGTTTTTTATATTTAATCCATGTTAATGCAGTATAATTCTTTTGCATGTGTTTTTCTAGTACCTAAACATCAAACTGACAGATATCAGTGTGACAGACCCAGAGAAATATCCTCATATGGTGAGTCCCAGTTTTCCCAACTCCCCATGCACAGCTGTCTGCCCATCTGTAGGGGTGCATTTATTAATCTTGAGTCCATACCCATACCATACCTAAAGCTTGTAAGCAGTGTGTTCCACACAAAGCTTTCTTTTTAAAGTCTAGTTCACATAATGGACAGCTGCCGCACACTAAATTGCAGCAGTTTAGTGTGCAGCAACTGTCCGTTCCAGGTGCAGTGAGTCGACGGTATGGGGCAGTGTAATGCGCCATTCAGTACATTACACATTTCTACAAAGTGACACTTCATTTATGTCACTGTACAGCAGCGCTGTGCTGCTGTTATGTGATCCTGTCCACTGCAATAAAATTCAGAAAGTTGTATGTTTTAGTGGTGGCTGGTGGTGTTCCATTGTGGAAAACTGCCTGTCACAGCAATATGTGTAAAATGGCCCTAAAGGAGAATTTTTTTTTTATTTATTTTTTTATTTCTGATAATCACTAGGCAATCATTTTTGCCCCAGCCTTTTTACTTACTGATTTGGAGACCATTGTATTTTCCTCCCCCTTTTTTTTTTTTTTTTTTTTTTTTTTAACCTCCTTTTAAAGGACAAGTATGGGTTTCCAGGTTTTTGTTTTTTTTTTGGATTCATACTTGCCTCCGGTGGATGGAGCATCAGACTGATGCTCCAGCTGTCCCCCGCCGTCTGTGCACTGAGAACCGAGCCACTGAACATTGCCGCTGGCTCAGTTCTCACAGATCCCCGAGAGGAAAGAGGCTGACTGTCGGTTATCCTCTTTCCTCTCTGCTTCTCCACCCTCATTGGAGAGCTGAGCAGTGGAGGGGCGGTGAGAGGCTGTCTCAGCGGCTCGCTGAGACTGCCATCATTCCGGGCAGCTGGTGGATCCCGACTTGGGAAGTCGGGATGACGCGCTGCCCCGACTGATGGCAGTGACGTCAGCGGAGAGCGGACTTCAGACTGCTCTCTGCTGAAAACGGGTGACAGGAGTGCAGAACGAATTGCACTCCTGTGACCCAGAGGAGAAGCCAGCCTAAAAAGCTCAGGCTGGACTTCTCCTTTTTTAATTGCACTGTAATCTTTTGTATACACCGGGGTCTCCCCACTACTGCTCACAATGCAAGGGTTTCAAATAAATCGCCTATAATTTAGTTTTCTGGATTAAATTCTGTGTTTTTCAGATGAATTTTGTGTGTGGCTGGGCAAGACTGGTGTTTTTGGTGTGCATTGCATTTAGATGGCACCTGTGTCCCTTACAGAAGCAGAGTCGTGTGTGCGTGTGTTTTTTATTTATTTATTCCTCCCCTTTTTAGTAGAAGGAAAGGTTATGCTAAAACCTACTCTCAGGCTGGGTTCACACTTGTGTAATGACAGACCTCACATGTGATACGCTCAGCTTTGCTGTGCAGATCAAATGCAACGTTTGTGATTCAATTTCAGCCATGCAGCTTGTATGGCTGAATTTGCATCGCATTTGCACCAAAATGGTGCAGGAGCCTTTTTTTTTTCTTTTTTGGTTCACACTGTAATCAAATCGCATGGGTGTTCACACCTATGCAATCCGATTCCTGCACTATTTGACAGTTTGCACTGCGATCCGATCTGGGGGAGTCATTAACTTTCTGTTGACACCCACAGCGGTACGCAGAGGGCAGTGTGAACTGCAGGTCAGTGACTGGAATCGCGCTGGTTCCCGCATCGCATATGTGAACCGGGACAAGGGTTGATTTACTAAAGGCAAGTGCACTTGGAAGTGCAGTCATTGTAGATCTGAGCGGAAGCTCTGATTTTTATCACCCAATCATGTGCAAGCAAAAATGTGGGGGGGGGGGCACAAGTAGTTAACATGTCCTTTTCAAAATGCTAGTTACCTGGCTGTTGAGACCCAGGAGTCCTGACTTTGCTCTAACTTTCCTGGTTAGTGACTGTAGTGGAGCAAGACACAGATGGGCAGCTAGCATTTTCAAAACAAAATTAAGTATTTCTTAATCCATTTATTTTCTGGTGAACTGTCAGGATGGCAGTTACATCGCAGTTCCTGACCAGGAGCATCTTTTATTTGTGTTGCTGCAGCTGTTATTTTCTTCTGTTTTTTGTCTTGACCTCTCCGTTTTTTTGTCTTGGCCCCTAATACTTTTTTGCTTTCTTGAACAGCTGTCTGTGAAGAACTGCTTTATCCGGGGCTCAGTGGTGCGCTATGTCCAGCTTCCGGCTGACGAGGTGGACACTCAGTTACTCCAGGATGCAGCAAGGAAGGAGGCTGTGCAGCAGAAACAGTGACCTAATGGGGCAGAATTTTATGAGACCATACAAGGACTCCCTGCTACTGTTGCCTTCGTGTTAAGGCTGATTAATCCCTTATTTTTCAGATAGATCACATTTAAGTATTTGGGCGTTTGGAAAATGTTCCAAAAATTTGTCTCCATTTTGTTTGTAGGCTATTGTGTTCACCTGCTATTCCCTAAAGGTGAAAAGTTCATGATAAAACTATTATTGTGACTTTTATGTTTTTCACTTCTGCTTTATTGGTGGGCTTTTCCCACTGTCAACAGCAGATGAAACCTAGGTAGTGCACTCAAGCCAGGCTTTCAATTCTTTATACACCTGCGTTGGTTATTGTGCTAGAAGAATGCTGAGACGTTTAAGAATTCTTCAGTTTTGTTCTGCAGGCTGGTAAAGATTTTTTTTTTACGTTGTTGATGGGCTTTTGGGTGGAACCCTGAATCTCTGGCGCCATAGGTGTTTATCTATTAAAGGAAAATAGGCTAATTTTGCAAGAGAATTTTCCCTTAGCTTAGTGGGTGAAACTCTGCCGACTTCGATCATCCAACTACTTGCATGGAAAATCTGTTTTTTCCATGCGATTGGCTTTTCACCACAAAGCAAAGAGAAACATCCCTTGCAAAAAGACCAACCTCAAGATGCCAATTCAGTCAGAATTTTTATTTTTTATTTTTTCTCACTAGCTTTACTTTGTCATAAAATAAATAACAGGCTTAAGAACAATCTGTTAGGATGCAGCAAACTCATGTGTTTTTTTTTTTTTTGTAATGTTAAAAGATTTTCAGAGATATGCCTGTCTGGGGAGAGAACACTTTTTTTTTTTTTTTTTTTTTTTTTTTTTCAAAATATATATTAAAAGACTGTTTGGCTATCACCAGGCCTGTTGTATTCATTGTCTAGCTCTAAAATGTCCAAGCCTTACCTAGATATTTTACAATCCTACAGCTAAGTGTGTGTGTGTGTGTGTGTGTGTTATGGTGCTTTGAGGATTTGATGCCTGCTTTATCAATAATCGCCATCTACACACCAGTGGTCTCTGTTCACCACTGTTGATGCTAAAGAAAGCCTGCACTTTTTCAAAATAACCCTTTAAAAGTTTTTTTGCTATTGGTCTTATGTTTTGTGTGCAAGACCATGTTTGGTCATATAGTCCTTTTAGTCCCTTTACAGAAATGGAAAGCACTTTTTGGGTAAACGCCATTTGTACATGTCAGGCCTATCTATGCATATCCTATTTTGGAATTCATGTCAAGTATATTCTGAACTAGAAAAACATGAGTTGTCCACTAGTGACTTCTCATGCTGCAAAATGCTAATACTGCTATGCTGGACCGAGTAACACAAAATGCACAGGATCGGTCTTTACAGAAATTGTCCTAATACTTATTAAAAAGTATTAAAGATAGTGGGTCAACTAGCATTTTTGGAAGTAGGTCAGCAATGGTTTACTTCAAAGGCTTATTTGCATACACTTCCCAGGTCCTTTTTTTTTTTTTTTTTTTTTTTTTTTTTTTTTTTTTTTATACTCCGTTTTCTTATTGTAGAGGTAAGTTACATCATACGCACACACTGATGCATGCTGTTCTTTTGACCAGTGAGGGGCGGCTCTTGTAATCATTTGATACCTGCTGCATGAACATGTGTTTGTAGTAACCGTTCATGTCCCCATTTCTTCTGATAATTGCTGTACTTTTTATTCTTTATTTTTTTTTCCCCTGGCCTGTCTTCTTGCTGCAGGTCAGCGCCTTTGACCCCTTTGGGACCACCCATAACATAACTAATATGTATGCTGACATGAAAATAGGCCAAGAAAGGAAAATTACAATGACTATTTTATAACATTTATTCATATTCTTGGCTAGTTCATGTTGGCATACTATATGTAGCAAGCAGTAAGACGAGGGAGGGCAATAAGACCCCTGAATGTGGCTTAAACTTTTATGAGAAGACCTGGCTAATAAAACCAAGACCCCAAAGGAGGGCAGCCATGTCCACAAAATTGCGACTTCTAAGGGTATTGGAAGAAGTCCAACTTGCAGTTTTACAAAATTCTTCTGTTGTAACTGGCATAAGCTGCCCAGGATGCTGCCACACATCTTCTTCTAGAATAAGCTCTAATGCATCTGATGGCAGGGGCTCCCTAGCTGTAAAGCATGCTTTACGTATTGCCTAATTGAAGCTGCATACCTCCTCCTTCTTCTTCTTCTTTGGACCCTTCAGTAGAAGGGAATCATACTTCACTCCCCTAAAAGTGCTCGCTGGCTGCAGGTTGGTTGAAACAGTAAAGTAGATTTAACAGGTTGTCCCGAGTCTGCAGGGAAGGTGGGGAACACTTGACTTCAGTTTTGATGAAAAGGCATAAATGTGATACTCAAGACCATGTTTTCTGATTAAAAAGGCTCTTCGGCCAAAAAGGTTTTAAGTTCCGACATCCATAATTTTTTATTTTTTTCCCCTTATTCTTCTCCCTGCTTTTTCCTTTGGAGATATAGCTTTTCTGTCCTCCCCGAGGAGGGAAAGGGGGGAGGGGGGGTGTTAGTAGATAGAAGGGAAGGGGAAGTATAGAGACGAAGGGGGTTAGGGTGGGCTCCCTTTTTTGGGGGTCTTTTTTGATCGTATAACCCCTATGATTGTTTCAATGGTTTTGGTATTGTCTATGAATGTTTTTGTGTGCGTTTCTATGTGTACATATTCCTAGTATTTTTATGTTCTCGTTTGTGTGCTTATTTGTTCCTGTTTTTGTGTTTGTCATTGTATTTGTGTTTTATTAGTATGTGTATACCTCCTATTGGACAACTGCTCATTAACTCTATTCCCTTGCTCAGGTCTCCAGCTTGATCCCCCTGTCGTCACTGGTTCCCCTCCCCTTTTACCTCCTCCCTATTAGGGTTATAGATATAGCCTCTAAACTAAAGATAACTGAAGTAAAAATGTATTTGAAAATATTGCCTTAAGGATCATCAAAGGGATGTGATAGTCTCATGGAATGTTAGAGGTCTGGGCTCCTCATCCAAGCGACAAGCAATTTTTTTTTTTTTTTAACGTCATTGGCAAGATTCTCTCCTTCTATAATCTGCCTCCAGGAAACTCATTTACTTCCTAACACTTTACGTTACTTAAGTGAAATTGAGTTGCGAACTGCTTTTTCCTTACCCCTCTAGAATATGATGTATGTTATCTAAAGTCTATTGTGTTAGCTATGAGTATAAAGGGGTAGTAAAGGTTTGTTTTTTTATTTTCTAAATAGGTTCCATTAAACTAGTGCATTGTTGGTTCACTTACCTTTTCCTTTGATTTACCTTCTAAATGTTTTTTTCTTTTGTCTGAATTTCTCACTTCCTGTTTCTCCTCCAGTAAACTTCACACCATCATCCGAGTGGTGTGGAGTCAGCCAGAACAGCTTACTGAGGAGGAACAGGAAGTGAGAAATTCAGACAAAGAAAACAAAAAAGTTTAGAAGGGAAATCGAAGGAAAAGGTAAGTGAACCAACAATGCACTAGCTTAAAGGAACCTATTTAGAAAATAAAAAACAAACCTTTACAACCCCTTTTTTAAATGTAGGCAGGTTAAGAAGGATAATAGGGGCAGGTATATATATATTTTTTTTAGCTTGTTTGTTAGCTGGACAAAGATGTGTATTGGCGAACATCTATATTCCCCCCCACCCTGTACTCTAAAAATACTGAAACAATTTATTGTATTTGACAAATCAGATCGCCTCTGGTTATTAACCAGGAACTTCAATAATTGTATGATTCCATCAATGGATAGATTTTGTCTATGGCCTTCACTAAATATATTACGGAGATGGGGTTGTTGGATCTCTGGAGATTGCGAAATCCGGAGAGTAGACAATTCTCATGTACCTTAAGTACATATAAAACGTTCTAGAATAGATCTGGCGTTAGGATCACACTCCATGTTGCCATATCTTTGTGAGATTAAATACGAGGCTAGAGGCATATCAGCTCACTCCCCCTGGTCCTAGCCCCTTTTTTTTCTTTTTTTTTTTTTTTTTTTTTAAAGGCCAAAAAGGGAGATAAGCGATGGAAGGTTAAGCCTTACTGAAGATCGTGCTTTCCTCCTGATGACATCAAGTTAGAGATTACTACTTTTCAGCAAATAAATGTACAGTCTCATCTTTAATATACTGGGATGCACAAAAAGCCTATCTTAGAGGTTTTTTTTATTTCACAAATATCAAAGAAAAAGCAATTTAGAAAATGGGGGAAAAAAAAAACCCCTGGCTGACAATATGATGCAAGCTGAAGCAGTCTATGTATCTAACCCTAATAAAGACACTCCAATGCAATGAACAGATAGTCAAGAAAAATACGCACAAGTAGCTATTAAGAAAGCAGAAAACAAAAGTTTTTTTTTTTTTTTTTCAGCAACCTTATTTTGAGGAGGGAGAAAAACCGGACCCATATTGGCCTCTGTGGTAAAAATGCAGCGCGCCTCGTCCCTTATAACTGAAATTCAATCCTCAGTACATGGGAAGATTTGTAAAACTTCAGAGATTCTTGAGGAGTTTTGGATTTTTTACCAGGAGCTATACAAAAGTAGGATGAGAGAACAGGAGGGGGAGATGGAAACTTTTTTTTCAGACTATTAATTTGCCAATGTTACAAGATGATGAGAAAGAGATACTAGAGAGATTTTTAACATTAGAAGAGCTGAGAGATGCAGCAGCCAACCTAACCAAAAATAAATCACCTGGATCGGATGGCCTGCCAGGAGAAATCTACAAAATTTATGGAGATGTTATTACCTGATCTCCTTTCAGTCTTTAATCATGCCTTTGAGGTGGGATCCTTGTCCTCCTCGATGAATGAAGCAGTGATCATCTTCATTTTGAAACCTCACAAAGATCCCACTAAACCGGATGCATATCGTCCAATTTCGCTGTTGACATCTGATGTTAAACTCTTGGCAAAGGTAATGGCAAACAGACTTTCGAAATACATTGGCAAATTAATACACCGTGATCAGTCAGGGTTTATCCCCAACAGATCGGCAGCTAATAATAGACAATTGTTTTTTTTTTTAAATCTGCAAATGCCCATAGATAATACTGGAAATGGAGCCATAGTGTCTTTAGATGCATCTAAAGCTTTTGATAGTATGGAGTGGGAATTCTTATGGGCCTGTCGAAAGAAATTTGGAATAGGACCAAGATTCATAAAGTGGGTACAACTGTTATATAGTGCTCCGAGTGCAAGAGTACAGATCAATGGATCTATATCTTTTTACCAGTTCTGGAAAGAGGAACAAAACGGGGTTTCCCCCCCTATCCCCACTCCTTTTTGCGATGACCCTAGAACCCCTCGCGGAGGCTATCCGTGATTGCCCAGATATTGTGGGATTTCAGAGAAGTGGGGTGGAGGAAAAATAGCTCTGTTCGCAGATGATGCTTTACTGTTTTTGGGAGATAAAGATGTATATGTATCTACAGTCATCTTATTGATTTCCTACAGTAAACTCTCAGGATTCAAAAATCAACTAGGATAAATCCGTAATAATGCCTATTGAGCCTAGCGACCCAATGCAATTGCCGCTCCCACACCAGGACCACCAGATGAAGCAGGTCGTATCATTTAAATATCTAGGGGTCATAATCACCCCAAATGTCAATGAATATATAGATAAAAATATACTAACCCTTCTAGCCAAATTTAGGCAACAAGGCAAAACCTGGTCTAAATTTCCATTGACTATGATTTGAAGAGCAAACCTGGTGAAAATGGTGTGGCGGCCCCAATTGTTATACCTATTACACAATTGTCCAGTCTGGTTGACACTAAAACTTTTTGGAGTAATTGATGCGACTTTTAGAGACCTTATATGGAAAACCAAGAATTAAGTTAAAAACTCTGCAACAAGTAAAAGATAAAGGGGAATAGCGGTCCATAACTCAAGATTCTATTATATGGCAGCACAACTTCAACATTGAAGTGGACGGGGAGGAGTTGGATAACTACGACCCCATACAGAATATTTTAATTACCCAATTTAAAGCATCACCATTAGTACAGCAAATAGTCCCCCATCAATTCTTTAAAAAAAAAAAGAAAGATTCCAACCTTAATTTAATTCATAGGCTATGGGAAACAATACGTGTTGTTACGCATCATAGGGGATACACTAGACTAGGGTTGTCCCGATACCACTTTTTTAGGACCGAGTACAAGTACTGATACTTTTTTTCATGTACTCGCCGATTACCAATACTTTCCAGGGAAGAAGGCGGACCCCCCCCCCTCAAGGTGAGCTCACATCCTGCCCTCCTGAAGAGAGCAAAATACAAGGGTGACCAGAAACTTTCTGGCAGAAAGGCAACCATCGGATCATAACAACGAGGGAGGGAGGGAGGAGGGAAAAGGGAAGTCTGTGTGCAATTGTGCATGTCAATCATGTCACTGTCACTAGTCGCCACACTCCCCGCCCCGCTCTCTGCCCCCTCTCCAACCGCTCTCTCATAGTATCTACTATCTAGGGCTCCGGGAGCATTTGAGCAGCGGTAAGGCAAGACAGGCAAGGCAATTTGATCAGATTAATTTTACTTACCCGCCTGAAGACTCGCTCTGGTCTCTGCCACGCTCTCTGCCCCCCGCCCCACTCTCTGCCCTGGTCTCCGCCCCCCGCCGCACACACTCCGTCCCGCTCTCCGCCCTGGTCTCCGCTCTCTGCCCTGGTATCTGCCCCCCGCCGCACACTCTCCGCCGCCCCCCCCCCCCGCTCTCCACCTCCACCCCTCTCTGCGTCCGCTCTGAAAAAAAAGTATCGGACTGGGCATCGGGAGCATTTGTGCGAGTACAAATACTCGCGCAAATGCTTGGTATCGGTCCTGATACCGATACTAGTATCGGTATCGGGACAACCCTACACTAGACACATGCCAATATGGGATAACTACTGTTTATCGGAGTTGAATAAACTACCAGAATTATTAGAATGGAAAAAAATCAGGATTAACTTTTATATCAATTGTTCGAAGGAGATGTGCTCTTACCCTTCGATATACTGAAAGCCCGTTTTCAATTACGAAATTAGCAATTTCTATCAATATCTTCAAATACGACACGCTTTGCAAAGCCAGAACCCTAACATTCCAACTACAGTATAATCCAGGGGCCTCCAAACTTTTTAGCCCGAGGGCCACATTGTAGATTTTATAAATATTCGCGGGCCGAAAAAATGTATTTAGAAATAAATGAATAAAAATTTAAATAATCTTCTTGGAGCCTTTCCTCACTTCTGTGTCCCCCGTCGGAGCCTTTCCTCACTTCTGTGTCCCCGTCGGAGCCTTTCCGCACGTCTGTGTCCCCCACCCTAATAACACACCCAGATACCCCCCTAATATGATAACACCACTCCTCCCCCCCCAGATACCCCTATATCTCTCCACTCTGATCACACCCCCCCTCCTCATACCTCGCCTCTAACACACTCCTCCACAATCACACACACCTTTTGGGTTTTGCATTCCTGCAGACAGCCCCTCCCAGTCCTGCGGCTCCTCCTCCAGATGATGTCAGTGGAGGAATCTGCAGCACACCAGGGTGGGTTAACTGTCACTGGAACAGGCACAATACCTTCCTAGAAATCTGGAGGTGGCAGCTGCACAGAGCGGGAACTTCCTCCACTTCAACCTACTCCCTCAGCCCAACCTCGTCCTCTGCCGCCACTCCCCCAGTGAGTGTCACTTGCCACGTCACCTGCCACATGTTGCGGATTGTCACTTGCCTGCCACCAGATGCTGATTGTCACTTGCCACGTCACCTGCCACACATTGCGGATTACACTTGCCACATCACCTGCCACATGTTGCTGATTGTCACATCACCTGCCACACATTGCGGATTATACTTGCCACGTCACCTGCCACATGTTGCTGATTGTCACATCACCTGCCACACATTGCGGATTATACTTGCCACGTCACCTGCCACATGTTGACGATTGTCACCTGCCACACGTTGCGGATTACACTTGCCACACGTTGCTGATTGTCATTGGCCTGCTAAGGTGCAGATTGTCCGAGTGAAGGCAGGCAGCAGGGAGGGAGCTGGCCACTGGATGTAGACTTTAGCTATGCAGTCTGCCCATCGGTTGCTACATTACGCTTTCAGTCCTGCTTCTGGAACAGTAATCAAGCAGTTGGTCACCACAGCTAAAGTTTGCATCCAGTGTCAAGCAGGGAGAAATATGCTCATCTAAATGCATACTGTGGGGATGTGTTCTTGCACTCAGACTTATCACTTGTCACCACTTTCTGCTCTCGGTGCATCTGAATAGATGGCTACAAAGGGAGTTTATATAGAGCAGAATGAATTGTACACAAAAAATAAATAAAGGATGGGTCTTTGGAAAGTTTCTAAGTTATTAATGGAGGCTAAGGGTGCACTCACACTGCCCGCGGCTGTACAGTGCGGGCGAAACTGCAGTGATGCAGGGCGGGCGGTGAGAGATGTCATCTCTCTACTCCCCCGCCCGCCGGCTCACTGACTGGCCAGTCTCTCCGCTCACCTGCGGACCGGCCCGCCCCCTCACTCAGTGTCTGCCCTGCACGCCTGCACACTCACCTATTGACCCCCCCTCACTCATCCGCTGACCTGCCCACTCAGGTTCTCTCACCTGCCTCGCACTCCCGCCCGCTCACTTATCCTCTCCCCCAGCCTGACTCCAGCACGCACAGCCAGCCCACATCCATGCTGCCTGACAGCGGGGCCCCGCCTCCTCCCTGCGTGCATGGTAATCCGCCCACCGCTTCACCTTCCTCTGCTTCATTGGATCCGCTCTGTCAGCGGTACACATACATCGCCCCGCCTGCCTTCTACTCTGTCCCACTGCCCGCACGGGGAAATTGAAGCAGGCAGTCTCTGAATGAGCTTTGGGCCGGATAAAACATCCAAGCGGGCCGGATGTGGAGACCCCTGGTATAATCCATCAGAGATTCTGACGAAGGCAACCTCAGTACGACCTATGAAACAAGGACTAATAGGGGACCTCTACCTGATATTGCTAAATGCAGAGAAAGCAGATGGACAGGCGAATAGTTTTACCCTTTGGCAAAAAGATTTGATAGATCTTCATAAGGAGGAGTGGAAGGGAGCTATGCAAATCCTACCTGAGGTATCCATCTCACCATCGCAGAAACTGACTCAGCTTTTTATAACATAGAACTCATTACACTACAAAAATTATATGCTTGGGGAAAATATACATCACCCCTATGTCTGCGATGTTCCGTATTTAATGGATCTCTAATACATATGCTCTGGCGCCGCTCTAAGCTTCCTAAATATTGGGAGAAAGTGTTCCAGACCCTGAACACATTATGTCAGACAGAAATAACAAGTTCACCTAAAATAGCAATACTGGGAATAATTCCAAATGGAGCATTACCATGTATGCAATGTGGACTAGATCCCTCTACCTAGCTCGTAAGCTTATCTTACAAAAATGGATCGCTACAATGCCACCAACCCACAAACAATGGTGTAATAAGGTAAACTATGTATTGAAAAGAGACTAGCCTACAAACACAGAGGAGCTCCCCACAAATTTAATAAAATATGGTACTATTGGCTCAACTCTAGTAATCCGTTTTATGATGGTCTATGTGAGGGATGGGGAGGGGGGGAAGGGGGTTAGATGGGGGCGAGGAGGTTGATCTATAATAAATTAAGAAGCAGAAAACAGAATGAAAATGGAATCCTACTTAGAGGTCAATGTTTTTTTCTTTTTTTGTTGTTGTATTGTCTTGTAGATGTGCTTTGTAAAATAGATGTTTATTATAATTATTGTTTGAATTAATTCTCCTTTTTTACATGTTCATTTAAGAAACTAAATGAAATGTTTTACTATTTCTATATTCATTATTATTTTTTGTATATAACAAGTAATAACAAAAACAAATTAAAAAAATTATCTGATTAAAAAAAAAAAGTTCAGACGTTTCGGTGAGGCTACACCTTTCCAAAACCACCGATCTCTGCAACACTATCGCCAAAAGCAAGATCTTTGGTAGAAAAAAAACAAGGCATTTGAACTGATGTTTTTAACTGCATTAGCCTAGGTTCACACTGCGGGTTTGAAATCGTGTGAGTTCAGCTAAATTTCAGTCTGACTTTGGTAGTGATTTCAGAGACATCTGTGTGGGTTCCTGCACAGATGTCTATTAAAATCGCCCCTGAAGTTGCCAAAAGTAGTGCAGAAACGACTTTTTGGAAATCAGTGCGACGCTGCAAAGTCGGCGTCGTCCCAATTTGACATGTCAAAGCAGTCTGATGTGAGCTTAATCTTAGAAAGGGGCCACCTCTGCAACATTGAAATATGCATCTGACAGGTCTGTCGAGACCGTCCACTCCCCTTTCCTGTAGATTGAAATGATTGACCCTTTGGAGTTGGTTTAGACATTTGAAATCAAACTGGCTGGAATTTTCCTTCACTTTAAGAACCAAGACTGGAAAATTTAAATCTTTCCTTGATTTTCCACCGAAACCAAAACAATAGCTTGTTGTACAGCTATTAAGTCGTGGACATAATTCTCTAACCAAAGTTTTTTTTTTTGAACCTTCTGGCAGACATGTTTAAACAGAAATGTCCCTTGAAGGTGACTTGAGAAGTTCATTTACTTACCCTCTTCTGGATGCGGCCTAAATACAGCCATCTGTGATCATTTTCACCCAGACATTTGAGAAGAGGGTTAACCTGCTCCCTTTGGAAGGGCAAAACATTCTACATTTTCTTGGACTTCATTTGTGGTCCTTGTAAGAGAAAACTTTGACCACTCCTGAGAAATTCCTTTCTGGGCTTTTAATCTTTAGCATCTAAACCGAGTTCTAGCCTTGTGGACATAGAATAGGCTGGCAGTAGCCCTTTTTTCTTGGGGTATCGAGCCTTATTTGCTCCAGGAACAGGCGGTATTACCCCATCCAATAGCTTTCCAAACAAACTTTTCCTATTAAATGTAATCAAGCACAGGGTCTGTTAGGAACCTGCATCTGCTGCCCAGTGCCTGAGCCAAAGGACCGTCTTTGCAGGTAGCGATTGAGCAAAAAAGAAAAATGTAACATTCACTGCTGTCTCTGCCACAAGTGCTACCCTAATCTCTTGTAATGCCAACATAATTGAAGACCTGATGGCTATTTTGATGTTGCCAGTCTAGGTACATAAAGCTCTTGCCACAGAAGAAAGTTTAATGGCTGGCCTACAGGCCAAGCCTGCTGTTGCATACATTACACCTGCTTTTACCTCCTTTGCATCAAGTTTTTAAAGGAAATTAAATTCTCCAGTCACGTGTGAGCCTCCGCAGTGAAGCATCCACCCCCAGTGGAGAATCTTCCAACTTGAATAGATAACTAGTTTTAACGTTTGTTCAGCAAGCTTCTTATCGACAGACTGCCACTGTTCTTCAAATAATTTTTTGCTCTCCTGCATTAATGAGGAGGAGGGAAAAACCTATTTCTCCAGTCATCTTCCAGGACGGCACACCGGAGATGACGGGTCCCACCTGACAGGAAACACAATCAACAACAGAGTTTAAAAGGCCCCTCCCTTCCCTCTGTCCCTCGGTTATTGATTGTGTTTCCCACAGGATGGCAGCGAAACAACAATTTCTATTTTTTTTCTAAATTTAAAGACCAAGGTCTGGGACCAACATCTCCCCCCCCCCCCCCCCCCAGATTGTTGGACCAAGAGCAGCGAGTGGGGGCTGCAGGGTCCGACAAGAGCTTTTGCTCTTTTCAAGGGGGGTCTCCCTTTCCATACATTCTCAGGGTACACGACCAGTGTTTCAAGAACCCCCCCCCCTGAGAAACTGGCGGTACTGGACACAGTGAGGGTGTCCATAACCCCAGGGACCTTTCTTCCCACTCTCTCCTCCTACCTGACAGTGGTGGATGGGAATGAGGAGCCACTGGTATATCCTTCTGGGGGGGATGCAGAAGTCTTTCTGATGCGCAGGGGTTCAGGCATGGATCCCGACTCAGGATGGCCGGCGGAGCCATTAAAATCCCCTTCCTCTTGCAGCCTTGCTGGTTCTCGGCATCGGGCGGCCAGTGCGCATATCCGGAGGCTGGCGGTGCGCCGGAGTGAGGTCATTTCCGTTGTGCGCCGGGCTTCGGCAAAATGGCGGCGAGCGGCTCAACGAGCGCATACACAAACGGGAACAGAGCTGGGGTCCACGGTCCTGTATCTCTCAGATTTTTTTTAATTTTATTATTATAAATGTTTTATATAGCGCCAACAGTTTGCGCAGCGATTAACAAAATAAAGGCAGGCATTACAGTTGCATTACAATTTGGTACAAGAGGAATCAGTCTAAAAATGGAGGGTCAATTGATACAAAAGGTAATAGCTGTAGGGGATGAGCTGATGGAGGAAGTAAAAGTGTTAGTTAGAAGCAGGATAGGCTTCTTTAAAGAGTAGAGATTTCAGGTATCGTCTAAATATGGATAGATTAGGGGACAGTCAGACAGATTGGGGTAGGGAGTTACAAAGGATGGGAGAAGCTCTGGAGAAATCCTGGAGGCGAGCATGGGAGGAGGTGACAAGGGAGCTAGAGAGCAGGAGGTCTTGGGAGGACCGAAGAGAGCGGCTTGGTTGGTATTTTGGGACTAGGTTAGTGATGTAGCTGGGGGCCGAGTTGTGGGTGGCTTTGTAAATTATTGTTAGTACTTTGAATTTTATTCGTTGGGTGAGTGGGAGCCAGTGGAGGGATTCGCAGAGAGGGGTGGAGGACACTGAATGGTTGGTAAGGTGTATGAGTCTTGCAGCGGCATTCATGGTGGACTGAAGGGGGGGATAGTCTATGTAAAGTATATTGATTGGGGGAAGATGAAGCCATTAGCCAGCAGATACAGGGCAAGTTACCATTTTTTCCAATCACATCCCGGAAATTTTTGAAAAAATTGGAAAAGGGGTGCCCCTGGGATTGTGTGGATTGGAATAATTTATGGATTGCCACCAAGTATATATAGAAAAATATAAAGAATTTTATTTATACATAATACACATATATATCAAAATTAGTTTAAAATCAAAGAGAGGAACAGACATATACAGTCATTGAAAAGCAATTGCATGAAGGCACCTTACTACTTAAGACATATAAGTCATATAACTAGTGGTGACACAACCGACATGTTTCGGATACTCGAGCTATATCTGTGATAGCCTCCATTATTTCCTTCTTCAAGGTTCATGCAATAGTTTGAAGACAAATTGGTCTATTTCCAATGGTAATATAAACATCAGCCGCTTGGAGGAATTGTCCCGGTGATATGGAGCCCAATTGGATATGGTGCGAGTTTAATGGTCACATAAAGACAGTGCAGCGGCCAAAGAAACACTGCAAGCAAGATGACAGAGCCACGGGGATATGTGTAGGAGGACCAACCCAAAAACGCCCCTCAAAGCTCACAGGGAAGCCCCAAATTGCAGCGGAAAAACTGCCACGGCCTCTAGGACAGGCACCGCATACAGAGGCCGCCCTCGATCCCGGCGGCGTCCAGTGTTTCTTTGGCCGCTGCACTGTCTTTATGTGACCATTAAACTCGCACCATATCCAATTGGGCTCCATATCACCGGGACAATTCCTCCAAGCGGCTGATGTTTATATTACCATTGGAAATAGACCAATTTGTCTTCAAACTATTGCATGAACCTTGAAGAAGGAAATAATGGAGGCTATCACAGATATAGCTCGAGTATCCGAAACATGTCGGTTGTGTCACCACTAGTTATATGACTTATATGTCTTAAGTAGTAAGGTGCCTTCATGCAATTGCTTTTCAATGACTGTATATGTCTGTTCCTCTCTTTGATTTTAAACTAATTTTGATATATATGTGTATTATGTATAAATAAAATTCTTTATATTTTTCTATATATACTTGGTGGCAATCCATAAATTATTCCAATCCACACAATCCCAGGGGCACCCCTTTTCCAATTTTTTCATAGTCTATGTAAAGGTAATACAATGAGGAGGGAGTTGCAATAGTCGAGGCGAGAGATGACTAGGGACTGAATTAGAAGCTTGGTGGTGTCATTGGTTAAAAAGGGGCGTATTCTGGAAATGTTGCGGAGGCCAAGGCGGTATGATTTGGACAGGGATTGGATGTGGGCCTGAAAGGACAGTTCAGAGTCTAAGGTTACCCCTAGCACCCTGGCATGTGGGGACGGACTGATAGATGTGCCATTGATTTTGATAGAGAAGTCAGGGGAAGGGGCACGTGGGGGAGGAAATATTAAGAGCTCAGTTTTAGATAGATTCAGTTTGAGGAAGTGGTTTGACATCCAGGCTGATATTACAGAATTCTAGAGTTTGTTTATGTGTATCTTCCCAAAGGGTGACACTTTGGATACACTAGTACAAATATGCCACCGTCCCGGTATACATGAATTTTCTAAGCTAGGAACTAGTAGTTGGACTTTAAAGGCATACAAGGTAGGTAAGGTTAAGAAACTAAGGATTTATTGATATACAAACATTTTTTTACATATAAAACAATCATAAAGTGTCAATTAAATTGATCAGGTATTATGACTGGTCCAAGAGGGTTATCAGTATATTTTCTTGTCATACAATATTATCTCCTTTATAATGACTCAACTGAGTACCAACAGTAAAAAAGAGAAACTATAATTGTATAATTATAAACCAGATAACCAGCAGATGGATCCAGAGGAGATGGAGAACTTGCTCGACATGTTGCGCGTTATCGTGAACGCTTCCTCAGGAGCATATATATATAATTCTATAAAATATACAGGAAAAACAGTACGTAAATATATGGGCCTATATAAAATATACATAAAAACATTTTAATACAAACATTACCATACATATGATACATAATTCACAGTGATTCCATGGTCCAGGCGCCGATCCCTCCCTCCCTATCCCCACCTAGATTTGAGTATGGGCATAGAGTGCAAGTCAATTTAACTTAAACCATACATAAATGTGTCCTATAGAATAGGACTGTGGATATTTTGTGGTTATATGGGCAGACAGGTGTCTTGGATGTATAAGACTAAATGTTGGATAATGAGTGCAAAGAGTGCGCGCTTGTCATAACACTTCAAATTGGAGTGTTGAGCCAGGGTTGGCAGGTCACACATCTATCTAGACAGTGGCAATGTATAAATACTGTATGCCCGGTCAAGAAGATGGTATCTGTGGATAGTGATAATGAAAATAGATTTATATATAGCTCATTATTACGCATATCACGGTTGATCTAATAGAGGACATGAAAAATTAACAGGAGTTCGAAGCAATGATGTGAGTGTGGAAAGGAAAGGTTAAATGGATAAAAGGGGAAGGGAGCAAGGGGGGAAAAAAGAAAGAAGGGAGAGCGAGGAAAGAGGGAAAGAAAAAGAGAAGGGGATAGGGGAAGAATAGAGAGAGAGAGAGAGAGAGAGAGAGTGATGATTAGTAGCAGCAGGAAGAAATATTTAAGTTTAGTGTGGAGCCCCACCACACAGAAACAAGGGATGGAGAGACATAATTAAAAGAGAAAAATAGAGAAAGAAAGCTGTAGGAAAAATTAGATATAAGGAAAAGGTGCTTCCAACACTCCCAACTACTTTCTATCATTAAATAATCAGTGTGATACCATGGTCTATGCTAATAAAGGGAAAAGTGTAGAGTTAGATACTATTAGTGTATAAAACATGAAAAGTATAATGTATAAAGTATAATTTGTGTATATATATATATATATATATATATATATATATATATAGCCGTAAGGGTCTCACCGCATCAATATGTTGAGGGTAATCCTGATAGAACGATCAGTGCTGGTAAGCAGGGAGCCGTTGGATTATACTCAAGCCAATCCGGAATAGGTTAGTAATATTTATAGGGTAAACAGCATAACGCTGTTTCAAAGCCTAGCAGACTATTTTGAAGTCTCCTAGAGTAGTCATCGTGCTACCTTCTTAGATAGAAAGGGTAGAGTTTAACCTATATGAAGGAATGTATAGATATCGGTAATTAGTCCATGATATATAAATGCTGAGGGTTTAAGTAATATGCCATAAATCCCAATCAGTAATTCCTAACTTTACCTGATATTCGGATGATGGTCAGAATGGCGAGTGCTCTTGTGTTCAATGAGGGATCGTCTATGTTGTGTGTGTATAACATACTCCCCATTATATGTGCGCCTCCGCCGGAAGTGCGTCACCGCCGGCCGGAAGTGACGACTTCCATTCACTCCGAGTACCAGCACGCAAGCGTGCGCGCGCCGCAAGCACGGTGGGCGGAAGTCCGCACAGAAGGGGTAGGGACGTGCATATTGTATGCGTGTGACTCCCTATCTCCATATTGTATGGTTTCCGGTTACCTGCCAACTACATAGCTGTTCACAACCTGTTCAAATCCACAATCCACACAGTATACATAGTGTTCTAGGGGCGCTGGAGGGACGGATCAAAGAATCGGCAGCATGAACCAATAAAACCAAAACCGTGAAAAGAAACAACAGACATGGAGAAAAAAATGTCACAAAACATTTTATCTAAATTAAAATCGAGGTATAAGCTATACACATATATAGAACATTTATACATTGTTTTAGTCAGTTATAGCTTGTGCAATAGCCACATAACATTGCATTTGCATTGTGGGCACTCAGATCGTGTTAAATGAGTTAATCAGTTTATTTGTACAATAGTTTCAAACTAAGTGAACAAAATTGCATGATATATGAAAATCTGAAAGAGTAAGTATCTTAATACAGGGATGAGATGTCAGCCCACAGTCCCTTCCGAAACACACAGTTGACAGTGGGTTCTGTCACATTTCTCCCCTTTTAAAAACAGAACCCCAACTGGTCTGGACCTGCGTTAGTCACAAACTTCCACCCCAGGCAACCAGGAAAAGGAAAAGTATGATCCGGGACTGGGTTGCAGGTATTGGGCGTAGCTGAATAATCCTCTGCCCCGTTGCCAGCGCTTCAACTGGTAGGGAACGTAGGCTGGTAGTGCTATGCATTTGGGGAGGAAAACGTACTTGCTTTTCTCCTGGTGTAGTTACCAGCCGCTGAGGAGGTATCTTGCAGGGACAATCTCCCGGACTCTCCATCTCTTTTTCTGATGCTGGGCAGAAGCCAACAGCGCTCTGCCCCGTAGCCAGCGCTTCTGCTAGGGGGACATATACAACGGCGACTTCTGACAGGGGCTGCCTCCCAAACCCTCCAAAAACCTACTGAGGGCTGGGCCGGGGCCAGCGGCACTCTGCCATGCAGCCAGCGCTTCTGCTGGGGGGATAAACACTGGGGTAGTGTCCAAGTGCTGGGCAACCAGCTCACTGAGTTCATCCCTCGGACTCCCTGGATCTAACTCTGAGGGTGGGCAGAGGCCAGCGGCACTCTGCCCCGTAGCCAGCGCTTCTGCTGGGGGGATGAACATTGGGATAGTGTCCAATTGCTGGGGAGGGAGAATTGCTTCCTCCACTCCCGGTGGGGATATCTGCTGTTGGGGAAACGGCTCACGAAGATCATCTCTCAGACTCTCCGGATCCAACTCTTTTTCTGATGCTGGGCAGAGGCCAGCGGAACTCTGCCCTGTAGCCAGCGCTTCTGCTGGGGCACCGGATGCAATACTCTGGCCTTGCTGCTGATTGCCATTTACCGGCCTTCCAGCGCCCATCTCAACTCCCCCTTCTGAGACCTTTATGCCATTAGCTTGTCTCTCTGCTTGGGGAACCTCCGGTGCGTTCCGGCATTCTAGCACTCGCAGTGCCCTCTGTATCATCGCCACTTCTTCCATTGCGGTTAGGACAGGAAAACTTAGGAGCACCCCTGGCCCCATTTGCTCCGCATCTTCGTGACTGTCTGCTAATTCTCCCGGACAGTCCCAAGCAACAGGAGCCATGGCAGGCTGCTGATCACCGTCAAACAGCTGCTTGTAGGCAATCTCGAGCTCCCATTCCTGCTCAACCAGGAACTCCAATTCCTCCAGGTCACACGCCTCTTCGGGGAGGTCCAGCACCTCATCTCGGTAGTCCAGGATGTTTTCCAGCCGGCACTCCTCATCGCTTCCAAAGTCTGGGTCTCCGTACATTTTTTGATGGAGCAACCCCACGCCGCCGTAACCAACGCCTTCTGTCGGGCTGCCATCTGCTGTACCTGGCCACAGTTGAGCCGCGAACCACCGGAGGGCTCTGTAGCTGGTGTCCAGCCTCATCTCCTCCTGGACCAATCTTCCGAGCTCCGTCTTCCACTCATCTCGCGGTCGTTCCCTCAGGAACACCTCTCGCGCATGGTACTGCGTCCAGTACATCTCTGTGGAGGAGGGAAGGATCTTCCCCTGATGGTGCCGCTCGTGACTTAGCGTTTCATGCCAGAGTTGCCAGCGGATCACATTCCCCCAGCCGAGCATGGTGCGCTCTGTAGCTGGTCCCCGATGTTGCTTCCGCATGCCTTGCAGCCTCCTCCCGAACTCCGCTCTCATGCTGGCTGGTCCCCGTATTGCTCCTCGGTGGCTGCCCAGATCTTGAATCCTGGTGGTGGTTTGGATGGCCCGGACTGCAGGAGACATCCCACTGCTGCCACCACTGTGACGGATCTCAGATACCCCAGGTGGGCACATCCGCCAGACCTGTGTCTCCTGTCCTCCAAATGCACCCGCAGCCTGCAGATTCGCCATAACCAGCCCTTAACCCCTCAATCACATTACAATCCACACAGGTGTTGAGGGTTAAACATGCAGAGCATCAACAGTTTATTAAATCCAAAACATACACTTTTACACACAGTTAGGGACACTCCCCTTAGCCTTGTCATAGGTGGGGGGGGTAGGGGACAAGGAAGAACCAATGGGAACTGAACATTGAAACAGAGACTACAGTTAAACATAAAGGGATTATGGTAAGCAGGCAGCCCTTCAATACACATCCCCTGCGGAGAGATGTCTGCAGTCCAGACCATTGTCTATGTGCCATGAACCAACACAATTAGACACAGAAACAAGAGGGGGGCGGATGGGGGAGAAGGGATGTAGCATTACATTACATTATCTCAATGCCAGCTTTCCCCAAGTCTCTGTCTCTTCTGGGCCATAATCTGTGGGTAAGCGGCCAGCCCACAGTCCCTTCCGAAACACACAGTGACAGTGGGTTCTGTCACATACAGTATTTATACATTGCCACTGTCTAGATAGATGTGTGACCTGCCAACCCTGGCTCAACACTTCAATTTGAAGTAAGTGTTATGACAAGCGTGCACTCTTTGCACTCATTATCCAACATTTAGTCTTCTACATCCAAGACACCTGTCTTATTCTATAGGACACATTTATGTATGGTTTAAGTTAAATTGACTTGCACTCTATGCCCATACTCGAATCTAGGTGGGGGTAGGGAGGGAGGGATCGGCGCCTGGACCATGGAATCACTCTGAATTATGTATCATATGTATGGTAATTTTTGTATTAAAATTTTTTTATGTATATTTTATATAGGCCCATATATTTACGTACTGTTTTTCCTGTATATTTTATAGAATTATATATATATATATATATATATATATATATATATATATATATATATATATGCGCTCCTGAGGAAGCGTTCACAATAATGCGCAACATGTCGAGCAAGTTCTCCATCTCCTCTGGATCCATCTGCTGGTTATCTGGTTTATAATTATACAATTATAGTTTCTCTTTTTTACTGTTGGTACTCAGTTGAGTCATTATAAGGAGATAATCCAGGCTGATATGTCTGTTAGTAAATCCGTGATGCGTGAGAAGATTGATGCGGTGAGCTGAGGGGCAGAGAGATGGATTTGGTTGTCGTCAGCCTCCCATTTCTTCCACTACCATTTATATGCTATCAGCTGACCCAGGGAGGATGTGTAGATCGAGAATAGCAGAGGTCCAAGGAAAGAACCTTGGGGGGACCCCAAAGGTAAGAGGAGTTGGAGAGGAGGAAGTGGAGTTGTAAGTGACACTGAAGGTGCGGTGAGATAGGTAAGATTCGAACCAACGGAGAGTTCATGCCATGGAGACCAAGAAAATTGAGTTTTTTGAGGAGGAGGGGGTGGTCAACTGTATCAAAGGCAGCGGAAAGGTCCAAGAGTAAGAATAATGACCATTGGATTTCGCTGTTAGCAAGTCGTTTGTGAGTTTTAGAAGGGCAGTTTCCGTGGAGTGGGCGAAATCCAGACTGAAGGGGATCAAGAAGGTTATTCCCAAGGAGGTGGTTGCTCAGTCGGTCGTAGACTAAACGTTCAAAGAGTATGGAGGCAAAAAGGAGTAAAGAGATGGGTCTTAGGTTGTTAAGATTGGTGGGGTCTAGTGAGGCTTTTTTGGGTATGGGAGTGACTAGCGCATGTTTTAGAGGGTTGGGGAAGATGCCAGTAGAGAGTGAGAGGTTGAAGATGTGAGTTAAAGAGTGTAGGATAGAGTCAGATGGTGATCGTACTATTTGAGAAGGAACAGGGTCCAGGGGGCAGGAGGTTAGGTGGGCGTTGGAAAACAAGTTTAGCGAATTTTGCTATAGTAGCTGGGTTAAAAGAGGGAAGTATTTATAGTGCAGGAGGACAAGGAGTGTAAAGTGAGGGAGATATCTGTAGAGCGGAGATCTCAAGACGAATTGTCTCAATCTTATTTTTGAAGTGATTAGCAATCTCCTGGGCAGTGAGTAAGTTAGTGGGTGGAGGTAATGGAGGACGAAGTAGAGTGGTAAAGGTAGAAAAGAGTTGACGGGGACTGCGTGAGAGATTGTTAATGAGAGTGATAAAGTAGGTCTGTTTGGCAGTGTGGAGGCAGGAATGGAATTTTTGTAAGGGCAGATTTATATTGACTGAAATCTTGCTGTGACTTAGTCTTACGCCACAGACGCTCAAGAGTGCGGCTACGTTTTTTGAGGCTTCTGGTATTGTCTGTCTGCCAGGGTTGTAGCGGTCAGGGCTTCATTCAGTGTGTAGTGAGGGGGGCAAAGGTATCCAGGGTGGATGACAGTGAACTGTTGTAGACAGAAGTGGCCAAGTTGGGACAGGACAAGGATGAGATTTTGTCGTAGAGACAATCTGTAGCAGAAAAAAGAGAAGGGTTAAGATGGCAAAGGTTTCTACGGTTAATAGTTTTGTAGTTGGAAGGTAAGGAGGAGGCAGGCAGGGAGAAAGTGAAACTAATAAGGTGGTGATCAGAATGAGGAAAAGGAATATTGGAGAGGTTGTGCGGAGTGCATAGGTAGGAGAATAGGAGGTCAAGGCAGTTGCCAACAGAGTGAGTAGAAGCATGTGTCCATTGTTTTAGGTCAAAAGAGGAGGTTCGGCTTAGCAGTTTAGAAGTAGCGGGAGTGTTACGATTAACGGATGTTGAAGTCACCAAGAATGATTGTTGGAATTTCAGAAGAGAGAAAGTAGGGTAGCCAGGCAGAGAAGTCATCAAGGAAGTTTGATACTGGTCCAGGAGGCCGATAGATCACAGTAATTCTCAATGAAACTGGAGAAAATAAACGAATACAGTGAGCTTCAAATGAGGAGAGGGGGGTGGATGAAGAACCTGAAAGGTGCTTTGAGGGGATAGGAGGATTCCAACACCACCTCCTTTCAGTCTACTAAGCCTGGGAGAGTGAGTCCACAGGAGGCCACCATAGGAGAGAGCAGCAGGAGAAGGAAGGTCAGATTCTTGAATCCAGGTCTCGGTAATTGCAAGTAGGTTCAGGGAGTTTGTGATAAATATGTCATGAACGGTGGTGAGTTTGCTACAAACAGAGCGGGCATTCCAAAGGGCACAGGAGAAGGGGAAGGTTATAGGCT
Source organism: Rana muscosa (assembly GCA_029206835.1). Taxonomy (NCBI): domain Eukaryota; kingdom Metazoa; phylum Chordata; class Amphibia; order Anura; family Ranidae; genus Rana; species Rana muscosa. Next base: position 70,253,027 of record CM055125.1, read on the forward strand.
GAAGAGGAAAAGAAATGAGATTGTGTGGATTGCGGCTACTATCAGAGGATGGAGGGTGCTGGGTATGTTGGCCGAAGGTAATTGATGGCGGTCCAGGATTTGGGGAAATATCTCCACAAGTTAGGAGAAGCAGAAGGGTGAGAGGTGATATGGGAGTGTGACTTATGTGGGGGAACATGTCCTAGTGTCCTGCAGGTTTTATTGGTATATGGGTTCAGAATAAGCAGGAGCTGATACCTGCAGTAATACGGTGAGGACAGGAGTGAGGGGGTTATATACAAGCTGTGGGGTGGAGAAGATGGGTGAAGGAGAGAGAATTTAAGGAGTGAGGATGCAACTGTGAGTAGGAAAAGTAGGCAGTGCATGATATAGAATGATATATCATTATTCTTTTTGAAAACCTTTTAGTCCTATGCGATCCTACACATATTGATGGCCGCCCCTTCGTCCTGCAAATTTATTTACCACCCCTAATCTCTCCATACCTACAAGTAAGCTATGCCTTAAACCTTATCTGTTTGGTTAGCCCTTTGGTACTTTTATAAGCGTACATATATATATTTTTATAGCTTATGTTGGTTTGTTCAATAGATACTTGGTGCATCCCCATATTCCTGTCACCCATCGTTCTCCTTTTTCCTCGCCGCTTTAGCCTGATGGGACGGCCCCCTCCATTGGGCAAGGGCTTGGGTTGAGACACCTGGAAGGGGGTGAAGAAACTGCATTTGGCAAATTTAACTGTTACTTTGGGTAAGAATCGGATGTTGGTATCAGTGTCCGATGTACTGGCAAAGTAATTATGTAAATGTTTGTTATATATTTATGATGCATATTTATATCTTATTTTCTACTTTGGAATTTAGAAGCTCCTGAGGAGGCGATTCGTTAGATAATCGTGAAACATGTTGAGCAACTTTTAAACTCCAAGGAATTTATGGACCTCCATCTTGGGGACAGCTCTTTGGTGTTCATAACCTTCAGTGGGATGAGTCATCAGTTACACCCACAGCATGAGTAACTTGTATCATTGAGTGCCCTATTTGGTTGTGTCCACGATTTCTCATTTTAGAAATGGTTGTGTTCTGGGAATACAACCACTGTATAAATTTGTACATTGTTCAATATTAAAGTTGTTATTATTTTTTTGATATATCAGTGCCTTCAAAGTCCATTTTTTTTCATTCAACAATATACATTGAATGATATAGAGTGGTGAGATTGAAAGGAAGCCTGGATGAGAGATGAAGGTTTGATGGAGAATCAGGTCACCTGTAGTCTGTATTCATTGTTCTGCAGAAGTCTGTTGTGGATATTCACTTTGTGCATTCGCTGAAGTGCTGAGCCGAAGTGCAATACTTAATCCACTATGAATACTTTATCCAAGATGATGGTTGCCAATGCAATCCCTGCCTAGGCATCCCCTAGAGCAGGCCTAAATTTATACTGAGTTTGGGTGGGGGTATGATTGCCAATTAATCAGTCAGGATTGCATAGGAGGGACACATGGCTGACAGAACGAACTTCTAACACCAAAAACAGACTACAAGATAGAGCAAGAGATCATCATGGCTATAAAGATAAACCAGCTCATAATTTAGGTGTGGACAATAAGAAAACAAAAACAAACATCACAGTGATATGGACAGAGGTAAAGAATTTGAAGGCAGCATAGATTACCATTTAAGCATGTTTAGAACAATGGTGCAGTTAAAGGTGGAATTTGAAGGCAGCATAGATTACCATGTAAGCATGTTTAAAACAATGGTGCAGTTCCACCCTAAGCGATCCTACCCAGTCGGGTGGGCTACCTAAACGGGATGGAGGAGGATGGACCGATTCCGGCAGCGTCAGAGGTCACCACAGGGGGTGAGTGATCCGGCTGGTGGGGGGAGAGTTGTTTTGGGAGTGGCCCTATTTCCATCTCCCCTATAGGATACCCGATGGGTAATGGCTTATACAGGGTCTATTTTTCTTTTACAGAGACTGAATGCCCTGCCCAGGGGACGACCAGTAGGTCTAGGTCCAAAGCCACTAGTAAATCTAAGCTTTGTGGGAATTGTAATGAGAAACTCCCGCAGGAACACGCAAAACCCTTTTGCTTCAAATGCATCTATAAATTAGCAGTCAATACCCTCAGGGTCCAGGTTGCAGCCTTATCTGTGTTTTTAGACCAAAGACTGGCCCTGAACCCACTTGTAAAGAGCTTTATGACAGTCAGGGAAAGGGTAACCCCGGTGAGAACAAGCAGGTTCCCACCTTGGGATTTGTCCCTGGTATTAGATGCTCTAACCAAAGAGCCCTTTGAGCCGGTGGCTCAGGTTTCTGTTAAATTTCTTTCACTTAAAATGGCCTTCCTCCTGGCGATCACCACAGCCAGAAGGGTTAGTGACCTACAAGCTCTGACCATAAAAGAGCCTTTTTTGTTGCTCCTAGAGGATAGGGTAATCCTCAGGCAGGATCCTTTTATATTTGCCAAAAGTGACCTCAGATTTCCACAGGTCACGGGAAATTATACTCCCCTCCTTTTGTCAGAACCCCAACAATGACGAAGAGGAAACGTTTAATTTATTAGAAGGTAGAAGATGTCTTGTAGTCTATTTAGACAGAGTGAGTGAGTTCAGGAGATCAAATCATTTACTAATTAGTTTCTCCTGCCAAAAGAAAGGGCTTCAGGCCTACGATAGCCAGGTGGATTACACCGACTATCACAGTAGCCTATGAACAGTCAGAAAAACCTGTTCCAGCTCATATCAAAGCTCACTCAACTAGATCTCTGGCGACCTCCTGGGCAGAGAGGGCAGGCGCTTCGATCGATCAAATCTGCAGTGCAGCAACTTGGATGAGCCAAAATACCTTCCTGAGACACTACAGAGTGGAGCTGTTGTCCCCTCAGGACTTGGCGTTCGGCAGGAAGGTCCTACAGGTGGTGATCCCACCCTAAGGTAGGCCTGAACTTCTTGCTCATCGTCTCAGGTGTGCCGTCTTTGAAAGGTGACTTGAGAAAAGTACCAGTTACACTACCGGTAATGGGTTTTCTAGGAAATCTTCCAGGACGGCAGGCCTACTTCCCTACCCTTAATTGTTGGTGATGTTTTTTATTCTCACAGAATGTACCCTCTGACACCGTTGTGGGCTTATACTTTCTCATAACTTAGGGACAGAGGGAAGGGAGGGGCCTTTTAAACTCTGTTGATTGTGTTTCCTGCCAGGTGGGACCCGTCATCTCAGGTGTGCTGTCCTGGAAGATTTCCTAGAAAACCCGTTACCGGTAAGTGTAACTGGTAATTTTCAGATTAAGGTAGCATTTATAAAACTTCTCTTGCTGTAGTTTAATTTTACTGCAACCACGAGGGTGGATACAATTAAAGTCAAAGGTAAATGGCTCTGACTTCATCTTCTGGTGATTGTTGATCATCTTTGTCTGATATGTGTTCCTGGTCAGCAGAGGAAGCCAGGTCTGCTTGTGCTGGGTCTGATACTGCTGATGATTTTGTGGAAGTGGAGGGAGGATTTGTAGCCATAAATTTCTGCATAATTTCTTCTTCCACTAGGAGAATGTACGAGTATACCTCCTGCCAATAGAATGCTTTATTTTGAGAGTGTTTGGTAAGACTTCGGGTGACCATACATTATACAATTTTCCCCTTAGATTTACAAAATCATATCATATAATATGAGGTCAAACCTAAACACTTTGAATTAGTATGCACTCAGGCAGACCCTACATAGTTGACGGTAAATCTAAAGGAAATTGAAGAAGAAAATTATATAATGTATGGCCTTAGCTGGCCTTTAATTTTTTTGGGGAAAGAAGTTGCACAACCTGCCAAGCATACTACCCTTTGAGGATGGTGATGTGAGCAGGAATGGTGATGCCTTGATATCAAGCATCTGTAAGATGAAAACTTTACCGATGAAACTCTGCAATAATAGCTGCAATGTGAGAAGGAAGAGCTTTGTTTGAGCGAGAAATCAGAATGTATAGATGGTGAGCTTCTCCCTCTAAATAACACAAATTACAAAGTATCTAAGCGTAACCACCCCCCCCTTTTTTTGGGGGGTGGGGGGTAATACGCATTCTAACCTCTCCAGCGCACACCAACATCTTTGGTGCCCAGCCTCGCTGGTCAGGCTTATGCAGGGCCGGCGCTACCACTAGGCGGACTAGGCGACCGCTGGTTGTTTTACTCCGCACAGTCCTCCACAGAGCTCGACCAGTGCCCTGACATGTGAAGCAGCGCCGCCAAACCCCCCCCCCCCCCCAGCACGGCTCGCTCGAGTTCTCTTCGCTGCTCTGAACATCACAGTGTCACTGACATGGCGGCATATGGGTCCCGGCTGCAACCCCCCCCCCAGGTCTGATGTGTGTTGTGTATCACTGGCTGAGTGTCACACCAACTTGTCCAGCATCCACGCTCTCCGCTCTGACTCTGAGAGATGTTTTCAGAATCAGGCAGCCCCTCCCTCTCCGCTCTCTGTCTGACACTGTGTGTGTGACATGTGTCTGTCCACACAGTTCAGCACCGAGGCCGCTCTTCGCTCTAGTCTGTACATTGTCCAGAGCGCAGCACAGCGCCCCCCCCCCCCCCCTCTCTCTCTCCTGTCTGGCAGACTGGCCGTGTCAGTCTGGATGATGCAATGCATCATGGGCTTTAGCGGCGGCTCCCGAGCTTGGGGGACAGGTCAGGTGGAGGCCTGGAAAAGCTACCGTGCCACCGACACAGAGACAGCAGGCGGCAGATACAGCAGCAGAGTTGATGCGAGCAAGGAACAGGCGGCAGAAATCACAGGGTCACCGTTCACGTTGGTGTGGCGAGTAAAACTTTTGTACATGGTATATGTGATGACAATGACATTCTTTAAAATGTGTGTGTGTGTATATTAAAATATCTGCCAAATGCCCGCCTCCCCCCAGGGATTGATTGCATTGATTGTCACCAGTGAAGTGGCATTGATGGGCGCGGGTGAGGCTGTATTTGATGGGCGCGGGTGAGGCTGTATTTGATGGGCGCGGGTGAGGCTGTATTTGATGGGCGCGGGTGAGATGGCATTTGATGGGCACAGGTAAGACTGTATTTCATGGGCGCTGGTGAGATGGCATTTGATGGGCACAGGTGAGATGGAATTTGATGGGCGCTGCTGAGACTGTATTTGATGGGTCATGGGTGCGGGTGAGGCTATATTTGATGGGCACAGGTGAGACTGCATTTGATGGGTGCTGGTGAGATGGCATTTGATGGGCACAGGTGAGATGGCATTTGATGGGCGCTGGTGAGGCTGTATTTGATTGGCACAGGTGAGACTATATTTGATGGGCACTGGTGAGATGGCATTTGATGGGCACAGGTAAGATGGCATTTGATGGGCGCTGGTGAAGCTGGATTTAATGGGCAGTGCTGAGACTGTATTTGATGGGCAGAGGTGAGGCTGCATTTGATGTGCACTGGTGGGATGGCATTTGATGGGCATCCCTTACAGTCGCACACAGACACCAAAACACACAATGCATCCCTTACACACACAAAAAACCTCTGGTCTCGTCTGGTCCCCTCCATCAATAACTCCCCCCCGGTTCCCTCCCTTCATTAACTCCCTCCCATACTGTTTCCTCATTAAAGCGTTTAAACTGGTTAAAAAATAATGTTCTTTAGCAATGAACATACATTTCGCATTAGTAATTATGCTACCAAAATCAGTTTTTGCTGTAAATTGCATCCAGCATTGCTCCTGTTTCTTCTTGCCAGAGGCTGCCATTTTGTTGAAGCCCAGAACCCCTGAGCAGAAGTAAATCATAAAGTGGAACTAAACCCCTTGATTTAATGGTTAAAAAAAAAGCTAGATTCCTGGAATGTTGGGATTGCTAAATGTCACACTTGCTTAAAGCGGAGTTCAACCCAAATTTGGAACTTCCGCTTAATCCACTCCTCGCCCCCTTACATGTCACATTTGGCATGTAATTTTTTTGGGGGGGGGGGGTGGGGGCTTCAGTAGGAGTGGGACTTCCTGTCCCACTTCCTTCTTCCGCCCTGGGGCCGCCTAGGCGATTTGTCATATCGCCTTTTGGCGGCCCCTCCCTGTAGGCGATCACCTGGCACGTGACAGGTCCCAGGCGATCGCCTGTCCACTCAGAGAGCACTGCGCCGTTTGCGCATGCGCAGTGAGTGCCCGGCCGTGAAGCCGAAAGCTGTCACGGCCGGGTGCCCACACTATGAATGGAGGCGCCGAGAAAATGTTTACAAATAAAATCTACTATTTTATGGTTTATCGTTTTGAATTATTTGATCCAAAAGCTGATTTGGGGGCAAAACTGTAACATTTCTACAATTAGCTGGTCTAGCAATGTGTTTCATGCAAAATAGTAACGGTAATTAAAAAGGGGCGTGGCAAAGGGGGTGGAGTCAGGGGTGGAGCCAAGGGGGCTGCAAAATTAGGTTTCGCCTAGGGTGTCAAAAATCCTTGCACCAGCCCTGGGCTTATGGCTAAAACACAACAATATAGTCACAATAAGACTTGCTCAGGGAAGAGACCATATATAAAATTGGTAAAATAAGTTCCTATAAAAAGCAATATTTGCAGGGAAGGAACCAGGGACTCTGGCTGCAAACAGGCATGTCATGTATCAGCCTGGATCACACGTATGCATTTTTTTGTGCTTTTTCAGTTTTTGCAGAAACACACTACAGTCCATTTACACATGGTTTCCTATGGATGTACAGTGGAATCTCGGATTGCGAGTAACGCGGTTAACAAGCGTTTTACAATACGAGCACTGTATTTTGAAAAATCCTAACTTGGTTTGCGAGTGTTGTTTTGCAAAACGAGCAGGATTCAGGCCAAAGCGGTGTGCAGTACCGCGTTTGGCCTGAGGTAGCCGTTCGGAAATGCTCAAAAATACTACGTTCCCGAGCCTTGCCAAGGTCAGCCGAGCTGTCCTCGGCCTTTCCGGCTGTTTCCGAGGCTTTCCGGCGCCCCCCGCATGCGGTATTGCATGCCATTGAAGTCAATGCGGAGCGAATTATTTTCGTTTGCATTGACTTGGGGAAACTCGCTTTGATATGCGAGTACTTTGGATTACGAGCATTCTCCTGGAACGGACTATGCTCGTAATCCGAGGTTCCACTGTAGTTCACATCTGTGCATTTTATGGAAAGGGCCAGGGACTTTTTATACGGTTTTTGGTTCCATAGACTTCAATGGATGAAAAGCATGTATTGAAAAATGCAAACTTCATAAGTGTAAATCAGGCCTAAAATAGCTGCTGAAAGACTGCTCAACAATTTTGTTTTTAGGTAAAAGGGCTGTCACTAGTGGCTGTGCATCCAATAAGGGTGCACAGGCACTGCCCCCCTCTCTCCAGCTACCTCCTCTATGACCAATGGATAGATTCATGCATAGCTGCCACCCCCTATTCAGGCGCCTGAATTACAGCAGGGGGGGTTATTTTTGAAGCACCTGATTAGAGCCATAGGCTTTAATAGGCTTCAAAATAGTCCACCCAGATGTGTTAGGAAAGCGAATGAGTATTCGCTTTCCTAACACTAAACCGCCAATCGGGTGCTCGGGTCTGTTACCTGTCACCTGTTTGACTGAAAGGACAGGCGCTGTGATTGGATGCCTATCAGGAGGAGATGCATGGGGCGCTGCCATCACCCACTGTCCCACCGAGACAGGGTAAGTGCCGGGCAGACAGCGAGCCGGTGGGGGGGTGGTCACAGTGGCAACATTTGATGGGCACAGTGGCAGCGTTTGATGGGCACAGTGGCGGCTTCAATTGATGGGTTTTTGTTTCCGAATTTTTCAGTTTGTTTGCGCGCCCCCAAAAATTTGAGCACCAGCCGCCATTGGCTGTCACCTAACTACAAGGCGCATGCGCCAGCAAAGCCCAGGAGCAAGGAAGGAGCGTCTGACATTACTTGCTATGAAATGGGCCCACTCCTGTTTATTCCCCTTCTCCGTATGTATAGAACAGGAGTGTGATGAAGATGCACACCAATCCAAAGCCTCCGCCGCCATTGCAAAATTGGGCCAGCAACATGCGCAGCTCATATTTACCTGCCAGCTACTGAACCATATCTCCCCACCATTAAATAAGGAGGCTCAAGAATAAGCCATTTAGACCCCAAGGACTTGTTTGGAGAGGCAGCAGGCTCTATTGCCCCTCTGAGCAATCCGTGGTGGATCACTTCTCTGAAGGTGGTAGTGCAGCATATAGTAGGCTATCCTGCCTGTTTTTCCTCATCTGAAGCTGGATTTTGTATTAAAATACCGTGTCCAATTGAGAGCCAAGGGTGGTCCCATTCAGTGAGCGATTTGACAGGCGGCGACTTAATAGTGACAGGACAAGCTAAATTTGCCATGGTGCCGCAGCAAGTGTGAGATCCCTTCCGGCTACATGTCATCTTTTAGGTGGAGGGAGCTGTAAAACCACAGCGCAACTGCCTCATTTTACTGCCCCTTTGGCATATGTATAATTGAGGTTTAACAAACATACCAGTGCTATAGGATGCCACTGAATTAAGATGGTTTACCTCTGACATTGGAGCCTTGCATTCAAGGAGAGGTTAAACCTGGGTGGGCTAAACCTACCTGAGATAGATGGAGAGCAGCAATCGTGGGTGATCTGGAGCAAGGACAAAAAGAAGAACACAAGTGGGGTCTACCTTCTTTTTTTTTTATTGGTTAGTGATCCTATGGAGGTCAGAGGCGAAGGAGCTGACCCGTAGTATGCTCACGTGAAGTGGCCATGAAATATATATACATATATTAATACACCTTAAACATCGAGTATATTTTGTATATAACTTTCAGGTAATGTCTTCATCGGTATACAGGTCTGGTTATCTGTGGGGGAAAAAGATTGACTTGTTACTGCACAGTATATAACTACACAAAGTCATCATTTAGTGCCTGTCTTGATGTCTTCTAACCCCCTGCAGTACACAGACTGGGAGAGGTGGGTGGGTATAGGCAGCAATGGGAGCCAATCATACCCTATCGGTTTGCATAGAGGTGTAACTGGGGGGGGGGGCAGATCAATAGGCAAGTCGAGTCCAGAAGCAACCTAGTGCGAGATATCGCTGCTTTTTTTTTAATCATCCAATCGTGTAGTGTTGAATGTCCTGGACAGGGATGCATGGCTAAATTGCCCCCTATGATCTGCCTCTGCTATCTGACAGGCATGCCTGGATCCCAAGAATGAACAGAATGTAAACTCACAGGCAGGTAAAACGGCTTATGCCTTGTACACACGGTCGGAATTTCCGATGAAAAAAGTCAGACGGAGTTTTTTTTCTGGAAATTACGACCGTGTGTGTGGCCCATAGCCTGCTTTATCCCATTCATTTCTCTATGCTTAAAGCAGCAGAGGGAGCTCTGTGATTGGATGACCCCCTTTTTTTTTTTTTTTAAGGGTAATATTTATTGTCATTTTTCAAATATTACAAAGAAAGTAAAGCAGTGCTTCATTGTAGCATTGATCAGACAGTAAAATAAAAAGTGGCATCATAACCGCTAGTCATGTATAGACATAACATCCAAGTATGAATTTAAAATCTTGTACACTCAAGATTCATACTAGACAATGGAGAATAACTATGTTGGCTCAAGTACTTGATAGTAGCCCATACGCCAGACCCAGAAGAGCAAGCTCTCGTGCTTCCGATAATTTGGATTATAAATACAAAGCCTCTAACCATAGGCATCCTCTGTTAAACCAGTAATTACTTGAGCAGGTTTGGGGCCTGCGCTACAATCCAGTGATCCCAGCATCTGTGGAATTGTCTTCGCTTTCCGAGCTGGAGAGCTAAGCAATGCTCATAGGTGACCGTAAGGTTCATCCGATTTTTAAAGCGGAGGTTCACCCTAAAATATACACATTAGCTTATCCAGATCTATGGAGTACATACATATGGCTATTAATTTCTTTTTTGTGGATTTAAATACCGTGAATCAGGAGTATTTATTGAGACTTCCGGGTATCACTCCCGCGGGAGTGGGTGTATCTTTTCTCTTCCCCAGCGCCCCAGTGTTTTGCTGGGAGGTGTTCGCAATGTCTCCTGGGAGCACAGTGTCATGCTTCCCAGGAGACAATTCTCAACGCCGACCATCGAAATCTCGTGGGATTTCACTTGTCGCGTGACTAGCATTCACCGCTTCCCAGAAGTGTGGGCTTCACAATGCCCACAAGCAAAATGGCAAATTCCTGCATCATTTTTTTATAAGTTTATTTTTTCTAAGAAATTAGACGGGGGATGATTCAAATCGTCAAACACGTGAGTACTCGGTTGCCAACTGAAACAACATTCAATGCAATAATAAAAAAAAAAACGATGGACCGCGGAACCTCTGCTTTAACATCTGAAATGTTTGGTACAAAGGAGCCTTTTGCATTTTCTAAGAATCAATAATCTAGCAGCGAATAGGATATGAATGACTACACTCCTATACTCTAGACATAAATTCCTAAACTGAGTAATGCCAGCGCCGTGCTGGGTTTGGTCAGGCAACCTGTAACCTCTAATATAAGAGTGAATGTCCTGTTCCAGAAGCTTTTTAGGTGCGGACAGTCCCATAAAATATGTAACGAGGAACCCTCTCTCTGACAGCCTCTCCAGCACAGGTTGTCATCTATGTGTGTAAATTTTGCTAAACGTACTGGGGTATGATGCCACATATGGCGTATTTTTTTGGGGAGATTTCCCAGAAGTTTATATATTTTGTATAGGATATGGTGTAGCGTATAGCCTATAACCACTCTGATTCAGAGAATACAGTCCCCAGCTCTTGTTCCCATTTCAATAGGGAGGCAGAATTGGATGACCTTTTAAGTCACATGACTGGGCTCCTCTCTGGACTTTTTTCCCATCCTACTTTGAAATGAATTTCTGGCTTCGGACTCCCAGCGTTGGGGGAGTGCACTGGACACACACATTGTTGTGTTTTATAAATGAAAAGTGTTTTTTTTAAAGTAGAGGTATGGTTGCAGCCACCTTTTTATCTTCTTCCAAAATGCAGAACATACATTGTTCTAATGATGATAAAAGAAGCCAAAATCCTACTTTTGCACAGTATGGCAGGGGCTGAGAAGATCTAGTGGCAGAAAAGATTATCTAGTCTTCTAGATACCAGCCAGCAGGTAAACTTTAGGCTGCTTTTCAAGTTTTAAAGGCTCTCAGTTTGTTTGAAAAAACATGGATGTTATACAGCTTAGGGACTCATCAGCAGTGACTTATGCCCTTAATTTGACCTCCAGAAGGTTTTTCCTCCTTCATGAACGGGGCCTTTTTTGCTATTCAGCACTGTGCTACTTTAACTGGCAATTGTGTTGTCATGCAACACTATACAAAAATGAAATTTATATAATTTTGTTTTATAGAAAAAGAGCTTAATTTTGGTGTTATTTGATCACCACTGGGATTTTCTTTATTATATAAACAAAAAAACACTGAAAACGTTGAGAAAAAAAATATGTTCTACTTTGTATTATAAAACATATCCAATAAAATCTAATTTCTGCATAAATTTAGACCAAAATGTATTCTCAGGGCCGGCGCTACCACTAGGCGGACTAGGTGACCGCCTAGGGCGGCACTGCCCCCTAGGGCGCCTGGCCGCTGGTTATTTTACTCCCGCACCAAGCGACCTCCCCCCCACCCCAGCGCGGCTCGCTCAAGTTCTCCGCTGCTCTGGACATCACAGACAGTGTCACATGGCATATGGGTCCCGGCTGCCACCCCACCAGGGCGCTCTCCGGTCTGATGTGTGTTGTGTTAGTGCCGCCCTAGCAATGAGAAGATGAGGGGAGAGAGCCGGGACAAGGAGCCGCAGACCGGAAGTGTTGCATGATCAATGAAACCGGCTGGGGCAGATGAGATGGAACCCCCGCATCCGGGCTTGCCACGATATCCGCTCCCCCTCCTCCTGGTCGCTCGGGAATCTGTTGTGAGAGGGCAGGCAGGCAGGCAGGCAGGCAGGCAGGCAGGCAGCAGCGCCGCTCTCATGGAGTAAAGTCATCACCCACTGCTGGCTCAGGTATGGAAGCATAGGCTCAGTGCTGCAGTCGCATAAACATTTTTTACTCTGCTGTCAAGTTTATAGTGCATTGCACTGTGTACAGAGGGGGAAACCAATTTATGTGTTTTGGGAGGGGACAGACGTGCAGGGCCCAGGGGTACCCTACAGATATGTGTGTGGGAGAGGGTACAGAGGGGGGAACAGATATATGTGGGGGGGAGCAGATATATATGTGGGGGGGACAGAGGGGGAACAGATGATATGTGTGTGGGGGGGACAGATGCGCAGGGGGGTACAGAGGGGGAACATATGTGTGTGTGGGGGGGGGGGCAGATGTACAGAGGGGGAACAGGTGTGTGTGTGTGTGTGTGTGTGTGTAGAGTGGGGGGACAGATGTGCAGGGGGGTACAGAGGGGGAACAGAAGTTGAGGGGTAGTACAGAGGGGGAACAGATGCGCAGGGGGTACAGAGGGGGAACAGATGTGTGTGTGTGGGGGTGACAGATATGTGTGCCTGGGGGGGTACAGAGGGCGAACAGACACGCAAGGGGGTACAGATATGTGTTAGTGTGGGGGGGACAGATGCCCAGGGGGTACAGAGGGGGAACAGATGTGTGTGTGGGGGGGACAGATGTGCAGGGGGTACAGAGGGGGAACAGAAGTTGCGGGGGAGTACAGAGGGGGAACAGATGCGCAGGGGGTACAGAGGGGGAACAGATGTGTGTGTGTGGGGGTGACAGATATGTGTGCCTGGGGGGGTACAGAGGGCGAACAGACACGCAAGGGGGTACAGATATGTGTTAGTGTGGGGGGGACAGATGCCCAGGGGGTACAGAGGGGGAACAGATGTGTGTGTGGGGGGGACAGATGTGCAGGGGGTACAGAGGGGGAACAGAAGTTGAGGGGTAGTACAGAGGGGGAACAGATGCGCAGGGGGTACAGAGGGGGAACAGATGTGTGTGTGTGGGGGTGACAGATATGTGTGCCTGGGGGGGTACAGAGGGCGAACAGACACGCAAGGGGGTACAGATATGTGTTAGTGTGGGGGGGACAGATGCCCAGGGGGTACAGAGGGGGAACAGATGTGTGTGTGGGGGGGACAGATGTGCAGGGGGTACAGAGGGGGAACAGAAGTTGCGGGGGAGTACAGAGGGGGAACAGATGCGCAGGGGGTACAGAGGGGGAATAGATATGTGTGTGGGGGGTGCAGAGGGGAACAGAGGTGCAGAGGGTAACAGGCATTTAGGGTGATACAGTGATGGGGTGATCTGAGGTGTGAAGGTTCAAGTTCACCTTTGTAAAAAAAAAATGCAGATCTTTTTGCAGGTACAAAAATGCATTTATTATTATTTTTAGTAGGAGCCTATAAAACATTGTCAGTGTATCTGTATGCTCTTACAGACAGGCAGTTACACAGTTAACCTGTCTGTATACTGCCCAAGCCTGTGGACCACGGCTGGCACGAGGGCACGAGGAAGCGAGCTGGTGCCATCCACTATTTGTCTTCAGGCCGGCTTCAGAGGCACAGGTGCAGACCTGTGGGCCACGGCTGAAGAAATAGGTGAAGAGGCGCCGCAAAATTTTCAGTGAGGGGCGGAGCCAATTGGGGGGGGGGGGGGGCAGAAAATTAGGTTTCGCCTAGGGTGTCAAAAATCCTTGCACCAGCCCTGTGTATTCTGCTACATCTTTGGTAAAAACCAAACTGCGTTTTTGAGGACAATAGTATAGTTCTGATCGTGATCAAGATACTAATCCGTACAGACACTATACTAGTTACGGTGGTGATCAGCAACTCAAGAAATAGAACTTTACATTGATCATTATAGTTTCTTTTAATGGGATCCTTTCGCAAAGCAAAATACCTCTGTGATTAAAGCTGAATTTCTGGGTTGACTGCTTGTTTAGTTTAGGAAAGTTTTCAAGTACCGGAATACTTATTCCTTGCAGCTTCACAGCTGGCTTCCCACTATGCATATGCAAGTTGGGCTGGGCTTGGTGAATGGTCCCACAGGTCCCAGAAGGGTGTGGGCAAAGGGGAGGGGGAACTTTGGCAATTCAAGCAGAAGTGGGAGCAGGTACCTATCAAAACTAGATACTTACTTCCCCCATATGTAGGGGGGTGGGGACGGGACATAAAGCAGAACTTTCCTTGTAGGGTGAAGGTTTGCTTTAAGTCTCCATCAAAGCAATTGTTCCTTGCCTCATTTGTTCAATAAGCCTCAGCCGAGGGAAGACAGGACATAAAGAAATGTCATGCTCTACCAGAATCCACAATACACTGGTTTAGTGAAAACCTGACTGATTCTCTTTAGGCATGATCCAAACACTCACCGCTCTGCAGAACATTGTCAATCCCCAAGCTTAATGTTCTGATTTTGCTTGCAAGTTGCTGTTTGAACTGTAATAAATGAGATGAAGATGTAAATATCTGTGTGCCATCCACTTGGAAGAGACAAGTCCTCACTGTGTGGGGGGAGCTGACTCACCTTCGTTATCACAACCTCTGCTGAAAGGTTTGATCCAGCATTAGACACACTCTTAATTTTGAGTCCGAGCTGACGATCTGTTTAAAAAATTTAGGAAAAAAAATTATATTTAGGTTTACAGAGCTAGACCCACACAAATAGAACATTACACATTTCAATGTGGTTATTCACAACATGTATCCCTTTGTCTAAGGGTGGCCATACACACTGAAGTCTGCTTCTACAATCCCTGTACAATTTTAAGTAAATTTGCCAAACCTATACAATTCCATACATTTTTATTCAATTCCACAAGCTTTTATTTCACATAGTTGTTGGTAGATCTATAGCAGTGGTCTCAAAACTGTGGTCCGGGGGTCAGATGTGGCCCTTTGCTTGCCTTTATCTGGCCATTGGGACACTACTCCACCAACTGACACCAATGATGGGGAACCATTCCCTCTACTTACACCATCAATGGGGCACTATTTCTCCCATTAAAACCAATGAAGGGGCACTGATGCCGGGGCATTTTCTACACCCACTAGCCACAGTCCAGACCCCCTAAAGTCGGAAGGACAGTAAATTGGCCCTTTGCTTTAGGCCCCTGATTTATAGTGTATGTATCAAGTTAAGGATAGTTAGAGACTGTATCCTAATAAAAGTTTAAATATATACTGATCAGCGTTAACATTATGACCAGTGACAGGTAAAGTAAATAACATTGAGTATCTTGTAACAATGGCACCTGAAAGTGGCTGGGATATATTGGGCAGCAAGTGAACATGTTGCCCCTAAAGTTAATGTGTTAAATGAAAAAAAAAATTGTAAGGATTTGAGTGACTTTGACAAGGGCCAAATTCTAATGGCTAGACAGCTGGGTCAGAGTAACTTCAAAATTGCAGATCTTGTGGGATGTTCCCAGTTTGCAGTGGTCAGGGCCCAAGTGATGCAGGGAAGGAAAACTGGCAAATCAGCGACATTGTCATGGGCGACTAAGGCTCATTGATGCACGTGGGAAGTGAAGGCTGGCCTGTGTATTCTGATTAAATAGAAGAGCTATTGTAGCCTGAATTGCTGAAAAATTAATGCTGGTTCTGATAGAAAGGTGTCGGAACACACTGTGCGTCACACTTTGTTGTGTATGGGGCTGCATAGCTGCAGACGAGTCAGGGTGTGTATGCTGACCCGTGTCCACAGCCAAAAGCACCTACAATGGGCAGCATCAGAAATGGACCATGGCGCAATGAAAGAAGGTGGCTTGGTTTGATGAATTCAAGAATGATTTGAGGAACACAACAATGAGTTTGATGTGTTGACGTGGCCTTCAAATTCTCCAGGTCTCAAACTAATCGAACATCTGTGGAATGTGCTGTAAAAAACAAGTCCGATCCATGGAGGCCTCACCTCACAACTTACAGGACTTAAAGGATCTGCTACTGTCAGCTTAGTTCCAGAAACCACAGCATGGTCACTCACATTTGAGAAGACATATAAAAGCATACAAGATCAAAATGAAGCAGTGGCATCAGCAGAGCCCTTTCCGACATTTCGTCCTAATAAGGCATCTTTTGGGGTGCTGGTCCGCTGCGTATTTATAGGTATAGAGACACCCCAAATGAGGGCCAGCTCCACAATTAGCAAAAAAACTTTAACAAGCCACTTCCTGTTAGTAAAGATGGCGCCCATGGCTTGCATCTCAAGCCCCACTCTGGTGTGTGGCTCATGCCTCAATAACAGGATGTGGAAAGTAATAATATGTATACTTCAGCCAGACCCCTCTGGCTGAAAATTGTGAATTATCCTTGTAACCATAAAATGTATATATAAAAAGACCGGTAACATATAAATGTATCGATCTGACCTGAACTTCTAAATAAAAATTAGAGTGTAATTCTAATGTGCCTTGGGACCACAACAAAATGGCGCCCGGACCTGGTGAGTGAGTCTAATATGAGCGCTGGTTGCAAAGCAGCGGGCCACATCTAGAGCCCAAGCCAAGCGTTACCACGGGCACAAAAATAAAACTCACAAATACGGCCCCTGGCTCATGTGCTATCCCAAACTGGGAAGCCTGGAGACGCGACTCCGGGATATATACATTTTATTGTTACAAGGATAATTCACAATTTTCAGCCAGAGAGGTCTGGCTGAAGTATACATATTATTACTTTCCACTTCCTGTGATTGAGGCATGAGCCACACACCAGAGTGAGGCTTGAGGTGCAAGCCATGGGCGCCATCTTTACTAACAGGAAGTGGCTTGTTAAAGTTTTTTTGCTAATTGCCATTTGGGGTATCTCTATACCTATAAATACGCAGTGGACACAGCGGACCAGCACCCCAGAAGATGCCTTATTAGGACGAAACGTCGGGAAGGGCTCTGCTGCTGCCACTGCGTCAATTTGATCTTATATGCTTTTATATGTCTTCTCAAATGTGAGTGACCATTTTATATTTTACAAATAAATGTTCTCATTTTAAACGGAATCACACTATGTGGGCCAATTTTTCTCCTTTTACCATATGATACATTGGGAGGATTTGTACATGAAGTATCATGGCTTAATCTATGGTGGATATTCATTGATGTCAATATTGTGAAACTTCTTTGCCTGGTCTATATTGGAAGCTGTGCTTGCTGTACTTCTCCCTGGGTGTGCTACACCAACAAGCTTGTTTGACCCATCAGGCGTACGCCTTGCTGGGTCCAACTCGTCTGGTAAGCCTTTGATCTTCACGGTGGTGGATTACCTGCAGACAACTATACATTTAAATCACTTTTAGCACTTTGGAATACTTGGACTTTTTATTTACTTAATCACCAATACATTTGGTTCATTGCCACTGATGGTGTTCTTAATGTTTTTGCAATGTTTTTTTAGAATATATATCATCTTTTCATATACAAATTTAACCATTTGAGCACCATAAGCACATTGAAATTTGGACTTCACAATCACTTGTTCACTTGCTTAATCTGCTTTTGCCATTCATGGTGTCCAATTCCATTTATAGTTATATTTATTATTGTTTATTCCACTATTTTGTATCATTTACCATTTAGTGAATCAAACCAATTCATTGGTTGTATCCATCCATTTCACCATGGAGGTTACATCTTGAGTTTTGGTCACACATACCATCACTTTGAGCGCCGCACTTTACCACTTCCACTTGCTCTTATATTACAGTATATCTGTTGTGCAGGCAGCTACCCCCATCTACATCTGACAGCGCGGTATTTACCCCCCCCCCTTTTTTTTTTCTATTCAGATACCACAGCATACCTTCAGAGATCTAGTGGCATCCATGCCTCAACTGGTTGTGGTGGTTATAATTTTACACACACACACACACACACACACACACACTCACAAAAGTGAGTACACCCCTCACATTTTGAAAATATTTTATATCTTTTCATGTGACAACACTGAAGAAATAACACTTTGTTACAATGTAAAGTAGTGAGTGTACAGCTTGTATAACAGTGTAAATTTGCTGTCCCCTCAAAATAACTCAACACACAGCCATTCATGTCTAAGCCGCTGGCAACAAAAGTGAGTACACCCCTAAGTGAAAATGTCCAAATTGGTTCCAAAGTGTCAATATTTTGTGTGGCCACCATTATTTTCCAGCACTGCCTTAACCCTCTTGGGTATGGAATTCACCAGAGCTTCATAGGTTGCCACTGAAGTTCTCTTCCACTGTGATGACATCACGAAGCTGTTGAATGTTAGAGACCTTGCGCTCCTCCCTCTTCCATTTAAGGGTTCCCCCAGGCTGACCCCCCACCCCTTCAACCTGTGCAGCAATGCTGGCAGCACTCATACGTCTATTTCCCAAAGACAAACTCTGGATATGACGCTGAGCATGTGCACTCAACTTCTTTGGGCGAACATGGCGAGGTCTGTTCTGAGTGGAACCTCTCCTGTTAAACCACTGTATGGTCTTGGCCACCATGCTGCAGCTCAGTTTCAGGGTCTTGGCAATCTTCCTATAGCCTAGGCCATCTTTATGTAGAGCATCAATTATTTTTTTCAGATCCTCAGTTTTTTTTGCCATGAGGTGCCATGTTGAACTTTCAGTGATTAATATGAGAGAGTGAGAGCGATAACTCTAAATTTAACACACCTGCTTCCCATTCACATCTGAGACCTTGTAATACTAACAAGTCACATGACACTGGTTGGGGGGGGGGGGTGAAGATGGCTAATTAGGCCAAATTTGGACATTTTTACTTAGGGGTGTACTCACTTTTATTGTCAGCGGTTTAGACATTAATGGCTGTGTGTTGAGTTATTTTGAGGGGACAGCAATTTTGAGGGGAAAGCTGTACACTCACTACTTTACATTGTAGCAAAGTGTCATTTCTTCAGTGTTGTCACATGAAAAGATATAATAAAATATTTACAAAAATGTGAGGGGTGTACTCACTTTTGTGAGATACTGTGTGTGTGTGTGTGTGTGTGTATATATATATATATATATATATTTTTATTATTATTATTATTATGTTTAAAAGACATATAAGCATAGACCTATGGAACATCAATCAATTTATCTGTATGTCGTAATACCTGGTATGTTCAGAACCGCCACCTGAACCTCGCACAGTGTTAGCATGTCAGTAAGGTTTGGTATGACCACTGTGATGTAACGTCCATAGATTCCCCCACATGGAAATGACCTAGTCTCTCCCGAGGACATTGAAGGTATGACAGCACAGCTGTAAGGCAAGAAACAAGGGCTGATTGCTGCAAACTACAAGCTAAAAGAACTATAGTAGAAGTGGAGTGGAGTGGAGTGGTAGAATGCTTGTTATATCTTGCCCCCGTAATCTGATTGGTTGCAACAAGCAGATTTTCTCTTTTCATACCAGCCATATACAGTAAACATACCTCCCAACTTTTTGAGATGGGAATGAGGGACACCTATCAGCAAAAGTATGCAGGCATAGGACACACCCCTTGTCACGCCCCCTTAAAGGAGAATTGCAGAAAAAAAACAAGTTTGTTTAAACCCACAAGTGCTTTTTTTTTACCACTACTATTCCTTTATATTGGCTTTTGGAATTTACAAATGCAGCAATTTAGAAATCAGATGAAAGGTTTAGCACTGGGAAAGACTTTTTGATAGATAAAAAGTGCATTTTATATACATCTATATAGATCAGACCAAAATGGGGGACAAATAAGGAGGAATGAGGGACATTGCTCCAAATCAGGGACAGTCCCTCCAAATCAGGGACAGTTGGGAGCTATGAGTAAATCACTTCCAGAGAGGGCTAATAAGAGTTTCTGTTGCCCATTCAGTTGGTTTCAAATTCCCCCATACTGCACTGGAAGTACAAAAACGGAGGCTGTGATTGGTTGTTTATGATATTTTGCTTTTGTTAATAAACAAGCATTTTTATTCTTTTCATATTGTGTAGTATCAGTAGCATTTATTTATAGTGGTCTCATAAACTTTAGAGTATATCCGCCACAAACTAGGCACAGTCTCTGTGACTTACTTACATTGGGTTATATATTCCATAGCCTTGTATGTCTTTGCCAACATGGATCTCGGCCCCCAGCAGCAGGCTTTGCTGTTTGTTTATCTGGTTGGTAATCGTGACGTTAACAATGAGGTAGCCACGCCTCAAGTCCACTGTCCACCATGGCTGGAACTCATAGGTAGTCTGGCTGCAGGACCCAGACACAAGGTTGGGATTGGTATTATTATCTATTGCCAGGTAAGCTTCCCCCCAGCCTTGATTGGAGCTGGACTGAAAGGCAAGACCCTGGAGAGCCACATTTGCAACTGGAAAAAAGAGCATCAATATGTATTCAGCCATTGTTTTATTTTCATTAAAATCAATTCATACATACAGTACGTAAATAAACAATTGCACATTCTGTTGTGCTTATCCATTGTGATTTCATTTTTTTTTTTTAAAAATATGAACCTTTGTTATGTAGTGTTCAGCATCCCCTGGGCTTACTAAGTGCTTGTGGGCTTAAAGTGAATCTGTGCACCAGCTAAGTAGATTGTAATGATTCTTAAAGTGTTTGTAAACCTCAGACATGAAATATTAACAAAGCATTTCGCTCTATATCAGGGGTCTCAAACTATGGCCCTCCTGTTATTCAGGAACTACAATTCCCATCATTGCCTAGTCATGTCTGTGAATGTCAGAGTTTTACAATGCCTTATGGGACATGTAGTACCACAACAGCTGGAGGGCCGTAGTTTGAAGATTCCTGCTCTATAGTGTTTACTTGATCCAATCCAGAGCCCTAAGTGTACGTTCTGTCCACTGCTTCGTTACTCCGCTATAAGCATAATGCCGCGTACACACGATCATTATTCACGGCGGTTGAAAAACCGCAGTGAATAATGTCATTAAAAACGGGGGAACAGCTTGTTCCCCACAGACGGTCGTTTTTCACGTCGCTTTTTCTCTTGTCGAGAAAAACGACCGTCTGTGGGCTCTGCGGCAGTGTTTCCCTATGGGAAAACTGCCGCCGAAAAAATGTCGGACAAAAACGACGAGAAAAATTAGAACATGTTCTAATTTTTCTCGTCGTTTTTAATGCCGTTTTTCTCGTCGAGAAAAACGACATAAAGCCCACAGACGATCGTTTTTCTCGTCGAAAGGAAAAAATGTCGTTTTTCTCTATGAGAAAAACGGCCGTGTATACGCGGCATAAGTCACTTCTGACAAGTTTTTCTGACACCAAGAGAAAAATGGTTCCAGGGGAGGGCACAACTTGTGAATGACAGCCTCAGCTCTGTTCCTGTGTCCTGTGTGAAGGGGGGTGCGTCCCTTCCCTCCAATCAGCTCTCAGAGCTCTCCTCACTGATGTAACTGCAGCTCTTTTAAAAGGATGTAGGAGAAAGAAGGTTGTAGATAAACAGGTAAAACTTATGTAGGAGGATTTGTTTATCTCTGTGTGTCACCTGAGGCCAGTCAATTCACTGGGTGTATGTAAGGGTTTACAACCACTTTAAGACGATGGTGTGTGTAAGGGATTCGGTGGCTGCACAGCCGCTAGATCGCTTCCATCTTACAGCCGACAGTTGGCTTGTCAGATTTCAGATGTCAGATTTCAGCCCCTTTCACACTAGCGGACCAATCGGATCTTAAAAACAGACAGGTGGACCCGATCTAACCCCCACAGTCTCCTCTATGGAGTGGTGGGTGTAAACGAATGTGTCAGTTTATACTCGCCAACATCTGATCTGATCCTAACTTTTTAAAAACAGACGTCGGGCAGATTGGATTAGATGGCAGTTGGGTGTAAATGGCCAGGCGGTCCGCTTGCATCCAACTGCCCATAGAGGAGAGCGGGCTGTGACTCTGTATGCTCTGCATAATAAGACCAGCCATCCAGACAGATTGCCCACCCCGTGTAGAAGGAGCCTTACACAGTGTGTTTAAAACACTCCAAAGCCACTGATGTCGTTTATATATTAAAGTAGTAAAAGGTTAAGGCTCCTTTCACACTTGTGGGACTTCAAAGTCGCATGAATTTTACTGCGATTTTGATGCGACTTGAAGCAATGCCTGTGTAATCCTGAGGTCTATGGACCTCAAGTCGCATCAAAGTTGGACCAAAGTAGTGCAGGGACTACTTTGAAGTCGCTGCGACTTGAAGATGCACAGATATGAATGGTATATTGGAAATCATGGGGTATGACTTGTCATGCAACTTTGCAGTCCCAAGTCGCAGGACAAGTCACACAAGTGTGAAAGGGGCTTTAAAGGTGTTCTCAACGAGAAGGAAAATGACAATTGGTGGAACTTAGTCATGTCAGGAAATGTCAGATTTTTTTTTTTTTCACAAAGTAAAAATCAGAGAGGGGCAAGGAAGTGGCTTTTCTGACTAATAAATATATTTATTTTGGTATTTTTTTGGTGTCTGTTAGGCAGGATCCTTACATTCAAAAGCTTAAAATTGAGGACAAATTCACTTTGAAAGAACTCGTCAGTACATTTTGTGACCTCAATGGTCCAACTTCTCTCGCTGGCACCAGCATCTTCTACCCAGCCTCTTGTAGGTGCAAGGCAGCAGCTGTCTTCATTGGCTTGTGTGGGGTGACATCACTCTTACACATGGGCTTGTATGGGATGACATCACTCTTACACATGGGCTGCTGTGGGATGACATCTGTCTTACACATGGGCTGGTATGGGGTGACATCACTCTTACACATGGGCTGGTGTGGGATGACATCATTCTTACACATGGGGTGACATCACTCTTACACATGGGCTGGTGTGGGGTGACATCACTCTTACACATGGGCTGGTATGGGATGACATCACTCTTACACATGGGCTGGTATGGGATGACATCAGTCTTACACATGGGCTGATATGGGATGACATCAGTCTTACACATGGGCTGGTATGGGATGACATCAGTCTTACACATGGGCTTCTGTGGGATGACATCTGTCTTACACATGGGCTGGTATGGGATAACATCACTCTTACACATGAGCTGGTATGGGATGACATCACTCTTAAACATGGGCTGGTATGGGATGGCATCACTCTTACACATGGGCTGGTATGGGATGACATCACTCTTACACATGGGCTGGTATGGGATGACATCACTCTTACACATGGGCTGGTGTGGGATGACATCACTCTTACACATGGGCTGGTGTGGGGTGACATCACTCTTACACATGGGCTGGTATGGGATAACATCACTCTTACACATGAGCTGGTATGGGGTGACATCACTCTTAAACATGGGCTGGTATGGGATGGCATCACTCTTACACATGGGCTGGTATGGGATGACATCACTCTTACACATGGGCTGGTGTGGGATGACATCTGTCTTACACATGGGATGAGATCACTCTTACACATGGGCTGGTGTGGGATGACATCATTCTTACACATGGGGTGACATCACTCTTACATATGGGCTGGAGTGGGGTGACATCACTCTTACACATGGGCTGGTGTGGGGTGACATCACTCTTACACATGGGCTGGTGTGGGGTGACATCACTCTTACACATGGGCTGGTATGGGGTGACATCACTCTTACACATGGGCTGGTATGGGGTGACATCACTCTTACACATGGGCTGGTATGGGGTGACATCACTCTTACACATGGGCTGGTATGGGGTGACATCACTCTTACACATGGGCTGGTATGGGGTGACATCACTCTTACACATGGGCTGGTATGGGGTGACATCACTCTTACACATGGTCTGGTATGGGATGACATCACTCTTACACATGGGCTGGTATGGGGTGACATCACTCTTACACATGGGCTGGTATGGGGTGACATCACTCTTACACATGGGCTGGTATGGGGTGACATCACTCTTACACATGGGCTGGTGTGGGGTGACATCACTCTTACACATGGGCTGGTATGGGATGACATCACTCTTACACATGGGCTGGTGTGGGATGACATCTGTCTTACACATGGGATGAGATCACTCTTACACATGGGCTGGTGTGGGATGACATCATTCTTACACATGGGGTGACATCACTCTTACATATGGGCTGGAGTGGGGTGACATCACTCTTACACATGGGCTGGTGTGGGGTGACATCACTCTTACACATGGGCTGGTATGGGGTGACATCACTCTTACACATGGGCTGGTATGGGGTGACATCACTCTTACACATGGGCTGGTATGGGGTGACATCACTCTTACACATGGGCTGGTATGGGGTGACATCACTCTTACACATGGGCTGGTATGGGGTGACATCACTCTTACACATGGGCTGGTATGGGGTGACATCACTCTTACACATGGGCTGGTATGGGGTGACATCACTCTTACACATGGTCTGGTATGGGATGACATCACTCTTACACATGGGCTGGTATGGGGTGACATCACTCTTACACATGGGCTGGTATGGGGTGACATCACTCTTACACATGGGCTGGTATGGGGTGACATCACTCTTACACATGGGCTGGTGTGGGGTGACATCACTCTTACACATGGGCTGGTGTGGGGTGACATCACTCTTACACATGGGCTGGTATGGGATGACATCACTCTTACACATGGGCTGGTATGGGATGACATCAGTCTTACACATGGGCTGATATGGGATGACATCAGTCTTACACATGGGCTGGTATGGGATGACATCAGTCTTACACATGGGCTTCTGTGGGATGACATCTGTCTTACACATGGGCTGGTATGGGATAACATCACTCTTACACATGAGCTGGTATGGGATGACATCACTCTTAAACATGGGCTGGTATGGGATGGCATCACTCTTACACATGGGCTGGTATGGGATGACATCACTCTTACACATGGGCTGGTATGGGATGACATCACTCTTACACATGGGCTGGTGTGGGATGACATCACTCTTACACATGGGCTGGTGTGGGGTGACATCACTCTTACACATGGGCTGGTATGGGATAACATCACTCTTACACATGAGCTGGTATGGGGTGACATCACTCTTAAACATGGGCTGGTATGGGATGGCATCACTCTTACACATGGGCTGGTATGGGATGACATCACTCTTACACATGGGCTGGTATGGGATGACATCACTCTTACACATGGGCTGGTGTGGGATGACATCTGTCTTACACATGGGATGAGATCACTCTTACACATGGGCTGGTGTTGGATGACATCACTCTTACACATGGGCTGGTGTGGGGGTGACATCACTCTTACACATGGGCTGGTGTGGGTTGACATCACTCTTACACATGGGCTGGTATGGGGGTGACATCACTCTTACACATGGGCTGGTATGGGATGACATCACTCTTACACATGGGCTGGTATGGGGTGACATCACTTTTACACATGGGCTGGTATGGGGTGACATCACTCTTACACATGGGCTGGTATGGGGTGACATCACTCTTACACATGGGCTTGTATGGGGTGACATCACTCTTACACATGGGCTGGTATGGGGTGACATCACTCTTACACATGGGCTGGTATGGGGTGACATCACTCTTACACATGGGCTGGTATGGGGTGACATCACTCTTACACATGGGCTGGTATGGGGTGACATCACTCTTACACATGGGCTGGTATGGGGTGACATCACTCTTACACATGGGCTGGTATGGGGTGACATCACTCTTACACATGGGCTGGTATGGGGTGACATCACTCTTACACATGGGCTGGTATGGGGTGACATCACTCTTACACATGGGCTGGTATGGGGTGACATCACTCTTACACATGGGCTGGTATGGGGTGACATCACTCTTACACATGGGCTGGTATGGTATGACATCACTCTTATACATGGGCTGGTATGGGGTGACATCACTCTTACACATGGGCTGGTATGGGATGACATCTGTCTTACACATGGGCTGGTATGGGGTGACATCAGTCTTACACATGGGCTGGTATGGGATGACATCACTCTTATACATGGGCTGGTATGGGGTGACATCACTCTTACACATGGGCTGGTATGGGATGACATCTGTCTTACACATGGGCTGGTATGGGATGACATCTGTCTTACACATGGGCTGGTATGGGATGACATCTGTCTTACACATGGGCTGGTATGGGGTGACATCACTCTTACACATGGGCTGGTATGGGATGACATCACTCTTACACATGGGCTGGTATGGGATGACATCACTCTTACACATGGGCTGGTATGGGATGACATCACTCTTACACATGGGCTGGTATGGGATGACATCACTCTTACACATGGGCTGGTATGGGGTGACATCACTCTTACACATGGGCTGGTATGGGGTGACATCACTCTTACACATGGGCTGGTATGGGATGACATCACTCTTACACATGGGCTGGTATGGGATGACATCACTCTTACACATGGGCTGGTATGGGATGACATCACTCTTACACATGGGCTGGTATGGGATGACATCACTCTTACACATGGGCTGGTATGGGGTGACATCACTCTTACACATGGGCTGGTATGGGGTGACATCACTCTTACACATGGGCTGGTATGGGGTGACATCACTCTTACACATGGGCTGGTATGGGATGACATCACTCTTACACATGGGCTGGTATGGGATGACATCACTCTTACACATGGGCTTCTGTGGGGTGACATCACTCTTACACATGGGCTGGTATGGGGTGACATCACTCTTACACATGGGCTGGTATGGGGTGACATCACTCTTACACATGGGCTGGTATGGGGTGTCATCACTCTTACACATGGGCTGGTATGGGATGACATCACTCTTACACATGGGCTTCTGTGGGGTGACATCACTCTTACACATGGGCTGGTATGGGGTGACATCACTCTTACACATGGGCTGGTGTGGGGTGACATCACTCTTACACATGGGCTGGTATGGGGGTGACATCACTCTTACACATGGGCTGGTATGGGATGACATCACTCTTACACATGGGCTGGTATGGGGTGACATCACTTTTACACATGGGCTGGTATGGGGTGACATCACTCTTACACATGGGCTGGTATGGGGTGACATCACTCTTACACATGGGCTTGTATGGGGTGACATCACTCTTACACATGGGCTGGTATGGGGTGACATCACTCTTACACATGGGCTGGTATGGGGTGACATCACTCTTACACATGGGCTGGTATGGGGTGACATCACTCTTACACATGGGCTGGTATGGGGTGACATCACTCTTACACATGGGCTGGTATGGGGTGACATCACTCTTACACATGGGCTGGTATGGGGTGACATCACTCTTACACATGGGCTGGTATGGGGTGACATCACTCTTACACATGGGCTGGTATGGGGTGACATCACTCTTACACATGGGCTGGTATGGGGTGACATCACTCTTACACATGGGCTGGTATGGGGTGACATCACTCTTACACATGGGCTGGTATGGGGTGACATCACTCTTACACATGGGCTGGTATGGTATGACATCACTCTTATACATGGGCTGGTATGGGGTGACATCACTCTTACACATGGGCTGGTATGGGATGACATCTGTCTTACACATGGGCTGGTATGGGGTGACATCAGTCTTACACATGGGCTGGTATGGGATGACATCACTCTTATACATGGGCTGGTATGGGGTGACATCACTCTTACACATGGGCTGGTATGGGATGACATCTGTCTTACACATGGGCTGGTATGGGATGACATCTGTCTTACACATGGGCTGGTATGGGATGACATCTGTCTTACACATGGGCTGGTATGGGGTGACATCACTCTTACACATGGGCTGGTATGGGATGACATCACTCTTACACATGGGCTGGTATGGGATGACATCACTCTTACACATGGGCTGGTATGGGATGACATCACTCTTACACATGGGCTGGTATGGGATGACATCACTCTTACACATGGGCTGGTATGGGGTGACATCACTCTTACACATGGGCTGGTATGGGGTGACATCACTCTTACACATGGGCTGGTATGGGATGACATCACTCTTACACATGGGCTGGTATG
Source organism: Rana muscosa (assembly GCA_029206835.1). Taxonomy (NCBI): domain Eukaryota; kingdom Metazoa; phylum Chordata; class Amphibia; order Anura; family Ranidae; genus Rana; species Rana muscosa. Next base: position 70,281,008 of record CM055125.1, read on the forward strand.
GGATGACATCACTCTTACACATGGGCTGGTATGGGATGACATCACTCTTACACATGGGCTGGTATGGGATGACATCACTCTTACACATGGGCTGGTATGGGGTGACATCACTCTTACACATGGGCTGGTATGGGGTGACATCACTCTTACACATGGGCTGGTATGGGGTGACATCACTCTTACACATGGGCTGGTATGGGATGACATCACTCTTACACATGGGCTGGTATGGGATGACATCACTCTTACACATGGGCTTCTGTGGGGTGACATCACTCTTACACATGGGCTGGTATGGGGTGACATCACTCTTACACATGGGCTGGTATGGGGTGACATCACTCTTACACATGGGCTGGTATGGGGTGTCATCACTCTTACACATGGGCTGGTATGGGATGACATCACTCTTACACATGGGCTTCTGTGGGGTGACATCACTCTTACACATGGGCTGGTATGGGGTGACATCACTCTTACACATGGGCTGGTATGGGGTGACATCACTCTTACACATGGGCTGGTATGGGGTGACATCACTCTTACACATGGGCTGGTATGGGGTGACATCACTCTTACACATGGGCTGGTATGGTGTGACATCACTCTTATACATGGGCTGGTATGGGGTGACATCACTCTTACACATGGGCTGGTATGGGATGACATCACTCTTACACATGGGCTGGTATGGGATGACATCTGTCTTACACATGGGCTGGTATGGGGTGACATCACTCTTACACATGGGCTGGTATGGGATGACATCACTCTTACACATGGGCTGGTATGGGATGACATCTGTCTTACACATGGGTTGGTATGGGGTGACATCACTCTTACACATGGGCTGGTATGGGATGACATCACTCTTACACATGGGCTGGTATGGGATGACATCACTCTTACACATGGGCTGGTATGGGATGACATCACTCTTACACATGGGCTGGTATGGGGTGACATCACTCTTACACATGGGCTGGTATGGGATGACATCACTCTTACACATGGGCTGGTATGGGATGACATCACTCTTACACATGGGCTTGTATGGGTTGACATCACTCTTACACATGGGCTGGTATGGGGTGACATCACTCTTACACATGGGCTGGTATGGGATGACATCACTCTTACACATGGGCTGGTATGGGATGACATCACTCTTACACATGGGCTGGTATGGGATGACATCACTCTTACACATGGGCTTGTATGGGTTGACATCACTCTTACACATGGGCTTGTATGGGTTGACATCACTCTTACACATGGGCTGGTATGGGGTGACATCACTCTTACACATGGGCTGGTATGGGGTGACATCACTCTTACACATGGGCTGGTATGGGGTGACATCACTCTTACACATGGGCTGGTATGGGATGACATCACTCTTACACATGGGCTTGTATGGGATGACATCACTCTTACACATGGGCTGGTATGGGGTGACATCACTCTTACACATGGGCTGGTATGGGGTGACATCACTCTTACACATGGGCTGGTATGGGGTGACATCACTCTTACACATGGGCTGGTATGGTATGACATCACTCTTATACATGGGCTGGTATGGGGTGACATCACTCTTACACATGGGCTGGTATGGGATGACATCTGTCTTACACATGGGCTGGTATGGGGTGACATCACTCTTACACATGGGCTGGTATGGGATGACATCACTCTTACACATGGGCTGGTATGGGATGACATCTGTCTTACACATGGGCTGGTATGGGGTGACATCACTCTTACACATGGGCTGGTATGGGATGACATCCCTCTTACACATGGGCTGGTATGGGATGACATCACTCTTACACATGGGCTGGTATGGGATGACATCACTCTTACACATGGGCTGGTATGGGATGACATCACTCTTACACATGGGCTGGTATGGGATGACATCACTCTTACACATGGGCTGGTATGGGGTGACATCACTCTTACACATGGGCTGGTATGAGATGACATCACTCTTACACATGGGCTGGTATGGGGTGACATCACTCTTACACATGGGCTGGTATGGGGTGACATCACTCTTACACATGGGCTGGTATGGGATGACATCACTCTTACACATGGGCTGGTATGGGGTGACATCACTCTTACACATGGGCTGGTATGGGGTGACATCACTCTTACACATGGGCTGGTATGGGATGACATCACTCTTACACATGGGCTGGTATGGGATGACATCACTCTTACACATGGGCTTGTATGGGTTGACATCACTCTTACACATGGGCTTGTATGGGTTGACATCACTCTTACACATGGGCTGGTATGGGTTGACATCACTCTTACACATGGGCTTGTATGGGTTGATATCACTCTTACACATGGGCTGGTATGGGATGACATCACTCTTACACATGGGCTGGTATGGGATGACATCACTCTTACACATGGGCTGGTATGGGATGACATCACTCTTACACATGGGCTTGTATGGGTTGACATCACTCTTACACATGGGCTTGTATGGGTTGACATCACTCTTACACATGGGCTGGTATGGTATGACATCACTCTTATACATGGGCTGGTATGGGATGACATCACTCTTACACATGGGCTGGTATGGGATGACATCACTCTTACACATGGGCTGGTATGGGGTGACATCACTCTTACACATGGGCTGGTATGGGGTGACATCACTCTTACACATAGGCTGGTATGGTATGACATCACTCTTATACATGGGCTGGTATGGGTTGACATCACTCTTACACATGGGCTTGTATGGGTTGACATCACTCTTACACATGGGCTGGTATGGGGTGACATCACTCTTACACATGGGCTGGTATGGGATGACATCACTCTTACACGTGGGCTGGTATGGGGTGACATCACTCTTACACATGGGCTGGTATGGGATGACATCACTCTTACACATGGGCTTGTATGGGATGACATCACTCTTACACATGGGCTGGTATGGGATGACATCACTCTTACACATGGGCTGGTATGGGGTGACATCTGTCTTACACATGGGCTGGTATGGGGTGACATCACTCTTACACATGGGCTGGTATGGGATGACATCACTCTTACACATGGGCTGGTATGGGATGACATCACTCTTACACATGGGCTGGTATGGGGTGACATCACTCTTACACATGGGCTGGTATGGGATGACATCACTCTTACACATGGGCTGGTATGGGGTGACATCACTCTTACACATGGGCTGGTATGGGGTGACATCACTCTTACACATGGGCTGGTATGGGATGACATCACTCTTACACATGGGCTTGTATGGGATGACATCACTCTTACACATGGGCTGGTATGGGATGACTACACTCTTACACATGGGCTGGTATGGGGTGACATCTGTCTTACACATGGGCTGGTATGGGGTGACATCACTCTTACACATGGGCTGGTATGGGATGACATCACTCTTACACATGGGCTGGTATGGGATGACATCACTCTTACACATGGGCTGGTATGGGGTGACATCACTCTTACACATGGGCTGGTATGGGATGACATCACTCTTACACATGGGCTGGTATGGGGTGACATCACTCTTACACATGGGCTGGTATGGGGTGACATCACTCTTACACATGGGCTGGTATGGGGTGACATCACTCTTACACATGGGCTGGTATGGGATGACATCACTCTTACACATGGGCTGGTATGGGGTGACATCACTCTTACACATGGGCTGGTATGGGATGACATCACTCTTACACATGGGCTTCTGTGGGGTGACATCACTCTTACACATGGGCTGGTATGGGGTGACATCACTCTTACACATGGGCTTCTGTGGGGTGACATCACTCTTACACATGGGCTGGTATGGGGTGACATCACTCTTACACATGGGCTGGTATGGGGTGACATCACTCTTACACATGGGCTGGTATGGGATGACATCACTCTTACACATGGGCTGGTATGGGGTGACATCACTCTTACACATGGGCTGGTATGGGATGACATCACTCTTACACATGGGCTGGTATGGGGTTACATCACTCTTACACATGGGCTGGTATGGGGTGACATCACTCTTACACATGGGCTGGTATGGGGTGACATCACTCTTACACATGGGCTGGTGTGGGATGACATCACTCTTACACATGGGCTGGTATGGGGTGACATCACTCTTACACATGGGCTGGTGTGGGATGACATCACTCTTACACATGGGCTGGTATGGGGTTACATCACTCTTACACATGGGCTGGTATGGGGTGACATCACTCTTACACATGGGCTGGTATGGGATGACATCACTCTTACACATGGGCTGGTATGGGATGACATCACTCTTACACATGGGCTGGTATGGGATGACATCACTCTTACACATGGGCTGGTATGGGGTGACATCACTCTTACACATGGGCTGGTGTGGGATGACATCACTCTTACACATGGGCTGGTATGGGGTTACATCACTCTTACACATGGGCTGGTATGGGGTGACATCACTCTTACACATGGGCTGGTATGGGATGACATCACTCTTACACATGGGCTGGTATGGGATGACATCACTCTTACACATGGGCTGGTATGGGGTTACATCACTCTTACACGTGCACAAGAGTGCAGTGATCCCGGCACACAGGAGCCAGAATGTAGAGTGCAGCTCAGTGTAGAAGACTGCGATCAGGCAGGTATGTTCCTTTTATAGCAGAAGAGATATTGCATGTCCCTTCTGCAATACACAGCCTGCTTGCTTGCCGTTTTTAAATGCAGGAGCTCCACTTTAATGGCAAAGCCTTTAAGTTTTAAGACAGTTTATTTATTTAAGATACAAAATACTGTTTAAACTACCATCACCTTTTTTTATCAAAGATTATAAAAAAAAAATATGTCTTTAGCTGGCCATACAATCTCCTTTATATCTACCATCAACTATGTAGTGCAAGGGGCCTGCCTGATTTGATTAAAACCAAATGACGATTATCGGTCTGTCCTCATATTACCTAGTTTTGGTAGAACCAAATGAGATTGTACAATTTTTTGCATAGTGTATGGCCAGCATTTGTTGTCTATTACAACCAAATCCTTTATTTGCTCGCCTTCGCTGAGCAATGGTGGTTGAAGTATGGTTACTATGACAACACATAAAGCTCTTTACATCTGTTTTCTTTCTATAGAAGAGATGTGTTTTGAATTTGGATATTCATGCAGATAAACACACACTGCTTTACTTACCTGCAGCCTCCACTCTTGTTTCATAGTTTACAGCTGTGAATTACAGAATAATACATCCTATTACTGATAGGTATATTGTATTAATTAATACGTACTGCTATTATTATAATTACTCTTTCTATAGTAGTAACATTTTCTATAGTGCTTTACACTCTGGGAAAATCACAAACATTTAGGGGAATAGAGAAAAAAACAAACATTTATACTCCCCTCCATGCTGTGGCATTGGTCTGATGTTGCAGCTGTCCCCTGCTGGCTCTAAGGCCAAGAACTGAGCGATCACAAGACTGCAGATCGCTCAGTTCTTTCAGGAACCATGAATCAGACTGAGTCAGGAGTGCAGTAAAAATCACACTATTTGGTAAAATGGTATAACCAGAGCAAACCTAGTCAAAACATAGCCAGAGTTCGGTAACCAGGACGGGTAGTCAGAACAAGCCAGAGAAACAGGAGTCCAGAGATCAACGAAGTCGGCAAACAGGATCAGGAACCAGAAGGGAAGTCAGCCAAGCAAACAGTCTTTCACAGGAAAACACAGTAGAGAGAGTCCAGATATGTTGACCAAGGCAAAGGCACAGAAGATCTGATCCAAGGAGTTTATATAACCAGCAGCTCTAGCGGATGAGCAGGAAATGAACACCAGGTGAGTCACTGTGGAAGGAAGAGTCTTTGGCAATTAACCATAAGCTGAGCACAGAGCTCTGAGAAGGAAGGGCTGAGCCCATCCCTGACAAGTTCTCGGTCTGCTCAGAGCCGAGAGTGGTGACTGTTAGGCTACTTTCACACTGAGGCACTGGATGCGCTGGCCGTATAGCGGCGCTATTTTTAGCGCCGCTATACCATTTTTTTTGCCGCGATTTGCGGGCGCTAGCGGTGGTATTTGAACCCCCGCTAGCGGCCGAAAAATGGTTAAAAACGCAGGCGTATTGGAGGCGCTACCCCATTGATTTCAATGGGCAGGGGCGCTATAGGAGCGCTATTTTTAGCGCTCCTATTGCGCCTCAAAGATGCGGCTTGCAGGAGTTTTTTGACCATCCTGCAAGTGCAACGCTCCAGTGTGAAAGCCCGCGGGCTTTCACATTGGATACTATTGAGCGGCTTTTTTGGGGCCCATTGCAGGAGCTATTTTTAGCGCAATAGCGCCTGCAAAGCGCCTCAGTGTGAAAGGGGCCTTAGTCACCGTCTCTCTACTCTGCCCCTCCAATGCTCATTGGAGTACCAGGCTGGGGAGGGCTCAGGAGCAGCCTGCTTTGGCTCTAAGCCATGCACTGAGAGGCTGAGCCAGCTGCTGGACAGGCATCTGGGTTGATCTTGACATTAGTGTCAGGATCCTTCCAGAGACTAGAGCGGCTCTGCAATGTCAGCCAACAGCGAGTGTTAGCCCGCTGTTCGCTGATTCTGGGTCACAGGAGAGCACAGGTAATTGCACTTCTGTGATCTAGAAGAGAAATAGAGCCAAACAAGTAGTTGACCTACTCCTGACCCATATTTGGCCTGCAGTTGACCTCCTTTTGACCTGCATTTCATCTGACTCAAGCTGTTTTTGAATTCCAATAGATTTGCATTGGGAAAGAAGCAGCTTTGACACATACAAAAGCTCACCAACACTGGACCTTATGCCAGTTCTAATGCCTGCTATCTTTACGTATTAAATCCTCCTGTTTTTTTAGTTTAACACATTGAGCACAATAAAGTAAACATAAATTTGAACTTTTCATTAATATACACTTGCAGTTTACAACTTGTAATGCTGCTGGCTCCTGCTGTCTCAGTGCTGCTTCCCTGAACTTCCGGTCTTCACAGAAAAGAATTAACATTGGACAACGCAGTCTCCAACCAGTCTGTTAGCTTGGAGAAGGGAGGGGAGAAGGAGGAGGTAGAGCTGGGCAGTGCCTTGTTATCCTAGGTTATTGGGCTGTGTTTCTATTGATGCACACAGCGTAGCAAGACATAATTTTAGTTCTGACATGCGATGGCTCCCTAGTATGCTGCAAGAGGAAGGAGCCATCCTAAAACAGAAAATGCAGCACAGCAGTCATGGCACCAGCTTAAACTGGAACATAGGCAAGGCTTAAAGAATAAAAAGATCCATGTGCTCAGTAATTAATTAAAGTGTTAGTGAACCCAAATATGTAAAGCACTGCCAGCCCCTCTATTATAGATAGGCGTACCACACTGTATAAGTCTTTTATAAAAACGAGGCATGCAAATACCTTTTTTAGAGCATTCTTCAGGCCGATCACGTGACTCGCGGCCGCTTTACATCTCCGATACATGGCTTCTGCAGAAGGGACCGAGACCTCCCTCTGACGTCAGCCGGGGAGGCCACATGGCTGCTGAGCCCCGCATGCAGTAGCCATGGAGACCGGCCAAGAGTCACGCGACCGGCCTGAAGATTACTCTAAAACTGTATTTACATGCCTCGTTTTTATAAAAGACTTATACAGTGTGCTATGCCTAACTATTATAGAGGGGCTGGCAGTGACCATTTATAAAATGTTATTTCTAATAATAGCGGCGGGGGGGCGGAGACAGAGACACAGAACACGGAGCTGACAGGCAGGAGGACAGAGCAGGGCTGCGGATGACAAAGGGACGTACGCTGACCACGGTGGTCAGGGCTCAGCAGCCCTGATAATCATGGTTAGCGCAGAGGGGGGATACAGGAAGTGACAGGATCAGCCAGGTTTTTTACAGTTTAGAGGGGTGCAGGTTAGACAGCACAAGTACTGTGTTGTTTAATCTGCTTTAAGGGAACATGATCTCTATTTTTTTAGGTTAACAAACCCTTTAAATCAGCTGCTGAAGGTGCTTAATTTCACTTTAATCAAACCAGTATTGGTTCCCTGTCCAAATCTGCTCTGGGTTATATAATAGGCATTGCTCTGCTTAGCATCAGTATACGAGAAGACAATAGGAAGGGTATAAAGTGGGGACAAAAGGGAGGAGAGCTACAGTCAGGTCCATAAATATTGGGATATTGACACAATTCTAACCTTTTTGGCTCTATACACCACCACAATGGATTTGAAAAGAAACGAACAAGATGTGCTTTAACTGCAGACTTTCAGCTTTAATATGAGGGTATTTACATCCAAATCAGGTGAACGGTGTAGGAATTACAACAGTTTGTATATGCACCTCCCACTTTTTAAGGGACCATAAGTAATGGGACAGATTAACAATCATAAATCAAACTTTCACCTTTTAATACTTGGTTGCAAATCCTTTGCAGTGAATTACAGCCTGAAGTCTGGAATGCATAGACATCACTAGACGCTGGGTTTCATCCCTGGTGATGCTCTGCCAGGCCTCTACTGCAACTGTCTTCAGTTCCTGCTTGTTCTTGGGGCATTTTCCCTTCAGTTTTATCTTCAGCAATTGAAATGCATTTTAATCGGATTCAGGTCAGGTGATTGACTTGGCCATTGCATAACATTCCACTTCTTTCCCTTAAAAAACTCTTTGGTTGCTTTCGCAGTATGCTTCGGGTCATTGTCCATCTGCACTGTGAAGCGCCGTCCAATGAGTTCTGAAGCATTTGGCTGAATATGAGCCGATAATATTGTCCGAAACACTTCAGAATTCATCCTGCTGCTTTTGTCAGCAGTCACATCATCAATAAATACAAGAGAACCAGTTCCATTGGCAGCCATACATGCCCACGCCATGACACTACCACCACCATGCTTCACTGATGAGGTGGAATGCTTTGGATCATGAGCAGTTCCTTTCCTTCTCCATACTCTTCTCTTCCCATCACTCTGGTACAGATTGATCTTGGTTTCATCTGTCCATAGGATGTTGTTCCAGAACTGTGAAGGCTTTTTTAGATGTTGTTTGGCAAACTCTAATCTGGACTTCCTGTTTTTGAGGCTCACCAATGGTTTACATCTTGTGGTGAACCCTCTGTATTCACTCTGGTGAAGTCTTCTCTTGATTGTTGACTTTGACACACATACACCTACCTCCTGGAGAGTGTTCTTGATCTGGCCAACTGTTGTGAAGGGTGTTTTCTTCACCAGGGAAAGAATTCTTCGGTCATCCACCACAGTTGTTTTCCGTGTTCTTCCGGGTCTCTTGGTGTTGCTGAGCTCACCGGTGCGTTCTTTCTTTTTAAGGATGTTCCAAACAGTTGATTTGGCCACACCTAATGTTTTTGCTATCTCTCTGATGGATTTGTTTTGTTTTTTCAGCCTAATGATGGCTTGCTTCACTGATAGTGACAGCTCTTTGGATCTCATATTGAGAGTTGACAGCAACAGATTCCAAATGCAAATAGCACACTTCAAATGAACTCTGGACCTTTTATCTGCTCCTTGTAAATGGGATAATGAGGGAATAACACACACCTGGCCATGGAACAGCTAAGCAGCCAATTGTCCCATTACTTTTGGTGTTGTAATTCCTACACCGTTCACCTGATTTGAATGTAAATACCCTCAAATTAAAGCTGAAAGTCTGCAGTTAAAGCACATCTTGTTCGTTTCATTTCAAATCCATTGTGGTGGTGTATAGAGCCAAAAAGATTAGAATTGTGTTGATGTCCCAATTTTTATGGACCTGACTGTAGCTTTAAAACCTGCTGCATTGCTGGTTCTCTGCTACGATGTTGGGCCCGAGTTCTGACACACCCTTCCCAACCCTCTCTGACGAATAGGGATGTACATGAGGTGGGGGGCACAGCTATGACAAAGAGCCCAGATTCAGGGGATTCTGGGGGATGATAAAAAGGGTATGTAAGTAACGCTTTTACTTTTCAATATTTTTATTGAAGTAACAATGTCATGTAAGGCACAATCAATGAACAATAATGGAAAAAGAGGTGAAATTGAGCACCAACACAGAGTGCCTTTCCTTCAAAATGTTCATAAACACAAGAGCCTTGAATTAAACAGAGAAATCTCAACATGAGGTGTGTTTGGTGGGAATACCAATAAAAATGACCATACAACATGAAAAATGCAAGACATAAACTGTAGAGTCTAGAAATATATCTCCGATCATCTAGGGACCGTTTCCATATTGTCCTAGTAAGCTACTTTGACATGTAATATTAGGAATGACTATATCACAGGGTAAAAGAAATATGGCGTAAGGAACAAGGGAAATGGGGAAGGGTGGGAGTAGGAGGGGGAAGAAGTCAGTAAAGAGGGAACTCCTGTGCATATTTCTACTAATATCATCAGCATAGAACTCCAAGTTCTGTCAAAGCATCTTGCAGTTATCAACAAAAGCCAAACCAGCAAAAATATAGGAGAAAAAAAAAAAAGGAGTAGATTGAGGAAAGGGAAGAGAGAGAGAGAGAGAGAGAGAGAGAGAGAGAAAGATTAACTGAACGATTTAACTTGACAGCTAAAAACCAGCATATAAAAACTTCAGTTTAGCCGCGTTTACATGCCGGGTTTAGTCGCGTTTAGTCGCATTTGCGTCTAGAAGCGTTTGGAAAACATTTTTTTTTGTTGTTAAAATTAAGCCGCGTTTAGCCGCGTTTGGCACTTGAAATGCCTCTAAGCACAGCTTCTGAATGCATTTTTTTGGGTTCCAAAAAAAAGCCTCTAAACTCAACTGCCTAGAAACAACTATAAACGACCCTGTGTACATGTACTGGTAAGATAACATAGAGGAGAGTTCAGGAGCAGTTGAAATGAAAAAAATGCCCAACTGTCCGTTTACCAGCAGCAGTGTACATGAGGGCTAAGAAGAAGAAGAAGAAAGAAGGTCAGCCAGAGGTGTTTTAAGGTGTAGATAAATATCGTTTCCATGGATACCATGTCGAATCAAATTTCCTAGTAGAATTGCAAAGGATACAGGTAAGTCTATCATTAACCATGATCCAGTTAAGTTTATTCTTCACGTAGTCAAGGGGAACCATCGACTGCTTCCAATATTTAGCAATAGTTATTCTAGCTGCCAAGAACATATATGTAATTCGTTTTGTCGATTTTTTGGGGACCTCATCAGGAAACTTTTGAAAAATCTCTGGTTCCGGGGGTCTATGTATATTAACTCCCATCACAAAATACACCAGGTTAAATATTCAAATCCAAAATCTAGTGACTACAGGGCACTGCCACCAAACATGAAACATTGTACCCATCTGGCCACAACGTCTAAAGCAGGGGGTGATGCAGACAGATGCATTCTTGCGACTCTGGTCGGGACCAAATACCAACTGTGGGGGGGTTAGCTCGGCAGCGGGTGTGTGTGATCCCCTGGATGGGCTCCCCACACAAAAACAGGCCCAGCAGACGGAGGTTGTGGTTTTCAAGATCAAAAAGGTGCGGTTTATTTCTCTATTTACAGTGACAAAAAACACAGCAAAGCCAAAAGAAACATAAACAAAATAAACCCTGGTCAGCTTGACCTCTGACTAAACATGCAGGTTTCCTAACTAACAACTGGGATCAGCCTGGTGCTGTCCTAGTCCCTAAGTCCCTGGTTTAGTAAATGTCCAAACAAATAGCCACACAGGCTTTGTCTCACCGCACAGGGGTTCACTCTCCCTAGACAGTCCACACAGGTCTGGGTCCAGGCATGAGCAAACACCTAATGAACCTGGGAGTTTTTATAGAGGCCTTAAACGAGCTGACAAGCTTCAGCTGGTCTCATCAACTCCCTGCCTGCACGACGCCCAGCCCTCTCCCTAGAGGTATGAATCATCCATGAGCCCACTAGCCTCAGCTGGGCTTCATCAACTCTCTCCCTAGTTGTATAAGTCGGCATAAAGCCTGAATCTGGGAGAAATATACCTACCCCCCTGGATGCAACCAGGTGACTTTACCTTCCTGCTGTCACATACCCCCCCTCTTGTTTTAACCTTGGGGTTGGAACACCAGCAATCAGGCATTCATGTACTCGAGACAAAGCATCCACATTCCCCATTTGAACGCCAGGGCGATGCTTTACTGTGAAGTTGAATTCCTGTAGGGCCAGGAACCACCTATTCACTCTTCTATTTGTCTCCTTGTTTTGAGCCATCCACTTTAACGGAGCGTGATCCGTAACCATGTCAAAGTGCCTACCTAGCAGATAGTACCAAAGGGAATCTAGAGCCCACTTCACCGCTAAACACTCCTTTTCAACCGTGGCGTAATTTACCTCATGGGACTTCAACTTCCTGCTGAGGTAAATGACTGGGTGCTCTTCCCCGTTCCAGACCTGGGACAATACTGCTCCTAACCCCACATCTGACGCATCACTTTGTACGACAAAGTCTTTAGAGAAGTCGGGTGAGTACAACACTGGCTGGCTACATAAGGCTTGTTTCAAGAATTGGAATGCTACCTCAGCCTCGGGGGTCCATTTAATCATGACCGACCCTTTCCCTTTCGTCAGGTTGGTTAGGGGCACAGCCTTAGAAGCAAAGTGGGGAATGAAGCGCCGATAATACCCCGCTATTCCCAGAAAGGCTCGTACCTGCTTCTTGCTGTTGGGACGTGGCCAACTCTGGATGGCCTCGACTTTGTTGAGTTGGGGTTTTATTACTCCCCTCCCAATGGTGTACCCAAGATATTTGGCCTCCTCCTGCCCAATGGTACACTTCTTGGGGTTAGCCGTAAACCCCGCTTCCCGGATAGAGTCTAGGACTGCTTGCACTTTTGGCAGATGTGAGGCCCAATCTGTGCTATGGACAATTACGTCATCCAGGTAAGCCGCAGCATACTTCCGGTGGGGCCTCAGTATCTGGTCCATTTTCCGCTGGAATGTGGCGGGCGCATTCTGTAACCGGAACGGCATTCTCTTATATTGGAACGCCCCGTCTGGGGTTACAAATGCGGTTTTCTCTTTGGCCGACTTGGCCAGGGGAATTTGCCAATACCCTTTTGTGAGGTCAAGAGTCGTCATGTATCGGGCTGTTCCCAGCCGGTCGATCAACTCATCTATACGTGGCATGGGGTAGGTGTCAAATTTTGTAACTTTGTTCAACTGACGAAAATCGTTACAAAATCGCCAGCTCCCATCCGGTTTAGGCACCAGCACAATGGGACTAGACCAATCACTTTGGGACTCCTCTATGACCCCTAAGTTCAGAATTTTCTGTACTTCCTCCCGTATTGCCTCCCGTCGGGCCTCTGGGATCCGATAGGGTTTTAACTTCACCCTTTCACCGGGCGGGGTAATAATATCATGCTCTACCCCAGATGTTTGTCCCGGCAGCTCAGAGAACACCTCCTTGTTGCGAAGCACAAACTCCTTAACCTCCTGTTGTTGGGGTTGTGACAAGGTGGCTGCTATTCCAACCTCCGGAATCACGCAACCAGTTTGAGCTGGTGACCAAGTTTCTGCGACTAGGGACTCTCTATCCCTCCAGGCTTTCAACAGATTAACGTGATAGATCTGTTCGGGCTTTCGCCTTCCTGGTTGTCTGACCTTGTAATTCACTTCGCTCACTTTTTCCATTATCTCATAGGGGCCTTGCCATTTGGCAAGGAATTTACTTTCAACCGTAGGGACAAGTACCAATATCCTATCCCCCGGGGAAAAGGTACGGGTCTTGGCTCCACGGTTGTACACTCTCTGCTGTGCCAACTGCGCTTGGGCCAAATGTTCCTTCACGATGGGCATTACCTGTGCAATTCGATCTTGCATCAGGGCGACATGCTCAATCACACTCCTGTGGGGAGAACTCTCACTTTCCCAAGTTTCCTTGGCAATATCCAACAGCCCTCTTGGGTGTCTCCCATACAGTAACTCAAAGGGGGAGAATCCCGTAGAGGATTGGGGCACCTCCCTAATAGCAAACATCAAATAAGGAAGTAGACAGTCCCAATCCTTTCCATCTCTATCCACCACTTTCTTCAACATTTGTTTTAGGGTTTTGTTGAATCTTTCAACCAGCCCATCGGTTTGGGGGTGATACACAGATGTACGCAATTGCGTCACTTTGAACAATTTACACAGCTCTTTCATAACCCGGGACATAAAGGGTGTACCTTTGGTCCGTAAGCAGTTCTTTACAAATACCCACCCGGCTAAAAACAAGAGATAGCTCTTTGGCTATGGTTTTGGCCGAGGTATTTCTGAGAGGGATCGCTTCTGGATAACGGGTGACATAGTCCATTATAACCAATATGTACTGGTGCCCCCTAGCGGACTTGATTATAGGACCTACCAAATCCATTGCGATTCTCTCAAACAGGACCTCAATGATGGGTAGAGGGACCAGCGGGCTACCTCAATGTGGCATCGGGGCCAACCTCTGACACACAGGGCAGGAGGAACAATAATTTTCTATGTCCTTCATCACCCCAGGCCAATAGAATCTCTGTAATACCCTCTCTCGGGTTTTCTCTGTCCCCAGATGACCTCCAAGAATGTGCCCATGGGCCAACTCCAACACCAACTTCCTGTAAGGTTTGGGCACCACAAGCTGCTCAACGGTTTCTTCTGCCCTTTTTGCCACCCGATACAGTAGGTCCTTCTCTACGCTGAAGTATGGGTAAGTGCAGGTATTATCTGGGTTCACTAACTCGCCATCTATTTCCACTACGTTTTCCCGTGCCTTTATTAGGGCGGGGTCTTTTAACTGTTCTGTGGCAAAATTTTCCCTGTGAACCTCAAGATCAGAAAACTCCACAGACGGTAGGTTTTCGTCTGAGGAGGTGGGCTCCTCTCCAGTTTCTTGAGTCTCCCCTGCCAATACTGACAAGGGAAATTCTGGAGAGTCCTCACCACTCTCAGAGGAGTTCTGGCTATCACATTCCTGGTACATAGGGGCACCAGTGGGGGGCTCAGGATCATCCCACAGTTCCCAGAACTTCGGAAAATCCCTTCCCACAATGGCATCATGCGGTAATTGAGATACTAACCCCACTGGATGAGAGAGGGTACCTTTGGGGGTCTCGAAACACACTGTAGTCACTGGATACTCTCGGGTGTCCCCATGCACACAAATAACAGCTACCTTGCTATTCCCAGAGACCTCTGTTTTAACTAATTCAGCCTTTATCAGGGTCACAAGGCTACCTGAATCCAGCAATACCACAACATTTCTACCATTAATACACATTTTGCATAAATGTTTCTCAGTTCCCCGAATGGCAGTGCATGCGACTGTCGCACACAGCGACTGACGTCGGTCCGTCAGAAAGTCACATTGCATGGGTTCCTCCACAACCGGGCAATTTGCTGCAATATGTCCCGCTTGCCGGCAGCGGTAGCAAACAATCCTTTTGGCTGCCTCTTGAGCCCCTGACTTCCCAGGCTGTTCTCGCCAAACTTTGGGTAGAGCTCCCACCCTCTCACTCTCTCCACCCTCACCCCTTGGAATCCTCTTATCCGCCCCTGGGGATGGTCTGGTCTTAGGGTGGAAAGTCCGAGAGTCTCTGGAAGAGGCCGTCAGGTTCTCTGTAGCCAAGTATTTCTCTACACGATCCACAAGACCACCGGCCGTCTCTGGGTCTCCATGGCTTACCCACTTTTGGATGGCAGTAGGAAGAGCTCTCAAAAACCGATCCATTACAACACGTTCCACAATCTCTGGTGCGGACAAAGTCTCTGGCTGTAGCCACTTCCTGCTCAGGTGAATGAGATCATACATTTGAGACCTGGGGGGTTTTCCAAGCTGGAAAGTCCAGTTATGCACACGCTGAGCCCGGACAGCCAGGGTGACACCCAGCCTTGCCAATATTTCAGCTTTTAGCATCACATAGTCTTTTGCTTGGTCAGGCTCTAGGTCATAGTAAGCCTTCTGCGATTCACCAGTTAACAGAGGAGCCACCAGTCCAGCCCACTGCTCCTCAGGCCACTTTTCTCTTTCAGCAGTCCTTTCAAATGTGGTCAAAAATACCTCTGGATCATCCTCTCCAGTCATTTTTGTCAATAAACGACTCACCCCAAAGGACGCGGTATTAGTGGGACGGCTTTCCTCACTGGTCTGCGGACGTTGCTGCATTACTGCTTCCATTTGTTGTAGTCTCTGCTCTTGCTTCTGTAACAGGTCTATGAAGCGGGCCTCAGATTGCTGCTGGGCTGCAAGGCTCTGTTGATGAGCTTGCTGCTGGGCTGCGAAGCTCTGTTGTTGAGCTGCAAGGCTCTTTTGCAAACCTGCATTTGTCTGCTGTTGATTGGCATTTGCTAGAGCCAGCTGTTTCAGTATCTCCTCCATGCTGGCTTAAAAAAAAACTGCCACTGGTTCTCCACCAACTGTGGGGGGGTTAGCTCGGCAGCGGGTGTGTGTGATCCCCTGGATGGGCTCCCCACACAAAAACAGGCCCAGCAGACGGAGGTTGTGGTTTTCAAGATCAAAAAGGTGCGGTTTATTTCTCTATTTACAGTGACAAAAAACACAGCAAAGCAAAAAGAAACATAAACAAAATAAACCCTGGTCAGCTTGACCTCTGACTAAACATGCAGGTTTCCTAACTAACAACTGGGATCAGCCTGGTGCTGTCCTAGTCCCTAAGTCCCTGGTTTAGTAAATGTCCAAACAAATAGCCACACAGGCTTTGTCTCACCGCACAGGGGTTCACTCTCCCTAGACAGTCCACACAGGTCTGGGTCCAGGCATGAGCAAACACCTAATGAACCTGGGAGTTTTTATAGAGGCCTTAAACGAGCTGACAAGCTTCAGCTGGTCTCATCAACTCCCTGCCTGCACGACGCCCAGCCCTCTCCCTAGAGGTATGAATCATCCATGAGCCCACTAGCCTCAGCTGGGCTTCATCAACTCTCTCCCTAGTTGTATAAGTCGGCATAAAGCCTGAATCTGGGAGAAATATACCTACCCCCCTGGATGCAACCAGGTGACTTTACCTTCCTGCTGTCACACAACGTAGAAGTGTTTTATAGTTTGCTTAAATTAGTGTTGTATTAATAGATATTTTGGATAAAGCATAGGCAATATCTTGCCAATCAGATTAAAAACAAATGTGGTATTGAAATTCCGTTCCCATTGAATCATGTAAGGGAGCTTAGCAATCGGCTCTGTAAGGGTAGCATATACCAGTGTTTCTCAACTCCAGTCCTCAAGGCGCCCCAACAGGTCATGTTTTCAGGCTTTCCATTATTTTGCACAGGTGATTTGATCAGTTTCACTGCCTTAGTAATTACCACAGCCGTTTCATCTGGGGGAAATCCTGAAAACAGGACCTGTTGGTGCGCCTTGAGGACTGGAGTTGAGAAACACTGGCATATACCATAGATACCCGTCCCTGTAAGAGGCCCTTCGTTTGACAAGATAATTCAAAATTTGTAAGTGGGGGGGGTCCATCTAACAGGTTAAGTTTAGATCGTACAAAAAAAAAAAGCTGATTATACCTTAATAATTCACCAGAGGGCATCTGTAATGTAAGTAACGCTTTTAGATGATGTGTACTTGTACCCTTAATACCCTAAGCCTGGTACACAATATACATTTTTTATTTTCATTCAACCCAGCGGACTGAACCAAAAACTTTTACTGTACTAATACCTGCCATAGATGTAGCAGATTTCTTTCCTTTCTTTTCATGGGATACAGGAAATTAATTTGCCCGATTCCCCTATCAACAAAGACAGTGTTGACTCAGGATTCCCTCTCGCTGCCATTGTGTTCCCCTGGCGGAAAGGGGGGGGGGTTGTTGGTGGTGGGGTAACAAGGGAAGCCGTCGCCGCTGGGCAAAGACAGTGATTATTACCACTAGCGATAATCGCATGTAAAATACGGCAGGCTGGTTGTAACCGAGATGATTTATTGATCAACTTGGGTACATTCAGGCTGCCCATACATTGTTCAAATCTTGGCTGGTTTAGCAGGCTTTAAACCGTCTATGGCTGGCTTAACATCAAGTGATGTTAGTATAACAATCTCCCCTGCTGTACTATTGTGTTCTGACAGGAGAACCCTGGCCAGCGCACACCGGTCATTAGATGCTGGTTTTCCAGATTTTTGTGCGACCGGCTTCTGTCAGACAGGGAGCTGTACACTTGGGCAGAAAGTCGGACAGTTTTTGCCGAACCAACCATTTTGTGAAGATTTTCGGCCCATGTATACCCGGCACTACCCTCTTCATCTGTTCCTTTTCAAGCACTCCATTATATTGTGTACAGACGACCCGCAGGGATTTCCTTCACACAGTACACAGATCCACAGAGAGGAACTATAATCTACATCACATCAAGGCAGATAAGGTTGAATGATCTACAATACCTCTGTTATCTCAAACTTTTCTTCTATTGATGCTGATAAAGCCACAAGCCCAGGGATATATAGAGTGCATAAAACATCCATTGGCTTGTGGTTCTATCTGCATTTACAAAACAATACATAAATTGTGAGTACTGGATTGATTTCAACACTCATGTGAAATAATACCTTTATGTACAATATATATTGTGGTTTACTTACCTAGCAACAGAAAGCAGAAGAGGATTGATGTGTAAGTCAACGACATGCTTCCCAGTTGTGGGATATAATGTAGAGTTCTTTTCGCCTGTGTCCTCCCAATACTCTAGGCTGATTTGCATTACAAATCAGAGCGAACCTAAAATACACAGCATTTCCTTATACCTTACAGCTGAACTCAAGGCATGTCGTTTAAATAAAAACTGTATCACTCAATAGCCACAAAGGATGTGCAATCACTTTGTGTGCACCAAATACATTTACAAACCTAGATAATACATTGAATGTGAAATGAAGGGGGCGATAGTGTTAATTAAATGTGATCATCCAAAAATAAATATTAAAAAAATAACAACAACCAACTTACTGCATATTGACCACTTTTTAAATAAATCAGTTGCATGATATCTGGTGAGTGTGTAGTGATTTTACCGGTCACAGTCGTGTTCACAAAATTGCATACACTGGCAGAAATTGCGAAATGTTGGCATTAATATTGAAAATATGACTGATCATGCCAAAAAACTGTCTTTTATTTAACGATAGCAATCACATCAGCACCCCCGCTGTGCAGCAGGCGCGCACCTGCTATCCAGCATAAAGCAGCTGACGTACAGCTACAACAGCTCGCAGTATAATGACGGCGGCTGGTCGGCAAACGGTTAAAAACAACCACGCCGTCTTTTTGGAGAGCAGCCTGTATTTCTCCTGCGGTTACCTGTGGGTTTTTCTTTATATCCTGAGCAATTCTTCTGCCAGTTCTGGCTGCAATCTTTCTTGGTCTACCTGACCTTGGCTTGGTATCAAAAGAGCCCATAATTTTCCACTTCTTAATAAGTGATTAAACAGTACTGACTGGCATAGTCAAGGCTTTGTATATCCTTTTATATCCTTTTCCATCTTTCTAAAGTTTCTTTACCTTGTTATGCAGGTCTTTTGACTGTTCTTTTCTACCTCCTCATGGCTCAGTGTCTAGCCTGCTTAGTGCATCCATGTGAGAGCTGACAAACTCATTGACTATTTATACACAGACACTAACTGTGATTTAAAAAGCCACAAATATGGGAAATTAACCATTTTAATCTGTGTCTGTGCCACCTTCTGTGTCTGTACCAAGGCCAAATATTCCAGAGTATGTAAACTTTTTTCAGGGTCATTTGGGTGATTTCTGTTATCATTATGATTTTAAAAAAGATCCAAAAAACGATGTGATAATAAATGGCTTCATGTGATTGCTATCCTTAAATAAAAGACAGTTTTTTTGGCATGATCAGTCATATTTTCAATATTAATGCCAAAATTTCACAATTTCTGCCAGGGTATGCAAACCTTTGAGCACGACTGTAAATTCATCAATTCAACCAGCTTAAATCTTCTTTTCCACTTCAATCCCGTGAAAAAAAAAAACACCCATGTCGGGGAAATCACTAAACACTCACCAAATATCATGCAACCGCTTTATTTAAAAAGTGGTCAATATGCAGTAAGTTGATTCTCCACTTTGTTTCAAGATAAGCCCAGCTCCTAATAGTGTTTACCATAAAGTTGAATCCACTTCAATTGCACATTTATGGGTGCCAAACTGACACTAATATAGCCCGCAGTATGTATATTACCAAGCACTGCTGCTCTGCCATGTCCTGGACATGGCTTGTGTTCCAAGAACCAGAAATTACAGGACCAAAATTGACGTATTGGAAGCTCTGCCTCAACGTGCTTCGTCACACTGACGTCATTAGGAGGACTGTGTCTAATGGGAATTGGTGTTACTAACTTGTTTTACGTTTTAAAAACCGTATATGATTGGTTTATTTTATATATTATTGATATTTGCATTAGTATTTGTTTGTATTTGATCATACACAGTCATTGGTACTTTATTTGCATTTTTTTAAACATATTTATTTATTTTTGGATGATAACATTTAATTACCACTAGCGCCCCCTTCATTTTACAAAAATGTTTGCAAGTGTTATTTTACACTTTATTGGGTAGCAGCAGTTTTACACACTGATTTCCATGTGCACAGATTTTATTCACATTTTTTACCAGATAATACCTTGTAAAAGTAGAAGTGACATCATCATTGTGCTGTACACGGTCTGTGCAGAGAGCAGAGCTGTGGAAGGGGCCCATCAGGCTCCACCCACCACAGGCTGCCTGCAGAAAACGACAGGAGGGGGCGGAGACAAGACCAGTCTCCCTGCACAAGGAGAGAGAGCAGTAGTGAGCGGTTTTTATTACAGGAAGCTCCTGTACAGAGGCAAAGTGTCACACTGGATTACTGCACAGATGTGGAAGGAATACATAAAGCACACCAAGATTCAAGGAAGAATACACATGGTGAATGTATTTAGATAATATGAACTTATCCCGGAGTTCAGCTTTAAAGCGGGGTTCCACCCGCAATTTTTTTTTTTTAAAGTCAGCAGCTACAAATACTGTAGCTGCTGACTTTTAATAAGGACACTTACCTGTCCTAGGCGCCCGCGAAGTCGGCCCCCGAGGCCGATCGCTCGATCGCGGGAGGTCCCCGCGCTGCCATCCTCACTAAGGGAAACAGGCAGTGAAGCCTTGCGGCTTCACTGCCCGTTTCCTACTGCGCATGCACGAGTCGCGGCGACGCTTTGTGAATGGGCCGTCTGTTCTCTGGGATACACACAGTTCCCAGAAGGCAGCGCGCCCCATTTACCAGGAGACACCGAGTGTAGGACGAGGAAGAAGACCCACCGCGGAGGATGAAGGGGCAGATTAGGGATTTCCGCATAGAAACCGCTATTTCTGGTAAGTAAAAAAATAATTCTTGTTCAATTTTTTTTTTCAATTTTTTTTTCCACTTTAAAGAGACCCTGTCATTTCTGAAAAACCTTAGTTAACAGCAGAGAGTAACATAGCGCCTCATAAACTTACATATCCTTCTCTTCCCTTCGGCCCAAAAAGAGGAGATAAGGGGAAGGTACAGGTGTGGGCTGTGAAATGGAAAACCATCTTTTGGCATATGTATATGTAGCGGGTATTTGAATTTAGGGGAGGCATCTGGGTGGTAGTGTAACCCAGATGCATTGATTGTTAGGGAATCTGAGACCCTTTTGTGGTTCTTGGAGGACTCTGGTGGTGTGAGGTTCCCTGCGGCCTGCAGGTGGCGCTGTCACCCTGGGCCGGAGCTGAACACTCACCGCAAGACTGCATCCCTTTTTGTCCTTTCCTGGCGCTGGTACAGCGGGGCGGGGAACCTGCTGTGACGCAAAGGGAGTGGAGATAAAAGGGGTGGACGCCCTGACCTCAGGGTTCAGAGTCGGAGGACGCAGCCGCGCCCAGGCACCTTCAGCCTGGGTGCTGGAGTTCCGGGCCCAGGTGCCCTTGACCTGGCCGGAGCGGGAGATGGAGTCCATCTCAGGCACCTTTAGCCTGGGGTGAGGTACTATGGCGGAGGCCTGGAGCTCAGTACCTTCGACTGAGTTCCGCGAGGGTGGAGGAATCCGAGGGGCCCTAACTCCTTGGGTGCCCGTGTCTGAGATGAGGAGGCCGGTGAGCGGAACTTCTCCGGAGAGTCCAGCGCAGCATTTGCTGGCGACGGAGAGGCCTCCGGTAACTGTCTTGGACGGATGTCCTTCCCCTGAAAGGGGCTACGATAGCGAAGGTAATCCATGTTCTGTTCAATATAGTCAGTGGCAGTGACTATTCGCCACTGGTGACACCACAGTGGTTAGCTCTATCTAAAAGAATTGTGCCTTGGCCTACTCCCCACAAAGACTGAAGTCTTATATGGGTCTCAACCTGTCTGTGCTGTATGACTATTTATTGAGAAGAATAAATACGAGTTGGACCTTTTCAGTGTGTGGAACTCTGGTTACTAGGAGCAAAGGGGAGTCAATCCGAGGAGAGGATTTTACTCTGGGGCACATACACAAAACCTGATAGTTCTGGCCTTCACCTCTTCACTATGGAGGACATGGGCCGTGGTGTATCTCATCCCTCCCCCCAGTACTAACCCCTAGACGAGACAGACAAGCCGTGAATGAGAAGGGGTGAGAGGGGTGAGGTCGCTACATATAGTTTACAGCATACATAAAGCGCACTTCGGATCTCCTGGGCACATGTATGGACACCCTGCGTCCCAGGGTGGAAGTACACAGTCTGCTGGTTGACATCACGGATTTTTGTATCGCATACAAGGAGGGATCTTTGGGACAAATGACTACTAAAATGGAAAGCTACATCAATGGTGAAAACAATAGCAATGTTTAAAGGGAACACAAAAGTGGGGGACCCGGTCTCTTTAAAAATTTTGAGCATGCATCATTTTAGTGGTAATGAGCCACAATATGATAGGTCTGTAATTGTACAATTAAATACATCAAATCAGAATATGTCATTGTGAAATGTCAGAATTTGCATCCTCTCCATGATATACATAGGTTTGTACTTAGTGTGTAAATATGATGTGTGTACATAAGAATAAGTGCTGGGCTGGTAGGAAAACATCTATCCAAAGCACCCTCCTGCACAGTGGGGACTGGCCAGAGAGGGTCTAATTTAGAAATAAAGCTGGCCATACACTAGTAGCATTCTGTTCAAATGTTTTAATTTTAACCACTTCAATACTGGGCACTTTCACCCCCTTCCTGCCCAGGCCAATTTTCAGCTTTCAGCTCTGTCGCACCTTGAATGACAATTGTGCGGTCATGCAATGCTGTATCCAAACAACATTTTTATATATATATTTTTTAAAACAGTGTGAGGGGGTTAGCTCGGCAGCGGGTGTGTGTGACCCCCGAGATGGGCTCCCCACACAAAAACAGGCCCAGCAAACGGTGGTTGTGGTTTTCAAAATCAAAAAGGTGCGGTTTATTTTCTATTTACAGTGACAGAACACAGCAAAGCAAAAGAAACATAAACAAAATAAATCCTGGTCAACTTGACCTCTGACTAAACATACAGGTTTCCTAACTAACAACTGGGATCAGCCTAGTGCTGTCCTAGTCCCTAAGTCCCTGGTTTTAAATGTCCAAGCAAATAGCCACACAGGCTTTGTCTCACCGCACAGGGGTTCACTCTCCCTAGACAGTCCACACAGGTCTGGTTCCAGGCATGAGCTAACATCTAATGAAGCTGGGAGTTCTTATAGAGGCCTAAATGAGCTGACAAGCTTCAGCTGGTCTCATCAACTCCCTGTCTGTACGACGCCCCACACTCTCCCTAGAGGTATGAGTCATCCATGAGCCCACTAGCCTTATACAACTCTCCACCTAGTTGTATAAGTCGGCGTAAAGCCTGAATCTGGGCGAAATATATCTACCCCCCTGAATGCAACCAGGTGACTTTACCTTCCTGCTGTCACATACCCCCCCCTCTTGTTTTAACCTCGGGGTTGGAACACCAGCAATCAGGCATTCATGTACTCGAGACAAAGCATCCACATTCCCCATTTGAACGCCAGGGCGATGCTTTACTGTGAAGTTGAATTCCTGGAGGGCCAGGAACCACCTATTCACTCTTCTATTTGTTTCTTTGTTTTGAGCCATCCACTTTAACGGAGCGTGATCCGTAACCATGTCAAAGTGCCTACCTAGCAGGTAGTACCGAAGGGAATCTAGAGCCCATTTCACCGCTAAACACTCCTTTTCAACGGTGGCGTAATTTACCTCATGGGACTTCAACTTCCTGCTGAGGTAAATGACTGGGTGCTCTTCCCCGTTCCAGACCTGGGACAATACTGCTCCTAACCCCACATCTGACGCATCACTTTGTACGACAAAGTCTTTAGAGAAGTTGGGTGAGTACAACACTGGCTGGCTACATAAGGCTCTGTTGATGAGCTTGCTGCTGGGCTGCAAGGCTCTGTTGATGAGCTTGCTGCTGGGCTGCGAAGTTCTGTTGTTGAGCTGCAAGGCTCTTTTGCAAACCTGCATTTGTCTGCTGTTGATTGGCATTTGCTAGAGCCAGCTGCTTCAGTATCTCCTCCATGCTGGCTTAAAAAAAAACTGCCACTGGTTCTCCACCAACTGGGCAATTGGCTGCAATATGTCCCGCTTGCCGGCAGCGGTAGCAAACGATCCTTCTTGCGGCCTCTTGAGCCGCTGATTTCCCAGGCTGTTCTCGCCAAACTTGGGGTAGAGCTCCCACCCTCTCACTCTCTCCACCCTCACCCCTTGGAATCCTCTTATCCGCCCCTGGGGATGGTCTGGTCTTAGGGTGGAAAGTCCGAGTGTCTCTGGAAGAGGCCGTCAGGTTCTCTGTAGCCAAGTATTTCTCCACACGATCCACAAGACCATCGGCCGTCTCTGGGTCTCCATGGCTTACCCACTTTTGGATGGCAGTAGGAAGAGCTCTCAAAAACCGATCCATTACAACACGTTCCACAATCTTTGGTGCGGACAAAGTCTCTGGCTGTAGCCACTTTCTGCTCAGGTGAATGAGATCATACATTTGAGACCTGGGGGGTTTTCCAAGCTGGAAAGTCCAGTTATGCACACGCTGAGCCCGGACAGCCTGGGTGACACCCAGCCTTGCCAATATTTCAGCTTTTAGCATCGCATAGTCTTTTGCTTGGTTAGGCTCTAGGTCATAGTAAGCTTTCTGCGATTCACCAGTTAACAGAGGAGCCACCAGTCCAGCCCACTGCTCCTCAGGCCACTTTTCTCTTTCAGCGGTCCTTTCAAATGTGGTCAAAAATACCTCTGGATCATCCTCTCCAGTCATTTTTGTCAATAAACGACTCACCCCAAAGGACGCGGTATTAGTGGGACGGCTTTCCTCACTGGTCTGCGGACGTTGCTGCATTGCTGCTTCCATCTCTATCCACCACTTGAACTGTGAGGGGGTTAGCTCGGCAGCGGGTGTGTGTGACCCCCGAGATGGGCTCCCCACACAAAAACAGGCCCAGCAAACGGTGGTTGTGGTTTTCAAAATCAAAAAGGTGCGGTTTATTTTCTATTTACAGTGACAGAACACAGCAAAGCAAAAGAAACATAAACAAAATAAATCCTGGTCAACTTGACCTCTGACTAAACATACAGGTTTCCTAACTAACAACTGGGATCAGCCTAGTGCTGTCCTAGTCCCTAAGTCCCTGGTTTTAAATGTCCAAGCAAATAGCCACACAGGCTTTGTCTCACCGCACAGGGGTTCACTCTCCCTAGACAGTCCACACAGGTCTGGTTCCAGGCATGAGCTAACATCTAATGAAGCTGGGAGTTCTTATAGAGGCCTAAATGAGCTGACAAGCTTCAGCTGGTCTCATCAACTCCCTGTCTGTACGACGCCCCACACTCTCCCTAGAGGTATGAGTCATCCATGAGCCCACTAGCCTTATACAACTCTCCACCTAGTTGTATAAGTCGGCGTAAAGCCTGAATCTGGGCGAAATATATCTACCCCCCTGGATGCAACCAGGTGACTTTACCTTCCTGCTGTCACATACCCCCCCCTCTTGTTTTAACCTCGGGGTTGGAACACCAGCAATCAGGCATTCATGTACTCGAGACAAAGCATCCACATTCCCCATTTGAACGCCAGGGCGATGCTTTACTGTGAAGTTGAATTCCTGGAGGGCCAGGAACCACCTATTCACTCTTCTATTTGTTTCTTTGTTTTGAGCCATCCACTTTAACGGAGCGTGATCCGTAACCATGTCAAAGTGCCTACCTAGCAGGTAGTACCGAAGGGAATCTAGAGCCCATTTCACCGCTAAACACTCCTTTTCAACGGTGGCGTAATTTACCTCATGGGACTTCAACTTCCTGCTGAGGTAAATGACTGGGTGCTCTTCCCCGTTCCAGACCTGGGACAATACTGCTCCTAACCCCACATCTGACGCATCACTTTGTACGACAAAGTCTTTAGAGAAGTTGGGTGAGTACAACACTGGCTGGCTACATAAGGCTCTGTTGATGAGCTTGCTGCTGGGCTGCAAGGCTCTGTTGATGAGCTTGCTGCTGGGCTGCGAAGTTCTGTTGTTGAGCTGCAAGGCTCTTTTGCAAACCTGCATTTGTCTGCTGTTGATTGGCATTTGCTAGAGCCAGCTGCTTCAGTATCTCCTCCATACTGGCTTAAAAAAAAACTGCCCGCATTCTCCACCAACTGTGAGGGGGTTAGCTCGGCAGCGGGTGTGTGTGACCCCCGAGATGGGCTCCCCACACAAAAACAGGCCCAGCAAACGGTGGTTGTGGTTTTCAAAATCAAAAAGGTGCGGTTTATTTTCTATTTACAGTGACAGAACACAGCAAAGCAAAAGAAACATAAACAAAATAAATCCTGGTCAACTTGACCTCTGACTAAACATACAGGTTTCCTAACTAACAACTGGGATCAGCCTAGTGCTGTCCTAGTCCCTAAGTCCCTGGTTTTAAATGTCCAAGCAAATAGCCACACAGGCTTTGTCTCACCGCACAGGGGTTCACTCTCCCTAGACAGTCCACACAGGTCTGGTTCCAGGCATGAGCTAACATCTAATGAAGCTGGGAGTTCTTATAGAGGCCTAAATGAGCTGACAAGCTTCAGCTGGTCTCATCAACTCCCTGTCTGTACGACGCCCCACACTCTCCCTAGAGGTATGAGTCATCCATGAGCCCACTAGCCTTATACAACTCTCCACCTAGTTGTATAAGTCAGCGTAAAGCCTGAATCTGGGCGAAATATATCTACCCCCCTGGATGCAACCAGGTGACTTTACCTTCCTGCTGTCACAACAGATAGAGCTTTCTTTTGGTGGTATTTAATCACCACTGGGTTTTTTTTTTTTTTGTTAAACAAATGAAAAAAAGACCAACATTTTTGAAAAAAAAAAAGTTTTTCTTTGTTTCTGTTATTAAACTTTGTAAATAAGTAATTTTTCTCCTTCACTGATGTGCACTGATGTGCATTGATAAGCGGCACTGATAGGCAGCACTGATAGGCAGCCTTGATGGGCACTGATAGGCGGTTAATGATGGGCACTGATAGGCGGAAATGATGGGTGGCACTGATAGATGACACTGATAGGCAGCACTGATGAGGAGGCACTGACAGGCATCACTGGTGGGCACTGCTGATGAGGCCGCACTGATAATCTTGATCCCCTTGTCAGGAAAGCCGCTTATCAGCTCTCCTCTACTCATGCGCTGTCAGCGTCCTAGTTACACCTTGATCAGCTGTGTGAGCAGCTGATCACATGGTAAAGAGTCTACGTCATTTTACCGTGATCGTAGATGCCGTGTGTCCGAGTGACACACTGCAACACTAATCGCTGCACGCTCCCGGGGTACAGGAGGGACTAACTGTATTGCCCTATCAGTAAAAGGGTAATACTGCGCTGGAAATAATGTGAAACGAAGCTGCCAACACTGCTGGTACAAAAAAGCTAGTGATAATCGAAAATTAAAAGTGTAGCTCTATCTAAATAAATATGTATAAATGTGAAAATATACACAAAAAACTGAATATGATAATATAGTGATAAACACGTGCATCACCCAAAATAACGTGCTGGGTGACTCCAGTGATAAGTCCTCAAATTATATTAACACAATTATGCAAATATATGCAAATTAATGTCCATTATAGGCAAATGAATGTCCATTAGAAATGGAATCCATAAAACGAAGGTGATGAAGATCAGTCCAGAGAGAACGTGATGAATCAAAACGTGAAATTGTAATCAACAGTCTTCTGTGTGTGAGAGATAGTAGCCACCACCAAAGTGAATAGAGGAAGGCTTACCAGAAGTTATGGATTTGGCGGGGCATAAGCCACCCAAATCAAATAAACTTGAAGAGTGTGAACACTCAAACATTAATAAAATAGAGATGTGATGTGAGATCCGCCACCAAGTATATGTTGAGGAGGCTTACCAGAGGTCTCGGATATGGAGAGGCATACGCTGCCCAAATCTGAGATTGCTTTGGGGGTTAATGGACGCCAATGGAGATGGTCTTGAGTGGAGGGGTAGTCTGGAGTCAAAGGGGTTTAACACTTCAATCAGACGGGACATCCAATAACACAAAACACCAATTCATGTAGGGACTCGGTATCCAATGCATATGTGTGGAGATGGAAAAGCTCACATAGCATAATTCCGTTTGGAAAGAATTTAATAAAAAAATCATACAATGTAACACTCACATTTTAAGATGGTCTAAAAGCATGGATGCAGGTACAAGAGCGATGTATATGTGATGTATATGGACAAATCCACCCTTGTATTGCCCTATCAGCCCTGAGATTCTCTTCCTGTATCCAGAGTGTTAAAAGCTGTGTAAGAACTTTTGACAGTTTAGAGACAGGAAGAGGACAGGCATTCCTGCAGTGATGATTCTCCAGGATCCTGCTGCCTGCACAAGGTGGGACATATTTCATTACTGGTAAGTGATGTGACGAAAGCTGTACAGGATTTTTTTTTTTAAAGCCAAACATAAAGTTACGACCACAGTACAGTGTTCAGATAAGAGGAACAGAGGAGCACACATTCCACCTGGAAAACAGATTGTAGGGCATGTTTATTAAAGCAGATGTAATCTCACATCGAAAGCAGGAAAACATCGCTCATCCACATGACCACATATCAAGTTTAAATTCTAGACATACTGTACACTATATTGGCCTTTACACGCACATGAACTTTAATGACATCCCAGTCTTTGTCCGTAGGGTTCAATATTGAGTTGGCCCACCCTTTGCAGCTATAACAGCTTCAACTCTTCTAGGAAGGCTGTCCACAAGGTTTAGGAGTGTCTATGGGAATGTTTGACCATTCTTCCAGAAGCACATTTGTCTATATCATTTGGTGGAGGGGGATTATGGTGTGGGGTTGTTTTTCAGAGGTTGGCTTGACCCCTTAGTTCCAGTGAAAAGAAACTCTTAAGGCATCGGCATACCAAGACATTTTGGACAATTTTATGCTCCCAACTTTGTGGGAACAGTTTGGGGATATCCTGTTCTTGTTCCAACATGACTGCGCACCAGTGCACAAAGCAAGGTCCATAAAGACACGGATGAGCAAGTTTGAGGTGGAGGAACTTGACTGGCCTGACCTCAATCCGATAGAACACCTTTGGGATGAATTAGAGCGGAGACAGCGAGCCAGGCCTTCTCGTCCAACATCAGTGCCTGACCTCACAAATGCCATTGTGGAAGAATGGTCAAACATTCCCATAGACACACTCCTAAACCTTGTGGACAGCCTTCCCAGATGAGTTGAAGCTGTTATGGCTGCAACGGGTGGTCCAACTCAATATTGAACCCTACGGACTAAGACTGGGATGCCATTAAAGTCAATGTGCGTGTAAAGGCAGGTGTCCCAATACTTTTGTCAATATAGTGTATGTCTATAGAATAATAAGCATTGTCATAACCCAATAGTTCTTAATGTGAAAGAGTTTCTTATGACAGTTAGGCATTAATTAGCGCCTTGCACAGCTGATCCTTCAAAGCCACGCCACGATTGGCTGAACATTGCAACAGATCCTGGCACTTCAGATTAGAGGATGGACAAGTGTCTCTCCACCCGTCATTCTGGGTGAATATCTGATTCTGGGCAGGCTTATTCTGCATACAGAAATTTTTACTAGTTATTTTGAGGTCACGAGGAAGAGGAAGATGATAATGATGATGATGACTGTGCTTGTGTAACAGGGTTAGTGAGTGACTCCATCCTATAATCTGTATTTAGTGACTTAGTTTTTCCTTGTCATTGTAAAAATATCTAGTAAAATTATTAATATTTCCACTAAATAAAAGATCTAAGGAGCAGAGTGGAATGATTGAAATGTCCTAAAAGAAAAGAAATGCGAGTATTTCTTGTGCCTAAATGCAGGTACATTGGAAATAATTAAAGTGGTAATAAACCCAAAACCAAAATCATAATATATTCCAGCTTGCCAATTTATTAGATGTGGTGCCTGCATTCGTATTTCTTTTTTCCCTCTGTTTTCACCAGGTTATCTGGCCAGTCACACACCTCCTGTATTAGAGTGCCCCCACTCTGGATGGAGGAGCAACAGAGACACCTTTGGACAGCAGCAATGTCAGTCTGGGGAGGGGGGAATGTTAGATGAACTAGAAGATTTTGATACATTAACTTGAAACCAAACTCCAGCTAAGATTTTTTTTTTTTGCAGTTACAGCAACTATTATGTTTCTTTTATGATAAAGATTTTACTTAGATAAATAAAACAATACTTATATTTTGCAGCATCACACCGTTGGGCACCAACATCCCTCAGCTAATCCCTGTTTAAATAAAATTTATTTCGATCATAGTAAGCCCCCATGTCAGTGGTTTATGGCCCAGATGAGGCGAGCAGCCTGGGGTGACAACCATAGCTCCTCCATAGATATAGTGGTGTGAATGAGCATTGTCAGCCTACACAGGAAGTGTGTAACTCGCGGGATCACCAGGTGATCTATATCTATATATACACACTATATTGTCAAAAGTATCGGGACGCTTGCCTTTACACGCACATGAACTTTAATGGCATCCCAGTCTTAGTCCGAAGGGTTTAATATTGGGTTGGCCCACCCCTTGCAGCTATAACAGCTTCAACAATTCTGGGAAGGCTGTCCACAAGGTTTAGGAGTGTGTTTATGGGAATGTTTGACCATTCTTCCAGAAGCGCATTTGTGAGATCAGGCACTGACGTTGGACGAGAAGGCCCGGCTCGCAGTCTCTGCTCTAATTCATCCCAAAGGTGTTCTATTGGGTTAAGGTCAGGCCAGTCAAGTTCCTCCACCCCAAACTACCTCATCCATGTCTTTATGGACCTTGCTTTGTGCACTGGTGTGCAGTCATGTTGGAACAGTAAGTCTATTTAAATTGTTTATTTATTAATTATTTTTTCTCTTTTTATATATATATATATATATATATATATATATATGTAGCGCACCCACCTATCCCCCTCCTGCATTAAACTCGGCTCCTCGCAGGGGGGAGACAGGCACACCGCACCACAAGCCCGTACCCTCCTGTGTTAAGAGGTTGAGCGGTGTTAAATTTGGGCCTTGTCTGCAGCCAGAGTCTAAGGTCCTCCCGAGTCCGATTCTCACCTCTAAAGTGGGTAGATGCAAGTCCTTGACTTCCCCAGGAACGTGAATGTTCACACCAGCTGAAAGTCCAACTCAATATTTATTCTCACTTAAATATCAGATAGTCTCTTGGATAGAATAAAGGTTGGAGCAAAGACACAGGACAGCTTAAGGTGTGGAGGAGGTCCAGGCACAAACGTAGCTCAAACTCTTCCGACTGTTCAGGATTCTCAAACAGTTTTGGCGCACGGTCTCTGCCACAGAGGTTGGTCTCTGCCACAGACCTTGTGAATAATGTCACTACCACTGACCTGATGAACCTTGGTATCTTCCTAGGACATGGCCTCTTTCAGGGAGAAGACATCCCCCCCAGAGAGTCAACAGACCCCCTTCCTTCACCGTGACCACAGCATCGGTCCCTCGGAACAGATCCTCCCTTCTCTTAGAGTGCACAAGGCTCCCTTCTCTTAGAGTTCACAAGGCGGCACCCTGGACTCCTCGATCCCTAGTGGACCCCAGCCAAAGGTTGCTGGGCCCCGGCTGTTGTTGCAGCTCCTGAGCCTCCATACCCAGGCAGTCAGAAACGGTGAGGTAGTACCTCACCCCAGGCTAAAGGTGCCTGAGGTGGAACCAGGAACACGGCCTCCGGGCCTAGGGCACCTGGAGATGACCCACACACGCCCAGGCTGAAGGTGCCTGGGCGTCGACCGACCTCCTTCAGAAGATGTCCGCCCTTTTATATCCCATCCCGGCATGCACAGCAGGTTCCCCGCCCCACTGTACAGCTGCCAAGAGGGGTCACACAAGGCACAGCACTGCGCTCGCGGTTCAACCCTAGCCCAGAATGGCAGCGCCACCCACAGGCCACAAGGAACACATCACCAGCATTATCCCCTGAGGAAAAAAAATGGTCTATAACTCCTAACAATTTAAGGTGTCTGAGCCTGGTTACCACTCAGACACTTCCCCTAAATTGAACACCCCGCTACATATATATATATATATATATATATATCAGTATTAATTATATTTTTCTTTCTTTGTAGAAAGCGCACTATGATCTCCACCAGTGTGTTTTTTGCCCCTGTATGGTCATATTTGGTCCTACTCTCATTATCAATCTGAGTATGGTCACCTTTTAATAGGCTCACTCTGGGCTTGCCATCATTTAACCCTCTTTTGGGGTCTCAATAAGGATCGCTTGAAGTTGAAGCTTGTTCCCTGTGTCTCCTCTTTCTGATCCAGATACAGCAGTAAACCCATTCATTCAGACACCAGGTTACATCAGTCTTATATTCTTTATCTGTGATGGTATTTGATGCAATGTCCTTTGCTACATGGACATGGAGAAGAGAGAGAGAACCTTTATGAGCATTTTTTCCATATACAGAGAGTGAACAACATGGGGTGCAAATACAAGCGTCTTAGTTGGGTGATGGATGTATCCAGGGTTGATCACAACATGGCACAAGGGTGTACCGGACAAGTGACACTCATTTCAATCTCTGACCATCTGCTGGATG
The DNA here is from genome assembly GCA_029206835.1 of Rana muscosa. NCBI lineage: Eukaryota > Metazoa > Chordata > Amphibia > Anura > Ranidae > Rana > Rana muscosa. The sequence continues at coordinate 70,314,096 of CM055125.1, forward strand.
CCAATCTGTTTGACCATGAATTAGTCGCCTTGAGTTGAGTTGCATACAGGGCCGGCCCTACCATGGGACCCGATGGTACCTCGGTCCCAGGCGGCACTTTCAGGGGGCGGCAAATTGCCGCCTGCCAGCCCGCTCCGCTGCACATGTGCCTGGGTTTCCACCCGTCGGAAACCCAGGCACACATACCCGTCCTGCGGCAGCCGAATCCCTGGCTAGAGGGGCACGATCATCCAGTTCACAATCACACTACTGCCTCGGTGCGCTCTGTGTTTGAGCCGAGCTCAGCTCAGCAATTGGCAGCGGCGGGTGTCCTGTGATTGGCTAAGCAGGTCATGTGCGGACATGAGGCTCTGTGATTCGCCTGGAGGAGCTCCCTTGTATCCTGATGGTGAACACAGGACGGGAGCCTGCTCCTAATCATGTGATCACAACTATGAAGACCCGTCCCAGTACTGCTTCTCCAGGAGCCTGAAGGAGCTGGACTGTGTCTGTGGATAATCGCGCCTGCCCTGCATGCTCCTAACTCGCTGTGTGTCACTGTCTCCTGAGGTCCGTCTCTGTCAGCCCCCCCCACTCTTTAATGTCAGCCGCCCCCCCTCCTCAATGTCACCTGCACCCCCTCCTCAATGTCAGCCGCCCCCCCTCCTCAACTGCCCCCCCTCAAGGTCAGCCGCCCCCCCTCCTCAATGTCAGCCGCCCCCCCTCCTCAATGTCAGCCACCCCCCCCCCCTCCTCAATGTCAGCCACCCCCCCCTCCTCAATGTCAGCCACCCCCCCGTCCTCAATGTCAGCAGACCCCCCCCCCCTCTTCTCTGACAGCAGACCCCCCTCTTCTCTGTCAGATCCCCCTCTTCTCTGTGACATCTCTCTCCTGCCTGCCTTCACTCTGGGACACAGCAAATGGCAATCCACTACATGTGGCAGGTGAAGTGGCAAGTTGACAATCTGCTACGTGTGGCAGGGTGACGTTGTGGCAAGTGACAATCCGCAATGTGTGTCAGGTGACGTTGTGGCAAGTGGCAATCCGCTACGTGTGGCAAGTGACAATTCGCAATGTGTGACGTCGTGGCAAGTGACAATCCGCAAATGTGTGACAAGTGACATTGTGGCAAGTGACAAAACGCAATGTGTGATGTCGTGGCAAGTGACAATCCGCAACGTGTGGCAAGTGACAATTCGCAATGTGTGACGTCGTGGCAAGTGACAATCCGCAAATGTGTGGCAAGTGACATTGTGGCAAGTGACAAAACGCAATGTGTGATGTCGTGGCAAGTGACAATCCGCAACGCGTGGCAAGTGACAATTCGCAATGTGTGACGTCGTGGCAAGTGACAATCCGCAAATGTGTGGCAAGTGACATTGTGGCAAGTGACAAAACGCAATGTGTGATGTCGTGGCAAGTGACAATCCGCAACGTGTGGCAAGTGACAACCCGCAATGTGTGGCAGGTGGCGTCGTGGCAAGTGACAACCCGCAATGTGTGGCAGGTGGCGTCGTGGCAAGTGACAACCCGCAATGTGTGGCAGGTGGCGTCGTGGCAAGTGACAATCCGCAATGTGTGGCAGGTGACGTCGTGGCAAGTGACAACCCGCAATGTGTGGCAGGTGGCGTCGTGGCAAGTGACAACCCGCAATGTGTGGCAGGTGGCATCGTGGCAAGTGACAACCCGCAATGTGTGGCAGGTGGCGTCGTGGCAAGTGACAATCTGCAATGTGTGACGTCGTGGCAAGTGACAATCCGCAACATGTGGCAAGTGACAATCCGCAACTGGTGGCAGGTGACGGTGGCAAGTGACACGCTCAGGCTCCCACTGATTCTGCATTATGGTGAGTTGAACTATTTTATATATTATATAACAATGTAATAATAGAAATGACGCACTTCACTAATTTTGTTTTGCGATACGGCACTGCGTCGATTTAACTGACAATTGTGCGGTCGTGCGACGTTGTACCCAAACAAAATTTACGTCCTTTGTTTCCCACAAATAGAGCTTTCTGTTGGTGGTATTTCTTCATCAGTTTAGGCCAATACGTATTCTTCTACATATGTTTGGTAAAAAAAAAAAAAAAAACGCAATAAGTGTATATTGATTAGTTTGCGCAAAAGTTATAGCTTCTACAAAATAGGGGATAGATTTATGGCATTTTTATTATTATTATTATACATTTTTTACTAGTAATGGCGGTGATTTGCGATTTTCAGTGAGACTGCGACATTGCGGTGAACAGATCGGACACTTTTGACACATTTTTGGGACCAGTGACATTTATACAGCGATTTGTGCTATAAAAATGCACTGATTACTGTGTAAATGTCACTGGTAGGGAAGGGGTTAAATGTGTTACCTGGGAGGTGTTTCTAACTGGGGGTGATGGGACTGACTGGAGGAGGAGAGAGATCTCTGTTCCTAATCACTAGGAACAGCAGATCTGTCTCTCCTCCCCTGTCAGAATGGGGATCTGTCTGTTTACATTGACAAATCCCCGTTCTGGCTCTCTGTGGAGCGATCCCGGGTGGCTGGCTGACATCGCGGCCACACACAGGTCCTTTTATACTCCTATATACATGTATAGAGCCATGACAGGTCCTCTTTATACTCCTACATACATGTATAGAGCCAGGACAGGTCCTCTTTATACATATATATATATATATACACGTATAGTGCCATGACCGTTATACTCCTATACATGAATAGAGCCATGACAGGTCCTCTTTATATTCATACATACATGTATTGATCCATGACAGGTCCTCTTTATATTCTTACATACATGTATTGATCCATGACAGGTCCTCTTATACTTCTATATACATGTATAGAGCCCTGACGGGTCCTTTTATACTCCTACATGCATGTATAGAGCCATGACAGGTCCTCTTTATTTTCCTAAATACATGTATAAAGCCATGACAGGTCCTTTTTACACCTTTATACACATGTATAGAGCCATGACAGGTCCTCTTTATACTTATATATACATGTATAGAGCTATGACCGGTCCTCTTTATACTCCTATACATGAATACAGCCATAACAGGTCCTTTTTATAGAGCCATGACAGGTCCTCTTTATACTCCTACATACATATGTATAGAGCCATGACAGGTCCTCTTTATACTCCTACATACATGTATAGAGCCATGACAGGTCCTCTTTATACTCCTACATACATGTATAGAGCCATGACAGATCCTCTTAAGTTATCGTGATATAAAATTATATCCTTTTGGTGGGAGTTATTTTATTGGGGGGGGGGGGGGGCAGCATTTAATTCTTGGTACCAGGCAGCACAATGTCTTAGGCCGGCACTGGTTGCATAGTAATATTTAATGAGATCTGGGGCGCCCAAACCACCTCTAGAACGGGGAGCAAATACCACTGAGCTACTGTAGCTATGCGGTGGGCTTTGTTATGCCAAATAAAATTTAGAAATAGCCACTGCGTAGCTTTAAGCTGTTTCATCGGGATGGGGACTGGTAATGTTTTGAATAGATACCGAAGCTTCGGGAAAATAGACATCTTAAGGACATTGATCTGTCCCAAAAGAGGGAGATAGTAGGTATCCCATTGGCATAGGAGGCGATCAATATCCCTAAAAAGAAGAAGATAAATATCCTGATAAAGGGTAAGCAGATAGATTTTACCCCTCGGCCTCCCCCCAATTGTGGCTGCCAACCTAAAGTGTAAAAATAGGATTTTTATAACAGCTTACCTGTAAAATCCTTTTCTTGGAGTACATCACGGGACACAGAGCGACATAGTCATTACTAATGGGTTATATAGTTACCGTCAGGTGCTGGCACTGGCAACTTCCAAAACCGGAAGTACCCTCCCCTATATAAGCCCCTCCCATCCGGGAGCACCTCAGTTTTGTAGCAAAGCAATAAGTGTCCCCAAAGAGGGGCGGGAGCTCTGTGTCCCGTGATGTACTCCAAGAAAAGGATTTTACAGGTAAGCTGTTATAAAAATCCTATTTTCTTTCTCGTACATCACGGGACACAGAGCGACATAGTCATTACTAATGGGATGTCCTAAAGCAATGCCAAATGAGGGGGGGGGATACACCCTATATAAGCTGAGCGCTATCAGACATGAGGATCTTTTGCGGCCTGCAACACACTGCGCCCAAAGGCGACATCCTCCTGACTTCTAACGTCCACCTGGTAGAACCTAGTAAACGTGTGTACTGAAGACCATGTTGCGGCCTTACAGACTTGAGCCAGGGAGGCCTGGTGATGCACTGCCCATGAAGTTCCAACTGCTCTCGTGGAGTGCGCCCTAACTTTGAACGGAGGCGGTCTACTTCTCAAGCTATAGGCTTGTATTATGACCTGTCGAATCCACTTGGCTAAAGTAGATTTTGACGCTGCCTGCCCCCTTCTGGGGCCTTCCGGCAGAATAAACAAAGTATCCGTTCTGCAAATCTGAGCAGTGGCTTTTAGATAAGCTTTAACTGCTCTTACTACATCCAAAGAATGCAATAACTTTTCCTCTACCGAAGTAGGCTTGGGGAAAAAAGAAGGAAGAACCACATCTTGGTTCAAATGAAAACTCGATACCACCTTAGGAAGAAAGGCTGGATGAGGACGTAACACTACTCTGTCCTTATGGATAACCAGATATGGCTCCTTACAGGACATAGCTGCTAATTCCGATACTCTTTTAGCCGAACAAATGGCTACTAGAAAAAACAATTTCCTGGTGAGAAGCACTAAGGAAATATGCTGTACTGGTTCAAATGGTTGTTTCTGTAGAACCGACAGAACCAAGTTTAGATCCCATGGACATATGGGAATATTAACCGGAGGACTAATACGCATCACTCCTTGTATAAAGGCTTTGACTAGTGAATGCGAAGCCAAGGGCCTTTGAAAAAATATTGACAAGGCCGAAATCTGACCTTTGATAGTACTCAAGGCAAGCTTCCTATCTACAGCCCATTGTAGGAAGTCCAGAATTCTACCTATTACGTATTTACGTGGATGCCATTTCCTGGCCTCACACCAGGCGATGTACGCCTTCCAGATTCTATAGTAGATCTGCCTGGATACCGGTTTCCTGGCATTGATCATGGTAGACACCACAGCATTAGAGAGCCCTCTCCTTTTTAGAATGTGGGCTTCAATAGCCAGGCCGTCAAACCTAGGGCTGGTAAGGAAGGGTGGTATATCGGTCCCTGCGAAAGCAGGTCCGGACGATGTGGGAGGGTCCAAGGCCTCCCCACAGACATTTTTACAATCTCCGCGTACCATGCTCTTCGGGGCCACGCTGGAGCCACCAGAATCACTGGTTTCTTTTCTACCCTGATTCTGCGGAGTAATCGAGGTAACAATTGTGGCGGTGGGAATGCATATATCAGCTTGAACTGATCCCAAGGGAACACTAGGGCATCCGAGCCGCACGCTAGGGGATCCCTTGTCCAAGAGACAAACCTGTCCACTTTCGTGTTGAACCTGGATGCTAGCAGATCTACATCCGGTGTTCCCCACCGCTGACATATTGTCCGGAAAACCTCGGGATGAAGGGACCATTCCCCTGGGCATAATTGTTGGCGACTTAGAAAGTCCGCCTTCCAATTCTCCACCCCTGGAATGAATACCGCAGATATGGCTGGGACATATCTTTCTGCCCATCTCAGGATGTAATTTACTTCCCTTTGGGCTGCACGACTCCTGGTGCCCCCCTGACGATTGATATATGCCACTGCTGTGGCATTGTCTGACTGAACTCTGACAGGGGACCCTTGGAGTTTGGATGTCCATGCTACTAGGGCATACCGGGCTGCTCGTATCTCTAAGAGATTGATGGGCAGGGCCTTTTCCGCATCCGACCATCTGCCCTGGAGAGACCATTGCTCCAGTACTGCTCCCCAGCCTAAAAGGCTGGCATCTGTAGTGACCACCTTCCAAGAAATCGGACTGAAGGATTTCCCTCTTTCCAGATTCCGGGGAACCAACCACCAACGGAGGCTTCTGCGAACGGAAGGGGACAAGGACATTGGTACGTCCAGAGCCTGAACTTTTTTGTTCCAGGCTGACAGTATGGCCCTTTGCAACTTCCTTGAATGGAATTGACTGTAGGGTACTGCTTCGAATGATGCCACCATTTTTCCCAGCAGCCTCATGCACAGGCGTATGGATGGCTGTCTTTTTGAACCCACTAAGTGGATCAAATCTCTCAAAGACGACCCCTTTTCTTGAGGCAAGAAAATTTTTCTCTGGTCTGAATCCAGCCTTAGCCCCAAGTATTCCAGACTTTTGACTGGTTTTAGGGCTGACTTGTCTCGGTTGATAATCCAACCGTGATATTCCAGATACTTGATTGTCTCGTGAACAACCACTTCTAGTTTTTCCACTGAGTGGTCTATCAGCAACAAGTCGTCTAGATATGCCATTATCGTTACACCTCGTGTTCTTAGATTGGCCAATAATGGGGCCAGAATTTTTGTGAACACTCTTGGTGCTGTGGCCAGACCGAAGGGTAAGGCTCTGAACTGAAAATGGCGCCCTTCTATCGCAAAGCGTAGAAATTTTTGGTGGGCTGGAAAGATGGGGATGTGCAAATACGCATCTTTGATGTCGATCGAGGCTAACCATTCCTCCCCTTGTAGGGCAGTGGCTACCGATCGGATCGACTCCATCCGGAAAGTCCTGATATGTAGGAATTTGTTTAGCCCTTTTAGATTTAATATGGGCCTCACGTCCCCGTTTGGCTTCGGAACTGTAAAGAGGTTTGAGTAAAACCCGAACCCCCATTCTTCCAGGGGGACCTCTATAATTACTGCTTGAAGCAATAATTGTTCCAGTGCCAACAGGAGGGATCCTCTCTTCTGGGGATCCCTTGGCACGTTCGACCTTATAAAGCGGGAAGGAGGGGAGTTTTTTAACTCCAATTTGTATCCCAGATTTACTGCGGAGAGCACCCATCTGTCTCGGATCGTGTCCCGCCAGGTTTCTGTGAACAACTGAAGTCTTCCCCCCACCCGATTGGGTGGGGGCAACCCTTCATGCATTTGACTTTGGGGGAGGTTTTGTACCTCTCCTGCTCCAGGGCTTCTTGTTACCCTGCAACTGTCCCTGATTTTTACCTCCGGGATTTGACCGGGGAGGCCGTCGGAACTGTTTCACAGCCGATGTCCTAGGGACTGGAGAAGCCGGCCTCTTAAAAGAGGGACCTCTAACTCTATTTTTGACCGGCAAGAGTGTACTTTTACCGCTGGAAATTCTCTGGATATACTTGTCCAGGTCTTCCCCGAATAAGCGCTCCCCATGAAATGGGAAGCTGACCAGCAATTTTTTACAGGGAGCTTCAGCAGACCAGTTTTTGAGCCATAGAAGCCTGCGCATATGTACTACAGACAGCGTAAGGCGGGAGGCCTGATGGATTGAATCCTTTATAGCGTCCACCGCAAAGCATAAGGCTCTAGGTAGATCAGCTAGAGCAAGAGCCTGCTGATCTGGCACGTCCCTTAAGACCTGTTTCAACTGATCCTTCACTGCTTGGCAGACCCCTATAGCTGCCACTGCTGGTTGTGTCACCAATCCTGCTGTAGAAAAAGCAGATTTCAATAAGGACTCCAATTTTTTATCTATTGGGTCCTTGAACATTTGGACATTTTCCACCGGACATGTCAGTGATTTATTCACACAAGAGATGGCTGCGTCCACTGTAGGGACCTTCCATTTTCTGACGAACTTATCCTCCATAGGATAGACCACCGGAAATCTCTTGGGGGGAGTAAATATTTTGTCAGGATGCTCCCAATCCTGGTAAATGAGCCCCTCCAGTAAAGGATGGATCGGAAAAGAACAAACAGTCTGGGGAGCTTTTAGCGACCCCAACGAGGAGACAGAAGAGGAGGATGGCTCCGCAAGTGGCATTTTAAATGCTGATCGGACCATATTAGTCAGGGACTGCACCCATAACCTCTCAGCATGTGATGCTGAGAACGGCTCCTCCACTGTTGATTCCTCTACAACTGAATCAACCTCATCCTGATCCCCCTCAGGTAGGTCGTTCTCTGTATGGGACTGTTGCTCTGTTAACAGGCACTCTGAGGGAGGAGACGGAGATCGAGCGCTTTTCTCCTGTGACAGGGAAGCAGCAATTAGTGCTGACAATCTCTCTTCCAGCCCTCCCAGAGCTGAGGAAAAAACCTCCTCTGTTACATACACAGGAGCAGGTGAACTGGGGACAGCCACAGTACCAGGTACTCCTGGGGGTGCCCTACGGTCACTAACCTCTGATTCTTCAGGGGAGACTGGTGCAGCCAAAGCATGCCCAAGATCCTCAGAGCCCGATGGAGACCCCCTATTCCTCCTGGAATTTCTAGTCCCGGAGTTTTTAGACGGCATATTCCTAAGCCACAAAGCTGAGGTATTCCAGCCGAAAATACACCAGTTACTGATAATAGTCTAGCATAAATGCTGCTATAATAAACAGTTGGTGTCTACTAATGTGCCTTTCTAGGGGATGCCTGTATCAACCGCTTGCTGTATGCCTTTAAATGTTGCCAGCTCTGTCTCTGTACTTCATAGCCAGCTTACTGCAATAATGTGGCTTTTTAAAAACCTGCTGGGACGCCCGCACATGCGCAGAAGCGCTGCGGCGCGCACAGAGCGTCATCCCCCAGGCCCCGCCCCTTTTCCCGGCCACCTCTATATATAGAGGCGCGTGCACGCGCACGCGCGCGGCCACGTGCGCCTCGGCGCTAATTTTCAAACATGGAAACCAGGGACAGGAGCCAGGGCCCCCTTTGCCGCAGGCCGGGGGATAGACGAACACTGCAACATGGCAGAGGAAACAGTTTCCTGTAGGAGAACTCACCAGCTGCCTGGACTTTGCTGTCTGAGAAGAAACTAGTCCATATGACAAGAAAAACATTCCACAGCGGCCTCTAGTGGACAACACAGGTACCGCAGTTTAATATACTAAACATATATAAAAAAACATTCTTTTTTTTTTTTTTCTTGACCACCATTAAAAATTATTACATTTTTTTTAGTAGTTACAGGCATGCACAGATATTAGCGGGAATACCGTTAGGTAACAGACAGAAAGACAAATTAGGCTTGGGGGTCCCCCAATAGAACCAAGTTCCTGGGGGCCCCCACTTACCTGTTCCCCGCCGCAGGACTTTGTTTGGTCCACAAAAGCCCAAACTTCACCTATCACGGCAGGCATTGTAATCAAACCTTCAGGGACCGGGTTCCCAAGGATTCCACTCCCCTGGACCTGTATAGCACCCTGCACAGAAAACATCTTGGTCGTGGGTATGACCAGAGCTCTGGATCCCAGGGTCCAGCTCTCCTAAGAGAAGCATTACAGGCAGAACCTTGCTCTTCTCTGCAAGGCCCGGGTACCGACCGTTTAGCTATGAAGCTTTTTTGGTCGGATCCGGAATAGCTTACTGAGGCCCAAAAGAACCTGCACGCAAGCTCAGTGAAAAACACATGTTTCTTCTTGGCCAACACCTTAGACACTGGCAAAAAACTGAGGTGCTCCCGGATGGGAGGGGCTTATATAGGGGAGGGTACTTCCGGTTTTGGAAGTTGCCAGTGCCAGCACCTGACGGTAACTATATAACCCATTAGTAATGACTATGTCGCTCTGTGTCCCGTGATGTACGAGAAAGAAATACAGTCAGAGGAGGCAGTTCATATACTGTGGCTGTGATGCTTTGCGTCAATGCTGTGGAACATTTAAAAAAGACCTGATGGGTTGACAGGCGGCATCACCTGTCAAACTCAGCCATTCAAGTCAATTGGGCCGTGCTGCAACCATGCACCGTGTGTTTGGCTCACAGTTGTGGCGCATTAGCCCCACTATGAATTCCCCCCAAAAAAAGGGCATTCGGGAGGCAGTAGAACAGTCTCCTGAATGCCTGACAGCAACAGAAAAGCAATCCACTGCGCATCGCTTTTCAGAGCATTGGCTACTGGGAGCCTAGCCTTACAGATAAGGTACCCTCTTGGCTCCATGTACTTGGGCACCAGAATCACAAGCAAGTCAAATCCAGTATGCTTTTAGGAGAGCGTGGCTTGCTTTTGTTTTGCTTCGACTTGCCTCTTGGTTGTTTTTGCATGCGCATCGACTTGCATGGGAAGAAAAGCAGTTCAAATTCCCTTGTACCCAATTCCTTAAGCTTTTAACCCCCGTTGTCATCACAGATAGTCACTCAAAGGTATGACATAGGCAGATATCGTGAGAAATATTACGTAATGTGCACTGGGTGGATTCGTATAATATACGTTAGCAGCTTTATTGCCATGGTGGAACATTTAATAAGATGTTTAATAGGGGAAGGAGGTGACAGATTTAAGGAAGGAGCTGCACACATTTTCCTTTTTAGAAGAACTTATGTCTTCATGTGCTCATCATGAGAGAACTGCAGAATATACAGACGGCTCATCCACTTTAAATTGTTTCTATTCTGGAAGCTTTTTATCAAATTTTTGTCTCACCTTCAAACAGACGGGAGAATGAAGTATATTAAAACCTGGGAAAGGTATGTAAAGTAACTATTCATTAATATTTTACCTAGATAAACGCTGGTCAGATTCCTGGTGATCGGGATCCTCTTCTGAACTTTATTTAACATTGAAAGGAACTAAAAAAAATTGTATGTATGTGTGTGTATATATATATATATATATATATATATATATATATATATACACATATATATATATATATATATATATATATATATATATATATATATATATATATATATATATGTATATGTATGTGTGTGTGTGTGTGTGTATATATATATATATATATATATATATATATATATATATATATAATTATTTTTTTCATTTTCTTTTTTTCATTTATTCATTAATTTATTTATTTTTAAGGACTTTTCCTAGGAAAACTGAACAATAATGTAATATTTAAAAACTTTATAGTACATTTAATGTAATAGTACATGATCATTTTGTTAAAGAGCAGTCTGCAATTTCTTTTTGAAAATTGTGTGTGTGTGACTGTACACATACTGCAGCGAAATACCTTCTTGATGGATCTGGATCATGATATATTGAGAATAAAGCACAACTCCAGCCAACATTTTCTTTTTGTTCTGAAAAGAGAGGGGAAAGGTTATAACCTCTTTTAGGCTATTATTGTCTGTGACTCCACCTGGCAGATTTTTCGTTACTTTTTATCCCAGTGACATCAAAGCAGTGACAGGAGGAGGGTGGCACAGAGACAGTAAAGCCCCGTACACACGATCCGAATATCGTATGAAAAATGTTGTCCGAGGAAGAATCGTACGATAATCGGATCGTTAGTACAGAGCTTCGAGAGCCGATTATGACAGTTCATCCGATATTATTTTATCGGACATGCATGAAAATCTTCCTCGTACGATAACAAATCGTACGATTTTCATTTAGTCAGTATAGTTGTCGTCCGAAAATACAATACAAATACATTACAACACATGACATCACTTCCGATTTTTTTTTTTTGTCATACGAGAATTTTCGTGACTTTAATAACCTATTTAATTTTACTTGCGACTATTAAGCGAAATAAGTCGTACGATCTGTCGTACGATATTCGGATCGTGTGTACGGGGCATAAGGCACAGACAGCAATAAAAACATCACAGAGGTTCTGACCTTTCCCCGCTACATTTTTGCTGCTTTCTCTGTCCCCTATTGGAGAAATTTCTGGTCACTTTCCCGTGGACCTGCCTGTCACCAGGGCAAGGAGTGAGGGGGTAAATCAATCGCATGTGCAGCAATAAAAGCTGACTGAGGTTCTAGAGTTTCCCCACTTTATCCCCATGTTTTTCTGGAGTTGTAATTACTAAAGTCACAGAGGGATCATTTTCAAAATCTAAAATGAGCTTTTAAATTGTTTTAGATGGATTCAGGTCGTATATAAAGCAGCCAAGGTTAAAACAGAACCTCTGCAGATCAGGGTTCTGAGAGCAATAACAGGAGTAGATGAGAACCATATGTGCCTCCTGAGCCACTGGTTGGAGAAATCTTCCTATTATGATAATTTTGTAGAACAGCTTTTCTCAAACATTTTTCCTTAGAGCAGGGGTCTCTAAACAACTGGCCAGTTTACTGCCTTACAGACTTTAGGGCAGTGATGGCAAACCTTGGCACCCCAGATATTTTGGAACTACATTTCATATGATGCTCAACTACACTGCAGAGTGAAAGGTTCGCCATCACTGCTTTAGGGGATCAAATTGTGCCCAGTGGGGGAGTATGGAGAAATGCCTCTTACATTGATGGTTAGTGGGAAGAATGCCACCCTTTACAAATAGCAAAACTGATCATTAGTGTTATACCATTAACTCTGCCAAGTGGCAATGGCCCTACAACTATGCAGACACCATGAAATGGGGGGTCAATTAGCCACAGCTCAAGAAACCCCTAGCAACCTCTAGAGGAACCCTATGGTTCCAATGACTCCTGGTGGAGAATGGCTGCCAGAGACATCGAGAACCTGAGCATTACAATGAATGATCTGGCAGTGCAGAGTGTGCAGATTTATCCTTGTTCTATTATATTATCTAATTTCTTAGTAACGTTGAAGCAAGTGGAAAGATTTATATCACTACAAGCAGATGATAATGTTGGTTCTAATTGGGGGGTGGATGGAATTGGGTGTTATAGGACTAAAGACAATGTTCCCATTACTGCCAAATGTGACCCTACAGCATGCTTTATAGACCTTCACATGACCTGTTTTATTAAATCACAGAGAATTTGTTCAGGTCTAGGTTAGAATTAGAAGCTTCTGTGATCATTTGGAGAATTGACAGTTTTAGTATCTAAGGATGCAGTCAGACAGCAGCATAGCAGCAGCCAGGAGTGGCCGCTGGCAATAAGCCGTAGATTCTCGCTGGTGGTTGTAAACATTGCCTGAACACATTGTGAACGACTAGCAGCAGCTGTCTACTTTGTAGGCTGTAAAAATCAATGTCTGCCACCGATGCTGTTCGCATATACCGTAATTGCTCATCAGAGCTCATCAGAGCAGTTACATGAATGGAACCTCTTATGGACCCTGGATGCAGACCGTCTGTTAGAAGTTTCTGTGGAGTCTTGGTGGCCAGCTTGTATGCAGCCATAGCAAAGTGTTGCTGCGTTCAAAGGCGGCGTTCAGCCACCTCTAAAATACAGCAAACGAAACTATCTACTTACGGTATATGCACACGTGTGAATTTAGCCTTACTGCACAGGCTGACAAAGCACAATATACACTGCAGGTGGTCTTTCTGAGCACCTGCTGACCTACATGTCACTACCGCACCCTGTAATAGGTGGAGGTCTGAGAGGAGAACCGACGAGGGCTTTGGAAGACCCAGGAAATTGACACTAGCCAACTTAGGGAGACATTTTTACTGCATCAGAGTGGGCAGCAGAAAAGATAATTTCTGCCTTCCATTACAGGAAAAGTCCAGAGCACTAAGTGTCAATTCTGCCTGCTGCCTTGTTCCTCTGCTTTAATTAATTAGTAATTAGTTACTTCTGATAACATTTCCTGACACCAGATATAAAAAGGTGACAGGGGAAGGAGCTCCAGCACACAGCCTCAGCTTGGTTCCTGATCTGCAGAGTGTAACTTCAGCACCCGCCCCCTGCTTTCTGAAAACTTAGACAAGCTGTATAAATTCTGGGTTTTGAACAGCTGTAGAGAAAGGAAGGTTGCAGATAACCCTGTACACCTTATGTAGGAGGATTTGGTTAATCTCTGTGTACCACTTGAGGCTAGTCACTTCATTGGGCATACATACCTCCCAACTTTTTGATATGGGAAAGAGGGACACCTATTAGCAAAAGTATGTAGGCATAGGACACACCCCCTGTCACGCCCACTTAAAGGAGAATTAAACAGAAAAAAATTAGTTAAATCCACAAGTGCTTTTTTACCATTATTATTACATTATACTTGCTTTTGAAATTTACAAATGCAGCAATTTAAAAATTGAATAAAATATTTAGCATTGGGAAACACTTTTTGAAAAATAAATAGTGCATTTTATATACAACTATATAGATCAGACCAAAATGGGGTAAAAATAGGAGGGAAGAGGGACAGAGGGACCTTGTTCCAAATCAGGGACAGTTAGGAGCTATGGGTATATGTATGGCTTTATAACCACTTTAAGTCCCACCAACAATTAATGTTTTGTGGATAGCCATGCAGGTAGCTAAATCAATTGCTGAGACACTACTCACTAATGTGCACATGTGTGGTCTCCTACAAAACATCATGGTGATGGGTTTGGGAAACATTGACTTATGTGACATTAACCACTTGCTTACTGGGCACATATACCCCCTTCCTGCCCAGGCGAAATTTCAGCTTTCGGCACTGTCACGCTTTAACTGACAATTGCGCGGTTATGCGACGTGGCTCCCAAACAAAATTTACGTCCTTTTTTTCCCACAAATAGAGCTTTCTTTTGGTGGTATTTAATCACCTCTGCGGTTTTTATTTTTTGCGCTATAAACAAAAAAACAGCAACAATTTTGAAAAAAACACAATATTTTTTTACTTTTTGCTATAATAAATATCCCAATTTTTTTTCTCATTTTAGGCCAATACGTATTCTTCTACATAAAATCGCAAAAAGGGTATAGTGAATGGTTTGCGCAAAAGTTATAGCGTCTACAAAATAGGGGATAGAATTATGAATTTTTTTTTTTACTAGTAAATGGCGGTTATCTGCGATTCAGGACTACGATATTACGGCGGACACATCGGACACTTTTGACACATTTTTGGGTCCATTCACATTTATACAGCGATTAGTGCTATAAATATGCACTGATTACTGTATAAATGTGACTGGCAGGGAAGGGGTTAACACTAGGGGGCGATCAAGGGGTTAAATGTGTGCCCTGCTAGGTGATTCTTACTGTGGGGGGAGGGGACCGATGGTTGTCCCTATGTAGAAGGGACACACCATCCGTCCCCTCTCCCTGACAGGACGTGGATCTGTATGTTTACACACACAGATCCACGGTCCTGGCTCTGTAACTGCCGATCGTGGGTGCTTGGTGGACATTGGCACCTGAGTGACGCGGCGGGCGCGTGGCCCGAGGCCGTCAATAGACGGCCTCCCGGCATTGTAGAGCCACCTTGTGGCCGTCAATGTACAATGGCCCGGATGGGAAGAGGTTAAAACCAAAATATCTAAACATATACCTACCTTTCTGACAAACTTTGTAATTGTAAAATAGAAGAATTAAAGTGTAGCACTACCCCAGTAGGAGCTGCTATTTATTTGTTTTGGGCCTACGTCCTGCCTATCAAAGTGGCTCAAACCCTCCCTTAGCACAACTGATATGAATAAGGATTATGAGACCTATTGAGTATTAGGAGACACAATCCTGCATACATCACACAATAACCTGTAAATGTTATTACCTTTGCTGGTCACTAGTCCTTCCGAGTGACAAAGATACTTCACACAGATTATTTACTTAACCAAAGGTATCTTTACTTAGTGCAAAATAAAAAGGTAAAGAAACACATTAATACACACAGTTGACTCTGCATGCGCATTACAGAGTCAATAAATCAAAGTAATATTGGTATCACTGATGTTAAATGATAACAAAAGAAACAACAGCTATGTATATTTATATATATCTGCACAGCTAACTGACTGCTCACGAGCTCCCCCTATCTTGCAATATCTTGCACGTGTTCAGTCACCATACCAGACAGGCAAGGCCTATCTGAGTCCCGCTCAAAGTTCCTTCCTCAAATGGAGTCTTCGCTAGCCACCGTTGGTGCACAAGTTAATTTGTAATCCACAGGGTTTTAACGAGATATTGTAGTCATCCGCAATATTCCTAAGTACTCGTGTGTCTGCCACCCACTAATGGCGAATGCGCCAATCTCTAATCACACAGTCTCCCGTAAAATACACTAGGCCACAACCTGTAGCGCGATAGGTGGAGTGTGGCTGGCACTAACTAAGTCACTTTCCTCTAAGGTAACAGTCAATTCTGGGCAGGTGCCCTTCTCACCAAACAGGCCCGGCTTCCGGATATTCTCCTCTGGCTTGTCGCGGTCCCACGATCTCCACGCTTCTGCTGCAGTCTCCGGCCTCCGTCACTCACAGTGCAAGGTGATGGTGATGGACGACTCCGGTCTCTGCTAGGCAACAACAGGACACTGTGGAAGGTCCCGTACTGGAAAATCACCCGGGGCCCCGGCGTACTTTAGGCCCAGGCTTCTGGCCTAATACTCCGGAAGCAGGCCTCAGTGCCAGCTTCCTGCTTGGTTGAGAGCCGAGTCCAGAGAGAGAGAAGATGGCCCCTCCCCTCCTTTAAATAGTCTGTCCAGAAGGCTTTGCGGTCTTGCAGTGCACCCTGGTAACACAGCTGCACCGTGGGTAGTGTAGTCTGTCTACTACTAAAAGTAACAGAGTCTTTTCTCCTTGCTGCTGTATGTTCCAGGGTGCATTAAACTATATACATATGCATTAATTGCATTGTAACACTTATACCACCGGAGGGAGCTGTGTTCCTTCTTTTATATGTCAAATGGTAGTCTTTATCTACATTGCATATGGGAATCCCGCTACAAAAGTATACCTAAAGACAGAATATTTTGATTCGTTTTGGATAAAGTAGGGGAAAGTAAGAATTAGAACCCCAGTGAGATTTTGTATTGTTGTTTCTTTTTGGGGAGATTTGTCTCTAACTAGGGTAGAAAGTGACGGTATATCAATGATTTACAGGTGTCACCGGAACAGAAGGTGGGGGGGAATGTTTCAATGAGGACACTTGCTTTTTGGAGAGTTTTCCTCTCACTTCCTGTTGTGTCCCAAGGACTGGAAGTAAAGGAAAATATCCCGAATGAAACACAATAAAAAAAAAAGCCAACTAGGGTCCTATCCATTCTCTACTCTATCCAAATTGGAAAAATGTTTTGGCTATAGATGTACTTTAAATGAGTTTGTAAATAGTATCTGTTGCCAATCCTGATTCCTTTTAATTGTTTAGTCTTCAAATCATCCAGTACATAAAATGGAAATTTCTCATATTTTGTTAGTTGCAATGACAGACTGATAAATGCCCAATATTGGTAATACACATCTGTCAAAGAAATACACAGACACAAAACTACAGTTCTTCCAAGACAATAAGGAAAATGTGACCACTTATGGTTGACCCGTCAAGATCATAAATGGATAATTTTACTGCCCTATCTTTTGCCAGGTTAACGTAATAGCCTGCCCCCCCCCCACCCCCCATCCCTCCAGTTCCCAATTTGTTTGGCAAGGCCATATAAAGGAGCTCTGTGAAAACTGTAGGATTGCCTGGTGGAACTTTAAACGGGTTTCAGGCCTCCTTTTCTCAACACGACAAAGTCCATCGCCCAGATCTGTATTATGGGGCGAAGGAGAGAGAGTCACATAATTCCAAAAAGTTGGAAGTACTGGGTATTTCACTCATTCCAGCAGGCAAACAAGAGTGGTGTGGGATTGCTGGGAACTTAAGTATCAGCAGTGGGTGGAGGCTTACTATTAAGTGAACATGTTACATTGCCCTGGGTAAAGACATCTAAACCCAAAAACAAAAATGTAACATAGCCTAGTGACTGCATTCGTTTTCTTTTTTCAGGGTTTTTATTTTTTTTACCTTTTATTCATGGTGGCAAATTTATTAGATGCGGGGGGAAAAACACAGGAAGCGCCATCTAAGTGCAGTATTTAAGCACATTTTTAATCGCAAAGAAAAATGTAACACTCACAAAAAGTAAATGAATGTCAAGCTCATCTGTGTGATGGAAGTGGTAACTCTCCAGGCATCTGGGGCCATTATCCAGGCACCAGTGGAATGGCAAGGGATCCGTTATGCAGTCCTGTGGCCACCAGGAAGTCGGCCGGAACCAGCGTGAAGCACAAGGATATTCCACTGGTGCCTGGATAATGGCCCCGGATGCCTGGAGAGTTACCACTTCCATCACACAGATGAGCTTGACATTCATTTACTTTTTGTAAGTGTTACATTTACTGTGCGATTAAAACTTTGCTTAAATACTGCACTGAGGTGGCGCTTCCTGTGTTTTTCCCCTCCTCCTTATTTGTTCACAGAGCTGGCTTTCTCTGAGGATAGCTGCCGCCATTCATTTTAAGCACTGATCCTTAACCACTTCCCACCCGGCCACTGTATATATACGGCCAGGTGGGTGCTCTCTCCTTCTGAGTGGACGTTCCTGAACGTCCTTCAGAAGGAGCGTGATCGCGCGCGCGCGCACCCGCGCGATCTCGATGCGCGCGTGTCCCGCGGACACGCCGCATCTCGGAACAGCAGGAGGGCACTGTGATTCGCCCTCCTGATCGGCACGATGGCTGTGTGTAATCACAGCCATCGTGATGTAAACACAGAGAGGGGGGGCTGGCACTTGTGAGGGGATCGCGCGGCCACGTGCACGCGCAGCGGCGCGATCCCGATCTGCCTGTACCCCCCAGAGATAGAAGGTGTGTGCAAACAGGAGGGCCATGTGATTGGCCCTCCTGATGACATGACGGCTGTCCAATGACAGCCGTCATGTAATGTAAACACAGAGCAGTTGTAACTGCTCTGATCTCTTCCTCTCCTCACACAGAGCCTGTCAGTGAGGAGAGGAAGAGACAATCTGTGCTGCAGCCGGGAGATCAGTGAGTTTTTAGCTGTTTGTCTGCTGTTTACCCACTGATCACCCAGCTAGTGTCCCCAAAACAGTGTCCCCAAAACACAGTGTCCCCAAAACACAGTGTCCATAAAACACAGTGTCCATAAAACAGTGAAAACATCTGCCCGCCAACATCTTGCGCATCTGCCCGCCAACATCTTGCGCATCTGCCCGCCAACATCTGGCACAGCTGCCCGCCAACATTTGGCACAGCTGCCCGCCAACAGCTGCCCACCAACATCTGGCGCATCTGCCCGCCAACATCTTGCGCATCTGCCCGCCAACATCTTGCGCATCTGCCCGCCAACATCTGGCACAGCTGCCCGCCAACATCTGGCTGCCAACAGCTGCCCACCAACATCTGGCACATCTGCCCGCCAACATCTGATCGCCAGCATCTGACCGCCAACAGCTGCCCGCCAACAGCTGGCACATCTGCCCGCCAACATCTGCCCTGCCAACATCTGGCACATCTGTCTCCCAACATCTGGCAGTAAACATCTGCCCGCCAACAGCTGCCACATCTGCCCGCCAACAGCTGCCACATCTGCCCGCCAACAGCTGCCACATCTGCCCGCCATCAGCTGCCCGCCAACATCTGGCACAGCTGCCCGCCAACATCTGATCGCCAGCATCTGACCACCAACAGCTGCCCGCCAACATCTACCCTGCCAACATCTGGCACATCTGACTCCCAACATCTGGCAGTAAACATCTGCCCACCAACAGCTGCCACATCTGCCCGCCAACATCTGGCCACCAACATCTGACATCTGCCCGCCAACATCTGACCGCCAACAGCTGCCCTGCCAACATCTGGCACATCTGCCCGCCAACATCTGACACATCTGGCCGCCAACATCTGACCGCCAACAGCTGCCCGCCAACATCTGCCCTGCCAACATCTGGCACATCTGACCGCCAACATCTGGCACATCTGACCGCCAACATCTGGCACATCTGCCCACATGGCTAAACGATTCTACAGCAGCGAGGAGGCTCTCCAGATACTCCAGGGTATGTCGGACGAGAGTAGCGAGGAACTCTCTCTGTCAGAATCGGATAGTGAATATTATCCAGAGGAAAGTAGTGGCTCTGAAATAGAAACTGAGGATAGAATCGTAACAAGTGAGATCAGGAGTTATGAGCAGGCGCCGCAGACATCCACCAGCAGCACAGCACTCCAGGACATCCACCAGCAGGCATCCACCAGCAGCGCAGGACTCCATGATGATATGCAGGCATCCACCAGCAGCGCATCACGCCAGGATAGGCAGGCATCCGCCAGCAGCGCATCACACCAGGATAGGCAGGCATCCGCCAGCAGCGCATCACGCCAGGATAGGCAGGCATCCGCCAACAGCGCATCACGCCAGGATAGGCAGGCATCCGCCAGCAGCGCATCACGCCAGGATAGGCAGGCATCCGCCAGCAGCGCATCATGCCAGGATAGGCAGGCATCCGCCAGCAGTTCTGCAACTTTTCTAGAGGATAGGCCAAATGCTAGCAATGGGGCGTCCCATCAACAATGAGGCAGGGCCCATACTAGCCTCCCCGATCTTCTACTGTATCCAACATGGCTGCCCGATACGTCAGTAGAACCTATCATTCCCCCTTTTACAGCCCAGCCAGGCCCTCAGATACAGTCGGAAAATGCTACCCCGATTTATTATTTTGAATTATTTTTTACTGATGATATCCTAACCTACATTGTGGAGCAGTGTAATCTATACGCCAGTCAATATATAGCCAACAATCCAAATTCTTCCTATGCCCGTCCTTTTGTTTGGAAACCCCTCACCGTGGAAGAATTTAACATTTTCCTTGGCCTAACCCTCAACATGGGGCTGACAAAAAAAAATGAACTCCATTCCTACTGGTCTACCCGACCTATCTACCACATGCCAATCTATTCATCTTTTATGAAAAGAACCCGTTACGAGATGATAATGAGGTTTCTACACTTCAACGACAATGCCCAATGCCTCCCTCGAAATCATCCCAATTATGATAAATTATTAAAAATTCGGCCCCTAATCAATTTTTTTTGCGCCAGCTTCAAGCAGATGTTTACCCCTGATGTAAATATATGTGTAGATGAATCATTAGTACACTTCACAGGAAGACTTGGAATAAAGCAATACCTCCCCAGTAAAAGAGCCAGACGTGGGGTAAAATTTTATAAGGCATGTGACAGGGCCACGGGTTACACATATGATTTTATAATTTATGAGGGAAAAGACAGACAGCTAAACCCCCCTGGATGCCCTACCTACATGGGAACAAGTGGCAAAATTGTCTGGCAGCTGATTGAACCATTGCTTGGGAAAGGTTACCACCTATACGTAGACAATTTCTATACAAGTCTCCCACTTTTTCGCCATCTGTACCAAAAGAAAACTGTGGCCTGTGGGACAGCACAGACCAACCGTAAAGGCTTCCCACAGAGATTGGTTGCCAAGAAACGGAAACAGGGGGAAATGGCCAGTATGCGGACTGAAGAGGTCCTAGCATTGAAGTGGAGAGATAAAAAAAGAGATGTCTACATCCTTTCCACAATGCATGATGACACCTTGGTGGAACTGCAGAGAAGAAGAGGCCCCGTCCAGAAGCCAAAATGTGTGCATGACTATAATCTTTACATGGGGGGGGGGTGGATATGAATGACCAGATGATGCAGCCCTACTTGGCCACCAGGAAATCACTGTTTTGGTACAAAAAAGTTGCCATTTATTTGATGCAACTAGCCCTTTTCAATTCTTATATCATTTTTTCTAAGTGCACCCAAAGTTCCCTAACCTATCTAAAATTCCAAGAAGACTTGATCGAAGCCCTTCTCTATCCCCATGGCCAAGCCCCTCAACTAATTCGCTCCGATGCAGTAGCCAGACTCCACGAAAGGCACTTCTCCGAAATCCTCCCTCTTACCGAAACAGGTCGCAAACCCCCAAAAAAAATGTCGTGTGTGTTCAAGTAGAGGAATTCGTCGTGACACCCGATACTACTGTCCCCAATGTCCCTCCCAGCCAGGCCTTTGTATTGGAAAGTGCTTTCAGAGCTATCATACTTTACTAAACTATTAGTAAAGTGAAGATGATTTTTTTTCCAGTTTCCACCATCTGCCATTTCTGTGAATGACCCGGACTGTTTTAGACTATGTCTCTGCCAACCATGTTTCTGCCTTCAACGTGAATTGACCTCGGCCTGTTAAATGACCATGCTTTTTGCCTGCCTCCTAAACTGATCATTTGAGTACAGCACAGGGGTCTCACATATTTGAGGGGCTCCAGAAAAGAGTTTCCGAGTGGAGAAAATGTTTTTCTCCAGGTTTTGTTTTTCTCGGATTAGGGTCTGGAGACTCGGAGGCTTCGTAGAGATTTGGGTGGGAAGAAGCCTCTACCCCTGTTCTTAGGTCTTTCCTGACCAAGGCCTAAATGTTATAGTGCTGCCACCTGAACTGGCCGTGCCTCTGCCTGCCACCTGAACTGGCCGTGCCTCTGCCTGCCACCTGAACTGGCCATTCCTCTGCCTGCCACCTGAACTGGCCATTCCTCTGCCTGCCACCTGAACTGGCCATGCCTCTGCCTGCCACCTGAACTGGCCATGCCTCTGCCTGCCACCTGAACTGGCCATGCCTCTGCCTGCCACCTGAACTGCCTGCTAAACCATGGACCATGTTCATAGGTTTCCATATCTCTGTTTCCCTGCTGGACAATTCCTGGACATTTCCTATGGCTGTCTGGACCAATGCTTTGACTGCTCTGGAACGGTATTCCTGCCTGCTAAAACCATAGGTGACCCATTTTTTTATTACCTTTTGCTCAGCAGAATGTATTTTGGGGTGTAATTCTTGGTGTGTACATGCTATGTGTTAGAAGCCTGAAGGTGCTACTTGCATGTTGGGCCTCTGTATGTGGCCAGGCTGTGGAAAAGTCTCACACATGGGGTATCACTATACTCAGGACGAGTAGCAGAATGTATTTTGGGGTGTTATTTTTGCTGTGTACATACTATGTGTTAGAAAGATCTTCTGAATTGACAACTTTGTGAAAAAAAAATATGTTTTAATTTTTTTTCCACACTTTCCAAAAACTTTTGGAAAGAAATTACATGTTCAAAAGACTTATTATGCCTCATAGAAAATACATTGGGTTGTTTTCTTTCCAAAATGGGGTCATTTTGTGGGTAATTCAAAAATGTGATAGGTACTCAGGAAATGAAATGTGTAATTTATGCCTTTAGAGCGCCTGATGGTGCTACTTGGATGTTTGGCCTCCGTATGTGGCCAGGATGTGGAAAAGTCTCACACATGTGGTATCGCCATACTCAGGACGAGTAGCAAAATGTATTTCGGGGTGTTATTTTTGCTATGTACATACTATGTGTTAGAAAGATCTTCTAAATTGACAACTTTGTGAAAAAAAAATATGTTTTAATTTTTTTCCCACATTTTCCCAAAACTTTTGGAAAGAAATGACATGTTCAAAAGACTTATTATGCCTCATAGAAGATACATTGGGTTGTTTTCTTTCCAAAATGGGGTCATTTTGTGGGTAATTCCATTGTCCTTGTTCTCCAGGGCCTTCAAAAATGTGATAGGTACTCAGGAAATGAAATGTGTAATTTATGCCTTTAGAGCGCCTGATGGTGCTACTTGGATGTTTGGCCTCCGTATGTGGCCAGGATGTGGAAAAGTCTCACACATGTGGTATCGCCATACTCAGGACGAGTAGCAGAATGTATTTCGGGGTGTTATTTTTGCTATGTACATACTATGTGTTAGAAAGATCTTCTAAATTGACAACTTTGTGAAAAAAAAATATGTTTTAATTTTTTTCCCACATTTTCCCAAAACTTTTGGAAAGAAATGACATGTTCAAAAGACTTATTATGCCTCATAGAAGATACATTGGGTTGTTTTCTTTCCAAAATGGGGTCATTTTGTGGGTAATTCCATTGTCCTTGTTCTCCAGGGCCTTCAAAAATGTGATAGGTACTCAGGAAATGAAATGTGTAATTTATGCCTTTAGAGCGCCTGATGGTGCTACTTGGATGTTTGGCCTCCGTATGTGGCCAGGATGTGGAAAAGTCTCACACACTGGGTATCGCCATACTCAGGATGAGTAGCAGAATGTATTTTGGGGTGTTATTTTTGCTATGTACATACTATGTGTTAGAAAGATCTTCTAAATTGACAACTTTGTGAAAAAAATATATGTTTTAATTTTTTTTCCACATATTCCCAAAACTTTTGGAAAGAAATGACATGTTCAAAAGACTTATTATGCCTCATAGAATATACATTGGGTTGTTTTCTTTCCAAAATGGGGTCATTTTGTGGGTAATTCCATTGTCCTTGTTCTCCAGGGCCTTCAAAAATGTGATAGGTACTCAGGAAATGAAATGTGTAATTTATGCCTTTAGAGCGCCTGATAGTGCTACTTGGATGTTTGGCCTCCGTATGTGGCCAGGATGTGGAAAAGTCTCACACACTGGGTATTGCCATACTCAGGATGAGTAGCAGAATGTATTTTGGGGTGTTATTTTTGCTATGTACATACTATGTGTTAGAAAGATCTTCTAAATTGACAACTTTGTGAAGAAAAAAAAAATATATATATATTTCTTAATTTTCCAAGGCATTGTGGGAAAAGAATTGCAACTTCAAAAAATTCACGATGCCTCTTACTAAATACCTCCGACTGTCTTCTTTCCAAAAAGTGGTCATTTGGGGGGTATTTGTACTGTCCTGACATTTTAGGGCCTCAAGAAATGAGATAGGCCATCAGTGCATTAGGATTGATCAATTTGCAATAATGCGTAGCTTAGTTTGTAGACTCTATAACTTTCACACAAACCAATTATCATACACTTCAGTGTTGCCAACCGTACGTTAATTTACGTACAGCACGTAAATTTAACCCCCTTTTTCGGGTGTACGTAAAGTCCGTTGTGGGCATCGGCTGCCCATAAAAAAGATGGCCGTGAGCCGACCATGCAACGGCGCATGCGCCGTTCCGAAGCCGGCCGGACTCGGGAAAGCTCGTATGCGCTCGGCCGAGTGGCGCATGCGCAGTAACGTAATGGCGCCGCCCGGCGCCATTTTTGAATAGAGTTTCAGCCAGGACGGGACTCAGGAGTGCTCGCGGGGCGGGCTACAGTGTCTCACAGTCGCCGACGCTGTAGGAGGAGAGGACTCGGCCGAGCAGGGGTGAGGAGGAGGGGGGATATAAAGTAAGAGGAGGTAATGGAATGCGCTGGGAGCGGGAGCCCGGAGGGTGAAGCGGCCATGGCATGCAGGGGAGGGACAGAGACTGATGTGCTCTCTCTGTCCACCATCATATAACTTCTCCTCTACATCATCAGTATGCTGTGTCCTCCTTCCGTGCCCTTTTCACCTCTCCACATGTCAGAGCTGCCCTGACCCGTGGAGAGGTGAAAGGGGCACAGAAGGAGGACACAGCATACTGATGATGTGGAGGAGAAGTTATATGATGGTGGACAGAGGAGGAGGCCACTGTGAGGGGGTTAGGAGGACCCTATCATGTTCGCAGCCTCTGTCCCCCTCCTGTGTCATGTCCGCAGCCTCTGTCACCCCTCCTGTGTCATGTCCGCAGCCTCTGTCCCCCTCCTATGTCATGTCCGCAGCCTCTTTCCCCCTCCTGTGTCATGTCCGCAGCCTCTGTCCCCCTCCTGTGTCATGTCCGCAGCCTCTGTCACCCCTCCTGTGTCATGTCCGCAGCCTCTGTCACCCCTCCTGTGTCATGTCCGCAGCCTCTGTCACCCCTCTTGTGTCATGTCCGCAGCCTCTGTCACCCCTCCTGTGTCATGTCCGCAGCCTCTGTCACCCCTCCTGTGTCATGTCCGCAGTCTCTGTCACCCCTCCTGTGTCATGTCCGCAGCCTCTGTCACCCCTCCTGTGTCATGTCCGCAGTCTTGTGAATTGAGAAATATGTTTTTTTACTTTTGTTTAACTGAAACACATTGATATTAGCATTAGTTGTGTGTTTATAGTTGAAATATTGATATTTGCACTGTTTAGCAGTAAAAACAGTAATTTTAGGTACTTTTTTGCAGCGTCAGTAAAAAATGCGACTCTGCCAGTAATTGTCATGATTTTTGCCAGTAAGAAATTGGTGCCGTACAGAAATTTTGGCATCCTTGCCAGTAAATTTCACTTCAGGGGGTTGGCAACACTGATACACTTATCAGGATTTTTTTTACCAAAGACATGTAGCAGAATACATTTTCGCCTAAATTTTTGCCGAAATTTGATTTGTTTGGATTTCTTTTAAAACAGAATGTAGAAAATGTTGTTTTTTTTCAAAATATTCGCTCTTTTTTCGCTTTTATCGCAAAAAATTGAAAATGAAATTGTGAACAAATACCACCAAAAGAAAGCTCTATTTGTGTGAACAAAATGATAAAAATTTCATTTGGGTACAGTGTAGCATGACTGAATAATTGTCATTCAAAGTGCGAGAGCACTGAAAGCTGAAAATTGGTCTGGGAAGGAAGGGGGTTTAAGTGCCCAGTATTGATGTGGTTAAAGGACTAATGGACTTTTATTGTTATTTTACTATTGGTTCACTGCTATATGCTTACAGTTAGACCACTTTCACACTGAGGCGCTTTTCAGGCGCTTTCACGCTAAAAAAAGCGCCTGAAAAGCTTACGAAAACGTATTTCCATTAAAATCAATGAATACTTCCGGTTACGGCGCCGCATGGAGTGACTGCTTCTCTCCTCGGCTCCCGCATCACGGCAACAAAACGGCCTATAAAACCGGCCTGAGACGCCCGATGGTCACCCCTACACCTCAGGGCACTCCCCGCCTTCTATATGGACCGATTCGTGGAAAAATCCGGGGCGCGGTCGCAAACGGCCCTGACGGCGCCGACGGCCCAGCCGCAAATCGAGGCCCCGGTCTTGGCCTACACGGCTCCTTCTCCACCACCGCCGACAGGGATGGAGGTAAGCAGCTGCCCTAGTCCTCCTACCTCCCCTCATGCCTCAGCATCCCAGCCACCTTGTGACAACACAACAGGCCGCATAGCACAGGCTGTGGCTGCTCTCTTGTCCCCCATGATAGCAGCATCTGTGGAGAAGGCAGTGAATGCAGGGATGGCCCAGATCAAGTCCCAGTTAGGGGAACACAGCACCAGACTCAATGAGCTGGAGCACCGCCTATCCAGCGTGGAAGAGGAGTCATACCAGGCACAGGCCTCAGAGCAAGCCCAGGATAAGACTAATCAATACATCATCCAAAAGTTGGATGATTTAGAGAACAGGGCCAGGAGGAGTAACCTGCGATTCGTAGGTATCCCGGAATCGCTGCAGGCCTCTGCCATTTCAGATTTCTGCGCTGTGCGCATCCCGGAAGCCCTAGGTCTCTCGGGCCCCTGCACAGTGGAAAGGGCACATCGCATGGGAGCTTTCAATTCTGACCGCAAAAATCCCCGGCCAATAATTGCCAAATACCTTAACTACTCTGACAAGGCCCTCATTCTACAAAAGTTCAGACAAACCCGCTCACTTCAAATTGACGGAATAAGAGTCCTCATATTTGCCGATTACTCCATAGAGGTCTCAAAAAAGAGGAAAGCTTTTCAGCAGGTCTGCACGGAACTCTATAATCAGCAAATCAAATTCACTCTGGCTTTTCCAGCAGTTCTCCGCCTCAAAGCCTCTACTGGCGAACAACTGACTTTCCATGACCCCTCCGAGGCGGAAGCCTTCCTGCGGGCCTCCCGGCACGACTCGCACCCTCACACTCCATCGAAAGCCGCACCACTCATCCGTCCTCTGGACCAAAGAAGCCCACGAAAGGACTCCCCCAAACGCTTCAGAGCTTCTGCCCCAGTCCAATTACAGCTAACCCAGCGTTAAAATGGTGGAAGTGGCTCTTGCACTTATTCCTCAAATCCTCGATGCTGCTTACAACGCAGTGGCAGTTTTTACATAGCTACACAGTTATATATATTTGTACCCTACAGATGACTGCTCAACTAGTTATGCTTTCTATGATATCCTTGCCCAGATAGGATCTGCTTTTTTTTGTATGCTCTCCAAACGGTGTTCATTATTTTTATGTGTACCCTTCCCGGCCTCACTGTGTATAGCCGCAACATCCCCCCCTCCGTTTGAGTCCCTCGCCGCTCGCATGAAAAACCCCTCTCCTAACGCGGGCTCTCGGCCGCCCTACATCAGAGCCGTGCTTTTGGGAACCGACTTACACAGTGACTCCTTGCGGAAAAAAGCGAAGTTCTTGCGCTTGCTTATGTTGTTTATGTTATTTTTGATTTTCTTTCAGGTCCCACCTCCTATCTCCTCCCCCTCCCTTCCCCCCTTTAGCCTAGGAACATCCGTGGTAACAGTCCTCCTGTCACCTGTCTCCCAAGACAGATATAACACCTTTCCTCTTCATCCGGTATTTACCTTAAAACGCCGCTTACACGGTAGATTAGCTATAACTTCCTCAAAATTCCATTTCCCAATATCCCCAACATGAAAATAGTTTCTTGGAACGTGAAAGGGCTTAGGTCCCCCAATAAAAGAATGAAGATCCTCCGTCATCTAAAACGACTCAACACTGATATCGCCCTACTCCAGGAAACCCACTTATCAGCTCCTGATTTTCATCGCATGAAAAAACTCTGGGTAGGCACGGTCCTAGGCTCGGGGGCCTACGGCCGTAAAGCTGGAGTCCTTCTCCTGATTCATAAGAACCTTCCCTGCACGGTCCTATCGGTAAATTCAGACGATCACGGACGGCTTGTCACAGCTCATGTCCAACTAGGTTCCACGGAATTGGTAATTTCCAACATTTACGCCCCCAACAGCCCTGGCACGACCTTTTATAGTGAACTTTCGGCATGGTTGCTTCATAACACCCACCTCCCCCACTTAATAGGAGGTGATTTCAACGACGTTATACACCAAACTGATGACAGATCATCCCCTAGACGCCCCTCGCCAGGCCTTGACCCTGTCTCCCCCACACTCTTTGCATCCACCATGGAATCCCTTCACTTTCAGGACCTCTGGCGTTTAAAACATCCAGCGGACAGGGAATTTACCTTCTACTCCAACCCACATAACGTATTCACCAGAATAGATTATTTTTTTGGCTCTGACAACCTAGTACCCATGTTAACTGATGTAGACATCCTCGACATTGCCATATCTGACCACGCACCAATCTCGGCCCAATTTGACAACCTCGACCTACCTCCACATCCCAAGATTTGGCGCTTTCCCTCATACCTCTACAACAACTCTGATTTTCAGCAATTCATGGCAAAGTCATGGACAGAATATTCCACGGCCAATGCTCCACACTCTGATGTCCCGAACCTCTTCTGGGACGCCGGTAAAGCGTTCCTCAGGGGTCGGATCATCTCTTATGCGACCTCTTTCAAGAGAAATACCTTATCAAAGTACAAGTTGGCTAGCTCCCGGCTCCACCAGGCGCAAAGATCTTTATACACCATGGACTCCACTGATAATAGAAACGAATGGCATGCAGCCAAGAGATCTTTTGATACTTGGGCAGACACACTTGAACTAACTAGGAAAGCACACTCAGATGCCACCTTCCATAAATTCGGAAATAAATCAGGCAAATTACTAGCCAGGCTCTGCAAGGGGCCCTTTCGCCCAACTCACATTACATCTCTAAAAGATGCTAAAGGAAAAGTGAACACCACACCGCAAACGATAAATAAAGCTATGCTTCAATACTACGCTACGCTTTATGCCCCAGACCCTATAAACAAACAGGCAGCCGGCTTTTTCCTAGAGAACTTAGCCATTCCCAAAGTCACTCCCTCACAACTTGAGTACCTTAATGCTCCCATCTCCCTTTCCGAAGTCTCAAACACCATACGAAAGTTGACCCCCTCTAAGGCCCCGGGCCCAGACGGACTCACTAGCGAATTCTACAAGACCCTCCAAAACATAATACAACCCACCCTCCACAAGGTCTATAACGGCATATGGACGGGCGGCCCCTACCTGCCCTCGGGAAACCAGGCCACTATTAAATTACTCGCAAAAAAAGGCAAGGACCCCCAGGAACCAGGATCTTATAGGCCCATCTCCCTTTTAAACCTGGATGTCAAAATCCTATCCAAGATTGTCGCCTCTAGGCTTGCTGTCATCATCCCATCTCTGATACATCCAGCGCAATCTGGTTTTGTGAAAGGCAGAACGGCCACCCTAAACATTCGTAAGGTCATGTTGGCCTTGGAACACGCCAAACAAAATCCCGGCGGCGACTTTGCCATCATTACGTTAGATGCGGAGAAAGCCTTCGATAATGTCAGCTTCGATTGGCTCTCCATGACCATGACAAAGATGGGCTTTACAGGCCCCTTCTGCCATCTAATAAACGCCATGTACACAACCCCCTCAGCTAAGCTGGTGGCAGCGGGCCTACTCTCAGATGACTTCCGCCTCCACAAAGGTACACGACAAGGCTGCCCCCTATCCCCCCTCCTCTTCAACATTGCACTAGAACCCTTATCCAGACACCTTACCCAAAAAGCCCCCTTGCATGGCATAAAAATAGGAAATCACGATCTCCGCTCATCCCTCTTTGCCGATGATGTACTTATCTTTTCAGCGAACCCCTCCTCAGACATGTTCACCATCAAAGAGGTATTTGATGATTTTAGATCCTGTTCTGGCCTCCGCATAAATTACGGCAAAAGCGAAATCCTCCCCATAGGTACTCTATCCAACCCTACCTGGGTCCAACACTCCATTTTTTCTGTTGCTAGATCCCATATCACCTATCTTGGCATCAAAATAGGCAAACTGCCTTCCTCCCTCTACCACCTCAATTATCCTCCCTTGCTCTCTAGGCTCTCTCAGGAAATGGTTAACTGGATGGATCTGCCCCTCTCGCTCCTGGGAAGATGCCACTTGATAAAAATGGTCAGTTTTGCCAGACTACTATATCCACTGCAAACTATCCCCTTGCTACTTCACCACAAAGATGTTAAACTCATCAATACGGCCATCTCAAAATTTCTATGGCATGGCAAAAGACCACGCATAGCTTTAAAGAAACTATATCTTCCCAGAAGCGAAGGGGGTATAAGTCTCCCGAATGTCAGAACCTATAACCTAGCATGTTTATTAAGAACTAGTCTAGACTGGATTTCACAGTCCTCGAGGTATTCCAACTACTCCTTGGAATCCGCAATGGCACATCCCTTCTCGCTACCAGCTCTTCTTCACTGCAAGTGGAAATCGGTCCCACCTTTGTATCAACACAACTTACTACTGAGAGACACGGCCATCGCCTGGAGAGAAACCAGAAAGAGCCTCAAGCTCTCCCCTTTCATGTCAAGCCATCTGCCAATACAAGGAAACCCAAACTTTCCACCTGGCTTGGAACATCAACCTTTCAAGATTTGGCAAGAAAACGGTCTCACAAAATTTGCATCTTTATGCGACACTAAAACGGGTCGTCCTTTATCCTTTTCAACCGTTGCTGAAATTTATTCACTCCCACGATCACATGCCTTTCACTTTTGGCAATGTACCAGCTACTTAAGATCTGCATGCAAAGAGGACTATAAGCGGTTCACACCAAGTTTCACAGACCTGCTACTCAGGGAAAGATCATATACGATATCGGACATATACAAACCATTACTTCAAGAGTCCAACCCTCCGCTGGCATTCTCATCTGCAGCCAATTGGGGAAAAGACTTCCCAGATGATGACCTGATAGACAAAATTCTAATCGGACTCAACAAAGTGCAACGACTAACACCCAATGAAATTTGGAGAGAATCTCAACTGAAAATAGTCCACCGTGCACATATACCCTTCATTTACTCCGATACGGATCAATACAGTGCTAAATGCCCCCTCTGCCACCAGATGAGACCCTCCCTAACCCACCGTTTTTGGGCGTGCTCTTTCATCTCCTCCTTTTGGGATCAGGTTCTAAACTACATTTTCGAAATAACTCTACTGAAGCTTCCGAAGGATCCGCTCCTCCTCATCTTTGGTTACTGGGACCCCCAACTACTGCCTTGGTCCCGAGTGACGAGCTCAACGAACACTGTTCACCCAAACCTTGGTCACAATCACAAAGATTGGTCCTTGATCTGCCTCCTGATCGCACGGAGAACCATACTAAAGCAATGGATTTCTTCCCACTGCCCTGCTACCACTCAAATCAAACGGGACCTCCTTCTTCTCCTATTTAAAGAAAGAGCTAATGCAGACTTCACATCTGCAGTCTCTAAGAGCCGTTTCTACTCCATTTGGGAACCCTTCATGCGCTCAGCTTTATCTCCGGAGGATATAGCCAGCTTTGACCAGTACTCTTTCTCTTACCTCAAATCTACCCCCCATTCTTCAAGCCCAGAAGAGGAAATCTCCCCAGACGGTCAATCCGCCACCAACGATCTCTAACTGTTACCCGAAATAAGCTTACTCATACTTACTTCTCTCTGGACTTGGCTAAGGCCCTCCCCCCCTCCCTCCCTTTTCTCCTCCCTCCCTCCTCCCCTGGCTGTTCCCAGACATTTTTTTATTTTTATTTTCTGGTTGGTTATTCTGCTGTAATA
Organism: Rana muscosa; assembly: GCA_029206835.1. NCBI lineage: Eukaryota > Metazoa > Chordata > Amphibia > Anura > Ranidae > Rana > Rana muscosa. Next base: position 70,346,370 of record CM055125.1, read on the forward strand.
CTTGAGACTCTAGGTAGATACTCTATTTGATCCATCCAGTTACCCTCTAGTAGATAACAGATAAAGTACGTAGGTCTTTTGTTCCTCTGCTTTCACTATATGTTTTTCAATGTTATACCACGCTGATTCTATCCTATAAGAGTCCGAGATTAAGCTGCGCATACAGTACGCTTAGTCTTGCCCTTAACATGCCTCCCTTTGGTATGTTTTTCTTTTCTTTTTTTTCTCTCTCTCTCCTTCTCTTTTTCTCTATTTGAAAAAATTGAAAATTACTTTATAACATGTCTTGTAACTGCTGTTATTTTTCATACATCCTAATAAAAATTTTGTGAAAAAAAAAAAAAATCAATGAATGCTTTCACACTAGGGCAGTGCGCTGAAAAAATGCCCCTCTCCATTGAAATGGATTGAAAGCGCTTCAAAAGCGCCTGAAAATCGCTTCAAAAGCGTGCAGTGTTTTACTGCCAGTTTTTCAAGCACCTCAGTGTGAAAGAGGCCTAACTCCATCTCTGCGCTAAGGCCTCTCTCACACTGAGGCGCTTGAAAAACTGCCAGTAAAACACTCAGCGCTTTTGAGGCGCTTTTCAGGCGATTTTGAAGCGCTTTCAATTCATTTCAATGGAGAGGGGCGTTTTTTCAGCGCACTGCCCCAGTGTGAAAGCATTCATTGATTTTAATGGAAATAAGTTTCGTAAGCTTTTCAGTTGCTTTTTTTAGCTTGAAAGCGCCTGAAAAGTGCCTCAGTGTGAAAGTGGTCTTACAGTTTCCTTTCTTATGTTACATTCATAAGATGCGCCTGGGCTCCGCCCCCTCTCTCCACGCCACCTCCTATATGCAATGGATAGATTCATGCATAGCATAATTCTATCCATGGCCGCCGTGGCCACCCCCTATTCATGCGCCCAGCCCCTTTCAGGGCATCGGCCCCATAAATTACAGCGGGCAGGTTTTTCTTTTTAAGCACCTGATTAGAGCCAGAGGCTCCAATAGGCTTCAAATTAGGGTGGGCTCGGGTCGCAGAGAATACGCCCCGATCCCACCCAGGTGTGTTGCAACAGCAAATTAATATTTGCTGTTATAACACTGATCCTCCTCCCGGCCAATTGGGAAGCAGGTATGAAACCCGTTTCCTGATTGGCCAAAACGTCAGGCGATCCTATTGGACGCTGGAAGATGGAAGATGGTCGCATCAGCTCCGCACTACATAAAGACCTGACCGCTGCTCACCGCCCGCATTCAGGGTAAGGACTGACGGGGTGGGGGGGGTTTGCTGGGGGTCTTAGTGCCGCGCCGCGTGGGGGGAGGGGTTGGGATTAGTTGTGCTAGTACCACTCCACCGGCGGCCCGGGGGGTTGTTTGCTGCCGCCACTGCTGTATTGTATCAATAGAGGAGGAATGTTTTCACCCTAGGACAGGACGTCATCTCAGTGTGAGCAGACAAACGATCCCCCTGGAACCACTACTACACATTGTAACTGAATCTCCTATTTGAAGGAGTACTCCAGTGCAGACTCTGTTTCCATTGGGATTGTTACACACTTATACTATAAGGTGTCAGCCCCTTCGTGGGTTTCCCCCCCCCCCCATTTGGGGATCCTCATCCTATATGGTGAATTCTTGTAAACTGCAGTCCCTCTCCAGCGTTATCCCAGTGCGTGGGGAATCCACACGACCAGGAGGGTGTTCTGGGACCCTGGGGCATCTCCTGTTGGAAATCTTGGCAAAAATGTTCAGTGTCTACACACGATAAATTGCAACACCGAAACCTCTGAAGAAGACCCATGGAAAGGGTCGAAACACGTTAGGAAGTGCTACATAGTTTCACATACAATTGTGTTAAACTGTATGACCACTTTCAGTGTTTGCAATTGTGTTCAATGACATGTTACCAGAACTCATATCTTAAATCTGTACCACCAATTTCCTTTGAATTTTAATAAATTAATTTTCTTACATACATTGTCATCAATTTTTGAATCGAGCTGCCTAAAAACCCTACTGGGGGAACTTCCCATTCTACATACACATTAAGACCTGTCAGACCTTTATTGCTAGCCATGCAGGACAAGAGTTTGACTGGCTACTTCAGAAAATTTTACCTACAACCCATAAGGGTCCTCCTTTTGGATTTAGCCAAGTGGAATGTTTAAGATTGGCATTACATACATATTTTTGAACCAAAAGGGCAAAATCTTACTGTATATGGTGAGCTTTAAAATTTTAAATTTGTCAAACCAAAAGTTTATAAAACCCCTTAAGTCAGTCATCTCATAAAAAAAAATCTCATTAAATCACGTGGGTGACAAATTTTGCATTTGCTTTGGAGTTTGAATGAAGATACATTTGGTTTTCAGGATAACGTTTATGTACGTAAAATGAAAAGGTATTACTACATGTATATTTAGAAGATGACTTGTTTATAGGCTCTTAGTAGCAGCTTCCCATAACAATGGACATGTCAGCTTAATAATGCTAATAAATATAAGGGTGTATTTATAGGGGTCTTTATGAAAGAACTGACTAGATATTTATGACCTGTAAAGAGTGAATTATCATTGCACAGTACATCAATTAGGACCTTATTAAGAGATTGAAAGGAGTCATCCCTTCCTGCTTTACAGATGACACACTCGTAACTCTGACTGGTCCGGCAGAACTAAAATGTTCCAACATGGCCGCTGTCAGGATAGCCCTGTGCATACACTTTTGGCTCTACTTATGTAGAGATAATATATATGGGATTATTCTATTTTGAGCATTTTACAAGAGCAGGCATTAAGGGCATAACTATACAATAACTCGGGGATTAGTGTATAGTAGGCCCTGCTTAAGTAGTAGTTATCTGCCACTAGTGTATATGTGTGGGAATTAATTATTAAAAATGTGCCTGTCAGGTTAATATTAGTGTTGAAAGGAGATAAATCCATATAATGGATTCACAACATTTACTATATGACTGAAGGGATTACATACATATTTTCCTTTTAAAGTTAAAATGTATGTATAGCCAAACCTATTTTTTTTTTTTTGTTTTCGTTTTGGATAGAATGTTAAAGGATTAAAAACACTATCAGTTTATTTATTTTTTTGCTATCTGTGTCCTGTAGGGGAGATTTGGCTTTACTTCCTGTGCATGAGATGAAACAGGAAGTGAAAAGAAATTCCCCCAAAGCAAGGCAAATTCTCCTCTTACACAGTTCTCTCCGGGAAAAGGTGTCCCTATTAGAAGACTTACCGTCACCTCACGTTCTTTTGACAATCCTAAAATGTTGGATTTCCCCTCACTTTTTGTTTGGTCACCAGGACAAATAAAGGGGTGAATCCCCACAGTGGGGAAACAGACATAACAAAGCTTGACAAAGGGTCCAACCCTTCCTCACTCTATCTAAAAATGTTTTAAAAGCTTTGCCTGGCAATTGGATTTGCCACAGGTGGCAATGCAACCAATTTGTCCCTGCTTCTGGTAAAAGTCTCAAATTTAGGAGTCTGGGAAATACAGTATATATTTTGTGAACTGTAAAAAAAAAACTAAAATAATGGCAGAACAATGAAAGCAAATGTCTTACTTTTCATAACCAGGGTTGTATGTACCATGCTGTGGCTGTTGCAGGCCTGTGAAGGGGAAGAGGGCAAGAGTTGAGAGGCAAAGTCTTTGGTGTGGAGTCGGAAGGAGGCTGGCATTGGATTACCATTGTAAACCTGCTGCTTGTAATGGTGTCCATTCATGATGTTAGGTTGCTGGTTTCTAGAAACAATCATGTAGAAAGCAGGAGTGGATCTGCGCTAAAAATGTGATTTACTCTGCTTTTTCCCATGTGATAGCACTGGTGCCTAGCGATTGGGCACTCAGGGGTTGGGGAGAGAGTCTCCAGCCCTGTGTAAACTCTAAGTCATGACCAGGAGTTCACACAGTTGTTTTCTCACTGCTCTTGGCGAATGGCGCAGTGGGCATTACAAGGGAGTGTGAAGCAAAAGAGAGAGGATATTAGGTGTATTGGATGTTTGGTATTACATGAGGTTCTCTGCATCCAGAACTGCTGGTTTATAGCATAGACACATACTGTATGAAATAAATGTCTCTATTAAAGCGGAGGTTCCGCGGTATATCCTTTTTTTTTTTTACATTGCATTGGTTGAGTATTACGTTCTCATGTATTTACTCACGTATCAGATGTTTCCCAGTCTCCCCAGTCAGAATCAGTTCTAAATTAGAACTTATAAAAATCCTTTTGGAAATTGCCATTTTGCTTGTGGGCATTGTGAAGCCCACAAGCAAATACTTCCGGGAAGCGTGAATGCTTTTCTCCCATTGCACTGTTGCCATCACAACGAACACATACTGTGAAGTTGTTGAGGGGGGGGGGTTTGGGGAGCCGCCGCGGGATGAGTTTTCTTTTTCTTTTCACATTCTACAGTTCCACGCGGGGGGGGGGTCGTGGGGGCGGGGGGGATGCCGCCGCGAGATGTGTTTTTCTTTTCACACTCTATCTACAGTTCATCGCGGGGGGGTCGCGGGGGGGGGGGGGTGCCGCCGCGAGATGTGTTTTCTTTTCACATTCTACAGTTCATCAGCGGGGGGGGGGGGGGGGGCAGCCGCCGCCGCGGGATGTGTTTTCTTTTTTTCTTTTCACAGATCATCAGCGCTCCTGTCTCCTATACTCTGGCTCCTGTCCTGTATGCTAACATCAGCGCTCTGAAGCTGTCAAGCTGATGACGAAGGTGGTGAATTGTCTCCTGGGAAAGCATGACACTGCACTCCCAGGAGGCATTGGGGCGCTTTGGAAAAGTAAAGGAACGCCCACTCCCGCGGGAGGGATACCAGGAAGTGTCCCTATTTAATACGAAATTCAAGGTAAATAAAAAAACTAAGAAGATAATTATTTGCCAAATGTTGATATAAATATTATACTGATTGGGATGAGCAAATGTTTAGATTTAGGGTGAACCTCTGCTTTAAATCAGGCTGTAGCTTTGCTACCTGGGTTGAATGCTGTGAATCCATGTCTTTTAGTGTAATAAATAGAGAGGCGGTATGCAGTGAACTACAGAGCTAGTAGTTGGGGCCCCCTCACAGGTTTATTTGCAAGCCAGTTAAAGATACTTCCCAGAATCCTGATGAATAGCCCCTGAAGTAACAAGAAGGATGTACTGTATGTGCTTTAACTGTCCAATAGGACTTTCCTCCTGATCCTTCACTGACAATCGATCATGGATGTGGGTGGAGCTTTGCTCAGAGGGAACCTCCCTGCTTCCTCGATGGTACCAGGGCCTGGTACAAGAGTACTGTCTGTACCCCCTATTGGTGACCCTGCCATCCACTATCCTAAAACAAGGTATACACCCCTAATTTTGGTTTGTGATGAAAGTGAGACATATAAATACCTTCTGTTCTAAGAAGACTCTGTTGTGCTTTGCACTGGTTCAGGTGTTCTGTGTAAAGCGTAATCCACACAACCCAACTTTAGTGATCCACTAAAAACGGTTGAACACTGAGTTCATAAGCGTAAAGGAGTCATGTGTCTCTGGTAAGACGTCCTGACGAAGCATATGTAGAAGTATGCAAAATGCATTGACGTAACAGGATACCAAACCTCGATCCTCAGTCCATCTGACAACCGTTTCCTGACATGCGGTCTGGACAGAACTCAACAGCCATACACTGTAATTAAGCGGGAATGCCTATACCTCACAGCGTTCACCATGAGGCAGCTGGGAAGCAGTGAGCTCTCTTCAGAGAAAGCGTCTAGAGCTATGTTACCACCAGCTGGGGAATGATGAAGGGATCAACTGGGCAAAGGAAGGACATCAGCATCGCGGAGCGGTGAGAGCCTCCGGGCAGCTGTTACTAGTTCCTTCCCTATTCACCTTTCACTGGGGCGGACTTTTCAATCCATGCTGAAACTCAGCCCAACCTGCTGTTAACTCTATGACAGTGCCGGTGGTTTAAATTTGAAGCTGTCTGTGTGGTTGTCTCATCTCCAATCAGCTAGTTCTATCTAGCCATCCACTGGGTCTATAGTGGTATAGAGTCAAATAGATGAGTTGTCATCTACAGTCTGTTAAACGGAACAGCTTTTGAATGACTTTACATGCCTGCAACACACTGGGATCAATTGGAAAAACTATAAAAGGACCATGAGAATCATCCACTTCTTATTTGGGGAGTACATTAACCAATATTGCCCTGTTCTGGCTAAATAAACATCTCCTGGACATCATCCCCTATCCGTGACTGTCCACATACCAACCCAGTTTGGAGGGTTCAGACTGCAGCTGATAAACCTTCATACTATGTCACTTCTTCCTATTATGCGTACATTCTAGCCAAGAGCCGTGGTTTACGGAGTTGTCAGAGGTAACAGAGGTGTCAGTGTTGCACATAGCCTACAATCAGCCCTGCAAGGGACAAGTAGTGCACAAGCATCCAATGACTCCCTACCTAGACCTCTTGGGCTTTGAAACATTAGGAAGCACATAAAGGTTTTGGGCCTGCACTCTGCCTGTCAACCCCCAGAATTTGGCTCAAATCCCCTCTGGCACAAATGGACAATAATGTGATTGGGGACCCCAATGATACACACACACAACAATAAATGCAATAAAAGGTTGTTACCTTGGTGTTGTTCACCTGCCACTCAGCTGCAAAGACAGAGTAGGGTGACCACGTGTTCCGGATTGCCCGGGACAGTACCGCATTTTGTAGGTCTGTCCCGGGCACCTTCATTCCAGGACAATACAGTGTCCCGGAATAAAACTGACACAGCCACCCCCCCAAGCCAAACTAATGCCCCCAAAAATGGCTGCCACATCACCGCTTTACTCACTGACAGTACTTGTCCTGGCCGAGAATGCCTGAAGGAGCACAATCCCCGCCCCCTTCTTGTGATTGGAGAAATCATAAATCCTGCCTCTTGTGTCCAATCTTTGTGCTGTGATTCGTTACAGCACAAGCTGATTTTTGGGAAGGGGGAGTGTCCCTGAATGGTAGTTTGGAAATGTGGTCACCCTAAGGCAGAGTCCCACACAAATTGTAGCTTAACCAATGGTGATATGTTTACTTGGTAAAAGAATGAAACAATGGTTATAAAATAAGCGTTCAATACATACAGCTCCCTGTATAAATCAATGAAATACCACTGGTTCAAAATACCTCTGAAATAACCCCAATAACGTAACCTGAGGGCCAGACTTGAGCGAGGGTATGGTGGAGGAATCTCCTGGTGCAGTAATATCAACACTGGGGCACCTCTCCACCAAGTCTCACATAAACAGTAGAAAACACGGGGTGACACAAACAATTATCATTAAAATTGCAGAATCACGACTCTATGGCTCCCCCTGGTGGACAGTTCAATGGGTGCGTGTCCTGTAGCAACCACTTGCAAGGATAAAAAAGCAGGACTGTTCCTTTATGGGTCAGTTAATCTTCGGCTAGCCATGTTGGTGCACTTAAACATTTGTAATCCAAAAGATAAAGTGAATGAAGAAACTGCTAATTGAAGCACACAAGCTAACAGTACAAGGGGTACTAATTCCCCCCCCCCCCCCAGCGTTGAGTTTCTACGTGCGGAGATGCAAACGCCAGCAAGCACAAGTAAAGCTTGTGATAGTCACACTCCAGGCAATCAATTAACTAAATTGATGGGCAAGTGCCCCCTCACCAGATGAGGCCTTGTGTTGCTGCTTTTCCTCTCAGTCCGGAGCCCTCCTTCAATGGTCCATCTCTCGGTGACACGAGGCCCCTGGTTCTTCACCCAACCGTTCTCTGGATAACAATGGATAAAAGACTCTGGATTCTGCGGGTTGCAGACCGATCCTCCCCTGGTTGATCAGCGAGATTGTCCACAGGAATCCCTCTCTGGCTAGGCGATCCGCTCTCAGTCCCAATAGGCCCAGGCTTCTCGGGCCTAGGCACACTCACAACAGGCCTCAACACAGGCCTCCAGCGGGTTTGAAGATGGCGTCCAGAGAGAGCACGCAATCCCGCACGCTTGTCTTAAATAGCTCCTCCCATCGGGCTTTGCCCGGTGCACTGCCCTGTGGTAGCACAGTGGCCTTGTGGGCAATGTAGTCTCTGTGCTACTTACTGTAATGGAGTCTTTGTCTCTCGATAACTGAATCAAAACAAGTTGTAACTAACTAGCATGAAATAAACACCAAAGGGAGCCAAACTTATTCACAGAACAGATTGCAGTCCTTTAAGATGCTTGCAATGGTAACACCTTGCTACAGTCACATGTAGTATATCTGCATATATGAGGGAGGTCTTGTTGTGCTAAAAATTTATTACTTTTTTAACCTTTTTAATTGGTGTCTGGAAGGGTAGGCCATTGTTGCCTCCCAATTTTTGGTACATTTTTGATAAATTTTGTATAATAAAGTCTATACTATCACATGGTATACCATTGTTGGTTCTCCATAAACAACTCCTTGTTCTTCCTTCCCTTTGATTGTGACTACAGTAGTCAATAGTTGTGGAGGTACCCCGTCTATTGAGACAAATTGGTCTGTGAACTGTGATAGGGACTTTTATTATTGATAAGAGATCCATCTTTTATGTTTCTAGTCTCTGGTAAGAGGCCTATCTTTTCATTCGTTTTTCATTCTTTGTGGTTTTGTTTGAAATTTTTAAGGATATTACTTTTTATGTACTATTATTGGTATTTATGCAGTTTGTAAATACAAACACACTAAATTGTGATTTTTTCATAACTTTTCCCAGCAGAATTGTTCAACTGCACATTTATTTACTGTAAAGGGTAGAGCAACATGTTTATTTTTAAGCAATTTTTTACTTTCTTGTATTTAGATGTTTGTAGGGGCGGCTCCCCAAAACTAGTGTTTTGGACACAGTATGACACGGTTTATTTTTTCTTACATCTAGTGCAGAGTTTTACATGCCATAAATAGTGTAAAATCCTTCTTTCTTACATGCTTTGTGTACCTGCAACTTTGAATAGTACACAAATTGTTAACAATAAGTCAGCTTCTGTCCATAAAAATATTTTTAAGTGATAATCGTCATTAGGTCAGTATGACAATGCTATATTGATGGTAGTGGAGGAGGTTAGCATACTGTACATTTTTAAGTTGGATAGTAGGAGTGTTGGTGTGCGATGGAGGGTGTGTGTGTTCAGGTGTCTAGAACTCTAACAACCACAGTCAGACCTGTCCGGGAATAAAAGGAATTTTCCTCTGAACTTCAGAAGAAGATATTAAAGGATCATTACACATAAAAAGAGTTCTGACTCCTGACCTGTTTCATACTCACAGACAGGGGACTCTATGAGTAAGTGCAGGGACGTGTAAAAGTAGCCTCTGCGTGCCTTTAATAATGTGTTAAAATATCTGTGGGATCTGCAATCACTACACACTGACACCATGCATGGCGTATGGCCAAGATATCCTACACGGACCTCCAGGTAAGCTTTTCTCCCTGTCTATGTACACTATAACCCAGTGTTTCTCAACCTGTTTTTAGTCAAGGCACCCTTTAAAATTATGCACCCCATTTTAAAATTTAAAAAACTAAACTAATATTCTTACACTCGCAGCAGCATGTAGGACACCCAACATTAGAGGTAATTTATTCTTACAAATCAAATACACCTTTGCACACTGGTACTGACTAGTATTTAGTGTTTCTCTTCTCTCTTAGTTTCTCTCTCTCACTTAGCTAACTTGACCCCAGTGCTGAAAGAGAAGAGCAGAGATGGGGGAAACTGGGGTGTCCTCAGGCACCTAACATCTACCTTATCACTCTATGATGTCATTGGTTTTTAAATGGTGGCATCTGACCCACATAGTGCCCAAGGTTCTAGTGCTGCACAATAAAAACCTGTAGCTTTGTTTAACAAAAAGGCAGACCTGATCTACCCACTTGTTGACAGTTTTTGGACAGTTTGGGGCACTTTTTAGGCATTTTGTCTGAAAAACCCAGAAGGCACCCAGGTTGAAAAGGGCTGGTGTAACCCAATGTTATTGCTTACATAGAAAAAGGCAGGACTGCAATGTAAAAAGGTACCTTGATAGCATTGTGTGGTGACCACAAAAAATAGCAAAGTATGCACCTGAAAGTTCTTATGGTCTGTATTTTTAGGAAGTTGTTTTAGTAAATTGCTTCTCCCATCACTGACTATAAATGAATAGCAACTGGGTACAGTTGCTTAAAATATATATATATATTTTTTTTTGGAAATTGAAGGGTTAAAACCATTGATCAAGTTTTCTTTTGTAGTCTTGTGTCTCACTGAGGATTTCCCTTCACTTCTCCTGTTGGAGAGATGAAATCTCTCCAAAGTGAGGGGGAATCCTCTGTAAAGCCCCGTACACACGGTCGGACTTTTGGCCAACAAACTTCATTTTGAGCAAGTTGGACCAATAATCCGACCGTGTGTACGCTCCATCGGACAAACTTTTTTTGCTTTTTTCTTGTTTTCATCGGACAAAAGTTCGGTCTGCAAACAGACAAACTTTTGACCAACAAAAGTCCGATGGAGCAAAGTCCGACCGTGTGTACAGAAAACCATCGGACTTTTGTCCGATGGACAAAACAACTAATGTTAACCACTTCAATACAGGGCTTTTTGTACCTATTCAATACCGGGCCTATTTTGGCACTTCTCTCCTACATGTACAAATCATCATTCTTTTGCTAGAAAATTACTCAGAACCCCCAAACATTATACATGTTTTTTTAGCAGACACCCTAGGGAATAAAATGACGGTCATTGCAACATTTTTTCTTGCACAATATTTGCGCAATAATTTTTCAAACGCCTTTTTAAAAAAAAAAAAATGGTTTCATGAATTAAAAAATAACAAAACAGTAAAGTTAGCCCAATTTTTTGGGAAAATATGAAAGATAATGTTACGCCGAGTAAATAGATACCTAACATGTCACGCTTTAAAATTGCGCACACTCATGGAATGGCGCCAAACTTCGGTACTTAAAAATCTCCATAGGCGACGCTTTAATTTTTTTTACAGGTTACCAGGTTAGAATTACAGAGGAGGTCTAGTTCTAGAATTGTTGCACGCGCTCTAACGCACGCGGCGATACCTCACATGTGTGGTTTGAACGGCGTTTACATATGTGGGTGACTTACGTGTGCATTCGCTTCTGATCGCGAGCTATCGGGGACAGGGGCGTTTTAATTTTTTTTTTATTTTTTTATTTATTTATTTTACTTATTTATTTATTTTTTTACAATGATTTTACTTTTTTTTTGATCACTTTTATTCCTATTACAAGGAATGTAAACATCCCTTGTAATAGAAATGTGTGTGACAGGTTCTCTTTATTGAGAGATGCGGGGTCAATAAGACCCCACATCTCTCCTCCAGGCTGGAAAGCATGAGATCAGTGAAAATTTTTTCACTGATTTCATACTTACAGCCGCAATGGCGGCTTTGTTTACATTTGAGACCCGGGCGTGACGTCATCACATCGCGCCCGGGCCTCCGACGATCATAGAGATGACTGGTGACCATCTGGTCACCAGTCATCTCTATGCTCATCACGTGACTCCACCAACGATGCCGGAAGATTCGCTCCGGGTCCCCGATCGCACGGGGGAGCCCGGAGAAGCACCGGATGGTGGCGGGAGGGGGGGTGTCCCCTCCCGCCGCCTATAAGAACGATCAAGCGGCGGAACCGCCGCTATGATCGTTCTTATGGTGCACAGAATCGCCGGCACTTCAAAAGGATATCTGAATGATGCCTCTAGCTGCAGGCATCATTCAGATATCCCCCTACAAAGCTGGGAGATCCCATCTGTGGACGTCATTTGTCTATGGCTGGGTAGGGAAGTGGTTAAAATCAACCAACAATAGCAGAAGTTGACCAAAGGGTGGCGGTAAAGAGCAGAAAAGAGCAGAAAAACCATGTGATGTTGCAAAAAGTTTTGGGAAAGTTTGCAGAAAAGTCAGAGCGTGTGTATGCTATGGGTGTGCCCGGCCAACTCCGTTCGGACAAAAAAACACGGAAAAGTCAGATGGAAGTCTGACCGTGTGTACGAGGCTTTAGACAGGTGTCATTGCAAAAAGTGTCTGAGCTGTAAGATTTATCTTCTATTTCTGTTCTGATGACAGCAAGGTATAATTTGATTAAAACGACTGAAAACGAATTTTGAAAAATATTAACACTTTAAAACTGTAAGTAATTTTGGTGATTGGATTTACATATACTTTAACAAGAGGTGGCATTTAAAAGAGAAGTAAAGTTTTATTTATTTTTTTTCAGATTCATACTTACCTAGGTGGATGCAGCATCAGTCTGATGCTGTATTTGTCCCCGGCGCCTCTGCACTGAGAACCGAGTGATCGAACAACGCTGATTGCTCGGTTTTCAGAGCTCCGCTAGCAGAGAGCTGCAGACTGTTAGTCACAGCTCATTCCCTTCCTTTTGAGTGCTGGGCTGTGGAGGGGTGGGGGCGGCCAGCTCAGGCTCTCAGCGGCTCACTGAGAGGCTGAGCCGCGTGTCAGTCCAGGCACCTGGCGGATCCAGACTTTATTGTTGCAATGACGCGGAGTCTGGACTAACTTCTGTGATGTCAGCAAAAAAGCGGACTTCAGCCCACTCTCTGCTGAAAACGGGTTACAGGAGTGCAAAACGAACTGCACTCCTGTGATCCAAAAAGAAGTCCAGTCAAACGAGCTTTGGCTAGACTTCTCCTTTAATGTACAAGTAAATGCTCCTGTATGGCAGTCCTAAATCCAGTTTCTATGTATTGCACAAGCCCATAAACCAAACAAAAACTTTTTTTTCCCTCCCTGATTGGGCCAAATCCTCCTTCATTTGTGTCTCACACACTCCCCCTTCCAGACCCTGCAGCTCACAGTGAGCAGGTTTTAGCAGTAGAAGCCGGTGATGTCAAACCAGAAAGTAGCAGGTAGGGCTATGTGTGGTCAGGTGCTGATTGACAAGCTACAGGCCTGTGAATCAGCAGTGACAATGCTGATAAACACCCCTATCCCCCTGCCCCCACCCCACCCCGCAGTGTCTTCTTATCCTACTATAGTGCTAGGATCTTTAACAAATGTGGCACACCCGTGTCCTTCAGGCCTGCAATACACTGAGACAACTTGCACATCCAAAAGACCCAACGTCCAGACAGAAGCAAAGTACCTTAGTATATGCATGCCTCCCAACCGATCCAAATTGCCTGGGAAATTCCTGCCTCTGGGAGGTCTGTTCTGGGTCCTGGGCACCTTCATTCCGGGACATTAGAGTGTCCCGGAATTGCCCCCTGATGCCCTCTAAAAATGCCCTGTACCCCTGTGCGAGACCCGCTGCCTGGCTCCCTGCCTAAACTGGTTGCTAGCCGTGGCCCGCTAGGTGTCTAGCAACCAGTGACATCATGAGAAGGAGGAGAGCTGGGCCCCAGCATTAAGAGTGGCTCCGGAGGAGGATTTAACTTCCTCCTCCTCGGGCCTAGTAGTTAGATCCACCCATCTCCTCCCTGTATGTAACATTGTCCAGCAGCATGGATGCAGATCATGAAAGATCGTGACTGCTAAGAGGACGGTCAGGAATCGGCAGATATGCTGGCAGAAGAGAGGACACTGACAGATGACATGACACCCTCGGAGGGATGCGAGGAGGACACATCCTTGGATATCAGGGCAGGGTTCATGCTGGAACTTGTAGTCTTTCACTTTTGGGGGATGTGACCCCCAAAAGTGAAGGACTACAGGTCCCAGCATGAACCCTGCCCTGATATCTAAGAATGCAACCCCTCAAATTAGTGAAGAACTACAGGTCCCAGCATGACCCCATGAAATCTATGGGGTCACACCCTAATTCTCAGGGGTTCATGCTGGGACTTGTAGTTCTTATTTTTTTTTGGGGGTGGGGTCCCATATTAGATATCAGGGGTTCATGCTGGGGCTTGTAGTTCTTCACTTTTGGGGGATGTGACCTCCCCAAAAGTGAAGGACTACAGGTCCCAGCATGAACCCCTCAGAGCTGAAGATGTGACACCCCCCCGGCCACGGTCACATCGGCAGCCAGCTGCGGGAGGGACGTTCGCTTTCCTGGGACTCCGGTGTGTCGGACTGGTGGCAAGCTACAGATGGCAAGTAAAAAGCTGCATCTGGTGGCAGGCGATGGTGACAAGTGACACGCTGCATCTGGCTCCAGACGATGGTGGCAAGTGATACGCTGCATCTGGCGGGAGGCGACCGTGACAAGTGACACGCTGCATCTGGCTCCAGACGATGGTGGCAAGTGATACGCTGCATCTGGCGGGAGGCGACCGTGACAAGTGACACGTTGCATCTAGCTCCAGACGATGGTGGCAAGTAACCCTGCACCATATACGCAGCTCATCCCAGAACCCTGCACTCTGTATATAGCTCATCCCAGAACCCTGCACTCTGAACGCAGCTCATCCCAGAACCCTGCACTCTGTATAAAGCTCATCTCAGAACCCTGCACTCTGTATATAGCTTATCCCAGAACCCTTCACTCTGTATATAGCTCATCCAAGAACCCTGCACTCTATAAGCAGCTCATCCCAGAACCCTTCACTCTGTATATAGCTCATCCCAGAACCCTGCACTCTGTATGCAGATCATCCCAGAACCCTGCACTCTGTATGCAGCTCATCCCAGAACCCTGCACTCTGTATGCAGCTCATCCCAGAACCCTGCACTCTGTATATAGTTCATCCCAGAACCCTGCACTCTGTATATAGCTCATCCCAGAACCCTGCACTCTGTTCATAGCTCATCCCAGAACCCTTCACTCTGTATATAGCTCATCCAAGAACCCTGCACTCTATAAGCAGCTCATCCCAGAACCCTTCACTCTGTATATAGCTCATCCCAGAACCCTGCACTCTGTATGCAGATCATCCCAGAACCCTGCACTCTGTATGCAGCTCATCCCAGAACCCTGCACTCTGTATGCAGCTCATCCCAGAACCCTGCACTCTGTATATAGTTCATCCCAGAACCCTGCACTCTGTATATAGCTCATCCCAGAACCCTGCACTCTGTTCATAGCTCATCCCAGAACCCTGCACTCTGTATATAGCTCATGCCAGAGCCCTGCACTCTGTACGCAGCTCATGCCAGAACCCTGCACTCTGTACGCAGCTCATGCCAGAACCCTGCACTCTGTACGCAGCTCATGCCAGAACCCTGCACTCTGTACGCAGCTCATGCCAGAACCCTGCACTCTGTACGCAGCTCATGCCAGAACCCTGCACTCTGTACGCAGCTCATGCCAGAACCCTGCACTCTGTACGCAGCTCATCCCAGAACGCTGCACTCTGTACGCAGCTCATCCCAGAACGCTGCACTCTGTACGCAGCTCATCCCAGAACGCTGCACTCTGTACGCAGCTCATCCCAGAACGCTGCACTCTGTACGCAGCTCATCCCAGAACGCTGCACTCTGTACGCAGCTCATCCCAGAACGCTGCACTCTGTACGCAGCTCATCCCAGAACGCTGCACTCTGTACGCAGCTCATCCCAGAACGCTGCACTCTGTACGCAGCTCATCCCAGAACCCTGCACTCTGTACGCAGCTCATCCCAGAACCCTGCACTCTGTACGCAGCTCATCCCAGAACCCTGCACTCTGTATGCAGCTCATCCCAGAACCCTGCACTCTGCATATAGCTCATCCCAGAACCCTGCACTCTGTATATAGCTCATCCCAGAACCCTGCACTCTGTATGCAGCTCATCCCAGAACCCTGCACTCTGTATATAGCTCATCCCAGAACCCTGCACTCTGTATGCAGCTCATCCCAGAACCCTGCACTCTGTATGCAGTTCATCCCAGAACCCTGCACTCTGTATGCAGCTCATCCCAGAACCCTGCACTCTGTACGCAGCTCATCCCAGAACCCTGCACTCTGTACGCAGCTCATCCCAGAACCCTGCACTCTGTACGCAGCTCATCCCAGAACCCTGCACTCTTTATGCAGCTCATCCCAGAACCCTGCACTCTGTATGCAGCTCATCCAAGAACCCTGCACTCTGTATGCAGCTCATCCTAGAACCCTGCACTCTGTATATAGCTCATCCCAGAACCCTGCACGCTGTATGCAGCTAGTCCCAGAACGCTGCACTCTGTATATAGCTAGTCCCAGAACGCTGCACTCTGTATGCAGCTCATCCCAGAACCCTGCACTCTGTATATAGCTCATGCCAGAACCCTGTACTCTGTACGCAGCTCATCCCAGAACCCTGCACACAGCTTTTTCCAGAACCCTGCATGCATCTCATCTCAGAACCCTACACTCTGTATATAGCTCATCCCGGAAACCCTGCACTCTGTACACAGCTCATGCCAGAACCCTGCACTCTGTATATAGCTCATCCCAGAACCCTGCACGCTGTATGTAGCTAGTCCCAGAACGCTGCACTCTGTATGCAGCTCATTCCAGAACCCTGCACTCTGTATATAGCTCATCCCAGAACCCTGCACTCTGTACGCAGCTCATCCCAGAACCCTGCACTCTGTATATAGCTCATCCCAGAACCCTGCACTCTGTATATAGCTCATCCCAGAAAGCTGCACCCTGTATAGAGCTCATCAAAGAACGCTGCACCCTGTATATAGCTCATCCCAGAACCCTGCACCCTGTACATAGCTCATCCCAGAACCATGCACCCTGTACATAGCTCATCCCAGAACCCTGCACCCTGTACATAGCTCATCCCAGAACCCTGCTCCCTGTACATAGCTCATCCCAGAACCCTGCACCCTGTACATAGCTCATCCCAGAACCCTGCACCCTGTATATAGCTCATCCCAGAACCCTGCTCCCTGTATATAGCTCATCCCAGAACCCTGCACCCTGTATATAGCTCATCCCAGAACCCTGCACCCTGTACACAGCTCATCCCAGAACCCTGTACTCTGTACGTAATGCACTCCAAAACCCTGCATTCCCTTATCCTTTTTTTAAATGAATGTGCTGGGGCTTGTATGTATCCATGAGACTCTTGCTTGTGGAACAATAATAAAAGCATATTTTATAGGTACAAGGAAGCCTGAGTTTTGTTTCATGACGCTCCTTAAGCTCCTACCACTGACAATGTCTTGAGGGCAGGGACTGATTGTACTGAATAAATTGTCAGCGCTAGATAAGGCCTGAAATTAAAAAAAATACTAGCTATTGCACATGATCAGTTTCAAAGTATCAGCTGCAGATGTGCATGGGTGTCATTAAGAGCTTATTCACACCATAACGCGTGCACGATCCTGCTCAGTGCATTTTTGACAGACCATTCATTTCAAGGGGGAGACAAATGCAGGAATGTGCAAAAAGAAAACCAGGTGCAACTATTAAAATTGCGCCACAACAAACTGCATGGTACTGTGATGGTGAGCATAAATACACGTGTGTTTGCTGGAAGCATTTGAGGTGCCATTACCGATTGACACATATGCACATCTAAAGAGGGCAGCATGTTTCCATGCAGTGCAAGTGGTGTGAACGGATCCTAATTCATAATGGCGTATGGTATTGCAGTACTATGTATTTGGTGTGGCGCGGTTTTAGAAGTCGTGCCTACCATATTTTTTGTGCACAAAACCACACACAGACGCACCTTTGAGGCTGGGTTCACACTGGTGCAAATTGGATGTGGTTTTCCCTGCATCCAATTCGCATGTTAGGAGATTGTGAATGGCTCTAAGTGGCTGCGCAGCGGTTTGCAGAAAAGTCCCGTCTGGTGTGTTCCAGGTCTAAATGCATCCGAGAATTCAGACCGAATTTGCACCTGAAACAGTGAACAGGGAGGCGCCGAACCTAGAGTTGCCACCTCATCCCTTTAAAACCAAACACATATTAATTACACAGGTTCTGTGGCTGATTAAGGTGGTAATTAAACTCACTTGGTGCCTTACCTGCATTAAATTAGCCTCAGAACCTGTGTAATTCATATGTGTTCGGGTTTAAAGGGATGAGGTGGCAACCCTAGCCGGACCCCTGCTGTGAGCCGCTTCGCACAATAGTGTGAACCCAGCCTTAGCCCAGGTTCACACTGGGCTGCGGGAGTGAAGCCATGTGAGTTCAGCTGAACTCACATGATTTCACTACGGCCTGTCAGTCCCGATTTCAGAGACATCTGCGCAGGTTTCTGCACAGATGTCAATGTAAATCGCGGCCCGAAATCGCAAAAAGTAGTACAGAAACTACTTTTTGAAATCGGTGCAGCGCCGCAGATGCAGCGTCGCACTGATTAGGAAGGTGCCATTGCCGGCAAATTCTGCCGATTTGACATGTTAAATCGCATAATCGCTTAAGCCCTGGTTCACACTGGTGCGATTTGACATGCGTTTTGACATGTCAAATCGGCGGCATTTGCTGGCAATTGCCCGCAATGGCACCGTGCTAATCGGTGCAACGCCGCATTCAACGCCGTTCAGCTGAACTCGCATGGCTTCACTCCCGCAGCCCAGTGTGAACCTGGGCTTATGGTGTGAACTGGCCCTGTCTATACGTACAAAAATATCCAATGATGATGACGAATCATTCTACTTTCAGAGTAGTATGTCCATATATTGCATCAGGCTGCAGTTACCAATTCATCCACTAGATGTCACCAGTACACAGCCATCTAAGGTGCCCTAGCTGCTCCCGATTCCCTGATAGTGCCATAGAAGCACAAAGAACACAATATAATTATATTGGAGATATCAATCAGCTACAAATTCCCAAATTATATTAAAATTACAAATAGGATTGAGAAATATGAGCAAGTCACAACAATGATTTCTTGAGAAGTTATAATTAGTTGAAGTGGACAGCTAAGTATGGGCAAACCGGGGTCCTAAGCGAGTGCGCAGTGAGGGCGGAAGTAGGAAGAGAGCAGGGGGAAGTAAATACACGTGGGGCGGTGTGTGACGTCACCGGAGCGGAGCCGAAGAGAAGCGAGCGAGAAAAGTGAGAGGATGGGGGAGAATATGTGGACGGGGTGGGATGTTGGGGGGACATGGTTGGAGATCAGAAGTCTCCATGTGTTGAGGAACTACACATGACACACTGCATGCTTCCCCTGGAGGAGTACGTGTTCTGCACAGAGCTGAGGACTGGCCATGCTTTCCAGATGTTCATAAGACCCCCTAAATGTATAAAAATAAAAGTCTCCTGGAAGGCTCTGCTAGTTACCTTTTTTAACCCAAACCCCAACTTCTGTGCCCCTCTCTGATGTAGTTTCACTTTGGTATGAGGGCCTGACTTTGCTCGACTTTATAGCTAAGCTCCACCCACTGTCATCTTCTTGTCCAATCAGAGTGTAGAGATGAGCACAGACGTGCTTGGATTCAAGTCTGACCATACCTGATTCAGCCTGCAAGGAAGTTGTCACCTGTAGTGGGCCAATGATGAGTGGCAGTGGTCACAGATCACTGGTCCAGTACAGGGGCCCCTGGATGGTTTGTTCAGGTGGGGCCAGACCAGGATCCAAACATGCCTGTGCTCATCGCTGGTCCTGAGGAGTCACTGGACAGGAGGGTGGCAGCTGTTGGAATTAGGAGTTGACCAATATCGTTTTTTTAGGCCGATCTCAGGTGCCGATATTCTGTACATCACCGTCACTTGTCACCTGCCACCCACATGCAGTATGTCACTTGCCACTGCCACCCAGATGCAGCTTGTCACCGTCACCTGCGACCCAGGTGTAGCTTGTCATTTGTCACCTGTGACCCATATGCAGCATGTCACTTGTCACCGTCACCTGCCACCAATATGCAGCTTGCAACTGTCACCTGCCACTCAGATGCAGCATGTAACTTCTCACTGTCACCTGCCACCAATATGCAGCTTGCAACTGTCACCTGCCACTCAGATGCAGCATGTCACTTCTCACGGTCACCTGCCACCAATATGCAGCTTGCCACTGTCACCTGCCACTCAGATGCAGCATGTCACTTCTCACGGTCACCTGCCACCAATATGCAGCTTGCCACTGTCACCTGCCACTCAGATGCAGCATGTAACTTCTCACTGTCACCTGCCACCAATATGCAGCTTGCAACTGTCACCTGCCACTCAGATGCAGCATGTCACTTCTCACGGTCACCTGCCACCAATATGCAGCTTGCAACTGTCACCTGCCACTCAGATGCAGCATGTCACTTCTCACGGTCACCTGCCACCAATATGCAGCTTGCCACTGTCACCTGCCACTCAGATGCAGCATGTAACTTCTCACTGTCACCTGCCACCAATATGCAGCTTGCAACTGTCACCTGCCACTCAGATGCAGCATGTCACTTCTCACGGTCACCTGCCACCAATATGCAGCTTGCAACTGTCACCTGCCACTCAGATGCAGCATGTCACTTCTCACGGTCACCTGCCACCAATATGCAGCTTGCCACTGTCACCTGCCACCCAGATGCAGCTTGTCACTACTTACTACAGCAGGGCCGTGAAGGCTGCTCTTTACAAAGCCACAGCCGCAGGTGAGCAGAGAGATGGTTACCTTATCTCTCACCGCCCGCCCGTGGAAGTTTACCCGCTCGGACACCGCTGGGGAGAGGCTGCTACTTCTACTGTAGAAGTAATAATATACTTCTACTTCCGCTGGAAGCCTCTCCCCAGCGGAGTTCCAGCGTGTAAACTTCCGGATGGTGAGAGATCTCTCTGCTCGTCCGCGGCTGCAGCTTTGTCAAGAGCAGCCTTTACAGCCCTGCTGTATGGGCGGGAACATCAGTGATGTGAGGGGGGCAGTGAAAGATGATGTCATCTCTCTGCTGCGCACCGCACCGCTGACCAAGATTGGCAAAGACAGCAGAGGGGACAGGGGGAGGAGGTCTGACCAATATCGGTAACATCGGTATGTTTCTGACTGATACTGATTATTTAAAATATGTGAATATCGGCCCCCAATAATCGGCTGACCCCTAGTTGGAATGCAGTCATTAATCACTTGACCTCCGGAAGATTTTACCCCCTTTATGACTAGGCCTTTTTCTTGGCTATTCGGCACTGTGCTACTTTAACTGATAATTGTGCGGTCATGCAACGCTGTACTCAAATGAAATTTATTTAATTTCTTTCACACAAGCATAGCTTTTGTATGGTGGTATTTAATCACCACTGGGGTTTCTGCATTTTTACAATATAAACAAAAAAAGACGGTAACCCCCCCCCCCCCCCCCACAGTATTTTTACTTTCTGCTATAAAACATACCCAATAAAAAAAAAAAGAAATTTCTTCATGAATTTAGGTTAAAATGTATTTTTCTACGTGTCTTTGTTAAAAGAAAAATACCAATAAGTGTATAGTATTTGGCTTGCATCAAAGTTATAGCGTCTGGTATAGATACTGGAATTTTTTTTAATTCATTTTTTTTTAGACTAGTATTGGCGATAATCAGCGACTTATAGTGGAACTGTGATAGTGTGGCAGGCACTATGACGCTGGCTGGGGTACACTGACATCAATAGTGACACTAATACAGTGACCAGTGCTAATACTATACACTGTCACTGTACTAATGACACTGGCTGGGAAGGGGTTAACATCTAGGGACCTAACAGTGTGTAATGTGGTGCTTTTACTAAGTGATTTTGCTGGTTTTTTTTTTCCCTGCTAAAATAACTGCAAGATCACCTGTCAGTGTGGAGCTCTGTGTTGTAAACAACACAGAGCTTTCTTCCCTGGATGACAAAGCCGATCAGTGGGTGCCGGCGATCAATCATTGACTCGCTGATCAAAACATCTAATATGAGGTCAAACCTTAATGCCGCGTACACACGATCGGTTTTTCTGATGAAAAAAGACAGATGGACTTTTTTCATTGGACAAACCGATTGTGTGTGAGCCCCATCTGTCTTTTTTCCATTGGTATAAAAAAATAGAACATGTTTTATATTTTACCGATGGAAAAAAAAAACGATAGCAAATTCCGATCGTCTGTGTGGAACTCCATCGGAGAAAAAACCCACGCATGCTCAGAATCAAGTCGACACATGCTCAGAAGCATTGAACTTAATTTTTCTCGGCTCTTCGGAGTGTTTTACGTCACGGCGTTTGGGACGGTTGGATTTTTGACTGATGGTGTAGGCAAGACTGATGGAAGTCAGCTTCATCGGAATTCCAATGGAAAAATCCATCGGATTAGAATCCATAGGAAATCCGATCGTGTGTACAGGGCATAAGAGTTTAAATTTGTATGCAATCAGGCATCACTACATGGTAGAGGTGCGCATCTTCACTGGCCTCACGATTTCGATTTGATTACGATTATCAGGTCAACGATTCGATTCCGCGATGCATCACGATGCATAACGATTACAGCGCAAGTGCGCATGCTTTTCACCCAAAAAATTTAAGCAGTCAGGAGAACTCCATTTTTTTTATTATATCTGTTCTTTTAAAAAAAAAGGCAACACTCCCTGCATGTAGCAAAGTCTAAACAAAGCAGACAAAAACTTGTACATAGTACAGGAGATGGTCAGAGAGAGCAGACCTAGTACAGGAGATGATCAGAGACTGCGGAAATGCTACAGATGATCATCTACTGCGGACATGATACAGGAGATGGTCAGACTGCGGACACGCTACAGGAGATGGTCAGACTGCGGACACGCTACAGGAGATGGTCAGACTGCGGACACGCTACAGGAGATGGTCAGACTGCGGACACGCTACAGGAGATGGTCAGACTGCGGACACGCTACAGGAGATGGTCAGACTGCGGACACGCTACAGGAGATGGTCAGACTGCGGACACGCTACAGGAGATGGTCAGACTGCGGACACGCTACAGGAGATGGTCAGACTGCGGACACGCTACAGGAGATGGTCAGACTGCGGACACGCTACAGGAGATGGTCAGACTGCGGACACGCTACAGGAGATGGTCAGACTGCGGACACGCTACAGGAGATGGTCAGACTGCGGACACGCTACAGGAGATGGTCAGACTGCGGACACGCTACAGGAGATGGTCAGACTGCGGACACGCTACAGGAGATGGTCAGACTGCGGACACGCTACATGAGATGGTCAGACTGCGGACACGCTACATGAGATGGTCAGACTGCGGACACGCTACATGAGATGGTCAGACTGCGGACACGCTACATGAGATGGTCAGACTGCGGACACGCTACATGAGATGGTCAGACTGCGGACACGCTACATGAGATGGTCAGACTGCGGACACGCTACATGAGATGGTCAGACTGCGGACACGCTACATGAGATGGTCAGACTGCGGACACGCTACATGAGATGGTCAGACTGCGGACACGCTACATGAGATGGTCAGACTGCGGACACGCTACATGAGATGGTCAGACTGCGGACACGCTACATGAGATGGTCAGACTGCGGACACGCTACAGGAGATGGTCAGACTGCGGACACGCTACAGGAGATGGTCAGACTGCGGACACGCTACAGGAGATGGTCAGACTGCGGACACGCTACAGGAGATGGTCAGACTGCGGACACGCTACATGAGATGGTCAGACTGCGGACACGCTACATGAGATGGTCAGTGACTGCGGACACGCTACATGAGATGGTCAGTGACTGCGGACACGCTACATGAGATGGTCAGACTGCGGACACGCTACATGAGATGGTCAGACTGCGGACACGCTACATGAGATGGTCAGACTGCGGACACGCTACATGAGATGGTCAGACTGCGGACACGCTACATGAGATGGTCAGACTGCGGACACGCTACATGAGATGGTCAGTGACTGCGGACACGCTACATGAGATGGTCAGTGACTGCGGACACGCTACATGAGATGGTCAGTGACTGCGGACACGCTACATGAGATGGTCAGTGACTGCGGACACGCTACATGAGATGGTCAGTGACTGCGGACACGCTACATGAGATGGTCAGTGACTGCGGACACGCTACATGAGATGGTCAGTGACTGCGGACACGCTACATGAGATGGTCAGTGACTGCGGACACGCTACATGAGATGGTCAGTGACTGCGGACACGCTACATGAGATGGTCAGTGACTGCGGACACGCTACATGAGATGGTCAGTGACTGCGGACACGCTACATGAGATGGTCAGTGACTGCGGACACGCTACATGAGATGGTCAGTGACTGCGGACACGCTACATGAGATGGTCAGTGACTGCGGACACGCTACATGAGATGGTCAGACTGCGGACACGCTACATGAGATGGTCAGTGACTGCGGACACGCTACATGAGATGGTCAGTGACTGCGGACACGCTACATGAGATGGTCAGTGACTGCGGACACGCTACATGAGATGGTCAGTGACTGCGGACATAGTACAGGAGATGGTCAGACTGCGGACATAGTACAGGAGATGGTCAGACTGCGGACACGCTACATGAGATGGTCAGTGACTGCGGACACGCTACATGAGATGGTCAGTGACTGCGGACACGCTACAGGAGATGGTCAGACTGCGGACATAGTACAGGAGATGGTCAGACTGCGGACATAGTACAGGAGATGGTCAGACTGCACACATGCTACAGGAGATTAGCAGGTAAGTATAAAAAAATAATACCTGTTGTGCCGAGATTTAGAATGGTTCCCCCGCCGGATTCTGTTCCCCCCTGTCTCTCGGCTCCTATCGGAACTCTGCCCTCCTCATCGCTGTACATTGCTGCTCCCTCCTACTGTTCCTCACAAATTCAAATGCTCCTAATACCGCCCGCCTCTCCAGCCCTCTGCTCATTAGCATTCGTGAGGCATAGGCGTGAGCGGCGCTGGAGAGGCGGGGCGGTATTAGAAGAATTTGCATTCGTGAGTACTAGGAGAGAGCGGCAATGTACAGGGCTGAGGGGGGGGGGCAGAGTTCCGATAGCCGAGTGACAGAGGGAACAGAATCCGGCGGGTGCTGTGTACAATGCCACGCTCATGTGACTGCCCTCTCTGCTTTCACGTCTCTGACGCCAGGAGAGACGTGAGACGTGAAAGCAGAGAGGAGAGAGGGCAGTCACATGACCGGGTCATAGGAGAAAAAAAAAAAAAGGCAACAGATCTCCCGGGAGGAGGGGGTGGGGTTAGACATCGCCAGGAATCGATTAATGGGTTTCCCTGCATCGGTGCCGCATCGGGGACGCCCGAATCGCGATGCACCGATGCAACGATTAAATTCGACACCCCTACTACATGGTTTTGGTGAATCTGAAGACAAAAATCTGCAGAAAATCTAATAGTGTGTATGGGGTCTAACCTGGAATGGTGGATACTCAAAGGCTCTTATGACCTTCCATAATTAGAGGGTTTATGTTCTGGGGTAAGAGTACATCTTAACCTCTGTGTCAGTGGCGTGTCGCATGGTGGAGGACTTTTCTTCGGAATCATTTACGCATTTTTGTGATGTGTTTTCGTCTGTTTCACTTATCTTGGCTACTCATAAGCCATGAGGTTAGATTTACTAAAACTGGAGAGTGCAAAATCTGGTGCAGCTCTGAAGAGAAACCAATCAGATTTTATTGTAAAGCTTAAAGTAGAACTGTTGGCAAAACTTTTATTTTTTTCATTTTGGATAGAGTAAGGCAGGGTTATAACCCCCTGTCGTTGAAAAAAATCTATCTGTGCCCCATTGGGAATATTTCCCTTCACTTCCTGTCTCCTAGCCAAACAGGAAGTGAGAGGAAATCCCTGTAAATCAAGGGAATTCATTGGGGACCCCCAAGTCACCAGAACTAGTGTCCCCAGAAGATTTCCCCTCCATTACTTTTGTGGGGACACCCCAAAATTTGGGTAGTTTCTTTGACTTTCAATGATAATGGTAAACAGGACAAATAGAGAGGGGGAATCTCTTTAACGGAGGCACAGACAGAAATAAAAACTGACAGGTGTTCTAATCCTTCTCCACTCTATCCAAAACCAAAAAATATGTTTTGCCTTTAGTTATACTTTAATTGAACAAGCTGAAGTTAAAAGCTGATTGGCTTCCATACACAACTGCACCAGTTTCTGAGTGCTTCACCTTTAGGCCCCTTTCACACTGGGGCGTTTTTCATGCGGTTTAGCGCTAATATTAGCGCTATTATACCGCATGAAAAAATCATGCCCTTTAGCCTTCAATGTGAAAGCCCGAATGCTTTCACACTGAAGCGGTGCGCTAGCAGGACCGCTCCAAAAGTCCTGCTAGCCGCTT
Source organism: Rana muscosa (assembly GCA_029206835.1). Classification (NCBI taxonomy): domain Eukaryota; kingdom Metazoa; phylum Chordata; class Amphibia; order Anura; family Ranidae; genus Rana; species Rana muscosa. The sequence continues at coordinate 70,372,478 of CM055125.1, forward strand.
CTTTACAGCGGTAAAGGAGCGGTGTGTACACCGCTCCTTTACCGCGGTCTCCCATTGAAATCAATGGGACAGCGCGGTAATACCGCCCGCAAACCGCGGCAATAGCCGCGGTTTGCGGGCGGTATTAACCCTTTTTCGGCCGCTAGCGGGGGTTAAATTTACCCCCCTAGCGACCGCATACCGCAGTAAGAACGATGGTATAGCAGCGCTGAAAATCGCGCTGCTATACCGCCACCGCTCCTGCCCGCCCCAGTGTGAAAGGGGCCTTAGTAAATCTCCCCCATCGTGTCTTTGGACTTTAGAGACTTTATATGATAATTTTTGTTTATTTTTTAGTAGCACAACATATTTGTTTTTTTTTTCACTATTTTGTTGTGTTTTATCTCACAATTTTTTATTGTAGCTGTTTTTACCTTATGTTTCAGCACTATTTACACAAGTTCAGTATTATTTATGTATTTTATGTAAAAATTATTCACCTGTCTTATCTCTAATGTTCTAATTTACAAGCCTAACAAACCTCATTACTGATCTTTATCCAGCTTGTAAAATGTTGCATGGGGATGATATCACCCCTCACATGATGAAATGCTGAAAGAAAGCGGTGTAATATGGAGAGTGAAGCAGCTTGTGTATGTTTAACTATAATACAGATGGGTGTATCGGCGGACAGCTATTTAATGTCTGGATGAGGCGTGCTGAATCACTACAAAGGAATTGTGATGTGAACAGGACTCTTGACACTTTCTCTCTCCATCAGCAGGTCTTTACTTCCCCGTCCTACAATGTCGACTCTCTACCTTCCATTATCTTCTACCTCTGATCCGCAATGCACCTGGGTGCGTGTCTGTGGCCAGTTCTCACCTCACCCTCGCCCCGAGGTGAAAGAAGTCTCTTCAGGACCCCGGGGGCTTCCCCTACCGTGCCTTCTGTCTCCTTCCACTGGATCTGTATGGGGGGCTTGGGCTGTCTCCTACATGCTGGCCCCTGAGTCTCTGTCAGGGGATGGGGACCAGCGAAGCTTCTCTCTTATCAAACAGTGGGTAAACTATGCAGAATCCGATGTGCTGCCAGCTGCCTATGGAATCGACCACAAATCGGTAAGAGTTCTTTAAAGTGAACTTACACATAGCAGCCAATCCCTTTATAAAGCTGATTTGTAACCCCCAAGACAAGTACAGTGGTACCTTGGATTACGAGCATAATTTGTTCCAGAAGAGTGCTTGTAATCCAAAGCACTCGTATATCAAAGCAAGTTTCCACATAGGAGTCAATGGAAACTCAGATAATTTGTTCCACAGTGACTGCTATTGTATTGTATGGGGTGGCGGGGGGGGGGGTGCCGGAGACACTCGGAAACGCTCGGAGCTGCTCCGATACACTCAGGAACGGGGTGTTTACGAGTGTTTCCGAGTGTCACCGGCGCCCCCGGACCTCTGGCCAAATGCGATGCTGCACACCCCAGAGGCTTGAATCCTGTTCGTTTTGTGAGACAACGCTCGCAAACTGTGTCAGGATTAAAAAAAAAAAAAAAAAAGCTTGTATTGAGAAACGCTCGTAAACCGCGTTACTCGCAATCCGAGGTATTGCTCTATACATCCGATGCTCAAATGTATGAAACTTTGGTTTGTTAATTCCAAATATTTATATTCAAAATCACTTGCCATTTCCACATACAAGGTAGCAGGGGGATGTCTGTGATCGGTGTGTACAGAAGCTTCTCGGGGTGAGAATAGTGCAGCCTCTGCTGACACCCCAATTTCTCATTTTCTGCAACATTACCTTTACACGACATGTGGTGGACTTAGCACGGCTGGTGTTTTTTTTCTCTAATTCCTCCTTGATCTGCCCACAGTCTTCAGAGTGGCTGCACATCTGCATAGTAACCAAAGGGGGTCACTAATTTGGCATAGATGCCATTCAGGTGAATGATCGAGCAGTTACTATGCAGAAGGGCAGCACGCAGGAGACTGCAGTTATCACTGTAGGAGCTCAGGCTACTACAGTCAGTTACAGCTTCCACAGAGGCCAATTAGGTATCACATATACATACTTACATGATGCCAAGCTGGCCCAGTATAACTATGCAAAACATATCATCCTTGGAGTTCAGCCCTAAAGCTTATGTCCACCCAGGGATTTAATCCAATAAATTGGGAGAAAAACCTACAATAAAGACCCCAGATACTTTATATGTGGTCACGTGCTGCTCGAGATTCTGAGTCTTCTGGACTGCAGAGTAGGAGGGTGCTTCCTCAGGGTCAACATCACTGCCTGGTTGAAATGGACACTTTCCTTTTGCTATCCAGCAGTAGGGTCTTAACATTTTTTATTATACATTTGACTACATTTTCTGAAGGGCCACTCTAAAATGATGTAACAGCAGTTAATGATATGTCAAACTGATAGTGGGCCCTAGCATTTACACCCGTGGATGTGGCCCTTGTGAGAATGAACTGTAGGGCAAGTCTAGGGTCCTTAAAGTGACACTGTGACTTTGTTTATTCAGGCCAAAGTGACTTTGTGTAAAGAGTTTCCCTCAACCCACTGACTTTCACTTTTCCAGTGTTTTGTCGCTATCTCTGCCTCCATTGCAGCCGGCAAAAAATACCCAGTTCTTCCGGTGAGGGGAAGCATGTGACTTCCTCCCATGATTTAGTGGCCAGTCATTAGGTTCGGGCACTGTCACATGATGGAGGAGGATACAGTCGCTTTGTCTAGGCTTCGAAACTGGGTATTATGGTGCTAACTCTCAAAAAAGCAAAAAGATAAACTACGCCAATAATAAGGAAATGTCCACAACAGTCCTCAGATGACAAAAGGATTATATGTGAGCGATGGATATCCTCCAGAACATGCACCAATGATTATGCAGCTATAAGTTAATCAACTCAAAAAAGTCCATAAACAGAATAATGATCCATAAGCAATGGCTATAAATGACACCGCAGTGATTCCACAAATGAATGAAGTGCCCACCACCGTATTCAAATGGCCGCTTACCAGAGGGCAAGCACGAATGCACATTCGGCTATAACCCAGCCGCAGCCTTTAACTTGCAGGAGAGTGATGATAGCAGGAAGCAGACTCACCAAGGATGAACTTCAGCGTAACTAAGGTTCCTTCAACACAACATGCGGTCCGTGGAATTATTCACATAGCATGTAAGGAAGAAGAGGGACCATAGCGTAACACCGTAAAAACAGTTTTGTTTATTAAAAAGGTAATGTACTTACAGACACAGGAATAAAAATCGCATGTAAAAACTTGCCAGTCGGCAATGTAGGAGCCCTTCCTCCTACACTGCCGACCGGCAAGTTTTTACATGTGATGTCTATATGTTCCTTACATGCTATGGGAATAATTCCACGGACCGCATGTTGTGTTGAAGGACCCTTAGGCCACTTTCACACTGAGGCGCTTTTCAGGCGCTTTCACGCTAAAAAAAGCGCCTGAAAACGTAGTTCCATTAAAATCAATGAATCCTTTCACACTGGGGCAGTGCGCTGAAAAAACGCCCCTCTCCATTGAAATTAATTGAAAGCGCTTCAAAAGCGCTCAGTGTTTTACTGGCAGTTTTTCAAGCGCCTCAGTGTGAAAGTGGCCTTAGTTACGCTGAAGTTTATCCTTGATGAGAGTCTGCTTCCTGCTATCATCACTCTCCTGCAAGTTAAAGGCCGCGCCTGGGTTATAGCCGAATGTGCATTCGTGCTTGCCCTCTGGTAAGCGGCCATTTGAATACGGTGGTGGGCACTTCATTCATTTGTGGAATCACTGTAGTGTCATTTATAGCCATTGCTTATGGATCATTATTCTGTTTATGGACTTTTTCGAGTTGATTAATATATAGCTGCATAATCATTGGTGCATGTTCTGGAGGATATCCATCGCTCACATACAATCCTTATGTCATCTGAGGACTGTTGTGGACTTTTCCTAATTATTGGCGCAGTTTATCTTTTTGCTTGTTTATATTGTGTTTATCCCACGTAAGCTGCTGCCTTTATTTTTTATTTAATCCTTATTTAATTTAATTTCTATTCATTGTTTAGCGCGGTTTTCCTTTTTATAATGGTGCTAACTCTGATGGAGACAAGAGCAGCAGGGTAGGTCAATGGGTGGAGGGAATATTAACAAATTCCAGGCCAAGGACCCCTTTCCTCTTGTTGATATTTATTCAAAGGTTACAAAACTATTTTATATTTATTTTTTGAAATCAGGCTTGCAGTTGGAGGGGATGCTCTGTATGTTGATAGATGGGAGTGGTATTTGTCACCTGTATAGTGAGATTTGCCAATGTCCTATAAAGGAGTTGGAGCAGTGGCAGAGAATCTGCTGGATTGGAGGATTTGAATACTGCCCTTCAACCACAGTAACTACAATACTTCAGAAATGTTTCTGCTGCTTAAAGTGTCCCATTTTTGGCTATTCTGTGTGTTTAGCTGTTGCTGGTCTGTAATATTTTCTCTGATGTTTTGCGACCCTTTTCCCAGACTAGAGACCGTGCTCGGGTGGAGCTACAAAGAATCCTGGAGGTGTTGGACAGTCACTTGAAAGTGCGCACATACCTAGTAGGAGAGCGACTGAGCCTTGCCGACATTGCTGTGTCCTGCTGTCTTATCTATCCATTTAGCAAGGTATTGTCTGTATACAACAGCTTATCCTAGTCTGTGATATTTGCTGCCATAGTATGCATCGCTCTTGGGTAACCCGCTGATTTCAGTGATCTTTTTATCTTTTCAAATACTGTCTTTCTGGAGGCTGTGTGTAACGAATCTGGGTTATGGGTTTGCTGTATATTTTCACTTCCCCATTTCCTCCTAATCTTGGCCACCTTTATATGTCATCTCTTGTGTTTATTGCAGGTCATCTCTCCCTCCACCAGGCAGAGCTTTGCCAACATTACTCGCTGGTTCCTGACCTGTGTCAACCAACCACAGTTTAAGGAGATTATAGGAGTGGTGGCACTATTTAATGGAGGTATAATAACACATGATTGGAAAATTGAATGTTTATTGTAACCACACTTAAAGTGATCATCAAGTCAAAACTTTTTTTCTTTGTTTAGAATAAAGTGCAGAAGAGTCCAAACAGCTGTTGGGTTATTACTGCTATCTGGCACTCCTCTAGTCCTGCTGACCATGTTTTACTAGACATTAAAGAGGGAACATTCCAGCACCAACACAGACAGAAATAATTACACTGTTTTTATTGATATGAGTTAAGCTGGATACACACTAGACATCTTTTGTTGTTAGATTTCCTTTAGATTTACCTTCAACCATGTAGTGCAAGGACCTGCCTGATTGCATACAAATTGAAAGTGTTTAGGTGTGACCTCATATTACATGGTTTTGGTAAATCTAAAGTGAAAAATCTAAAGACAATTGTATAGTGTGTATCCAGCTTAAGAGAAGGCTAGAACTACTGTAAGATTTATATTTTTGGCTGCTTCCAGGTTGCAGATTTTCCCTTCCTGTACAGTAAAAAGTCAACAGGACAGAAAGTAAGAAAAATTATTTCTAACGAGCACCACCTCGCAGTTGGAACCCAAAAGGGGGTTCTAATCTTTCAAAACATCTTGACTTGTACATTTTCGCTACAGTTTAGGGTACATGGGTTCTTAACATGCAGACTGCAGAGGTGGAGCTAAGAGGGTCATTCTTTAGGTAGATTACTAAAAAGGGGCTATGGCCCATGTCACATAATAATCCTGTATCTGGGGCCAAAACTCTAATGCTGCGTACACACGATCGGAAATTCCGACAAGAAAAGTCCGATGTGAGCTTTCGGTCGGAAATTCCGACCGTGTGTATGCTTCATCGGACTTTTGCTGTCGGAATTTCCGCCAACAAAAGATTGAGAGCAGGTTCTCTATTTTTCCGACGGAAAAAGTTCCTATCGGAAATTTCGATCTGTATGCAAAAAAACACGCATTCTCAGAATCAAGAAGAAGAGCCGAACTGCCTATTGAACTTCCTTGATCTCGGCTCGTCGTACGTGTTGTACGTCACCGCGTTCTTGACGTTCGGAATTTCCGTCAAGATTTGTGTGACCGTGTGTATGCTACACAAGTTTGAGCCAACATTCCGTCAGAAAAAAATCCACGGTTTTCTTGTTGGAATTTCCGACCGTGTGTACGCGGCATAAGAGAACAGAGCAAATACTCCCAGCTCCTATGACATTGCTCCCTTACAGGCTGAACCAGGCTAAGCAAAGCTTTTGCTCTATTGTTGCTCACTCTCTGGTGAGAAAAGTTTTGCAGCTTTCCAGCAACCGAGGGAGTTATGTCATAAAAGCAAGCAAGTGCTTCCTTTATCAATCCTTTTGTGGGCAAGTTGAAGCCAGCGACAGGATCATTATTGTGATATAGTCCTAAGCAGATCTTGCTGAACATTCATGGAAGAGGATGGGCTGCTGCTAAATGACTGATGGATTCTAGCCAGGCGTTCTTGCATAAACAGGAGCCATCTATTACATAAGAGACCATGGTACTTGATAGAAACCATGTTTGCCAAAAGGACTGCTAGAATTGCACAGGGGTGAGCTCAAATACACTGGGTGCCTATATGAGCTGCTATAAGGGAATAATAAATATTTAAATGGCTTTTCCATTGTAAGAGAAGATGTATCTGACTTTGCCTCTTTCATATAGATGAACAGAGCAAAGTCCTCAAACTTTACAGGACCTACATTTAAATTACTCAATAGACTGAAATTAGACCCTTTAGATTTACTTGCACTTCTAGAACTTTAGTGTATCCATTTGATTGCACCTTAAAGTGGAAATAGATCCTCCTATCCTTTACATCCAAGGAAGCTGCCATCTTCGCCTCTGTTAGATCTACAGTTGCCATGGTGCTGCACTTTTGATCAGCTATGACCCCAGTCATTTGATGGCTTGACAGTTTTGTTGAGAGCACAAACAGCTGTGACCATTATTCATCGATGCCTTGAATGTAACTGTTTTGGGAAACCGTTAAATTGGTGGGTTTAGTTCAACTTGAAGAACAAGGGAAACCCAGGAATATGGTCCAGACATGACCAGTCTTGTATTCCTACCTAGACCTCAAGAGCTCAAACCTCCATACCCCAGCTGCACCAACCAGCACAGCTGCTGTTGTCAATGGTCCTCCAAAAACAGCTGCTCAGTTGAAGAAAGAGTCCAAGAAAAAAGAGAAGTTGGATAAGTTCCAGCAGAAGCAAGATAAGATAAAAGTACAGCAAATAGAGGTGAGCGGCTTTCTTGTTTGTATCTTCAGATTCTACAGTCCTCTGTCCTTGTTCTGATCACATTTGTTCTCTTTTTTTTTTTCTTTAATGAACATCAGAAGAAACCAAAGGTAGAAAAGAAAGAGAAGAAGGAACTTGGTGTGATAACCTATGATATCCCGACTCCTGCAGGACAGAAGAAAGGTTAGCTGGGAGGGAAATGGCTAATCCATATCTCTGTGGATTGTTGTGAAGGACTTTTTTTCTCTCCCATCTGCTTTTGGCTCTGGGACCTGTCTTAACTAACAAAAGTCCACATGAATTGGTTTTCTACCTCTGGAAACGTTAAATTACACATTTAACCCCCCTTACAACCACCCAACACCTATGTGCGTAGGCAAAAAGGGTGGGCTCTAATGCCCACACTCTGCACATATGCATTGCTGGGCGGCCGATGTTTATGTGCTGAGAGCATGTCAAATGCCCCATACACGCGGTCGGGATTTCCGACGGGAAAAAGTCCGTCAGGAATCCCGACGGGAAAATAGAGAACCAGCTCTCTATCTTTTGCCGGCCGTTTTTGCCCGTTTTCCTGTCGGAAAAAGTCTGATGGAGCATACACACGGTCGGAATTCCCGACCAAAAGCTCTCATCTGACTTTTTCCGACGGGAAAACCGGCCGTGTGTACGGGGCATAAGACTGCTCTCAGTCTGACCTAAAGATCGGAGGACTTTCTATCATGTGACCACTATAACAGTGGCCATATGATTGCCAATGCTTACCATCTTCTGGGCATTCAGAACTGTTTAAAGGGGTGGGCAAGGAGGGGTTAAAAAATGACTGACAGCAGTTTAGCGAAACACAACCAAGAACAATGGGGAAGCTCAATATTTGTGAAATGTGGCTTCACCAACATCCATTTAACTTATAACGTGCTAATATTTGCTAAAGCCGGAACTACCAAAAATGTAGAACATTCAGGGCAGAATCACAATTTTGCATTGTGTTGCAGTATTTTGAATGGCACACCAAAGAATTAAGGCAACACATCTCTGAGGCACATGGTTTGCAATGCATCACAATTCATGGTAATGTTACTGTGTGTTGTGCCATCACAATAAATGCAACGTGAGAATGAATCCTGAATAGGTGATTGAAGTAGATTTTTATGCATTTAAGTAAATGTGTTTTTTTATTTTTAATATAGTCATGTGTAAACACATTTAAAATATTTTTACTCTTGTTTTAGAGGAGTAAAAATAAAATACTGCATGTAACAGTTTCATATTTACTACATATACAGTCAAAATAACCGAACCATTCCATTTTCTATGGCCCCACATCTGAAGCAGGACCCAGAATGGTGCGGTACGGTTCGGTTTTATGGCACGCTTTCATAATGGAAACACCCAAAATAGCGTACCGAACCGATCCGCTCAGTGGAAACGAGGCATAAATGTACACCACAAGCCATTGGAAAATTATGGAGGCTGCCATTGCTGACCTCTTCTTCGGGAATATTTGTTGCATGGCTGTCATGCAAATGTTCTGGCTGCAATACTGCCTAAGTCCCTAATCCAGAAAAAATATAAAGATAAGGAGTTCTAACATTCAACTTACATCCTGCTTTTTTTTTGGACTTGTGACCTGTGAAAAAGTATTGATGTCAGACCAAACCAAGCAGCTAGCATTTTCAAAAGGAGATCATCAATGTCAGCCCCCCTCCAATGAGAAAGTAAACCATTTCTGCTGTGGTCTATCTTTAGAATTGAATGCGCACAAATTCCTGTCTCTTTGATGCATCAATACACATCTTGGAGTCTGGATACATTATTTTTTTCTTTTGTAATTCCTTTATTTGTATAAAGAGTCATATAAAATACAGACATTAGAGAGATACATCTAAATACATCATCAATGGAAACTCCAACATATGAATGGCAAACAAAGAGCATTAAGACAATGATCCCAGAGAAAGTATTTAATAGGACAATCCAATACCACGACTGAAGCATATATAGTACTACTTTTTATTGTAGGGGAGCTAACATCAAATGGCATTGAAACTGGAAAAGGAACATATGGCAGTGTCATGTGGTGGCAGGTGGAAGACCTTGAGTGATTAAGAGAGTTCCACTTATCTAGTAATCTGAAATTAGGAGGAACAGGGAGGAAAGTGAGAGAAAGCGGAGCTGAGGGAGGGCGAACAGGACCAGGAAAGAAACACAAAAGAAAAAGAAACGAGGAGCAGGACCGACAAGGAAAAAAGAAAAAGGGGGAATAGGCGGAAGGGTCACCTAGTCAACCTCCCCACCCTGGGTAAAGCGAGGCATGCGGAAGTTCACTGGGCGGTGGAAAGCTCGTTGAGGTAGGCATCAGTATACAAAAAATAATTCCACGGCCTCCATGTTTTAGTACACACCTCTTACATGTTACGCAGTGTGGCTGTAAGTTCTTCCATGTCTCGTATGTTGTTGACTTTAGCGAACCACAAAGCTTTCATAGGGGGGGTCGGCATCTCTCCAGCGAAGCGGAATGCAGGCCTGAGTGGCGTTTAGGAGTTGCATTGTGAGAGGAAATTTGTATTTTTTAACAGGTCTTTCCCTCAAATGTAATAAACAGCATGCAGGGTTAGCATGCAGGTCGACAGCTGTAAGTTGTTTAATGATAGCGGCTACATCTTGCCAAAACTGTTGAATTTTAGGACATTCCCAGAAAATGTGGATCATAGTCCCACCCACCGCGTCACAACGCCAACAGGAGTCTGTGACCTGGGGGAACATACAGTGAAGTTGGGTGGGGACCCTGTACCATCGGGTAAGTATCTTATAACTAGTCTCCTGTACCCGCGTAACAATGGATGACTTTTGAGCAAAATGTAGAATCTTTAGTCTTTGGACAGGAGTAAGGCTCAGAGCCAGATCGGTTTCCCATTTAGTAAGAAATGGAGGAACATGTTCTTCTCCAGGGTGAATCAGGGAGGAATATAGCAAGGACTGGGAATGATGTATCAGTTCCCCTCTGTGACATAGTGATTCAAAACATGTGAGCGAGCGAATGTAACCTGGGGTACGGGAACAACGTTGAAGAGAATATCGTAGTTGAAACCACCCCAAAAGTCCAGAGGAGGGTCACTAAGATGGGCTGGGTCAGAGGAAATTAAGGTCCCTGTTGACGTGAGAAAGTCAGTCATGTGAGTATAGCCCTGAGCTATAATGCCGTGTACACACGATGGGAAAATCCGACAAGAAAACCGTGGATTTTTTTCCTACGGAATCTTGGCTCAAACTTGTCTTGCATACACACGGTCACACCAAATTCCGACCGTCAAGAACGCGGTGACGTACAACACTATGACTAAAAATTAAGTTCAATGCTTCCTAAGCATGCGTCGACTTGATTCCGAGCATGCGTGGTTTTTGGTGCATCGGAATTGCATACAGACGAACGGAATTTCCTCCACGAAATTCCAACAAAAAAATTCCGATGGAGCCTACACGGTCGGAATTTCCGACCAAAAGCTCACATCGGACTTTTCTTGTAGGAAATTCCGACCGTGTGTACGCGGCATTAGACGTCAAAACCATCAAGAAGACCTGGGATGAATTTGAGATTACCTGAGATGGGAATCGTAGACGAGAGAAGTGGAGAAATTTAAGTTCCAAAAAGTTTCCCGTGCGACCTGTAAAGTACTGCCTAAGGTAGGATGCATGCACAGCACTCTAGGTATGGGGGAAGATATCCAAGGCCAACTCAAAGCTGTACCCTGAGAGTCTTCCAATTCCATGGAGACCCAGAGCTTGGCCTCCCCATGGCAATGCCAATCAACAATCCTGGTGAGATGTGCGGCCCTATAATAAGCCTGAATATCCCGAAGAGTGAGGCCCCCAGAGACCTTCAGTAGCGATAGTCTCTGCAATGTCTGACGTAGTTTCTGATGTGACCAGACAAATTTCTGGAACTGTGAGCCAATAGTGCGAAAGAAAAGAGGCGGGAGTCGTATGGGAAGAGCTTGCAGTAGAAAGAGGATCCGAGGGAGCACTGTCATTTTGAGAGCATTGTAACGGCCGAACCATGTCAGGGTTAAAGAATGCCAGTGGAGCAAGTCTTCTTTCAGCTTAATAAGAAGTGGCTCAAAATTGGTTTTATATAATTTAGACAGAAGTGATGTTGGTGCCTAGGTATTTATGGATACGTTATTTTTTAATGTGTATTAGACGCAGAGCAGCAGAAGACTGCGTTAGAGACCCGGACATACAAACTTGTCTGTGTGTTCCTGACGGATACATTGTGAAATTTGTTTTAAACAAATTGTTGTTCTAGTATTATGTTTGACACACACTTTTCTAAAAAGATGTACCAATCTCATGCACACTGCCCAGCGCTTGTGTATTACAAAAAAAATATTTCTTGGGAGACAGCTACTTAAAGCAATCAAGATTATCACATAAAGCAATAGTATATTGCACTCAGTGCAGCAGCGCTCCTCAATAATTCAAAATAAACGATATTACCAAAAGTATTGGGACACCTGCATTTACACACACACACATGAACTTTAATGGCATCCCAGTCTTAGTCCGTAGGGTTCAATATTGAGTTGGCCCACCCATTGCAGTTATAACAGCTTCAATTCTTCTGGGAAGGCTGTCCACAAGGTTTAGGAGTGTGTCTATGGAAATGTTTGACCATTCTTCCAGAAGAGCATTTGTGAAGTCAGGCATTGATGTGGACAAGAAGGCCTGGCTCGCAGTTTCCATTCTAATTCATCCTAATCTGTTCTATCGGGTTGAGGTCAGGACTCTGTACAGGCCAGTCAAGTTCATGCTGTTCAGCCATTTAGCTATTATTTGCGGGGAGTGTGTTATCCTGAGGGGTTGTAACCCACTGAGCACAAAGGGTGTGTTATCCTTAATGGTGGAGGATTGAAACCTACAGCTGTCCCCTTTCATGGAAATTTCTGCACTGACTCTCTGCTGCACCAACACCATGGGTGGAGGACTATGGACTTTTTGATATTTTGGATCATTGAGCGCTGCTGCACTGAGTGTGATATACTATAGTATTCTGTTTACTGTCATTTAATTGTTTTGTGCTTTTTGGAGTTTTTCCTAATTGGTTTTCCTTTTCTTTTTCTTTTAGATGTATCTGGTACTATGCCAGATTCATACAGTCCTCAGTATGTGGAGGCAGCCTGGTATCCATGGTGGGAGAAGGAAGGGTTCTTTAAACCAGAATATGGGGTGAGTTCTTATGTAATATGAAATTGTGGGCCTGTTAACACCAGTGTGTTGCCTTAATGCAGGCATGTTGAACATACGTGGTATGCTTTTTTTTAGGAAGAAGCCCGTTTATTTTAAGTACACCGCAGCGCACCTAAAATCACGCCAATTGACCAAAATGAACAATTCATTCACACCTGTGCTTTAGAGTGCTTTGTGTCAGTCCATTGGGATTGCAGTGAAAATTAATTGCAACACACTGCACTGTGGCACACAGGTTGCTATGCTAGAAAAAGTTCAAAGGCAGACTAAAAACATCCTGGTGATATTACAACTCTGCCCATGAACATTTTAGATCCCTTCGGAAAGAATTGGTCTGTGACCAGTCAAAAGGGGAGTCTGTACCTACCTGGTAAACCTGCAACACCCACTAGGATCAATGGGTAACAATAAACTTGGATTGGGCCGAATTTCTTGCAAGTCTTATTTGTTGGCAGAACAGAATTTACAGCACCTTCGACGTCTGATTATGTTGCTTCCCTTCCAATAAGAATTGCTGTAGAGTTAAAACACATTGGGCTTGATAAACTGCATATTTGTGTGTGCACAGTGCCCCCGATACCCACTTGCTGAACAGACTTTTTCTGGAACTTTTTGTTTACAAGTTTAAATTTGCATTTTTTGCTAGAAAATTACTTTGAACCCCCAAACATTATATATATTTTTTAGCAGAGACCCAAGAATAAAATGCCGATTGTTGCAATATTTTATGTCACACTGTATTTGTGGAGCGGTCTTTCTAACGCAATTTTTGTAAAAAAAATGCATTTTAATCAATAAAAAAAAAAACAATAAAGTTAGTCCAATATTTTTGTAGAATGTGAAAGATGATGTTACGCCGAGTAAATAGATCCCTTACATGTCATGCTTTAAAATTGCGCACACTCGTGGCATGGTGACAAACTACAGTGCTGAAAAATCCCCATAGGCGAGGCTTTAAAAAAAGCAATAACTCACATGTGTGGTTTGAACACTGTTTACATATGTGGGTGTGCGGTTCGTATGCATTCGCTGCTTCGCTCAGCAGAGGGAGGGAGGGAGATAGATGGCAGCTTCTCCAGACTCATTCCACACTCTGGTAAGCATCTGTACAGATTCTTATCAGGGAGTCAGACCAGGCAGAGGTCTGCGACTAATATCTCAAATCCTCTTCAAACATATGCCCAATATGTGTGCCTTATATATTTGCTGCTGCCTTTCTTTCCTGTGCTTTAAGAACGATGATCACCGGACTGGATCAATGTAATGATTGCATTTTTTTACATTCAGTCTCTTGATTCTAAGAAAAACAAGGCATCTGGCCCATTTTACCTGTTTAATTTGATGTTTACATTTCCAAGGCCTTTAAATTTAAAGAGTTCTTTACTTCACTGTACTTGTGTAATCTTTGTAGATACAAAAACTCCATGCATGCAGCAAAATACTGTATAAGGAAGTTTAAAGTACTACTAAACCCACAACAGTAAAATCAGTCTGTATATGCAGTAAAGCATGCTTGTTATACTCACTGTGGAACCTAAGCGGTTAATCCTCCGAATTGTGTAAAAAGGCTGTTTGATCCTGTCCCCTCTGATCCTCCCCTTCTTTTACTGTCCCCAATCTATCTGCTGATAGTACAGAGCCTTGGAGGCACTCTGCACATGCTTAATTTGGTGTGTATTGCTAGAGAGGTCTTTTCTTGGGAGTGTGCATGTGATCAGCACAGGGCCAATCAGCACTGTCCAGACAGAGGGTCAGGGGTCCTGCAGCTCATAGGACAGTCAGAGTAGAGTGAAAACTCCTTCTACAAGCTTTAACCTCTTCCAGCCCGGCGTATAGTCAAATGACGTCCGCAGGAACCTTTCGTCCCTCCGGGCGGACGTGATATGATGTCCGGGGATTCCCAGCAGTGATGAGAGCATGCGCCCGCCGCATCACTGGGGACCCGATGCGCGTGCCCGACGGCCACGATGTCCGCCGGGCACCCGCAATTGCTCGTCACAGAGCAGGGACGTGGATCTCTGTGTGTAAACACAGAGATCCACGTCCTGTCAGGGAGAGGAGACGGATGGTGTGTCCCTTGTACATAGGGACACAGATCGGTCACCTCCCCAGTCAGTCCCCTCCCCCCACAGTTATAATCACTCCCTAGGGAATACATTTAACCCCTTGATCGCCCCCCTAGTGTTAACCCCTTTCCTGCCAGTCACATTTATACAGTAATCAATGCATATTTATAGCACTGTTCGCTGTATAAATGTGAATGGTCCCAAAATAGTGTCAAAAGTGTCCGATCTGTCTGCCGCAATATCGCAGTCCTGACAAAAATCGCAGATCGCCGCCATTACTAGGATTTTTTTTTTTTTTTTTATAAAAATGCCATAATTCTATCCCCTATTTTGTAGACGCTATAACGCAATGCAATCAATATACGTTTATTGCGTTTTTTTTTTTTTTTACCAAAAATATGTAGAAGAATACATATCGGCCTAAACTGAGGAAAAAAAAAAAAAAAAAAAAAAAATCAATATTTATTATAGCAAAAGTAATAAATATTGTGTTTGTTTTTTTTTTCAAAATTGTCGCTCTTTTTTTGTTTATAGCGCAAAAAATAAAAACCGCAGAGGTGATAAAATACCACCAGAAGAAAGCTCTGTTTGTGGGGGAAAAAAATGATCAAAAATAATTTGGGTACAACGTCGCATGACCGCACAATTCTCATTCAAAGTGTGACGGTGCTGAAAGCTGAAAATGGGCCTGGGCAGGAAGGGGGTGAAAATGCCCGGTATGGAAGTGGTTAATCAGACACTGATAGAGGTCATAAGATTGCTATATACCGGTGATGAGAAAAGGTATTTAGCAGTTCCTTGTTCTTTGTACTGTGGGAGACCAGTTATAGTGAATGCCGGCTCCTGGGTTTAGTAACACTTTAGGTTTATTGAGGATGATTTGTCAAAATAATCATTAAAGTACAACTAAAGGATTTTTTTTTTCTAGTTTTGGATGGAGTGGAGAAGGGACATCTGTTAGTTTTTATTGCCGTCTGTGCCCCCATTAGGGAGATTCATCCTCTATTTGCCCTGTTTTAATTATCATTGAAAGTAAAAGAAAATCTCACATCTTGGATTTGTCCCCATAAAATGAATAACTAATAAAGGGGGAATCCGCCAATGGGGACACTCGTTCTAGTGACCTAGGGGTCCTCAATGGTTTCTTAATTTGCAGGGATTTCCTCTCACTTCCTGTATTGGCTATGGGACCGGAAGTGAAGGGAAATCTCCCCAATGGGACACAGATGGCAAAAAATAAACTGACGGGTTATGACCTGCCTCACTCTATCCAAAATTAAAAAAAAGTTTTGCCTATAGTTCTGCTTTAATTCATGAAGCTATATGCACGTTTCCATTAATGTTGGGCTGAAGGTGTTCTTTTCTTTTACATTTTTTCTCATATGTTAAACTACACAGGTTTGTGAAAGTGATCACAATATTATGTCTTTCAGAGAACCAGCATCTCAGAGCCCAATCCTAAAGGCACATTCATGATGTGCATCCCTCCACCCAATGTGACTGGATCTCTTCATCTAGGTCATGCTTTGACGAATGCCATTCAAGACAGCCTGACCCGCTGGTGAGCACATAATGCAGGCAGCATAGCCAGAAAAAACAAAATACATAATAATAATGTGAACTTTTTTTTAGAAACAATATTGATTGGGTAGGGAGGCAAAAAGGATGAAGGCTTTTTTTATTTAACAGTTTTTTTTTTATTATTAAAAATGAGCATGCTTTGCTAACTTAACTTAAATTGCCTTGAAAAAGTATTCATACCCCTTGAAATTTTCCACATTTTGTCATGTTGCATCCAAAAACATAAATGTATTTTATTGGGATTTTGAAAGAATTTGTGAAAAGTGTGGCGTGCATTTGTATTCAGCCCTCCTGAGTCAATACTTTGTAGAACCACCTTTCACTGCAATTACAGCTTCAAGTCTTTTTTGGGGATGTCTCTACCAGCTTTGCACATCTAGAAAGAGTGAAATGTTTGCCCATTCTTCTTTGCAAAAGAGGTCAAGCTCTATCAGATTGGATGGAGAACGTCTGTGAACAGCAATTTTCAAGTCTTGCCACAGATTATTAATTGGAATTAGGTCTGGACTTTGACTGGGCCATAATAACACATGAATATGCTCTGATCTAAACCATTCCATTGTAGCTCTGGCTGTATGTTTGGGGCCGTTGTCCTGCTGGAAGGTGAACCTCCGCCCCAGTCTCAAGTCTTTTGCAGACTCTAACAGGTTTTCTTGTAGGATTGCCCTGTATTTGGCTCCATCTATCTTCTGATCAACTCTGACCAGCTTCCCTATCCCTGCTAAAAAAAAACATCCCCACAACATGATGATGCTGCCACCACCATGTTTCACGGTGGGGATGGTGTGTTTAGGGTAATGTGCAGTGTTAGTTTTTTTTGCCACATATAGCGTTTTGCTTTTAGGCCAAAACGTTTTAATTTTGGTCTCATCTGACCAAAGCACCTTCTTCCACATGTTTGCTGTGTCCCCCACATGGCTTCTAGCATACTGCAAACGGGACTTCATATGGATTTCGTTCAACAATGGCTTTCTTCTTGCCACATAAAGGCCAAATTTGTGAAGTGCACGACTAATAGTTGTCCTGTGGACAGATTCTCCCACCTGAGCTGTGGATCTCTGCATCTCCTCCAGAGTTACCATGGGCCTCTTGGCTACTTCTCCAATTAATGCTCTCCTTGCCCGCTCTGTCAGTTTAGGTGGAAGGCCATGTCTTGGTAGGTTTGCGGTTGTGCTATACCCTTTTCATTTTCAGATGATGGATTGAACAGAGCTCTGTGAGATGTTCGAAGCTTGGGATATTTTTTTATAACCTAACCCTGCTTTAACCTTCTCCACAACTTTATCCCTGACTTGTCTGGTGTGTTCCTTGACCTTCATGGAGCTGTTTGTTCACAAAGGTTCTCTAACAAACCTCTGAGGTCTTCACAGAACAGCCATATTTATACTGAGATTGAATTACACACAGGTGGACTGTATTTACTAATTAGTTGACTTCTGAAGGCATTTGGTTCCACTAGATTTTAGTTAGGAGTATCAGAGTAAAGGGTGCTGAATACTAATGCGCGTCGCACTTTTAAGATCTTTATTAGTAAACAATTTGGAAAACCCTTTATCATTTTTCTTCCACTTCACAATTATGTGCCACTTTGTGTTGGTCTATCATATAAAATCCCAATAAAATACATTTACGTTTTTGGTTGTAACATAAAATTTGGAAAATTTCAAGGGATATGAATACTTTCTTCAAGGCGCTGTAACTAAAGCAGATCTTTACCTATAATAACTTGATAAAAAATAATGGGGGTTGTTTACTAAAGGCAAATCCGCTTTGCACTACAAGTGCAAAGTGTACTTGAAATTGCACTGAAAGTGCAGTCGCTGTAAATCGGAGGGGTAGATCTGAAATGAGGGGAAGCTCTGCTGATTTTATCATCCAATCATGTGCAAGCTAAAAATGCTGTTTTTTTTTTCTTCCTTGCATGCCCCCCTCGGATCTACAGGGACTTGTAGTGCAAAGTGGATTTGCCTTTCGTAAATAACCCCGAATGTTCTTTAGCAAGAAACATACATTCTACATTAATAATTATGCTACCAAAATTAGTGTGTGCTTTATATTTCCTCAAGCATTGCTCTTGTTTTTTCTTGCTGAAGGCCACCAATTTGCTGAAGCCCAGAACCCCTGAGCAGCAGATTATCTTTAGGCTGTCAGCAGATCGGCCTCTAGTGGCTCCGATTTTAGGCACAGTGCGGAAAATAGAGGGCAACAGAGTATGTGCAGAGCAGGGTGAGACCATGTATTGCTGTATTTAAAGCAGTATAGGCACTTATTTTTAATGTTTTACATAGCTATACCCGCAAAAGGGGCCAGCCTGAAGTGATCTATCAGGTCTTAATTTTCTGACTAAAGTTCCACTTTAAATTTGAAGGCATTCCGCTAAAAACAAATGAAATGCATATATACTGGAGCAGTTTTACCTCGTTAGAGTTTTGTATTTTTTCCCATTAAATTCAGAGATTTACTCAGGTCTTCCACACAGCAAAGTCCTGTCTGGCAGTGTAGGAGATCTAAAGTTTTTCAGCTGCACTTAAGTAATATTTACAGGTTTTGTCCCTCCCCAGCCTGTGATTTTACAGTGAAAAGAGAAATAGCACCATGATGAGCTTATCTTTCTGTCACTCTGCTTTCTTCTCCTTTCAGCGTGTTCCTTGCCTTTACATCAGCACATAACTGATTGGTTCTTTGCCAAGTCAAATTCAGACATCGTCACTGCTTGCATTAAAAAAACAAAAACAAAACACATTTATAGTACATGTACACCTTTAATTAAAAAATAGCTCAGCCTCCCTCAATACACACATCTGCCCCCTTGCAGCTCTATATGGCTGTTGCCTCCCGCACTGTTTGCAGCCCGGATGGTAAAATCCAGTGGCAATCTTCCTGTGCAAAAAAGTTTTATAGATTTGAATGGGATATTCCTGACAATAGATTTTTTGCCTGCTGCCGATTTTGATTAAAAGGTGTACATGCAGGGAAATAGGAAAGGGAAACAGGGATTAAAGCGGAGGTTCACCCAAAAGTGAACCTCCGCTTTTCAGAACCCTCCCCCCCTCCGGTGTTACATTTGGCACCTTTTAGGGGGGAGGGGGTGCAGATACCTGTATAAAACAGGTATTTGCACCACTTCCGGGTATAGACTCCCGAGGGAGTCCCGCCCCTTTGCGTCACCCCCCGTTGTGTTCTGGGAAACACTCGGCTCCCAGAACACAACGGGGACCAGTGAGGACGGCGCAGCGTGACTCGCGCATGCGCCATAGGGAACCGGGCAGTGAAGCCGCAGCGCTTCACTTCCCGATTCCCTCACCGAGGATGGCGGCGGAGGAAGCCGAGAGCCGAGCGGTAGCTCGGCTTAGGCTGCCGACGTTGTGGGCGACCTGGACAGGTAAGTGTCCTTTTTTTTTAAAGTCAGCAGCTGCAGTATTTGTAGCTACTGGCTTTTAAAAAAAAATATTCCAGTGAACCTCCGCTTTAAGGAAGAAGGAGATGTAGAGGGAAAGAAAGAGGGGGGTAATAGGAAGAAGAGCCTAGAAGACGATAGTAAAATAACGAAAGTGAAATAATATGGTTTATATAAGGTTTTCTTTATTGATTTATGTATGGCGAAGTACACGCCCTTTTTCTTTCCTAAATGGTAAGATTGTATCTGTATACCCGGTTTTAAGAAAATAAAGAATAAAAAAAAAGTGTACATGTAGTTTAATGGTGTATTAACCACTTAAGGACCGGAAGGATTTACCCCCTTAATGACCAGGCCATTTTTTGTGATACGGCTCTGCGACGTTTTAACTGACAATTGCACGGTCGTGCGACGCTGTACCTAAATAATATTTATGTCCTTCTTTTCCCACAAATAGAGCTTTCTTTTGGTGGTATTTGATCACCTCTGCGGTTTTCATTTTTTGCACTATAAACAAAAAGCGACAATTTAGGAAAAAAAGCAATATTTTTTACGTTTTGCTATAATAAATATCCCCCAAAAATATATAAAAATAATAATTTCTTCCTCAGTTTAGGCCAATATGTATTCTTCTACATATTTCTGGTAAAATAAACCGCAATAAGAGTATATTGATTGGTTATAGCATCTTCAAAGAAGGGGATAGATTTATGGAATTTTTATTATTATTTTATAGTAATGGCGGTGATCAGTGTTTTTTATTGGGACTGCGACATTGTGGCGGACAGATCGGACACTTTTGACACTTTTTTGGGACCAGTGACATTTATACAGCGATTAGTGCTATAAAAATGCACTGTTTACTGTATAGATGACACTGGCAGGGAAGGGGTTAACACTAGTGGTGATCAAGGGGTTAAATGTGTTCCCTGGGAGGTGTTTCTAACTGTGGGGGGAGTGGACTGACTGGAGGAGGAGAGAGATCACTGTTCCTGATCACTAGGAACAGACTATCAGTCTGTACTTCCCTGTCAGAACAGGGATCTGTTTGTTTACATTGACAGATCCCGTTCTGGCTCTCTGTGGAGCAATCGCAGGTGGCTGGCGGGCATCGGGTGCCGCCGGTCACATGCATCGGCTCCCATGCTGCGGGCACGCCTCCACTGTATCTATTGCATGAGCCGACGTACAGCTACAGTGATTCGCGCAATAGAGCCAACCTGCCACAGTATAATGATGGCAGCTGATCAGCAAGTGGTTAATGAATACAGTGCTGCCTTACTCTTCTTTTTTTTTTTTTTTTTTTTTCTGCATAGAGTTTAGCTTTAATGTCAGGAAATCACAGTTGTCACTGGAACAGGTGACCCTATTGGAAGATATCTCCCCTACTCCTGATCTGGTGAAAATTGTAAAATTTTACATTTCCCCTCACTTTCTTTGACCTGGGACAAATAATAAACTGGAAACTCCTATGTTCCAACCTTTCCCCTACTCTTAATATTTACTTATAATTTTTAGGGGATCCTCTAGGATTCGTCCAGGCTCACCTTTATATCTTTATCACACTAACAAGGGGTTGTATAAAAGGGGAAAAAAAAACCGTTATTTTTTTACTTCCAGGCATCGCATGCGTGGTGAGCTGACCTTGTGGAACCCAGGTTGTGACCACGCTGGGATTGCCACCCAGGTAGTTGTGGAGAAGAAGCTTTGGAGAGAGCGTGGAAAGACCCGGCATGATCTGGGCAGAGAAGCATTTATAGATGAGGTGTGGAAGTGGAAGAATGAGTAAGTCACTTCTGTTTGCGGAAAGTAGTTTATATCCTGTTGATGGTAAGTTTAAACCTCACCGTTACCTTATTCTGCTGTTCTTTCAGGAAAGGTGACAGAATATATCACCAACTGAGAATTCTGGGTAGTTCCTTGGATTGGGATAGAGCCTGTTTCACCATGGAGCCGGTGAGAAAATGTCTCATCTCTAAATTGGTCTACTAAGATTACACTGTTGCTAGTACTTACTGTATAACTATTGTTCTTCCTTTAGAAATTATCTAATGCTGTACAGGAAGCCTTCATTCGCCTTCATGAGGCCGGTGTGATCTATCGCAGCAAGAGGCTTGTCAACTGGTCATGTACACTGAACTCAGCCATATCAGATATAGAGGTGAGAAGTGGTGACAAGAGGTAGAGATGCACGAAAATTTCGGTGGCCGACACATATTGGCCGCAAATTGTGTTATCTGCAATTTGCCAGAAGATAAAGTGGAGGCACGGCTGCGCAGGGAGAATGCCTGGGTTGCGCATGCCCAGTGGTAGTGGCCGTGCATTTAAAATGCCCTTACCACCGAATGCTATCTCTTTCTAAATAGCAGGCAATCAGTTAATGAATTAATGTTGTATTTTTATTTTCTTTCTTTTATTTTCTTTCTTCCTTGGTATAAGATGCACTGCAGACATAACTTGCATGGCAAGAAGAGCTGCACTATGATTAGGGAGCAGGAGGGGGCGGGGGTTTTGGGGCTGCCAAAGCCATGCTGTTTGTGTCAAAGGACCCTGGCAGCGAGTACATTATCTAGCAGGTGGCTTGCTGGAGGGATATTCGGAAGGCAGCAGGAGCCAGAAGCGCCATCGGGGGACCTGAGAAGAGAAGGATCGGGGCTTCTCTGTGTAAAACCATTGCACAGAGCAGGTAAGTATATGTTGTTTAAAAAAATATCACTTTAATGGTAATGGCAGACCACATCACTGGATAGGAGGTCACCCAGCCAGTGGTTTGTGAAAGTTGGGTTGGTTAGACTCTATGAAACTCCCACATACATCTGAAAAAAAGGAACATTGGACAACATTATTTTGCATTGATGTTTGTCAGTTTTTTTGTACTTCCTGCATCCTTGGGCATATTAGTTGGCTGCCCAATTTCACACTGTTTCACAGTTGTGCTCCTTCATATCGGGAAAACCCAGAGGAAGAGAACAGAGGCATTTGTGACAATACAACTGCTTAGGGAAAAGCTGTGACTGTGTTTTTTTTCTTCTTTAGGTGGATAAGAAAGAACTTACTGGCCGTACAGTGCTGCCAGTGCCTGGGTACAAAGAGGGTGTGGAGTTTGGGGTGCTGGTTTCTTTTGCTTACAAAGTACAAGATACAGGTAAGATTAACATTAATGGTGATAGTCGATACCAAACTTGTTCCAGGCACTTCTATTTCTGTTTGCTTGGATGATGTTTTTCACCTGCTGAGACTTCTTCATTCTAGGTGAAGAGGTTGTGGTGGCCACAACTCGAGTGGAGACCATGCTGGGTGACACAGCGGTGGCCGTCCATCCACAGGATCAACGCTATCAGGTGAGAAAAATTGTTACTAGCAGTGTATGCTCCAGAGATCTGCAAGATTTACAAAAGCTCATTGGTATTCTATCCAGAAATAACATCCCTTCTCTTGTCTCTGATTGTTGCAGCATCTGAAAGGAAAGAGCGTTATTCATCCGTTTGAAAACCGCCTACTTCCCATTGTCTTTGATGAGTTTGTGGATATGAGCTTTGGGACAGGTTAGTTAACAAGAGAATGTCAGTCCACATAAGTCCACATTAGAGGATAAAAGGGAATGAGTGTTAAAGTGAAGCTCCACTCAGAAGGTTGAAATACATGTATGGAAACTTTTTTGCATGCCAGAGGATTTGTAACTTTGGCCAACTCACTAGACACAGGTGATGATACTTACTCACTGTCCAATCAGGTGGCAAGGAGGTGATCTAATATCCAGGAAGATGTAGTACTTCATTTAGGAACTGTTTATGTTCCTTGCAGGGACAATCAACAGGGAGCTGGAGGTTTTGCAGTTTGCACATATCTAGCTTTGTTTGGGGGGGGGGGGCATTGCACTGCTGCTCACAGAAGGAAAGCAAGGGTCCTACCTGCAGCCTGCCACCATGTCCTGCATATTTTATGCTACTGCTGCAGTGAAAATAATATCAAAAGTTGGTAACACATCTACCGATATAAGTTCACCCGAAGTTTCTATTTATCTGAGGGCTTTAAAGTGGTTGTAAACCCGTTTAAAAAAAAAACGCATGCAAGACAAAGCCATAATGAGCTAGTATGACTAGCATACTAGCTCATTATGCATCACTTACCTTAGATCGGGGCCCCCAAAGCCATCCTCATCTCCCCCTCCAGCCGCAGCCATCGCTCCACAGATACCCGGAAGGTTACTTCCGGGTATCGATGCTCGGGCCAATCACAGTGCTGCTCCGGTGCTGTGATTGGCCGGAGCGGCGAAGACGTCACTCCGCGCATGCGCGCGGGAGCCGTCAAATCCGGCAAACCCGGATTTGTGAATGGGGATTCTGACTGAATGCACCGTTGTCTATGGCGCGCATGCGCCGTAGACATCGGTGCATGTCTTTTTTTGAAAATATCTCCTAAACCGTGTAGGTTTAGGAGATATTTCTTGCACCTACAGGTAAGCCTTAATCTAGGCTTACCTGTAGGTGCAAGTTGCATAAGTGGGTTTACAACCACTTTAAGGCTAGGTTCACATTGTTGTGGGTAATTGTGTGGAAATGCTCACAAAATCGCATGAGACCCCAACCTGCAGACTGAACACATTCTCTTTTAATAATGTATGGGGGTTCCATTAATTCTTGGTGGCATCCCTACACATCAGCAAAACACCCCTCATTTTCGTACACATGAAACTACATGGTGCCGCAGCACCTTGCAGTTCTGTGTGACGCATGAAAAAAAAATAATGGGTCTGGGACTTTTTTCATGTGTTTCTGCGAGTAGGGCAACACATGGAAATTAATGTGTCCCTACCCACAGAAGAACATGCATCGCACAACTCTGAAGAGAGGCTAAGATTTACTCCCCATCTCCACCAGTTTATTTTATTTTGGGGTTTTCCTTTAGTTCTTCTCACACATTCTCTTTTTTGTGTGTCTTTTTTTTGTAACCCATTACAGGAGCGGTGAAGATCACTCCGGCACATGATCAGACTGATTATGAGGTGGGGCTGCGACACTCATTAGATTTTATAAACATCATGGATGACAATGGTCTGCTGGTCAATGTGCCTAAACAATTCTTGGTAAGAAAACTTAGGGGGTGATTGTTTCTAGCCTTATTTGTTGATATGGAGATATGCAACAATAATTTAATGCTTCTAATATAAAAATTCAGTGTCATGCTTTATGGTCAATTGGAGGTCACTAGGAGATATGCTGTGTTTATCACTGCCCTTGTCTGGGTAGGTCCATTCACACTTGTGATTCGCAGCACAGCATACATGGCAGCACACCTGTTCTATGTGTGGTGTATTAGATCATTTATTGTGAATGCCGCCCAAATGCATCGTACAGCAGAGTATAACGCATCACAATACAGGTACATTTTTTGATTTGTTGTGAGTAGTTTTTCATAATGGATGAGCTGCTTTCACTCTGGGGCGGTGCGCTTGCAGAACGTTAGAAAAAGTCCTGCTAGCAGCATCTTTCGGGCGGTGTATACTGCACCGCTCCTCCACCTCCCCTGTTATTGAAATCAATGGGCACCGCGCTTGAACCTCATGCAAAGCGCTTTGGCAGGGGCACTTTGCGGGCGCTTTTAACCCTTTATCCTGCCGCTAGTGGGGGTTAAAAGTGCACCGCTAGCGTCCGAAAAGTGCCGTTATTACAGCGGTAAAGCACTGCTAAAATTAGCGGTGCTTTACCGCTAACACCCGCCCCCGTGTGAAAGGGGTCTTAGAGACAGGGGAATTCTGTAAAGGGTAACTTTAACTCTGGGCAGTTAAGATGCAAAGAGTTGGTAGGGGAGACCTTCCTGTAAGTGATGTTCCATGTCCATGGCATACTTAGTAGGTAGCTGATTTGAAGTTCAGATATGTTTTAACACCATTACAGTGGTGCTTGCACATGCTTATCGATGCATTCTCAGTCTTGGTTCCCCAAATCCCAGGCTTCTGTAACCATCAAATTTGAACACTTTGTGGTAGTGTCCAGTGCTGACCCACTCCCTCCTGTGTGATCCCGTTGGCCGGTAAGGCTGCCCATCATTGTGATTTTTCAGTAGGAATGGCCAGGAAGTGAAGGGGGTGGCCCTAGTAGTCAGTGCTACTGCAAATGTCATACGTCTTTGGTTACAGCAGCCTGGATTTCTCAAAACCCAGACTGTAGGAGAATGCAGCTAAAATAATAGTACGTGTTGGCATCATTTGGTGATGCCAGTACCATTTTCTTTAGTAAAGGCTGAACTTCAATATTACCTTCGGTCTTGCACATTTCTACAGGCTTCTGCAACGTAACAGATAGAGTCCACTTAATTTCCTTTCCGGAAGGACATCCATCATTATCTTGCCCTTGCCTCCCTAGCCTTGCTCTCTCTGGTTCACCCCTTTCATAGGATTTCAATTTTTACAATCATGGAGGCTCAGCGTCACATGTCGGCTTTACCTAGGGTGGTCTTTATGCAGATAGGAATGCCCACTTCTACAGACTGACATTAAACCCATCAAGGCATTTTGAAATTTGCACAACTCCTCCCAAGAACCAACCCACTGCTTGCATCAGGGCTGAGGGCTCTTGAGAGGAGTACCGACCCTGTAATGTTTTCAGGAAGCTATGTACAGTACCCTGCTGGGCCCCATCCACCAGCTATGAACTTGCTGCATTGCATATAGATAAACACAGAGAACCAGTAATGATGTCCCTGGGTCTACAATAATGTATGTAATAAAAACTGAAAGGCTTTATTGAAATATGTCATAATTGGCATGGAAAGCAGAAGCCAGAGTAGGCAAAATATAAGCAGATTAAACTTTTAGCTTTAAAATGTTTCCTTACTGCTCTCCTTTTGCTGTGTTTCTCAGACTCAAAAGTTTAAAATTAGCTTCACATTTCAGGGTATGAAGCGATTTGAGGCTAGAAAAGCGGTCTTCGAGGCTCTGAAAGAAAAGGGACTATTTAAGGAGATAAAGGACAATCCTATGGTGGTCCCTGTGTGCAGGTAACATGCTTATACTGTTCTTAGCTATTTTATTTTATTTTATTATGGATGTAAGATCAAAGTGGTGTTGCCTTCCTCATGATTTTTTACTTTTTGTTTTCTGTATTTATTTCTCTCTCTTAGTCGATCCAAGGATATTGTGGAGCCCCTCTTAAAGCCTCAGTGGTACGTACGATGCGATGAAATGGGGAAGAAGGCAGCGGATGTGGTACGGGATGGACACCTGGCAATCAAACCTGAATTTCACACCAAGACCTGGTTCAGCTGGATGGACAACATCAGGTGACCAGTCATGTGATCACAGCACCAATAGCCTAAAAAAAGTTTATGCACACAGGCCCTGAACAGGCTGTGCTGCTTCCTAGAGACCTTATTCCTAAATTGCACCATAAGGGCAGAGCAAACTGGTATGCCTGCCTCTGTCATGAAGCATCTTTGATTGTATCATGATGGGTGGGTATCATAATTCATATTCTTTCACTCACAAGAAGTTCAGTAACTTATAACCCACAACTCACTTACACAAAAGCTAATGTTATGTAGGGACTGAGCCCTTTATCTGAGATCATATGTGCCAAGACAGAGTGGTTATTAAGGGAGGGTGATCATTGGCATCCACAGAGTTGATATTGATGCAGCACCCTCCAACAACCAGCCAGGCTACATGAAGCTCATGCACTTATCTGAGATTGGCTATGTACATATAGACCAGGATTTCTCAACCAGGGTTCCGTGGAACCCTTGGGTTCCTCCAGAGGTTGCTAGGGGTTCCTTGGGCAATGGTCAATTTCTGCCTCTCAGGTAAGTTCCCACTGACACCATTGATCTTTTTAGCTATCTGTAAGGGGGTAATTCTTCCCAATAACCACAAGTGTAAGGAGCATTGTTCCCACTGACCATCACACCAATGTACAATGAATTGTAGATTTTTAATTTTTAGCAGGGGTTCCCCGAGACTGGAGAATTATTTCCAGGGTTCCTCTGTGTTGAAAAGGTTGAGAAAGGCTGATATAGACTGATTACTGAGAAAGTACTGCCATAGATACCTATTCAATTCTATCAGTACCTATGACTTCCTTTCCAAACTGCTAGGATGGGTGATGTAAGAAAAGAGCTTGGGGTTCATACAGCTTTGGCTTTATTTCTATCATCTATAGACGCTGATAGAAATATATAAATATGTAGAAATATGTAGGCTGCCATTGCTGACCTCTTTCTTCAAATGCTTATGGCCTGGTTGTCTGCCTACAATATTTTCTGTATCACTCATCCAACCCAAGCATGTAGCAAATGAAGCCAGAACTTCTGATCTGTAAACTTGGTATGGGTCCGTGACTAAAACACTATTGAAGCCATCAGTTCAGCTTGACAGCCAGGCAGCAAGCATTTTTAGAAGTAGTGGTCAGTACTCTCTGCCCCTATTTCTTTATCGTACATCACGGGACACAGAGCTTAGTAATTACTATGTGGGTTATATATCTCACCTTCAGGTGCTGGACACTGATGTAATCAATTAGACAGGAAGTTCCCTCCCTATATAACCCCTCCCATACTGGGAGTACCTCAGCTTTTTCATCAGTGTCTAAGGTGTTGGTCACGGGTGAAGATGTGCTCTGAGGAGCTCCACTGGAGGGATCATCATGCTGGATTTAAATAGCCTCCATAAAAGACCAGATCCATCTAAAGTGCTTCATAGCCAAACGGATGGTACCCGGGGCCTCGTATCCGAAGCACAAGGTTTTGGCCTGTAATGCCTCACTTAGGAGGGCTGGATCCTGGGTTCCAGTACTCTGGTCATACCCAAAACCAAGATGTTTCTGGCAGGGTGCTATACAGGTCCAGGGGAGTGGTGTTACTTTCAGTAGGACCCCGGTCCCTGAAGGTCAGCTGACATTGCCCGCCGAGAGGGGCGAAGTTTGGGCTATCTGTTCCGAACAGGGTCCTGCGGCGGGGAAAAGGTAAGTGAAGGTCCCTGATGGACTTGGTTCAGCAGGGAACTTTCAAACGAATGTGTTTTTTGCCTGTAATTTACCTATGTGGTATTACTCCTGCTGTATCCTGGTGCCTAATCTTGTAAAACCTGAAATGATTTCATATGGTTTCTAGTTTTGGACATTATGGTAGTACCCTTTTTTGGGCACTAGAGGGCGAGACCTCTATGAGATGTCTAAACTGGGCTATACCTTGTTTCAAGAGTAATGCCTGGACAGATGGAGGAGCTCCCTTTTGTAAGTACAGCTCCAGGGGCCATCTGTTAAATGTTGCCATGTCATACCTGAGGGGGAGACCTGAGTTCGCATCCTGGTGCTGTGCTGCGGATCTCCCTGTATAGCAGCCGTGACGGGCTGGAGCAGTTCGCGGCCTCCCTCCTCCTCTCCCCATTTCCTCTCCATGAGGAAGCGCGGCGTGCACACGCGCGCAAGATATGAACAAGTCACGGAGTGGGGTGGGGCTTGACGTGCTGACGCTCCGTGTGTCCCGGGGCGCTTCTGTGCATGTGCGAGCGTCCTCTGCCTTAAAAGAACAGTCTCTGGGAGACACACTGGTAAGAGGACAGACACAGGAGCAGGGGCTGATTTGGTGACAGTATAAATGTATTTGGCATGCAACAGGCGGTGAGACAGGCATCCCCAAGGCACATTAGTTTAGACACCTGACTGGCTCATATAGCAGCTTGTACGCTGAACTATAGCTCAGTAATAGGTGCAATTTGGCTGCCAGTACCTCGGCTTTGAGCTTGGGACTATGCCTTCTAAGGGCTCTGGGACTAAAAATCCTAAGAATCAAAAGGCTGATGTTGTTGGTCTATAAGAGGTTAATTGCTATATTGCTGCATCCTCACAGAAAGCAGAAACTGGGGTGTGCCCCTTTCCCTGCTCTAAATCCTCAAACAAATGGATTAAAAGTCCTGAGGTTGAAAGTTCACCGTCAGAGGACAGGGAACAGGTGCAGGCTAACGAGGCGGAGGTATCAGAAGCCTCACGAGCTCTGGAGTTGCAGCTGCAGTCTTTTTCAGAGATTCATACTGCATATAATTTAGCCTAGTCGGCTAAAGCCTCCTTCTCCGCCTTGGGGTTTTAAAAAAAAAAAAAAAAAATCCCATAGGTTGCTTGTACTTTCCCACTCCATCAATTACTGCAACAGTTTATTCTGCTGTTTGGGCACCCGCATAAGCAGTTTTTTTCTCCTCCTCGAGGAGTATAGGTTGCTAGAAAAACCTCCACAGGATCCTCATCCTGGTGCTGGCTTCAGGCTAGCCAAAAGCACAACTGCTGGGATGCACTGTTGCTGGTGCACGTTGCTAACGCACAACAGCTATATCGCATGATTGCGGAAACGCACGTCTACAGAGGATAACTGCCTCTTTATCAGTCCACAGGTTGGCATAAAATGCATGAGTTTGGAATACACAAATTGCATGTGGGGTAAAAAGTAACAGAACATGTTTATTGTTGATCACATAAAGATACATGTTTCTGTTTGTATGGATTACATGTTTTTTACATAGTCGCATAAGGATGCTTAATCATATTAAAGTGGTTAAATCGCAGAGGCTTGTTTGCACAGAAATGCCTAAAATCGCATAAAAATGCTTGATTGCATAAAAATGCTGGATCACACAAGGGTTGCCTGATCTCAGGAGTCCTTGATTACCTAAGGATACTTGGTCACACAGAGAGGCTTGTTTTCACAGAAATGCCTAAAGTCGCATAAAAATGCTTGATTGCATAAAGATGCTGGATCACACAAGGTTGCCTGATCTCAGGAGTCCTTGAGTCCTTGCTGGATTGCACAGGAGTCCTTGGTCACACAAGGGTACATGTCCGCACAGTAGTGCTTAAGATGCATAAGATGTTTGATCGCATAAAAGATGCTGAATCGCATAAGGATACACGATCGCCTAAAGTTGCATGTTCGCCTAGATTTGCATGGTTGCATAATGAGGCATGATAATTTAAGTTTGCTTAATTATACAGGATTCCTTGTGTTCACATAGGAATACGTGTCTGCATGAGTACATGTGGCATAACACGTTCTCAAACGCATGCTTGCTTGCAAGATGGCCGTTCCATAGCACACGTGCTATATGTATGTGTGTACACAGCGCACACTTTTTTATGTTGTGGCTAAAACATATTTGTATGAATTCATGCCTCAATGAACGCTCGCTTCTATAGAGGCATATGGCTTAACACTTGCCACATACACATATGGGGAGCCATTTGCATATATGTTTACATGGGACTGCAGAGGTTGTCTGCGTTTCGCAGGAGAGAAGCACCTCTTCCAATTGGTGGTCTTGCCTTTTGGGTTAGCCACCGTGCCCGGATTTACAGGGTGCTAGGGCCCGCCTCTAGCAGGTCTAAAGGCCCAGGGTATAGCAGTAATGGCATACCGAGGCAATCTGCTGCTGATGGATCAGTCAGTAGCATGGCTGGACCTAAGTGTGTCCAGCATGGTCAAGTATCTGGAACTCCTGGGTTAGGATCCCAGTCTAAAAGTACCTTCTTGCGTTTGGTAAGAAGCCTGGAAATTTTGGGACACAGCCCAAAAAGGAGAGGTTTTTGCCTCAGACAAAGGCAGCGCTAAAAGAAAGCTGGTCTAATGTGGTCAAGGCAAGGTAGAGTTCCTTACGTTTGCCTTTTGCTTAAGGTGCTAGGGAAGATGGTGGCTTCTTTCAAAGCTGTTCCCTATGCTCAGTTTCTTTCAAAACTGCTATAAACATTATTCTGGCAGCCTGGAACAAGTAGATCCTAACCTAGCATTATCCAAAGGGTCTGGTCCCAGGGATACGCTGGAGTCTTAGTTGGTGGTTCTTAACCAAAAGATTGGCAGAAAGGAAGATCCTTCATGCCGGTTACCTGGGAGGTGACGGCTACGAAGGCTGGCCTCTAGGGATGGAGGCCAGGCCTGGAAGAGACCAGTGCCCAGGGAAAGTGGTCAAGATCCAAGTGAGCCTTATCCGTCAACATTCTAGAGCTACGGATGGCAGACTACAATCCGACAATGCCACACCAATGATTTACTTTTATATACCAAGAAGTCACTAGAAGTCACGCAGCCAGAGGGAAGTGAACCATGTTCTGGCTTGAGCAGAGGAGCTTGTGCCTTGCCTATCGACAAACTTCATTACATGAAATGGAGAATTGGCAGGCGGTTCTCTGGAGCCGTCAACAATTGTTCTTGGGAGAATGACCTCTACACTCCGACTTTTTTTCTGGCCAAATGCCAGAGAAGGTATCCCGGACATAAAATTTATTGGCGTCCAGGTTCAACAAGAAGTTGGACAGCTTTGTGTCAAGAACAAAGGATCCACTCGCACGTGGGACAGATGCGTTAGTGATCTCATGGGACCAGTTGTTACTGGTTTATGCATTCTCTCCCCCCAGTGCCGTGACTATCGTGGCTTCTATGCAACATCTGAGGGGAACGGAAGCCAGCCTAATGGCTCCGGCATGACCCAGACAACCTTACTGTGCTGGAATCGTAAGGGTGGTAGTAGAGGACCCAGGGTCCCCTTACATCTTGTCCAGACCTACTTCTCGGGGTATTCCATCCCGTCTTGCAAACATGAGAATTGATGGTCTGGCTGTTATAGCCCGCATTCTTGAGGATCTGGGTTTTCAGAATCAGCAGCAAATTACCTTGATTCATACAGAAGAGCTTGCCTCCAGGACCATGTATCAAAGGATCTGGAAGGCCCATGTTCCTGGTGTGAAACCAAGGGGTGGATCCTTGAAAGTTTGTCATAGGTAAAGTTCTTACCTTCCTACATTAGGAAAGGAGATGGAGCTAGCCTTAAGTTCCATCAAGGATCCGATTTGGCCTTGTCAGTATCTTCAAAGGCTGCATGCTTTGATCCAGGCCTTTATACAAGGGGTAACATGTATAAGTCCACCAGTTAGGGCACCCTTGTGCTTGGAGGATTGAGTCTAATTTGGTCGGCTTACAAGGTCAGCACCTTGGGCTGATGCACCATATATCCCTTCATCCTTCTAACAGGGAAATTGGTGTTCTTGGTTGCGGTAGCCTCCGCAAGAAAGTTTCAGTATTGGCAACTTTCTTTGTATAGAGCCATACTTAATTTTCTCAAGGATAGGGTGATGGTAAATCTTCACCCGGCCTTATTTTCTAGAAGGATCTAGTTTTCATTCAATCAAGATATTCTTGCCTTCCTTTTTTCCAGAGCCTTGTTCTGCGGAAGGAAAGGTTATTGCTTTCTCTCAATATAGAGGAGAGGAGTTAAAAAATCTATCTGAAGGTTTCAGATATAGGAAACTGACGTGTTGATTGTGCTGCCAGAAGACCCTAGAAATGGGCAGGTAGCATTCAAATCGGCTATTAAAATGGTTACACTCTCTCATTGGTATGAGAGCAGTCAAGGCCTATCTGAAGCAGCTGCTCAGATACGGAAAACTGATGTTGGGGCGCTACCAGGAGGCCCCAGGAAAGGGCAGGCAGCGTCTAAATCAACTGTTTTCAATGTTGATTCATCAGATTATTATTCAGGCTTGTGGTTAAAGAGAGGGTTCCCCTGTTTCTTTTAGAGTGCACCCTAACAGGATAGTAAGCGCTTCATGCGCGGTGCATTACCAAGCCTTTATGACTCAGATTGCAAGGCCACAACTTGGTCGCTGGTGCATACGTCACTAATTCTATCAGGTGAATGTAAGGCGGCAAGAGGATGCCGCTCTTTGGCGCAGTATGCTGCAGGCAGCGGTATAGGTCCTCACGTCTGATGGCGGTCTGCGTTAGTTGTGTCTCCCTCCCCTCAGTAGGCATTGCTTTGGAACGTCCCACATAGTAATTATTAAGCTCTGTGTCCCGTGATGTACTCCAAGAAAAGGATTTTACAGGTAAGCTGTTATAAAAATCCATTTTTTTAGTTCATGGTTTTCTTTATTTATCTCAAAGCTGTAAAGCATTTAACAGAGTGCAATTCTTTCCAGGCAAAATCTCTAAGGGCATTTTTACACTGATCCGTAGCAAAAACTTGTTTTTGCCGCGATTTTACATTGTTCGCAGTGCGATTTTCACCGGACATGGGACTCAAAAAAGTACCAAAAACACAACACGGGTGCGATTTTGATGTGTTTTTGCAGCATTTTCAAAACATTTCAATGGGGAGGTGCAGGATTTTTTACATCGCAACGGACCTGTGTGAAGACATTCATAGAATTTTAAGGGATGCATTTTTGTTGCGCTTTTTTTTAATGCAAAAGCTCTTCAAAAACTGCTCAGTGTGAAAGCAGCCTAACTATCTTTACCACTTGCCGACCACCGCTGTCATTATACTGCGGCAGGTCGGCACGTTCCCGCAAATCGCTGTAGCTGTACGTCGGCTCCTATAAGAGCCATAGCTGCACGGCAGGGGACACAATGGCCTGGTCATTAAGGGGGAAAAAATGGCCTGGTCATTAAGGGGGAAATTCTTCCGGTCCTTAAGTGGTTAAAAAAAGACTGTGGTACAGCATGCCCACAAATTGGCTTTGAACTGTTTTTTTTTTTTTTCTCCATTTGTCTTTAGACCTCTTCTAACTTCTGACTTGTGTTCATGTTGTGCTCTCTTCCCAGGGATTGGTGTATATCACGTCAGCTGTGGTGGGGTCACCGAATTCCAGCCTACTTTGTCACTATCAACGATCCTTCAATACCGCGGGGAGAGGTGAGCTACTTGGCGTATAAGATCCATGCTATAGAGAGGAGAGAGCTTTGCGAGCAACTAGCTGTAGATATAGTTAAGGATGTAGTTTGTAAGTGAAATATAAAGATCTCACATGGTTTGGTTATTGTGTACACAGGACACAGATGGCAAGTACTGGATCAGTGGTCGTTCAGAGGAGGAGGCAAGACAAAAGGCAGCTAAACAGTTTAATGTGGCTCCCGCAAAAGTAACACTTAAACAGGGTAAGTCCTTAAAAGTGGACATCGCTAGACTTCACTTATTAAAGGGAGTTTCTCTTTTCTTATTTATCTATTTTTTTACATTTAAAGTTGTGGCTGCATTAATTTTAATTTTTCAGTCTACGATAATACCGGAAAAAATCTATTGCCAGAAATCATGTAGGCTTGTAACTTCATGATGAAACAAAATCTCAAATAATGTTATGAGCTTTCTCCTTTATCTTCTGTGAGCTACAGAAAACAACCTTCTTTGATAATGGTGATGAGGAAGAGGAGTGTTCTGTAGTGCTAACATACTGTCTGTCCTTGGGTGAAAACACTGGTACTGCATAGATGCAAAACAATGAGTGAGTGTTGTCACCTTAGAAGAGGAAATGTTTTATTGGTCCGCTTAAAAACACCCTTCAGTGAGTGTTCAAACTGAATTTTGAATGTTCCCATGCTGAGAAAACAATTTCCGTCACATCGAGAGAGGAGGTTCTTTTACTTTTTTTTAAAGCATTTCTATACCCAAAAGCCAAAATGATATACTATATTGCAGCCTACCAGTACTTGTATATGGTGGCTGCATTGGTTTGTGTTTAATTCAGGCTTTTCTTTTCCTCCTTTTTTTTTCCACTAAACAGCAGTCATTACCAAGCTTAAAAGTAGAGAAGCTTTTAATTTCCTTGCTGAAAACAACATTCATATATCTAAAGCTTGCCATAGACCGTTCAAATCTCAGCTGGTTCAACAGGTTCGAGATTTGAACCGTATGTGGGCAGGCTGAATGTACCAATATGATCGATCAACTTGGGTACAACCAGCCTGACAGATTCTCTAGCGATTATCGCTATTAGCTGCTATAGCCACTAGCAATAATCTCTGCCGGGAGCACACAGTTGCTTGGCACGAGGGATTCCCCTGTCAACACTGTTGATGGGGGAACTGTGCGAATTTCTTTCCTGCAACCATGGGAAATTTGAGCCACATGGCCTGCCTAAAACCAACTTTCATTTTAGTTTTGGTTAAAATTGTGAGGGGTGTCAACCCTTTTTAGGTTGCTATAGCTTTCAGTGTGTCAGCTGGGGGAGAAGGCAAATCCTGTAAACATGACCTGCATTTAGAGTACTGGAGAACTGAAACTGAGAAAGATCAGGTTTACCTCTAATATGCCTCGTACACACGATCGGAATTTCCGATGGAAAAAGTCTGACGGAATTATTTCATTGGATATTCTGACCGTGTGTGTGTGACCCATCTGACTTTTTTCTGTCGGAATTTAGAAAGAGAACATGTTCGTCTGTGTGTAACTCCGACGGAGAAAAAAACACGCATGCTCAGAATCAAGTCGACGCATGCTCGGAAGCATTGAACTTAATTTTTCTCGGCTCGTCGTAGTGTTGTACATCACCGCGTTCTTGGCGGTCGGAATTTGATGTGACAGTGTGTATGCAAGACAGCTTGAACGGAATTCCGTCGGAAAAATCCGTCGTAGTTTATCCCGACAGAAAATCCGATCGTGTGTACAAGGCATAAGGCTTTTTTTACACTGAAAGCGCCGGTCATTAGCGCTAAAGCGGCGCTAGTTTTATCGGCGCTTTAGCGCTGTGTAAGCTGCGCTTTTGCAACACTTTTTGGGCGCTAGCGGGATGCTTTTTACCCCCAAAAAGAGGATAAAAATTCCAGTTTTGTTGCGATTTGAAAGTGCTTTTAAGGCGCTTTGAAAGTGCTGCCCATTCATTCCAATGGGCTGGGTGTTTTGAGAGCACAAAATACAGCGCTCAAAACCTACCCCAAAGATGCTGCTTGCAGGACTTTTCGGAACGTCCCGCAAGCGTACCGCCCTAGTGTGAAAAGACACTGAAATTAATGTGAGGCGGTTTTCAGGCGCATTGCAGAGGCTATTTCTAGCGCTAAAACGCCTGAAAACCGCCCCTGTGTAAAAAGGGGTCTAAAAGTATTGGGACCATGTAGCTTGATGTTGTTGGGGTAACTTTTTGTTTTGTTTTGTAGATGGGGATGTGCTTGACACATGGTTTTCCTCTGGTCTCTTCCCATTCTCCATCTTCGGTTGGCCCAATGAGGTGAGAAGTTCTGCAGAAAATTGTTGGCAATATGACCTAAAAAGGGGAAATGAGTTTCATCTTTCATAAGCCAATCAGATATGACCTTAAGTTGAAATGTTATTGCTTCCTGATGTCCACCATTGCTTATTGCACTGTTTTGGCAAATAAGCCAATTATCCTTTCTAGCAAAATATAAGCATGTACAATATGTAAGCATTAAGTAAACTAAACAGTTACTCAACTTAGGGTTCAAGATGTAATGTCCTTCATGGTTCCTTGGTCAAAGTCCAAACTCAAAACATCTTCAAACCTCTCCAGCTTCTGACAGCCATGTCTTGCTCTTTCTCTTCCAAAACACAACTCCTTTGTCCGATTCTGTGGGGCCACATATGTGCGTACATGTGTTTTGTGCTGAGAGCACTCTGTTCAGCACACTTTTAACACAGAGACCAAGCTGTCACTGACAGTTCCGAGTGTCATACTAACAATCAGTAGCTGGAAAGACAGTCTCTCGATCACGGGATTGCTATGATAGACTAATTGGCAATCACAATGATCAGTCACTGTATAGCCCACCCCTGTGTTCTTTCTTCTATTCAAAAGAGATACAAGTAACAGTGTTCTCCTTGCTAGAGGGGAAAATGTTAAACCACTTAAAAGAAGTGTAAAAAAAAAAAAATCATTGTTTGACCTAGGTCATTGTCATGCCGCGTACACACGATCATTATTCACGGCGGTTAAAAAACCGCCGTGAATAATGACAGGAAAAACGAGGGAACCGCTTGGTTCCCTACACACGGTCATTTTTCCCGTCATTTTTTCTCTTGACGAGAAAAACGACCGTCTGTGGGCTCCGCGGCAGTGTTTCCCTATGGGAAAACTGCAGCGGAAAAAAATGCTGGAAAAAACGATGAGAAAATTTAGAACATGTTCTAAATTTTCTCGTCGTTTTTTATGCCGTTTTTCTAGACGAGAAAAACGGCATAAAGCCCACAGACGATCGTTTTTCTCGGCGAAAAAAAAAATGCCGTTTTTCTCGTCGAGAAAAGCGGTCGTGTGTACGCGGCATCAGGGTTAGACTTATGCCTAGTAAACACGGGCCACATCGGCAAGTTCAGTAAAAACCTTCCGACGTTCGGCCCGTGTGTATGTCAGCCAGTGCGACAGAAGCTAGCCGTTTGGCCGGCTTCTGTCGGACGAGCATGCTGGAAAACCAGCAGCCGACTGGCTCCC
The DNA here is from genome assembly GCA_029206835.1 of Rana muscosa. Taxonomy (NCBI): domain Eukaryota; kingdom Metazoa; phylum Chordata; class Amphibia; order Anura; family Ranidae; genus Rana; species Rana muscosa. Next base: position 70,410,184 of record CM055125.1, read on the forward strand.
AAACGGCACTCTCAGCCAATGGCAGAGACCGCTGACCGGAGTGGGAGATCGCTGTACTAATGTCAGACTGTTAGTACAGCGGCTCCGACCAAAGCTGTCAGCTTGTTTTCATTCACTCCGCTGGGTTAAACGAAAAAAAATAAATATATTAGTGTGTACCTTTCTTTAGGGTCAAAAGTCAGGGGCAGTTTGTTTGGTAGGTTAAAAAAGCGCATTTTTTTTTTTTTTTTTGTGTGTCAGCGTGTTTTAGGTAGGATAAAAAAAATATATTTGTTTGAAATTAAGTTGTATGTTTCTTGCTATTTCCATGACCTACCACCAAAAAAGAACCCAAAACAAATTCTCCTGCTCCTGACAATTGCATCAGTACTGAGTATGTTATTTGTTGTTTGCAGTGTTAATTTTGGCAGCAAATTTCGATTTAGTTTGATGCCGCGTACACACGGCCGTTTTTCTCGTCGAGAAAAACTACATTTTCTCTTACCATCCATGGACTGACACGGTGTCTCTTTACACTGTGAGGGGGTTAGCTCGGCAGCGGGTGTGTGTGACCCCCGGGATGGGCTCCCCACACAAAACAGGCCCAGCAAACGGAGGTTGTGGTTTTCAAAATCAAAAAGGTGCGGTTTATTTTCTATTTACAGTGACAAAACACAGCAAAGCAAAAGAAACATAACCAAAATAAATCCTGGTCAAGTTGACCTCTGACTAAACATACAGGTTTCCTAACTAACAACTGGGATCAGCCTAGTGCTGTCCTAGTCCCTAAGTCCCTGGTTTAGTAAAAGTCCAAACAAATAGCCACACAGGCTTTGCCTCACCGCACAGGGGTTCACTCTCCCTAGACAGTCCACACAGGTCTGGTTCCAGGCATGAGCTAACATCTAATGAAGCTGGGAGTTCTTATAGAGGCCTAAATGAGCTGACAAGCTTCAGCTGGCCTCATCAACTCCCTGTCTGTACGACGCCCAGCCCTCTCCCTAGAGGTATGAGTCATCCATGAGCCTACTAGCCTTAGCTGGGCCTATACAACTCTCCACCTAGTTGTATAAGTCAGCGTAAAGCCTGAATCTGGGCGAAATATATCTACCCCCCTGGATGCAACCAGGTGACTTTACCTTCCTGCTGTCACATACCCCCCCCTCTTGTTTTAACCTCGGGGTTGGAACACCAGCAATCAGGCATTCATGTACTCGAGACAAAGCATCCACATTCCCCATTTGAACGCCAGGGCGATGCTTTACTGTGAAGTTGAATTCCTGGAGGGCCAGGAACCACCTATTCACTCTTCTATTTGTTTCCTTGTTTTGAGCCATCCACTTTAACGGAGCGTGATCCGTAACCATGTCAAAGTGCCTACCTAGCAGGTAGTACCGAAGGGAATCTAGAGCCCACTTCACCGCTAAACACTCCTTTTCAACGGTGGCGTAATTTACCTCATGGGACTTCAATTTCCTGCTAAGGTAAATGACTGGGTGCTCTTCCCCGTTCCAGACCTGGGACAATACTGCTCCTAACCCCACATCTGACGCATCACTTTGTACGACAAAGTCTTTAGAGAAGTCGGGTGAGTACAACACTGGCTGGCTACATAAGGCTTGTTTCAAGAATTGGAATGCTGCCTCAGCCTCGGGGGTCCATTTAATCATGACCGACCCTTTCCCCTTCGTCAGGTTGGTTAGGGGCACAGCCTTAGAAGCAAAGTGGGGAATGAATCGCCGATAATACCCAGCGATTCCCAGAAAGGCTCGTACCTGCTTCTTGCTGTTGGGACGTGGCCAACTCTGGATGGCCTCGACTTTGTTGAGTTGGGGTTTTATTACTCCCCTCCCAATGGTGTACCCAAGATATTTGGCCTCCTCCTGCCCAATGGTACACTTCTTGGGGTTAGCCGTAAACCCCGCTTCCCGAACAGAGTCCAGGACTGCTTGCACTTTTGGCAGATGTGAGGCCCAATCTGTGCTATGGACAATTACGTCATCCAGGTAAGCCGCAGCATACTTCCGATGGGGCCTCAGCATCTGGTCCATTTTCCGCTGGAATGTGGCCGGCGCATTCTGTAACCCGAACGGCATTCTTTTATATTGGAACGCCCCGTCTGGGGTTACAAATGCGTTTTTCTCTTTGGCCGACTTGGCCAGGGGGATTTGCCAATACCCTTTTGTGAGGTCAAGAGTCGTCATGTATCGGGCTGTTCCCAGCCGGTCGATCAACTCATCTATACGTGGCATGGGGTAGGTGTCAAATTTTGTAACTTTGTTCAACTGACGAAAATCGTTACAAAATCGCCAGCTCCCATCCGGTTTAGGCACCAACACGATGGGACTAGACCAATCACTTTGGGACTCCTCTATCACCCCTAAGTTCAGCATTTTCTGTACTTCCTCCCGTATTGCCTCCCGTCGAGCCTCTGGGATCCGATAGGGTTTTAACTTCACCCTTTCACCAGGCGGGGTAATGATGTCATGCTCTACCCCAGATGTTTGTCCCGGCAGCTCAGAGAATACCTCCTTGTTGCGAAGCACAAACTCCTTAACCTCCTGTTGTTGGGGTTGTGACAAGGTGGCTGCTATTCCAACCTCAGGAATCACGCAACCAGTTTGAGCTGGTGACCAAGTGTCTGCGACTAGGGACTCTCTATCCCTCCAGGCTTTCAACAGATTAACGTGATAGATCTGTTCGGGCTTTCGCCTTCCTGGTTGTCTGACCTTGTAATTCACTTCGCTCACTTTTTCCATTATCTCGTAGGGGCCTTGCCATTTGGCAAGGAATTTACTTTCAACCGTAGGGACAAGTACCAATATCCTATCCCCCGGGGAAAAGGTACGGGTCTTGGCTCCACGGTTGTACACTCTCTGCTGTGCCAACTGCGCTTGGGCCAAATGTTCCTTCACGATGGGCATTACCTGTGCAATTCGATCTTGCATCAGGGCGACATGCTCAATCACACTCCTGTGGGGAGAACTCTCACTTTCCCAAGTTTCCTTGGCAATATCCAACAGCCCTCTTGGGTGTCTCCCATACAGTAACTCAAAGGGGGAGAATCCCGTAGAGGATTGGGGCACCTCCCTAATAGCAAACATCAAATAAGGAAGTAAACAGTCCCAATCCTTTCCATCTCTATCCACCACTTTCTTCAACATTTGTTTTAGGGTTTTGTTGAATCTTTCAACCAGCCCATCGGTTTGGGGGTGATACACAGACGTACGCAATTGCGTCACTTTGAACAATTTACACAGCTCTTTCATAACCCGGGACATAAAGGGTGTACCTTGGTCCGTAAGCAGTTCTTTACAAATACCCACCCGGCTAAAAACAAGAGATAGCTCTTTGGCTATGGTTTTGGCCGAGGTATTTCGGAGAGGGATCGCTTCTGTATAACGGGTGGCATAGTCCATTATAACTAATATGTACTGGTGCCCCCTAGCGGACTTGATTATAGGACCTACCAAATCCATGGCGATCCTCTCAAACGGGACCTCAATGATGGGTAGAGGGACCAGCGGGCTACGGAAATGTGGCATCGGGGCCAACCTCTGACACACAGGGCAGGAGGAACAATAATTTTCTACGTCCTTCATCACCCCCGGCCAATAGAATCTCTGTAATACCCTCTCTCGGGTTTTCTCTGTCCCCAGATGACCTCCAAGAATGTGCCCATGGGCCAACTCCAACACCAACTTCCTGTAAGGTTTGGGCACCACAAGCTGCTCAACGGTTTCTTCTGCCCTTTTTGCCACCCGATACAGTAGGTCCTTCTCTACGCTGAAGTATGGGTAAGTGCAGGTATTATCTGGGTTCACTAACTCGCCATCTATTTTCACTACGTTTTCCCGTGCCTTTATTAGGGCGGGGTCTTTCAACTGTTCTGTGGCAAAGTTTTCCCTGTGAACCTCAAGATCAGAAAACTCCACAGACGGTAGGTTTTCGTCTGAGGAGGTGGGCTCCTCTCCAGTTTCTTGAGTCTCCCCTGCCAATACTGATAAGGGAAATTCCGGAGAGTCCTCACCACTCTCAGGGGAGTTCCGGCTATCACATTCCTGGTACATAGGGGCACCAGTGAGGGGCTCAGGATCATCCCACAGTTCCCAGAACTTCGGAAAATCCCTTCCCACAATGGCGTCATGCGGTAACTGAGATACTAAGCCCACTGGATGAGAGAGGGTACCTTTGGGGGTCTCGAAACACACTGTAGTCACTGGATACTCTCGGGTGTCCCCATGCACACAAATAACAGCTACCTTGCTATTCCCAGAGACCTCTGTTTTAACTAACTCAGCCTTTATCAGGGTCACAAGGCTACCTGAATCCAGCAATACCACAACATTTCTACCATTAACACACATTTTGCATAAATGTTTCTCAGTTCCTCGAATGGCAGTGCATGCGACTGTCGCACACAGCGACTGACGTCTGCCCGTCAGAAAGTCACACTGCATGGGTTCCTCCACAACCGGGCAATTGGCTGCAATATGTCCCGCTTGCCGGCAGCGGTAGCAAACGATCCTTCTTGCCGCCTCTTGAGCCGCTGATTTCCCAGGCTGTTCTCGCCAAACTTGGGGTAGAGCTCCCACCCTCTCACTCTCTCCACCCTCACCCCTTGGAATCCTCTTATCCGCCCCTGGGGATGGTCTGGTCTTAGGGTGGAAAGTCCGAGTGTCTCTGGAAGAGGCCGTCAGGTTCTCTGTAGCCAAGTATTTCTCCACACGATCCACAAGACCATCGGCCATCTCTGGGTCTCCATGGCTTACCCACTTTTGGATGGCAGTAGGAAGAGCTCTCAAAAACCGATCCATTACAACACGTTCCACAATCTTTGGTGCGGACAAAGTCTCTGGCTGTAGCCACTTTCTGCTCAGGTGAATGAGATCATACATTTGAGACCTGGGGGGTTTTCCAAGCTGGAAAGTCCAGTTATGCACACGCTGAGCCCGGACAGCCTGGGTGACACCCAGCCTTGCCAATATTTCAGCTTTTAGCATCACATAGTCTTTTGCTTGGTTAGGCTCTAGGTCATAGTAAGCTTTCTGCGATTCACCAGTTAACAGAGGAGCCACCAGTCCAGCCCACTGCTCCTCAGGCCACTTTTCTCTTTCAGCGGTCCTTTCAAATGTGGTCAAAAATACCTCTGGATCATCCTCTCCAGTCATTTTTGTCAATAAACGACTCACCCCAAAGGACGCGGTATTAGTGGGACGGCTTTCCTCACTGGTCTGCGGACGTTGCTGCATTACTGCTTCCATCTGTTGTTGTAGTCTCTGCTCTTGCTTCTGCAACAGGTCTATGAAGCGGGCCTCAGATTGCTGCTGGGCTCGTTGCTGAGCCTCCAGACTCTGTTGCAAAGTTGCGTTTGTCTGCTGCTGGGCTGCAAGGCTCTGTTGTTGAGCTGCAAGGCTCTTTTGCAAACCTGCATTTGTCTGCTGTTGATTGGCATTTGCTAGAGCCAGCTGCTTCAGTATCTCCTCCATGCTGGCTTAAAAAAAAACTGCCCGCATTCTCCACCAACTGTGAGGGGGTTAGCTCGGCAGCGGGTGTGTGTGACCCCCGGGATGGGCTCCCCACACAAAACAGGCCCAGCAAACGGAGGTTGTGGTTTTCAAAATCAAAAAGGTGCGGTTTATTTTCTATTTACAGTGACAAAACACAGCAAAGCAAAAGAAACATAACCAAAATAAATCCTGGTCAAGTTGACCTCTGACTAAACATACAGGTTTCCTAACTAACAACTGGGATCAGCCTAGTGCTGTCCTAGTCCCTAAGTCCCTGGTTTAGTAAAAGTCCAAACAAATAGCCACACAGGCTTTGCCTCACCGCACAGGGGTTCACTCTCCCTAGACAGTCCACACAGGTCTGGTTCCAGGCATGAGCTAACATCTAATGAAGCTGGGAGTTCTTATAGAGGCCTAAATGAGCTGACAAGCTTCAGCTGGCCCCATCAACTCCCTGTCTGTACGACGCCCAGCCCTCTCCCTAGAGGTATGAGTCATCCATGAGCCCACTAGCCTTAGCTGGGCCTATACAACTCTCCACCTAGTTGTATAAGTCAGCGTAAAGCCTGAATCTGGGCGAAATATATCTACCCCCCTGGATGCAACCAGGTGACTTTACCTTCCTGCTGTCACAACACTTTACACGTGGGTTATGTCCCTGCTTGCAGGAGAAGACCTAGGCAGAATGTGAAATGTTATACATACATACATTCTAAAAGCCAGAGCTGAACAGCCCCACCCAGGGGGCGGTCCCTCCGGACATAACCCTCCCACTACAGTCAGCAGACTTCAGTTTTTTTCTGCCTAGCAGAAGGAGAAGACGTGGCTCTCTCAGGAGCCAGTCTCCTGACCTATTTTTATTCCTTTTCTGGAATTATTTTTTATTTTATTTTTGAGAATTTTCTATCAACTGTCGGCTGGGCAACAGGTTGGGTACAAGATATCCTCGTAGTCTTCCCTGTCCGACCATCGAGCGTGCTGATCCTCGCCTTGTGTGCGTGAGACTCAGTTCACGACATGCCCCATGACTCCAGGGGTGGCCGGGTTTGCTTTCATGCTCCCACGGTCCTCTCAAGACTGAACAGTTCCTGACTGACTGTATCTTTCGCGGTGGACCGGGCCGACAGCTACTCAGTACTGCACTGTGATAGTCCTGTCAGAAACACACCAGTGGGTCCCTCAGGGGACGGGTAAGTAGTCTCTCCTGCCTGCAGGTGAGTACAAAAGGCTGTGTGTTTCTCTGTGGGGGATTTTCCCTGTCTCCCCCTGTATTTCATTGTCACTCTCTGTCACCATTGCTGGCGCTGTGCTGTGTGGGGTGCCTGGGGGTCAGACTGTTCTTGGAGGGGCTACTGCTGGTCTGCAGATATGCTTGGGGCCTTTGTTTGTGTGTTTTGGGGCCTGAGCGCCGAGTGGCGCTTTGTGTGTGCTGTTTTTTTTTATTTTTTTCACTTTTGCTGAGTCATGGCGGCCATCTTGCCGCGGATCGCCTCAGTGAAGTGCGGCGGCCATTTTCTTGTAGCCCGCACGCTCTTCAGCACTAGTTTTGGCCTCTAGCGCTGCTGTAACAGCGCGAATCTCCTCACAATCTCCTCACAGCTCACCAGCACTGACACAGCGCGGTACAGACAGCGGAACTGAGCGGTCCCTGGTCCGGTTTGGTGAGTCCCCTGGGCGCCCCCTCCTCAGTCAGCACAGCCTGTGGGTGGACTTTTTATCTGAGGAGTCTCAGAGGGGGGCAATATGGAGTCTCTGTCACCAGCTTCCCCTAAATGTCAGTGGACAACAGGCAGTGCTTCAGCACCTGCGGTCCCTAGGGACCAGTTGTGGGCAGTCCTGGAATCATTTCTGACCAGGATGGGAGCTGTGTGCAAGCGCAAGGGAGCAAAAAAAGCGCCCTCTCCCCCTTTACTTCATGAGGGCAGTGCGCTGATTCAGATATGGGCCTAGCCACTACCGCTCAGGACCCTAGTTCTGAATGTATTGGATGGTTTTGAACAGGACATTCCTTATGAGGAAAACTCCAGTTCTGAGTCAGTAAATGACAGGGCGCTTGTTAGTGTACTCATGACTGCGGTGAGGGACACTCTCAAGCTAAAATGCTGCGGATGCAGAACCTCAGGCGGATACAGTTTCCTTTGGTTCTTTTAAGGCCAGGCCTTCTAAAGAGGTTTTTCCATATGTACTTTCTTTGACCAGCTCATTGATAAGGTCTGGGAAAAGCCGCAGAAGAATTTTTTTATGGTCCCGCGGCGTTTGTCTATCAGATACCCCTTGAAGATGCCCTACTTAAAAAGTGGGCTTCTCCCCCAGGGTCGACCCTCCAGTCGCCCGGTTGAACAAGGCCATCACTCTCCCGATGGAGGGGACTCCTGCATTTGAGGACCCCACTGACAGGAGGTCAGAAGTGGTAAGCAGAGCCATGTTTGCCTTGTTGGGATCCGCCCTACGGCCTGTGGTAGCGGCGACCCTTGTGTCTTAAACACTTACAGGTTGGGCAAAAATGTTGCACCTAGCTGTACAGGAGCATAATCTTCCTCCAGACACAGTTGCTTTGGCCCACCAACTGGTTCAGGGCCTGGTTTATGTGTGCGACGCCACGTTGGACGTGGCCCCTTTAATATCCAGGGCCTCTGTCTCGGCGGTGGTATTGCGTCGTCTTATCTGGTTGAAGTGCTGGTCTGCTGACCTAGCCTTAGGAAGCTCCTGACGGATCTACCATTTAAAGGTGGTAGACCTTTCGGTGCTGCTCTGGATGACATCGTCATGGATGTCATGGGAGGTAAAAGCACTCTTCTTCCTTAGACTAGCAAGGGTGAGGAGGCCCGCCGCAAACAGGGGCCTTCCTTTCCAGCAAAACTGTTTTTTTTCGTCAGTCAGAGTCCACGGGTAGGCCCTCTCAGACTGACGGCAGTGCAGCTGGTGGGCACAAGTGCCTCTGGGTGCGTAAGCCGAACAAGCGGCTCCCAAGCCCGCCTCCGCGTGAAGTCTTGCCTCCGCCCGACTCTGGGGTGGGGGGACGACTTCGCAGGTCACGAATCGGTGGTCCTCCCGAATCTCCGACTGGTGGGTGTGCGAGGAGGTCACCTCAGGATACAGGATAGTATTCCGATCCTGGCCCCCAGACAGATTCTTTCCCTCAAATCTTCCTCTCCTTCCTACCTGTCGGGCAGCCCTCTTATGGGCTGTACAGGATTTGATCAGGTCCGAAGTGATTGTGCCGGTTCCGTCACAGGAGAGTTTTCAGGGATTCTACTCGAATCTGTTTGTCGTCCCAAAAATAGGACGTGGTTCGACCTATCCTGGACCTCAAGGCCCTGAATGCCTTCGAGAAGGTGCAGAAATTCCGTATGGAATCCATTCGCACGGTGATCGCTACACTCCACCAAAGGGATTTTCTTCTGGCGTCCTTGGACTTCAAGGACGCCTACTTGCATGTTCCGATCTGCACAAGTCACCAGAAGTTTCTGCGCTTTGCGATCAGCGAAGTCCACTATCGATTGTGGCTCTTCCTTTCGGCCTAGCCTCGGCACCAAGGGTGTTCACCAAGGTGCTTGCTCCGGTTCTAGCCTTCTGTTACAGCGAGGTATTGCTGTCGTGGGCTATCTGGACGATCTTCTGCTAAGAGCAGAAAGTGGATCAGACTTAGAGGAAAGGTGACTATCGTCAATTAGACCCTCAGGGACTCGGGTGGTTCCTGAACATTCAGGAGTCAGTCCTGGTCCCGACTCAATGTCTGGAGTATCTAGTTCTGATTCTGGACTCCTTGGAGGCAAAGGTATCCTACCTCTGGAGAAGTTGCTGACACTTCAGTCTGCGGTGCGGGTGCTGACATCCCAAAAATGGTTGTCAATCCGTTTTTTGCATGAGAGTCCCGAGACTCGTGGTGGCCTCCTTCGCGGCCGTTCCGTATGCCCAATCACACACCGGGGCATTGCAGAAGGAGATCTTGTCCACCTGGGACAAATCCCCGTTGTCCTTGGATCTTCAGATCCAGGTGATTCACCTGGTCAGGGCGCCCCTGACATGGTGGTTGAGATTCTCGGCTCTTCGGTCCGGAAAGTCGTTCTCCTCCCATCCAATGGACGGTACTCACAACGGACACCAGCCTGACGGGCTGGGGTGGAGTCTGGGGAGTCCTGTCGGCTCAGGCCTTGGACTCCGGACGAGCCCGTTTACCAATCACTGTTCTGGAAATAAGGGCCATCAGACTGTGTCTCTCTTCAGGTCGGAGAGAGTACGGGGTCACTCCATCAGGAGCCAGTCGGACACCGCCACGGCGGTGGCGTATGTAAACCATCAAGGGGGAACTCGGAGCTCAGCTGCGGCTTCCGAGGTAGTCCGTATCCTGAAGTGGGCCGGAAGAAACGTGCCGGCTCTGTTGGCCATTTTACATTCTGGGCATAGACAATGGGCAGGCGGACTATCTGAGTCGCCAATCGCCAGACACCGGACCAAGAAGAGTGGTCCTTGCATATTTCAACTCCTTTACCGACGGTGGGGCACGCCGGATGTGGACCTGATGGCCTCTCGACTCAATCGCAAGGGTCGTGGTTGTGGCCAGATCCAGGGATCCTTGGGCGATGCCTCGGATGCGTTGGTGGCCCCATAGGGTCCTTATCGCCTGATATAAACTCCGGCGCTCCTAATTGTTCCGGATTGGCCTCAGCATCACTGGTACGCTGATCTGGTACGTCTCGTCGCAGACGTTCCCTGGCGGTTACCGATGAGGGAGGACCTTCAGTCTCAAGGTCCTATGTTTCATCCGGCTTACAGTCTCTGGCTTTAATGGCAGGGCTGTTAAAAGCCAGGTGTTGAAGGACCGAGGTCTCTCGGACTCGGTCATTTTGACCATGTTAAGGACACGGAAGTCTTCCTCCAGGCAGATCTATCACCGTGCCTGGAAAGCTTATATCGCCATGTGCGAAGCGCTGGACTGGCGTCCTCGGACGTATTCCGTCCCCAGAATCCTGCGTCCTCTGCAGTGTGGAGTGACCCAAAAGCTTGCTTTGAGTACCATCAAGGATCAGATTTCGGCCTTGGCCGTCTTCTTTCAGCGACCTCTAGCGGGTCATTTTCTTGGTTAGCACCTTGTGTTGGGGGTTCGCCGTGTGCTCCCTCCTGTCAAGCCTCCTCTCCCACCATGGGATCTGAATTTGGTGCTCTCGGTCCTCCAGAAACCTCCTTTTGGGAATATCCGGGATATTCCCCTCTTGTCTTGTCTCAGAAGGTGGCCTTTTTAGTGGCAATCACTTCTGTTTGACGAGTGTCTGAGTTGGCGGCTTTGTCCTGCAAGTCGCCATATTTAGTCATCCATAAGGATAAGGCGGTGTTGCATCCGCGACCTTCCTTTTTTGCCAAAGGTGGTGTCGACCCTTCACCTACATGAGGACATTGCCCTCCCGTCCTTGTGTCCTCACCCATCGCATCCCAGAGAGTTTGCGCTGCACATATTGGAGGTGGTACGAGCCTTACGGGTGTACCTGTCTGCTACTGCTTCTATTCGGAAGTCCGACTCACTGTTTGTGACTGTCTCTGGTCCATAACAGGGCCAAGCGGTTTCGTCTGCCATCATTTTTAGGGGAATCAGACAAACCGTCATTCAAGCCTATGCTCTCAAAGGGTGGGCGCCTCTCTTTCCGGTTACGGCGCATTCCACCAGGGCAATTGGTGCTTCCTGGGTTTCCCGACATCAAGCGTCGGTTGCACAAGTGTGCAAGGCGGCGACCTGGTCGTCTGTTCATGCCTTTTAAGTTTTATAAGGTTAATGTGGCTGCATCTTCGGATGCTTTCTTCGGCCGCAGGGTGCTGCAGGCCGCTGTTTAAAGTTGCGACTCCTCCGTTGAGGAGCTCTGCCTTATTGGAGTGAAGTTTTGGTTTTTCCATTTTATACTGCTCCCATCCCTCTTGACACTGCTTTGGGACATCCCACGTGTAAAGTGTAAAGAGACACCGTGTCAGTCCATGGATGGTAAGAGAAAATAGGATTTTTTGTACTCACCGTAAAATCCTTTTCTCTGACATCCATGGACTGACACGGCACCCACCCTTCCTTTTAAGTTTGTACTGCTTTGTTACGAACTGAAGTCTGCTGACTGTAGTGGGAGGGTTATGTCCGGAGGGACCGCCCCCTGGGTGGGGCTGTTCAGCTCTGGCTTTTAGAATGTATGTAAAACATTTCACATTCTGCCTAGGTCTTCTCCTGCAAGCAGGGACATAACCCACGTGTAAAGTGTAAAGAGACACCGTGTCAGTCCATGGATGTCAGAGAAAAGGATTTTACGGTGAGTACAAAAAATCCTATTTTTTCCTTTCGACGAGAAAAACGATCGTCTGTGGGCTTTCTGCCATTTTTTTCGACGAGAAAAACGGCATTAAAAACGACGAGAAAAATTAGAACATGTTCTAATTTTTCTCGTTGTTTTTTTCGACATGTTTTCTGCGGCAGTGTTTCCCATAGGGAAACACTGCCGCGGAGCCCACACACGGTCGTTTTTTTCGACCAAAAAAAAAATGACATTTAAAACGGCCGTGTGTGGGGGGAACAAGCTGTTCCTCGTTTTTAACGTCGATTTTTCTCGACGGTGTTTTCACCGTCAAAAAAATCGATCGTGTGTACGCAGCATGAGTCTTAGGACTTAAATGGCATTTTAGTTTTAGTCCCATTTTCGACTTCTGCAAGTGTTTTAGTTTTTTTAGTTGTATTTAGTCGACTAAATCTCCAGTACGTTTTAGTAGACTAAAATCGAATGGGTTTAGTTACATTGTAATGCATTATTTAAGCATTTCTCTACAATTTCCAAACTCCTTATATACTTCTGGAGTGAAAAAACAAATAGGTCATTATTTATGGTATAAGGTTTGAACGTGACACAGATTTAGTCATCATATAACGTGTAACGTCTTTAAGGTAAAGCAAGTTTTGTTACAAGAATAATGCTTTTTTGACAGGAGTGTAACGTTAAAATAAAAACTCTGCGTGATGATGCCACCATGCAGTGCACATTTACATGAACTTGTCTGCTTTAAGAACATATATAATGTTTTGGGGGGGATGTTTATGTAATCTTCAGGCCTAAATAGATTTTTTAAGCATGGGTGCAAAAACAGCTCTGGCAGCAAAAGGGTTAATCCTGCACAGATCATACAGTGTGCTGCTCTCCGTAGTGGACAAGCTGCGAAGTCTATTAACAAGGAGCTGGTCTCCTACAGGGGGCCTCTATATATGAGTATGAAGTGTGAGAGGGTTAACTACACAGCCAAGCCCCCACCATCCTAATAGAACATCCCCCTTCAGGCTGCAGATAAAAGATAGCAGGAGCTCCGTGGAAACCGGAAGTTCTGAGGGTAAACGTCCCTCCTTCAGATTGTCGTTTAGTTTTCGTTCGTTAACGAAAACTGAATTGATTTTCGTCAGTCTTCGTCAGAAGATGAAAATGTGGTGTACTTTTCGCTTAGTTTTCATCACTGTAAAAATGCAGCTGACGAAAATTATGACCAAAATGTTTACGTTGACTAAACTAACACTGGTTGTTTGTACCTCCTAGTAGGGCCCAGAATTAACAGTGCACATTTTACTTTTACTACTTTGGGCCAGTTCTCCTTTGATAATTAAAAAAAAGAAATTAGGAAAAAAAAAAAACATGCAATATCCTTTATCTCTTACCGCCAATTGAAGGCCCACTTGTCCCGAAAACCCCTCCCAATATACAGCTATTATTCACCTGGATACAATGGGGCGTTTTAAAACCTCCCCTGAATGATTTAACTTGACAGATAGTAACCAGTGTTTAAAAACATCCCTTGTGCCACGTTTACATGCTGCGTTTGTATTTAGAAGCATTTTTTACATTGAAAATAGTCAAAAATGTTTCTCCATTAAAAACGCCTGTAAACAAAACGCGGCTAATGTTATCACATTTACATGTGTTTCAAATGCCTCTGAACATCCGTCCTGAACGCATTTTTTTGCTTTCCAAAAAATGCTTCTAAACTTGACTGCCTAGAAACTACTATAAATGACCCTGTGTACATGTACTGATAAGATAACATAGAGGAGGGTTCAGGGGCAGCTGAAAAAAATGCTCAACTGCTCCTAAACGTCCGTTTACCAGCAGCAGTGTACATGAAGCCTAAGTATTTACGATGATATGAGTTTTACCAACACGTGCCAAAATTGCAAAAACTGGGTTCAAGTGTTTGATTTGTTTTCCCTTCATCATGAGGGGGTTAAAGCGAACATTGCACTGAAACAACAAGATTTGCTTATGTCACAGCCCCACACCCCCTAATTACCTAATTCGATTTAAAGCAATAAAGAAGCAAAACGATAAAGAAAAATAGGCGCTGTGCACTCTGACTTCAGAAATTTGTGGACACTTATTTGTATTTTTCACACTCCTTCACCTCTGTGCCAAGTCGTAATCCAACAATGATTCCAATAAGAAGTGCTCACTCCCCAAATGGCGATGACCCCTATAAATAAAGCAGGTCAATATATGTTTTACTTTATAAGAAACGACCACTCCACTCTGCTTCCAGCATGCCAGATCTACTGAGACAGTGGTTCTCAACCTGGGGTCGGGACCCCCTCGGGGGTCGAATGACAATTTGCCAGGTGTCACCGAATCCTGGGCTGTTCCTGAAGCCTGCGCTGCTCTCCCAGTATTTTCGTGGCCGCCCAGCAGAGCTGTTCCTGGAGCCCGCGGACACCCACTCAGCCTCTTCGCAGCCACTCATTCATTTCACGGCATGGCTTGGGGGCAGAGACTATAGGTCAGCTGACTGGTGAGGAGTGCAAAGTGGGAGGGGCTGGAGGAGACCCTATCTCCTGATTTCAGAATAGGTGTCACTGCTGCGAGACACCACAAAGTCGAAGACACAGCGCGTAACACTCCCTGTGATTATAGTTGCCATTAAAAGTCCCCTCTCAGATCAGTAGATGACCTTAATCAAGAGCACCTAAGTTGGCCGATCAGAACTCCCCCCAGCACTGTCACTGATCCCAGCTCCCCGCCAGCACTGTCACTGATCCCAGCTCCCCGCCAGCACTGTCACTGATCCCAGCTCCCCGCCAGCACTGTCACTGATCCCAGCTCCCCGCCAGCACTGTCACTGATCCCAGCTCCCCGCCAGCACTGTCACTGATCCCAGCTCCCCGCCAGCACTGTCACTGATCCCAGCTCCCCGCCAGCACTGTCACTGATCCCAGCTCCCCGCCAGCACTGTCACTGATCCCAGCTCCCCGCCAGCACTGTCACTGATCCCAGCTCCCCGCCAGCACTGTCACTGATCCCAGCTCCCCGCCAGCACTGTCACTGATCCCAGCTCCCCGCCAGCACTGTCACTGATCCCAGCTCCCCGCCAGCACTGTCACTGATCCCAGCTCCCCGCCAGCACTGTCACTGATCCCAACTCCCCGCCAGCACTGTCACTGATCCCAACTCCCCGCCAGCACTGTCACTGATCCCAACTCCCCGCCAGCACTGTCACTGATCCCAACCCCCCGCCAGCACTGTCACTGATCCCAACCCCCCCGCCAGCACTGCCACTCATCCCATTCCCCCCACTCCCCTACCAAGGAGTAAGAGAAGGAATAAAAATAGAGAATACATGGATTGGAGAGGAAAAGAGGTGGAGGAACATAGAAAAAGGGAGAGAAATAATAAGAAAGCTGGCTAGAGAGAGGGATGGGGGACAAAAACAATAAATTATCATAAAGAGAGATAAAAGGGAAAGAAAGGAGAACAAAGAGAGTGATACATCCTAAAATGTACCATAAGGGGTTTTAATATTGTACTAGTGGAAGGGACTCGGGGAGCGCTAAATGTCCGTGGGTTAGGGGTGCAAATTACTTGTCTTGCCTTGGGTGCTGACAACCCATGCTACAAAAATAATTTTACTGTTAGGGGTCCCCACAACTTGGGAAATTATATCAAGGTGTCACGGCACTAGTAAGGTTGAGAACCACTGTACTAAGACTTAAATCGCCATCTCCTTACCATACAACTAAGGGATTCACAAAACAATTTCAAAATTCTCATAGCGCAGTGTTTGTTATTCAACATACCCACATTAAAAACAATAAGTAGCCACTCGCATATATTTGTGCCATAATCGGCACCAGAACGAACAGTCCACTAATAATTTAGGAAGGAGTTGGGGTGCACTCCAATTTCTGGAGACTGTGTCACTGGAACTGACGTAACCAGAACTGGAAGTCCTGCCTCTACTCATTTCGTCTTTATGACATCTTCAGGAAAAATACAAAATGTATGTAGGTGGGACTTCCCATGTAATGGGAATGTAAGGGCTTGTTTACATCCGCAGTCATCAGGGAGTTAAAAATAGGCGCTTGAGCCACGTTTTTACCTCTCCCCTTAAGCTGCCAAGGAAGCTGGATGAAGTTGTTGCAATGCCTCACTTTACACGCTTCTCTCCTTTTAGAATGAGGATCTGACCGTTTTCTACCCTGGCACACTCTTGGAAACTGGCCATGACATCTTGTTCTTCTGGGTGGCCCGAATGGTGATGCTTGGCCTCACACTGACTGAGAAGCTGCCCTTTAAAGAGGTACACTATTTTGCTATATGTCATGATAACACTATCAAAATGGTGAGATGGAAAATGTATGCTATGTGTGTTCAGAAAAATAGGTTCTCTGTGTCACTGCTTATATAGTTATAATTTTTTTTAATTATTATTCATTTTTATGTGAACCTGTCAGTAGAACAGGAACAGAATAAAAAAAAATAATAGACATTTTACTACACTCATGAGACTTGCCCTTTTATTGCCATACCGTAGTTCAGGCAGCACTTTGGACCAGTCAGTGCAAACTGGCATGAGAGGGGGGTGAAGGGGATTACCAGGTATTGGGGCATAACTTGGTCTCATTATTCTTTCTGTGCCTTTTAGATGCCCTTACTTGTCTGGGTTGAATTGTAAGAACACTAGGGAAATCCTTTAGTTCAGGGCATCTTGAAAGGGCATCTCTATGGAGCCCTGTAATCGCATACAGTGATGCTAAAATGGAATCAGAGGTGCTCTCTGCACCAATGAGTCCTATCCAAGGCTAGAGAAGATCCGGAGAGGACCTTGCACACCAGTGACCAGCCAAAAGACATCTGAAAAGATAATTAGAAAGATAAAAGAAAGCAAAAACTTTATGGTCAGGGGATCCTCCATGGGATGAAGGGACGACTAGTGGGTGAGCCTGGAAATTAGGTTTAAATCTATGTCATCCTTTAGACAGCTAGAAGTATTTTGTGTCACTATTCTCTTACTGTTATTTTTCAGGTGTACCTACATGCTATAGTACGTGATGCTCACGGACGTAAAATGAGCAAATCCCTTGGAAATGTAATTGATCCCTTGGATGTGATCAAAGGGATAACACTGGAGGTAAAGAATGAACATGGGGAAAGGTAGGGTAAAAAATGATGCTTGTCCTACTACTCTTCAGAATCTTTTTATTTTCCTAACAGGGCCTGCATGCTCAGCTGCTGGAGAGTAACTTGGATGCTGCTGAGTTAGAAAGAGCCAAGGAAGGACAGGTAGGTGCTTTTCACAAGGCCTTCATGGAAATTTTACTAATAACTAAAATTCCATGAAACCACCCCCTATCCCAGCTGCTTCCTTAAAATTGAACTACGCTGCATCTGAACTGCATCTGAACTGCACAAATCAAAAACACTATTTAATTCATTTTTAATATTCAAAGCAAATTCATCTATGCTTTATTTTGCTGAGAGATCACTTTGAAAAAACAGCATTTCTAGCCATGGTCACCTTGAGTAAGGTCAGATGATTCATGCAGCATTTATGTCCTGGAATCCATCTGCCCTCAGCTCAGGCATGCAGACAGGATAATGTGCTTAGCTGAGAAAAACCCCTCTTCCCTCTCCTGAAGATGTCTGGGGTGTATGACATAATTTGCCTAGGCCTGGAAACCAAGAAAACTGAAAAAAAAAAAAAACGAGTAAAAATAATACACCTTCCTATCTATTTACTAATGCTAGCAGCATAAGGATTAAAGAGGAAGTAAACCCTCTAGAAAAAAAAAAAAACACCCTTCAAGACAAAGACATAATGAGCTAGTATGCATAACAAGCATACTAGCTCATTATGAATTACTTACCTAAGATCGAAGCCCCCGCAGCGGTCCTCGTTCCCCTCTTCCGTCGCCGCCATCTTTCCCGGAGTGACTTCCGGGTATCGTGGCTCCGGCCATGTGACTACCCGGAGCCGCAATGACGCGGGAGCCGCCAGTCATGGCACGATCGCCTTCAGAAACGGCACGCTCAGTGCGCCTGCGCCGTCTTTTTTGCAAATATCTCCTAAACCATGTAGGTTTAGGAGATATTTTCTTGCACCTACAGGTAAGCCTTAATCTAGGTATGTAGGTAAACATGGGGTCTGTAAGGGTTTACAACCACTTTAACAATAGTCAATGTTGATTGAGAGAGTGCAGTTCCACTTTAACTTCTATAATGCTGCTGAAAGAGATGGCCGTGCCTTAATTTTGACTTAAGAGGAGCCATAGACCAAAGATATTTAGTGTCTATATATACAGCTCCTTTTCAAGGATAAGGTCACCTTTTCAAAAAATAAAATATTTTTTTTTTTGCAGGTAAAAGTAAAATGTACTTGTAAAGCATTACACCTGCAATCAGCAGTTCATGAGTGCAATGTCAGGTTTTTGCAGACTGTCAGTGTAGCTGTCTGCCTGTACTTCTGATAAGGGCAGGCCATTACTTCAGTCCAGGAGGCTCAATGGACTATGAAAGTGCTCCCCTGTGCCCTTGCAGTTCATTGTATGAGAGCGCTGACCAGCACCCTTACAGTTCATTGAGGACTACAAGCCTTCAGCTCAAGGCTGATGGTACTTGTAGGCATTCATTTACAGAACTCCGTGAACGAATGACACGGTTGTGTGGGTGGAGCCCCGCACAGCCATGCTCTTTTCAAATTGTGACAGCAGGTGCGGTGAGAAGATCCCTGGCCTGCTGTCACGGATCAGGGAGAGAGTTTGTAGGATCGGGAACATGTTACATGTTCCACCCTAAAAACAGTTTAGCTTTGGGGTGGAGTTTAGTGAAATTTGAATTAAAAGTACATCTTATATTATGTAATGATTTTTTTCTAGGTGTTTATTTTACACTAAGCCAATGCTTTTCCTTACTCCTCAGAAATCTGACTACCCCAGCGGGATCCCTGAATGTGGTACAGATGCCCTGAGATTTGCCTTGTGCGCCTACACTAGTCAGGGTATGTAGTCTCCTGTACAATGCTGTATGTTCCTTAAAGCTGAACTTCAGGGAAAACAAAATAAAAATCTCAGTTAGCTCTATCTCAGTAATCCCACTATATAATGCAATATAATGAAACAACATTGACAAATATTTCCTTCCCAGGACGTGATATTAACCTGGATGTGAACAGGATCTTGGGTTACCGTCATTTCTGCAACAAACTCTGGAATGCGACAAAGTTTGCCATGAGAGGCTTGGGAGATAAATTCACACCTCCAGACTCCTCGCTGGTGAGAGATGGTTTCTGTAATGAGGACTTCTTATCCTTTTTTTGCAATCCCAGCCAATGGCTACCTAAGTTTTCAAAATATATACCTGTGATGAGCTCTTCTACTTACTGGTTCAGTGCAGGCAGCGGTGGTGTGCTCTCTTCCTCCTCCATGCAGGCAGAGGTGGTGTGCTCTCCTCTCCTCCTCCTACATGCAGGCAGCGGCGGTGTGCTCTCCTCCTCCATGCAGGCAGCAGCGGTGTGCTCTCCTCCATGCAGGCAGCGGCAGTGTGCTCACCGCTGCCTGCATGGAGGCGGAGGAGAGAACACCGCCGCTGCCTGCATGGAGGAGAGCACACCGCTGCTGCCTGCATGGAGGAGGAGAGCACACCGCCGCTGCCTGCATGGAGGCGGAGGAGAGGAGGTGTGCTCTCCTCTCCTCCTCCATGCAGGCAGTGGCGTCACCGGCACTTACTGGTTCTGTGCGGGCTGCTGTGGTGTGGTGTGCAGCGGCGGCTCCGGCTCCAGCGTGTCTCCTTTTCCAAAGCACTAGGCATCCAATAGGATCACCTGGCGCTTTCGCCAATCGGGAAACAGGTCTCAGGACCTGCCTCCTAATTGGTGGGGAGGAACTGTAGTGTGACCGTAGCAAAAATTTATTCACTATCGTCACACAACAGGGTGGGATCGGGACGCAGTGCTCTGCACCCCAAGCCCATCCTATTTTAAAGCCTATTAGAGCCCCTGGCTCTAATCAGGTGCTTCAAAATACACACCCCCGCCTATCCCCCCCCCATAGTAATTCATGCACACCGCATCCTGAAAGGGGCCGGGCGCATGGATAGGGAGAGATAGGGCGGTGCCCACAATGCACGGACCGTCACTGCTCTCCACTCATTTGTATGAAAGCTTTCCGGAAGGAAATATGAGAATTACCATCTATGATTTGTTTTTTTAATGTACATGTCCCATTGTGTCATTCTCATATGTATTTACTACCCTTAAAGCGGAGGTCCACCCTAAAAATTAACTTTCCACTAACAGCTTGGCTTTAATTAAAAAAATAAAAATACAATTTTTAGTCACTCGTATCTGTCTGTTGCTAGGCAGAATTCGTATTCTGCCTAGTTCCTAGTCCGCGGTGGATAGACTTCCTGTCCTAACACGCATTGCCTCCTGGGATTGTCTTATCAGAACAACGGGGCGGGACGTTCCTCCGTCGCCGCCTGTTGTCATGACAACAGAAAAAACAAACTGCGCTACGAGCGCCGTTCTAATGCGCGCACGCGAGATCAAGAGGTGGCTGCTGGTTACCCAGCATGCACCTCAGCCAGAAATCCAGGAAGGTAAACGAACTGGGCTTCAAATGCCCTGACATAAAATTGATACGGCCAGATGATAAGAAGGAGAAGATAAGGCAAGTGCGCAAATAGATTGCTTTAATGACTGGGGAGCCATTGCAATGTTTAATTGACTATTGAATGTGACAAGTACGATCTAGCAAAAAAATAAAAAATTATGACTGGAGCACCACTTTAAGCAAGCATGTTTATGGAGGCTATTATGCCAGTGTAATTAATACAGATACAGGTGGATCTCCAAAAATTTGAATATCATCAAAAATTATTTATTTCAGTAATTCAATTCAAAAAGTGAAACCCATATCTTATATAGATTCATTACACACAGACTGATATATTTTAAGCATTTCTTTCTTTTAATTTTGATGATTATGGCTTACAACTAGTGAAAACCCAAAATTCAGTATCTCAGAAAATTTGACTATTGTGAAAAAGTTCAATTTAATTGTAGACTCATGGGGGTTTATTTACTGAAGGCAAATCCACTTTGGCACTACAAGTGCACTTGGAAGTGCAGTCGCTGTAGATCCGAGGGGGACATGCAAGGAAAATAAACAGCATTTTTGCTTGTACATGATTGGATGATAAAATCAGAAGAGCTTCCCCTCATTTCCGATCTTCCCCGTAGATTTACAGCGACTGCACTTCAAAATGCACTTTCAGTGCAGAGTGGATTTGCCTTTAGTAAATCAACCCCATAGTGTCACTCTAATCAGCTAATTACCTCAAAACACATGTAAAGGTTTGCTGAGCCTTTAAATGGTCTCTCAGTCTGGTTCAGTAGGTTACACAATCATGGGGAGGACTGCTGACTTGACAGTTGTCCAGAAGACAGTCATTGACACTCTCCACAGGGAGGGTAAGTCACAAAAGGTCATTGCTAAAGAAGATGGCTGTTCACAGAGTGCTGTATCCAAGCATATTAATGGCAAGTTGAGTGGAAGGAAAAAGTGTGGTAAAAAAAAGGTGCACAAGCAACAGGGATAACCACAGCCTTGAGAGGATTGTGAAGCAAAGGCTATTCAAGCATTTGGGAGAGATTCACAAGGAGTGGACTATGGCTGGTGTCAGAGCCACCACACACAGACGTATTCAGGACATGGGCTACAACTGTCGCATTCCTTGTGTCAAGCTACTTTGAGCCAGAGACAACATTGGAACTAAGGAGATAAAGGAGACTGGACTGTTGTGCAGTGGTCCAAAGTTCTCCTTTCGGATGAAAGTAAATTTTGCATTTCATTTGGAAATCAAGGCCCCAGAGTCTGGAGGAACAGGAATCCAATTTGCATGAGGTCCAGTGTGAAGTTTCCACAATCAGTGTTGATTTGGGGAGCCATGTCATCTGCTGGTGTTGGTCCACTGTGTTTTATCAAGTCCAAAGTCAGCGCAGCCAACTATGACCCCTTTCACACTGGGGCAGGGGTGGCGGCGGCGGTAAAGCGCCGCTATTTTTAGCAGCGCTTTACCGTCAGATTTGCGGCGCTATTCGGCCGATAGCGGGGCCGTTTTACACACCGCTCCTTCACCGCTTCAAAGATGCTGCTAGCAGGACTTTTTTTACCGTCCTGTTAGCGCACCGCTCCAGTGTGAAAGCCCTCAGGGCTTTCACATTGGAGAGACAGGCGGCTGTTTCAGGTCGCTTTGCAGGCGCTATTTTTAGCGTTATAACGCCTGCAAACCGACCCAGTGTGAAAGGGGTCTATCAGGAAATTCTAGAGCACTTCATGCTTCCCTCTGCTGACCAGCTTTATGGAGATGCTGATT
Source organism: Rana muscosa (assembly GCA_029206835.1). Classification (NCBI taxonomy): domain Eukaryota; kingdom Metazoa; phylum Chordata; class Amphibia; order Anura; family Ranidae; genus Rana; species Rana muscosa. The sequence goes on from CM055125.1 coordinate 70,432,319, forward strand.
TCATTTTGTAGCAAGACTTGGCACCTGCCCACACTGCCAATTTCTGTGTTAAAAACCCATTTTTTATTGGCCTTATGTAATAATCAAATTTTCTGAGATACTGAATTTGGAGTTTTCACTAGCTGTATGCCATGATCATCAAACTTAAAAGAAAGCAATGCTTCAAATATATCATCCTGTGTGTAATAAATCTATATAATACGAGTTTCACTTTTTAAATTAAATTACTAAAATAAATTAACTTTTTGATGATATTAAAATTTTTAGCGATGCACCTGCACAGGTTTTTGGTAATTATACTGGCATTATTTAAAAATAAAGTAAGGCTAAACCTTTTTTCTTACATTTAGTATTGTACTCATGTGACACAGAGTCAGCTGATAGCAGGCTATTACCTGCTATTAGCTGATAGGGCAGAGCTGTGCCAGGCTTGGGATATTTTAAAGTTCCGCTTTAGGGTCCTCCTTTACTTCTAGCTTGACTTTTTGTTTCTTGAAACAATTGGTGTAAATCGTTCAAGCTGAGGTCCCGCAATTTTTTTTTTTAATTAAAAGCCAGCAGCTACAAATACTGCAGCTGCTGACTTTTAATAAACGGACACTTACCTGCCCAGGGTGTCCGCGATGTTAGCAGCAGAAGGCGAGCAATCGCTCGTCTCTTGGCTGCCCCCGCCGTCCTCGGTGAGTTAATCAGGAAGTGAAGCGTTGCGGCTTCACTGCCCGGTTCCCTACTGCGCATGCATGAGTAGCACGGCGCGTTCCCAGTGGTCCCCACTGTCTCCTGAGATCAGTGTGTTTCCCAGAAGGCAGCGGGGGGCGGAAAGTGGAGTGACTCCCGTGGGAGTCTCTCCCCGGAAGTGGGTGCAAATACCTGTATTGTACAGCTATCTGCACCCCCTCCCCCCTGAAAGGTGCCAAATGTGACACCGGAGAGGGGGAGGGTTCCGAAAAGCGGAAGTTCCATTTTTGGGTGGAACTCCACTTTCATGTATCTATGAAGCTCCTGCTCCTGATTGTGGACATGTCTTGATGGTAATGTGCAACTGAGCATTGTAAAACCCAGAGTTAATGCATTTTTTGAATGTTCTCTCTTAAATTAAGTGTCTTTTTGTGGTGCATATAGGGAATTATATTTAATTTATATGTTTTTAGCCCACTGGACAAGAAAGTTTGGCTGATCTCTGGATCCTAAGTCGTCTCAGTCTGGCGGTTGATCTGTGTAGCACAGGTTTCCAGAATTACGACTTCCCAGGAATTACCACAGCAATATACAACTTCTGGCTGTATGAGCTCTGTGACGTGTACCTGGTAAGAAATGTCATTTCTTTTTTTTCTGCTTTTGAGAATATTTGTGGTCTTCTTTGCAGCAGTATCTCCTCTATCAAATATTTTGTAATCTTTAGCCTAGGTTCACACTGACAGCGTAAATGAAATTGTGCAAGTTCAGCTGAACTCGCACAATTTCACTCCCACATGTCAGTCCCGAATTCGGGGGCGATTTCAGAGACATCTGTGCGGGTTGCTGCATAGATATCTATGGAAATCACACCCCCGAAGTCTTCAAAAATAGTACAGAAACTACTTTTGGGAATCGGTACGGCGCCGCAAATGTGGCATCGCACCGATTCGGACGGTGCCATTTCGGGCAACTGCCGTCAAATCGCTCCTATGTGAACCAGGGCTTAAAGGCATTATAAACTTTCTAGCCTGTACCTTGTGTTTTTCACCTGCATAAGACGTGCTGTAGTTTCATTGTGTAGTTTGTTGGCCTGTGCGCACATCCTATAGTAAATCTTTACATTCTGGCATCTGAAATGTATTTTTGGGTTCAAACATGAGGCATGTGGCAAGGCTCTGCACAAATTAATTCAATCAAAAGAGGTTGTATGGCTCAGAACAGTGGGAAACAAAGTCTTACTTTTGGAAGTTGCAGTCAGGGTGTCCAAGCTGAGGTGTCCTCCCACACACCAATAGACAAGCGATGATCAAGAAAAAGAAGCAGCCGGGAACTCCATAACATCAAGCGTATTTATTGTAAAGCCCTTTATAGTGAGTACAGTCAGCGGCAGACGCGTTTCGGTAATAAGCCTTGTTCACAGCACACCAAGGCTTATCACCAAGAACGCGTCTGCTGCTGACTGTACTCACTATGAACGCTTTACAATAAATACGCTTGATGTTATGGAGTTGCCGGCTGCTTCTTTTTCTTGATGATCGCTCTGCACCGATTCATGCATGATCTTGATCTGTAGTTTAAGAACTGGCACTTCATGTAAAGAAACTTCATATCCCACAATTCCTGGGCCTCTGAGATTAGTACTGTTCAGGTGAGAGCTAATTAGATCAGACACAAGCAGACAGAGCAATTAACATAGAGCTCAGAATGCAGTTTCATTACAATAGCACTCCCATGTTTGTGATGGTGAGGCATGGATTGTGACCTAAACAAAAAGTTGCTTGTCCCTTTAGCGAATAGGGACAAGCTATGCAAATTAAAGGCTGGGTTCAGTGGTTTTTTTTTATCAGAAAGGTTCACCTTTGGTAACATGTCACACCTGTATTTAGAGTGTAACATGTTACTATGCAGCACCCCCCCCCCCCTCACCTCCACTGTGACTGTACCCACTGTCACATTTTAAAATCAGCACGGCTGTGCGGGGCTCCGTATTCACACTACCTGCAGCTCAACGACTATCTGCCCGTACAGAGGTATGGGCAGAGAGCTGCCAGCAGTGTGTGCAGGAGCTTGACAACCCCCATGTGGTGATATTTTGGTGACAGGTTCTCTTTAATGAGACATCCGGGATCTAAAAGACCTTGGATGTCTCCCCTGTCCTCCAGTGAATATAATACAGTGCAGATTGCACTGCATTAGCTTCTTCCCCAGCCATAAAGGCAAGGGAAACTGACACGGGGACCCAGAAGTGATGTTTTACATGTCGCTTCCAGGTCAGCAAGAAGAAGGGAAGGGTAGCGAACGCATGTGGGGTTACGGCCATTAATGGGGAGGATTTGGAAGGCTACTTAGCCACTGGATCACTTCCATCTGTTAGTTGGCAGTCGGCATGTCAGATTTACACACACTACACTTTTGGGAATGTGTTTTGAGTGCAGCTGTGCATAATTTATTGGAATATTCACCAAGTGCACTAAGCGCAGTTTTTTTAGTTTATATTGTTTTAATATATGAGTTGTTGTTGCAGTATTTTCCCTAAAGTAATATTAGATGTCACACTGATACTTTGTACAAAACTTGCCTGTGTCGCCAGGAACTTATCAAAGCCAACTGCCAATCATTACCGGTGAACAGATGTTGATCAATAGATCGACTTCTGGTCAACCACAGTGCCCATCAATGGATCAAAATTCAGACGGTCCCTACTGAAGTGGCTGAATTTTGATCTATCTGTGGCCGGCTTCCGACTTGCATTGTGAAAAGGAGCAGTAAAACACATTGTCATTGTGTGCACTGCAAAGCGGGAAGAAAAGCCTGAGTATGTATTGAACAATTATGGATACACACAAGTGTATATAAAATTGTGAACTATAGAAGCAACATTTAAAAAAAACAAAACAATAAAGTTTTAACCCATGCATCCAAAAACAATTAAAAAATACTATTACAGTGGAACCTCGGATTACGAGCATAATTCGTTCCAGGAGAATGCTCGTAATCCAAAGTACTTGCATATCAAAGCGAGTTTGCCCATTGAAGTCAATAGAAACGATAATAATTTGTTCCGCATTGACTTCAATGGCATACAATACCGCATGTGGCCACAGGTGGGGGGGGGGGGTTGGGGTTGCCGGAGAGCCTCGGAAACACACAGAAAGGCCAGAGGACAGCTCGGCTGACCTCGGAAAGGCTTGGGAACGGAGTATTTCCGAGCTATCCAAACGGCGCCAATCTGCGCTGCTCGGCTCCGGCGCCCGCCCCCCACCTCAGGCCAAACGCAGTACTGCACACCACTGTGGCTTGAATCCTGCTTGTTTTGCGAGACAACAAACCGAGTCAGGATTTTTAAAAATACAGTGCTTATATTGCGAAACGCTCGTTAACCACGTTACTCGCAATCCGAGGTTCCACTGTACATAGTAGGTGAGGTTGAAAAAAGACACAAGTCCATCAAGTCCAACCTATTCATTCCCTTTTTTCTTCTGTCTCATCCATGCCAATTTTCTTTCGTTCTGCACTAAAACCTGTTCAGTTTAACAGAACACAATTATAGAGTCCACAGGCATCAGTTATATGGGAATGTGAAACAATTTAAAATATGAACCAAGTTCACAATTTATTTTTCTTGCTTCGCATTGACTTCTACCTTCTTTTTTTTGTTTTTTTGTTTTAGGAGTGTTTGAAGCCTGTGTTTGCTGGCTCAGATGAAATCGCCATCGCTGTAGCACAGAATACACTGTACACTTGTCTGGATGCCGGTCTCCGTCTCCTTTCCCCCATCATGCCTTTCCTTACAGAAGAGCTTTACCAGCGCCTCCCACGAAGATCCTCTGAGCAGTTCCCAAGCGTCTCTGTAGCTCCTTATCCTGAGACCACTGAGGTAGGCACTACCAAGTATCATCAGTAGTATACTTTGTGTATTTGTCTGTTTTAAGATAGGAACTGTCTGTTGCAAACAAGAAGAATTAAAGTTTGGAACAGTATGGATTTGGTTGATTGCAAGAAAGATTTGTGGTGTCTTTTTATGTGTAGACTACCTTTTGTTGCCTACCTGTGTAATGGTACTGATTCATCGTCCAATGAGCAGACTGCAGATACTAAACTGTCATGTAATAAAAGTACTGTTGAATACATGAAAGAACACTAATGGATAAAGTAGTAATGAACCGCTCAGGATGGGAATTGCATCCTCCTCACCTCCCCTGCCAGATAATAGGTTATGTCTCTAAAATATCAGGGTGAAGAGTGGGGTTTGTGGGACAGACATGTATCTGTTACCCATGACAAACATGGGTAACAAACAGCTAGCTGTGATTTGTCTGGAGCAGGTCAGGAAAACAAAAAGCGATTGGTTGTTTGAGGTCCCACAAAGAACGTTTTTATTCAGCTACACACGAGGTCCGGAATCACCTTTACGTGTAATCATTCCTTTCTGTTTTGTGTATTTTCTGCTTGCAGTTCCGCTGGCGACACGAAGGGACTGAGAGGAAGATGGATCTTGCACTGCTTATAGTGAAATCCATTCGGTCTCTGCGGGCCGACTACAATCTCACCAAGACAAAAGCAGACTGTAAGTACTCAGTGATATAATAAAGAGAACTATACAAGGTAAATACATACAGAAATGTCACCTGGAATAGATTTCGGGTCCAAAAGTTGCATTCTTTGAGGAGCAAACCTCTGGATGGTGTGATTATTGATATGTTATTGTCTGGTACACAGACAGCTGGTTCACGCCACATTGCACAGCAAAGTATAGCAGATAACACACATGCACTGCCATGAAATGTAGACTTGCAAGTCATTGCAATGCTAGTTTTATTTACTTTTAACCACAAACGCAACACACTTTAAGACCAGGATTTTGTTGGCACTTTTTGTTTACAAGTTTAAATCAGTATTTTTGCTAGAAAATTACTTATAACCCCTAAACATTATAATTTTTATTAGCAGAAACCCTAGGGAATAAAATGGCGATTGTTGCAATTTTTTAAGTCACACGGTATTTGTACAATGGTTTTGCAAATGCAATTTAAAAAAAAAAAATTTTAATGAATAAAAAAAAAAAAAACACAATATTTACCCCAATTTTGTATAATGTGAAAGATGATGTTATGCCGAGTAAATGGATACCTAACATTTCATGCTTTAAAATTGTGCACACTCGTGGAATGGTGACAAACTGCGGTACCAAAAAATTTCCATAGGCGACGCTTTAAATGCTTTTACAGGTTACCTGTTTAGAGTTACAGAGGAGGTCTAGCGCTAGAATTATTGCTCTCACTCTAACGTTTGTGGGGATACCTCACATTTGTGGTGCGAATACCATTTACATATGCGTGCGCGACTTACGTATGCGTTTGCTTCTATGCGTGAGCACGGAGGGATGGGGGCGCTTTTAATTTTTTTTTCTTATTTATTTTACTTTATATTTTTACACTGCCCGTTTAATTTTCTATTACTTTTATTCCTATTACAAGGAATGTAAACATCCCTTGTAATAGAAATAAGGATGACAGGTCCTGTTTATGGAGAGAGATCTGGGGTCAAAAAGACTCCAAATCTCTCCTTTACCTTCAAACGCAAAAGATAAAAAAATAAAAAATAATAATTACTTCCAGCCTGGATCGGAAGTGACATCATAACCAAGGCCATAGAAGCAAAGATTATCTACCCTTTGATCGCCTATGGGAACAGCCGGCCGCACCGTCGGATTTTTTCTTGGGTGAACCGGCAGAAGCGCTAAGCCTGAGAAACACCACTGCTTCGGGAAATTGCTCTAGCGGCTCCTGAGCCGCTCGGAACGGATTCCTAAGAAAGCCAGCCGCCAGCTGCAAAAAACAATACTAGAGTTATGGCTGATATCTTCAGCCATAATCCCGGTAAACCACTTGCAAATCGCAACGTATATAAACCTGTTGCGGTCAGCATGTGGTTAAGGGTTTGTTCACACCAAGTACTTTGAGCTGTGTTGATCTGCATTGATCAAAGCAGGTTCAACACAAGAGCAGTCTAAAAACAATTTCTGTCCATGTTCACGACTTATTATTATTATTATTATACAGGATTGTGATAATGTGCATTAAGGAATGCACAGGGCTGGCATTAACCAGCCTTTATAAGTTGTAGAAAGAACACAATGGTGTCCTCTGTCTCCCCTCATCCTGTTAATTGAACAGTAAAGAAGCTACTGTATAGGACTGATTGGGCAATTTCTATGCTCACTCTGTTGTGTGCTCCTATCAGCATGTTCCCTGCCATCACATTTTGTGTGCAGCACACCTTATTGCTTCCAGTCCTGTCTTCCCACTCTCAGTCTGACTGCTGGTATATTGGGGATTTCAATTGTATTAACAGGAAATACATATAATTATTTATTAAGGACTGCAGAACTGCCTTAATTTGTATCTTGTATATCTGCCTGGAGTTCAGCTTTAAACAGTCATTCCTATCAAAAGTAATATCTAAGATCTTTAAGTTGGACCGTGGTGGGTGGATCCTCCTGGATGCCTTTTGCGTGTCTCTGAAGTTCCTGTTTTGAGATGACCAAAGTTCCTTGCTCTGTTCCTTTCCTAATCAGAATTTAGAGTGTCCCAACCTTTTAACGTGATTGTAAACGATCACCTTGTAAAACAACCCATTCAAGAAAAAATATAAATGAAAAGCAAAACATTTGTGTATAGATATAAAAAACATTAGAAATACCTTTTTTTAAAAGTGATCACATTCCCTCTGTTCTTAGCTGCATAAGAGCTAGGGGGAGGAGAAGCAACAGCACACTGAGTTTCCCAGTGAAAGGTTGTGCAGGAGGGGTGTCAGGACAAGGAGGAAAGCAGGCTGAGTTCCCAACACAGCTAGAGAACTGACCACAGTGTTCTCTCCTGCTTAGCGTGGTCAGTTTTTTTTATAGGAAAGCAGAGGGACTGGCAGGAACACCAGGGATTTCACACAAGGAAGTAATACAAAAAGAACAGGATAGTTTTCATACAAATACATGGTACAGCAGGCACATATCAGAAATATGAAATGTTGGGTTTACTTATTCTTTAAGTATCTTCTTGCATTCTGTTGCATTTTACATACTATACAATAAATTCTCTGTCATTTCTAGAGAGGGTGTGAAGATATGGGGACATAAGTACAGAGATGTCATAAGTGGATTATAAATAAAGTTAAAAATAAGTATGTCTTTAACTCTAGAAAAACTAAAATACCATTTTTTTTTTTTGCTGTCTAGCCACTTAACGACCGCCCACTGTAAATATACGTCAGCAGAATGGCACCGACAGGCAGAATCACGTATATGTACGTGATTGCCTTTGTATAGTTGGGGGGTCCGATCGGACCCCCCTTCTTTACAGTGAGCGGTCGTTTTACCTTTCGGGAGCGATCCGACATGAGGGGACGGCCGTTCGATTCCGGCCACCCCCTCTCGATCGCTCCCGGCGAATGAGAGAGCTTCCCCTGCCTGCCAGGAAGGAGGAAGTGATGTCATCTCTCCTGGGGCGCTCACATATACCGAGCGCCGTACAGGAGAAGATGCCAGGTTAGTACACACAACACTACACTGACACCAGGACACATAGGCACATAAATCGCCCCCCCAGGCCCCCCCAGACACCCCCAGATCAAGCCCCAGCCCCCCCCCCCCCAGCCCCCAGTCACAGTGTCACTGATTGCAGTGACCATTTATTTAGTGATCACTGCAATCAGTGACATTTGTGACTGTAAAAGTGTCACCAAAGTTTAGTTTTAGGTCCAGTGTAGCCCCCTAACCCCCCCTAATAAAGGTTTAACCCCCTGATCAACCCCCAGATAACCCTTTCACCCCCTATCACCACTGTCACTAAGCAATCATTTTTCTGATCGATGTCTTAGCGTCGGTGATGCTGATCGGTAGCCAGTAATTTTTTTTAGGTTCGCCGCAGGTTTTTATAGCGTCGGGTACCCCCATATATTACCTAATAAAGGTTTAACCCCCTTGATCGCCCCCCAGGTAACCCTTTCACCCCCTATCACCACTGTCACTAAGTTATAATTTTTCTGATCGATGTCTTAGCGTCGGCGATGCTGATCGGTAGCCAGTAAATTTTTTTAGGTTCGCCGCAGGTTTTTATAGCGTCGGGTACCCCCATATATTACCTAATAAAGGTTTAACCCCCTTGATCACCCCCCAGATAACCCTTTCACCCCCTAGCACCGCCGTGGCTATGCGATCATTTTTCTGATCGATGTCTTAGCGTCGGTGATGCTGATCGGTAGCCAGTAATTTTTTTTAGGTTCGCCGCAGGTTTTTATAGCGTCGGGTACCCCCATATATTACCTAATAAAGGTTTAACCCCCTTGATCGCCCCCCCAGGTAACCCTTTCACCCCCTATCACCACTGTCACTAAGCAATCATTTTTCTGATCGATGTCTTAGCGTCGGCAATGCTGATCGGTAGCCAGTAATTTTTTTTAGGTTCGCCGCAGGTTTTTATAGCGTCGGATACCCCAATATATTATCTAATAAAGGTTTAACCCCCTGATCGCCCCCCCAGGTAACCCTTTCACCCCCTATCACCACTGTCACTAAGCAATTGTTTTTATGATCGTTGTCTTAGTGTCGGTGATGCCGATAGGTAGCCAGTAATTTTTTTTTAGGTTCGCCGTCAGGTTTTTATATAGCGTCAGGTACCCCCATATATTACCCTAATAAAGGTTTTAACCCCCTAATTGCCCCTAGTTAACCCTTTCACCAGTGATCATCATATAAGTGTTACGGGTGACGCTGGTTAGTTAGTTTGCTTTTTATAGTGTCAGGGCACCCGCCGTATATAACCCAATAAAGGTTTAACCCCCTGATCGCCCGGCGGGTGATATCAGTTAGGTTTTAGCGTCAGAGAGGGTCTGCGTCACACCCCAGGCAGCGTCAGGTTAGTGCCAGTAGCGCTAACACCCACGCGTGAAGCATACACCCCCCTTAGTGGTATAGTATCTGATCAGCTCAATATCTGATCTGATCAGATCTATACTAGCGTCCCCAGCAGTTTAGGGTTCCCAAAAACGCAGTGTTAGCGGGATCAGCCCAGATACCTGCTAGCACCTGCGTTTTACCCCTCCGTCCAGCCCAGGCCACCCAAGTGCAGTATCGATCGATCACTGTCACTTGCAAAACACAACACACATAACTGCAGCGTTCGCAGAGACAGGCCTGATCCCTGCGACTCCAGTGCTGTAGGAGGTGATTTCACCACCACAGTTAAAAAAAAAAAAAGCATATATGCCGAAGCATTGGGGCAGCAGGAGCGGAGGAGCGATTTTGCTCCTAATGCCGCGTACATACGGTCGAAATTCCGACGGAGGCTTGCCCGTGGAAAAGTCTGACCATGTGTACGCGGCATAACTTTTGCGAGAAGATGCCCCCATGCTTCGGCATATATAAATGGTGCATGTATGCCCATCATTAGAAGTGGGTGGATGAAGGGCGGTATTCTAATGGTGGGCATACCCACCGATCAATCTTTTTTTTTCGTTCAGCCAACAGGCTGCATGAAAAAAAAGATTACAATACATGTCCAACAAGGACCAGCAACGTACTGGTATGTTGCTGGACTTTGAATGTTTATACCAGAATGATGCCTGCGGGTTTAGGTATCATCTTGGTATCATTCTTTTCAGCCAGCGGCCGGCTTTCATGTAAAAGCAATCCTAGTGGCTAATTAGCCTCTGGACTGCTTTTACAAGCAGTGGGAGGGAATGTCCCCCCCCCCCCCCCCGGATATAAAAAGCTCCATTGGGAAATTGGGAAAGCATTTTATCACACCGATCTTGGTGTGGTCAGATGCTTTGAGGGCAGAGGAAAGATCTAGGGTCCAATAGACCCCAGTTTTTTCAAAAAAGAGTACCTGTCATTACCTATTGCCATCATAGGGGATATTTACATTCCCTGAGATAACAATAAAAGTGATACAAATAAATAAATATGGAAGCAACAGTTTAAAAATAAAATAAAAAAGCAAAATAAAAAAGCAAGCGTCGGTCTGGCGTCATATGTAAACAGCAATTGCATCATGCATGTGAGGTATCACCGCGAAGGTCAGATCGAGGGCAGTAATTTTAGCAGTAGACCTCCTCTGTAAATCTAACGGGGTAACCTGTAAATGCTTTTAAAGGCTTTTAAAAATGTATGTAGTTTGTCGCCAATGCGCGTTTGTGCGAAATTTTAAAGCATGTCGTGTTTGGTATCTATGTACTCGGCCTAAGATCATCTTTTTTATTTCATCAAACATTTGGGCAATATAGTGTGTTTTAGTGCATTAAAATTAAAAAAAGTGTATATTTTCCCCAAAAAATGCGTTTGAAAAATCGCTGCGCAAATACTGTGTAGAAAAAAAAATGCAACACCCACCATTTTATTCTGTAGGGCCTTTGCTTTAAAAATATATATAATGTTTGGGGGTTCAACATAATTTTCTTGCAAAAAAAAAAATGTTTTCATGTAAACAAAAAGTGTCAAAAAGGGCTTTGTCTTCAAGTGGTTAGAAGAGTGGATGTAAGCTTCCTAATGTTGTGTATAAAATGCCCGAACAGTTCAAAACCCCCCCAAATGACCCCATTTTGGAAAGTAGACACCCCAAGCTATATACTGAGAGGCATGTCGAGTCCATGGAATATTTTATATGTTGACACAAGTTGCGGAAAAATTTTTTATTTTATTTTTTTTATTTATTTTTTTTGCACAAAGTTGTCACTAAATGATATATTGCTCAAACATGCCATGGGCATATGTGGAATTACACCCCAAAATACATTCTGTTGCTTGTCCTGAGTACGGGGATACCACATGTGTGAGACTTGGGAGCCTAGCCGCGTACGGGACCCCAAAAACCAAGCACTGCCTTCAGGCTTTCTAAGGGTGTCAATTTTTGATTTCACTTCTCACTGCCTATCACAGTTTCGGAGGCCATGGAATGCCCAGATAGCACAAACCCCCCCAAATGACCCCATTTTGGAAAGTAGACACCCCAAGCTATTTGCTGAGAGGTATTGTGAGTATTTTGCAGATCTCGCTTTTTGTCACAAAGTTTTGAAAATTGAAAAAAAAAGAAAAAAAAAAATTTTCTTTCTTCATCTTCATTTTCAAAAACAAATGAGAGCTGTAAAATACTCACCATGCCTCTCAGCAAACAGCTTGGGGTGTCTACTTTCCAAAATGGGGTCATTTGGGGGGGTATTGTACTATTTTGGCATTTTATGGCCTTCAAAACTGTGATAGGTAGTGAGGAGTGAAATCAAAAATTTGCGCCCTCAGAAATCCTGGAGGCGGTGCTTGGTTTCCGGGGTCCCGTACGTGGCTAGGCTCCTAAAAAGTCCCACACATGTGGTATCCCCGTACTCAGGAGAAGCAGCAGAATGTATTTTGGGGTGCAATTCCACATATAACCATGGCATGTGTGAGCAATATATCATTTAGTGACAACTTTTTGTAATTATTTTTATTTTTTTTGTCATTATTCAATCACTTGGGACAAAAAAAAAAAATATTCAATGGGCTCAACATGCCTCTCAGCAATTTCCTTGGGGTGTCTACTTTCTAAAATGGGGTCATTTGGGGGGGTTTTGTACTGCCCTGTCATTTTAGCACCTCAAGAAATGAGATAGGCAGTCATAAATTAACAGCTGTGTAAATTCCAGAAAATGTACCCTAGTTTGTAAACGCTATAACTTTTGCGCAAACCGATAAATATACGCTTATTGACATTTTTTTTACTAAAGACATGTGGCTGAATACATTTTGGCCTAAATGTATGACTACAATTGAGTTTATTCGATTTTTCTTATAACAAAAAGTAGAAAATATCATTTTTTTTCAAAATTTTCGGTCTTTTTCCGTTTATATCGCAAAAAATAAAAATCACAGAGGCAATCAAATACCATTAAAAGAAAGCTCTATTTGTGGGAAGAAAAGGACGCAAATTTTGTTTGGGTACAACATTGCATGTCCGCACAATTTACAGTTAAAGCAGCGCAGTGCAAAATTCTGAATTCACCTCTGGTCCTCTAGCTACCAAATGGTCCGGGGCTTAAGTGGCTAGCTAAAAAAATTAATTTATGACTCCCTTGTATCTTCCATGCCAGTACTATCCCTGTCTCAGCCATAGCAGGGCAAGTTACTGTCGCTTCATAGGAGCAATGTTATTTGTTTAAAATGTTTATTGCATTTCCTTTAGTAGTTGGGGCTCTCCTTCCTCTTTTTACAGGACTTTGAACACGATTGTTCCATGTTTTATTGTATAGGACAGTGTTTCTGTTGAGGAGTGGCTGAGACAGCTTTTATGATTCTCAGACTTTGGAATCAATGTATTTGTACAATAGTTATTGGCACTGTAGTTGTATTTAAACAGGCCATAAACAATAATCTGCAAGGATGATTGGGTATCATCAGCTGCTGTTCTTTTGGTTATCCTGAAGTGAACTGGTCTTTAATTGATCATATTTAACAGCATTGCTATCCAGAGTGCATAGACTAATTCCTATTAGTCCCTGACTGAGAGAAGTTTATGTTTTAATGTCACAACCAAAGTCCCCTGGCACACGGAAAGTCTAGTTTCGGAAAATGGCACAAAAACTTGAGAAAAGTATTTACCGGTAGATTAAGGGCCAGTTCACACCAGACGCAGTTCCGTGTGCTTTTTTTTCTGCACAAAATGCATGCACAGTGTTTTCCATGTATTCCAAAGGCTCTAGTTCACACCGTGCAGTCAGTTTCTGGTCAGTTTCTGCACCGGAAACTGACTGCATGGTGTGAACTAGAGCCAACAAGAGCCATTGGAATACATGGAAAACACTGTGCATGCATTTTTAGTGCAGAAAAAATGCACACGAAACTGTATGGAACTGCGTCTGGTGTGAACTGGCCCTTAATGCAGACAATAGCTCTGGTGGACATTTATAATAAAACCTGGTTGTGTTGGGACAGAAGCCCAACAAAAAATTTATCTGTGAATCAACCACAACATCCATCAGCTAAATGTAAAGGCATTATTGTTGAATGCAAAAATCAAGAATAGCAACTCATCTATAGGTTGTAACACATCCTAAAAGAGAGAAGGGTTTCTCCAGAACATACAGATCACAAAATAAAAATATACATGAAAAAACACAGTGCACTGTTGAATAAGCTAAAAAACCAGAGTAGGATAACAACCCCCCACCCTATCCCCCAACAACCTGAAATAAGTGGCCCCTATTGTCCAGGCAGAATTATGTCAAAAAAGCAAACGTGTCGATAAAAAAATGGGAAGAAAATCATCTGAATATGAGCTTTAGAGCGACCTTGTACCTAGATGAAAAAGGGTTTGAAATGCTATACTGACAGCTTCGTCACATAAGTAGTCCAGAAGACACCTAGGTGTCAATGGTCAGCATAGATATACCCAAAACAATACAGGTGATTGATACTTGGGCAAAAAGTTCATAAATTGCAAACATTGATGTGGTAAATCCACTGTATGTCATCCGTATGCAAAGAGAACAAATTCTGATGGAGTAATTGTCCAGTAAAGAGGTTTTGCTAATTTAAGCAACAACAAAAGGAGTGCCCAACGGGGCTGGAAGCATCTGTAGAAATAGGTGCAGTGTGGAGTGATATATGGACAGGGTTTAAGAGCTGTTTGGCTCGGAATGGGCTTACCCGTCCTAGGCTTCCGATCAGAAGTACAGCTGCCGGGGCCTCAGAAAGTCCACTTGAACACCGTATACACGCTTCTGCAGATTGCACATTAGGTATGATGTCCTATAAGGAGTGATCCGGTAAATAGATACCTCTCCGTGCTGTGTCGGCCTGATGTAGGCACCTACAGTGTTCCCAGACAGTCAGCACGGGCAGCGTCCGGCGTCCAGTCGCGTGGTCGCTCCTTAGCGAGTTCAAAGATCACCGGACGTGACCGACGTTGTTACGGAGGCTTGGATCAACAGACACCAGTCAGAACAGAGCAGATGCAATAAGTGTGTCCAGCCACTGGGGGCAAAGTAAAAGTTCTAGCAACCCTCAAAAGACACGTTCAGTGTTAGCGGAGGGGATATCAGGATGAATGGAGAGATGGGGGGGGGGGGGGGCTAGCCCAAACTCTGGTTATCGTCGGACATGACGCGTTTTGTGACACACAAGTCACTTCATCTGGATGTGTCAGCGGTAAAAAATGCTCGCTTTAAGTAGTGCTCATTAGCCAATCAAGAGCCATCACCGCTGGAGGATAATATAGCACCATCTTGTGGTGACAACAGAAAGTTTTACCATGTAGAAATTGAAAAAATAAACACATAAATGGGGGGGGGGGGGGGGGGGGAACCTATGTATATTCACTACACTAATGGTCCAGAAAATCAAAAACAGACAATTCATGAGTAGTAATTGATTATCTTGGTGTCTGGTATGGCATACCCAAATAGCAGGAAGGGTAACAGAAGGATTTTATTTCCTCCCTCCACCCACACACAGGATTATGACTCGATCCCTATAACCACAAACACCTATATATAAAAATCAAGGGCTCAAGCATAGTCAGTCTATAATGGGTTATCCAGTCACGTGGTTCACCCGGGAAATTCCAGGGAGAACAACACATGAGATGGGGCCAAAACGGGGAGCAATAGGCTGACAAGTGCAGAGAATTCAAACAATTTTTTGACTAATTGAAAGAATTTTAAATTCAAACGATTCAAAGAATCCCTTATGAAGAGCCAAACTGTCAGGGCTCCAGGAACACTCTAAGGCTAAGTTCGGTACTCAGGCCCCTAGGTTGAAGTGTCTGGAGCCTGAATTTCCAAGATTTTTCATTTTTAATTAGTACCGAATCAAAATCTCCCCATCTCTCCAAGAGACATAAAAACCTTTAACTCGGAGTCCCATTGTCTTCCCGTTATGATATTTCAGAAAATGCTGGGCAATGGGGGTGTCTTCTTTAAGGCGAATACTTTTGAGATGTTCTGTAAATCTAACCCTAAGTTGGCGTTTTGTCTTTCCAACATAGAGAAGGTGGCACGGACATTCCAAAATATAAACATAAATATAAAATATATATGTGGACATTTAAGCTAGGACCCCGGTGCTACGAGGCTAAAGTGTTGTCTTTGTTGTGCTGTATCTTGAGATAAACTGAGTGAGCCCCTGGTGATATACTACTGGCTGGCAAGGTTTCAGTGGCCACATTTTGGTCATTGACCATCTTGAGATGTAAACTGTTACAGCTTGGCCTTAAAGCGGTAGTAAAGCCTGCATTCTACCTACAGCAGGGGTGCCCAACCAGTGGCCCGGGGGTCACATGTGGGCCGCGGAGCCCTCTGATGTGGCCCGCGGCCTCCTGCTCTGGGATGGAATAGAATACTGTTATTAAAGGTCAGTTTATTACTAAAATCAGTGTATATATGGGCATATCTTTTCTTCAGTGGTTACTGGGCTGCTTTCAAACTGATTTGCAGGTGCAGAGCAGTTTACCTGCGTGTTACTTGCACTGAGCCATAGACTTCTGTTATTACCTGTGAGTTTGGTGAGCTTTCTGAAAGTGCACCAAACCTGCAGAATATAATAGAAGTCTATTGCAAAGTGCAGGAAAACCAAAGGTACACTGCGTTGCACCCGCAGTAAGGGTAAACTGCAGCGCATCGGTGTGAAAGCAGCCTTGGGCCTCTTTTACATGGTCAGTCGGACCAATTGGACCTTCCATTCACCTCTAAGTAGTGGCAGACATAAACCGACTTGTGTTCTACCTCCAATACGATACGCTAAAAAGTATTGTGGGCTGTGTCCATGTCCGTGCTCCGCTCATTGTGGCCCACGACCGGTTACCAAGTCGCTTAAGTGGCCCTCAGTCTTCAAAAGGTTGGGCACCCCTGACCTACAGGTAAGCCTAAATTAAGGCTTTGGATTGTGAGAATCTTGCGAGCTACCTAGTGCAAATATAAAAAATTAAATTAATATAAATTAAAAATGATGATCAACAAATGGAAGTAAAAGTGACAGCTGCTAGCACTAATCACGTCTCATATACCGTGTGAAGCCAATTAGAATAAATTAAATTAATGTGCTGCGCTATCTCGTCCAAAATCTTCCCAAAATAAATGAAATATATTTTATCTGTAAATTATACTGTGATATATATGTCACACACCGCTGTAAATATATATTCATGTAAATTACTATATAAAAACATGCAAATAAATCAGATATAAATATATAGTGCCACACAGTAGGATATAATAAATAATTCTCCTGTCCCCTCCTGAGGGGAGGGGACAGGACGGTGTGAAAGGCAGCTGAGCTATCATACAGAGGACGAACGTACGATCCCAGCCATTACCCGGCGTTTTTAGGCAGTATACAGAGCGGTGCACTTAACGCACCTAACCCATGTGAGTACCCAGCAATTGGGGTTTTATTTGTCTGCACAATAAACAGTTTTAAACGATATGCCATGGAGTTTCTTTTTACCATTTTCCATGTAAAGGAGACAGCACCAGTAAGCGGCTTTGAAACAGACAGCCTGCTTAGAATCCCTAAAGTGATTCATAAGCGTGTTTGACCAAACTTAGCTGTGAGGTCACACGCTCAGAGGTGAGCAGCCATTACCTGAGGGTGGGGAGCACCTGAGTGTGAACACTGCAGCAAGCTGTTTGTCACATTTTTTTGAAGTCACTAAATATATATCAAAAGAACTTTATATCAACTACATTAGACGGATTTTCCATCTTGAATTAGAATATCACTATTTTATGCACTGTATACAGCACTTTATGATTCACATTTGTGGCACTATCATTTTCAAAATTAAGGCTTGCCTGTAGGTAAAATGAATATCTCCTAAACGTGCACCGTTTAGGAGATATTCATACTGGATGCAGCCAGTTGCATCACCGGCACTCTGAAGGTCCGGCATTCTGCGGAAAACCTTTAGAGCTTCGTGCTGGAACGGAGGGCTTCTGCGCACATGTGCAGGAGTGACGTCATTGTGGCTCCAGGCCAATCACACCGCCGGAGCCCGCAAACCCAGAAGGAAGACTGGAGAAAGATGTCAGCCCTCTTAGCGGTGACGGCGCGCCACTGGAGGGCTTCGTTCTAAGGGGAGTGTTTGATAATGTGCTAGTATGTGGTGCATACTAGCACATTATGCAATTGCCTTGCAGGTTTGTTTTTTGTTTGTTTTTTTAAAACTGCCACGGTTTACTACCACTTTAAAGTGTATGTCTGCACAAAAAAAAAAAAACATATCCAGTACAACTCTGAATTCACATTAACTTATATTTTGTCACTTTAAAAATGCTGCAAGCACAGAGAAATACATGTTTATCTGCAAAAACAAATCCAGTGAGCCCACTATAGCTACATGGTAGTTTCTTACTGGGAACAGTTTGATACTGCCACAAGCCATTAACTCTCTCTCCCTTTGTCCTCCTAGGTTACGTTAGGTGTGAGGATGCTGATACCAGGGCTGTGGTTGCTGCTTATACTTCATACATCACCGTCCTCTCCTCTTCTCGCTCTTTGATGATCCTGCAGCCTGCAGACCCTGCTCCAGAGGGCAGTGCCGTGAACACCGCATCTGATAAAGCCACCGTCTACCTTATTCTCAAGGTGAGCACTGCAGGACAATATAGCGACATAACGGGATGACTGCCGCTGGAAAGCACAGTGATGCAGCCCTGCTTATTTGCAGCACTCAGGTACAGAAGGTGATATTGATTCCTGTGTCTCCTGGCAGGGTCTTATTGATGTAGAAAAAGAAGTGGCTAAGCTGCAAGTGAAGAAAACCGAGCTGAGCCGACAGCTAGAGAAACTGCAGGAGCGGGTGTCTGGAGCAGATTACCGCAACAAAGTTCCCACTGCAGTACAGCAACAAGATGCTGACAAGGTGAGTTACAGCTCGTAGTAGGGTCTGTTAGAAGAAAGAGATATATATGATACTGTAGATAAGAGCTAAGTTCCAGTGCTAACGCTGTTGGGTCCTTGTCAGCCTTCCATCAATAGTGGTTCTTCTTCTCTTCCTCTTTCCTCCACTCCTCTATTCCTCCCTCACTTCCTTTGCTCTTCCTCTTTTTTCTCCCTCCTTTCTCTCCCCTTATCCATATCCTGCTCTTTCTGCCTTTCTCTCCTCTTATGCTCCCTCTGTGTCCCTATCCTCTTCTAACTCTCCCTCAATGTCTTTCTTTTCTTCTCACTCATACATTTTTGTGTCTTTCCTCCTCTTCCCCCATCTCGCTCTCCTTTTCTCACCTCTGTGATATGGAAGAGAAGAACAGAGGGGCACCAGACTAAGTGCAGCGTTAAAAATACCAGTTAATTAAAAGTAAGGCAAGGGGCAACTCACATATTATTAGTGGATGATTCAAGCACATGTGTAATGGTAGCAGTCAGCCTCTGGACCTCCCTGAATCGTCCCAGTGAATTGGCAGCATCAGGCAGTGGCTGTGTAAACAGATGACTGTATGAAGTGGCCGATTGCCACCGTAACCAGCATGCAAGATGGCACCGGACCGGAAGTGACATCATTACGGAGGCCACTCTGACATAAAGTGGGCAGTAACGCGTTTCAAAGCTTCCGCTTCTTCCTTCTTCCTCAGACCTGATTGGCTGTCAGTCTAATATAGGGAAATGGATGAAGCAGGGCTGGAGAGTTATTTGACAGTCTGATATAATAAAGCAGGACTCCGGCTTCTAGACTGTAAGCTATAACGAGCAGGGCCCTCTGATCCCTCTGTATTGTGACTGTACTGTCTTCCCTGATGTTGTAAAGCACTGCGCAAACTGTTGGCGCTATATAAATCCTGTATAATAATAATAATATGCGTTCCCTTACAAACATGGTACAATAAATAATAAGCACAAAACATCAACATTTCTATAGGATAAACATCTAGCCTAACAACAGCAGCAATCAGCCGTTTCCTACAGTCATCATCCACCCATATGTGAGTTGCCCCTTGTCTTCGCTTTAATAAACTGGTATTTTTAATGCTGCACTTTGTCTGGCGCCCCTCTGTTCTTCTCTTCCATATAATGGAGTTGCCTGCTTCATTCTAAGGGAGCTGGTGCTGCTATTCATCACATAACTCTATGTACTCTAATAATGGACTTACCATTGTATTATGATGTTTTAATGACATCATCTTCTTCCTCTCTATCCATCTTTTTTTTCCACTCCCTCCCCTCTTTTCATTTACCCTCCAACTCTCTCCTCTTTTCATTCCTCTCTTTGCCTCTCTTCTTCTTGCTCTTCTCTTGCTCCCTCTGTTTTCCACCCTCTTTGCCTTCTCTCCACTTTTTCCTAGCCCTGCATCGGCTCCTCCTATTGATCTGACAGCTTCTTCTGAGAGTGCTAGTTGCCCCATTGTCGTGGAGATCCTCTCCTGTTTCAGTATTACCTATACTGATAAGTACTCTTAACTGATTTTCCTGATCTACTGGTTGTAGATCAGTAACTCAGAAAATATAGCTAGAAAATCAGTCTAACAGCCAGGCAATCAGAATTTTCAGGAACAGTACATGAATGGCAGCCTTTACATTTCTGTCATGACAGGTTCTCTTTTAATCTTCACAAGGTCGCTCTCTCATCTGGATGGCCCTCTTTTCAGTAGAGATATTTTATATCCTTGAAATATTTTAAAAGTAACAATATGAGGTGTTTGCTGTGGAAAACATGTTTTGGTCACAGTTATAAAAAAAAAAATCACAGCCAAAAAATGTGTTTTACTATCCATGATATGTATTTAACCTTAAACCCCCCCATCTCCCCCTAGATGAAACAGTTGGAGACGGAGAACCAGAAGGTGGTGGAAGCTCTGAGTAGTTTTCAGACGATGATGTAGTATTTATTTATTTTCCATTTGCTCAGGATTGCGACAACAACCCATATGCTGCTCCCAAACTTCGCTTTTTTTTAACAAAAACAAGAAAAAAAGTCTAGAAAAACATCATGTATGTGAATGCTGTATCATACAAAAAACATAGGATGTAATAAAATCTCTAGAATCCTCGAAAAAGCAATTGTGGTGTTTTGTAAGGGCATGAAAAATATTGTGTGTGTCCGTATACAGTACTGTGCAAAAGTCTTAGGCAGTTGATAAATATGATGTAAATTAGAAATTCATTCAGAAACAGAAGAGTTAATAGTTTATTTTTTTTAAATAAGAAAATAGAAAGTAAATGAACAGAAGAGAAATCCAAATCAATATTTGGTGTGACCACCCTGTGCCTTCCAAGCAGCATCAATTATTCTAGGTACACTTGCACACAGTTTTTGAAGGAACTCAGCAGGTAGGTTGTTCCAAACATCTTGGAGAACTAACCACAGATCTGTGCCTCAAATCCTTCTGTCTCTTCATGGAATCCCTCAATGTTGAGATCAGGGCTCTGTGGGGGCCAAGCCATCAATGCCAGGACTTGTTCTTTATGCTGAAGATAGTTCTTAATAACATTGGCTGTATGTTTGGGGTCATTGTCCTGCTGCAGAATAAATTTGGGGCCATTTACACGCCTCCCTGATAGTATGGCATGATGGATAATTATCTGCCTGTATTTCTCAGCATTGAAGACACCATTGATCCCGACCAAATCTCCAACTCCATTTACAGAAATGCAGCCCCAAACTTGCAAGGAACCTCCACCATGCTTCACTGTTACCTACAGACACATTATTGTACCGCTCTCCTGCCCTTTGACAAACAAACTGCCTCCTGATACAGCCAGATTTTTCTCATTTTGACTCATCGGTCCAAAGCACCTGCTGCCATTTTTCTGCACCCCAGTTCCTATGCTTTCGTCCATAGTTGATTCGCTTACCCTTGTTACCACATCGGAGGTATGGCTTTTTGGCCGAAATTCTTCTATGAAGATTACTTCTGGCCAGAATGGACAGTAGATGGATGTACCTGGGTCCCACTGGTTTCCACCAGTTCTGTGCTGACGGCACTGCTGGACATCTTCTGATGCCAAAGGGAAGTAAGCATGGTGTGTCTTTCATCTGCTGCATTGTTTCCTTGGCTGACCAGTGCGTCTACGGTCCTCAACGTTGCCCCTTTCTTTGTGCTTCTTCAAAAGAGTATGAACAGCACAGCTTGAAATTCCAGTCTGCTTTGAAATCTTTGCCTGGGAGAGACCTTGATGATGCAGTATAATTACCTTGTGTCTTTTTGTTGTGCTCAGTCTTGACATAGTGTATGACCTGTGGCATGAAACTGTCTTCTACGACCTCACTTTAGCAGAGTTTGGCTGTTCTCACCCAGTTTTAAGCCTCCTACACAGATGTTTCTGTTTCAGTTAATGACTGTTTTAAACTACATATGACATTAATGATCATTAGCACTTGCTTGGTATAATTGGTTAATCATACACCTGACTAATCCTATAAAATCCCTGACTTTGTGCAAGTGTAAGAATTGATGCTGGGTAGTCACACCCGATATTGATTTGATTTTTCTTCTGTTTGCGCAGTAATAAATGCAGGTGTCATTAAGGTAGGATTAGAGAGTGCAAGAGTGTAATACATTCCTGGCAGATGTTTTATCCAGTTTCCACTCTACTAAATGATGTGCTTCTGTTCCTGTCTCTATCCCAATCAGAAAGATTTCCTGTCCCTGGTCACCTAACAAGGACACTAAAAGCAGTTAAAAAAAAATGGGTGACATTCTAACCCTTGCTGCACTGAAATCCAAAGCAGCGTTGTGAGCCCTTCCTGTGTTCTCCTCTGCTTGACTGCAGAGCACCCCACCCTATCCTCATCTCTATAACCTAAGGGAACGGTGCCCTGTAGCCCAAAAGACAGAGACCAAACAGATAAAAGTGCATGTAAAAATAACATATTTATTCTACAGTACAGCACACAAGAATCGATTCCTAGACCATGTGTTATATGCCAGTATCTTCAGGTGAATAGACACTGGCAAAAAGCTTTGATAGGGCCTCCCCCTGGTATCCCCACCTAGCCCCACCCACTCCCTAAGGCTACAGTTTTGTGCTAGTGTCCTTAGGTGAAGCACACCTTTTCTTCTGGAAGAAAAATTTCCTATGATTTTTGCCAGATTTATTTAGAATTTTTCCTTTTTGTTCCACTTGGGGACAGGGTAGACTGGAAGCTGGGTTCCTCCTTGCATCCAGCATGCTTGTTATTGTTATTTTAGTACTTCTATAATTTCCCCACCATGTCCTGCCAGGCGATATGATGTTTTGTTTTGTTTTGTATTTTTTCTCCCTTTCCGGAGTAAAGGAGTTGTAAAGGCAGAAGCTTTTTTATCCTAATGCATTTTATTCATTAAGATAAAAAGCCTTCTGTGTGCAGCAGCCTCCCCAGCACCCCCTAATACTTACCTGAACCCCATCCCTGTCCACGAGTCCCTGGGCCATCCGAGACTCTCCCTCCTGATTGGCTGAGACACAGCCGCAGCGCCATTGGCTCCCGCGGCTGTCAATCAAAATCAGCCAATCGGGAGAGAGAAGAGGCAGGGCCGAATGGTAGCTCCGTGTCTGAATGGACACACGGAGCAGCAGCTCGGCTCGGGTACCCCCCATAGCAAGCTGCTTGCTGTGGGGGGCACCCAACAGGAGGGAGGGGCCAAGAGCACAGAAGAGGGACCCGAGAAGAGGAGGATCTGGACTGCTCTGTGCAAATCTACTGCACAGAGCAGGTAAGTATAACATTTTTTTTTTTTAAATGAGACTTTACAATCACTTTAAGGGGTATGGCATGACTTCTATGGCTCCCTTAGGACCTGCACCTTCTCTCTTAAATTTCTCACTGGAAGGCCCCCTGGGTTTTCTTCCCTCCACTTCCACCCATCTGGGTGGTCATTTTGACCCCATTTTTTGATGGGGCTTCTACCCTTGGTTCCCTCCTTCCCTGCCTGAGCCCATTCTCCTGTTGAGGTCGGGTTCTTGGTCCTACACACCACCTAACATCTATATGTTGAGTGGAGCCACCACCTGAATTCTGTTTCAAGTTTCTCCCAAATTATTGGTTACAAGGCAACTGTTGAATCTCCACTGTCCCTTCTCCAGCAGCGAGGTGCTTCTATAGTTTGTTTGAATCTTTTTACCCTTGTGTTTTTTTTGGGGGGGTTTTTACTGTGGACCTGTTGCAGCTGTTTATCTGCTTTGTTACCCACCCCTTTATTATTATGCTTGAGGATGTCCCATTCTCTATGAATTGATTCCTCTGTACTGTACTCCAAGATATGGAATTTACAGGTACGTTGAAATTCCTCTTTAATGTAGGTATAGTCCCTTCTGCCAAAAGGAAAAACGGCTTTCCCTTCCTGCTAACAATTTGTTTTAAGTAGTACATAGTGCACAGGCCCGGATTTCCCACAAGGCCACCGAGGCCAGGCCTCGGGGTGGCAGCGGCATGGAGTCCCCCGACGGCCGGAACATACAGTTAAGGGCGGTAAGTTGCTTTTTAGCAGGACTAAAAGTAGTGTGGGGGAATCCGCTCCCTCGTTAACAAGTGATTGCGGCAATGTCGCCGAAATCACTTGTAAAATGTGTGCTGCCATCCGTCCTCCCCCCCCCCCCCCCCCACATACCTCTCGAACCTGTCACCTCCAATTGCTATCACACAGGGAATTGTTTTCTCCTGTGTGATAGCAATAAAGTTAAATGAAAAGAAAATTGATAAAAAAATTATAAGAAATAATAATTAAATTTATAAAATAAAAAAGTAAAGAATAAGAAAAATAATATTAAAAATAATAAAACTAAAAAAAAGTAAACGACAAGCTACAAATAAAAATAAATAAAAAAAAGTGATAAAAAAGTTAAAAAAAAAAAGAAACAAAAATATTTGAACTAACCGTGCTGCCCCTGCCATCCGGTTGCCATTCTCCGTTGATTTGGGGGTTGTTCGGTTGGCTGGGAGGGAGTGCATTGTGGAACATGGCCTTGGGGCGGCAGGGAGAGCAAATCCGGCCCTGATAGTGCACACAGTGAAGTGTACACACTTACGTATGTAAAAGCTGGGTGCTAGAAAATACAAGTGGGAGTTGTGTGACAGTGGCAGAAGAAAGGTCAGGGGAAGGTGGCAGTAAAGAGGGAGTGCAAAGCTCGCATTCCTAAAGGAGAACAGAAAGTTGTCCAAAATGTGCCTATATGCTGTGTATGTTTGCACAATATAGCAACTTCTCCGGGAGGACAATATGGATTCAGTTCAGCTTTAACTTTCCAACGTCTGCCAAAAAGAAATTTTTCATTGTTAACAGAATATGGTCTGACCCTTAAAAAACTGGTGCTCAAATTTTTTTTTAAAAATCCCTTGCATACTTGGCATTCCAATAGGTTTTTTTTTTTTCTTTCTATTGGTCTCTATTGATTCTTCCGAGGTTGTGACACTCTTTATACTAAGCAGTGAACCTAATGAGATGCCAATAGATGACCACTAACTGCAACAAAAGCCTTATTTCAGCTGACGTGATGATTCAGCAATGCAGAGGATGACCAAGAAGAACAAAAACTGTCTTTAGAAAATAAACCCATTTTTTCCCAAGCCATTTATAATCATGATCAGTTAACTAGAAAACAATGTACATCAAAAGGGCTACATATTAACACATGTGGTTTATGTAGAAGTTTTATATACTTTTTAAATTAAAGTGGACCTGCATTTAAAAAGTGAAGATCTGCAACCTTATAGAAAACAACTAGAAGTGTTAATCGTGCCTAAGCAGTTCCCTAAAGGATTTACTTTTTGTCTTGAATTCTTCCTCAAATATTGTGCACATCCCATGCCTTCAATCTTGTTGCTGTATATGTGCAGTGTGAGATTCTAATGCCTAGTACACACGACCGGTTTTTCCGATGGATAAAAAAACGACGGTTTTCCCGACAGAATTCCTCTCAGCCTGCCTTGGATACACACGCTCAGACAAAAGTCTGCCTGTCCAAAGCGCGGTGACGTACAACACGTACGACGGCACTATAAAGGGGAAGTTCCATTCCAACTGCGCCACCCTTTGGGCTGCTTTTGCTGATCCTTGTGTTAGTAAAAGTTTGGTGAGAGACGATTCGTGCTTTTCAGCCTCATGCTTTTCAGTCCGTTACAGCGCGACGAATGTGCTATCTCCATTACGAACGCTAGTTTTACCAGAAAGAGCGCTTCCGTCTCATACTTAATTCTGAGCATGCGCGGTTTTCTGTCCGTCGGAAAACCATACAGACGAACGGATTTCCCGCTCAGATTTTTGGCCTGACGGGGAAAAAAGAGATCCTGATCTCTTTTTTTTTTGTCCGGCAGTTTTCCCGTTGGAAAAACTGCGATGGAGCATACACACCTCCGGGATTCCCGATGAAAAGCTTTCATAGCAGTTTTCCCGTCGGAAAAAATGGTCGTGTGTACGAGGCATAAGACACCGCTGCCTATGATTACTAGATTCGCCAGATTTGGAGTGAAGCCAATTGGTGATGTCACAACTGTGCTGTTCACTGTTCTACTTGCTGAAGAGGTAGCTGTATCTGAGGCCCTGAAATGCAAGGATCTCTATACGTCTGTGCAGGGCCGTTTGAAGGAATTTGGGGGCCCCAAGCAAAATGGACATGGAGGCCCCCCCCCCCCTGCACTTCTGCAAAGCCTACAGGAACCACAGCATAGCGATACAGTTTATCCTGGCAGGAGAGGACACACAAACACATCCTAGCAGGGCAGGAAGGGTTCATGCTGGGACTTGAAATCATGTGACCCCCCCAAAAGTGGAGAACTACAGGTCCCAGCAAAAACCCCTCAGGACACACAAACACATCCTAGCAGGGCAGGGAGGGTTCATGCTGGGACTGGAAATCATGTGACACCCCCCCCAAAAGTGAAGAACTACAGGTCCCAGCATGAACCCCTCAGAGCTGACTACTGCTCCATTCCTGCCCAGTGCCCACATAAGTGTGGTCACTGGGCAGGACTGGAGCAGGAGTCAGCTCTGAGGGGTTCATGCTGGGACCTGTAGTTCTTCATTTTTGGGGGGGCCCGGGGGGGGGGGGTCACATGATTTTAAGTCCCAGCATGAACCCTCCCTGCCCTGCTAGGATGTGTTTGTGTGTCCTGAGGGGTTCAGCTGGGACCTGTAGTTCTTCACTTTTGGGGGGGTCACATGATTTCAAGTCCCACAATGAACCCTCCCTGCCCTGCTAGCATGTGTTTGTGTGTCCTATCCTGGCAGGGCAGGGAGGGTTCATTGTGGGACTGGAAATCATGTGACCCTCCCCAAAAGTGAAGAACTACAGGTCCCAGCATGAGCCCCTCAGAGCTGACTACTGCTCCAGTCCTGCCCAGTGCAGTGCCCACCCCTTATGATGTGTTGGTCAGTGCTGTGCTGACAATAGTGAGTGAGCAATGCTTACTTGCCTGCTTTCTACAGCTGGCTGAAATCTGTTTCACTCTGTCACGTCTTTCTGTGTTCTTCAGACTTCAGCACAGCAGCATGCCGCTGCCTGAGTGCCTGGACAGTGTGCCTCGAGGACAGAGGAGGAGGAGGAGGAGGAGGAGGAGGAGGGTGGACTCGGAGGCGGAGCTAGCTAGAAGATCTTTCCTCCGCTGCCTGTGATAGGCACAACTCTGCCTCTCTCCTGCTCTGCTAGTGACGTCACTGGTTGCTACAAGCCAAGCGGGCGTCACGTAGCAACCAGCAGAGACAGTGCCAGCTAGCTAGGCTAGGGGGGTCCACAGCCACTGTCAGATCGATCGTGCATTTGATTTAGATCGACCCAGGGTGGAATTTGGAAATCCAGGACAGTGACAGGCAGCAGGCAGGCATCCTAGGCTGGGGCCCCAGGCAATTGCTTGTTTTGCCTGTCCTGTTCCGACGGCCCTGCGTCTGTGCTTCTTGCACCTATCCTCCTACTTTTTGAATATTACCCCATGTCATCGGGTCGACAGCTCTGACATGAGGAAGCAAAACCCTGCCTCTACTAAGATGACCGCCTGCACATAAAAACAGCCTGGAAGAAGTTTTACTGTTAAGTATATCACTTCATGTGGGTAGACTTGGATAAGAGTTGTAGTGTAAAAAATTGCTTTTTTTTTTTTCTTTATCTGTTACAATTTTTATATGTCATATTTCGATCTATTGGTGAAAAATCTTTATATACTAAGAGAGAGTGATGGAGGTGAGAAATTAACAGTGAATGAAGTATATAGGAACTTAGTGGTCAGAGTTGGTCTGGTGATAGGTAACAGAGAAGGAATTAGGAAAAGATCTGAGTAATTGATATTATTAAATATTGGATTCCTTTTTTTTTTTTAATGTGTAAAATGATCTGAAAAATTAATAAAATGTTTTGGAAAAAATAAAAAACCGGTCTTCCAAACCTTGAAAGCAAATCTCGCCTGTCCGTAAAAGATAGGAAGACATCTAGAATAGGAAGAATGCAAGGAGATGGACGTAAAGATATGCTCACCTTTGGAGACCCTGTATCTCTTTGTGTATACTATGTGTAGTTCAGCTACAGTGCATGGTTGGTGGAGCTAGCTTCTTTCTGCTAACAGGTAGTTATACAGTGCTCCTGGACAATGGCATTTCGTATAGAAGTATATAGTGAAGATCTTTCAGCTAGACACGATTGATTCTGCTTTGTCTTATCAACAACATATGTTGTCAGTGTCTTGAAAAAGAATGAGTGCCACGTTGTGAAACACGTTAAGACAACTAAGAATTGATGAGAAGTTGTATCTGGAAACAGATTCACAGAGGCCACATGCCTGAAGAAGGGGTCCCCGAGACGTTGCTGTTTTCAGCAAACAGCTGGCTAAAGCCGCCTGTTGGCTGACGTCACAGAGCCGGTCCAGGCTTCAGGTAAGATCATGACTATATGGTCACGATCCACCCACATGCCCGGACCGGCATCCGGCTCAGACTCTCAGCGAGCTGCAGAGAGCCTGAGCCAGCTGCTCCAGAGGGAGGGGCAGAGCAGAGAGCCAGTGACTGACAATCACCAGCTCTCTCAGGGAACTGAGAACTAGTGGTGGTGTTTGATACCTCGGTTCTCAGTCTTAGAGCCACCAGGGAACCGATGCAGCATCCATCTAGTTAAGTATGATTCTGAAAAACACCCCAATTCCCATACTTCTCTTTCAATAAAACTTTTGGACACTTTTTTGGAAATCCCTGGAGTGTTGGCGACGTGTCACCTGCCCTGTGTGTTTCCCGGTTTCCAACTGGTGGTTGCTGCACCACCCACCTACTTTACAGCCATTTTTAGGAATGTGTATGTTTGGAAATCTCTTTGGAAACGCATTTGGGTCCTTCCCCCTAACAACACACACCATGCTATCAAGAATTATTGAAGCCACTGGATGAGTGTGACAGTCAGCCAACTAGCATTTACCGAATTAATCAGACCCATATTTTCCTCCATGGTTAGCTTCAGAAGTTGTCCTACAGTGTTTTGTAGAATAACTTCAATGTATACAGCTGACCAAAGCAAGTTTTTGGTTTCTTCAACAAAGCTGACGCTTTACTTTAAAAATAGCTACTTCCTCATAAGCATATGTATAAACTATGGTGTGGGTGTGGAGGCAGTCTGGGGGGCAGAGGAAGTGAAAATCTTACACTGCAACGTTGTAGGAGCTGAGTAAGGAGGGAGGAACTAATAGCAGGACAGTAAATAACGGGCCAACACCAAGGTAATATAATCGAGGGATATCCCAAGATGAAAACTTCTATTTAGGCTCTATTTACATCTGTGCACACTACAGCAATACACGGTGCATTCCGCCACCATTTTTGATCTGGCCAGCAATGCATGGTAATGCATGTTAGTGTATTTGCATTCATTGCCTTACCAAAAAAATAGGGTCATGTGATTTTAGGCATGCTAAGGTGTGTTGTCATTTTGGGCTGTCTTAATAAATAATGAGCAACATAATGGGGTTGATTTACTGAAACTGGAGAGTGTAAAATCGGGTACAGTTCTGCATAGAAACCAATCGGCTTCCAGTTTTTTTTTTTGTCAACGCTTATTTGAACAAGCAGGAGTTAGAATCCAAATGTGTCTCTATTGTCCCTAAAGCTGCTGCATTTGTTCAGTTGATAAGACATTGCACCCGACTGAAAAACTATCCAACAATAACAGAAAAAAAGTTCAGATAAAAACTAAAAAATCTAATTGTATCATCCTGAAAGTGGTTATAAACCCAAAAGTTTTTGTTTTTTTTACCCTAATGGAATCCCTGCATTAAGGTAAAAAACAAAACATATCTCTCCTGGCCCCCAAAGCATCTGATCCAACTGAGAATGGTTTGATTAGATGCTTTCACAAACCAGTAACGCCTTTACAGGAGACCGGAACCGGACGTGCCAAAATCCTAATCGCTTTTCTGACATCACACAGTAGGAGGAACAACATCAGCTCCTCTCGCTGTGTCCCAGGAATCAGATGCCGTTGGTCACATCCTTACTAGGCTCCCCGATCAGACAGGAGAGCCTGCTAAAGGCGAGGGGAGGGGGGGGGAATCCCTTTCTGCTGCCTGTAAAAAAAAGGAATCCAGCGGCTCTATAGCAATTGGGATTACGTTTACATTGTAAGGAATCGTCCACTGAAAAAAAGATAACGGTACCGGAATCGTGGTCGTAGCCTCAGCCATGATCCTGGTATAACCACTACAAATTTAGACTGTTTATAAACAGCCTAAGGACGTAGAGTGGTTAAAATCCCAGCACTCCTTTAATACACACTATATTAACAAAAGTATTGAGACGCCTGCCTTTACACGCACATGAAGTTTAATGGCGTCTTAGTCCATAAGGTTCAATATTGAGTTGGCCCACCCTTTGCAGCTCTAACAGCTTCAACTCTTCTGAAAAGGCTGTCCACAAGGATTAGGAGTGTGTCTATGGGAACGTTTGACCATTCTTCCAGAAGCGCATTTGTGAGGTCAGACACTGATGTGGACGAGAAGGCCTGGCTTGCAGTCTCTGCTCTAATTCATCTCAAAGGTGTTCTAGCGGGTTGAGGTCAGGACTCTGTGCAGGCCAGTCAAGTTCCTCCACCCCAAACTCGCTTATCCATATCTTTATGGACCTTGCATTTATTAAATTCCCCCATCCACACGTTCCCCCATCCATCACCCTCCTCTCAGGTCCTGTTCTGAGCCGTATTCCTGTCTGAATAATGTGTCCGGGTTTCAGGCAGACTGAAACCTGGACACATTGGGGGTTATTTACGAAAGGCAAATCCACTTTGCACTACAAGTGAAAAGTGCACTTGGAATTGCACTGAAAGTGCACTTGGAAGTGTAGTCGCTGTAAATCGGAGGGGTAGATCTGAAATGAGGGGAAGCTCTGCTGATTTTATTATCCAATCATGTGCAAGTTAAAATGCTGTTGTGACAGGGGTCACTTTGGGCACAGGGTGAGCCAGGAAATAATGGACATTAAGAATGTCTTGGATTGCTTTAAATTGGGATAGTAATATTAATCCACAAAATGTACTGGTTGTTTGATTCTGAACTCAACAAGTTAATTAAGAGATGCTGATGTGTCACCTGTCTGCTTGTGTAATGTTAATGAATCTCAACTATGCTACAGATCCTTTCATTGTGAATAGTGATAATTAACTCTGTACTTGTGTGTATTGTAAAGCAGACAGACAGTCTGGTTAATATAAAGGTCATGCATAGTCATTTAAGATAAAAAGGGATTAGCTAAGAGATGTCAGAATATGTGTATTGGGAGCTCGTTATGTAACCATTGTGTGATGTTGTGGGTGGAGTTGGACCATCGTTCATTTAGATTAATGCAGTATTATTTTGGTGTATAAAAAGAGCCTGCTCTCATTAAAGATTGTCAGTCCAGTTGGAAACTTCATACAGAGTGTTTGTCTCGTATGTTTGGAAGGATTAATCCTATGGGAAGCGGTCGCCTGACTGTGGAGGATCGGTAGCGGATGTGTGTTCAGAGAGGGAATATCCTAAATGGCGTTAACCCCTTTCATACTTGGGCAGCCGTTGCAGCTGTTTTTTATTTTCCTTGCATGTCCCCCTCGGATCTACAGTGACTGCACTTTAGTAAATAACCCCCATTATTCAGACAGGAATGTGGCTCAGAACAGGACCTGACAGGAGGATGGGGGGGGCACTATGTATGCCGCATTACTATTTTCTTTGGAGCACCCAAAGGTCTCCCAGGTCTGTTACAATCCTATAGTGTATACTAAAAAATGTTTTTTGCTATGCACGGCAAAAGTGTTCGGGTTTGGCTTGAAGAAAAAGTGGCAACCCTAACAAACACCCATGTAATAGCTTTGGGCTGGTGACAGGTACTCTTTTTGGAGACATCAGGGGGCCCTCCAAAGCAGCTAAACAAGCAAAGATCCTTTTTGATTAGCTGCTTCCCTGACTGGAACAGAAATTACAGTTCTGAAACCGTAAGTGACAAAATCATCCTCGCGCTAGGCTTCATTAGTCACAGAGGAGATCGAGGAATGCATGTACAGCCTCATACAATTCTGTAGGTCCACCTCTCGGAAGTCTATGGAGCTGTACTGCACAGGCGTGGTCACCAAGATGTAAGTTAACTTGGCCAGCAACCATTTTAGTATGCATGAGTCTGTGGCAGGCTGTCAGTGGTTTAAACCGGTGTTCAGGAGGTGAAATACTGCCTCAAAATCACCTATTCACTGCCTCGAAAAGTGATTACCTGCAGATCACTTATCAGAGGGGTGTTTAACTCTACCACAAATGTACAGAAGGCGTAGGTGTGTTGCGGTGTCATTCACTGTATATGCCCAATGCATTGTAAAATAGGCCCAACACACTGCAGTGTACCACAACAGATATATCATGCCTTGTTCAAAAAGCACCTTAACGCGTCATAAGGACAGGACTACCCTAACACAATGCACAGTAACACATGCTGTAACGCACATGGGCTTGAAAGCACCGCAACAAAAAGCTTTAAGTGTGCATGACCCGACAAGAAATGGTAGTCATCCATTGGCCGTGGTGCCTAATTTTCTATATAGATGGCCTATAGCAGTGATGGCGAACCTTTTTGAGCCCGAGTGCCCAAACCGCGACACAAAATCAACTTATTTCTTTCAAAGTCCCAACACAGAATTAAACCTGCCAGCGTCTCTGTACAGAGGATGGGACTGATCATCGCTCTGAATGAGACCTAAGGGACCAAAAAGAATGGAGAATGCACTGTGCAACATACACTGACCTATCTGACCATTACACTGACCTACCTAACACATGCACTCACCTACCTGACCATTACACTCACCTACCTAACACATGCACTCACCTACCTAACACATGCACTCACCTACCTGAGCATTGCACTCACCTACCTGACCATTACACTCAAGTACCTGACACATGCACTCACCTACCTGACCATTGCACTCACCTACCTGACCCATGACACATGCACTCACCTACTTGACCCATGACACATGCACTCACCTACCTGACACATGCACTCACCTACATGACACATGCACTGACCTACCTGACCATTGCACTCACCTACCTGACCCATGACACATGCACTCACCTACATGACACATGCACTCACCTACATGACACATGCACTCACCTACATGACACATGCACTCACCTACATCACTTGCCTATAGCAATATTTATCTTCTCTATTAACCTAGAACTTATGGTACTCAATGCCTCATGGATTTGGTTTGGAGAAAGGTGATTGGCTGCCTTTCCTTGCTCACACTCTGGATGTCTGGTGACAGCTGTGTGTTAATGATATTCCTCACGTCCCTGTAAAATAAGCACATAGGAGTTAATTAGCGAGAAGAATTCTCAACGGGAAAAATAGTTTTCAAACAGGCTGGAAGCCTAATCCTATTCACAGCACTGCAATATCTGCAAATAACACGTTACACTGAGAATGGGTAGAGGGAGGAGAGAGCAATCAAGGGACAAAGGCAGATTGTTGGTGGTGTGCAGGGTAAAGGTAACCACACACAAGCCGGCTTATCCTACAACACAGCAAGAAATGGCAATGGCAACCTTTTCCTTAAAGTGGATCTATCAATAAAAATCAACAAGGCCAATGTCACTGTTACCAAAAATAAAAAATAAACTATGCCATGCCATGGATAAAAATCTTGATCCTAAAGAAGTCAGGAGAGCTAATTTACTAAACTCTGGAGCGATTGCACTTGAAGAGTGCAACTGCACTGTGGAAAAGTGCACAGTCTATTTGCCATTGTATTTTTTTTCGATGAATACAAGGTGTTCTCTGATTGGAGGAGGTGAAGATCATTACTTTATCAGCTCCTCCTCTCCACATTGTGCAATCAGACGGCACCTTGTATTTATTGAAGAAAATACAAGGTGTGCTCTAAATGGTGTCTGTGTGTAGAGGAGAAACCTCTGGAGCAGCCCCCATAATGCCCAATGCATTTTAAAATAGACCCAACACACCGCCATTCTCGCTGAGGGAACCAGGAAGTGAGTGAGTGAGTGAGTGAGTGAGTGAATAACTTGTATAGCGCTACAAATGCGAACTAAATCGCCTCAAGGCGCTTTGCATCCAGTGACATCCTGACCCTTCAGAATAGGTGGGTCTTAAGTTTTTTCCTGAAGGCCCGGTGGTTTTCTTCCATGCGGATGTTGGTGGGTAGAGCGTTCCATAGCCGTGGTCCTTGGACTGCAAATCTTCGTTCTCCCTTTGATTTGTAGCGGGACTTGGGGATGTGGAGGAGGTTTTGGTTGGTTGATCGGAGATTGCGATTGGGGGTGTAGTGTTTTATCTTCTCGCATAGATATTGTGGAGCGTTTCCCTGTGTGCACTTGTGGGTGAGACAGAGGGTCTTGAATGTGATCCGATCCTTTACGGTTAGCCAATGAAGGGTCCTTAGTGATGGGGTGATGGATTCCCAAGGTATCGGCATAGATCCACTGCGGCTTCATGCCCGGTTCCCTACGGCGCATGCGCGAGTCGCGCTGCGCCGTTCTGATTCGTCCTCCTGTGTTCTGGGAGCCGAGTGTCTCCCAGAACACTACGGGAAGTCTGGGGGAAGTGACGTCACTCCCGCAGATTTCCGGAGAGAGGACTCCCGGATGTGGGTGAAAATACCTGTCTTAGACAGGTATCTTCACCCCCCTCCCCCCTGAAAGGTGTCAATTGTGACACCGGAGGGGGGGAGGAATCCGATTAGCAAAAGTGAAAATTTAGGGTGGAGCTCCACTTTAAGTTTGCCTACCCAAAAACTACCCAATCAAGTGCAAGCAAAATAAAATAAAGAAACTGCATTTTTGCTTGCACATGATTGGTTGATGGGAGTCAGCAGAGCTTTTGCTCATTTACTAAGCTTTGGAGCAACTGCTTTTGCAAAGTGCACAGTGTATTTACCTTTAGTAAATCAACCCCATTGGAATATATTTCTGAGCAGGTTGGAAATTGGTTGCACTGCTATATACAAAGCTTTAGTGTATCACCACCTTCCGCTTAAGTTCAAGATGTGTATTCAGCAAAGATAGTGCAAGTTTTTAAAGCTGATCTCTGGGAAATGATAGCCGCGATCTTATGGGGGTTGCTCCAGAGGTTTCTCCTCTGCACACAGACACCATTTAGAGCACACCTTGTATTTTCTTCAATAAATACAAGGTGCCGTCTGATTGCACAATGTGGAGAGGAGGAGCTGATAAAGTAATGATCTTCACCTCCTCCAATCAGAGAACACCTTGTATTCATCGAAAAAAAATACAATGGCAAATAGACTGTGCACTTTTCCACAGTGCAGTTGCACTCTTCAAGTGCAATCGCTCCAGAGTTTAGTAAATTAGCTCTCCTGACTTCCATCATCTAATCATGTGCAAGGAAAAATGCAGTTTTTTTATTTACCTTGCACTTGATTGGGTATATTTGTATACTTAACTTCAAGTTAAGTTTGAACTAATTTACTAAGCTCTGGAGCAACTGCACTTTGCAAAATGCACAGTCTATTTGCCTTTAGTAAATCAACCCCAATGTGTTTTCTGAATAGCGGAGTTAGGGGAGCAAGCAACCCCCTGTGTTCAGTGTGCAGAGTGGAAGCTGCTCGAGCAGCACCCAGAAGTTCATGGCTCCCATTATACTGTATGTAGCGTGGACTACTGGATATCAGATATGAATACTTATTGTACATTGAGCCAAGTTAAAGCAGAACTTCAGTATTTTTTTCATTTTTCCATCTATTAAATCTTCTGTCCTTGTTGTTTTAACTTTGAATAGTAAAACATTATTTTTCTGCCAGTAAATACCTTATACAGCCCACTTCCTGTTTCCTGTCTGGTCATTGGCCTAGGCTTATGACATCATGCACAGCTCTCTCTCTCTCACTCTCCTGAGAGTTTGCCAGGAAAGGAGGGGGGATGAGTCATATGAAAGCCAATGAGAGCTGCAGAGCTGGAGGTGTTCCTCTGTGTTTCTGTGTAAATCCAGGAAGTGAACAGGCAGCAGCTTCAGCTGCCCACAGTTAAAATGGCTGCAGCCAGACTCAGTGGAAGGAGATTTCTGCAGCATATTTGGCAAGTACAGAATCACAATATATATATAAAATAATTTGCAAAATGGTTGGAGGGAAGCTTCAGAATAGCAAAGACGTTTTTATTACAAATTATGTGAGCAGACTGCAGTTCCTCTTTAAGGTTGCAGAAAAAGAAAAGTTCAGCATTAGGTGTAACCAATCAGAATTGCTGCTAAAGCCATGATAGATGCTGAATGGCTGTTCTGGATTACTGCACTTTAGAATATATTTTTTCAGACATACAGTATGCTCATCATTTATAGTTCTTTGGTAGTCCTTACATTTTGGGAGATTAGAGTGGATTTTTTTGAGAATAATGTATAGTTTAAATAACACTGAATAATAATAATAATAATAATAAATAAAACTGAATATTATTATTAATAATAATTAAAAATAATAATAAAAATAAAGAAAACAAAAATATAATAATATGGATAAAAACAATAAAACCGAATAACGCTGAATATTAATAATAATAAATAAAACTGAATATTATTATTAATAATAATAAAATAAATAAATAAAGAAAACAAAAATATAATAATAATAATACTGATAAAAAATAAATAAAACCGAATAACACAGAATAATAATAATAATAATCATCATAATATATAATCATAAATAACACTGAATAACACTATCATTGTATCGTTCTGATCTCCTGGCGTGGTAGCTAAGCGTGCAGCTCTGTATGGAAAGCTGAACACATGGGGGGGGGGGGGTGAGCCGCTAAGCTTTTGCTTTCTCACGCTCGCCCCCACCATGGTTTTTGTGGGAGCACAAAGGACTGGTGAACTGTGTCTTACACACACAAAAGACCGGCGTATACAAAGCCATGGATTAAAGGGGACACAAACTGCATTTACACTCTGCATTCCCTTTATTCCCAATTAGTTGACTGTTTCTACTAATTTTCCTATCCTCAAATCATATCTGCAGAAGCGCAGTCTACAAATATGGTCACAATTTTCCCCTTGGCGGACTGACTCAACGTTTGAGATCTGTTCATAGTCTTTTTGTGGTTGCATTTTTTTCGACTGATTGCTTCCTTTTTTCCCCTCAGGTCTATTGACGATGTGTCATTGTTACTTAGAAAACATGCAAAAGAAAAAAATACATTCAGCCAATGCCTCTGCACATGCACCCTTTTGTGGCAGGTTGACATTCGTCTCCTTTAAGGAGAGGGCGGGGACCTGTCATTGAACTGGGCTGATAAACAGTAGAAGTGGCAAGTGTAAACTGAGAGATTAGAGTAAGAAGTGAGGACGCTGGAAAGAGGGAGAGACAGAGAAGTGCAGGTGCGAAGGGCATGTGAGTCTACTCAGCTTACAGTGCTATAATAATTTTTTATTTATTATCAATATGCATTTTAGGGTTGCTAGGGATATCTGCTTAGAGGGCTCTGGCAGACCTGCTATTAACATAGATTTGTAATACCATCATAGTGTGACTTTAAATGATCAGTCTGATAATTGCATGCCATAAATGTGTGACTTCAGTGAGTCAGGGGTGGGCAATTCCATGCAGAATGCAGGAGCCAGTCAGTATAGTTCAAAGACAAAGCAAAACTAGCTGTTAAACAATTGATGGGTTAAATACCCTCGGCAGGTACCTATCAATCAGCAAATGTCGATTTAGTCAAAGAAGCTAGGAACACAACCTGGAGCTATACCTGTGATATAAGGGCTGATAACAAAGGAATTTTTCTAAGAATATCGTTATAACATATAGGTTAAAGTCACATGGGCAGTATTCTGTTTTATAGGTGCTATTTGCAGCCTTGCAAGAAACAGCTATATATATGTTCTTGGACACCATCACTATCTCTTCAGAATCTACCACCTTCATTCTACCCCAAGGGGCAATATTCTTTGTTGTAATTTGCAGTTTTGCAAGAAACAGCTATACATATGTTCTTGGACACCATCACTATTTCTTTTGCATCTACCCCCTTCATTCTACCCCAAGGGGCAGTATTCTTTGTAGCCATTTGCAACTTTGCAAGAAACAACTATACATATGTTCCTGGGCATCATCGCTATTTCTTCAGAATGTACCCCCTTCATTCTACCCCAAGGGGCAATATTCTTTGTTGCCATTTGCAGCTTTGCAAAAAACAACTATACATATGTTCTTGGACACCATCACTATTTCTTCAGCATCTACCCCCTTCATTTTACCCCAAAGGGCAGTATTCTTTGTTGCCATTTGCAACTTTGCAAGAAACAGCTATACATATGTTCCTGGGCATCATCGCTATTCCTCCAGCATCTACCCCCTAATTCTACCCCAACACTTTTAACTTTCTGAAGGTTTTGCTTTTATCTCTCTGTGCATACACCATTTCCAGGAAGATCATTCCCTAATCAGGTGACACATGTCACGCTTCAAAATAAAAATATGAAACCTCTACAAATATTAACTTTCCTGTTTGCAGCAATTGGTTGCCAAGATCTGTTAAAGTCGCTTGCACGTCATAAGCATTCCACAAGATGATTGATTGTTATAGAATCTAACCTTTCTTAAATATCTTTAGATATCTTAGTATGGACCTATATTAAAATAACATATTTTCAGCCCACCATACTTCCTAATTTCGTAGATGCTAAAAGAAGCCCCAAAACACTTGTCTTCCAAAAAGAAAAAGTTGTACTGGGCTCCTTAAACATCCAGCCAGGTAACCGGATGCCTAGGCATTGGCCAGGTGGTCTACACTGCAGGGGGTGGTCAACATTTAGGCTGAGCTACTGATTACATCAGATGATCCAGAGAAGAGAGCTGAGACCATCAGATGATCTGGCCAGGAGAGCGGAACCCATCAGATGATCTGGCCAGGAAAGCAGAACCCATCAGATGATCTGGCCAGGAGAGCGGAACCCATCAGATGATCTGGCCAGGAGAGCGGAACCCATCAGATGATCTGGCCAGGAGAGCGGAACCCATCAGATGATCTGGCCAGGAAAGCGGAACCCATCAGATGATCTGGCCAGGAGAGCGGAACCCATCAGATGATCTGGGCAGGAGAGCGGAACCCATCAGATGATCTGGCCAGGAAAGCAGAACCCATCAGATGATCTGGCCAGGAAAGCAGAACCCATCAGATGATCTGGCAAAGAGAGCTGAGAACATTGGATGATCTGACCAGGAGATCTAAGAGCGTTGGATGAACCAGCCAGCAGAGATGAGACTGTTGGTTTATCCAGCCAGGAGATCTGTTGAACGATCCAACCAGGAGGATGTGCCCAGGTGCTCTGTAATTGGGTCATGTGGGACCTAAGACCATCAAATAATCCATCCAGGAGAGCTGAGACCACTGCATGATACAGGAGAAGAACTGAGACTGTCCGATGATCTGGAAGAGCTGAGACCGTCAGATGATCCAGGAGGACAGCTGAGACTATTGGATGATACAGGAGGAGAGCTCAGACCATCGGGTGATCCCACCAGGAAAGCTGAGGCTATCCAATGATCCAGCCAGGAGAGCTGTGACTGTTTGATGATTGAGCTAGGAGGATGTTTACAGGTACTCAGGAGTGGGTCATATAAGACAATTGGATAATGCATCCAGAAAAACTGAGACCGTTAGATAATCCCTCCATATGAACAGGCATCATTCAAGGATAGTGGATTTCCCTTTCACATTAGAACTGAGTAGAATTATAACATCTTACTCTTTCATACATCATGTGCAGTGGAGGGACTAAAGTCAGAAGTATATTGTATATGCAGAAACTTATTTGGACTTAGAATCCCGTATGAACCAATTTTTCATTTGAGTAAAACTGGACTTTCAGAGTGTGTTAAGGCCTCGTACACACGGTCTGACTTTTTGCCAACAAACTTCAAAATGAGCAAGTTTGACAAAAAATCTGACCGTGTGTACGCTCCATCGGACACACTTTTTTGGTTTTGATCGGACAAATGTTCGGTCTGCAAATGGACAAACTTTTCGCCAACAAAAGTCCGATGGAGCAAAGTCCGACCGTGTGTACAGAAATCCATCGGATCTTGTCCGATGGACAAATAAGCATGCCCAGAACCAATGTTAAAATCAACCAACAATAGCAGAAGTTGACCAAAGGGTGGCGGTAAAGAGCAGAAAAGAGCAGAAAAAACACGTGATGTTGGAAAAGTTTTGGGAAAGTTTGCAGAAAAGTCCGAGCGTGTGTATGCTATGGGTGTTCCCGGCCAACTCCCTTCGGACAAAAATCCACAGAAAAGTTTGTTTGAAGTCCGACCGTGTGTACGAGGCTTTATACATAGAAAATGTGGTTGCTTATAGCAATGTAGCGGCCTCACCCTCTCTCCTTCTTTCCTCGGTTTTGCACACCAACTCATGTCTAGGGGTTCCTGGGTTGTGAGAGTGAGATGCGCCACGGCCCATGTCCTCCCCATTGTAGTAGGGAGGTGAAGGCCACTTCCTGATGTTTCCTCGGGCCGGTGTGTTCTGTGAATGCACTGAGTCTGTAATTGCAAGCTCACCAGCCTCCCCTCTGCTTCCAGTAACTGGAGTTCACACACCGGAGAAAGGTCCAACACTTGTTTATTTGGCACTCCAATAGCAAAGCACGATAAACAGTTCTTTTAACAGCAGACTGGTTGGGACCTATAACCTTGCCAACGGTGGGATGAGCAGATCAAGGCACTTCCTAACGTTTCAGTTCTATGCCACTATACTATGACCAGCGGCGCCTAAGCCAATCCGGCTGTTACAGAACAGGAAGGATGGGGTCTCTTCCAGCAACCCCTATGAACATCAATGGAGCCCTCTTCGATACGCTGTGGCCCCTATCAGGGGGATGTGTCCTCCCAAGAGAGTTCCCAGAGGCCCACTGTCACCGGGTTGGTGCTGCTCCGGGTCTCCAGTGGGTAACCTCCCCGGCCTCCTCACCTCAGGTACGAGTCCCTCCGCTCAGGGACCCTCGGACAGTCCACCCTAGCGGGACCCAGTCGAAGGTACTGGGCCCCAGGCCTCCTAGATAGTACCTCACCCCAGGCTAAAGGTGCCTGGGATGGACGCCAACATGACTCCGGACCAGGCCATGGGCACCTGGACCAGACTCCTGGATCTCCCGCACCCAGGCCTAAGGGCCCTGGGTGCGGACCGCAACCCTCCTCCTCCGAGGACCTCCTTCTCCGCAAGACCTCGTGGTAAGGGCGTCTCCCCCTTTTATCTCCTCCCATCAACGGCCCGGCGGGTTCCCCGCCCCAGCCATACCATCTCCGGGAAGGGACAAAACAGGGAGCACTGCAGGAGATGATTCTACCTGAAGCCTGTGGGTACCCCGCCACCCACAGGCAAAGGAGAATATTACATCCTCCAATCCTCCACGAAACAAAAAGGGGTCTGAATCCTAACACAATTATACACCTGGGTTACACTATTGCCCAGGTGTATCCCATCAATTTGAGGACCCCGCTACACACTCCCCCCTGTAATTTGACGCTGGTCCCCAGCGTCAGGTGCACACCCATGCCTCCCATAAAGTGGTGACATGGAGTGAAACCCCTGAGGCAGTTCCTCTAAATTTCCCAAGTGCCAAGACCTGCTCAGGGAATGGGGAACATATAAAACAACTTATGTCATAAAACACTTTAAACATCTGCCTAGTCACAGCCCCTCTCCCACACTGTCTAAGAGCCACCCACTCTCAATGGTCTTGATTGACGATTCTCCTGCAGGGGAAAGAAAAAAACAACATCCTACCATAATTTCGTGTCATTTGGGATGAGTGGGCCCGTCAGCCGAGAGACCCACTCACTCCAACAAGCAAGGTGATGTGTGGGTGAAATATTTTCAAACATTTGTTGCGCAACACTGCCACCTGGTGACAACGCCGCGGTCATGACACTCAACGAGTCTTCGTTCTTCCAGCTTTTCCCTACTCTGCCACTATTCCCAAATGTCCTTGCCTTTGGCACATGAAGAAAAGGGGAAACACGAAAACACAACAGTCCCCAAGTCTCCAACGAGAAAAAGAAAAGCCCAAACAAAAACAAAAGCAGGGCACAGTCCTGCGTGTCTGGGAATGGCTCTTCCAGAAAGTTCAAGTGCACAAAAGAAATAAACAGGAGTTCTTTTCTCCTATAAGTAAAACTTTGGATCCGGCAGGTACAGGGGTTTCAGGTGTTTGTCAAATGCCTCTATCGAATACTCGACATCTTCTCCTTCTCTTCTGCAAATGACTATCTTGTCAGCATGGATATGGCGCCCCAATTTCCATTCAGCTTTGCAGTCCTCAAACCTCTTAGACACTGCCGGCACACATTCCAGGTACCTGCGGGCATGGGGCACCTTCAACTTGTCCCACACAAACTCGTCATACCATCTTGTTCTCCAGACTTCCACCTCATACAGCAAGTCCCGGGGTAGATACGGGTACTCCCACCCATATTCCCGAGCTACTTTATGGCAAAACAGTCTCTGCAAGCGGGCCAAAGGAGGCATAGTGGCTTTCT
Source organism: Rana muscosa (assembly GCA_029206835.1). Lineage (NCBI taxonomy): Eukaryota > Metazoa > Chordata > Amphibia > Anura > Ranidae > Rana > Rana muscosa. The sequence continues at coordinate 70,474,944 of CM055125.1, forward strand.
CTCCAGTTCCAGGCAGCACAATAGCTTCCGGATCCCGAGGTACCTTTACCAGCTCCCTGGAAATGACTTTCGGCGCTCTCAGAGAAGCGCGGGGTGTCCCCACAACCAAAGTAGGTGAGGTAACAGTAGATGAGGACACAGGTGGAGGGGTAGGTTCCCTCGTAAGCTGCGGGTCTTCCACCCGAGGCGTGCTATCTCCTGTGTACATAGGCGAGTCCCGTACCGCACGGGAAGCAAGAAGTGGCACTCTATCCCAGCCCTTGCGGCTGAACAGTTCGTCTATCTCGCCATCATCTCCGCAATCAGACAGCGACTCTAGGTCGGAGGTGTCATACATCTCCGCAGGCAGATATCTTCCGGTGGACACAGAATCAACCTCCCTGGGGGGCTCCACCTCCAATGGGCCCCCGACACCTCCAACCACCACCACAGTCCCAGCCCCTGGCTCACCTGACCCTTGTAGAGGACTGGGAAGTCCGGGACTTCCTTCTCGACCGGCGCCATCCAGGCCAGGCAAGCAGCGGGGTGAAGCTCGACCACGTCCATAGGATGCCTGTACTAGGCCAACTTTCCTCTTCGGTGGTGGGAGCAGAGAACTTGTGGCGACCGAGGCAGCATCCTCGGATTTTTCTCTGTTGGGCAGTCCATCGCCCTGGTCAGCGCGCACGGGAACCTCGACAGAGGCCTTGACCTCCCCTTCCGGAGTAGCAGTACCCGTGAGGTGGTTGAGGCGAAGGGCCCGGGGCCTTGCTGTGGACGACTCGACCTCAAAAAGGAATTCTCTGTACTCCTCACATCGCCCGAATGGCTTCAGGGTGACCACCAGTCCCGAGCAGCCGGGACAGATCACACCGAGGGCCTCCGTGTCTCTGCAGGTGTACAGAGCCAACCGCCCTCGGGGCCTAAGTCTTATCCCCGTGTCTGTGATGGGGGCAGCAAAGGAAGTCATTCTCGTGGGGTGAGGAACCATAATCCACGGGGCACTTGAGGTCATCCCGACTGTTTGCTGCTCCATCATGCACTGACCCCGCGCCGGAGTCTCCACGTGTATCCCCACACTTGGCCAGACTCCTCCCATGAGCTGTACATTTTCGCGGGCTTCCTCTTGACTCCGCCCACGAACGATGTCGCCATGGGGTGCCTCGTGGCGCAGTGCGTTAACAGTCCCCACGTGCAGTACGTCACACGGCTGGACCTCTCCCTTTTTCCGCTCCTCCGCATGGGCCTTTCCCGTGTTAGGGTCATTTCCACAACTCCGAGCAGGGACGCACTTTGGCCAGTAATTTGGCCGATCTGCTCGGAGCTCCTCTGGGCAGCAAAGTTCAAATGTAGACATTCTCAAGTCCATCTTTAGAACACACTGTATCCCGGACGAGCCCCCACGTGTAGCGGCCTCACCCTCTCTCCTTCTTTCCTCGGTTTTGCACACCAACTCATGTCTAGGGGTTCCTGGGTTGTGAGAGTGAGATGCGCCACGGCCCATGTCCTCCCCATTGTAGTAGGGAGGTGAAGGCCACTTCCTGATGTTTCCTCGGGCCGGTGTGTTCTGTGAATGCACTGAGTCTGTAATTGCAAGCTCACCAGCCTCCCCTCTGCTTCCAGTAACTGGAGTTCACACACCGGAGAAAGGTCCAACACTTGTTTATTTGGCACTCCAATAGCAAAGCACGATAAACAGTTCTTTTAACAGCAGACTGGTTGGGACCTATAACCTTGCCAACGGTGGGATGAGCAGATCAAGGCACTTCCTAACGTTTCAGTTCTATGCCACTATACTATGACCAGCGGCGCCTAAGCCAATCCGGCTGTTACAGAACAGGAAGGATGGGGTCTCTTCCAGCAACCCCTATGAACAGCAATGGAGCCCTCTTCGATACGCTGTGGCCCCTATCAGGGGGATGTGTCCTCCCAAGAGAGTTCCCAGAGGCCCACTGTCACCGGGTTGGTGCTGCTCCGGGTCTCCAGTGGGTAACCTCCCCGGCCTCCTCACCTCAGGTACGAGTCCCTCCGCTCAGGGACCCTCGGACAGTCCACCCTAGCGGGACCCAGTCGAAGGTACTGGGCCCCAGGCCTCCTAGATAGTACCTCACCCCAGGCTAAAGGTGCCTGGGATGGACGCCAACATGACTCCGGACCAGGCCATGGGCACCTGGACCAGACTCCTGGATCTCCCGCACCCAGGCCTAAGGGCCCTGGGTGCGGACCGCAACCCTCCTCCTCCGAGGACCTCCTTCTCCGCAAGACCTCGTGGTAAGGGCGTCTCCCCCTTTTATCTCCTCCCATCAACGGCCCGGCGGGTTCCCCGCCCCAGCCATACCATCTCCGGGAAGGGACAAAACAGGGAGCACTGCAGGAGATGATTCTACCTGAAGCCTGTGGGTACCCCGCCACCCACAGGCAAAGGAGAATATTACATCCTCCAATCCTCCACGAAACAAAAAGGGGTCTGAATCCTAACACAATTATACACCTGGGTTACACTATTGCCCAGGTGTATCCCATCAATTTGAGGACCCCGCTACAGCAATAACCTGTGAATCTTGAGATTTTGGGGATATTTTGTGTGAAGGCAACTGCAAACTCAGTGGGGTAGTGGCATTATTTTATACTAAGCTGCTTGTTGCCTGAATATTAGTCCACTAATTGCCCTCATGTGACCAATGCCAAGGCACGTGGTCATGTAACCAGCGCCAGGAGAAAGCCTGGAACAAATTTCAGGGTCTCTTTGAATATTTACAAATTTAAAGGATTAAGATAGGTAAAATGAGGTTTTTAGTTCATTACAGAAGCCAGACAATGTGCGATTCCATTACCCAGCTTCTAAAAACAAAAACAAAAAAAACGAAAGAAACCAACTACAACAGTGTAAATGACTGAAGTTTTAATATAAGCTATTATTATTATTATTAATCCCTTTGCTTGTTTTTGCGTTTTAAAAACTGGTCAAAAGTAGATGAAAGTCATTAAAATAGTCTAGTGTCAGCATTGGGCAATCTGTGTCATTTATTTGGGTTCAGTGGCTATCTAGCCCTTGGAGTATGTTCAACCCTTACTCTGGATAGCCAGACCTGGGCCAGTCTTTTGTAAACATTCACGGCAAAGTGATGAATATGACATCAGCCTTAGGGAATGAATAAAGTGAGATAAGATGGTCTGTGTCAATATTATCCCTGGTAGTGACCTCACACACGAGATTAAGCTACATTCTCCTTTAAACACATCTAACTATAATAAATAGTATTATTGTACCAGAGGTGTATCATTGTACCAGAGGCGTATCATTGTACCAGAGGTGTATCATTGTACCAGAGGTGTATCATTGTACCAGAGGTGTATCTCTAAGGCACATTTTTTGAAAGCAATGAATATGCCTTTCATCAAACATTCACTGGTGATGAATCATTTACTGTTTTTAAAACAAATAAATGCACCTGGAATATTCACCTGCAGAAAATTTCAGTTTGAACTCACACAGATGGTTTGAGGATTAAAACATTCTCTAGCGTAAGAATCTGGCATTTATCCTAGCCTGGGGAGCCATAAGTGGAGCGTACAGACAGCCATAGAAGTGAATTGGTACTACCAGCCCTATTCAGGCATACGCCAATGCTTTTTGTTCCAATCTTCTGAGTATTTAAATATCTCATTAAGGTGTAACTCCTGTCAAAACTTTTTTTTTTGTTTTGGAATTGGAAAGGGATAGAACCTCTTTCTGTTTTTACTACTTTGGGTGACCCTATTGGGAATTCTCCCCACTTCCTGTCCTGCTGACACATTGGAAGTAAGGAAAAATCTCCAAGTAAAAACAGCAAAAAATCACCAAAAAACACTTTTGAAGTAGGGGGATGTCAAAACCCCCATCACATTTTATTGCTATGCATGTCTTTTTTTTTTTTTTCTCATTTCCTCTCCAGATGATATCATTGTTCAAAGCACTCCCCTCTCAATCCAAAAAAATAAATAAAAAAAATATGGCTCCAGTTATACTTTTCAGATCCAAAGTCATAGATTTTATATCTGCTGCTCCCCTTGGTGCTCACTTGCTGTTTGCCAGATTGCCCCCACCTGACCTCACCAACAGTGGCATAGAAATAGCCATGGCAATCCACATGGCTGCTATAGGGCCTGGGGGTAAAAGGGGGCCTCATTAGGGGGACTGTTGAGGCATGTGAGCACAGAAATTAAACATAGATTTAGGCTGAGTTCACACTGCCGTGCGGAGCGGCTCACAGTAGGGGTTCACCGTTTCAGATCCACATTTTTTGCTGAATTCGGACCTGAAATGGACCAGAAGACTCACAGGGCTTGTGTGAAAATTGCTCCAGGGCAGTCCCGGAGCTGTGTGAACTGGCTCCATAGAGAGCCGGTCACAGTCTCCTGACAAATGTGAATTGGATGCAGAGAAACCCGCATCCAATTCTCAATAGTGGTGACCCAGCCTTAAAGGGGTTGTAAAGGTTCATTTTTTTTTTTCTAAATAGGTTCCTTTAAGCTAGTGCATTGTTGGTTCACTTACCTTTTCCTTCGATTTACCTTCTAAATGTTTTTTTCTTTGTCTGAATTTCTCACTTCCTGTTTCTCCTCAGTAAACTTCACACCATCATCCGAGTGGTGTTTAGTCAGCCAGAACAGCTTACTGAACAGCTTACTGAGGAGGAACAAGAAGTGAGAAATTCAGACAAAGAAAACAAAGAAAAAAAATATTTAGAAGGGAAATCAAAGGAAAAGTTAAGTGAACCAACAATGCACTAGCTTAAAGGAATCTATTTAGAAAATAAAAAAACAAACCTTTACAATCCCTTTAAATATAGAAAATCTGTGTGCATGTAAACATAACACATATCCATCACTGTATTAAAGTGATTGCAAAGTCAATTTTTTTTTTTTTTAAATAAACATAATATACTTCTTTGCTCTGTGCTATGGAATTGCACAGAGTGGCTCCGAACCTCCTTTTCTCTGGTCCCTGCCAACACCCCATGGCTCCTCCTCTCCAGCGAGTGCCCCCATAGAAAGCCATCTTCTATGGGGGCACTCATGTGGGCTTGATCCAGAGCCGTGCTTCCTGCATCTATAGACACAGACAGCACAGCTCGGCCCCAGCCTTGTCACAGGATTTGACTCTCAGGCCTCGTACACACGACCGATTTTCTCGGCAAGAACCAGCAAGAAACTTGCTGGCAGAGAGGTCTTGCCGAGTAAATCGGTCGTATGTACGCTGCTATCGGGTTTCTCGTCGAGAAAACCGACAAGAAACCTCGACGAGAAAATAGAGAACCTGCTCTCTATTTTCTCGTCGAGATTCTCGTCGGCATGTTTCTCGACGAGAAAAGTGAGTGTGTGTACACTTACCTGTCCGCCGGGAAGCCCGCGCATGTTCGAAATGAATTTGACGCATGCGCGGTAGCTTCCTAGGCATACGTAGGGTATACCAAGATGGCGGCGACGGCATCGAATGTGACGAGCGCATGCTCGACGTAGTCAATGACGTCACCGCGTACACTCCTTTCAAAGAACCGCGGGTTCTTTGAAACGAGCGTGTGTACACTCGGCCGGGACAAGTTTCTTGTCCAAGAATCTCGTCGAAAAAAACAACATGTTTTTTTCAACGAGAATCTCGGCCGTGTGTACGAGGCCTCTGTCTGACTCAGGTAAGTATAAAAATGGGGGGGGGGGAGGAGGAGGGAGCGATACTGATGCCTAAACATTTTTACCTTAATGCAGTCAATGCATGAAGACTAGGTTCACACATGTCCCACTGCAGTTAGTAGTCAGTTTTTAACAGGAGTCCGGTGCAGTATTGTTCAAGTAAAAATTTGCAAGCCAGTCCGGCTCACATGTTTTCTTGTTCATACATCACGGGACACAGAGCAGCATAGTCATTACTATGTGGGTTATATAGAATTACCTTCAGGTGCTGGCACTGGCAACTTCCAAAACAGGAAGTACCCTCCCCTATATAAGCCCCTCCCATCCGGGAGCACCTCAGTTTTTTGCCAGTGTCTAAGGTGTTGGCCAAGGTTAACATGTATTCATCTGGGCTTGTGTACAGGTTCTCTGGGCCTTAGCAAGCTATTCCGGATCCAACCAAAAAAGCTTCATAGCTAAACGGTCGGTACCCGGGCCTTGCAGAGAAGAGCAGGGTTTTGCCTGTAATGCCTCTCTTAGGAGGGCTGGACCCTGGGATCCAGAGCTCTGGTCATACCCAAAACCAAGAGGCTATCTGTGCAGGGTGCTATACAGGTCCAGGGGAGTGGAATCCTTGGGAACCCGGTCCCTGAAGGTCTAGTACAATGCCTGCCGTGAGAGGTGAAGTTTGGGCTTCTGTGGACCAAACAAAGTCCTGCGGCGGGGAAAAGGTAAGTGGGGGCCCCTCAGGAACTTGGTTCTATTGAGGGGACCCCCAAGCCTAATATGTCTTTCTGCCTGTTACCTAAAGGTATTCCCGCTAATAGCTGTATATGCCTAAGAAATCCTAGAAATGTCTTTTCATAAAGGAAGTTTTAAAAACTGTAAACCTAGAAATGTTTTTCATAAAGGAGGTTTTAAAAAAAAAAAAAAAAAAAAAAAGATAAAAGTGCGGTTCCTGTGTTTGTCCACTAGAGGCCGCTGTGGAACGTCTTTTTTTCTTGGGACTATTCCTTCCATGGTGAAAGTCCAGGCAGATGAGTGAGCTCTCTATCAGGCAAGCTGCATTCCTCTGTCATGCTGCCAAGTAGTTTCCTTCCATCCCCGAGTCCTGGTGAAACAGGGACCCTGGCTCCTCTCCCTACATGGCGCCAAGAGCGCACACGTGCACGCGCGCGTGCACACACGCTTTCTTTTTATAAGATTTAGCTTCAAAAAAGGGGGCGGAGCCTGGCGGATGACGCGCTCTGTGCGCCCAGCGCTTCTGCGCATGTGCGGGCGTCCCAGCAAGATAAAAGGACTCAGTCCACGCTGCTTGCTATGGACACAGAGCATGAAAAGGAGCTGGTAGCATGGTATAGGGGCTTACAGCGGGCGGTTGATACAGGCATCCCCAGAAAGACGCATTAGTAGACACCCACTGATGTACATAGCAGCAAATTGCATTAGACTATTTCAGTAAAGGGGTGTATTGCGGCTGGAATACCTCAGCTTTGAACTAAGGAATATGCCGCCTAAAAAACTCCGAGATATACCTCTCAGGAAGTGTAGGGGGTCTCCATCGGGCTCTGAGGATCTGGAGCAGTCATCTGCACCTTCCTCCCCTGAGAAATCAGAGGTTAATACCCATAAGGAACCCCCGGGAGTGCCAGGTACTGCGGCTGTCCTCAGTCCACCTGCTCCTGCATATATAACAGAGGAGGTTTTTGCCTCAACTCTGGAGGGATTGGAGCAGAGATTGGCAGCATTGATCGCTTCTTCTCTACAGGAAAGAAAGCGCGCCAGATCTCCATCCCCTCCATTAGAGTGCCTGTTGGCAGAGCAACAGTCCCAGGAAGGGACTGACCCACCTGAAGGGGATCAGGAGGAGGTTAACTCTGTTTTTGAGGAATCGACAGTAGATGAACCATTTTCAGCATCACAGACTGAAAGATTGTGGGTCCAGACCCTAACTGACATGGTTCGATCTGCATTTAAAATGCCTCTTGTTGAACCATCAACTACTGCTGTCTCCTCGTTGGGGTCGCTAAAAGCTCCCCAGATTAATTGCTCCTTTCCAATTCATCCATTATTGGAAGGACTTATATACCAGGATTGGGAACATCCTGATAAACTATTTGTTCCACCTAAGAAATTTCAGGTGATCTATCCCATGGAGGAAAAATTCACCCAGAGATGGAATGTTCCTACGGTGGACGCAGCCATTTCTTCTGTGAACAAATCACTGACATGTCCAGTAGATAATGTTCAAATGTTCAAAGATCCAGTAGATAAAAAATTGGAATCTTTATTAAAATCTGCTTTTTCCACAGCAGGGGCTGTTACACAGCCAGCAGTGGCAGCTATTGGGGTCTGCCAAGCTTTAAAGGATCAAATGAAAATGGTCCTGAGGGATTTGCCAGACCAGCAGGCCCAGGCTCTGGCTGATCTGCCTAGAGCATTATGCTTTGCGGTTGACGCCATCAAGGATTCTATCCATCAGGCCTCCCGCCTCACGCTGTCTTTGGTACATATGCGTAGGCTTCTGTGGCTCAAGAACTGGTCTGCTGAGGCTCCCTGTAAGAAGCTCTTAGTTAGCTTCCCATTTCATGGAGAACGCCTTTTTGGCAAAGACCTGGATAAATATATCCAGAAGATTTCCAGTGGTAAAAGTACTCTCTTACCAATTAAAAAGAGGTCTAGGGGTCCGTCTTTTAAGAGGACTACCTCTCCTATCCCTGGGACGTCTGCTACTAAGCAGTTCCGACGGCCTCCTCGGTCAAACTCAGGAGGTAAAAATCAGGGACAGTCACAGGGTAATAAAAAGCCCTGGATCCGAAGAGGTACTAAACCAGCCTCCAAGTCAAGCCTATGAAGGGCTGCCCCCACTCAAACGGGTGGGGGGAAGACTTCAGTTGTTCACAGAGACCTGGCGGGAGACGATCAAAGACAGATGGGTGCTCTCCGCAGTAACTCGGGGATACAAGTTGGAGTTAAAAGAGTCTCCTTCCCATTTTATGTGGTCAGGCATGCCAAAAGACCCTCTGAAAAGAAGGTGTCTCCTAGTGGCGTTAGAACAACTATTGCTCCAAGGAGTAATTATGGAGGTTCCTATGGAAGAGTGGGGGTTGAGTTTCTACTCAAACCTTTTCACAGTCCCGAAACCAAACGGGGACATAAGACCCATATTGGACCTAAAGAGTCTAAACAAATTTCTAAACGTCCGGTCCTTCCGGATGGAGTCGATCCGATCGGTCACCGCTGCCCTACAGGGGGAGGAATGGTTAGCCTCGATCGACATCAAAGATGCTTACTTGCATGTTCCCATCTTTCCAGGTCATCAAAAATTTATACGCTTTGCAGTAGAAGGGCGCCATTTTCAGTTCAGAGCCTTACCATTCGGTCTGGCCACAGCACCACGAGTGTTCACAAAAATTCTGGCCCCACTGTTGGCCGATCTAAGAACACGAGGTGTAACGATAATGGCATACCTACACGACCTGTTGTTGATGGACCACTCAGTTGCCAAGCTAGAAGTGGTAATTGTCGATACAATCAAGTATCTAGAATCTCACGGTTGGGTCATCAACCTGGACAAGTCAGCCCTACAGCCAGTGAAAAACCTGGTATATCTAGGGCTACGGCTGGATTCAGACCAGAGGAAGATTTTCTTACCTCTAGACAAGGTATCCTCTTTGAGGGGCTTGGTCCGTCTGCTTTGTGCAAAAAGACAGCCGTCCATACGCCTGTGCATGAGGCTGCTAGGAAAGATGGTAGCATCATTCGAAGCTGTGCCATACGCCCAATTCCACTCAAGGAATTTACAGAGGGCCATATTGTCAGCCTGGAACGGAAAAATTCAGGCTCTAGACTTCCCGATGGCTTTGTCCCCTTCCGTTCGGAAGAGTCTCTGCTGGTGGTTGATCCCCCAGAATCTCCAGAAGGGAAAACCCTTCAGTCCGATATCCTGGAAGGTGGGTCACTACAGATGCCAGCCTTATAGGCTGGGGGGCAGTACTGGAGCAATGGTCTCTCCAGGGCAGATGGTCAAATGTAGTAAAAACCCTGCCCATCAATCTCTTAGAGATACGAGTAGCCCGGTATGCCCTAGTAGCCTGGGCATCCAGACTCCAAGGGTCCCCTGTCAGAATTCAATCAGACAATGCCACAGCAGTGGCATATATCAATCATCAGGGAGGCACCAGGAGTCGTGCAGTCCAGAGGGAAGTAAGTCACATCCTGGAATGGGCAGAAAAGCATGTCCCATGTATATCAGCTGTCTTCATTCCAGGGGTGGAGAATTGGAAGGCGGACTTTCTAAGTCGCCAACAGTTATGCCCAGGGGAATGGTCTCTTCATCCCGAGGTCTTCCGAGCAATATGTCAGCGGTGGGGAACACCGGATGTAGATCTGCTAGCATCCAGATTCAACGCAAAGGTGGACAGATTTGTCTCCCGGACAAGGGATCCCCTCGCTTGCGGCTCGGATGCTCTGGTGTTCCCTTGGAATCAGTTCAGACTGATATATGCATTCCCTCCGCTACAATTGTTGCCTCGACTCCTTCGCAGAGTCAGGTTGGAAAAGAAGCCGGTGATCTTGGTGGCTCCAGCGTGGCCCCGAAGGGCCTGGTACGCGGAGATCATCAAAATGTCTGTGGGGAGTCCTTGGACCCTTCCACGTCGTCCGGACCTGCTTTCGCAAGGGCCGATATACCACCCTTCCTTACTAACTCTAAGTTTAACGGCCTGGCTATTGAATCCCACATCCTAAAGAAGAGAGGTCTCTCTAACTCTGTGGTATCAACTATAATCAATGCCAGGAAGCCTGTATCCAGGCAGATCTACTATAGAGTTTGGAAGGCGTACATCACTTGGTGCGAGGCCAGAAAGTGGCATCCACGTAAGTACGTTATAGGCAGAATTCTGGACTTCCTACAGTGGGCTGTAGACAGGAAGTTTGCCTTAAGTACTATCAGGGGTCAGGTTTCGGCCTTATCAATACTATTTCAAAGGCCCCTGGCTATGCATTCACTTGTCAAATCCTTTATGCAAGGGGGGACTCATATTATTCCACCGATTAAAGCTCCCATATGTCCATGGGATCTAAATTTGGTTCTGTCGGTTCTGCAGAAGCAGCCATTTGAACCTTTGCGGCACATTTCCTTGGTTCTACTCACCAGAAAATTGATATTTTTAGTAGCCATATGCTCGGCTAGAAGAGTGTCGGAATTAGCCGCCATGTCCTGTAAAGAGCCATATCTGGTTATTCATGAGGACAGAGTAGTATTACGTCCTCACCCAGCCTTTCTTCCTAAGGTGGTATCGAGGTTTCACTTGAACCAGGATGTGGTTCTTCCTTCTTTTTCCCCAAACCGAGCTCGGTAGAGGAAAAGTTATTGCATTCTTTGAATGTAGTAAGAGCAGTTAAAGCTTATCTAAAAGCCACTGCTCAGATTCGTAGAACGGATTCTTTGTTTGTTCTGCCGGAAGGCCCCAGAAAGGGTCAGGCAGCATCAAAATCTACTTTAACCAAGTGGATTCGACAGGTCATAATACAAGCCTATGGCTTGAGAAGTAGACCGCCTCCGTTCAAAGTTAGGGCGCACTCCACGAGAGCAGTTGGAACTTCATGGGCAGCGCATCACCAGGCCTCCCTGGCTCAAATTTGTAAGGCCGCAACATGGTCTTCAGTACACACGTTTACTAGATTCTACCAGGTGGACGTTAGAAGTCAGGAGGATGTCGCCTTTGGGCGCAGTGTGTTGCAGGCCGCAAAAGATCCTCATGCCTGATGGCGCCCAGCTTATGTATGGTGTATCCCCCCCCTCATTTGGCATTGCTTTGGGACGTCCCACATAGTAATGACTATGCTGCTCTGTGTCCTGTGATGTATGAACAAGAAAGTAGGATTTTTAAAACAGCTTACCTGTAAAATCCTTTTCTTGGAGTACATCACGGGACACAGAGCTCCCACCCCTCTTTTGGGGACACGTATTGCTTTGCTACAAAACTGAGGTGCTCCTGGATGGGAGGGGCTTATATAGGGGAGGGTACTTCCTGTTTTGGAAGTTGCCAGTGCCAGCACCTGAAGGTAATTCTATATAACCCACATAGTAATGACTATGCTGCTCTGTGTCCCGTGATGTACTCCAAGAAAAGGATTTTACAGGTAAGCTGTTTTAAAAATCCTACTATGTGAATCGGATGCGTTGAAAATGAATCCCATTCGTGTATATGTGAACCGAGCCTAAGGTAAAAAATGTTTAGACTTTAGAATCACTGTAAAGTGGCAGAGGCTGCTGTTCACACAAACCTCATAGTATCCCTGGTGAAATTTTCAGTCAAGAAGAGTAAACATCGGACATAGAGGAGGAGAATTTAGAATTTAGAATTGTTGTCACCACTAGTCACAGGTCCCCATTGCAGGCAGGTCCCCATTACATAGTGTAAATGTATTGTAAATGTAGTGTAAATGCATTGCCCACAGAGCTTCTGGTCACCCTGGCCAGCACTAAAATTAACCCCTATGTGCATAACACAACCTTCCTCAATCTGTAAAAAAAAGAAAAAAAATAGTGTCTCTTTAATATAAAACTGACAAGATGGCTGCAAAAAAAAAATCAGTTTAAAGAAGTTTGTATCAGTTTTATAGAGTAATTGTGTATTGGAGTACTAATAATTATGTCAAATCATAAAATATTATGATGGTCATTATTATTGCTACTACACCTGTTTTTCTTTTCTTTTACTGACTATAAGTACACTTTCACACTGAGGCGCTTTTCAGGCGCTTTCACGCTAAAAAAGCGCCTGAAAACATATTTCCATTAAAATCAATGAATGCTTTCACACTAAGGCAGTGTGCTGAAAAAACGCCCCTCTCCATTGAAATGAATTGAAAGCGCTTCAAAAGCACCTGAAAAGCGCTTCAAAAGCGCTCAGTGTTTTACTGGCAGTTTTTTAAGCGCCTCAGCGTGAAAGTGGCCTTACACCTTCTTCCGCACTTGTTTGCTGTGTGATCCTCACTCTCGGTGAGCCGGGTGCTGGTCCAAGAATGTACGTGAATCTCAGCCCAGATCTGATATGCAGAAAAAGACTGAGCTACCGAAGACATCGTGGTTAGCTGTATAATAAATGGTAAAATTTAATTCCCTGCACTGTTGCCCCCCTCCTCCCTGACAAAATCTGTCCAAACCACCAGTTCAGAGTAAAGTACTGACTATGCTGCCCACTCACCTGCTACCTCGCCTTGATCATGATTTAGCCCAGGTTCACACTGGGGCTGTGGGAGTGAAGCTGTGCGAGTTCAGCTGAACTCGCACGATTTCACTCCTGCCTGTCAGTCCCCATTTCGGCCACGATTACAGGGACATCTGTGCAGGTTTCTGCACAGATGTCAATGTAAATCGTGGCCCGAAATCGCAAAAAGTAGTACAGAAACTACTTTTTCAAACCGGTGCAGCGCCGCAGATGCGGCGTCGCACCGATTAGGGCGGTTCCATTGCCCGCAATTTGCTGCAAATACCGGCGTTTTGCCAGCGATTTGGCATCCCAAATCGCATGTCAAAACGCACCAGTGTGACAGAAAAGCAACTTAGTTTAGTCCCTGAGTCCCAGCTGTGACAGGAAGCTGGGGATTTTCTCCCCGCACCTGCTGTCACACACGGCCACATTCATTCACAGAGTTCAGTGAGTGGGAGAGTAGCATTTGCGGCTGTTGGCTTGTAGTTCTCAATGAACCACCAGGGCACTGTTGAGCTCTCTGGGGAGTTCATTGATGCTTTCTGTCAGTGTGTAAGACCCCTTTCACACTGGGGCGGGCAGGAGCGGTGGCGGTATAGCAGCGCGATTTTCAGCGCTGCTATACTGTCGTTCTTACCGCGGTATGCGGTCGCTAGGGGGGTTAATTTAACCCCCGCTAGTGGCCGAAAAAGGGTTAATACCGCCCGCAAACCGCGGCTATTGCCGCGGTTTGCGGGCGGTATTACCGCGCTGTCCCATTGATTTCAATGGGAGACCGCGGTAAAGGAGCGGTGAACACACCGCTCCTTTACCGCTGTAAAGAAGCGGCTAGCAGGACTTTTGGAGCGGTCCTGCTAGCGCACCGCTTCAGTGTGAAAGCCTTCGGGCTTTCACATTGAAGGCACAGGGCAGGATTTTTTCATGCGGTATAACAGCGCTATTATTAGCGCTAAACCGCATGAAAAACGCCCCAGTGTGAAAGGGGCCTTACTGCCTGCTCGTCTGCAAGAGCCCAGCATTGCACCCGCGATCTGCTGATCTCAGGTGCAATGCTTTACAAGCCCCCAATAGAAAATATTAAATACACATTTTTTACCTGCAAAAAAAAGTTAAACTTATCCTTTAAGATCAATGACAGCAGGGAGGTTGTGAAACAGACAAATTTGTGGCCATGCCCCCTGCCCACCTACTGCTGATTCTTTAACTTTTCTGGTTCTCCACAGTTGAGGGTAGATTCTGTGTGATCCAGCAGGGTTAGTGCCTTTGTAAGTGTCAGAGACAAAGCTGGATAAGGTGGGTGTCTGCTCACGCAAGATGGATGAGAACAACAACAGCATGCAATAGACCTATGGGTCTTTTGATTGGTTTAGGTGTGTTTTAAAGATGAACTCTGGGCAGATATATATGTAGCACGCTCTACCTTTGAGTAGGTGCTAGAATGGGATTTTTGTATGTTTAGGGTATCAGTGCAGGCAAATTTAGGCAGGCCTGTGCTCTAGGCTAGGCCTGCTTATTTAGATCTGAGGCTGGGAGTGTTTAGTGTAGCAGTGGGTGTGACCACTTGTGCTCAGGCTCAGAGGTACCTCTCCTGCTTTCAGGAGAATTGTTCTGGAACAGAGGTTGGACCTGAAGTTTGAGTGGCAGGCAGCTCATGTGAGGAGCTCTGCCAATCCCCATTCGGTATTGGCAGGGGGCAGGCCTCCCATATAAACTGAGGTCACATGCTGCGGGGCAGGAGTTGCTAGAGAAGGAAGATGGAGTACTAGGTAGTTGCTGCAGGGCGTCCCCCAGCCTGGGGCGCGGCGCATGTGGGGGAGTCACGGGGAAGGCTCATGAGGAATTCTTGGAGAGGAAGGATTAGAGGAACAGCTGAATTGTGCATCTGAACGGTCTTTTCCTCCATGGACCGGGGAGCATGGAGAAGGTCAGTGTTTACAGTACAGCGGAGCAATGGAACAGGAGAAAGTTACTGAGAGTAGTGTAGACTGTTGTGGCTGGGGAACACAGCAGTTCAGGAAAAGACTTTGAGCATAGTGCAGATCGCTGTGACCGGGGAACGCAGTGATTGCAAGATTGGACTAGCTGGGTGCAGTAGTGCACCTGTCGCCACGTGCTGCTAAATTACTGGGCTGTCGGGGGGAGGTGTTGTAATGCCTCTGGCCTAGTACCAGCATTTAAGTGACTTCAATCGAGTAGTTCAGCAATAGCAACTAAATTCAGAGTGACTCTTTCTCATACTGACAGTGAGAAAATGGGAATCTAACGGTTTGCAGCAAAGGATTTGCACAGGTGGAAAGGAATCTAGAGGAGTGATACCCTGCAGGGGCCAGTGCAGAAGAGGAGGAGCAATAGTCTGCAGTGGAGGAAAGCAGAGAAATAGACTGTGAACGTTAGCTCTGTTTCATTATCAAGGCTGAACCTATCAGTTAAAGTTCTGCAAATGTGTTAAGTGCTATGGGCATCTCATATCTTCCTTACCCCTTCTAAGTTGTACCCCACAATAAACTACAGCAAAGCAAATGCAAATGACTGCTCATTGTCTCGGAATGGATGAATGGGGGTCTGGTAGCAGGGTGATATGGTGGATCTTTGAAATTCGCGGCAGTGCACCGCTACATATAAGACACAAATTAATGTAGCTCTGTAACTATTAACCACATCCCGCCTGTGCTAAAGCCAAATGATGGCTACAGCACCAGCCTTAATTGCTGGGAAGACTCAGCTGATCACAGATCCCACCTGGTCCCTTGCCACATGATCAGCTGTCAGGCAATGACAGCTGATCACGTGATGTGAACAGAAGATCGTATTTGGCTTTTTTTCCTCACGCTTATAGCGTGAGGAGAAAAAAAAAGCAGACCACCAGCTTCTATAAGAGGGACATCCAGTGCCACCAGCAAAGGGCATATCAGTGATGCCTATCAGTTCCCACCAGTACCACCTACCAGTGCCACCTATCAATGCCCATTAGTGCCTCATCATTGGTAATAGTGCCACCTATCTGTGCTCCCTATAAGTTTCACCTACCAGTGCCTATCAATGCCCATCAGTGCCGCCTATCAGTGCCACTTATCAGTGCCCTTCAGTGCTGCCCTCCAGTGCGACCCATCAGTGCCACCTCTCAGTGCCCATAATTTTTTCACACAAATAGAGCTTTCTTTTGTTGGTATTTATTCACTGCTGTTTAAAAAAAAATAAAAAAAAAAATTAAAAAAGACTGCAAATTAAAAAAAAAAAACTGTTTCATAGTAGGTTATAAAATTTTGCAAACAGGTCATTTTTCTCCTTCACTAATGTGCGCTGATGAGGTTGCACTGATGGGCACTGATAGGCTGCACTGATAGGCTGCACTAATGGGCACTGATCTTCACTGATAAGGCGGCACTGATAGGTGGCACTGGTGGGCACTGATAGGTGTATCTTTGTTCGGAAGGTCAAAATCGGCTGTCCAAAGTTGTGTACACACTATCAGAAAATCGTACGATCGTTCTTTAGACAAATATGTTTGCCCTATTTTCTCATGGTGTGTAAAAGCCTTTAGTGCTGTTGCGCAGAGGCTGACAGGAGCCTTTTATCAACACAAATTCTGGCATACAGTGAACCAGGCTGGGGGGGGGGGGGGGTAAATATATAAAGCACTACTGTAGACAATGTCAGGACCACCAAAACCCAGGGTGGTTGCTAACCTTGCCATTGTACCTCTCAGTAAAATCCTTTCTATTGATTAAATGGGACACCCATCATTGTTGTGAGCCAATAGTGAAGTCAACCACAAAAAGCACATCCGAGCATCTCTGGACATACTGAAAAACCTACATGGGCTGCTTCAAACAGTCTTTGATGCAGAACAGTACCTGATGTAATTAGATTGTGTGAAAATATCTCACACAGCAACCAACCAGATTCCCAATATAATATTTCTAGTGTACATGTCAGGAACCTGGTTTCTATTGGGAACAGTTGTTCTTCTGAAAATAGGGCCTTTTATATTTTTGCTTACACATTCATACACTAGATGTCTAGCCATTGGTGACCAAGCCTTCAACAAATACACGCAGTCACATTTGATAAAGCCATGCAAAGCGTCAAAGAAACCTTGAAAGACTGCTAATGGCTTCCTAGCCTTTGCACCTACTGTGCTTTGCAGATTCCGCCATAAAGATATTAAATGCTGACTTACAAAATTGAAGTCTGAAAGGTCTTGTTTAGATGGGTCGCCAAAAGGCTGTAAAAATAGGCAGTTGAGTCTTGGTTTCGCCACCCCATAACTGCCCAACTGCAAATTACCATGGCCATTGGCCATGTTAGGACTCACTGTCGTGGTTGGGGTGTAGCACAGCAAATTTTATACCACAGGTTACTATCAGAGGGCAGTACCGCAGCCAAACATGACCAATTCAAGTGAATGGGGCAGTGCTACAACTGCTCTGAAATGTTGTGTAATGCACATGGTGCAGTGCTGTGGGCCTTCAAGAGATAAAGCAAGTGTTAAGGAGAGACCACTACTGCCACACACACAGATGGCAAGGGTACAGCGTGCTGGCAGAGGACAGGCTTTTTTACTCGGGATGTACCGTATATACTCGAGTATAAGCCGAGTTTTTCATCAAATTTTTTTGTAGTGAAAATGCCCCCCTCGGCTTATACTCCAGTCATCTTTTTGCGCCTGGAATTTGGGGACCCGGTACTGGCCTTGGCACACATGTAGCCCCACTCTTCCTCTACAAGTGTGCAAAGTTTTTTGTCCGGGGGACCTACGGCCGGGGAGCACCAATTTTCCAAAGCCGGGCACCCCTTTTATTGACTCCCATGTTAAACGGTAATTTCTCTGGTAAATTTGGGGGACCCGGTACCGGACAGTCGTTGGTCCCCTGGACCCCAAACTTGGCACACATGTAGCCCCACTCTTCCTCTACAAGTGCGCAAAGTTTGTTGGCCGGGGAGCACCGATTTTTCAAAACCAGGCACCCCTTCCATAGACTCCCATGTTAAATGGTAATTTCTCTGGTGAATTTGGGGACCCGTACCGGCCGTTCGTAGGTCCCCTGGACCCAAAACTTGGCATACATGTAGCCCCATTTCTCCTCTATATGTGTGCAAATTTTTTTGTCTGGGGGACCTACGGCCGGGGGGCACAGATTTTTCAAATCCGGGCACCCCTTCCATAGACTCCCATGTTAAACGTCAGTCTAGTCATGGACACAGTGAGGCATGGGCACAGTGAGGCATGTGCACAGTGAGGCTTTGGCACAGTGAGGCATGGGCACAGTGAGGAATGGACACAGTGAGGCATGCACATGGACACAGTGAGGCAAAGTGAGGTACAGTGAGGCATGCAGATGGACACCCTAGGCTTATACTCGAGTCAATACGTTTTCCCATTTTTTTGTGGTAAAATTAGGTGCCTCGGCTTATATTCAGGTCGGCTTATACTCGAGTATATACGGTAGCTGCTTTTTAAAGAAAATGAATTGCAAGGTTTTGCACATCTTTTATTTTGATGTAACTGAAGTGCATTTGGCAGATTTAACCTAAAAGTTAAATTAGGTTTTAAAAACTGTCTTTATTTGTAGAACATAGCTTTGTGGTCTTGTGGGGGAGCTACTGACATCCTGTAAAGTCACCTTTTAGCCCCGGAAATCTGAACCACAAAGGATGCTGGAAGTGACCATGTCTCTTAGCAGAGCTCCATAAGATGCTTTTCTTTCATAAACTGTTCCCTCTAACAATGCTCCCGAGAAGGACGATGTTAGCAGCTTCCCTGCAGTGCCAAAATGTGTATTTCTACAACCAACTTTACTGCTTATTCCCTAACAGCTCCCAGTAATAACAAGGATATAACTTACAGTATATTCAAAATTGTGTCTACATTGACATGCAAACCAATTCATCTCTTAAACCAGACAGCCAGAATATTTTGTGGTCTCTGCTGGTCATGTTATAACACCGGCATGAGTCAGCTGGAGATCCTTACGTATGTGACTTCTAGAGGCATGGAATGTAGGAATTTTTTTCACACAGGATAATTATTTTTACATGTATATTTGGGTAATGCAAAGCAAATTGAATTCCCTTGGAAAACCAGACCCCAGTATTGCACTATTCAAATGAAAAAAGACTAAGTAGATCACATTTTTTTCTGATTTTCTGAAACATACCTGCAAAACTTAATATATAAGGGGGGGTAAAAAACGAGAAAGCTTATTGTATCAACAATTTCCATAAAGAAAAAAGTACAAAAAGTGATGTGTACCATGTATTCCAAAAATTACCAAAATTATATTAGTGCCACCCATCTAAACAAGCTCAGGAAGTTGGAAGGTATGTATTTTAAACGTGGAGTCAATTAAAAACATTTAAAATAGACTCAGCCACATATGAAGACAAGCTATTTTTATGCTTTTTAAATAAAATAACAGTGAGCACTATGTAGGTTCTAATCATAGGTGTGTGCAGCCTACTGCATTAGGGTGTGCACCCCAAGGCTCAAATACACATGCATGTGTGTGTATAAATATATGGCCCTGGCACATTGACCTACCTGCTAGCACAGTAAAAGAGAAGTGTGTAAGAGCCAATAGGAGGGAGATCATTCCCATCTCCCCGCCTGCACACCCTATGCGCACGCATAAAGTTTTAATTGTCTTTTAACATGTAACTACACACTGAATCATTCATCCACCCACCTGCTATATTTTTGCAGGTCAAAAAAAATGCATTTCTTCTTGTTTTTTTTGTTTTTTTTTCAGGAGCCTGCAAAGTATTGCACCCATGATCAGCAGATCGTGGGTGCAAATTCAGACTCCTGCAGTCTCCCTCCAGCTTTCAGTCTGTACCTCTATAGGGGCTGTCAGCTTGCAAGCTGGAGGGACTGTGAATGGACTATGAGTGTGTTAATCAGTATGCTTGCCGCCCATTCAAACTACAAGTCCGTTTGTTGTGGTGGCAGCTTTCTCATTCACAGATTCCTGTGAATTAGGCCCCTTTCACACTGGGGCGGTTTGCAGGCGCTATTGCGCTAAAAATAGCGCCTGCAAACCAGTCCTAAACAGCGGCTGCTGTTTCTCCAGTGTGAAAGCCCGAGGGCTTTCACACTGGAGCGGTGCGCTAGCAGGACCGCTCCAAAAGTCCTGCTAGCAGCATCTTTGGAGCGGTGAGAGGAGCGGTGTGTTTACTGCTCCTCCACCGCTCCTTCCCATTGAAAGCAATGGGAAACCGTGGCTATACCGCCAGCAATGCGCCTCTGCAGAGGCGCATTGCCGGCGGTATTAACTCTTTTTCGGCCGCTAGCGGGGGTTAAAACTGCACCGCTAGCGGCCGAATACTGCCGCAATTCTGACGGTTCAGCGCCGCTAAAAATAGCGGAGCTATACCACCAGCGCACTTCCCGCCCCAGTGTGAAAGGGGCCTTAGTGATGTGGCTGTGTGGGCAGAGTCCTTCACAGCCGTGCTGTTTTCAAAATGTGACAGCAGTGTGTGGAGAGAATCCCCTGCCCACTGTCATAGGGGCGCACAGAGAGGTTGCGGAACATGTTACATGTTACACCCTAAATACAGCTGTAACTTGTAACATGTTTAGAAGGTTAACTTGACCTTTAAAGTGATAGTAAAGTCTTGTTTTGTTTTTTTTTGTTAAAAATAACAAACATGTTATACTTTCCTGCCCTGTGCAGTGGATTTGCACAGAGCAGCCAGGATCCCCCTCTTCTCAGGTTATTCCTGGCCCCTTCCTTCTTGGCTGACTGACTGACAGCTGCGGGAGCCAATGGCGTCGCTCTGCTGTCTCAGCCAATGAGGGGAGTCCCAGGCAGCCAAGACACTCCTACAACATTCTTGGATCTAGATGGGCTCAGGTAAGTAATAGGGGGTCTGGGGGGGGGGGGCTGCTGCACACAGGAGGCTTTTCATCTTAATGCAAAAAACCTTCTGCCTTTACAAACACTTTAAGTATAAATTAAAGCCCACCTTTCCATTGTAAGCAGTGTTATAGTTTGCCCCAGCCCCTGTAATTGTCACATGCATTGGACAACTGCATGTAAATATGGAATAAAATATAAACTGGATGGATGGACTAGTGTCTTTATTCAACCTTGCCAACTATGAAACTATAAAATTTTACCAAAACTATGAAACTAAAATTTTACAGAATATTATCATTACAAATGTTAACCACATACAGTTACCAAATTATGGTATTTTTTGCAGTTATGGTCCTTTGAAATAATATAATTTTATATATAAATTTACTGCCCTGTTTATTTCTCTGCATTCTTTTTTACAATTTCAACCAACTGCATTATAAAATAAAAAATTTCTGTGTTGATTGGATTTGCATATTTTTTTTATTGTTTGTAGCTTTTATGCTTTTATACTATTTTTTTAATTCCCTATCCCTTAATGAAATTTGCAGTCATATATTATTGGTAGGGTTGTGGTGAGGGAAGAGGTGAAAATGTAATTTACATAGTGAGTCTCAGAGGATCTATTAATGGCTATTTAAATGACAGATGTTGGCTTCACAAAGGAAGCATAGTGGTTAGATTATGCAATATTAATTGCAATATTGATTTGGCACTGGTCTGTGTGAATGTGACAATTGTGGATGCTTTACGTACTGTGTTTTTGTTATGTGTATTTGTTATGTGTATACACTATTATTAAGGGGAACTTGTGCGCTGTGATAGACTTCAAAAACAACCAAAACTGCTAAAAAATAAGTAATAATAACACCCTAGAAATGCATGAAAAAGCTGCAACCATTAGCTAGTGACCTCATCACTCTAACACAAATAATGAAAAATAACTCTTACTTATATTTGAGTGATGGCCCATTGTTTATTTTTCATTAAATGCACTGTCACTTTCTTTTGGATCCTCTGCCTCACGCGATCTCCGCTCTATATCATCTATTAGATGCAACCAAGTAAATTCCTAAACCGTTCTTCATTAGAGAATGGGAGCGTGATCTTCAATGTGAGTTTTCTAAAGAACAATTGCAGCAGCTGTACTACTTGACCCATTCTAGCTCAGTGGAGTCCAGGGCTCAAGAGAATAATTACAAATTGTTAATTAGGTAGTACCGTGTTCCCACGATTCTAGCAAAAATATACCCTTCAAACCCTCATGTGTACTGGAGAGGCTGTGGACTGAGGGGCACTTTCCTCTACATATGGTCGGAATGCCCTTTAGTCCAACCTTTTTGGGAAATGGTTCGTAAACATGTGTTGGACGGTCTTGGGATAGACCTCCCCAACTCCCCGAAGTGCTTCCAGTTCCTCATATGCCTCTCTCTCGCTACAAACGTAGTGTTCTCCCTCACCTTCTCAGTGATGCCAGGTGCCTGATACCAGTTCACTGGAAAAGCTCTCGTGTCCCGAGTGAAACGCAGTGAATGGGGAAGGTGAGGGAGATTATGGAGGCAGAAGAGTGCCTTGCCACCTGTAAAGACAAGCGTGAGAGGTTTGACTCAATGTGGGCAAATTGGAGGGAACATGTATCTGGATCAGTCTCTTTTTCATCTAGCCTGGACATAGCTTTACTGGCACTGGCAGACCCCTCATTTAAACAACTGGCCTCGGCTGACGGTTGTCCATCCAATGTTGTGTAATCAGGTACCACTTCTGAGTAGTTGAGAACCAGGTGTGTGCATTAAGACTAAATTCTTGGAGTGTGAATAGGAGCCCAGACACATGAAAGCTCAAGTCAATAGGGAATAACTCCCTATAAGCTTCAAACACGTTATTGTCTATTTCCCGGAGAATGGGTCTCTCCGCTCCCCTGTTTGCTGAGAGAGGAGATACAGTCATGCTCGAAATTGTTGACGCCCCAGAATTTTTTCCAGAAAATCAAGTATTTCTCACAGAAAAGTATTGCAGTAACACATGTTTTGCTATACACATGTTTATTCCCTTTGTGTGTATTGGAACAAATCAAAAAAAGGGAGGAAAAAAAGCAAATTGGACATAATGTCACACAAAACTTCAAAAATGGGCTGCTCAAAATTCTTGGCACCCTTAACTTAATATTTGGTTGCACACCCTTTGGAAAAAATAACTGTAATCAGTCGCTAACCATCAATAAGCTTCTTACACCTCTCACCCGGAATTTTGGACCATTCTTCCTTTGCAAACTACTCCAGGTCTCTCTTATCGGAAGGGCGCCTTTTCCCAACAGCAAGATCTCTCCACAGGTGTTCAATGGGATTTAGATCTGGACTCATTGCTGGCCACTTTAGAGCTCTCCATCGCTTTGTTGCCATCCATTTCTGGGTGCTTTTTGACATGTTTGGGGTCATTTTCCTGCTGGAAGACCCAAGATCTCGGACGCAAACCCAGCTTTCTGACACTGGGCTCTACAGTGCGACCCAAAATCCTTTGGTAATCCACAGATTTCATGATGCCTTGCACACAATCAAGGCACCCAGTGCCAGAGTTAGCAAAACAACCCCAAAACTTCAATGAACCTCCACCATATTTCTCAGTAGGTACTGTGTTCTTTTCTTTGTAGGCCTCATTCCGTTTTTGGTAAACAGTAGAATGATGTGCTTTACCAAAAAGCTCCATCTTGGTCTCATCTGTCCACAAGACGTTTTCCCAGAAGGATTTTGGCTTACTCAAGTACATTTTGGCAAACTGAGGTCTTGCTTTTTTATGTCTCTGTGTCAGCAGTGGGGTCCTCCTGGGTCTCCTGCCATAGCGTTTCATTTCATTTAAATGTCGACGGATAGTTCGCGCTGACACTGATGCTCCCTGAGCCTGCAGGACAGCTTGAACTTCTTTAGAACTTGTTTGGGGCTGCTTATCCACCATCCGGACTATCCTGCGTTGCAACCTTTCATCAATTTTTTCTCTTCCGTCCACGCCCAGAGAGATTAGCTACAGTGCCATGGGTTGCAAACTTCTTGATAATGTTGCGCACTGTGGACAAAGGCAAATCTAGATCTCTGGAGATGGACTTGTAACCTTGAGATTGTTGATATTTTGGTTCTCAAGTCCTCAGACAGTTCTCTTTTTCTCTTTCTGTTGTCCATGCTTAGTGTGGCACACACAGACACACAATGCAAAGACTAAGTGAACTTCTCTCCTTTTTATCTGCTTTCAGGTGTTTTTTTTTTATATTGCCCACACCTGTTACTTGCCCCAGGTGAGTTTAAAGGAGCATCACATGCTTGAAACAATCTTATTTATCCACAATTTTTAAAGGGTGCCAAGAATTTTGAGCAGCCCATTTTTGAAGTTTTGTGTGACATTATGTCCAATTTGCCTTTTTTCCTCCCTTTTTTTGATTTGTTCCAATACACACAAAGGGAATAAACATGTTATAGCAAAACATGTGTTACTGCAATACTTTTCTGTGAGAAATACTTGATTTTCTGGAAAAATTTCTGGGGTGCCAACAATTTCGAGCATGACTGTATGTCTTCTGGGACCGAAAGTCCATGACATAGGAGAGATCCCTTGTGTTTAAAAGTGATGAGGTAGCTCTCGGCCCTTTTATAACTGTTACTTATATTTGAGTGATGACTCCTGGAATTCTTATATTTTGTATACCTATATTGTCACTGTCTCTTGTTTATTTTATTTTATTGTCTCTTTTTGTTTCTTGATTTTTGATATGTTCTCATACAATGCTAAATAAAATAAAGATTATAAAAAAAAAAAATGCACTGTCACTTTCTTTTTGGTGGTGAGAACATTAGGATTTAACTTAAAGCAGAGTTCCACCCAAAAGTAAAACTTACACTTATCTGATTCCTCCCCCCTTCAGTGCCACATTTGGCACCTTTCGGGGGGGGGGGGGGGTGGTGGTAAATACCTGTTTTCTACAGGTGCCCTGTCCCCACTTCCGGGAGACTGGTGAATAAGGTCAGCAGCCTGGTCCCCCCCTTCTCCCTCCCCTTCAGCCGGGCCAGCGAGAGAGCGCAGTGTGCTCCACCCATGCGCAGTAGGGACCCGGTCGTGAAGCCAAAAGGCTACACTGCCAGGTTCCCTTACCCACAATGGCGCCGGCAGCACCCGACCAGCTGATGGAAACATCAGCTGCGGTGCGGACATCGCTGGACTCCAGGACAGGTACGTGTCCTAATGTTCATTTTTAAAGAGGTGGAAAGAATTCCCCTTTAGCAGCACTGCACTTCATCTGCTGTACAGTGCCTTGAAAAAGTGTCCATTCCCCTTGAAATTGTCTACATTTGTCATGTTACAACCAAAAACGTAAATGTATTTTATTGGGATTTTATGTGATAGACCAAAGTGGCACATAATTGTGAAGTGGAAGAAAAATTCATGGTGAGGATGGTGTATTCAGGGTGATGTGCAGTGTTTTGCCTCAAGGCCAAAAAGTTAAATTTTGGTCTCATCTGACCACAGCACCTTCTTTCACATGTATGCTGTGTCCCCCACATGGTTTCTCGCAAACGGGACTTCTTATGGCTTTCTTTCAACAATAGCTTTCTTCTTGCCACTCTTCCATAAAGGCCAGATTTGTGAAGTGCACGACTAATAGTTGTCCTGTGGACAGATTGTCCCATCTGAGCTGTGAATCTCTGTAGTTCCCTTCAGAGTTACTATGGATCCGTTGGCTGCTTCTCTGATTAATGATCTCCTTGCCCGGCCTGTCAGTTGAGGTGGACGGCCATGTCTCGGTAGGTTTGCAGTTGTGCCATACTCTCCATTTTCAGAAGATGGATTGAACAGTGCTCTATGAGATGTTCAAAGCTTGGGATATTTTTTTGATAACCTGACCCTGCTTTAAACTTCTCCACAACTTTATCCCTGACCTCTCTGGTGTGTTCCTTGACCTTCATGATGCTGTTTGTTCACTAAGGTTCTTAACAAACCTCTGAGAGCTTCACAGAACAGCTGTATTTGTACTGAGATTAAATTACACACAGGTAGACTCTATTTACTAATTAGGTGACTTCTGAAGGCAATTGGTTCTACTAGATTTTAGTTAGAGTACTGTATATACTCGAGTATAAGCCAAGTTTTTCAGCACAAAATGCCCACCTCGGCTTATACTTGGGTCACCTTTTTGCGCCTGATCTCCCCGACTTTGGTTAGCTGACTGAAATTCAGCTTGAAGATTGTTTGGGCTTTTGAGATACTTTTGCAATGCATTCAGATAGACTTGCAAAGAAAAGAAAAGCAAAGCACTGACTGTTCTCAAACTGCCCTGTTAGGCTATTCTACACAGGCTTTTGATATCAATTAAGCAAAGAAGGAAAACATAGATATGGGACTTCACAGGTACCAATAAGATCATTACAAAACGATTACTGTAACTATTATTATTAATAATAATAATATAATGCAAGATATACATAGCGCTAACACTTTGTGCATTGCGTAACAAAATAAAGTAAGCCGATATAGTTACCATACAATTCAATAAATGGGGATTAGGGGGGCCCTGTTTTGTGAGAGTTTGTAATCTAAAACCTAATTTCCATTTTATGACAAATTAATATAAAAATATTTATTTGATGATGCATTTTGAAAACTGCATTAAATATTACCACTATGTCAAAACCACCATATGTCCATATATAGGTATATATAGACAAATCATATGTTTAACATGTTACATAATTGACATCATTGACATCATGTGCAGCAATGTAATAATAGTAAATAATAGTATTGATAGGGAAGAAAATATATTCTTTATTTGTATCAAAGTGTAGGCAGGTGCCTAGAATGTTATTTGTAAATGCACATGGGGTTAATGTCCTGTAGTTCAGGGGTTAATGTGCTGTGGTGTGTATGCCCTTATTGGTCTGTGGCACTTCCCGTAGAGGGGAAATATATAGGCTGGGTGGTTGTTGTTGTTGTTCATGGGAGTTGGAGAGAGACCATACACTTGGAGATGTAGATGTTGTACTGAGAATGGAACTGCCCCATAGCGGGATTTAGTTGAAGCCATTCCACTACTTGTTGGGAACCAACACAATCTAAAGGTATAAGCACCACAGTACAGTCCAAGTACAACACAGTTAAGCCCCGTACACACGATCGGTTTGATTGATGAAAACCGTCCGATGGATGGTTTTCATCAGACCAACCGATCGTGTATGGTACCCATCGGTCTTTTTTCCATCGGTTGTAAAAAATAGGAACTTGTTTTAAAATTTTCCGATGGATAAAAAACCGATCGAAAACTCAGATCGTCTATGGGCAAGTCCATCGGATCAAAAACCCACGCATGCTCAGAATCAAGTCGACGCATGCTTAGAAGCATTAAACTTCATTTTTCTCGGCTCATCGGAGTGTTTTACGTCACCGCGTTTGGAACGGTCGGTTTTTTGACTGATGGTGTGTGGGCAAGACTGATGGAAAACAGTTTCATCGGATATCCAATGGACAAATCCATCGGACGAAAATCCATAGGTTATCCGATCGTGTGTACGGGGCTTAACAGTATAGAATTTATAAAAAGTGAAAGTACTGCCATGATTACTGATACATTGCCTTTCTCATGTAACAACTAAAGAACTGTATAGTGATGAGTCAATGGAACTATTGATCCAAATGGCTTTTAATCAAGCAAAAAAAGTTCTGATGTAGTAACAATGACTTTTCTGATTTACAGATGAAGTGAGTGAGAGTGTTTTTTTACAATGA
The DNA here is from genome assembly GCA_029206835.1 of Rana muscosa. Lineage (NCBI taxonomy): Eukaryota > Metazoa > Chordata > Amphibia > Anura > Ranidae > Rana > Rana muscosa. Next base: position 70,502,413 of record CM055125.1, read on the forward strand.
ACAGGGAACAGAGTGTAAACCTTCTTGTTCACCTTCTGCGTAGTGAAGAGTGAGAAGTAAAGAGAAATGGGAGCAGCCAGCTTGGGAGAGGAAATGGTGGTGGATGGGAGACAGAGGTTTTATAAGAGTTGTGGACTGGTGGTTGTATATTTTGGCCTACTTAGTAGCAGGCTGCCTATATTAGGACCCGCTGCATAACAGAACCCTCCTGGGGACCTGGTCTGAACCACAGTGTTCGAGGCCTCACAAAGTATACAGCAGGAGTCCTCCATGCCTCCAGGCTGAAGAGAGTAAAGTATATAGTATGTAAAAGAACTCAACACAGTATCTCTCACAATATCTCTCTAGTCAGTGCCGGGACAGGTGTCACTGGTAAGTGAAAGACCGTTGTCCTTCCGGTGTGTTGCCCGATGTGGAAATATGGTCTCTGGCCATGAGGGGCGCTAACTCACACATGAAAGCAATACTACCATTCTAACACTAAAGCCCTGTACACACAATAGGTTTTACCGATGAAAACAGTCCGATGGACTTCTTTCATCGGACAAACCGATCGTGTATGGGCCCCATCAGTCTTTTTTCCATCGGTGTTTAAAAATAGAACATGTTTTAAATTTATCCGATGGTTAAAAAACTGATAGCAAATTACTATCGTCTGTGGGGAACTCCATCAGATAAAAAACCCACGCATGCTCAGAATCAAGTCGACGCATGCTCAGAAGCATTGAACTTCATTTTTCTCGGGTCATCGGAGTGTTTTACGTCACCACGTTTGGAACGGTCAGATTTTTGACTGATGGTGTGTAGGCAAGACTGATGGAAGTCAGCTTCATCGGTTTTCCGATGGAAAAATCCATCGGTTTAAAAACCATAGGAAATCCGATCGTGTGTACAGGGCTTTACTAACAGAAAGTAATCCTAAAATTTACAGCATGCAGTTCCCACATGCTAAAAAAAACATCAACTTCACCTGGAGAACAAGGTCAGTAAGTATTTACCATGAATATAGATGTTGGTATAACATGTGAATAAATACTATTCAGAAAGAAATACTCATCTGTTTTCAACACATACATGTGAAGCATTAGATCAATAGAGAATAATTAATTACCGTAAACTCTTGTGCCAGCGTTCATGCATGCAATATCTTTATTGTCTGCAAGGGGGGCCCTATGGGACATGCACAAAGGAATCCTGGGCAGGGGTTTTATAGTACCATGATCTTTTCACAATGGTAAGCCGGTAGAGACACCCCTATGAGACCTATGTATGACGATTGATCAGAATCTGATGAGGATTTTTGATATATATCTATAGACAATTAAGAGTTGGATCACAGTGGGCCAGTTGATTATTATGAGTTCCCTTATAGGAATGTCAATCTTTCTGATGGTTTGGGGCTTCTATTATGCCACACTAACCTACAGAACACACCTAGGTTAGGTAGATTTTTGGGGATTCATATCTTCCCCTGGGGAACCTTTTAAAATAATATGACACCTCCATTTCCCAGCTTCTTCTTGTCCCCTACAACCCCCCCTTGCAGATATTGATAGTATTGCATGCATGAGTACTGACACAAGATGTTAATTCATGATTCTTATTTAAATTAATGCTGCACATGTAAGTGTGCAAGACTGATATGTATTTACATATGAATAGTAGTTATTTGTGTATTATAACATCATATTCGATTGTAAACCCTTACGACCAGGGCCCTCAGGTTTTTTTGCATTGTGACTGTGCAGTCTTCCTTTAGATTATAAAGTTCTGTGCAAACTGTTGGCGCTATATAAATACTGAATAATAATAATAAAAATAATAATAATAATCTATATTTATGGTAGATACTCGCCTCCTTTGTTCTCCCAATGAAGTAAACTGTTGGTCTGAGAAACATGTACAATAGACAGCATATTGTTTTTCCATAATTTGTTATCACTGCACATTATGTCAACAACGTAACATGTTAAGCATATAATTTTAAACATGGAGGCACAATTAAATGCAATTTTTAAAGCACATCATCAGAATGTCTGTTGTTTTATATGGAATCGTAATAAAATTTAAATTGGGTTTTAACAGTGATTATGCTCTAATGATCTTATTGGTACCTGTAAAGTACCTTATGTATTTAATCCTCTTTGTTGCAATAATCAGGAATGTTGGTACCCTTTTAAACCATATTTGGATAAGTACATCCATACTTTTCCATTGTGTCAAATATTTTGACATCAATTAAATTAGACGTAAACCCTAACTGCAAAGTAGTCGTTTTCACCTTTTATTTATACTTTGTTATATCTTAGTGTTGCAGATCTCTTGCAGCCTTTTTGTTAGCCACTTCCTTTCTATCCCATTTCAGTGATGGTTGCATGGCATTTCTCAGGAGAGGGGGGTTAATTATAGTAACAACAGTGGACCATGACTTTTTGACAGGCTGACAATGCAGGAACAAGGTTGGGAGACAGAAACAGAGCGTTGTCACCCAATAACAAGAAGTGCCTGAATACTTACCTAAATTGTAGGATCACCAGGTATTATTTAATGGAGGTTGCGGATTAATAAATATAAAAAATTGAAAAACCTTTGAAATTATATTTACACGTTAAAGCTTATATGAGGTTTTAGAGATTTGATTTACATACACTTTAAGTCACAAAACCACCCAAAACCCTTTCTTTTAGTTTTCGACTCTTTATTTTTTGTGCCCCCATTTGGAAGATTTACCATCATACCCTTTTGCGGCGATGGGTATCAGTTCATGAACTGAACAGAAATCAGCCCAACTTATCTAAGATTTTATTGTAAGAGGTTTGTTGTTCCTGTTGAAATCAGTTTGCATTTTTCTGGTATTCCTCCATACTAGTCAAAGGGAAAACATGCTAAACGCAACTAAAAACATGGGAAACACATGGAAATTGGGTGTTTACACCAACCCTTAGACCACTTTCACACTAAGGCGCTTTTCAGGCGCTTTCACGCTAAAAAAAGCAACATAAAAGCTTACGAAAACGTATTTCCATTAAAATCAATGAATGCTTTCACACTGGGGCAGCGCGCTGAAAAAACGCCCCTCTCCATTGAAATTAATCGAAAGCGCTTCAAAAGCGCCTGAAAAGCGCTTCAAAAGCGCTAAGTGTTTTACTGGCAGTTTTTCAAGCTCCTCAGTGTGAAAGAGGCCTTAAACATATCGAAAATGTTGATTAGATATATATGAAAGGAAAACATTAATGTAGCTAGCGCTGTGCACACAGTTAAAGAGCACTGGTGCTTTGTTCATAGAGTATTCAAAACCAAAGCCAACAGAATCAACTTTGAGATTATTTAAATTTTTTGGCATAATATGCAACCATATGTGTTTTTTTTTTTTTTACAAACCATGTTATTGGCCTTTATGTACCGCCTTTGCTCCTTGGATATATGTCTGTACCTACCTAAATAAATATATACTCTTTTACCTTGCAGGCCATCTCAATGTAGCGTCCATGAGCTCCTCCCACCCCATGCTCATCCCCTTTCTGCTCCTATGGTGCCTGGCACTACAGGGGGGCCACACCTTCTTCCCCAACTTCTGGTCTAAGTTTCTATCCTTCACCTGGGGCTCCTACACCCATCAGGACCTAACAGAAGAGGCTGTACTGAATGTCACCTTGCAAATCTTATTGGACAACAAGCATCCCACCCGCCCTCCACTGCGGTGGGAGGACTTTGAGGTATGTGTGTAAAGTACATAAAGAAAAGCACATCATTTGTCCTTTAGTTTGAATGTATTTCAATTATACAGTAAATGACCATAATGTTAAAAAATGTCTCCTTTGGGTTGTATTACTTTCTGTTAGAAGACACCTTTTGCTGGAATGCTTGTTGAACTGGAAGGTTACTAACCTTAAATTATTAGTCAAAAGATGGCACTACAATGTACCTGCGGTCATTTTGTATATGCCTTGGAAGTTCCAGATCATATTGCTTATATTTCATATTGCTTGGCCCTTAGTTTCTCTGGCTCTAACCCCTCTCTGCCATCCTACTGTCCAAAAAGGAAGCCCCTAGATACCAGCACAGGGATTTACTAAGCAGTGGGGCTACAGCATGGGGGAACAAGTTCAAGCTATAGTAAAGACTGATGTAAGGAGTTTGGTTTGTAGGACATCTGGTCTTCACAGAAAAACTTTCTAGGAACTCCAGGCTTCTTGTGTTTCCTACTTTTAGGACATCTTAGCCCAAGCCCAAGAACTTTTGTACAAGACAGGTTTCCTTGTGTGTCTCTGAGGTGTTTTTAATAACAGCAGTCATGGACACCTGGTACTTATACCACATCAGAACTCCTCCTAATGCTTCCTAATGGGCCCAACCATAAAGGTAAACTCAAGCCAGCAGAAAGATTTTATATTGTACTGTAGTTGTGCCCTCATTGCCCATGTCCCTGCTGCCTGATGAAGAAGCACGCATGCTTCGAACGCGCGCACCCTCCCGCTGACCCCATGACCCGGAAGTGATCGTTACTGCTATGTTCCAGGGAAGCTGTTCCCCGTCACCGCTGTTGTGAACGTGTGGTTCCGCTCAACGCAGAGGACACCTAGAGATATCATCTCTCCCCAGCATCCGGAAATACAGCACCTCCTTCCTGGGAAGAGCGGACGATTTGTACTCTCATCCAGATAAGCTTTCCCCATTTATTCGTTTGTGAGTGTTTACTTGCATCTGTTTTTAATTCCAATAAATTTACATTGACTGCTACGCTCAGTAGGCGCTGCTTTGTGTTTCCCCATGTCCCTGCTGCTGCCTGAGATTGCGTAGACCAGCCGTTGCCAAATCTACTGAGCATGCTCCAGTTTCATTTCCTTTCTAAGCTGTTAATTTCCTCCTTTATCTTATCTGTGCAGCCCATATGACTATAGAGTCACACATCTGGGTGCATACATTCTGGATAAAAGACAGCACACTCCCTCCCTCCCTCCTCCTCCATGCCCACTAAACAGCTAAACACAATAGTGGCGGGATATTACATGTTGGTTGATGGAGGCTTAACCTCCCTGTAATTCTAAGCACATGCAAACAATAGACACAGGCTGAAGGGGCGTGAAACAGTCTGTGATTGGTAGAACCTTCCCCTAGACAGCCTACGCCAAGTTTTTACACAAATAATAAAGATTTGAGTTAAAATACAGTATATTTTTGTATAACAATTTAAAACATTTGTTTAATATTATTTACGTATTTTTCCTTTGCATTTCGAAGGCTTTTTGAAAGCATGTGAGCATGTGACCAGCAGCAGAGAACTAGAAGCTCCTCCTGTCATTGTTTCCCTGCAGATGGGCTGGGAAAGAGCTGGGTCACATGACAGCTGTATATCGATTATGAAAAAAATTGACTTCGATTTTTTAAAAATAAAAATAATATACATAAAGAGAAGGGATAATGTACAATAAATGGTGTGTGTATCACTTTAATTGAGGGTACACTGCCTATCTACTAAGGCCAATGTGTTCCCTGGTTCTCAGCTCTGCCCTCTGTAGTTCATCACACAACACAGAATTATGGGGTAGAGTTATATAATGGACTTTCTGACAAAGAAAGACACAATAGTACAAGTTTTGCTGGATACAGACCAGCTCAACTGGGTAGATAAATCTACCAAAAAATTATGCTTTTGTCACTCAGAAACAACTAATAAAGAGTCTAGCTGCAAGGGCTCTTTCAATTCTACCATTCCAGCCAGACAGCTTGCAGAGTTTGACAGGTGGCGCTGCCTGTCAAATGTGCCCATTAAGGTCAAAGGGTGCGCACCTCCACTGAGAGACAAATGCTTGTCTCATGGTTGTGGTGCAGTATTTTAACACAGAATCCCCCTTGGGATAAAAAAAAGCAGACATTGAGGAGGTGCCAGGGTTGCCTCCTGAAAGCCTGGCAGCTGCTGCTCTACAGCCCCCAAAAAAATGATCCACTGCAGATCACTTTTCAGAGGGTGATCGATACTGCCCTAAAGAACCCTACAAGAAGACTTTTAATACTTAACCTGTTGTGCCACCTGCACCACCATGCTTGCTGTTTTGAGGAGCTACAGCTATTAAAGTATCTTCTACATCTAACACACAAGAGGAAGTAAACCCGGTATTTAAAAGCAAACAAAAAAAAACCCTGCAAAAGAAAGGCATAATGAGCTAGTATGCATAGCATACTAGCTCATTATAAATGACTTACCTGAGATCGAAGCCCCCGAACTGCTCCTCGTTCCCCTCTGCCGCCGCCGCCATCTTGCCTAGATGTCCCTTCCGTGTATCGCCGCTCCGGCGCTGTGATTGGCCGGAGCGGCGATGACGTCACACGCATGCGCGCGGGGCCGGCATTCTCCCATTCAGAAAACCGGCACCGCTCAGTGCGCCTGCGCCGTTGTCTATGGCGTGCATGCGCCGTAGACATCGGTGCATGGTTTTCTGCAAATATCTCCTTAACCGTGTAGGTTTAGGAGATATTTTTTGCATCTACAGGTAAGCCTTAATCTAGGCTTACCTGTAGGTGCAAATTGTGTGTTTGGGTTTACAACCACTTTAAGATGTGCTGGATGCCTGGTCCCACGCTACGTTTTGTGGCCCTATCAGCCAGGCTCTACATCCTTACCATTCTAGCCAAAACTTTTTTTTTTTACTATAATACAGTGTAGTGAAATGTTACGACCTTTGTTTTCTTGCCCCATGTGTCCTTGTTGAGGATATTTACTGCTACTACCCGTCCTGGTGACCGCACAGCAATAGAAACCTGGCAGAGGCTCAAACACTTACCTTTCCAAAGAAAAGAAAAAAGCTTGGGCTGGAATTCCTCTTTAACTCAATTCCTGGAGTTATGTTGTCACTTTATTCTATGCCTAGAAATTTTGTGATAATGATTGAACAGCACATTTTGTCCCTATTGAGGAATGTGGTATCTGGAATCTGTGCTCTCCCCTGTGGTAGAATGTAGCAATATGTGATTTTCTACTTTGTTGTCTTCCCATCTGATCTCTATAGAGTAAACTCATATGTTACATAGCGCTGCCACTTTTGATGTGTAGACTTCCTGTCATCGACACAGTTTCGTGACTATGTGGTCCATGAGGTTTTGAGACCTTATGACTGCATATCACGTATATGTCTCACTGTTGTGATGTGTGAGACAGAAAAAGAAACTGCAGTTTTTAAAATTGTATTTTATTTAAAAGAATACAATGTATAGTGGTAAAGGGAAAGGTGAAAAGGTGAAGGGTAAACTGCATGGGAATCAGATATAGGGGAAACAATTAAGGAGGAGGTGTGGACAACATGGTCGACCATGGTGCACAAAGGCCTTCTTAACACTTCCCTGGTGGAGGCCAATTATAAAGTGCTGTCGCACTGGTACCTGGTCCCAACAAGGCTGGCGAAAATGTATCCTGGTACCTTGCCCCTATGTTTTCGGGGATGTGGACAAGAAGGTGATATTTTTCATGTCTGGTGGTCCTGTCCGAAGACCTGAAGCTTCTGGATCAGAATATTTAATTTGGTCCACTCAGTGATGGGACAGAACATCCCTAGAGACTCCAAAACAGCGCTGTTTGCTGACCTGTCGGAAGACATCCCCAGTCATCTTTGAACATTTATATTTTTCATCTTTCTAGCAGCTAAAATAACCATAGTGCGAGCGTGGAAATCATTTGTCATTGATGTCACATTGGTGAAAGATAAAATATCCTGGATTATGATCAATGAAAAATTTACAAGCATTCGCAGAGATAAACAAGCTAGGTTTGACAGAGTGTGAAACCCCTGGATTGCATATCTCCAAGCTCCCTAGACACTGGGCCGCCTTGCTAAGGAGACCTACTCTACTTTGATTGTTTGTAGAAGATTTTCTCTTTTCTTTCCCCCTTTACTTTTTTTTTTCTTTCCCCCTTTACTTTTTTTTTCTTTCCCCCTTTACTTTTTTTTTTCTTTAATTTCTTGCTTCCTTGATTTTGGTTCTGTTGTACATATTGATAAATGTTTTGGTGGGGACCATACAGCTTCCCCAATTGTTCTATTGTCTCGGCATTGGGACCCCTTGGGTTGGGGTATCAAGATCCATTGTAGATGCTAATGTTATATTTCACCTTGTTCTAGAAATATGCATGACCGACAGCTTGCTGTAATGTCACTTGATAATTATTCCTATTTGTTGAATATTTGGGTGCCTAGTGGTTGATACCTATGGGCTTATAGCCTTAGAAACATGGTCATGCTAACAAGTAGACCCAGATTGCTAGGCCTGAAACTTCTTGTTGGTAGCTCCTCTGTACAGCCGGTCAGGGCCCCTCTGATCACTTTGGTTAATGCATCCTCGGTTTGGTGATTACCTGATAATGTTCAAGTATAAGTTTTTTAGTTTTGTGCTTAAAATTGTAATACAAATTATTGGAAAGAAAAGGTAAAGGGATGATCTTGTTTATATAGAGCAGCCTTTTTCAACCAGGGTGCCTTGAGGTTTCCTTAGGGGTGCCTTGGCAAAATGACTAAAAATGTATCAAAAATTGTATACAAGCCAGTAGGTGGACGAAGCCTGCCTTTTAGTTACACAAAGCTAGGAGTTTTCATTATGCACCATTACGACTTTCTAGACACTGGCATCCTAACAACCAATGACGTCATCAGTTAATAAGGAGGATGTCTGTTGCCTCCACAGCATCCTTGTTTGACCATCTCTGCCCCTCTTTCTCAGCACTGGGTGATTGATGGAGAGAAATTGAGGGAGAAGAGAAACATTGGAATACTAGTCAGTACCAGTGTGCAAAAGTGTATTTGCTTTGGAAGAATAAATTACCTCTAACTTTGGATGATGGTTGATGGGTTGATGGATTGATAGGAGAAGGCAATGGCCCACCAGGAGGGATTCCAGCGTCAACACTGTGTTGATGTGGAAAATCAAGCAAATTTCTTTCCTGCAACCCGTGGTTGCAGGAAAGCAATTAGCCCAAGATAGCTATTTTGAGTAAACTGATCCTTTCATATTGTTTACAGTAACCTTGGTGGGGTGGGGGGGCAAAACTGAGTGCCAGTTGTCACCCCATAACAGGAAGAGCCTGAACGAGGACCTTCATTAAAAGATCACCAGATAGCAAGCTGCACTATTTAAAGATTAAAAAATACTTTTAAAAACATTAACATGTTACAGCTTATATGAGAGTTTAGTGATTAGGCTTAGATCTGCTTTAAACCAGAACTCCAGACCCCAATGCTTCAAAGCTATGCTGCTAATCACTAGGCATGCATTAAGGCTCGGTTCACACTATTGAAATACATAATGTACTGGAATCCAGTGCGATTCCCGTACAAATGGCATGCGATGCGGCAGATCGCATCAGTGTGAACTCAGCCCGAGGTCAGCTATGTACATGAAACAATTGTAGGCAATCCAGCTGATTTATCATATGCTTGGTTAGCATGGGAAAGGGTTAGAACCTCTGTCAGTTTTTTATTACTAAGAATAAACAAAAGGAAGGGGAGTGCTCCACCCAGTCCAGAAGGACAGAGTCTGGATTCAAAAAAATGTTCTATGCCACGGCAATATTTATACAGTTGGTATGTTCACTGAAGATTTCAAGAGAGCCAACGTGTTTCAGGGATCTGCATATCTCCAATCTGGGATAATAATAAACAACTTTAATAATAACTAATAAAAAGTAAATATATTACATCATTAAAAATGTAGAAAAGATAGAAAAGACACGGAAATACACAGAAATACTCAGTTTCTGAGCCTTTCCGACGTTTGCCGAGGTCAGCCGACGTGTCCTCGGGCCTTTCCGGCCATTTCCGAGGCTCTCCGGCGCCCCCCCACACCTCTGGCCGCATGCGGTATTGCATCCCATTGAAGTCAATGCGGAATTTTTTTTTTTCGTTTCCATTGACTTCAGAGGAGAAACTTGCTTTGATATGCGATTTCTTTGGATTACGAGCATTCTCCTAGAACGGATTATGCTCGTAATCCGAGGTTCAACTGTATGTCTATTATTAGTCCTGATGAAGGGGACGCAGATCCCTGAAACTCTTTGGCTCTGTATTAGTGAAAGGTGTTAATAGGGCAGGAAGTGATAGAAGGTCCCTTGAATAGTGACTGTGGGGTTGATTTACTAAAACCGGTATCAAATCTGGTGCGGATGTGCATGGTAGCCAATCAGCTTCTAAATTATAATAATTTTTCACTCTTTTAGTAAATCAAAAATACTTTTTTCATAACCCAGGTTCACACTGGGCTGTGGGAGTGAAGCCGTGCGAGTTCAGCTGAACTCGCACAATTTCACTCTCGCTGGCAGTCCCGATTTCAGCCGTGATTACAAAGACATATGTGCAGGTTTCTGCACAGATGTCAATGTAAATCGCGTCCGAAATCGCAAAAAGTAGTACAGAAACTACTTGTGACAGGTGTCACTTTGGGCACAGGGTGAGCAAGAAAATAATGGACATTAAGAATATGTCTTGGATTGCTTTAAAATGGGACAGTGATATTTTCCCACAATATTCCCCAGGATATCTGTAAAGAACTATTTACTGTTTGATTATGAACTCAACAGGTTAACTGAAAAGTGACTCCTTCATGATGTTGGGACACATACTGTTAGATGCTAATGTCACCACATCCAGCCCCCACCTGTGTCTGCTAAGATGTCAGATGTGTATTGGGAGACAGTGAGGCTAGCCTAAAGGTCATGTGTCTGAGTCATCACTGTAGTTAATTAGCTCATGTAAATTAGGTCTGGTCAAAGGTATATTGTCTGAGGAGAATGTAAGAACCTCCTCTCTGTGTGTATAAAACTGGGAGTTTGTCATTAAAGATTGTCAGTCCAGTTGGAAACTTCATACAGAGTGTTTGTCTCGTATGTTTGGAAGGATTAATCCTATGGGAAGCGGTCGCCTGACTGTGGAGGATCGGCAGTGGATGTGTGTCCAGAGAGGGAATATCTTAAATGGCGTTAACCCCTTTCATACTTGGGGTGCCGTTACATTGGTTGGCAGCGGTGGGATTTTCCCCCCAGTTACCTGGACACTCCAAACCACCACAGTGAATGACCAGCTATGCAGCCTGCAGGAAAGCCACGCTGAAAGACTTACTTGAGAGCCGTGGAGGGACCGGTGGGACAAAGAACAAGGCCACCTTGATCAGGGAGCTAGCCGAGATGGATCAGAGGGATGGTGATGCAGGACCCCGGTCAGTTGAAGACTTGTTTCAGCAACGAGTTTGACAGCGGTTGGGATTATATGGTGCTAACCCATCAGAGACCGCCATACAGGAAGCCATTAAAGACATCCAGCTGCAGGATGAGCGACAAGAGAGAGAACGAGAACGACAAGAGAGAGAACTAGAGCGGCAACATGAGCGGAGAATGGCGGAAATACGGCAATCGGAGACAACACCTAAAGATGCAGCGCCTTTCCGTAAGTTGCCCTTTCAAGCGTTCAAACTATTTAAGGAAGGAGAGGAGGAAATTGAAGCGTTCCTGCAGGACTTTGAGAGACTATGCCAGATACATGAAGTACTGCCCCAAGATTGGGTCGCCTTACTGGCAAGTAATTTAACGGGCAGAGCGGCGGATGCGTATCGGGCCCTGGAGGATGAGGACGCTAAAGACTATGACCGGGTAAAAGAAGCTCTGCTAGCCCGATTTGCCATTACACCCGAAGCCAGCCGGATTAAGTTTAGAGAATCCCGGAAACAAACCCACATAACATACGTGGAGTGTGCACATCGTCTGCAGCGAAACCTTAAGGGCTGGTTCCAGGGAAGCCACGCTCATACCATAGAGGACGTCACTCAGCTAGTACTCTTAGAACAGTTCTTTAACCACACCCCCCCGGTACTACGGGATTGGGTGCGAGATAAGCAACCACGGACTGTACAGCAAGCGGCTACTTTGGCCGATGAATATCTGGACTCTCGAAGGTCAGGCGGAAGCGAGTGCTATCCACTATCTCGGTCCAGTTTATCAGCCGCTAACCCAACTTCAGCACCAACCCCGGCAGCCACTTACCCTCAGCCGCCCAGGTTCAACTCCCAGGACTACGCACAACCCATCAGGTGTTTCGGATGTAAACAGCTAGGGCACAAAAAGCCAGACTGTCCGTTGAATCCAGCCATCCAGTCCCAGTCATGGAGACAGCCAGCAAGGGGGAGCCCCCGCACACCCATGCCTGTGGCCCACTGCGTTGAGGAGAAAGAACATTCGGCCATCCTGCACGAGGCTGATCCAATACAAGCAGCTAACCGGGACAACCGGCAACAACACAGGCAGACTGTCCGGGTTAATGGAACGGTAGCCAATGGCTTACGTGATAGTGGCGCTACCATGACCCTACTACAGAAGAACCTCATCCCAGAGAGCCAACACACCGGAGACACTGTAGCCGTAAGAGTAGCGGGAGGTACCATCTTCCGGCTACCCGTTGCCCGTGTTCACCTGGATTGGGGGGTTGGTTCGGGACATGTGAATGTGGGGGTGATGAAGGATTTGCCAGCGCATGTACTACTGGGGAATGATTTGGCCCCCCTCGTTTCTGCTTACGCCGCAATGGGCCCTGCTGAAGCCAACCCAGTGACTACCTGTGCCCAGACCCATGCTGCTGGAACCGGCCCGCTTACGGCTGAGAACTGGGTAAGACTATCTTCCCCGACATGTACCTTAGATCAGGGAAAATATCACAGTCTAGAATTGGAATGTGACAAGTTGGCCAGGGAGAATCCGGAGATGCAACGACACTACGTCATGTATTATGAGATGTCCCATGGCTTGAACATTGAAATGCACAAACAGGCTGAAATTGTCAAAAGGTTAAATGGGATTTGCGTCCAGGTTTTGCCTTACCTCTCCCAGGAGCATCAGCAACAAGTTTTGGGAACCATTGAGAGAGGAAAGCAAGTGACTGTTCCAGAACTGAATTCCATTATTCGCCCTGCAACCTTACAACGTCACCATCAGCTACTGACCCGGTAAGCAAAACGGCCATGCTGATGGGTTGTCCAGGCATTAGAGGAATGGAACTATGGACTAACTTCGGAGTCAAACCGTCTGGGGTCTCCTCCTGTGTTAGTCTCCTGCCAAAAGGGGAGATGTGTGACAGGGGTCACTTTGGGCACAGGGTGAGCAAGAAAATAATGGACATTAAGAATATGTCTTGGATTGCTTTTAAATGGGACAGTGATATTTTTCCACAATATTCCCCAGGATATCTGTAAAGAACTATTTACTATTTGATTATGAACTCAACAGGTTAACTGAAAAGTGACTCCTTCATGATGTTGGGACACATACTGTTAGATGCTAATGTCACCACATCCAGCCCCCACCTGTGTCTGCTAAGATGTCAGATGTGTATTGGGAGACAGTGAGGCTAGCCTAAAGGTCATGTGTCTGAGTCATCACTGTAGTTAATTAGCTCATGTAAATTAGGTCTGGTCAAAGGTGTATTGTCTGAGGAGAATGTAAGAACATCCTCTCTGTGTGTATAAAACTGGGAGTTTGTCATTAAAGATTGTCAGTCCAGTTGGAAACTTCATACAGAGTGTTTGTCTTGTATGTTTTTTGTAAGGATTAATCCTATGGGAAGCGGTCGCCTGACTGTGGAGGATCGGCAGTGGATGTGTGTCCAGAGAGGGAATATCCTAAACGGCGTTAACTCCTTTCATGCTTGGGGTGCCGTTACACTACTTTTTGAAATCGGTGCAGCGCCGCAGATGGGGCGTCGCACTGATTAGGACGGTGCCATTGCCGGCAATTTGCGGCAAATATCGCCGTTTTGACATGCGATTTGACATGCCAAATCGCATGTCAAAACGCACCAGTGTGAACCAGGGCATAGTGTGGAGTTAAAACCTTACAAGGTTTTTATTGCTCTCTGTGTCTTGCTATCCAAGTGACCCCCAATCCTCTTGTGATTTATCCTGGTGTCACTAAAATTGAGGGGACATGTCCCCAACAGGGTCACAGACAGTAATCAGAACATGAAAGGTTCCCTCTTTGCAACAGAGTATCAGTTCCACGAGTTCATTATAATTACTTCACTCATATATTATCAAATAAAAAATAAAAAGAGAAAGTACTTACTGCATTTAAAAAGGAAGTGATCCTGTAATTATTGTTGTATTTATCGCATTGAGGTCAGTGTGATATAATAAATATCCTCATATGCCTTTCTCTCTTTATTTTTGTTTTCCTCTTTTTTCCTATTTTTTTTTTTATTAATCAAAAAGGTTTGTTATTGAACTTAAGATTTTTATTTTTATTTTTTTCCTATTTAGGTAAAAAAATCGAGTTGGGTTTCAATGTTTTGTGTGTGTGTTTTTCCCTTTGTACATTATTTTATTTGGAATTTTTCTGTATTTTCTCTGTGTGCGCTAAAACAAATAGTTCAGTCACGGGATGAAGCACGGAACTAAACTGCTGGCTATGTTTTCTTATCTAGGTTTCTAATTGTAGATATATTTCTCTGACTCCTATTACCCACCCCTGTGTTCCATGAGCTATAGACATGAAAAGGATATAAGACATGGGGGATGGGAAGTGGAGAAAGGAGCAGGTGCATTACAAAATAATGAGGGGAGGTGGCGGGGACAATTATATTCTAGTATTGTGAATTCCCCCCCTGCTGAGCTAGCCAGTGATGTAGGATCCTTCAGGAGACATCTATTATCAGAGCAGTCTGGTTGGTGCTGACTCACCATATGAATCAATAGAGCTGGTCCATAGCCAAGAGACACAGCTGTATGAATGGCCCAGAGGCTGCTATCCATGGTACTGCAATCACACAAAGGGGTTTCCCTTCTATAGTCAGACGTGTTCTAATCTACTTGGCATTGGCAAATCATACAAATATAAAATCAGGAATAGGTACAGTCTGAACAATTGTTTTATTGTTTTTATCTGTGTTCTTTCATTAAAGGGGGTTGTGAAGAGAATTTTGAATTTTTTTGTTAAATAACAAACATGTTATACTTACCTCCACTGTGCAGCTCGTTTTGCACAGAGTGGCCCCGAACCTGGTCTTCTGGGGTCCCTCTGCGGCTGTCTCGGCTCCCCCCCGCAAGAACTGAACACCTTCATGCGAGCGAGCAGAGACCCTAGAGAATAAAATGTCATTACAATATTTTATGTCACACTATATTTGCGCACCGATCTTTCAAACGCAATTTTTTGAGAAATAATACACTTTAATGAATAAAAACAAAACAAAAAACCCTGTAAAGTTAGCCTGATTTTCTTGTATAATGTGAAAGATGATTTTATGCCAAGTAAATAGATACCCAACATGTCATGACTTAACTGCTTGATGACCGCCTCACGCCGATATACGTCAGCAGAATGGCATGTACAGGCAAATTAACGTACCTGTACGTCGCCCGCCGCGAGCTCCGTGAGTGTGATCGCGGGTCCCGCGGACTCGATGTCCGCGGGGATACCCGCGATCGTCTCACGGAGAGGAAGAACGGGGAAATGCTAAGTGGTAAGTTCTTGCGGGCGCACTCCCGTGATGACCGCCTCACGCCGATATACGTCAGCAGAATGGCATGTACAGGCAAATTAACGTACCTGTACGTCGCCCGCCGCGAGCTCCGTGAGTGTGATCGCGGGTCCCGCGGACTCGATGTCCGCGGGGATACCCGCGATCGTCTCACGGAGAGGAAGAACGGGGAAATGCTAAGTGGTAAGTTCTTGCGGGCGCACTCCCGTGATACAGCCGGCGGCTATAGCCACTCACTGTATCACTCGGCCTGCCCCCCGGCGCGCCGCGTCATTGGATGTGATTTACAGCAGCGCGAGCCAATGGCTGCGCTGCTTTCAATCCATCCACTCTAGCCAATCAGCGACCAGGCTGAGCAGGGAAGAGGACGTCGGGGGCGAGCGCAACAGGTGAACAGGCTCAGGTAAGTAAAACGGGGGGGCTCTGGGGGCCGGTATTGTCGGATGTTTTTTCACCTTAATGCATAGGATGCATTAAGGTGAAAAAACGTGTACCTTTAGTGTCCCTTTAAGTAATTTTAGATAAATGCCTCTTCCCTTAAAGCTGAACCCCAGCCAAAAGTAAAAATCTGTATTCTTTGCTAGAAAATCACTTAGAACCCCCAAACATTATATATTTTATTAGAGACCCTAGAGAATAAAATGTCAATACAATATTTTATGTCACACTATATTTGCGCACCGATCTTTCAAACGCAATTTTTTGAGAAATAATACACTTTAATGAATAAAAACAAAACAAAACAAAAAACCTAAAGTTAGCCCGATTTTCTTGTATAATGTGAAAGATGATGTTATGCCAAGTAAATAGATACCCAACATGTCATGACTTAACTGCTTGACGACCGGCTCACGCCGATATACGTCAGCAGAATGGCACGTACAGGCAGATTACTGTACCTGTACGTCGCCCTTAAGACGCAGCATTGTGGGCGCGCACGCCCGCCGCAAGCTCCGTGAGTGTGATCGCAGGTCCCACCGACTCGGATACCCGCGATTGTCTCACGAAGAGGAAGAACGGGGAAATGCTGATGTAAACAAGCATTTCCCCAGTCTTCCTAGTGACAGGACACTGATCACAGCTCCCTGAAATCGGGAGCAGTGATCAGTGTCGTGTCACACATAGCCCATCCCCCCTACAGTTAGAACACATCCCTAGGACACACTTAACCCCTTCAGCGTCAGTCACATTTACACAGTAATAAGTGCATATTTATAGCACTGATCGCTGTGTAAATGTGAATGGTCCCAAAATAGCGCCAAAAGTGTCCGATGTTTCCGCCATAATGTCGTAGTCACGATAAAAATCGCTGATCGCCGCCATTACTAGTAAAAAAAAATTATTGATAAAAATGCCATAAAACTGTCCCCTATTTTGTAGACGCTATTATGTTTGCGCAAACCAATCAATAAACGCTTATTGCGATTTTTTTTTAATACCAAAATTATGTAGAAGAATACATATCGGCCTGAAGTGAGGAAAAAAAAAAATTTTTATATATTTTTTGGGGATATTTATTATAGCAAAAAGTAAAAAATATTGGTTTTTTTTTCAAAATTGACGCTTTTTTTTGTTTATAGCGCAAGAAATTAAAACTGCAGAGGTGATCAAATACCACCAAAAGAAAGCTCTATCTGTGGGAAAAAAGGGACGCCAATTTTGTTCGGGAGCCACGTCGCACGACGGTGCAATTGTCAGTTAACCTGCCTGGCGGTATTCCCGAGTGTGGCTCGGGGTGAATTTTCAGTACCAAAAGCGGTAACCCCGAGCCACCCTCGGGATTGCCTCGCAGGATCCATGTACAGCTTACCTACCTTGTCCCCTGGATCCTGCGATGTCTCCCCGCTGTGATCTGCGAGCCGCCGTGTCTCCACTCGATTCACAGTGCCGAGCTCCGTTCCCTGCGAGTGTTGCGACACACGGGGGCGGAGATCGGTGCCAAAATCAAAAAGTAAAAAACACAAAACACATACAGTACACTGTAATCTTACTGATTACAGTACTGTATCAAATAATTACACTTACCCTTTGTCCCTAGTGGTTTGTCCAGTGCCCTGCATGCACTTTTATATTATAAATCCTTTTTTTTCTGCCTGGAAACTGAAGATTGTCCATAGCAACCAAAAAGTTTCCCTTTACATCAAAAGTGGTTTTAGACCAGCTAGAAAACAGCGATAATAAATTAGAATCACTTGCAGAATTGAGCGATAGAGATTTGTGGGAAAATTCATCATCAAACACCGAAAAACACTTTTATTATTATTATATTATTATTTGTTATAATTATTTTATAGTTATTTATTATATTATAATTTATGATTTCGTGTTTCAAACTTTATCATACCCGGGATGTCTACTAGACTAGAAGAATTACAGGCCTACAATATAAAACGCCAAATTTCCATGCAAAATAATTGTACCGCTTTCAGCACCTAAAATCTGAAATAATCATACCGCCAGGGAGGTTAAGGCGACGCAGTGCCGAATCGCAAAAAGTGCTCTGGTCTATGGCCAGCCAAATGGTCCGGGGCTTAAGTGGTTAAAATTGCGCACGGTCGTGGAATGGCGACAAACTACGGTACTTAAAAATCTCTATAGGCGACGCTTTAAAAATGTTTACAGGTTACCTGATCAGAGTTACAGAGGAGGTCTTGCAGGAGAATTATTGCTCTCGCTCTAATGATCGGGGTGATATCTCACATGTCTGGTTTGAACACACTTTACATATGCGGGCGCGACTTACATATGCATTCGCTTCTGCGCGCGAGCTCGTAAGTATGGGGTGCTTTACTTTTTTTTGTCTTATTTATTTTACTGTTTATTTTTTTATTTTTACACTGTCCCTTTAATTATTTCTTCCTATTACAAGGAATGTGAACGAAGCACAGGAGTGCAGAACGAACTGCACTCCTGTGATCCACAGGAGAAGTGCAGCCAAATTAGATAAGCTTGTCCAGTCTGTTTTTTAGATTTTATTTCTCTATGATCATTATCATTTCCATCTTTTTTTTTCCCGGCTGTTGTAGGACAAGACCCTGATCCCAGATGACATACTTACGGCATATTATGGAGATGAAGTATCCTTGCGTCAATTCCGTGCCTCCATGCGTCAGATCGTCAGTGCCAACGCCAACATGGATTTCCTTAATTTGACACGCAATGATCCTGTACGTCACTTTGACTCTGAGAGGGTCAGACAGGGCAACAGCCTCTTGCTACGGGCCAGGGAGGAGCTGTTGAGCTACTTGAGCGCCAAGGAATATGAAGGTGCAAGGGAGATACTGGGACAGATACTGCATGCACTGCAGGTAATTTATTCTACTTATGGACAATAAAAATAATTAAAGTGGTTGTAAACCCTTAAATATACCCAGTGAAGGAACTATCCTCAGGTGATACACAGAGAGATAAAACAAATCCTACATATGTTGTACCTGTTTATCTGCTGAAAAAGGAGGCAGAGAGCTGAAATTACACTCTGCAGAGTTCAGTGAGGAGAGCTCTGAGAGCTTATTGGAGGGAAGGGACACACCCCCCTTCACACAGCACACAGGAACAAAGCTGAAGCTGTCAATCATCTGGAGCTCTCTCACCTGTCACCATTTTTCACTTTTTGTCAGAAATACTTGTCAGGAGTGACTCATGCTGATAGCAGAGAAACGCAGCAGACAGAAATTATACTTCATGCTTTTAATTGCGACAAGTTCACACTATAGAAGGATTTGCTTTGATCACATTTTATATCTGGGGTTTACAACCACTTCTCTGAAAGCTCTTCTTTTAACTTTGCCCCCCCCTAGTGAGCAGAAATAGCATTGCTCTAGTTAAATATCTAAAATACGTGTCTAAAAACACAAACAAAACAAAAAAATAATGCAACAGTAAGGCCTTATGCCCACAGACGTTTTTACAGCTGCGTTTTTTACAGCTTAACCACTTGAGACCCGCGCTATAGACAAAAGACGTCTGCAGCGCGACTCTCAAGTGCTGAGTGGACGTCTATGGACATCCTCCTGTTTCTCTCCCCCCTGCGCGCCGCCAAGGGCGCGCGGTGGGGAACAGCTGTGCCCGCCGTGGTCACGTGATGCCGATGCGATGTCCGCCAGGCACCCGCGATCGGCTGTGACAGAGGCAGGACGTGGATCTCTGTGTGTAAACACAGAGATCCATGTCCTGTCAGGGAGAGAGGAGACCGATGCTGTGTCCCTTGTACAGGGACACAGATCGGTCACCTCCCCCAGTCACTCCCCTCCCCCACACAGTAAGAATCACAAATAGGGAACATAGTTAACCCCTTCCTCGCCCCCTAGTGTTAACCCCTTCCCTGCCAGTCACATTTATACAGTAATCAGTGCATATTTATAGCACTGTTCGCTGTATAAATGTGAATGGTCCCAAAATAGTGTCAAAAGTGTCCGATATGTCCGCCGCAATATTGCAGGCCTGACAAAAATCGCAGATCGCCGCCATTACTAGTAAAAAAAAAAAATATAATAAAAATTTCATAATTCTATCCCCTATTTTGTAGGCGCTATAACTTTTTCGCAAACCAATCGCTATACGCTAATTGCAATTTTTTTTACCAAAAAATAATAGAAGAATACGTATCGGCCATATTATTATAGCAAAAAGTAAAAAAATTGTGTTTTTTTCAAAATTTTCTGTCTTTTTTTGTTTATAGCGCAAAAAATAAAAACCGCAGAGGTGATCAAATACCACCAAAAGAAAGCTCTATTTGTGGGGAAAAAATGATAAAAATATCATTTGGGTACAGCGTTGTATGACCGCGCAATTGTCATTCAAAGTGCATCAGCGCTGAAAGCTGAAAATTGTTCCGGGCATGAAGGGGGTTTAGTGCCCAGTTGTCAAGTGGTTAAAAACGCCTGTCCATGTTATTGTATACATTTTTTTTCGAAAAAACAAAAACAAGCAAAAAAAACCCCAAAAAAATGTCGGAGCTCAAAAACGCAATCGCTGCGTTTTCGCGCGTTTGTGCGCGTTTTTTAGCGTTTTTTAACGCTTTGCATTTTTTTATGCCTAACTCCGACGCTGAGGAACGAGCTGGTCCTGGGTTTTTTTTACAGCTTAAAAACGCCTATGCTATTTGCAGCTCAAAAACGTCTAGGTGGGCATGAAGCTATAGACTAACATGGACAGGCATTTTTAAGCTGTAAAAAATGCTCAAAAACGCGGCTGTAAAAACGTCCGTGGGCATGAGGCCTAATAACAACTTTTTTTTGTTTTAGTTTTGGATAGAGTGGAGAGGGATTAGAACACCTGGTTTTTATGGAAGGAGCACAGCAGTTTTGTGCATACATATTTGTGTGGTCATCTTCTATTCAGATACTCATGAATGCTGCTGTACAGTTATACACATTTTTATATATTCACATTTTGCACTAAGCACAGTTATTCGTTTCAAAATACAGTGGAACCCTGGTTAACGAGTAACGCGGTTAACGAGCATTTTGAAAGACGAGCAACTTTAAAAAAAAAATCCTGACTCGGAGTGTTGTCTCGCAAAACGAGCAGGATTCAAGCTAATGGGGTGTGCAGTACCGCATTTGGCCAGAGGTGCAGGGGGGGCGGTGACGCTCGGGAATGGTTCGGAGCCGGAAATACTCAGAATCACTCGGAAATACTCGGAAACACTTGGAAATACTATGTTCCCCAATTTTTCTGAGCCTTTCCGAGTTCAGCCGAGCTGTCCCTGAGTATTTCCGAGGCTCTCCAGCGCCCCCCACCTCTGGTCACATGCAGTATTGCATGCCATAGAAGTCAATGTGGAACTAATTATCTTCGTTTCTATTGACTTCTATGGGGAAACTCGCTTTGATATGCAAGTCCTTTGGATTACAAGCATTCTCCTGGAACGGATTATGCTCGTAATCCAAGGTTCCACTGTAGGTTTTTATTGCTGTCTGTACTCCTGATAGTGAGATTCATCTTCTTTATTTGTCTTATTTATCATTATCACCAAAAGTGAAAGTAAAAGAAAAACACAAATTTTGGGTTGTCCTCAGAACAGGAATAGAGGGGAAATCTTCCAATGGAGACACTAGTTATGGTGACCTGGTAACTTTGGAGAGATTTCCTCACAACTGTTGTTTTGGCTATGGGACAGGAAGTGATGGGAAATCTTCCCAATGGCACACAGATGGCAAAAATTAAACTAAAAGGTGTTATAACCGTCCCTTACTCTATCCATAATGAAAAAAAAAAAGTTTTTCCTTTTAGTTCTTCTTTAACCACTTCAGCCCCAGAAGAATTTACCCCCTCCCTTACCAGAGCACTTTTTGCGATTCGGCACTGCGTCGATTTAACTGACAATTGCACGGTCGTGCGACGTGGCTCCCAAACAAAATTGATGTCCTTTTTTCCCCACAAATAGAGCTTTCTTTTGTTGGTATATGATCACCTCGGCGGACTTTATTTTTTGCGCTATAAACAAAAATAAAGCGACAATTTTGAAAAAAATGCAATATTTTAAACTTTTTGCTATAATAAATATTCCCAAAAAATTTAAAAAGAACAACATTTTTCCACAGTTTAGGCCGATATGTATTCTTCTACATATTTTTGGTAAAAAAAATTGCAATAAGCGTATATTGAATGGTTTGCGCAAAAGTTATAGCTTCTACAAAATAGGGGATAGATTTATTGCATTTTTATTTTTTTAATTTTTTTTACTAGTAATGGCGGCAATTTGCAATTTTTATTGTGACCGTGACATTGTGACGGACATATCAGACACTTTTGACACATTTTTGGGACCATTCACATTTATACAGCGATTAGTGCTATAGAACTGCACTGATTACTGTGTAAATGTGACTGGCAGGGAAGGGGTTAACACTAGGGGGCGCTGAAGGGGTTAAATATGTTCCCTAGTGAGTGATTCTAACTGTAGGGGGAGGGGACTAACAAGGGGAGGAGACCGATCTGTGTTCCTCTGTACTGGGAACACACATCGGTCTCCTCACCTCTCTGACAGGGCATGGATCTGTGTGTTTACACACACAGATCCACGGTCCTGCCGTGATTGCGGGCAATCGCGGCCGCCGGACACGCGCACCCGGTCCCGAGCGATGCCGTGGGCGCGCGTGCGCCCCCTAGAAGGCCGGGAAGCCCAGGACGTCATATGACGTCCACCCAGGATGGGAGATCCCTCTTGTGGACGTCATATGACTATGGGTGGGATGTGAAGTGGTTTTAAGTGAATATTTCACTTGACTTTCAAGTTATCCTTTAGGTTATCTTTCATGTCATTTCTCTGTACTGTTCTTGCAGGATTTCTACAGTCATACTAACTGGGTGGAACTTGGAAACACAGACATCCATCCTGACCTGGCCACCCCGGGGAGAGACATCTCTTCTCTTGCTGGAGGTATAAGACATCATTGCATCACCCGTGACTTCACTCTATATCCCTATATCTAATTAATCAGAGTGTCAATAAGTATCAACTCTCTGGATGTCTAGAATTCCAAAACTCATTCTCTGGAATTTTCAGTCTACCCTCAAATAATATTTGAGTTTTTGGTAGGTGCTGCATTGTTAAACCATCTGACGGATTCCTCTATACAGCGGGTAAAATAAGTATTGGACATGTCACAATTCTTTTGGCAAATATATTTCTAAAAGGTGCTATTGACAAATTTTCACCACATGTTGGTAACAACCCATGCAATCCATACATTCAAAGAAACCCAAACAAATACGTTCATAAATTAAGATTTTTGTAATAAAAATGGAATGACATAGGGAAAAAGTATTGAACACGCTAACTGAAATTTATTTAATACTTCGTACAAAATCCTTAGTTGGTAATGACAGCTTCAAGACGCCTCCTGTATGGAGAAACTAGTTGCATGCATTGCTCAGGTGTGATTTTGGCCCGTTCTTCCGCACAAACAGTCTTCAAATCTTGAAGGTTCAGTGGGCCTCTTCTATGAACTCTGATCTTTAGTTCTTTCCATAGATTTTCTATTGGATTCAATGGCTGGGCCATTCTTGCAGCTTTTTTTTCTTTCTTTGTTTTAAATCTATTTTTTATTAAATTTATAAACATATACAAAATACATACACATCCTTTATGCATCTTATCCTACTTTCAAATTACCATCTACAATCTTCTTCCCTACCCTCTTTTTACTACATTTACCCCTATCATTCATACTATCCTTCTCACGATTCATGTGCCTCCCCAATTACACAGTTGCACCAAAAAGAAGAGAAAAAAATAAAAAGAAAGGTTCAAAAAGTTTTTAAAAAATTGAGGGGGGGGACTTCCCCCCCCTTTCTCTCCTGTCCATTCCTCCCCCCTTCGCTCCCTAGGGCGCGGTCCTCCTATTCATGCATACTTCATTAGGCTTTTTGAGAGCCAATTAAGAGTTTCCTTGGTTTTGTGTTTGAGATCATTGTCTTGCTGAAATGTTCACCCTCGTTTCATCTTCATCATGCTGGTAGAAGGCAGCAGATTTTTATCAAGAATGTCATTTTTCCAATCATCCTTCCTTCAATGATATGAAGTTTGCCAGTACAGTATGCTGAAAAACAGCCCCAAACCATGATGTTCCCACCTCCAAACTTCACTGTTGGTATGGGGGTGTTTTTGGGGTGATGTGCAGTGCCATTTGACCTCCAAACATGATGTGTAATATGGCATCCAAAGAGTTAAATTTTAGTGTCATCTGACCAGACTATATTCTCTCAGTATTTCACATGCTTATCTAAATGTGCAGTAACGAGCTTCAACATGATTTTTCTTCAGCAACGGAGTCTTACGTGGTGAGTGTGCATACATGCCATGGCAGTTGAGTGCATTACTTGTTGTTTTCTTTGAAATAATTGTACCTGCTAATTCCAGGTCTTTCTAAAGCTCTCCACAAGCTGTCCTTGGCTCTTGAACAACTCTTCTGATAATTATTTTCACTCCTCTGTCAAAAATCTTGCGAGGAGCACCTGGTCGTGCCCAATTTATGATGAAATTATGTTCTTTCTTTCCACTTCCAGATTATGGCCCCAACAGTGCTCACTGGAACAGTCAGCATACCTCCCAACATTTTGAGATGGGAATGAGGGACACCTACTTGCAAACATATGTAGGCATAGGACATGCCCCCTTGACACACCCCCTTAAAGGAGAATTAACCAAAAAAAAAAGTTAATTAAATCCACAAGGACTTTTTTTTTTACCACTACTATTCCTTTATATTGGCCTTTAAAATTTACAAATGCGGCAATTTAGAATTTGGATGAAAGGTTTAGCGCTGAAAGATAAAAAGTGCATTTTATATACATCTATATGGATCAGACCAAAATGAGGGACAAATGAGGGGGAAAGAGGGACAGAGGGACATTGCTCAAAATCAGGGACAGTCCCTCAAAATCAGGGACAGTTGGTATCTATGCAGTCGGCAGTTTACAAATCCTTCTGTAACCAATGCCATCAGTATGTTTTGCAACAATAAGGTTGTGAAGGTTTTGAGAGAGCTCTTTGCTTTTACCCAAAATGAGATGTTTCTTGTGTGACACCTTGGTAATGCACCTTTTTATAGGCCATTAGTAAAACATCTTTTTGGAGGCCATCAGTTGAGACTGAACCAGCTGATATTATTTTGCGCTGACAAGGGGCAGGATTGCTTTCAAATTACTGATAGATTTCAGCTGGTGTCTTGGCTTTCCATGCCTTTTTGCACCTCCCTTTCTTCATGCGTTCAATACTTTTGCCCTGTGTCATTCCATTTTATTACACATAACTTAAAGCGGAGCTCCGCCGGAAATTTTTTTATTAAAAGCCAGCAGCTACAGCTACAGCAGCTGCTGGCTTTTAATATTTGGACACTTACCTGTCCTGGAGTCCAGCGACGTCCGCAGCAGAGGACGAGCGATCGCTCGTCACTCTGCTGCTCCCTCCGCCATCCTCGCTGAGGGAACCAGGAAGTGAAGCCCTGCGGATTCATGCCCGGTTCCCTACGACGCATTCGCGAGTCGCGCTGCGCCGTTCTGATTCGTCCTCCTGTGTTCTGGGAGCCGAGTGTCTCCCAGAACACTACGGGAAGTCTGGGGGAAGTGACGTCACTCCCGCAGATTCCCGGAGAGAGAACTCCCGGATGTGGGTGAAAATACCTGTCTTAGACAGGTATCTTCACCCCCCTCCCCCCTGAAAGGTGTCAATTGTGACACCGGAGGGGGGGAGGGTTCCGATTAGCATAAGTTGGTATTTAGGGTGGAGCTCCACTTTAAAACGGAGGTTCACCCACATTTTAAACATTGCTTTAACCATTCCCTGTTAGCATGAATATGAACATATGCCTAACTTTTTTTTTTAGCTGGTGTAGTTATCGTAAATCAGCTGTCTCCATTCGTACTTCCGGGATTTCCTCCCACGGGAGTAGGCGTGTCGTTTGCGATCCTCTGTGTCGCTGTGTATGCCGGGATGTCTCCTGCAATGTCTCCTGGGAGCAAAGTGTCCTGCTTCCCAGGAGTAAAAGAGTAATGCGTTCTATCTAAACTTCTCGATATTTCACTCGTCACGTGACTCATCTACCCGGTCACGTGATGAGGGCGGATCTAATTCTGCCATTTTAAATAAGGGCATGCAGGTGTAGTTTGCCATTAAGCATCACAACGGGGCGTGTACTTTTAATGTTGACGCCCATTGTGATGGCAACCAGGAAGTGTTGGCGAGCAGCGCCGTCAACACTGCACATGCGCGAGATACAGCAGTGAATGCCGGGAGACGCGCATTCACCGCTACCCAGAAGACTATGCTTGTGGGCTTCAAGATGCCCACAAGCAAAATGGAAAATCCAGGAAGCTATTCTATAAAGGTTTATTTGTTACGAAAACGGACGGGGGATGTTTTGCAGAGCTGGACAAGTGAGTACTACACAGTCATAAGTAGTAGCATTGAATGCACTGAAAAAAAAAATGTATGGACCGCAGGAACCTCCGCTTTAATTTCTGAACGTATTTGTTTTGGTTTCTTTGTATGTATGGATTGCATGGGTTGTTACCGACATGTGGTGAATATTTCACGTCAATAGCACCTTTAGAAATATATTTACCTAGAAAATGGTGACGTGTTCAATACTTATTTTACCCGCTGTATCTGATGTCAGGGTTACTGGGTTATCTCTTCACCTGCTGTGGACATTATGAGGGACCTGTTATCCCTGTTGTTTTTATTTATTTTTTATTATGGAGAATATAACAGGAGGAGCTGAAACATCCAAATCAGGAATTATGGCAGGGGGATTCTGCAGCTGGAGAACCTTAGATTTATAAGAAACGAGGTGCTAACTCAGCCCACCAAACTCCAATCATATCTAAAACAAAACATTTGGTTGGACTGACCCTTTAAATTATTTTTTAAATCAATGTGATACTTGAACTTGCACAAAGCTAAATGACAAAGTCAATTTCCATTAGCAGCCAATCAGAAATCATCTTTTAATGCCATGACCGTTCTAAGCTGATGAAACTGATCATTGTAGAGTACTGTACAGTAAATTGCTGCTGTTTTCATTGAGAGCAGAGAATTTCTAGTTGGGATAGACACAATGAAGGTAATTATTTTAATAACTGTAGCTCCTGATGCTTTGATAAAACGTAATTTTAATTTCTTTTTCGTACATCACGGGACACAGAGCGACATAGTCATTACTAATGGGTTATATAGTTACCGTCAGGTGCTGGCACTGGCAACTTCCAAAACCGGAAGTACCCTCCCCTATATAAGCCCCTCCCATCCGGGAGCACCTCAGTTTTTTGCCAGTGTCTAAGGTGTTGGCCAAGAAGAAACATGTGTTTTTCACTGAGCTTGCGTACAGGTTCTTTTGGGCCTCAGTAAGCTATTCCGGATCCGACCAAAAAAGCTTCATAGCTAAACGGTCGGTACCCGGGCCTTGCAGAGAAGAGCAAGGTTCTGCCTGTAATGCTTCTCTTAGGAGAGCTGGACCCTGGGATCCAGAGCTCTGGTCATACCCACGACCAAGATGTTTTCTGTGCAGGGTGCTATACAGGTCCAGGGGAGTGGAATCCTTGGGAACCCGGTCCCTGAAGGTTTGATTACAATGCCTGCCGTGATAGGTGAAGTTTGGGCTTTTGTGGACCAAACAAAGTCCTGCGGCGGGGAACAGGTAAGTGGGGGCCCCCAGGAACTTGGTTCTATTGGGGGACCCCCAAGCCTAATTTGTCTTTCTGTCTGTTACCTAACGGTATTCCCGCTAATATCTGTGCATGCCTGTAACTACTAAAAAAATGTAATAATTTTTAATGGTGGTCAAGAAAAAAAAAAAAAAAGGAATGTTTTTTTATATATGTTTAGTATATTAAACTGCGGTACCTGTGTTTGTCCACTAGAGGCCGCTGTGGAATGTTTTTCTTGTCATATGGACTAGTTTCTTCTCAGAGAGCAAAGTCCAGGCAGCTGGTGAGTTCTCCTACAGGAAACTGTTTCCTCTGCCATGTTGCAGTGTTCGTCTATCCCCCGGCCTGCGGCAAAGGGGGCCCTGGCTCCTGTCCCTGGTTTCCATGTTTGAAAATTAGCGCCGAGGCGCACGTGGCCGCGCGCGTGCGCGTGCACGCGCCTCTATATATAGAGGTGGCCGGAAAAAGGGGCGGGGCCTGGGGGATGACGCTCTGTGCGCGCCGCAGCGCTTCTGCGCATGTGCGGGCGTCCCAGCAGGTTTTTAAAAAGCCACATTATTGCAGTAAGCTGGCTATGAAGTACAGAGACAGAGCTGGCAACATTTAAAGGCATACAGCAAGCGGTTGATACAGGCATCCCCTAGAAGGGCACATTAGTAGACACCAACTGTGATATAGCAGCAATTGTGCTAGACTATTCTCAGTAAAAGTGGTGTATTACGGCTGGAATACCTCAGCTTTAGGCTTAGGAATATGCCGTCCAGTAGCTCCGGAACTGAATCTTCCAGGAAGCGAAGGGGGTCTCATCGGGCTCTGAGGATCTTGGGCATACTCTTGCTGCACCAGTCTCCCCTGAAGTTCAGAGGTAAGTGACCGTAGAGACCCCGCAGGGGTACTTGGTACTGTGGCTGTCCTCAGTTCACCTGCTCCTGTGTATGTAACAGAGGAGGTTTTTTCCTCAGCTCTGGGAGGATTAGAGAGAGATTGTCAAAATTTATCGCTGCCTCCCTGTCAGGGAAAGCACGCCCGATCTCCGTCTCCTCCTTCAGAGTGCCTGTTAGCAGAGCAACAGTCCCATACAGGGATCGACCTGCCTGAAGGGGATCAGGATAAGGTTGATTCTGTTATAGAGGAGTCAACAGTGGGGGAACCTTTTCTCAGCATCTCAAGCTGAAAGATTATGGGTTCAGTCTCTGACTAACATGGTCCGATCAGCATTTAAAAATGCACCTTGCGGAACCATCAACCACTACTGTATCCTCGTTGGGGTCGCTAGAAGCCCCCAGACTGTTTGTTCTTTTCCACTTCACCCTTTACTGAAAGGGCTCATTTACCAGGATTGGGAACGTCCTGAGAAAATATTTATTCCCCCAAGAGATTTCCAGTGGTCTATCCCATGGAGGATAAGTTCATCAAAAAAAAAAAAAAAAAAATGGAAGGTCCCTACAGTGGACGCAGCCATCTCTTGTATGTATAAATCACTGACATGTCCAGTGGATAATGTCCAAATGTTCAAGAACCCAATAGATAAAAGATTGGAGTCCTTATGAAAATCTGCTTGGTGATACAACCAGCAGTAGCAGCTATTGGGGTCTGCTAAGCAGTGAAGGATCAGTTGAAACAGGTCTTGAGGGACTTGACAGATCAGCAGGCTTTGCCCTAGCTGATCTACCTAGAGCCTTAGGCTTTGCGGTTGACGCCATAGAGGATTCAGTCCATCAGGCCTCCCGCCTTACGCTGTCTATAGACATATGCGTAGGCTCCTATGGCTCAGAAACTGGTCTGCTGAAGCTCCCTGTAAAGAATGGCTGGTTAGCGTCCCATTTCATGGTGAACGCTTATTCAGGGAAAACCTGGACAAATATATCCAGAAAATTTCCAGCGGTAAAAATACGCTCTTGCCGGTTAAAAGCAGAGTTAGAGGTCCCTCTTTAAGGGGCCTGCTTCTCCAGTCCCTGGGGCATCGGCTGTGTAACAGTTCCGACGGCCTCCTCGGTCAAATCCCGGGGGTAAAAAACAGGGACAGTAGCAGGGTAATGAGAAACCCTGGGTCAGGGGAGGTACAAAACCTCCCCCAAAGTTAAATTCATTGAAGCCCCCACTCAGTCGGGTGGGGGGAGGACTCCAGTTGTTCGCAAGGAGACCTGGCGGGACACGATCAAGACAGATAGGTGCTCTCCGCAGTAGGTTTGGGATACAGTTTGGAGTTAAAAGACTCTCCTCCTTCCCATTTTTAAGGTCAAACGTGCCAAGGGATCCCCGGAAGAGAGAGTCCCTCCTGTTGGCACTAGAACAACTATTGCTCCAAGGAGTAATTATGGAAGTTCCCCTGGAAGAATGAGGGTTCGGGTTTTACTCAAACCTCTTTACAGTCCCGAAGCAAACGCGGACGGGAGGCCCATATTAATTCAAAAAGGACTATACAAATTCCTGTATATCAGGACTTTCCGATGGAGTCGATCCGATCGGTGGCCACTGCCCTACAAGGGGAGGATTGGTTAGCCACGATCGACATCAAAGATGCTTATTTGCACATTCCCATCTTTCCAGTCCACCAAAAATTTCTACGCTTTGCAGTAGAAGGGCGCCATTTTCAGTTCAGAGCCTTACCCTTCGGTTTGGCCACAGCACCACGAGTGTTTACAAAAATTCTGGCCCTTTATTGGCCAATCTAAGAACACAAGGTGTAATGATAATGGCATATCTGGATGACTTGTTGCTGATAGACCACTCAGTGAAAAAACTAGACGTGGTCGTTCACAAGACGATCAAGTATCTGGAATCTCACGGTTGGATTATCAACCGAGACAAGTCAGCCCTAAAAACCAGTCAAAAGTCTGGAATACTTGGGGCTAAGGTTGAATTCAGGCCAGAGAAAAATATTCTTGCCTCGAGGAAAGGTGTTGTCTTTGAAAGATTTGATCCACTTAGTGGGTACAAAAAAGACAGCCGTCCATACGCCTGTATATGAGGCTGCTGGGAAAAATGGTGGCATCATTCGAAGCAGTACCCTACGGTCAATTCCATTCAAGGAATTTGCAAGGGGCCATACTGTCAGCCTGGAACAAAAAAGTTCAGGCCCTAGACTTACAATGTCCTTGTCCCCTTCCGTTCGCAAGAGCCTCCGTTGGTGGTGGGTTCCCCAGAATCTGGAAAAAAGGAAATCCTTCAGTCCGATTTCTTGGAAGGTGGTCACTACAGATGCCAGCCTTATAGGCTGGGGAGCAGTACTGGAGCAATAGTCTCTCCAGGGCAGATGGTCGGATGCAGAAAAGGCCCTGCCCATCAATCTCTTAGAGATACGAGCAGCCCGGTATGCCCTAGTAGCATGGACATCCAAACTCCAAGGGTCCCCTGTCAGAATTCAATCATCAGGGGGGCACCAGGAGTCGTGCAGCCCAGAGGGAAGTAAATTACATCCTGAAATGGGCAGGAAAAATATGTCCCAGCCATATCTGCGGTATTCATTCCAGGAGTGGAGAATTGGAAGGCGGACTTTCTAAGTCGCCAGCAATTAGGCCCAGAGGAAGGGTCCCTTCACCCCGAGGTTTTCTGGACAATATGTCAGCGGTGGGGAACATCGGATGTAGATCTTCTAGCATCCAGATTCAACGCAAAGGGGGATAGGTTTGTCTCTCGGACAAGGGATCCCCTAGCTTGCGGCTCGGATGCCCTAGTGTTCCCTGGGGATCAGTTCAAGCTGATATATGCATTCACACCGCCACAATGGTTACCTCGATTACTCCGCAGAATCAGGGTAGAAAAGAAACCAGTGATTCCGGTGGCTCCAGCGTGGCCCCGAAGAGCGTGGTACGCGGAGATTGTAAAATTTCAGTGGGGAGTCCTTGGACTCTCCCACGTCGTCCGGCTTTCGCAAGGACCGATATACCACCCTTCCTTACCAGCCCTAGGTTTGACGGCCTGGCTATTGAAGCCCACATTCTAAAAAAGAGAGGGCTCTCTAATGCTGTGGTATCTACCATGATCAATGCCAGGAAGCCGGTATCCAGGCAGATCTACTATAGAATCTGGAAGGCGTACATCGCGTGGTGTGAGGCCAAGAAATGGCATCCACATAAGTACGTAATAGGTAGGTTTCTGGACTTCCTACAGTGGGCTGTAGATAGGAAGCTTGCCTTGAGTACTATCAAGGGTCAGATTTCGGCCTTGTCAATATTTTTTCAAAGGCCCTTGGCTTCGCATTCACTAGTCAAAGCCTTTATACAAGGAGTGATGCGTATTAGTCCTCCGGTTAATATTCCCATATGTCCATGGGATCTAAACTTGGTTCTGTCGGTTCTACAGAAACAACCATTTGAACCATTACAGCATATTTCCTTGGTGCTTCTCACCAGGAAATTGATTTTTCTAGTAGCCATTTGTTCGGCTAAAAGAGTATCGGAATTAGCAGCTATGTCCTGTAAGGAGCCATATCTGGTTATCCATAAGGACAGAGTAGTGTTACGTCCTCATCCAGCCTTTCTTCCTAAGGTGGTATCGAGTTTTCATTTGAACCAAGATGTGGTTCTTCCTTCTTTTTTCCCCAAGCCTACTTCGGTAGAGGAAAAGTTATTGCATTCTTTGGATGTAGTAGGAGCAGTTAAACCTTATCTAAAAGCCACTGCTCAGATTCGCAGAACGGATACTTTGTTTATTCTGCCGGAAGGCCCCAGAAAGGGTCAGGCAGCGTCAAAATCTACTTTAGCCAAGTGGATTCGACAGGTCATAATACAAGCCTATAGCTTGAGAAGTAGACCGCCTCCGTTCAAAGTTAGGGCGCACTCCACGAGAGCAGTTGGAACTTCATGGGCAGTGCATCACCAGGCCTCCCTGGCTCAAATCTGTAAGGCCGCAACATGGTCTTCGGTACACACGTTTACTAGGTTCTACCAGGTGGACGTTAGAAGTCAGGAGGATGTCGCCTTTGGGCGCAGTGTGTTGCAGGCCGCAAAAGATCCTCATGTCTGATAGCGCTCAGCTTATATATGGTGTATCCCCCCCCTCATTTGGCATTGCTTTAGGACATCCCATTAGTAATGACTATGTCGCTCTGTGTCCCGTGATGTACGAAAAAGAAAATAGGATTTTTATAACAGCTTACCTGTAAAATCCTTTTCTTGGAGTACATCACGGGACACAGAGCTCCCACCCCTCTTTGGGGACACTTATTGCTTTGCTACAAAACTGAGGTGCTCCCGGATGGGAGGGGCTTATATAGGGGAGGGTACTTCCGGTTTTGGAAGTTGCCAGTGCCAGCACCTGACGGTAACTATATAACCCATTAGTAATGACTATGTCGCTCTGTGTCCCGTGATGTACTCCAAGAAAAGGATTTTACAGGTAAGCTGTTATAAAAATCCTATTTTTAGCTATATCTCTCTTCACCAGGTATTTTTTGTATTTCCTCTGTAGCCCCACCCTTTTTCACTTGCATTTTCTAGCCTTTCTGACCTGTTAATATCTAAACATATAAACTTATCGCTAATTACTACTGTATTTCAAAAACTATTCTAATAAAACTAAACTCTGGACATATTATGGAGCATTTCATGCCTGGCAAAGTATTTGTGTTTCTGTCCATCCAGTCCAGAGATTGACAAAGCTAGGAGGATGGCATCACTTTCTGTATAAGGCTTTGTTCACAATGGCATGCTTAAGCATACGCTGGTGCAAGGGCATTGTTTGGATGCACAGGTGTTCCATGCATCCCTAGTAGACAGTCTCATTCATGTGCATTGGGACACAGCTGCCAATTTGACAGCCATATGGGTGCATGCGGTCCCCGAATGCAGAGCGTGGGCCCCTTGCAGTGGGCAACTCCCTTCCGCAATATTACAAAGGTTCAATGCCTGTTTTGTCTAGGGGTGAAGGGATAAGTAGCTATGCTCACCTTATTCCGTTCTCACGCTGGATTTTCCTATGCTGTAAGACCTTCATTGTATGTAAGGTGGGCGAGGGGACCCATTTTACATGGTGGAGAATGCCAGTTCCTGGGGGAGCAAGGAATAAGGAATGTTTTGTTGCCTATTCCTCTACCCCTATACAAAATGAGCATGGGTAATTTTTTCACACAACCCGGTGTCCAGCTTTAAAGCTCTGAGCTACAGATTTTTTCAGGGTGCCTCTCATATTTTTGCTTTTCTAATAAATATAGAGATTTGTAGATTAGACATAAGAGGGAGCCCCCATTGTCTTATTGTAATTATTCTCTGTCTCAGTTTTTCATTGTTTAAATAAGATATAAACCACGCAGAGAGGGCATTTTTTTTATGGAGTCAGCCTATACATAGACTTGCGATGTTAGAAGAAGTAAACTATAGCCATTGTGTAGTACAGCATCGCAGGAAAAGAACCTGTGTATAGAATGAGCTAATATGGCTGCTTCCATGTACATACCGGCATATAATTACAAATTATATGTAGGAGAAAAAGGGCTTTTAAAACATGAGGAGAACCTTAAAGGAGAAGTACAACCAAAGCTCGTTTGGATGTACTCCTCCTATATATCACAGGAGTGCAGTTTGTTCTGCACTCCTGTAAACCGTGTTCAGCAGACAGCGGGCTGAAGTCCGCTGTCTGCTGACCTCACAGAGCCGGTCCAGGCTTGGGCAAGATTGTGACAATGGAGTCTAGATCCGCTCACATTCCTGGAGCGGCATCTGGCTCAGCCCCTCAGCGAGCGCTGAGAGTCTGAGCCAGCTGCTCCCGCCCCCTCCAAAGCCCAGCGCTCCAGTGTGCAGGGGGGGTGGGCAGAGCAGAGAGCAGTGACTGACAGTCACCTGATCTCTGCACACGGAACCCCGAGTGTTGGATCGCTCGGTTCTTAGTGTTAGAGCCGGCATGGGACAGATGCAGCATCTGTAAGTAAGTATAATTGTGAAAAAAAAAAATCCCATATAGATTGATCACAATCATCCAAATAAGTAAGACATTTCTTAAAGTTAAACTATTCTCTTCTACTCCTTGTATTGAGTGTCCCTTAAGCCATTTATGCCATTTATGCACCCCTGTCTCTCCCCTCTTTTACTAACCTCCATGTCTCTCTTCTTCGGTGCTCAGTCTCTGATCAGACCTGTACAGATTGCACTGTCTCTTGCCAAAATAACATTGTAGCAGCCATCCAAAAGAGACATCTCCTGACATCTGGATACTATGGAGAGACACCAGAGAAGCCACAAGGTAGGTTTTATGTTGTTACATTTTTAAAACATGCTATGCCTTAAAGTGGTTACAAACCTCTGAAATGAAAAATTAACAAATCATATCCTTCTATAGTGTGTATCTCCCGTATTTCAAAGTTTCTAATGTGATTTCTGTCTGCTGTCTCATTTCTCTAATATCTGCATGAGTCATTTCTGGATGTGTTCAGGGGGATGGGGAGGGGAGCTCCAGCACACAGCCTGTGATTGACAGTCTCAGCTCTGAATTTTGTGTGCCCATTCCCTCCACAAAGGTCTCAGATTATACTCATTGCTCTTCTGTAAGCTGTGCTGTGTATGATGGCAGATCCCTTCCCCCTGCCTCTGGAAGCTCAGAAATCCTGTGTAAACTGTACACTTTGAATGGCTCTGGAGAACAGAGGCCTGCAGATAAACAGGTACAGCTTATGTGGGAAGATTTGTTTAATCTCTGTGTATCACCTGAGGCTAGTTACTTCACTGGGTATACAGTGCCTTGAAAAAGTAATCATACCCCTTGAAATATATCACATTTTGTCATGTCACAACCAAAAACGTAAATGTATTTTATTGGGATTTTATGTGATAGACCAACACAAAGTGGCACATAATTGTGAAGTGGAAGAAAAATGATAAATGGTTTTCAAAACTTTTTACAAATAAATATGTGAAAAGTGTGGCATGAATTTGTATTCAGCCCCCCTGAGTCCATATTTGTAGAACCACCTTTCACTGCAATTACAATGCAAGTCTTTTCTCTACCAGCTTTGCACATCTAGAGAAGGACATTTTTGCTCATTCGTCTTTGCAAAATAGCTCAAGCTCTGTCAGATTGGATGGAGAACATCTGTGAACAGCAATTTTCAAGTCTTGCCACAGATTCTCAATTAGATTTAGGTCTGGACTTTGATTGCGCCATTCTAACACACGAATATGCTTTGATCTAAACTATTCCATTGTAGCTCTGGCTGTATGTTTAGGGTCGTTGTCCTGCTGGAAGATGAACCTCTACCCCAGTCTCAAGTCTTTTACAGACTAACAGGTTTTCTTCTAAAATTGCCCTGAATTTGGCTCCATCCATCTTCCCATCAACTCTGGCCAGCTTCCCTGTCCCTGCTGAAGAAAAGAATCCCCACAACACAATGCTGCCACCACCATGTTTCACGGTGGGGATGGTGTGTTCAGGGTGATGTGCAGTGTTACTTTTCTGCCACATATAGCGTTTTGCTTTTAGGCCAAAAAGTTAAATTTTTGTCTCATCTGACCAGAGCACCTTCTTCCTCATGTTTGCTGTGTCCCCCAAATAGCTTCAGGCAAACTGCAAATGGGACTTCTTATGGCTCTCTTTAAACAATGGCTTTCTTCTTTCCACTCTTCTATAAAGGCCAGATTTGTGGAGTGCACGACTAATAGTTGTCCTGTGGACAGATTCTCCAACCTGAGCTGTGGATCTCTGCAGCTCCTCCAGAGTTACCATGGGCCTTTGGCTGCTTCTCTGATTAATGCTCTCCTTGCCCGGCCTGTCAGGTTAGGTGGATGGCCATGTCTTGGTAGTTTTACAGTTGTGCCATACTCTTTACATTTTCGCATGATGAATTCAATCAAATCCAAAACTTGGGATATTTTTTTATAACCTAACCTTGCTTTAAATTTCTCCACAACTTTATCCCTGGCCTGTCTGGAGTGTTCATTGGCCTTCATTATGCTGTTTATTCACTAATGTTCACCTAAAAACCTCTGAGGGCCTCACAGAACAGCTCTATTTAGGCTGAAATTAAATTACACACAGGTGTTCTCTGTTTACTAATTAGGTGAATTCTGAAGGCAATTGGTCCCACTAGATTTTAGTTAGCGGTATCAGAGTAAAGAGGGCTGAATACAAATGCAATGCACACTTTTCAGATATTTATTTGTAAAAAAAATTGAAAACCATTCACGATTTTCTTTCCACTTCACAATTACGTGCCACTTTGTGTTGGTCTATCGCATAAAATCCCAATAAAATACATTTACGGTTTTTGGTACATTCAAGGGGTATGAATACTTTTTTAAGGCACTGTACGTAAGGGTTTGATTCATGGTTAAAGGAGGTCACTTGTATTTATACGGGGTGTGTGGCTCCAGTGAGGCAGCCTGTAGCACAAAAAGGGTACTCCCTAGATTGGAATCCAGGTATAGAAAGTCTAATGAGAGCACTGGTTCAATGAAAAACAAAAAACTCCTGCGCACAAGTGGAATACCAGACAGTCTGTAGATGGAAAGATAGATGACACTTGGCTTTGCTGCCTTCACGGATAGAGGTATCCTAGCGGTAAATGACAAGAAGAAAAAAATAAATGTACTGGTTCAATGAATTAGGAGTCCAAAAATCTTTAAATCTGGCGTAAGTTCATAAAAAAATTAAATAAAACATCTACAATGTTTTAGGAGCTCAACGATCTCCCCCTTTTTCAAGGCTGCAAAACTGATACAAGGGTAATTATAACAATACTATGCTAATCAAATCACAATAAAATGTAACCAAAATCCTGATAATCAGAAAAACATAAGCAAATCGATAATATCAATTTAGCATCAGGAATTAACCACTGATAGTTTTTGGCCTATGCCGCGTACACACGATCGGATTTTCCGTCGGAAAAACCTTGGATGGTTTTTCCGACGGAATTTCGCTCAAACTTGGCTTGCATACACACAGTCACACAAATCCAGTCGGAAATTCCGACCGTCAAGAAAGCGGTGACGTACAACACGTATGAAGAGCCGAGATTAATGAAGTTCAATAGGCAGTTCGGCTCCTCTGCTTGATTCTGACAATGCGTGTTTTTTTGCACGTCGGAATTGCATACAGACGATCGGAATTTCCAATGGGAACTTTTCCAGTCGGAAAATTTGAGAACCAGCTCTCAAATTTTTCTTGGCGGAAATTCCGACAGAAAAATTCCGATGGAGCCTACACACGGTCGGAATTTCTGACCAAAGCTCACATCGGACTTTTCTTGTCCGAATTTCCGATCGTGTGTACACGGCATTAGAGTTCCCTAAGCAATATAATTTACTTTTTCATACTTGGTGGGTTTCCAAAATACTTATGCTGGTCATTAAGATTTCTTGCTCCAATAAGGAAGAATAGTACTTGGCAATGACGGAATAAAGGGAATGACTTGGGCAAATTTGATATTGCTGCAGTTTTGCATCTGCAAAATTTTGTCCACAGTGGGAACTTGTGTGTTTCACTCATTGTGCTGCTTAGGTTAAATTTACTTGAAGTTTGTGATTATTTTTTTTTAGGGGGTGGGTATTTAGGGTAGTTTTATTTATTTGATTTAGTGTTATTTATATTTGTGCTTTTGTTATGTAATCAGGATTTGTGTACTTTTTATTTTACTTTCTTTTCTGTTGTTTTTTCGTTTCGTAAATAAGGTCAAATTGTTGGCATATTTACAGGTCTAATGCCGCGTACACACGACCGTTTTTAATGTCATTGAAAAAAACTGCGTTTTTCTCGACGTGATTCTTCTCAAGCCTGCCTTGCCTACACACTATCGTGGAAAAAAATGCTTGAGTAAAGCGCGGTGACGTACGAAATGTACGACGGCACTATAAAGGGGAAGTTCCATTTGGATGGCGCCACCCTTTGGGCTGCTTTTGCTGATCCTTGTGTTAGTAAAGTTTGTTGAGAGACGATTCGCGCTTTTCAGCCTCGTGCTTTTCAGTCCGTTACAGCGTGACGAATGTGCTATCTTCATTACGAACGCTAGTTTTACCAGAATGAGCGCTCCTGTCTCATACTTGATTCTGAGCATGCGCATTTTTTTTCACGTCGTTAAAGCCTACACACGGCCGTTTTTCATGACGAGAAAAACGATGAAGTGAAAAACGACGAGAAAAATTAGAGCATGTTCCAATTTTTTCATGGCCATTTTTCACGTCGTGAAAAATGCTCTGAAGCCCACACACGATCATTTTTAATGACCATTTTAAAAAATTGCATTTTTCTCTTCATGAAAAACGGTCGTGTGTACGCGGCATAAGATAGGAGGTTTTCTAACACATTTATATATTTAAAACTTTACCTTTATCATAGTTTCAATGAATTTTACAATTGTAGCCAAGATTTGGGGAAAATTTAATCTCTCAAGCCTCGTACACACGGCCAAGATTCTCGTAGAAAAAAACATGTCGTTTTTTTCGACGAGATTCTTGGACAAGAAACTTGTTCCGGCCGAGTGTACAGACGCTCGATTCAAAGAACCCGCGGTTCTTTGAATGGAGCGTACGCGGTGACGTCATCGACTACGACGAGCATGCGCTCGTCACATTCGATGCCGTCGCCGCCATCTTGGTATACCCTATCTATGCCTAGGAAGCTACCGCGCATACGTCGAATTCATTTCGAACATGCGCGGGCTTCCTGGAGGACAGGTAAGTGTACACACACTCACTTTTCTCGTCGAGAAACATGCCGACGAGAATCTCGACGAGAAAATAGAGAGCAGGTTCTCTATTTTCTCGTCGAGATTACTTGTCGGTTTTCTTGACGAGAAACCATACACACGTACGAATTTCTCGGCAAGACATCTCTGCCAGCAAGTTTCTTGCTGGTTCTTGCCGAGAAACTCGGTCGTGTGTACAAGGCCTCAGTTTTACTTATTCCTAGTGTCCATCATGTAAAATTTCCCTACTATCCTTGGTAGGCATAGCTTTAGATGCCATACATTTTTTTAAATCTGTTATAGACTTTCTCTTCACCATATTATGTATTTAACATCTTAGCTACTCTTGTAGTAGTGACTTTATGCTCTTGGGAAACGTTCCTTGGACTATTGGCATGAAAGTGGCTTGCACTGAGGAAGGGCACACTTAGGCACATCCAAGGTAGAATTACGCTGAGCAATGGGACATATAAGCGTTCACAGGGTTTTACTGAAGTACTTTGGGGCCCTAATATTATAAATGGGCATTATGTTAGCCAACTGGGCTAACATGCTTTTACTGGGGGGTTTGTCCCTTGTCATTGGAGAGAGGCGATGATTTTGCTTTATTGGTAAAGCTGCAGCTTGGAAATTTATATAAAACATAGGAAGTGGCAAAACTGAACTGGGAAAGAAAGGTGTCACCTATCTGGATATGTAGTGGGGCAGAGATAGGTAAATCACAAGACTGGTTAAACAGTACACTCAATTTATTGTTACTATAATTTTGTAAAAGGGAACTCTCAGGGGGTTATTTACTAAAGGCAAATCCACTTTGCACTACAAGTGCAAACTACAAGTGCAAAGTGCACTTGAAATTGCACTGAAAGTGCACTTGGAAGTGCAGTCGCTGTAGATCAGAGGGGGACATGCACAGGATTGGATAATAAAATCAGCAGAACTTCCAAGTGCACTTTCAGTGCAATTTCAAGTGCACTTTGCGCTTGTAGTTTGCACTTGTGGATTTGCCTTTTCGTAAATAACCCCCTCAGTCCTAGAGTAATTTGCCCTAAATGCCAAGGCCATGCATATTTCCATTTTGGATGGAGGCTGCTGTGCTGTCTTGGAGACTCCAACAATGAGAGCCTCTTGTTGAAGTTTTCTGCTTTGTGTGTTTCTCCATTCATAGTCAACATAAGGCCTGGAAAGGGAGTCTCACACTTTCTGCTGCATTCTTTATATTGTAAAAAATGTCATATCCAAGAGCGAGAGACCTTTAGTAGCAGGGAACCAGGTGCAGGAATTTTTTCCTTTCTTATTCTTTTTATAAAAAAAAAAAAAAAAAGTTTTGGTGACTTCCGGCCGGATGTGAGTGAGGCAGCACGAGTTCTTCTGCAGCTCCGTTACTCCTGTCTACTATCCGGGTCTGTGGAGTGCCTGAACCGGCCACTGTGATACAGCTGCACGGGGGAAGGTGCCCTGACGCTGCGGATGTCTCCCTCGGCTTCAAAGAGGCTTAATAAGGCAAGTAAAAGCCGTCCTCAGCAGCGCTCCGGGAAGCACACTGCTAGCCCCGCCCCCGCCATCTTGTCTCCCTCACTAACGGAGCAGCGTGCTAAGCCAGCCAGAAAGAGGATGGATCAGGCTGGAGAGGCAGGGGTGAGGGATCCGGTGTTCGATCAGGCCCCAGTTGTGGACACAGAGGCTATCACTGGGCCGATTCTGGCCGCGATTAGTGCCAGCAAAGCAGAACTTATGGGGCGTATTGACCATCTCTCCTCAGAATGCAATTTGATCAGGCATGACTTGGACAAAATCCGGGGCCGTCTGACCACAGTGGAAACGCGGGTGTCTGATGTGGAGGACACCTCCCGAGACCATGGTGCACAGCTTGCTGAGCTCCGGGACCAGGTCAGGGCGTTACAACACAGAGCCATAGACGCAGAGGACCGCCAGAGGAGAAACAACGTTCGGGTAGTGGGGCTCCCCGAGGGGGCTGAGGGGGACAAACCAGAGAAGTTTGCGGAGCTCCTCTTCAAGCAGCTGCTGTCCCTGGAAGATCTCCCCCCTACCTACGTGGTTGAGCGCGCTCACAGGGTCCCCACTGGCAACAGGCCCCAGGGAGCTTATCCCAGACCTTTCCTGGTTCGATTCCTGAACTATCGGGATAGGGACATGATACTCACACAAGCCAGACAAGCTCAGGAGCTGCGCTTTGAAAACACGCGGGTAATGCTATTTCCAGACTTCTCGGCGGCTACGCAACAGAAGAGGAGATCATTTAATGAGGTCCGTAAAAAGCTGCGGGAGAAGGAGGTCAAGTACAGTATGTTGTACCCCAGCAAGCTCCGGGTTCAGTACAAAGGATCGGTGAAATTTTTTGAGCATCCGGAGGAAGCTTGTGAGTGGATGGACAAGGAATTCTGAGATCCATGGGTCTGCCTGCTGTGTCACATCTGGACTGGTATGTTTGGTTGGGCACCCCCCCTAGTTAACCTACACTATGCTGCTTCGGATGGTTTCCTGAGGGTGGGGGGGGGGGGGGGGTCGGGGCTGTGGCGGGAACCATGGCAGCCCGCTTAGGCGCAGGTATCCTCCTCATGATTTCAGCATGGGCTCTAAATGGCGTCCTTGTGTTTCAATCTTGATAAACTGACCTATGATTGCCCGAAGGGACTTAAGGGTCGTTTTTGGATTATGGTTCTTTCTCAGGCTGCTTCATTGGCGCTCTCATCAAATATGGCGAAAAGGGGTCTTTTCACCTTTACGGGTGGCCACTTTAGATGTTTTATTTTTTTGCCCTTGTATTTCTACCCTTTTTACTGTTCTTCATTGCATATGTTGGGACTGCACCGGGGGCCGTTTTTCGTGCAGCTATTGCCCATTAGGATTGCCATTCCAAAATATTCTGAAAGGAGTAAGCGGAAGTTGGTGAGGATTTTCAACGGAACTGCCGAACTTTCAGTCGCAGCGGCGGGAAGTCACCGCAAGTTTTTTGTGTTTTTGTTCAGGGTATATGCTACTTACCGGACTGGGGATGTTAGTTTCTGGTATAAAAGCAGGGGTGGGTTTGGTTAGAGTCACAGCTCGATATATGGGGTCACATTTTGTTTGTGTAATGGTTGCTCTGGAGGTTTGTGCTGAATCGGGGGATCTTTCCCCTGAGTGGAGACTATCATGTATTAGGTATTGTACATACTTCTGTCATGGCGAATGAGATTAAAATAATCTCTTGGAATGTTCGGGGCCTGAACCACAAGTTTAAGAGGGCCTCGGTATTCCAATATCTAAAATTGTTTCGACCACATGTCATCTTCTTACAGGAGACGCATTTGGATGGCGGTAGAGTGCTTTCCCTTCACAAACCTTGGATTCAAAGGGCACTGCACTCGACCTACTCCACCTTTGCTAGGGGAGTCTCTATCCTAATTAGTAAAACTGTGTCTTGCACGATTCACCAGGTGTTTTCTGATCCGGGTGGTAGATATGTGGCAGTGGTTATGGATATGTGTCATAAAGCCATGGTAGTGGTGAACATTTATGTACCTCCACCGTTTAAGAATCAAATTTTATATGACTTGTTGTCTAAACTCGCACCATATGCTCACCTTCCTATTCTAATGTTGGGAGACTTTAATGCTGTCCTTGAGGCGGCGTTGGACTCTTCCAATCCGGGTAGGGTGGATTCTGCAGATCTGAATGATTGGAGAGATGTAACGGATCTTACTGAGTTATGGCGTTGGAAACATCCAATGGACAGATGTTTCTCCCATGTGTCAGCGGCTCATAGGTCGGCGGCCAGAATTGATCTGGCCTTTGGAAACAACTTATTATTGTCATATGTTAAAGAGGTTGCTTATCTGGCTGGGGGTCTGACCGATCACAATCCCCTTGCTGTTACCCTGGCTTTTGGGTCAGGGGCGAGGGGGGGTGGCTGGAGGCTCTCACCTGGATGGTTGCAAAATGAACAGGTTTCGGCCCAGCTGGATGAGACCATGCGGTCGTACTGGTCTCTTAATGCCGGTTCGGCGGACCCTCACATTGTATGGGACGCATATAAGGCAGTGGCAAGGGGGGAGTACATCTCTGCTGTTAAAAAGGTACGGGTGCAGGATAATGAGGAGAATGAGCTCTTGCAGCAACGGGAGAGGGAGAGTGCGAGGGCTCATGCGGACCTTCCTACGGAGGCTTCGTATGAGAACTTGTTGGAAGCGCAGCGAGCTTTGTCCACACATTTCACGGGGCAAGCGCGGGTGGAGATGGCAAAAAGGGCGCAGACTGTATTTGCAGAGGGCGACAAGAATGGGAAACTCTTGGCCATGCTGGTCGCTGACTATCACCCGCTGACTAACATCCCAGTTATTAGAGACAGAGGGGGGTTTCTAGTTGGGGAACCGGAGGGTATTTTGCAGGAGTTTGTCCGTTTTTTTTCCGCTCTTTACTCCCCTATACCGTCCTATGACCTCTCGGCATTGGATTCTCTGTTAAGCAGCCTGTCCATACCGAGTTTGTCGGCGGATGACATGAATTTTTTGGATGCCGAGATCACGGTAAAAGAAATTCGGAGGGCAATATTCACTTTCCCCCCGAAAAAAGCCCCTGGACCGGATGGTATTCCGGCCGACTTCTACAAGACTCATGTTGAAATAGTAGCCCCTAGGCTTAACTGCCTCCTGGCATACTGCCATGAACATGACACATTGCCCGACTCTATGCTAGAAGCTTATATGGTCCTCCTGTTAAAACCAGGGAAGGACCCGACAGACTGTGCCTCCTATCGACCAATATCCCTGTTGAACATGGATCTTAAGATCTTAACGAAAATATTAGCACTTAGACTAGCCAAGGTACTCCCCTCTATAGTAAATATAGACCAAACAGGGTTTATGCCGGGTAAGTCAACTGACACTAATCTGAGGAGACTGTTTACCCACTTGCAGATTAGCCCCAGGGATAGTGGTTCAAGGGTCGTGGTCTCCATCGACTTCGAGAAGGCCTTCGATTCAGTGGATTGGCAGTACATGTTTAGGGTCCTGGAGGTCATGGGATTTGGGCCACGGTTTAGGAAATGGGTGTCCATGTTGTACAGGAGTCCGAGGGTGGCGATCAGACTGGGAACTTCCACCTCTGATTTTTTTGCGGTGGGGAGGGGGACTCGGCAGGGGTGCCCGCTTTCCCCTTTCTTGTTCTCCATAGCCCTGGAACCATTGGCAGTGGCACTAAGATCCTCCAAAGACATTAGATCCATCCGGGTGGGTACAATAGACGAGACCCTGGCGTTGTACGCAGATGATCTACTGTTGTTCCTGGAAGACCCGGCATCCTCTCTGCGTGCGGCCCTGGGAATCATTGATCATTTTGCCACCTTCTCGGGCCTCAGGGTAAACTGGGGTAAATCCTCCATTCTTCCGATAGATGCTGGGGCCAGGGGTATGGCTGACACAACCTTACCACTACAGTGGGTCATGTCACTAAAATATCTGGGAGTGCAAA
This sequence comes from Rana muscosa, assembly GCA_029206835.1. Lineage (NCBI taxonomy): Eukaryota > Metazoa > Chordata > Amphibia > Anura > Ranidae > Rana > Rana muscosa. The sequence goes on from CM055125.1 coordinate 70,547,155, forward strand.
TCACTGCGGATGTGCGGGACTACCTGACCCTAAACTTAACACCATTAATAGCACTCCTAAAACAAAAGGTGCAGATGTGGGTAAAGCTTCCATTGTCCTTGATAGGTAGGATTAGCTTGCTGAAAATGAAGTTCCTCCCTGTCATATTATACTTTCTGAGGCATGCGCCTATCTGGGTTCCGAAGTCGTACTTTCGGAAAATCGATAGTATCATTTCCTCCTTTATCTGGGCTCCCGGGTCCCCGAGGATAGGGTTAAAAATACTACAAGAACCTGGGGATCGGGGGGGACTGGCGCTGCCAGACTGGCAGAAATATTACCTAGCGGGACAGATGGTCTTTGCTCATAGATGGCTAACGGCTGAGGATGGGGATGCTGCTACGGTATTGGAGGCGGCTCACTTAGGAGCATATGATAGTCTTCGTTTTGCGCTATTTAGAGGCACCAGGTCAGAACTGCCCCTAACGATAACTATGAAAGCCACCATCAAGGCGTGGGAGATGGCGGTGAAATTAGCGTGTCCTAGTTATGGGGGATTGTCACCCTCGACTCCCTTATGGATGAATCCGACCCTATCAGAATTTTTTCACTTACCAGACCCTATGATTTGGGTGGTTAAAGGGATAAAAACATTGGGGGACCTGACCTCATATGGAGAATTACTAACCTTTTCCCAATTACAGGTGAGACATGATCTACCCAACTCATACCTGTTCAGGTTCCTGCAGGTTCGCCATGCCTTCCTGGTACAGTTCCGAGAGAGGAGGGTGGAATCACTACCCTCGTCGCTTGAAACCTTGCTGGCGGATGGAGAGCTAACTAAGACGCTCTCGGTGTCATACAAGGAATTCTTTAAGGCAACCCCCCCGGCTCTCACTAGGTGTAGAGAGAGGTGGGTGGCGGAGGTTCCGGAGGTACAGGGGGAGGACTGGGATGAGTTATGGATACGACCGTTTCAGCACCTGGTATCCGCCAGGGACAGGCTGATCCAATTTAAATTTCTACATAGAAGCTATTATACCCCGGCCAGATTGGGTAAAATATTTCCGGAGACCACGTCGGAGTGTTGGAGGTGTTCTCACTCACCTGCGGACTCAGATCACATTTTTTGGCAGTGCCCCCTGATACAAAGATTTTGGACCGATGTCACCTCTTGTCTTGCTGAGTTGCTATCGGTACCAATACCCATGACTGTGAGGGTTTGTATGCTGGGCCTGGTTGACGAGGTTGTACCAACCAGGGCAATGAGAACTATGCTGTCTGTAGTACTCTTCTACGGCAAAAAAGCTATCTTGTTGCATTGGAAAAAACCTGGTGCGCCAAGTGTTCCCTTCTGGAAAGGCCTGGTTAACTCCATGCTGCCTTACTACAGGGCCACATATGAAGCAAGAGGATGTAAGAAAAAGTTTGATAAAGTGTGGCACTCGTGGTTAGAATCCAGATCCACAGTGGGTTGATGGAGGTAGTTTTATGAGGGCTGGCGGTGGGATTGGTGAATCAGGAGTGGGTATGTCTAATGTAACAAACGGTCTGTAAGCCTTTACACTATTTTTCATTATATATGCTATTATTCCCCTGCAAATCTTTGTGTCCATCTTTTATTTTTCCTGTCCCCGTTCTCCTCCTCCCCAAGGGGAGGAGGGGAAGGGGTCTCAAAGCCAAGCTATCCTGACTAGGAGCTGCACAAATGACTTCCTATGGGCTAGGATATGGTTGAAAGATCCTTTCAGGTTTTGAGCTGTGACTCTGGGATGGGGGGAGGGAGGGGAGAGGGGGGGGGGGGGGAAGGTGTTAGTTAGTCGGTCTATGTTAGACAGATTGGCCATGTTGGTCGTGAATGGATAGTGTCTAGGACACGTCCAAAGGTTGTATGTTTGATGTGCATTCAAAAACAATAAAAATAATTTTCAAAAAAAAAAAAGAAAGTTTTGGTGATTTTACCCACCAATATCCATCCTAAGGCCCCTTTCACATGGGCGTTCTGATCAGGTCCACCTGTCAGTTTTTCAGGTAGACCTGATCGGATCCTCCATTCACCCCTATGGATCGGCGGATGTCAGTGGTGACATGTCCGCTGACACTCGCCGCTATCCGATCCTGTCCGTGAAATCCAGACGGATGGTCATCCATCTGGAAAGTCAGATCGAATAGGATCGGATGAAAACGGACAGGCTGGACTGTTTTCATCCGATCTCCATAGAGGAGAGCAGAGCTTTGACAGGTCCGTCTATGCACAGTGGCCTGCTCTCCTCCAATGAACAGATATTTCCAGACACCCCCCCCCCACACACTGCACAACTATTTACTGGGAATACTAGTGTCCTGCAGTTTCTCCTCCCCCAGCTCTCCAAGATCCTTAATCAAATATATATATATATATATATATATATATATATATATACACAAATGTTTTGCCTTTCATTTCTAATTTAAACAGAATGGGTTGTTTTACAAGGTGAGGTTTTCCATATACTTTAACAGAACCCCTAGCTGGAATTACATTTTTCTTTCATTACACTGCTTGGAGGACCTTTTTACTTTGGAAAAGTATCCACCCTAAACTGGACATTGTTTTTTTTTTGGGCGATAGTGTTTTGGATGAGCTTTAGGATTTGTGTATCTGAGAGAGTTCACACTTTAATCTTTCTTCCATCTGCAACAGGAAAATGCAGTCACGGTGGTCCCTTTGACTACAGCAAAGAGCTCAGTGCAAAAGGAGGGATCAACAAGGACACAGCCATGCCTATGTTTTCCCCCCACCACTTCCTGCACAAACAGGCAGCCCAGCTTGCCCTGAAAGCCTCTATTAAGTTTCTGAGCGAGCTGAGAAGAGAGGTGACTGACAATATTATGCTCAGGTGAGTGGAGGAGACACTTATGACACCTCTAAGCAAACATTTTTTCCAAAGAGGTTAATACCCAATAATTTCTCTTAGTGAAAATGTAACTTCCTGCCCTCCCACTCCAATGCTCTATGTTGGCAGAGCTGAGTGACAGCCACACCTCTCAAGCACAAGTGTCCTTACACTTACACTAAAGAAGGAAAGGGGGTGTTTATGATCAATAACACACTCTTAACAAGAGTTAAACCTGCTGACAAAGTTGTTATAGATGTTTATGCTTTGCTGTCCTGTGACAACCACACCCCACTTCTTGGATGAGCATCACAAGGATGGAAAGTATGGGAAAATTCCTCAACGGGGTCACATGAAACAATAACTTTTCCACTCTATGCAAAACACAAAAATGCCCCGGATTTAGGCCTTAACTATTAAGACAAGAGGATTGAATTGAGTTTATCTATAGGTGAATAGCCAAGTCAAATACATGAATACGTTTTATCTATAACATTGTGCAGACTGCCTTTACAGCTTTCTGTATAGCTTTACAGCTTTATGTTCTCATAAACCCATATTTTATTAACACACCGAGATTTCTCCAGATTCTTGGAATCATTTGATATGTACTGTAGATGATGATATATTTAAAGTCTTTGCAATTTTACATTGAGGAACATTATTCTGAAAATGTTCAACAATTTAGATGCAGCTTTTCACAGGTTGTTGAACCTCTGCCCATCTTTACTTCTGAGACACTCTGAGGCCGGGTTCACATATGTGCGAATTGAATGTGGTTTTTACTGCATCCAATTCGCATGAAATGCGAGTCTGACCAGCTCTTAATGGTGACGGTTCATACACGTCCAGGGTGCCCGCGGTGCAAATTCCAAAAGGGTCCTGTGCGTTTTTGGGTTTGGTTCAGGTACGAATTCAGCCAAAAATTCGGACCTGAATTGTACCTGAACCGGTGAACAGGAACGCATTGGACCTCAGGCTAGAAACCTCAGCCGCACATATGTAAACCCAGCCTGACTCTCTAAGATGCCCTTTTAATACACAAACTAGCGGCCCTTGCTGGGTGAGCACTATAATATAAATCAAATGCAATAACATTTGTGAGGTTACAGCTGTTGTAATTAGGGGTGCGGAATTGAATCGCTGCATCGGTGCATCGCGATTCGGGCGTCCCCGATGCGGCACCGATGCGGGGAAACCTAATAATCGATTATCCCTGATGTCTAGCCCCGCCCCTCCCGGGAGAGCTCTTACCTCATTTGTTTATTTTTTTCTATGACGCGCTCATGTGACTTCCCGGCCCGCCTCTCTGCTTTCACGTCTCACGTCTCTCCTGGCGTCAGGATAGACGTGAAAGCAGAGAGGAGAGAGGGCAGTCACATGAGCACGGCATATATACACTGTTCCCCCGCCGGATTCTGTTCCCCCTAGCTCTCGGCTCCTATCGGAACTCCGCCCCCCCAGCCCTGTACATTGCCGCTCCCTCCTACTGTTCCTCACGAATGCAAATGCTCCTAATACCGCCCCGCTTCTCCAGCCCTCTGCTTTGCCGCTCACGCCTACTGTTTTTTCAGGAATGCTAATGAGCAGAGGGCTGGAGAGACGGGCGTTATTAGGAGCATTTGCATTCGTAAGGAACAGTAGGAGGGAGCGGCAATGTACAGGGCTGGGGGGGCGGAGTTCCGATAGGAGCCGAGAGCCAGGGGGAACAGAATCCGGCAGGGGGAACCATTCTCGGCACAACAGGTATGTTTTTTCTTTAAAGTAAAACAAATATTATACTTACCTGCTGATCTCCTGTAGCATGTCCGCAGTCACTGGCCATCTCCTGTAGCATGTCCGCAGTCACTGACCATCTCCTGTAGCATGTCCGCAGTCACTGACCATCTCCTGTAGCACGTCCGTAGTCACTGGCCATCTCCTGTAGCATGTCCGCAGTCTCTGACCATCTCCTGTAGCATGTCCGCAGTCTCTCTGACCATCTCCTGTAGCATGTACCCAGTCACTGACCATCTCCTGTAGCATGTCCGCAGTCACTGACCATCTCCTGTAGCACGTCCGTAGTCACTGGCCATCTCCTGTAGCATGTCCGCAGTCTCTGACCATCTCCTGTAGCATGTCCGCAGTCTCTCTGACCATCTCCTGTAGCATGTCCCCAGTCACTGACCATCTCCTGTAGCATGTCCGCAGTCTCTCTGACCATCTCCTGTAGCATGTCCCCAGTCACTGACCATCTCCTGTAGCATGTCCGCAGTCACTGACCATCTCCTGTAGCATGTCCGCAGTCACTGACCATCTCCTGTAGCATGTCCGCAGTCACTGACCATCTCCTGTAGCATGTCCGCAGTCACTGACCATCTCCTGTAGCATGTCTGCAGTCTCTTGCCATCTCCTGTAGCATGTCCGCAGTCACTGGCCATCTCCTGTAGCATGTCCGCAGTCACTGACCATCTCCTGTAGCATGTCCGCAGTCACTGACCATCTCCTGTAGCATGTCCGCAGTCACTGACCATCTCCTGTAGCATGTCCGTAGTCACTGACCATCTCCTGTAGCATGTCCGCAGTCTCTGGCCATCTCCTGTAGCATGTCCGCAGTCACTGACCATCTCCTGTAGCATGTCCGCAGTCACTGACCATCTCCTGTAGCATGTCCGCAGTCTCTCTGACTATCTCCTGTAGCATGTCCGCAGTCACTGACCATCTCCTGTAGCATGTCCGCAGTCTCTCTGACCATCTCCTGTAGCATGTCCGCAGTCACTGACCATCTCCTGTAGCATGTCCGCAGTCTCTCTGACCATCTCCTGTAGCATGTCCGCAGTCACTGACCATCTCTTGTAGCATGTCCGCAGTCACTGGCCATCTCCTGTAGCATGTCCGCAGTCACTGGCCATCTCCTGTAGCATGTCCGCAGTCACTGACCATCTCCTGTAGCATGTCTGCAGTCTCTCTGACCATCTCCTGTAGCATGTCTGCAGTCTCTCTGACCATCTCCTGTAGCATGTCTGCAGTCTCTCTGACCATCTCCTGTTGCATGTCCGCAGTCACTGACCATCTCCTGTAGCATGTCTGCAGTCTCTCTGACCATGTACTGTAGCATGTCTGCAGTCTCTCTGACCATCTCCTGTAGCATGTCTGCAGTCTCTCTGACATCTCCTGTAGCATGTCTGCAGTCTCTCTGACAATCTCATGTCTCTCTGACAATCTCCTGTAGCATGTCCCCAGTCGCTGATCATCTCCTGTAGCATTTCCCCAGTCTCTGATCATCTCCTGTACTATAAGGTGACCAGATTTTTAAAATGAAATCCGGGGACATATTTTTTTTTTTACTAGTAATGGTGTAAATCAGCGACTCTTTGCCAGTCGCCGCCCGCCTCGCAGCCTGTCAAGTCTTACTCTCCGGGTCCTGGCTACTACTGGGAAGATCACTCCGCCAGGGAAGGCAAGGAGATAAGCAGGCAGGCGGCTGGCCAGGACTTGAGCCAAGGCAGAAGAACATGTAAGCGGGAGCGGAATATTCCCTCGGCTCCGACCAGCACATGATCATCAGAAAGGGGCACAGATAATGGGAAAAAAAAATACACCTTCCTAAGCAGTGGCAGAGCAGGGGGGGGGTGTAATTCAGATTTTTTTTTTTTATTCTGCACTGACTGTCTTTGAAATTGCCCCAGCCCCTGTTCAAATCCAATCCGGGGACAAAACTGGGGACAGTCTTGGTCCGGGGATAGTGTCCTCAATCCGGGGACTGTCCCCTGAAACCGGGGATGTCTGGTCACCCTACTGTACTAGGTCTGCACTCTCTGACCATCTCCTGTACTATGTCTGCAGCCTCTGACCATCTCCTGTACTAAGTACAAGTTGTTGTCTGCTTTGTTTAAACTTTGCTACATGCAGGGAGTGTTGTCTTTTTTTTAAAAGAACAGATATAATAAAAAAAATAAAGTTCTCCTGACTGCTTGATTTTTTTTGATGAAAACCATGCGCACTTGCGCTGTAATCGTGATGCATCGCGGAATCGAATCGAAACGAATCATTGACCTGATAATCGTAATCGAATCGAATCGTGAGGCCAGTGAAGATGCGCACCTCTAGTTGTTATACGTATTTCATGTTTTTATAAACTTTAAGGATTGGCCTTCCCACGTCTTATTTAAAGATGAACTTATATGGGCTAAGATGTGTCAATTTCTTATATCTTTGAGACTCCATTGACAAAATCTCTCTGTCTTAGTTCCCTAAAACTTTTCTTGCCCACTTAAAGTTTTGGATGTTCCCATCCAGATAAGAATTTTTCCACCTCTGCTGTTGCATTCTACAAAATATACCGGTAACTAAAATGAAAAAATAGGAGGCCCGGGAGTCCATCACAATGGCTGTGGTAGATGTAAAGGCTTGGGATCTAAAAGTTTGCAGATATCATCAGTAGAGCACCCAATAAAAATAAGAGGCTGTTCATCTATAAAAAAAAAAACACTGAAATGACAGCTTTGGGTGGTGTGACCATTTAAATATAATTGAAATCTTTTTGTTCCTACAGACTGCTGGGTGTTTCTGCTTTCCCTGCTCTGAGCTTTGTCCTGGACACCACTGGCAGTATGGGGGAGGAGATCACATCAGCTCGTCTACAATCCCGTCTTATCATCCAGCGACAAAGTGACACACTGCTACAACCCGACTACTACATCCTTGTACCCTTCCATGACCCAGGTACATCCATCCTTCCATCCATCAATCCAATACATACATCTCATAGTCCCCTATACAATTTTGGCCAAAAGGCAGCCTTTTGTACATCAATAAAAACCTCACTTTCATCCCTGTTTAACTCCCTGTTAAAGCAGTAATTTTTTTTAAAAGTTTCCAAAATGATTATTTGCTTTGCAAATTCTTTACTGACATTCATTCAAGTGAGATTTGTCAGTGTTTGCCTTGTATTTTACAGTCACATTTATCCTATTTATAATAGGGTCAATGAGCAGCAGATGAACAGCTATGGAATCTCAATTGCAGCAGGCTAAGTGGCACCCTTGGTGCCTAAGAGGTGGTGCCAGCAAGGGAGGGGGACTATGTACACCCTACTTGCCCCCAATTTTAACCAATACCAAATACCCAAATAAATTAGCAAGGATAACTTTCCACAATTTTCTGACAGTTTTGAATTGCAAGTCTGACTTGCTGCACATTTTCACTGGCAAGTTGTACACTTGCAGAGCACTTATAGCACAAGTTCTAGTTGATAATTTTTTAATTTGTAGCAAATTTGCATGGCAAGTGTCTAGCAAGAGCAAAGTTGCAATTTTGAGTCTACAGTACAGAAAGATCTCTGCAAGTCTACGACATTAAAATTCAGCCACAGTGCCCCCTGTGGTGGGATGACTATTGCACAACATAACTGAACTAGAACTTGCAGCAGAATGTATGCAAAGAAAGTTGATCTGAAGTCATGCAATGCAGACTTGTTGCAACTGTGCAACAAACGTGTGAAGCCTGGCAAGTCTAGCAATAGCTTAGCAAGTCATTTTCAAACTTGCAGCAAAATTGCTTGCTATCTGCATATGGTCAGTGATTTCACAGGGAAATCCTTCACCAAATTTCTATGGGCATTAAAACTATGCTAGTGGCAGGAACTCACTCCATCAGTGTTCAAGCAATACTTGGGAAGTGAGGAAAGGTGGACCTGTACTCCTTCCTCTGAGCTCCCGCTATGGGACATCTTTGGATGCAGCTAGACCCTGGATGGTAAATATTAGTAAAAATAGATTTAATGTTTTGTTTTTTTAAACCGTGTCAGTCTTTTTATTTACACATGGAAAAACTAGTTAGGGGTACAAGGGGTGCCTTAAACCAGCCCACCAGGGAGGGCGACCACCTTTTTTCCGCCCCTTAGTGAAAGGTAGTTGGTACATAACTTCCCTACTTTCTCTTATGGCAACCTTTTCCTGGGCTGGTATCAACAAAACAGGGGGGATAAATATAAAATAAGATAGTTATTAATGACATAACTAATATCTGATCATTTAGCAATTATTCCTAAAAACTTGTTAAAAGGTGAAATCAGGCTTTCCTATGTTTAGGCTTTGGCCCAGTGCACAAGACAAGTGACCCGGATGAGTTCTTAAAAATTCTGGACAGTCTACAGGCTTTGGGAGGGGGAGATGAGCCAGAGATGTGTTTATCAGCTCTGCAGGTATGTAATTCGTCTTATGTTTAACCCATCTCCACTTTGTTCAGCTCTTACTTCATAGCAAGGGTCAGCACTGTGTAAAAGGAAACTATACCCAGCTCCATTCCCCCTACCCTCTCCCCTCTTTTCCCTTTCTCACTCCCTTTCTCTCTCCCCTGTTCTCTGCTCTTCTTTATGATGTGTTAAATGTTTAAGTTTCTCATTGTGGCCCCTTTTTGCCAAATGATCATATCCTGACATTGTGTACCCTTATATAGGGTATATATATTCCTCTACCTCTCAGGATGTATTGGCATACTGTTGTTACCAAATACGGAACTTACTTATTTGTGTTCACATACCTACACATTCCTGTGCTGTAGATCCAATTGTTTTATTGTCTTCATGAAAATATTAATTCAAATATATTCAGCCTAAAATGAAACTATAATGGACGACTGTAATTTTATTTTATTTTTTATACTTATACTTTTGAAAAGCATTTTATTCACGACAAAGGATGCCCTGAGTACTATGGGTATAGAGAGAGCAGCAAAAGTTGCCTTTTTTCAGGCATGGGAACAAAGGAGAAGATGTCAAGGCCTTGACCCGGTTACTCGTACATTTTAGCTTGAGCTAAAGAGCTCTGTACACAATGGGCCTTCTACCACAAAGGAGTCACAGAAAAATTGGATAAGTTGAAAAGAAGACTCATGCCTAGTACACACGGCTGGGATTTCTGGCGGGAAAAAGTCCGCCGGGATTCCCAACGGGAAAAAAGAGAGCTGGTTCTCTTTTTTTTGCCGGCGGTTTTTGGCAGTTTTCCCGTCTGAAAAACTGCGAGGGAGCATACACACGGCCGGGATTTCTGGCCAAAAGCTCTCATCGCAGTTTTCCCGTCAGAAAACCCGGTCGTGTGTACGAGGCATCAAGCTTTACCTGTTTTCTGCATATAAAAATGCACAATGTTTTCAGTACTTTATACAGTATTCAATACTTCCAACTTACCTGATTAAAAAAAAGCAAGAAAAATATTTTTACAGTTTTTGTTTATTAGTCTTGACATTGACAGTAATAAAACACACACATGTATATATATATATATATATATATATACAGTATTAGTCACAGACAAGGTCCCAGGGGAATAGGGTTGAGGGAGGCTGGACAAGGCCCTCTGAGAAATTGACCAGCATGGTGGCTAATTATCACAAGAATCCCACAGTTTGCCAGTACACAGTTAGCGACCTTTCCTTCTGTCCGCTCACACCAGACACACAGATCCCTGTCTGGCAATGAGATCTGTCCCTGCCTTATTCAGATACAATAACATCCATACATGTGCAAACGACTCCCTACTGTCATAGGCGTGCGCAGCCTATTGCATTAGGGTGTGCACCTCAAAGCTCCAACACATATGTGTGACATATGTACTGGCCTCTTCCCCACTATCCATCCTGAAACAATGGGAGGGAGCAAGGGGGATTGGCCAAGCAGAAAGGAGACGAACAGGGACAGGAGGGGTGGCGGTGGTGGCATATATTGGTACCGATCCCCTTGTATTTTGCTCCTGTAGCAGCTGAATGTCAGGGAGAGGAGGAGAAGCCTACTTTCAGCTGCTGCGGAAGAAAAATACAGTTCCACTTTATCCCAGCCCCACTGCCCTTCCTGTCCAGATTCTGAGGCTCGGCAAGGAAGGATCGTGGTTTACCTGTCACCTACCCACGATCGGCAGGTAGATCACGATTGACGGGTTGCCAACCTCAGGATTAGGGTGTGCCCAGGCACATCTGGCACACCCCCTGCGCACGCCTATGCCTACTGTACAGGGACACAAATCAAACATTTGGCCTTTTCCCAACATTTTTATTGTTTAAATGTCCTGTATATTCTGGATTAAATCTTCCTTGACTGGACAATATGAGATACTGTATGTACTGTGACGTTAAAAATGATTTTGAAAATAAGTGAAAAATATATACCTGCTTATATATACTATATTTCCTTTATTCTCCCCAGCTAGCCCTGATCAACACTCCTCCCCACTCTGAGATCTTTGTCTTCACGGACGCTTCCTCTAAGGACGCTCATCTCAGAAGCTCAGTGGAGGCTTTGATACAAGAAAAGAAGATCAAGGTGAGTTGAAGGGGATTAGGTTTTTTAAGCATGAATCCAATGTTGTAAATTGCTTTTAGTTTTACTTAGAAACATTTTTTTTTCACAAGTGTGTCTAAAAATCACTAATTGTCTTTTCCCGTGAGCACAATCCATGCAAAGTACACAACCAGACCTATGTAAAACAACAGGACTTTAAATGTACTGCCAGAAAAACATAAGAAGCACTATATGAACCCAAAGTATAAATAAAAATATAATTTTATTAATAAAATGCAATAAAAAAAATCTCATAAAAGAGAGCTTATGACCATAATACACATGTAATGACTTGTACACACGATCGGATTTTCCGTCGGGATAAACTGTGACAGATTTTTCAGACGGAATTCCGTTCAAGCTGTCTTGCATACACACTGTCACACCAAATTCCGACCGTCAAGAGCGCGATGATGTACAACACTACGTCGAGCCGAGAAAAATGAAGTTCAATGCTTCCGAGCATGCGTCGACTTGATTCTGAGCATGCGTGTTTTTTTTCTCCGTCGGAGTTCCATACAGACGAACGGAATTTCCGATAGAAATTTTTTTCCGTCGGAAAAAAAGAGAACGTGTTCTCTTTCTAACTCTGTCGGAATTTCGGGAAAAAGTCAGATGGGGCGTACACACAGTCGGAATATCCGATGAATAAATTCCATCTGACTTTTTTCCTCGGAAATTCCGACCGTGTGTACGCGGCATAAGACGATCGATAGACCTTATACAACTACAAATAATAATGAGTGCCCAATAGATTGTATGCGTTTTATGGATTCACTGCTTCTTCAGGGGTAAAACGTATAGCAGGTCAGTCTAATGCTTACAGTTTTTATTTCAAGAAGTGACAAAATTCTCATCATGTTTACAAATCAGTTAAAGTGTTACAAAACCCACAACAGTAAAATCAGCCTGTAAATGCAAAAAAGCATGCTTGTTATACTCACTGTGTAACCTAAGGGGTTAATTCTCTGCATTGTGTAAACAGGCTGTTTGATCCTGTCTAATCCCCTTCTTCCACAGTCCCCAAAACATCTCCTTATAGAACAGAGCCTTGGGGGCAAGCTGCACATGCTCAGTTTGGTGTGTATTGCTTGAGTTTTTTTTTTCTTGGTGCATTTGATCGGCACAGGGCCAATCAGCAATGTCCAGACAGGCGTTATGCAGCCTTATAGGACAATCAGGGAAGAATGAAAACTCCTCCTACAAGCTTTAACTACACACTCATAGAAGTCACAAGACTGCTATATCCTGCTGATGAGAAAAGGTATTTAGCAGTTTATATTTACTAAAGCTATTGCATTTCCATGTTCTGTGTACTGTGGGAGACCAGATATAGTGAATGCAGGGCCCTGGGTTTAGTAACACTTTAACCACTTCAATACCGGGCATTTTCACCCCCTTTCTGCCCAGGCCAATTTTCAGCTTTCAGCACTGTCACACTTTGAATGACAATTGCACGGTCGTGCGACGTGGCTCCCAAACAAAATTCACACCTTTTTTTTCCCACAAATAGAGCTTTCTTTTGGTGGAATTTGATAATCTCTGCGGTTTTTATTTTTTGCGCTATAAACAAAAAAAGACTTACAATTTTGAAAAAAAAAACAATATTTTTTACTTTTTGCTATAATAAAACCCCAATTTAAAAAAAAAAAAAAAAAAAAAATTCTCGGTTTAGGCCGATATGTATTCTGCTACATATTTTTGGTAAAAAAAATCGCAATAAGCGCTTATTCATTGGTTTGCGCAAAAGTTATAGCGCCTACAAAATAGGGGATAGATTTATGACATTTCTTTTTTTTTCTTTTTTTTTACTAGTAATGGTGGCGATCTGCAATTTTTGTCAGGACTGCGATATTGCGGCGGACAGATCGGACACTTTTGACACTATTTTGGGACCATTCACATTTATACAGCGAACAGTGCTATAAATATGCACTGATTACTGTATAAATGTGACTGGCAGGGAAGGGGTTAACACTAGGGGGCAATCAAGGGGTTAAATGTGTTCCCTGGGAGTGATTCTTACTGTGTGGGGAAGGGACTCGCAAAGGGGAGGAGACCGATCTATGTACAAGGGACACACCATCGGTCTCCTCTCCCTGACAGGACATGGATCTTTGTGTTTACACACAGAGATCCACGTCCCTGGCTCTGTGACGAGCAATCGCGGTTGCCCGGCGGACATCGCGGCCGCTGGGCACGCGCATCAGGTCCCCAGCAATGCGGCGCACGCGCTTCACACTGCGGGAATACCAGGACCTCATATGACGGCCGCCCGGAGGGACGAAAGGTTCCTGCGGCCGTCATATGACTATGGCCCGGGCAGGAAGTGGTTAAACATGCATATCAATACTAGAGTCAGACCCATAAATATGAATATTGCTTACAAAAAATTGTATATTAAATCATCAAAAGTATTTGGTGCCAAATATCTGTCAGGTACAGCTCCGATGTAGCCCCAGTCCAATATACATAGATTATATGATAATTAAGCAGTGCAAAGCTTCAGCAATTATGTACAAAGTTCAGTAGGTCGTAGCAATCCATTAATTTTTGAACTACCCATTTGGAGCAGTCAGAACCACAACAGAAGAATTCTGATTGATGTTGGTTTCAGCCTCTTGCAGATGGCTTTTTGTCAACCTTTTGAAGATGCAATTTGTGAACTTTTAATTCAGAGGTGAACATTGTAAGTAGACAAAGCTGGAATATTCTTCATGTCTTTGTAGGTATCTTTCCTGATCACAGAAGACCCATCTCGGACTACTCTTATGAGAAGCAAGAGGGAAGTGTTGAGCTCGGATAGATTTGACCTCTATACTGACCTTGCTTCTACTTCGGGGGGCCAGGTTGTCTTCACAACAAACAGCGACATTGGAAAGGCTTCTGAGATCATCACAGATTCAGCCCACTTTGATGTGGTGAGGGAAGGTTTTTGTGGGTTAGTAAGGGTATTTTGAAGTCATGTATTCTTCAACTTTGTTTGAAGTCATGTATAACTTACTTAACCACTTAATTTATCATACTTTATACTCCTCCAGGGCAGTTTTTAAATTTCCACTATGGGCCTGTCGATTCGGCAATAACTTTGTCATTACCTAAGGTGGATGTAAACCTGATTCGTGAATTTTGACCTGTATATCTGTAGTGTTTACTTATCTCTCTCTAAAGCCCTAAGTCCAGTGTCTTTCTGCTGCTCCGTTCTTCTGTTATCAGTATGATAACTTCTGACAAGTTCTCAGATGGGAGATAAAAGCAGCTGAAAATTTGTGTGGGGGTGGGTGCTATAAATAGATTAGCAGAGAGCTTGTCTATTTACAGCTCAGCTCTGCAAGTTTCTTCATTCCTCTGCCTATGTGAAGGAGGGGGGGGTGCCTATCCCCCAATCAGCTGTCACACACAATGTAAGCCAAGACTCCACACCCACAGCTGGAACTGGAAGACGAAATTCTAACACGATGTGCACTTTCTAAAGAATAAAGAAAGCCGAAGACAGCAAATATACACTAAACTTATGTAGGGAGATTTGTTTCATCCCTGTGTATCATCTGAGGCTATTCACTTCACTGGGTATAGGAGAGGGTTTACATCCACTTAAGGCTCCATGCACACTAGCGGTTTTCAGAAGCTCAAAAAAAGCTAAAAAAAATAGCTGGATGAAAAATGCTGATAATAGCATTTTTGTCCCAGCCTCTAGTAGCATTTTTAGAATTTCAAAGCTTTTAGAAACAGTTGGGAGCATTCAGTGTCTTATTTAGCTGGAAAACGCTCCAAGAAACGCTACAATTTTTTTTTTTTTTCTGCTTCTAGACGCTGAAGCTCAAAAAATGCTAATAGCCTAAAGTAGTGTTCATGGACACATAGGATAACATTATTTAGCTTCTAGGAGCTTAAAAAAATGCTAGTGTGCACGGAGCCAAAGATAGCATAGTATCACACACATTGATATTTGGGGACAAACTACACTTTCTTTAGAAAATTTTCACAATGTTTTGCAAAAAATATTATTTTTTTGTCTTTTTTTTACTGCTGTTAGTGTTTTATCATATTGGTATCTTTCCAATCCTGTAGGTGACACTCTTATATAAGCAAAGCTCTGAAAAAGGTGCAGCTAGAAACACATTTTTGGTGGATGAATTCATGTACAATGTCACCCTATTTATAAATGGAGATGTCAAAAGATTTCAGATTTTTGACCCTAAAGGTAAAAAAAATGCTGCATATTTGTTTTAGGAAAGCCATAATGTGTATTTAAACACTAAACATGTACTTTTCTTATTTCCTCCCTTTAAGATTGTTAAATATACTACTGAAAGCATTTATATATGTTTAAAAAGTGCATTGAGCCTGCCAGAAGACTTGCAAAATGATGACTTGCTGTGTTCTCTGTCTCTGTTGACTTATCAGCATTGTTCCCAGTGGTTTGGGCGTGTTCGGGATCCCACCTGCCCGATCCCGCCAGAAAGCCGACACTGCACACCACTAATCAAAGGCAGTGAGACATTTCCTGATCTGTGCAACTGCGGATAGGGAAATGTCTCACTGCCTGTGATTAGCCGTGTGCAGTGTCGGCTTCCTGGTGGGATTGGACAGGTAGGATCCCGAAGACGCACAAGCCCATTCCTATTTCCCAGCTATTTCAATGGATGAAACACACATTCTGCACTAGAGTAACAACACTGTCCCACCATATCAGGGAAATTTAGAGTAGAACTGCGTCAAGAATAGTTAGTAAACAACTACTGTATATGAAAAAAAAACTAATGAAAAACAGGGGTGGGGGGAGCTGCTATCCTAATTTTATATGTAGCACTACCCCCATAGGAGCTGCTGGTTATAATTTTGGGTCATTGCCATCACCCCTACCCCCAGTTCATCAGGTTAGACACTCAGAGTCTATACTGGGCCTTGCGCCCACGGATGTATGTACCAGTCACTTAGTTCTTTTTCCAATGCTTTTATTACACAACTTGAGCATTAGAGGGATGGAGGGTTAGGGGGAAGTTCAGATACCTTGTGCAGATCACTGAGGAACGTGAGATCCCGGAGACAAGTACACTTCAGTCAACGGATCTTGCTCACCCGGATAGGCCTCTCTCACTGACCTAGCAGCCGGAATGATGCACGGACAAAAGTCTCTGCCACAGACTTGATGAGAATAATAGTTGAACAATCCTCTGCCACAGGATTTAGTGTTAGTTGAACGATCCTCGGCCACAGGATTTAGTATGGGTAGCGAACACGGCAACACAGTATCAAAGTTCCTTTAAGCCATCCGGCAGTACTGTGAGGTAGATTGGTTAGGATGCATCCTCCAATTGAGTCACCAGGCTCCTCTTGAGATACCAGCCTTTCGCTCGGTCCTCTCCAAGATGAGTCCTCCCCCGGATCCTTCAATTGCTCGGCTTCTTCCTGCAGGACAGACAGCACAAGACCACCTCTGGACCAATAGGCCCCAGACAGGCTTCTGGGCCTACTTGCAGTCACGTAGCCTCGGGCCAGCAGGCCCCGAGGCAGAAGAGCAGTTGTCACATACCTTAGGCCAGGCAGGCCATGAGGTGAGAGAGAAAGAAAAATGGCGTCTGTCCCTTAAGTATCCTCTCCCAGAATGCACAGTGGGGAAACCACTCCCACTGGGCTGCCTCTGGGAAAAGGCACCCAATACACCTTATGCCGCGTACACACGATCATTTTTCACGTCGTGAAAAATGTCTTTTTTTTTTTCAACAAGAAAAACGATTGTGTGTGGTCTTTTTGACATTTTTCCCGACATGAAAAACGGCATTAAAATTGACGAGAAAAATTAGAACATGCTCTAATTTTTCTCGTCGTTTTTCTCGTCGTTTTTTTCCGCTGCAGTTTTCCCATAGGGAAACACTGCCACGGAGCCTACACATGGTCGTTTTTCTCGACATGAGAAAAAATGACCGGAAAAAACGACCGTGTGTGGGGGAACAAGCCGTTCCCTCGTTTTTAATGTCATGATTCACGGCGTTTTTTTAACTGCCGTGAATCATGATCGTGTGTACGCGGCATTAGCCTGTTGCTCTTCCATCACTGGCCTCTGGTGATAACAACGCCTACAGGCGACAGTGTGGAACTGCACGCAACACAGCCAATGCTGGAGCAGAGGCTAATTTAGCCATAATATTGAATCTGAACTATGTACAGAACAGATAACCCACTAAATTTACATTGAGCGCCTGGTCAACAGGAGCAGGGCGCTACATATATAAAATCCAAAAACTGTCTAAGAATAAAAGAATAGACAGCGCTGACCCTTTTATGTGTTTCAATCAGTGCTCATCACAACTGCAATGTGTGCAATGGCATATTAGCTGTCGTAAAACATTCAGAAAGAATCTATATAAAGTGCCCTGTGCAATCTACCCCAATCCAAATAATTATAAAAAAAATCACAAACCCATACAAAATTCTTTAAATACAATATGTGCAAAGAATATTAATAAAAATAATGAAAAGTATTATAATATTCAAATCAATATACATTAAAGTGCCCTGTGCAATATATAACTTAAAAAAAATAATCAGTAAACGTTAATGCAAAAACAATTCATATTTGCCATATTTCACAATATTAATTGAATCAATAAATTTGAAAAGTCCCAAATGCCATCGGAAGTGTAGGTAATTGTTTCAAGTGATTTCTTCAATCTGGACCTTCAGGTGTGTGCTCAAAAAACACCCAGTGTAATCCACCACAACAAGTACTAGTTGAACTCACCATAACTTATTGCTGGCAAAATTTTTATGAAGATCTATACATCAGACCAAATGGGGGGGGGGGGGTGGGGGGCAGCTGAGGAGGAAAGAGGGACAAGTAGTGTTGGTTTAAAATGAGGGGCAGTCTCTAAAATTTAGGGCAGTTGGTAGCTATGTTTTCAGCAAATTTACAGCCAGGCTTATCTTGTTCCTACTAGACCACAAACAAAATGGCCGCCAAGCATCTCATGGTAAATTTACTCGAGTGTTCCTGCAAGATCCTTTGAAAGTGGGCAACTGGAGCATTTATATGGAATCTACCGGGCCTCATAGCATACGTGTACAAGGTGAAGAGCCATCATTTATTCACATTGTGTTGGGCTGAGGTGCGGCCAGTGCACTGCATTGTAGCTTTTCCTTTTTATCTTTAAAATATTCAGTATTGAAAAAAAAAATATTATAAAATGTATAGAAACGTATTAATGTTGCGCTTTGGACTTTGCTGACAGTTAAACATTTCTTTTCCTCTCCTGCCATAAGGTCGCAGCTCCTTCGATTTTCTCTATTATTTTGGCACCCCTGTAAATGGGTCTCACCCTGGACTCTACCAACTCAACAACCAGCCGGTGACAGGTAGGCAATGTTACATGGACCTACCGGTATATGAATTATGGCATTGCCAGTTAAAGTTTCTGCAAATTTTCCATTCTAAACTGTAAATCAAGTTTCTTTGTACAAAACAGAGTCCAGTCCTTAAAATATTGCAAGCAAGAATGTCTATACACTTCAGAAAGAGTTAAAGGGCAACTCTCATACAAAATGTATTTTGATAACTATAAAGAAATTAATACTTGTAATATTAATAATCAGTAAAATAATTCCTCTTTCTGATTTGCAGGCATTGATTTAAAATTCTTTCCACATTTCCAAGCTGACCAAGCTATTCAGAAAGAGTGACAGTGACAAAGGCTGGGACAAACTGTGTAAAATGACCGGGGGTACTTATATGCAGTCACTCTAGTTATTTGAGTAACAGTCACCAATTGTCAGAAAATTGTGTAGAAAACCCAACAACAGCCCATTTTTTTTTTCTTTGAGGGATACACATGGCAAGAGCTTATGTCAGGTTTTTATTCCTGTCTGTGGCCCTATTGTGGATATTTCACCTCACTTCCTATCCCTGTAAAAAAGGGGACAAGGGTTATGGTTGTCACTGGGACAGGAAGACACAAAAAGCAACGGTAACCTGATAAAGCTTCTAAACCTTCACATATTACTGAAAAGTGTTTTGATGCAGTCTGTCTCTCTACTAGAGATATACCTTCTCTCCTGACAGGAAGTGAGGAGAAATCTCCCAAATGGGAACACATAGCATAATAAAGAACCTGACAGAGGTTATGTTCCTTCCTAACCTGAAAAAGAAAATTTGGTTGTATTTGGGCTTTTATTTTTTTTAAACTGTTGCCGCAACTGCTCATATAGGCAAACACCATTAAAGTATACTGCATCTTCTCTGTACCACCCACAGGTGTCCCTGCAGTCCTTGTAGTTGATGTTATTGGCCTCCCAAAATCCGCCAACTTGAGCCATGTTACCCTAACCCCAGTCCATGGCAAGACAAGAATGCTGGAATTGGAATCGACAAATGAGGGGCTCCTGGTGGCACAGGTTGGGGAGATCCCCGTTGGGGAATTTAGCCTTGGGGTCAGTGGTACCGATGACAAAGGACATAAAGTGAAACGTGAGGCTCCACAGCACCTAAGATCAGCAGAATGTATGCTGGAGGTAAGTGTCCTGTTGTTGTTAGAAAAGGCTAGTAAACTTGTTTGTATAACTTCATTTTATCATAACTTTCAATGTCCTTCACTATGGAATGGATTCAGGAAACATCTGAAGTCTGACAGACAAGTGTGGAAATGTATGAAACCAACAGAGAAAGAGTAGAGCAGCTGCTGTGTGTGACTTAAGGCCCGAGGCACAGGCTTACCTGGTTGTATGCAGGTTTATACTATGGGAGGGCAACAGGAAGAAGGTCAATCTGGTATCTTTCTAAAGAAAAACAACCGCTGCTCCAGGTGCATGTATGAAGCCTAGATGGAACCTCTCTCAGAGTGCCAGCCCCGGCCTGCCTCCGTGGTAAACTTTAAGAAACAAAGAAAAAACGGCTGCACATCCAGAGGTACCGATTGCCCTTTTATTGATCACTGTGATAATACCAAGGACACCAACATAGAGACATGTAGGCGCGTTTCACATGTTCATCCTGTGCTTATGATTTAGCACAGGATGAATGTGTGAAACGCGTCTACGTGACTCTATGTTGGTGTCCTTGGTGTTATCACGTTTCTTCTGGTATCTTTTTAGTTGTCTCGGCGACTACTGTCACTGGCACTAAAAATATGGGCGCATCCAAAATTATGATTTATCACCAGGACAGGAATAGTGGCAGAATTTTCCAATGGGGACACCTGTTCCAGTGACAACTGTCTACATAGAGATTTGCTGCAGTTTAGAGATTGATTTTCTGTTGTGTTTACACGTCAGGAAGTAACAGGATGTCTCCCCAATAGGACACAGATGGCAAAAAAAGTAATAACTTTTAAATAACTGTTTAAAACTTTATGAAATAAAAATTTTAAATACAAAAAACTGAATACATAATAAAAATAATTAATAATATAAAAATCAAATAAAAATATTTAAAATGTAATACAATTTTATTAAATACTGTAGCTATTTAAAACTTTTATTCATGGCATACCTTATTTTTTCATGGTGGCCATTTTCACTAAGGGAAGATAAATCCATCCCCTTTACTTCTTTGGACTTTGGGTCTCCCTCCTGGAGCAAGTGACAGTGAACATCATCTGAAGGGGAAGGTACTGGTGATGTAGCCTTCCCAAAAGGAACATGGGGGACGAAGGTACAGGCTCCTCTGATAAATTCATCAGCTTCCCGGTAAAACAGCTGCACCCTTAGTCACTTTGCGCATGCTCTGAAACACGTTGTTCTTTCACCCTTCCCACTGACATCACACGCTGATGCCAACACCACGGTCCACACTGTACTCCATTGAGAGGACTGCCCAGAGCGACATGGAAGAACACCGGCATTCTACCGACACATCGCGGCTCCTCCAGTGTGGACCTTCTTTGGCAGTGGCATTACAGCTGTTTTACCGGGAAGCTGATGAATTTATCAGATGAGCCTGAACCTTCTTGCCTCATGTGAGTGACCCCTTGTTTGTGTGATTACTGTTTCATTAAATACTGCACTTAAAGGCACTCTTCTCTCCTTCTTTTGTTTCGATATACAGAGTTGGCTTCTCTCCTCTGAAGAGCTTTTTGCCCTAAAGTGTTCTGTCCCCCGATTGAGCATTTGTCCATCAGCTTTTCTGGCCAGGACACAGTCTTTTACCCACTTGCATATCATGGACTTCTTATCTGCTCATGAACTCCTTTTTTCCCATAGCTTAATCCTAAGCGCTTGCAATACTCTCCATTGCGATGTAGCCTTCCCAGAATGCATTGAGTGACATCACCAGTGCCTCACTCAACCAGAAGGTGGAAAACAGTAATTTTTTTTGAAATTTTCACATTGCATGCATAAAAACAAGTATATAACTCAGAGTTCAGTAGCTCTGGTTTACAATTATGAACATTAAAGAGAAAACCAAAAGTTGAACACTAAAAAGGGAATGGGAAGGAGGGGGAAAGGGAAGGTGAAAGGGGAAGTATATTTACCCGTAAACAACAATGTGGCATAACATTTCAAAGTGAACCAGCACAGTAGATATTAATACTTTCAGGAGTGGAAAAAAACAGTAATTTTAAGTAAAAGCAAAAAATGTTTGTTTAACTAATGAATGTAAGATGATTTCATATCAGCACACAGAGCTGGGGGTTGGGGGCACTGCAAGTAGTTAGGGGAAAATTCCAGAGTTCAGTATGACACATGGAAGCGGGAAAAGAAGAAGGGGATTCACTTCTCTTAATACAGCTGTGTGTTAAGCCTCGGACTTCAAACAAACTTTTCCGTGGATTTTTGTCTGAAGGGAGTTGGCCGGGCACACCCATAGCATACACACGGCAGGACTTTTCTGCAAACTTTCCCAAAACTTTCCCAACATCACGTGGTTTTTCTGCTCTTTACCGCCACCCTTTGGTCAACTTCTGCTATTGTTGGTTGATTTTAACATTGGTTCTGGGCGTGCGTATTTGTACTTCGGACAAAAGTCCGATGGATTTCTGTACACACGGTCGGACTTTGCACCATCGGAATTTTGTTGCCAAAATGAAAAAACGAAAAAGTTTGTCCGATGGAGCGTACACACGGTCTGATTTTTTGGAAAACGTGCTCATTTTGAAGTTTGTTGGCAAAAAGTCAGACCATGTGTACGGGCCTTAAAGGGGTTGTAAAGGTTTGTTTTTTATTTTCTAAATAGGTTCCTTTAAGCTCGTGCATTGTTGGTTCACTTACCTTTTCCTTTGATTTACCTTCTAAATATTTTTTTTCTTTGTTTTCTTTGTCTGAATTTCTCACTTCCTGTTCCTCCTCAGTAAGCTGTTCAGTAAGCTGTTCTGGGTGACTCCACACCACTCAGATGATGGTGTGAAGTTTAGTGAGGAGAAACAGGAAGTCAGAAATTCAGACAAAGAAAAAAACATTTAGAAGGTAAATCAAAGGAAAAGGTAAGTAACCAACAATGCACTAGCTTAAAGGAACCTATTTAGAAAATAAAAAACAAACCTTTACAACCCCTTTAAGGCTTGCACATGAGCTCTTAAAACAACAGGCATTTTTTCAGCAAAGTAGTTCATATTAGGCTGTTAAGAAAATATTTGTTTGTGCTTGGGTGCAACTATTTATCAATGTTTTTGCCCAAGATCTTTTGCCCAAGATTCACAGAACTGTCACTTAAGCCCCGTACACACGATCCGAATATCGTACGAAAAATGTAGTCCGAGGAAGAATCGTATGATAATCGGATCGTTAGTACAGAGCTGCGAGAGCCGATCATGACAGTTCATCCGATATTATTTTATCGGACATGCACAAAACATTTCCTCGTACGATAACAAATCGTACGATTTTGTTTAGTCAGTACAGTTGTCGTCCAAAAATACAATAAAATACATTACAACACATGACATCACTTCCCATTTTTTTTTTTCTGTCGTACGAGAATTTTCGTGACTTAAGTAACCTATTTAATTTTACTTGCGACTATTAAGCGAAAAAAGTCGTACGATCTGTTGTACGATATTCGGATCGTGTGTACGGGGCATTAAAGTGGAATTAAACCCTCCTATCTTTTCAGCCAAGGAAGCCATCTCTGCCTCACTTTAATCTTCAACTGACATGATGCTGCACATGTGATCAGTTATGACAACAAACCATTGGATAATTTTACAGTTTGGTTGGGAGCACAACCAAGGTGACAGTTACATTCCCGGCACGTGCCGGGAATGTAACTGTTTTTTGAAGCTGTTAAATCAATGGGTTTACTTCCGCTTTAAGATTCACAAAATTTCTGCCTAAGATTCCACTAGAAAAATGTGTTAAGACATTGAAAAATAGACTCCTAAATGATTCTTTTAAGAAACCATTTAATTTATAAGTAGCAGCACTGGAGAATGATCATTTTGTGTTAAACATTTGAATGAAATCTGCCAGTTTGCTGAAAATGTTTTACTTGGCAAATAAGAAGCTCTGTTTTGCAGATGTCCTGTCCTGTTCCTCTGACACCGGAGAATTCACAGATAATGTCAGTGAAGATCACTAACCATGGATCCTCTCATTACTACTGTGTGACCGTGAATGGATCTCCATACAACATCTTTGATCAATTCACCACAACTAGGTGAGTAGGGTAGAAGCTTAGCCTTAGGAAATAGTTAGGTTATAAATACAATGGCTTCTAAAAGTAAAGCACAATTATTCATAACAATCATGATGTGTATGTTTTTAAATGCTGATTTTACTGGATGATCCGTCTGTAAGAAAATGTTCTGTTCCAGCAGGTAACAATCCTAAAGACACTAATGGCCAACTTGTGAAGTATGCAACCGCTGCCCCTGCCATTACCAATGGGCCACACATAATATTCAGAATATATAACACTACATAAATCTATCAGAGACTGTGGACATGTTGCAGGTCTGGTTAGAGGCTACAGACATGCTACAGGAGCTATTTAGATACTGGGGTCATGTTCCTTGAGACTGTAGAGATCATCACAGCTCCTTGAGAAAGCAATGCTTCCACAAATGAATGTTGGGGTCAACAGGCACCAAAGGATCACAGATTGGGCACCAGGACCTCTCCTCAATGCAGATCTAAAATACTGAACCTGGCGCGACCTGGGCAACAGTGCCCAAAGATCTGTGAACTATTGCTTGTCTAACCTTGAATAAAAAACGAAAATACCAGGTGATGAGATGGCCTTGCCCCTAGCCCTTGCCCAAAATACAGTTCTGACTCTTAGATGATTCTGCTACATAGTAAAAATTATGGCTGAGATTCAAAAAGCACAAATTTCACAGATTACTCATCATTACTCATTTTATACCCTGCTCCTTGGATTACCATTTTATAGATTTATATATACTGTACATCAAATCGATCAGCCATAATATTATGACCACTGACAGGTAAAGTGGGTAACAATAATTATCTTGTTACAATGGTACCTGAAAGTGGGATTTATTAGGCAGGAAATGAGCATGTTGTCCCTGAAGTTGATATGTTGCAAGCAAAAAAATGGACAAGAATAAGGATTTGAGCCACTTTGACTAAGGTCAAATTGTATGGGCTAGATCAATGGCCCCCAACCTCCCAGTCACCAGGGACCAGCCATGCGAAAGTCAACCTCCTCACGGCCCGGGGCTGGGAGATGGTTTGGCGCAGCATGGGGGGGGGGGTCACCGCATGTAGTTGTAGTAGATATATGAAATATTACTGACTGACTGCAAAAGGCTAACCCTTTTTGTCCAGGCTGGGAACCGAGTGCCTCCAAAAGAGAGAGGGGAAAGATAGGAGTGCCAGGCAGCAGTATAGTGTAGTAATTTTACTGTGAAATAAACAGTTAAAAATACACTCACAAGCACTCTGTGAACAAAGGCATATCACTGTAGAGAAGATGTGTAGGATCCAAGGCCTGGAGTGTGGGATGGATGGGATAGTGAACTGCTGCAGGTGGGATTCCCACACTAGAGCCAGTGTAAAGATCACTGGAGCTGCCACAGACTTCCCTCTTGTAGCACTGCCGAGAAGAACTGTCAAAGGCGGTCAGAGGGTGGCACTTCAAGATGTGCTGGCTCGCTCTGCCCGCTACCAACCCCCGCTGCGCGGTCCAGCTCCCGGCAGGCCACGGACTGGGGGTTGGGGACCCCTGGGCTCGATGACTGGGTCAAATCACCTCAAAAACTGCAGCTCTTGTAGGATGTTCCCGGTCTGCTATGGTCAGGACCTACCAGAAGCGATCCAAGGAAGGAAAACGAGTGAACCGGCGACAATGTCATGTTCACCCATGGCTCATTGATGCATGTGGGGGACGAAGGATGGCCCAAGTAGTCTGATCCAATAGAAGAGCTACTGTAGCTCAGATTGCTGAAAAAGTGTTGTTTCTGATAGAAAGGTGTCGAAAACACAGTGCATCACAGTTTGTAGTGTATGAGGCTGCAAAGCGGGAAGCTGGTCAGCGTCCCCATGCTCACCCATATCCACAGCTAAAACACCTACAATGGGCACATGAGCATCAGAACTGGATCATGGAGTAATGGCAGAAGATGGCCTGGTCTGATGAATTTAAGAATGGTTTGAGGAACAAAACAATGAGTATGAAATGTTGACTGTGGGATGTGCTGCAAAAACAATTCCAATCCATGTAGGCCCCACCTCACAACTTACAGGATTTAAGGGATCTGCTACTGATGGCTTGGTGTCAGATAACACAGCATTTTAAGTTTTAACCATACCTTCAGAGGTCTAGTAGAGTCCATGCCTTGATGGGTTATAGTGGGTGGTCATAAAGTTATGATCGATGGATTGGTGTATATGTAAAGTATGCACTTAAAAAGCTTTGCCATTTGTAAGAAGGAAGAATCCAGTGCCTGCAAATGCAAGTGTAGCGGGTGTTTGCTTTAAGGCCCAGAGACTACTATACCTAAGATGCATTTCCCCGCGCAAGGACTGCTAGGGCAGGGTATTTAACTGGAGGGCGTGCCTGAGGACGCTCTCCTTGGACACTGCCTGCCCAGCAAGTGGACCTCCGTGCTGAGTCTGCTGATAATACAAGGCCCTAAGCTTAGGCCTGTATTATTCCAAAGAGCCTTCCATATCGACTGAGGAGCCTGAGGGACGTCGCATCCTGCTGCTGTTCTGCTACCACCAGGAGGACCGAAGACCCGGGTGTCGTGGAATCTGTGTACCAAGACACAGCAAAGGAAGATACGGACACGGACTGTTCCGGTTGGGTGAGAGAGCACTTGCTCGTGAGGATAATATAGGATCCCTAGACCCAGTAACTGTTGTTCGGAACTAACGTTGATGTTCGCAGTTGCACACCGGAGAGACAGTGCATTGAATAACACTAGTAGATTTGTTCTGGGTCACCAAGTTATCACTTTCCTTTATTCTTGTGGATTACAAATTGTTCCCGAAGTGCACCACCGTTTGCTAGCGAAGTTTTTTCTCTGCAGAACTTTCACATAGTACAGTCAGGCCTGACTTAGTAGTAGTAGTGACATTGCTGGGCGCCATCTTGCCCACGAGGGAGAGGAACTGCAGCGGGGTTCGCTAGATTCTTGTTATAAAATTGTATATCTGTATGTGTGCTAAAACGCTCTTTCATTGCAGGGCTCTGCACATGTCTATGTATATTGTTTGCCTGCTTAACCATTATTTTCAGTAAAGTACCAGGGTTAAGTATATCAGTTGTTGGTGTCATTTACTGTGCAGGAGAAATGGTTAGTGATAGTTACACCATACTGTTGTGTGCCTTTATTGTGGGATTGTGCTGCCAAGAGTCACAGGTTACACAATCCCATCATCCCCTACTGACTGTGCCAGGGAAGGGTAGAGCCAATTGCCGGGGGTTGACAGTGAGTGTTACAGGGCCCGAAACAAATCAATCCAGCGGCCCTCTTAGTTGGGGGTAGCGCTACACGTGGGGGCTCGTCCGGGATTCCTGTACACCACAATCAAGCCTGCCAGAAGTACCGGCATGGATTGTTTAGGAGTGACCCGGTGGTGCGCATCAGTCGGCGCCACACCAGAGAGGGCTGTGGTTATTGAACTTCCAGGGGAGGACTGGTCCGGAAACTATGTAGAGGGGCTCATGGAGTTGTTGTCCCCGAGCCAGAAGGCATGGTTAGTTGATCTCAAACCAGATGGACAGATCTCTTTTACCTACGCACTGGTAGAATGGAGAGAGGAGATACCTGAGAGTTTCAGAGGGCAGAGTATGCAAGCCATAGATGGGAAGATATACCACTTGGCGCACGCGAAGACTACAAAGAAGAAACCTCCGCAGTCACCCACAATTCCCAGAAGTTCCAAAGACATGACAGCTTCAGGGACACCTCTAACCACTATAGGTCCTGAACTTCTAAATGCATTAGGACACCTTGTCACAAAGTGTCAAAAGAGTAATACGGTACATGTAGAAGCTGGGTACCGGAAGCTCAGGATTTTTTCAGGGAAGCAACCTGTACCACTTGGATAAGAGGATTTCGATACTTGAATGGAGCAGGCGATGCAGGCTGTGGAAGGTTGTGAAATACCGGAGGCCCAAAAGAAGCAGCGCATAAGAGAAAGCTCAAAAGGGGCTGCTGCTGAAGCCGTAAAGAACCTCAGGTTCAGTAATGCTGCTTGTACTGCCTTTGACTATTTAACTATGTTGCAGGAAGAGTTCGGCCAATTGGAGAAAGTGGTCGATTTAGTCTACCAGTTTGAGCACACCCTTCAACTTTCAGGAGAAAGGCTGTCTGAATATGTGCGCAGACTAAATAAGATGCTGTGTCAAATTGCCCTTAGAAGGGGATGCTACCACAAGCCATAGATGCGGCCAGGATGAAGCAGATTTTAAGGGGAGCACTGCGTTCTGATCCAGTTTGGCTCCATCTGAAAACCACTAGTGGAGTCATGTCCTTAAATTACCCAGACCTTGTGCGAATAATAAGGGATGAAGAGGCTTTGCTGAAAGACCAACAGGTGACCGAGAAGCCCATTACTCCCCCCACAGTTGGGGTCAGATCTGCAATGGCCACTGACCGGGACTCAGAAGTGGAGGTCTTAAAGTCACAAATGACCCAAGTACCGGAAATGCTGACCTAATTAATGGCCAAAAACTCAGGAGTAGGAGAAAAAGAAGAGGTCAGAAAAGAGCTGTACCAGAGTGTTTCAACACCAGTCTCCCCGCGGGATAGAGGGGAAGCTGTTTGCTTCAACTGTGGAGGAATTGGCCATTTTGGACGAGTGTGCCCCAGTCCAAGGAAGACCCGAGGCAACTACCGCCAGCCGGCGGAAAACTCCAGAGGGCCCCGGTGAAGGAGTCACCTGGGTGCCCATCATCTCCAGCAAGCTCCATTAGAATCAGAAAGCAAGAGAAACCAAGAGGTGGGGGGAATAACTCCCTGTCAAAAGCACACCATACCCCTCCTTTGGAGGAAAACCCCCAAAAGTCACGCCAGGCCCAACAGGGAGTAAGATCCAGGAAACGGTGGAAAAAGAAAAAAACACAAAAGGCCAAATCCATGAGTCCGAGGAAAGTGTCCTCTCCAAAGAAATTCCCAGCCAAGCTAGTGGGGCCCTCCCCAGTAGTCCCCATTCAAGTGGAGGGAGTCTACACGAAGGCCATTCTGGACACAGGGGCTCAAGTGACTCTCCTGTATAGGGACTTTTACCAAAAACACCTGAGACATTTGCCCTTACAAAAGTTGGAAGACTTGGAAATATGGGGAATTGGCACCCAGAGTTTTCCTTATGACGGTTACCTTCCGATCAGATTGAATTTTGACCCCTCAGTGGCAGGAGAAGCAGAGGTTTTTGACACATTGGCAGTGGTCTACCCCCGCCAACCAGGGGCCAACAAAAGTTCCCTGATAATAGGAACCAACACTAACCTGGTCAGAAGGCTACTGGCCCCTCTAGTGCAGGAGCAGGACGTCTCAACAGCCAGAATTCACCCCATGTTGCAGTTGGCCTATCAGTGATTGATGTTGAAGAAGGCCCCGGAAGAGGGGGTGGGAAAAGTTTGGAGACTGGAAAGGAGAGAGAGAGTGCTGCAGCCTGGTGAAGTGGCCTGCTTGAGAGCTACTGTGAAGCTCACCTGGGAACAACCTGGTCCCTTTGTAGTCCTGGAACCAGACCCCCTGAA
This sequence comes from Rana muscosa, assembly GCA_029206835.1. Taxonomy (NCBI): domain Eukaryota; kingdom Metazoa; phylum Chordata; class Amphibia; order Anura; family Ranidae; genus Rana; species Rana muscosa. Next base: position 70,576,427 of record CM055125.1, read on the forward strand.
TGCATGCTCAGGACTGGAAGTTATCCCAGAAGTGGTTCCGCTGAGAGTCCTGAAGAAAGCAAATGGCAGGGTGCCAGTGAGCATCAGGAACACCACTGACTCACCTGTGAAGATTCCAGGCCGGATGCTGTTGGGCCAAGTGAACCCCGCTACCCCGGTTGCTGTGTCGGACTTGAAGGAGGAGGAAGAGGAATCCCCCTTGGAGAACCCGGCACTACCAGCGGCATGGAAGAAGAGGGCTAGGGCCCAGTTGATGAAGTGACGGAAGATCTTCTCCAAGGATGAGCTCGATGTGGGGTGTGCGAGAAGTGCCACCCACAAGATTCGCCTACAGGAAGTCAAGCCCTTCTGAGAAAGAGTCCGGCGAGTCCCACTGGCTGACCTGGAGGACTTACGTGAGCAACTTGCAGAGCTCAAGAGAACTGGTGTTATCCGGGAATTCAGGAGCCTATATGCCTCCCCTATTGTAGTGGTCAGAAAGAAGAATGGGTCGCTGAGATGTATAGACTACAGAACTCTCAATAGAAGGACAATACCTGACCAGTACACTACTCCTAGGATAGAGGATGCTCTACAGCAGTGGTTCTCAACTCCAGTCCTCAGGGCCCACCAACAGGCCAGGTTTGCAAGATAACTGAAATGCATCACAGGTGATATAATTTGCTGCTCAGGGATTGCAGTATTCTAGTCTGCATCTCACCAAGGTAATACTTAAAATCTGGCCTGTTAGTGGGTCCTGAGGACAGGAGTTGAGAACCACTGCTCTACAGAGTTTGTCTGGAGCCAAGTGGTTCAGCGTCATGGACCTGAAGAGTGGGTATTACCAAATCCCAATGCATCCAGAAGACAGAGAGAAGACGGCATTCATCATCCCAGTGGGATTCTATGAATTTAACCGGATGCCTCAAGGTCTGTCGGGGGCTCCTGTCACTTTCCAGCGACTGATGGAGAAGACAGTGGGGGACATGAACCTCATCGAAGTCTTAGTGTATCTAGACTACATCATTGTCTTTGGGAAGACTTTGAAGGAACACGAGGAAAGGCTGGAGACAGTCCTGAAAAGACTCAGTGATGAGGGACTCAAACTCTCCAGGTAAAAGTGTCAGTTCTACCAATCCTCAGTTCATTACCTGGGACACATAGTGTCTGAAGAAGGAGTGTCTACAGATCCTGACAAACTGGAGGCAGTTACCTCCTGGCCCCGGTCAACTACAGTGACTGAAGTCAGATCCTTTCTGGGGTTCTGCTCCTACTACCGCAGGTTTGTGTAAGGATTTTCAAGAATTGCCAAACCTCTGAATGAGTTGCTGAAGACATAAGGAGAGGAGGATGACTCTGGCCCTAGGAAGCCGGGAGAGTCAGTGGAAGACCAGTGGACTGAGAAGTGTGAAGAGGCCTTCACTAGGTTGAAGAGGAGTCTGACCACTGCCCCTGTCTTGGCCTATGCAGACACCAAGAAGCCCTATGAATTTCATGTGGATGTCAGTCATGATGGTCTGGGAGGTGTGCTGTATCAGGAGTATGAAGAACAGCTAAGACCAGTTGCTTATGTGAGTAGGAGTTTAACCCCAGCTGAAAAGAATTACCCCACCCACAAATTGGAATTCTTGGCCTTAAAATGGGCTGTTGTAGACAAACTGAAGGACTATTTATATGGAGCTGACTTTGTGGTGAAATCAGACAACAACCCACTCTCTTACCTCTTTACCACAACCAAGCTGGATGCCACTGGCCACCGTTGGTTGGCCTCCCTCTCTGGGTTCAACTTCAGTTTAAAGTATAGACCTGGAACTGGAAACCGAGATGCTGATGCTTTGTCCAGAAGATCTCATGCTCCCACCTGCAGTACAGAAGACTGGACTCAAGTGACCCCAGATGGAGTGCGGGCCTTGTGTCAGGGAGCAGAGCTCCAAGCTAGTGGCGGATCCAGAGCAGAAGAAATTGTAGTCTCCTGGTAGGAGTGCCCAAGTACTATTGTGCTGTGACCCAGATTGGCGAAGACGACTTGCCGAAACTGTCCAAGAAGGATATAAGACGGGACCAGTTAGAAGACCCTTGGGGAAGATTGGCCCTGGAAGCCCTGGAAGATCAGGATCCGGACAGGCTCTTGCATGATCCCTCAAAGGAGGCCCGTCTAATACGCAAGGAATGGGACAGATTACAGGTGCATCAAGGGGTGGTCTACTGAAGGGGCCCCTCTGATGACCTGGAAGACAAGTGGCAACTATTCCTGCCAGAAAAACACCGGAAGACTGTTATGAATGCCCTACATGACAACCATGGCCACCTTGGAGCCGAAAGAACCTTTCAGCTCATAAGGAGCAGATTCTATTGGCCCTGTATGCGGGCTGAAGTGGAGGAATACTGTCACTCATGTGCTCGCTGCATACAAAGGAAAACATTGCCTCATCAAACTGCCCCAATGGGCCACCTGCAAAGCCAAGGACCTTTGGACTTGGTATGCATTGATTTTCTTTGTCTGGAACCTGACTTGGGGGGACATGGAAATGTTCTGGTGATAACTGACCATTTCAACCGTTACGCTCAGGCCTTTCCACCAGAAGGCTTCCACTGTGGCCAGGATACTTGTAGAGAAGTACTTCGTACACTACGGATTACCTCAACGCCTCCATTCGGATCAAGGGAGGGACTTTGAAAGTCGACTAATCCGGAAATTACTGGATTCCCTAGGGATAAAAAAGACCCGCACAACCCCCTATCATCCCCAAGGAGATGCCCAACCGGAAAGGTTTAACAGGACTTTGATGAACATGCTGGGAACCCTGAGCAGTGAGGAAAAGCAGCATTGGAGCAAGCATATAGCTGCCATCGTGCATGCCTATAACAGCACAACTAGTGATGTCACCGGGTACTCCCCTTACAGATTAATGTTTGGCAGAGAAGCAAGACTACCTGTAGATCTGGCCTTTGGTACCTCGATATCCCTTGTGGGAAGCAGCCGATGTGTGGTCTATGTGGACCGGCTACGGAGAAGCTTACGACTGGCTTATGAGAAGGCACAAGCCACCTCTGACCAGAGAGGGGCCCGGAATAAATGGAATTTTGACCCTCAGAGTTCGGATTCATGACTTGCAACCAGGAGACAGAGTGTTGTTGCAGAATCTTGGTGTTCCAGGGAAGCATAAGCTTGCTGACAGATGGAAATCACAGCCATACGTGATCTGTAGAAAATTGCCTGGCCTGCCAGTGTACCAGCTGAAACCTGAAGGCCAAGTGGGACCTCTGAAAACCTGGCACAGGAACCACTTATTGCCTCTCTCAGAAGCAGTCCGGATACCTTCTACTCCGAATTCTCCTGAATCACCTTCAACCTCCAATACTCCAAGACCCAACACCAGATCTCAGACCACTCAGTCAGGAGAGATGAATACCTCAAACCAGAGTGAAGATGAGGAAATGAAACTGAGCTGGCTGTGGCCCACTCTGACCACTGAACCCATGGTCAGGGATCTTGCACCCTGTGAAGTTACTATTGAAGGCACCTTGAATGCTAAAGCTGCTGAGTTCATTCCATCGTGTACTCTAACTGAAGAGTGGGAAGATGCCCTGGAGTCAATCCCAGCAGAAGATCCAAGAGCTTCTTTGTATCTCTCTGCCCCAGAATTGGATGCCCCTGAAGCAGCAGTAACCATTACACCTGACCAAGAGGAAGGAAGAATGGAAGAGCTCAGTGTGCCTGATGCCTCAATTCCCAGGGAAACAAAGAGTGAAGAGAGCTATTCGTCCTCCTCAGAAACTAACCTATACTCAGATGGGAGAATGTTCTGAGGATTCAGTTGTAACTGCAAGAAGGACAATAGAGAAACCTGGCCCCTCCACTGTGCATTTAGTGGAGGGCAACCCCAGCTCACTCTCTAGCACAGTTAGGCTGGTCACTTCCACTAGTATGACCTGTGGGCAGGATGATCTTCCTCACCAAGTTTGGTGGAAGGTTCCCCTGCCCAGTTATTTTGCTACTGTAAATTGTATTGTTTGCAATTAATGTTCATATTATCTTTGGGGACCAATGATTTTAAGTGGGGGGAGTGTGTAGCGGGTGTTCGCTTTAAGGCCCAGAGAATTCCATACCCTAGATGCATTTTCCCACGCAAGGACTGCTGGGGCGGGGTATTTAACCGGAGGGCGGGCCTGAGGACGCTCTCTTTGGACACCGCCCGCCCAGCAAGTGGACCTCTGTGCTGAGTCTGCTGATAATACAGGGCCCTAAGCCTAGGCCTGTAATATTCCAAAGAACCTTCCGTATCGACTGAGGAGCCTGAGGGACGTCACATCCTGCTGCTGTTCTGCTACCACCAGGAGGTCCGAAGACCCGGGTGTCGTGGAATCTGTGTACCAAGACACGGCAACGGAAGATACGGACACGGACTGTTCCGGTTGGGTGAGAGAGCACTTGCTCGTGAGGATAACATAGGATCCCTAGACCTAGTAACTGTTGTTCGGAACTAACGTTAGTGTTCGCAGTTGCACACCGGAGGGACAGTGCATTGAATAATACTAGTAGATTTGTTCTGGGTCACCAAGTTATCACTTTCCTTTATTCTTGTGGATTTCAAATTGTTCCCGAAGTGCACCACCGTTTGCTAGCAAAGATCTTTCTCTGCAGAACTTTCACATAGTACAGTCAGGCCTGACTTAGTAGTAGTAGTGACATTGCTGGGCGCCATCTTGCCGACGAGGGAGAAGAGCTGCAGCGGGGTTCGCTAGATTCTTGTTATAAAATTGTATATCTGTCTGTGTGCTAAAACACTCTTTCATTGCAGGGCTCTGCACATGTCTATGTATATTGTTTGCCTGCTTAACCATTATTTTCAGTAAAGTACCAGGGTTAAGTATATCAGTTGTTGGTGTCATTTACTGTGCAGGAGAAACGGTTAGTGATAGTTACACCATACTGTTGTGTGCCTTTATTGTGGGATTTTGCTGCCAAGAGTTACAGGTTACACAATCCCATCATCCCCTACTGACTGTGCCAGGGAAGGGTAGAGCCAATTGCCGGGGGTTGACAGTGAGTGTTACAGGGCCCGAAACAAATCAAACCAGCGGCCCTCTTAGTTGGGGGTAGCGCTACACAAGTTTTTGTCATTCCTGCCCCAAGATTTTTATCACTTTGATTTCCGCTTGCAGGGTACAGATGAACTCCAGTGATTTTCAAGTGCTGAATATAAATATTAGTGTGCCTAATAGTGTGGAACCTGGTGCAGTGATAACATTGATGGCGGAGGCTGAAGAGTGTGATAGCAATCTACCAGCTTGTTTTGCTCACCTCTCTCTGGTGGTGGCTGAAAAAGTTAAGGTAGGTGCAGTCTGCTACTATTCCTGGTTGATAAATATATGGTAGACTGACAGCATTTGGATAGAGTCAGGAAGGGTTAAAAATCTGACAGCTTTTACTACTTCCTAATGCCACATGGGGGAATTTGCCCTCACTCCTGTTCTAGTGAGAATTTATAACAGATTAACATTTTTTTCGACTTATTGAACAAAACCCTTGCAATGGTATATTTACAAACCAAAACAAAGCAAAATCTAAAAGTTTATTTTTAAGGTTTTAATACACATAAAGGAAATTGTATCTGATAGGTCCAAACTCTTTTGAATGAAAGATTATGTAGTTGAGGGTAGGATTAGGATTTTCCAAATAATAAATCTCATCAATGGAGCCATGAAGAGATCTGAGAATCCATGCAGTCTGTAACCCATTGCAGCATATTTTCATAACCAAAATAACAAAATTGGTTTGATTGACCCTTTAAATTCAAAATATATTTTTCTTAGTTTCCTTTTTATCCTTTTAACTCGTTTTTTCTTTTTTCTTAGGTGTCTCCTGTACATACCCCACCTGTGTGCCCTCAACCATCTTACTTTGGCTCTTGTCCTGAATCTCTATTACCCAGCCTGTGCAAGGACCATTGGTGGAGCGCACATCTGCTAGTGTTAGATGCTGATGGAATTAATTTCATTGAGATCCTCAATGGCTCTGGCATCACCTCCCATGGACCAGATGGAAAATATGAATATGTTAATTTCACATCCAATTGCTGCACACCTCAAGCTGAACTTCTCCTAACAAACTACAGAGACGTGGTTTGGCATTGCTTCTTCCAGGTGCCCACTGCTGGCATTCAGAGAGACTCAGGACATCTGTACTATTTATTAACATTACTACCAATTATATTTGTACTTGTACTAGGTGTGTATTTTACATGTAATAAAAAGAACCATAAAGTAGAAGAAAGACCCAAAAACCAAGCAGAGGGTATCCCTCTAAACGAACCATGATTATTTTGGAATGCCAACTGTTTTCTTCAGTGGCTACCTGATCAGGGCTGTACAGCCCTGTACAGCCCTGTTTGCCTGTCTGTTCTAAACCCGTCGGTTTTCCCGACGGGATTCCTGGCAAGTTTCCCTTCTCAATGCCATGTATACACACGGTCACTCCAAAGACCGCACAACTTTTGAATGTGAAGAACGCGGTGACGTCAAAGACTATGATGAGCTGTCTAAATGATGTTCTATGCTTCCGCGCATGTGTCGAATTGTTAACGAGCATGCGCAGTTTATTTCCCCTTCAGGTAATCATACAGACGATCGGTTTTCTCAGTAGGAAACACTCTGCCGGGAATCCCGAGGGGAAAATAGAGAGCAGGTTCTCTATTTTTTCCGGGCAGTTTTCCTGTCGGGAAAACTGCTAGGGAGCATACACACGGCCGGGATTCCCGGCCAAAAGCTTTCCTGACAGTTTTCCTGCCGGGAAAACCGGTCGTGTGTACAGGGCCTAAGTGTAGAAAAGCAAACAGACCAAGGCCTGAGGTAGTGTCATTTTCGGGATGATCTTAATTGTTTCATCATTTTTTGCTGTCTTTCTAATTTACGTCCTCAAGGATATACTAAGAAATTACATTTTCTTACTTGTGTAGCATGCATTTTCAGTATCTGAGGCATTGAATTGTGTCCACAAGGTTCCTAGAGTGAACAGATAGTACCATAAAACTGGCCTAGATGGGTTTACAATCTGGTCTTTTCCCATGGCCTCTAATCATTATGAAGGACTTGTTGGAAAAAAAAAAAGCACAAATAATCTAAAGAAAAACACATTCACTAAGGAATACAGCTTCATTAATGACTCCTATAGGATGACCTGATAGCACTTATCATGTAGCACAAAAATAATGGTCATTATGGAATGCTATGACTAGTAAATGCAAGATATTTTCTATTGTAGAAAAACTGACGTTAGAGTTGGTCTAGGACGTGTAGGAGTTACAACTGGTGTCTGGGAAGAAATGAGATAATGCAGGCATTGTTTTATTGACTAAAGGAAGACCATCAGTCTGGACCCTCAATTATAAAACCAAACACCCTCTAAGCATTTGCCCCTGCCTCCCTTGCCAGTCTTTTCCTAACTTTTGTAAAATGTTATGATGAGCAAAATGTATGTTTATTCTGGAGTATATGTATTATACTGCTTTATTCTTGTTTGGTTATGGGTCCTGCGAAAAAAGGTGTTTCTGGGCTTGCAAAATTCAACTTCCTGTGGAAGTTGCTCTGTTGCTGAAGGTCAGTAGTAAGTGAGGGGGCAGATAACGAGCAATATATTGCTGGTCCATGCAGTGAAGGGGCAACTTTATTGTATTTACTGCAATTGGTGAGGTGTGTCCAGTTTAACATGGATTTGGAGTTTGATGAAAATTTGGGGAGACAGTTGTAATGGACACATGTGCCACACATTTTAAGAGTTGTTTAAAGGATAAGTGCAATTCCAATCCTTTCATACTGTTGTGCTGCCCCGTCAATAAGTAATCCACTCTCCCTAGATTCATACTTATCTGAATCTAACAGCTGTAGCCCCATCTAGTTAACATCCGATCCGTTAGGGGGAAATAACCACTGAATATCTCCCAACTTTAGAACCTGAGAAAGACAGACACGTTGCTGGAGAAGATCTGCGGTGCAACCCCCTTATCATTGTTAGTAAGTAACAGCTCACACCACAATCATTAGTTAGACAGTGGCAACAAACAATGACTCTCCCTAAGTTATTTTTTGCTAGTGGAAGTATACAACCACCCCCCACCCCTCCACCATCTTTAGTGTTCAATGGAAGCGAACGATCTCTTCCCATAAAATTCTTGCTCAGTTGCAGTAAACAATTCTCCTGCCCTAGTCAATGCTGTTTAGTAAAAGCAAACAATCTCTCCCCTCCATATCATTAGCTACCAGTGCCAGTAAGCAATACTCCCCCAACCATTGGTGGTCAGCGACAGTAAGCAATTCCCCCTTTTTTATTGGGGGTCAGTGACTTTATACAACCTCCCAATCATTGGTGCACAGTGGTTGTAAACAATTCCCCTTTTCCAATACATGCTGGTTAGTGGCAGTAAACAATAGCCCCTTCCCATTGGTGGACAAAGTCATTATCACCCTCCCCCCAGCTTCCCTAATCATTAGTGGACATTAGTGGCAGTGAACAAACCCCTCCCCCCAATCATTGGTGGTCAGAAGCAGTGAACAATCCCTTCTAACATGGGTGGATACTTGTCTTACATATAGCTGTGTCCCATACCATTAAATGGCTCTACCTCCTCCTGAGTTCACTGCCAGAACTATGCAGCTGTTATCGGCCTGGAGATCACTCGATCCAACAGTAACTGCATAGATACGCTGTAGGGTGCTGGAACAAGTGTTCTTGGATCAGCAGGACTCAGGTACTTTTTTATTTTAGGAGCTATGTCATTGTGCTGGCCTTCTATACGGCCACCTTTTGGAGGCCAAAGACACTCTGATCTCTAGAGAGGGCCCATTGTGTGGGAGATTGTGTGGGATGTATGTGAACAATGTGGGCAGTCACAGTATTCATGTAAATATGCATCTGTATTATTCATGTATTATTTATTGAAAGATGTTTGTGTTTTAAATAGAGGGGGTAACAATAGTTACTAGTTAGATGGATAAGGGATGGCTAAAGGGGAAGAAAAGAAGGTGCAGATATTGACACATGCGGGTACATCATTATTGTCATATTTCAGTCCTTCTCAGAAGAGCACTTGTCATTGGATTGTCTGAAGCAGGTGGGCGGGGCTGGGAACTGAGGTGCACAGTTCCCAGTGTCGGAGTACCAGAGGATTATAGGAAGTCAATGGGCTTTTCAGCTCCTGCCAACACTTGCACAAACCAGGAATATCAGTTTTGGATACATTGATATTGTTGTAAGCTGTGAAAAGTTGAAGATTGTTGTATATTTACCTTTTTCATTTTCACGTGTTTGGCTAATGAATGTTTTTTCTTGACATCATAGGATGTGTGATAAACTACTGTTGTTCTAACGAGGTAATTCCTGTACTATACTGTGGTACGTTTATTATTAATTTGTGATAATAAAATAGACTCTGAAACAAATGTTGGTTAAGAGGTTTAAATCTAAAAGGCATTTCTCATTTTAACTTTTACATTTATCCATTCCCCTTTATACATTTTAAAGATTAATCATGGCCAACAAGTATTATCAGTGAACTGGTGATTGTAACCAAACAACATTCTTCTTCTTGGAGGCTGCAGTAAGTGCTTAATTGTGACTTATTCCTGTTAACGAATGATTAAAAAAAGTTTAAATAGGACATTTTATTTTTACTGCCAGGGTTACTTCAACTGACATCATATGGGGATTAGTGATGAGCCGAACACCCCCGGGTTTGGTTCGCACCAGAACCCGCGAACGGACCGAAAGTTCGCACGAACTTTAGAACCCTATTAAATACAATGGATGCGAACGTTTGAAATCTAAAGTGCTAATTATAACGACTATTATGCATGTTATTGTCCTAAAAAGGGTTTGGGAACCCGGGTTCTGCACCAGGGGACATGTATCAATGCAAAAAGAAGTTTTAAAAACGGCCGTTTTTCTGGAGCAGTCATTTTAATGATGCATAAAGTGAAAAAAAAAAGTCAAATATTCCTTTAAATATCGTACCTGGGGGGTGTCTAAAGTATGCCTGTGAAGTGCCACGTGTTTCCCGTGTTTAGAACTGTCCCTGCACAAAATTACATTTCTAAAGGAAAAAAAGCCATTTAAAACTGCTTGCGGCTTTAATGTAATGTCTGGTCCCGGTAATATGGATGAAAATCTTTAAGAAAAATTACATAGCTACCCCATCACACCCCCCCCCTTACCCCAGCCCATTACCAGCCCCTTTGGGTCTTGTATGGATAATAAGGGGAACCCTGCACACAAAATAAAAAAGGCCCTATATACTCTGAACAGCCGTATACAGGCGGTGCATACAAGAAAGGGACTGTAGGTTTGTTCTTATGTAGAATCTGTTTGTAATTTTGAACAGGTACATTGTTTAAGTGTAGCTCCAGCCAAAAAATATATTTTTAAGCTTTTTGGAAAACATAGGGAAGGGTTATCACCCCTGTAACATTTGTTTTGCTGTCTGTGCAGTGTGCACCTGTTCAGAACAGTTCACCTCACTTTCCGTCCTAATGACAAATGTTTTTTGAAAATTTGGGGTTTTTATTGAAACAAGAATTGGTGATAAAGAATCAGTGGAGAGGAGACACTTTTTTTCCCATATTAACTCTTACAGGAGAGAATTTGCCTTCCTAGGGGTAGATTTCCTCTCACTTCCTGTTGTATCCTTCCATTTGCAAGGAGGAGTCGTTTGTAAGTTGGATGTTTGAAAGTAGGGACCTGCCGTATATACTCAGCTGAAATTTGCCCCTTACATGTTGGTGTTGCCACAACACTGTGAGCCCTCACAGTTACTCTTGGTGGGCGCATGAATGGGCCCTGCTGTGAATTATTAGATCAAGAATTGTAATTGCAGGCCCCTGTTGAACAGGGGCTGAAAAATTGGGCCTTTGGTGGTGGTGGTGGTGGTGGTGTTGACACAACACTGTAAGGCCTCACAGTTAGTCTTGGTGGGCGCAGGAATGGGCCCTGCTGTGAATTATTAGATCAAGAATTGTAATTACATGCCCCTGTTAAACAGGGGCAGAAAAATTGAGCCTTAGGCACTGGTGCCACAACACTGCAACCCCTCACAGATACTGTACTTGGAGCACAGCAATGAGCCCTGTTGCAAAGTATTGCATCAAAAATTGTAATTACACGCCCCTGTTAAACAGGGGCTGAAAAATTGGGCCTTAGCCACTGGTGCTGGTGCCACGACACTGCAACCACTCCCAGATACTCTAGTTGGAGTGCAGGAATGAGCCCTGCTGCAAAGCATTGCATAAAAAATTGTAATAACACACCCCTGTTAAACAGGGGCTGAAAAATTGGGCCTTAGCCACTGGTGGCGGCACCCAGAAACAAAAATGTTCTTCCAAGCTATCATCTTCAATCGGATCATTGAGGAGGAGGAGGATAGTCAGTCAACATAACAGGACAAACTCTCAGCATCAGCATCAGTCTTGAAGGGATGTGACATTTGAAAATAAATTAGTCTGTTATATCAGCTTCAGGTGTTTGGTAGCTGTTGGTGATCCAAGACTGGTTCATCTTTATGAAGGTCAGTCGATCAACAGAGTCGGTGGATAGGCGCACCCTGTGATCCGTGACAAATCCTCCAGCAGCACTGAATGTGCGTTCTGAAAGAACGCTGGATGCAGGACAGGCCAGTAGCTCAATTGCATACTGTGCAAGCTCTGGCCAGTGATCCATCCTCAAGACCCAGTAAGCCAGAGGATTTTTGGTGGGGAAGGTGTCCAAGTCTGACCTTGCCCCTAGGTATTCCTGCACCATGTATATCAGATGCTGGCGATGGTTGCTGGAACCGATCATACCTTGGGGCTGCGGACTAAAGAATTGTCTGAACGCTTCGGTCAGACGGCCACCTTCCCCACCGCTCCTTCTTTGACTGACCGAAGCCTCAGCAACTCGTTGTCCAAGACCAGGAGTTTGTAACCCCCCAGTCTCTGGGAACGCGTTGCACAGACCTTTCTGCAAGGCCTCCCGGAGTTGTCTCATCCTCTGCTCCCTCTGCGACGGTAAGATAAGGTCCGCAACCTTACCCTTGTACCGTGGATCAAGGAGAGTGGCCAGCCAGTAATGGTCCCTCTCCTTGATCCGAAGAATACGAGGATCCTTCCGCAGACTTTGCAGGATCAGGGAGGCCATGCAGCGTAGGTTAGCTGAGGCATTCAGTCCGGAGTCCTCAGGGTCACTAAGGACGACATGATCCGCAGCCACCTCCTCCCAGCCACGTACAAGTCCACTGGTTTCTTGGGACTGTAAATCATCCCTAAAAGACTGCTGCTGATGATGCTGAGTGCCAGGCTCCACCTCCATGCTGACACAATCCTCCTCCTCCTCCTCCTCTTCTTCCTGTGCGATGGGTGGGACAGAAGGAACACTGTCTGGGTAAAGGGGGCCTTGAGAGGCAAGGAAGTCCTCCTCTTCCTGCCTCTGTTCTGCCTCAAGTGCCCTGTCCATTATTCCACGCAGCGTATGTTTCAACAGGTGGACAAGAGGTACAGTGTCACTGATGCATGCACTGTCACTGCTCACCATCCTCGTGGCCTCCTCAAATGGTGCCAGGACAGTGCATGCATCCCTGATCATGCCCCACTGGCGTGGTGAAAAAAACCTGAGCTCCCCTGACCCTGTCCTGGTGCCGTAGTCGCACAGGTACTCATTGATGGCCCTCTGCTGCGTGTGCAGCCGCTGCAGCATGGCCAACGTTGAGTTCCACCTGGTGGGCATGTCACATATAAGGCGGTTCTTGGGCAGGTTCAACTCCTTTTGCAGCTCAGCCAGGCGAGCACTGGCATTATAAGATCTGCGGAAATGCACACAGACTTTCCTGGCCTGCCTCAGGACATCCTGTAAGCCCGGGTACCTGCCCAAGAACCGCTGCACCACCAGGTTAAGGACGTGAGCCACACAGGGCACATGGGTCAGTTGTCCCTGTCGGAGAGCGGAGAGGAGGTTGGTGCCATTGTCGCAAACTACCATTCCTGGCTTAAGCTGGCGTGGCGTCAACCACCTCTCGGCCTGCCCCTGCAGAGAAGACAGAACCTCTGCCCCAGTGTGGCTCCTGTCCCCCAAACACACCAGCGCAAGCACGGCATGGCATCTTTTTGCCTGCGTACTTGCGTAGCCCCTTGAACGCCTACGGAGCACCGCTGGTTCCGAGGACAAAGCACAGGAAGAGGCCACGGAGGAAGAAGAAGAGGAGGGGGTGGAGGACAGAGGTGTGTCACAACCAGTAGTAGCATTTTGGAGGCGTGGTGGTGGAACAACCTCCAACACTACTGCACCTTGTCCTGCATCCTTCCCAGCTGCCAAAAGAGTGACCCAATGGGCCGTGAAAGAAAGGTAACGTCCCTGTCCATGCCTGCTGGACCATGAGTCAGCGGTAATATGCACCTTACCGCTGACCGCCCTGTCCAGCGAGGCCAAGACATTGCCTTCCACATGCCGGTAGAGAGCCGGAATCGCCTTCCGTGAGAAAAAGTGGCGTTTGGGAACCTGCCACTGAGGAACCGCACATTGCACAAACTCACGGAAGGGGGCCGAGTCTACCAACTGAAAAGGCAGCAGTTGAAGCGCTAGCAATTCAGCCAAGCTAGCATTCAACCGCTGGGCATGTGGATGGCTGGGAGTGAACTTCTTTCGACGGTCCAGCAGCTGGGGCAGGGAAATTTGCCTGCTAGAATCGGACGTCGGTGTACTGCTAGCAGAGTGGCCGCAAGTACTTGGCTGTGACACACCTAATTCTACACCTTCATTCCTCTCAGTGCAGGTTTCAGAGAGGACTGAAGGTATAGTGGGGTTGGAGATCCCAGCTGATGCGGTGCAAGGAGAGGTCCGCTTTGTTCTTTGGTGTGGGTCTTTAAGGTAGGCTTGCCAACGAGCTGCATGGCAGGTCAACATATGTCTGGTCAAGCATGTGGTGCCCAAGCGGCTGATGTTTTGGCCACGCGATATACGCTTGAGACATATGTTGCAAACAGCAGCTGTGCGATCTGATGCACTCGCCTCAAAAAAGGCCCACACCAAAGAACTTTTTGAATAACGGGCAGAGGCAGCGCCCTGCACAGGCGGAGCTCTGCGGTGTGATTCCGTCGGTGTGCTGCCCTTACGCTGGCCACCCAAGGGCATCCTGCCTCGTTGGAGATGTGCCTCCCCCTCCTCCTCTCTCCTATTAGGCACCCACGTGGAGTCAGTGACCTCATCATCCCCTCCCTCCTCATCACTGGAGCCAATCTGGCAGTATGCTGCAGCTGCTGGAACATGACTGCCAGATTGGTGTCCTTCTTGAGCATCCCCTCTCTCTGCTCTCACGCTACTGCCTTCCTCTAGCTGGGTATCATCATCAGACCCTTCGAAACGCTGGGCATCCTCCTGGAGCATGTACCCAACACTGTGCTCAAACAGTTCGGGGGACTCCTCAGGAGGAGGACATGGTGGGTCTAGGGAAGGAGTGACTGATGATGACATTGATACCAGGGAAGAGGACGCTTTGGCAGCTGCTTTGCCAGTACCCTGAGCCTGGGTGAGAGAGGATGAGGAGGATGAGGAGGGCTTGGTCATCCACTCTACCAAGTCTTCGGCATGATGTGGCTCAACATGTCCAGCTGCCGAAAAGAAAGACAAGCGTGTCCGATGGCCATGTGCTGATGACAATGCACCGCGTCCACGACCAGCACTGTTGCCCCCAGACACAGAGCCTGCTTTCCCTCTTTTATTGGCTCCTGACTGTCTGCCTCTCTTTGTTTGCCTTCCAGACATTCTAATGGCCTGCAGGGAGATGGGAAAACCAGCAATAAGGGGTAGCTTCAGGTGTTTATTTTGCAGGAAGCACACTCCGCCCGCTGTAAGTGCTGCAAATGCCTGTCAGTGTAACACACCAGGAAAAAACAGCAATAAGGGCTATCTTCATGTGTATACTGTGCAGGAGGCTTAGCAACAATGACACTGACACTGTCCCCTGCCTATCCTTCTCTCTCCCTGCACACAAGGTTTAGCAAAGAATAGGACACTGACACTCTCGACTGCCTATCCTTGTCTGTCCCTACACACAAGGTTTAGCAATATGGTTCAGCACACTAGGTTTAGCAAAGATTATGACACTGACACTCTCGACTGCCTATCCTTGTCTGTCCCTAGCCTACACACAAGGTTTAGCAATATGGTTCAGCACACTAGGTTTAGCAAAGATTATGACACTGACACTCTCGACTGCCTATCCTTGTCTGTCCCTACACACAAGGTTTAGCAATATGGTTCAGCACACTAGGTTTAGCAAAGATTATGACACTGACACTCTCGACTGCCTATCCTTGTCTGTCCCTACACACAAGGTTTAGCAATATGGTTCAGCACACTAGGTTTAGCAAAGATTATGACACTGACACTCTCAACTGCCTATCCTTGTCTGTCCCTACACACAAGGTTTAGCAATATGGTTCAGCACACTAGGTTTAGCAAAGATTATGACACTGACACTCTCGACTGCCTATCCTTGTCTGTCCCTACACACAAGGTTTAGCAATATGGTTCAGCACACTAGGTTTAGCAAAGATTATGACACTGACACTCTCGACTGCCTATCCTTGTCTGTCCCTAGCCTACACACAAGGTTTAGCAATATGGTTCAGCACACTAGGTTTAGCAAAGATTATGACACTGACACTCTCGACTGCCTATCCTTGTCTGTCCCTACACACAAGGTTTAGCAATATGGTTCAGCACACTAGGTTTAGCAAAGATTATGACACTGACACTCTCGACTGCCTATCCTTGTCTGTCCCTACACACAAGGTTTAGCAATATGGTTCAGCACACTAGGTTTAGCAAAGATTATGACACTGACACTCTCAACTGCCTATCCTTGTCTGTCCCTACACACAAGGTTTAGCAATATGGTTCAGCGCACTAGGTTTAGCAAAGATTATGACACTGACACTCTCGACTGCCTATCCTTGTCTGTCCCTACACACAAGGTTTAGCAATATGGTTCAGCACACTAGGTTTAGCAAAGATTATGACACTGACACTCTCGACTGCCTATCCTTGTCTGTCCCTACACACAAGGTTTAGCAATATGGTTCAGCACACTAGGTTTAGCAAAGATTATGACACTGACACTCTCGACTGCCTATCCTTGTCTGTCCCTACACACAAGGTTTAGCAATATGGTTCAGCGCACTAGGTTAGGCAAAGATTATGACACTGACACTCTCGACTGCCTATCCTTGTCTGTCCCTACACACAAGGTTTAGCAATATGGTTCAGCACACTAGGTTTAGCAAAGATTATGACACTAACACTATCGACTGCCTATCCTTGTCTGTCCCTACACACAAGGTTTAGCAATATGGTTCAGCACACTAGGTTTAGCAAAGATTATGACACTGACACTCTCGACTGCCTATCCTTGTCTGTCCCTACACAAAAGGTTTAGCAATATGGTTCAGCGCACTAGGTTTAGCAAAGATTATGACACTGACACTCTCGACTGCCTATCCTTGTCTGTCCCTACACACAAGGTTTAGCAATATGGTTCAGCACACTAGGTTTAGCAAAGATTATGACACTGACACTCTCGACTGCCTATCCTTGTCTGTCCCTACACACAAGGTTTAGCAATATGGTTCAGCGCACTAGGTTTAGCAAAGATTATGACACTGACACTCTCGACTGCCTATCCTTGTCTATCCCTACACACAAGGTTTAGCAATATGGTTCAGCACACTAGGTTTAGCAAAGATTATGACACTGACACTCTCGACTGCCTATCCTTGTCTGTCCCTACACACAAGGTTTAGCAATATGGTTCAGCGCACTAGGTTTAGCAAAGATTATGACACTGACACTCTCGACTGCCTATCTTTGTCTGTCCCTACACACAAGGTTTAGCAATATGGTTCAGCACACAAGGTTTAGCAAAGAATATGACACTGACACTCTCCCTGCCTATCCTTCTCTGTCCCTACAAACAAGGTTTAGCAAAGAATATGACACGGACACTCTCCCTACTTATCCTTGTCTGTCCCTACACACAAGGTTTAGCAATATGGTTCAGCACACAAGGTTTAGCAAAGAATATGACACTGACACTCTCCCTGCCTATCCTTGTCTGTCCCTACACACAAGGTTTAGCAATATGATTCAGCACACAAGGTTTAGCAAATAATATGAAACTGACACTCTCCCTGCCTATCCTTCTCTGTCCCTACAAACAAGGTTTAGCAAAGAATATGACACTGACACTCTCCCTACCTATCCTTCTCTGTCCCTACACACAAGGTTTAGCAGAGAAAAAATATGACACTGTCCCTGCCTATCCTTCTCTTTCCCTGCGCCGGAACACACTACACGAGGCCACCGCGCTGGCGGCCTTTTATAGTGTGGGGCGTGTACTAAACCCCCTCAGCAATAATTGGCCACAGGCATCCTGCCTGTGGCCAATCATTGCTCTCCTCGCTGCCGGCGCTGTGATTGGCCAAGCATTCGGGGTCACAGTGCGATGGCGCAGTGTATTGTGGGCCGTTCGCGTCACTCGAATTTGGCACGAACGGCCCAAATCATTCGTTGTTCGCTGAACGCGCGAACAGCTGATGTTCGAGTCGAACCTATGTTCGACTCGAACACCGAGCTCATCCCTAATGGGGATCAAAAGTCAACCATTTTTTGTAGATGAATGAAACAGAATAAATACCATGTAATAACGTTGTTACATTGTATTTCTGAATAAAGCATGTGAACTGTTCAGAATCTTTGTATCGCTTTGACAGCGGGATTTGACAGGAAGAGAAGCAGTCAGGGCTGCCAGTTAGACAACCCTGGTATAGCTAAACACTCCATTCAATTTGTATCCAATCAGGCAGACCCTTTCATGTCTTTAATATAAATGGTGCACTATTCTCTGTGTTAAAGTATGTAACACAATGTATTTGAATGAACAAAAAGTGACGGATGTGTACACAATAGTTTGTGAGGTAAATTACCTTAATAAATTAAGACTAATACTAAATAGATTAGTGCATAAGTGACACTCTAAGGTGCTCAAAACAGTGCATATGAATAAACAATCTATGTATGAAAAAATTAATATGTGCCTTATGTGATTAACAATTATATTGCACGAAGTTCATATTCATGAGCAAAGATGCAGCATGTGGAATCTTTTCAGACAGATTTCTGCATTAATCTCCTATGCTGAAAAGCGCTGAAATTTTGCAAGATGTCTACTGGATTGCACTTGTAAGTAATCGTCAATGACTTGAAATATGATGTTTCATAAAGTAAAGTTGGCCTCTTACCATATATGGTGGATCCCTATTACAGAGATCAGACTCGCTGTGGAATATGACCGCCGATCGGAGGGTCCCTTGGTGACACCTTTCTATACACTGCAGCATGTCACTGTGTTGTTACTAAAGACTCTCAAGGTTTTGCCTAAATTCAGTGTAGCACACAAACCCTTTACCTGCTTTTGGCTCCTTGGCAGGAAAAAGCACACCGTGCTATGTGCCCGTACCCTCTTGTGTGAAGAGGTTGAGCGGTGTTATGAAACAGGTCTCCATAGCCAGGTTCTCCAGAGAATGGTTCTCATCTCCATGCACAATAAAGACAAGTCTCTATTTCTCCCAATAACTCCAAGGTCCACACCAGTTGCAACTCCAACGTAGAGTTTATTTTCTTAAAGCACAGTCTCTAGATAGGAAAGGTTGGATGGAGAACAGGACAGCATAAGGTGTGGAAGAGGTCCAGGCACAAACAAAATATGTCTCACTACTTATCTTCTTAAGTAGACTTGGCCCATTTGTATATTCTCCCTCAGAGAGGAGACTAGCAGCCAGAATGGTGCTCGAACTAGATACGCACAGTCTCTGCACAAACTCTGCCACAGAACCGGTGAACTTGGGTCCCTGCCACAGACCTGGTGAACTTGGGTCTCTGCCACAGACCTGGTGAACTTGGGTCTCTGCCACAGACCTGGTGAACTTGGGTCTCTGCCACAGACCTGGTGAACTTGGTTGCAATGTTAAGCCTCTTTTAAGGAGATGACATCCCTCCAGAGAGTTATCGGGCCCCTTCCTTCACTGTGACTTCTCACCAGTCCCTCGGAACGGTCCTCCCCCGGCCTGCTCATCTAAGATACGGGCCTCCTCGCAAGACAGCACCCTGGGATTCCTTGATCCTTTGTGGGCCCCAGCCGAAGGTGCTGGGCCAAAGGCCTTTTCGTTGCAGCCCCAGGGCTAAAGGTGCCTGGGACTGATTAACCAGACAGCAACCCTGGTCCCCGGGGGTAATATCCTACCCCCGGGACAGAACACGGGTGTAACACTGAACCGAAGACCCCAAACAGGCAGCGTCTGCCCCTTTTATATCCTCTCCCGGCATGCACAGCAGGTTGCCCACACCCACTGTACTACTGCTGAGAGGGGACATCCAAGGCACAGCACTATACCAGCGGTTCAACCCTAGCCCCAGATGACAGCGCCACCTAAAGGCCACAGGGAACTATACACTAGTATTCCACCTGCGGTACAAATTGGCTCAACAAAGCCCTAACAATCAAAGGGTTTGAGTACAACTACCACTCAAACATTCCCCTAGATTTAAAAGCCCTGCTACATCAGTTAATAAATTCCTCTTCCAGTTTTATTGAGGGAAAAAATACCTTATGAGTAGACAATGTACATCAGGGGTAGGCAACCTTAAAGAGGTGGAGATCTACCTGATCAACACGGGAGAAATCAAAGATCACTGATCACAGTGTTGTCTCCTCACACATGATTTAAACCTTTAATTGCTGTACTACTGTGTCGCAATTGCGTGCATTGCGCAGCATTCATGGGTTTAAATCAGGTGGTGAAAAAGCAACATATCGTCTCCTCACCACCTGTCAACACACACACACTTAGATCACTTTTCAGAGGAGCAGCAGTGCCTGAGTGAATGAGCCTTTAGTTGCATTCGGCAGCAGCACCCTTAGGACTCGTTCACACTAAAGTTAGAAGGTGGTAAAACAGCAGGATATAATAGAAGTCTATGGCTAAGCACAGCAAACTTGCAGGAAAGCTGCAGGTACACTGCTCTGCACCCGCTTTGTGGTTAAACCGCAGTGCATCAGTGTGAAAGCAGCCCTGTACTATTATGCCCGGTGTATTTCTTCACACTGACCTGAAGATCTCTTCTTTCCTGCTGCTGGCACCACTCTGGAGACCGCTAGCCGGGATAAGAGGTGCAGTTGGTATCACTCCGCATTGGACTGGAACCAACACTACAGAGGAGGCGTCAGCTTATGTGGCTCTTACTCCCTACTACAGCTCCAACTTTACAAGTAATCTCGCTACACTCTGTTTGACACTCGGGAATGGCAGGTCAGCAAGCCCAGACCGAGATCTACCAGTCACCTGTCCGTGATTTACTGGTAGATTGCAATCTACAGGTTGCTGACCCCCGAAGTACTTTGTAACATGCAGGTACACCATTATTGTCATATTCCAGTCCTTCCAAGAAGAGCACTTGTCATTGAATTATCTGAAGCAGTTGGGTGGGCTGGGAACTGAGGTGCACAGTTCCCAGTGTCAGAGTACCAGAGGATTATAGGAAGCCAATGGGTCTTTCAGCTCCTGCCAACACTTGCACAAACCAGGAATATCAGTTTTGGATGCACTGATATTGTAAGCTGTGAAAAGTTGAAGTTTGTCATATATTTACCTTTTTCATTTTCACGTGTTTGGCTAATGAATGTTTTTTCTTGACGTCATAGGATGTGTGATAGACCAGTGCTCACTAGAGCGCCAATCTGGAGAGGGGGTGGGCGCAGCTTACTTTAGCTCTGAGTCATGCGCTGAAAGCCAAAGCCAGCTGTCAATCAGGCAGCTGGGTGGACCCCGATAATATAGTAGGGATCCTTTAAGAGCCTGAAGCGGCTCTGTGACGTCCGCTGACAGCGGTCTTTAGCCTGTTAAAAGTTGACTCTGGGTAACAGGAGAGCAAAAGTAGGTGCACTCCTGTGACCCAAAAAAGAAGTATGGCCAAAAAAATTAGCTTTAACCATACTTTTCTTGTATGTGTAGTTGTTATACCCTGCATGGGAAATGCACATGTTCACATAAAGGAAGAACTCCAGGTATGGTATATTTTTACATAGTTACACTAGTTCACTAGTCAGGTCCATAAATATTGGGACATAGAAACAATTCTAATCTTTTTGGCTCTATACACCACCACAATTTGAAATGAAACAAACAAGATGTGCTTTAACTGCAGACTTTCAGCTTTAATTTGAGGGTATTTACATCCAAATCAGGCGAACGGTGTAGGAATTACAACAGTTTGTATATGTGCCTCCCACTTTTTAAGGGACCAAAAGTAATGGGACGATTGGCTGCTCAGCTGTTCCATGGCGAGGTGTGTGTTATTCCCTCATTATCCCATTTACAAGGAGCAGATAAAAGGTCCAGAGTTCATTTCAAGTGTTCTATTTGCATTTGGAATCTGTTGCTGTCAACTCTCAATATGAGATCCAAAGAGCTGTTTCTATCAGTGAACCAAGCCATCATTAGGCTGAAAAAACAAAACAAACCCATCAGAGAGATAGCAAAAACATTAGGTGTGGCCAAATCAACTGTTTGGAACATCCTTAAAAAGAAAGAACTCACCGGTGAGCTCAGCAAGACCAAAAGACCCGGAAGACCACGGAAAACAACTGTGGTGGATGACCAAAGAATTCTTTCCCTAGTGAAGAAAACACCCTTCACAACTGTTGGCCAGATCAAGAACACTCTTTAGGAGGTAGGTGTATGTGTGTCAAAGTCAACAATCAAGAGAAGACTTCATCAGAGTGAATACAGAGGGTTCACCACAAGATGTAAACCATTGGTGAGCCTCAAAAACAGGAAGGCCAGATTCACAGTTCTGGAACAACATCCTATGGACAGATGAGACCAAGATCAACTTGTACCAGAGTGATGTGAAGAGAAGAGTATGGAGAAGGAAAGGAACTGCTCATGATCCAAAGCATACCACCTCATCAGTGAAGCATGGTGGTGGTAGTGTCATGGCATGGGCATGTATGGCTGCCAATGGAACTGGTTCTCTTGTATTTATTGATGATGTGACTGCTGACAAAAGCAGCAGGATGAATTCTGAAGTGTTTCGGGCAATATTATCTGCTCATATTCAGCCAAATGCTTCAGAACTCATTGGACGGCGCTTCACAGTGCAGATGGACAATGACTCGAAGCATACTGCGTAAGTAACCAAAGAGTTTTTTAAGGGAAAGAAGTGGAATGTTATGCAATGGCCAAGTCAATCACCTGACCTGAATCCGATTGAGCATGCATTTCACTTACTGAAGACAAAACTGAAGGGAAAATGCCCCAAGAACAAGCAGTAGATGCCCGGCAGAGCATCACCAGGGATGAAACCCAGCGTCTGGTGATGTCTATGCGTTCCAGACTTCAGGCTGTAATTGACTGCAAAGGATTTGCAACCAAGTATTAAAAAGTGAAAGTTTGATTTATGATTGTTAACCTGTCCCATTACTTTTGGTCCCTTAAAAAGTGTGAGGCACATATACAAACTATTGTAATTCCTACACTGTTCACCTGATTTGGATGTAAATACCCTCAAATTAAAGCTGAAAGTCTGCAGTTAAAGCACATCTTGTTTGTTTCATTTCAAATCCATTGTGGTGGTGTATAGAGCCAAAAAGATTAGAATTGTGTTGATGTCCCAATATTTATGGACCTGACTCTATATACCATACCCCAACAATGCCCCTGGAAGGTAGAACATAACGGATTAGACAACGCTACTACAGTGATCTCCACTTGCTTTTGGGTACCGTGATGAGCAGCCGGCCTAATGTACTGTAGACACAGGATGTCGTCCACTCAGTACAGGGGCCGTTTATTTTCGGAATGAATACAATGCGTTTTCTGATTGGGAGAGGTGGGGTGGTGATGCAACAATGATAAATAAGTTGATTTTAAAGTCTGCGCTGAGGACCTAAAACTGGCTACTGCCTTACCCCAATTCCTCTCCAGGGTGGGGAATATGAGAAATAATGACAAAAAGAGGTACGGGTGGCGCTGCCTATCAGTGATATATATAATGTGTTCTTTTACTGTGTGCTATCCATTTAAAGGATGTGTGATTAGAGGGTTAAACCACAGTGAATATAGAAATTGCTGTGCTGATGAGTTAAGTAATATAAGAACATCAAAATAACCAAAGAAGCAAGCCGTGCTGACCGGCAACACATGACAAAAAAACAATGACTGAAAAAAACATGAAATAAATAAAAATAAATTGAAATTAATAGGAGAACATTTAATATATATGAGGAATATATACAGTGCCTTGCAAAAGTATTCACCCCCCCTTGTTTTTTTACCTATTTTGTTACATTACAGCCTTTAGTTCAATGTTTTTTTAATCTGAATATGTGATGGATCAGAACACAATAGTCTAAGTTGGTGAAGTAAAATTAGAAAAATACATACATAAAACAATTTTTCAGAAATAAAAAACTGATAATTGGCATGTGCGTATGTATTCACCCGCTTTGTTATGAAGCCTATAAAAAGCTCTGGTGCAACCAATTACCTTCAAAAGTCACATAATTGGTGAAATGTTGTCCACCTGTGTGCAATCTAAGTGTCACATGATCTGTCATTACATATACAAACCTTTTTGAAAGGCCCCAGAAGCTGCAACACCTAAGCAAGAGGCACCACTAACCAAACACTGCCATGAAGACCAAGGAACTCTCCAAACAAGTAAGGGACAATGTTGTTGAGAAGTACAAGTCAGGGTTAGGTTATAAAAAAATATCCAAATCTTTGATGATCCCTAGGAGCACCATCAAATCTATCATAACCAAATGTAAAGAACATGGCACAACAGCAAACTTGCCAAGAGATGGCTGCACACCAAATTTACGAACCGGGCAAGGAGGGCATTAATCAGAGAGGCAGCACAGAGACCTAAGGTAACCCTGGAGGAGCTGCAAAGTTCCACAACAGAGACTGGAGTATCTGTACATAGGACGACAATAAGTCGTACGCTCCATAAAGTTGGGCTTTATGGCAGAGTGACCAGAAGAAAGCCATTACTTTCAGCAAAAAACAAAATGGCATGTTTTGTGTTTGCGAAAAGGCATGTGGGAGACTCCCAAAATGTATGGAGGAAGGTGCTCTGGTCTGATGAGACTAAAATTAAACTTTTTGGCCATCAAAGAAAACGCTATGTCTGGCGCAAACCCAACACATCACATCACCCAAAGAACACCATCCCCACAGTGAAACATGGTGGTGGCAGCATCATGCTGTGGGGATGTTTTTCAGGAGTCGGGACTGGGAAACTGGTCAGAGTTGAGGGAAAAATGGATGGTGCTAAATACAGGCATATTCTTGAGCAAAACCTGTACCACTCTGTGTGTGATTTGAGGCTAAGACGGAGGTTCACCTTCCAGCAGGACAATGACCCCAAACACACTGCTAAAGGAACACTTGAGTGGTTTGAGGGGAAACATGTAAATGTGTTGGAATGACCTAGTCAAAGCCCAGACATCCAATAAAAAAATCTGTGGTCAGACTTAAAGATTGCTGTTGACAAGCGTAAACCATCCAACTTGAAGGAGCTGGAGCAGTTTTGCAAGGAGGAATGGGCAAAAATCCCAGTGGTAAGATGTGGTAAGCTCATAGAGACTTATCCAAAGCGACTTGGTGGCTCTACAAAGTATTGACTTTAGGGGGGTGAATAGTTATGCACATTGACTTTTTCTGTTATTTTGTCCTATTTGTTGTTTGCTTCACCATAAAAAAAAAAACATTTTCAAAGTTGTGGGCATGTTCTGTAAATTAAATGATGCAAATCCTCAAACAATCCATGTTAATTCCATGTTGTGAGGCAACAAAACACGAAAAATGCCAAAGGGGGTAAATACTTTTGCAAGGCACTGTACATATGTGAATTTAAAGGAATATTGCACATGTATATACCAGTATTCCTCATATAAATAAATTTTTCTCCTATTAATTTCAATGTATTTTTATTTTTTTTATATTTTTTTCAGTCATTGTTTTTTGTCAAGTTTTGCCGGTCAGCGCAGCTTGTTTCTTTGCTTATGTACTTATATCTTTGCTGATGTACTTATATTTCTGATCTCATTACCAGCACACACCTTTGTATTTAGCAATTTCTATATTCACTGCAATTTAACCCTCTAATCACACATCCTTTAAACCAATGCATCAATAATGGTGACATCACAATGGACCTTGTGTATTAAAACGAATATGTTTGAAAATTACTAATCATGCCTTTATTGCAAGTACCTTGAATGTCTGCCAAACAAAATGTGGTCATTATGTTTGTGTTTCTACTGTCCTAGCACTTCAAGGCCTCCAAAAACATAGTAGGTAGTCAAGAAATTAGATGCGTAATGTATGCCCCTTAAAAGCGTGAAGGTGCTTCTTGGATTTTGGGCCCCTCTATGTGTCTAGGCAGCATAAAACTCTTACATGTGGTATCGCCATACCCAGAAGGAGTAGCAAAATGTGTGTCAGGGTCACCTGTGGCCAGGTGACAGATGCACACCGTAGGGGGACAGGAGTGCACCGCGAGGTAGTGAACCCTATGGCTGGCTTCTGTGGATAGGAAACTGGGTGGTTGTGGAAAGCGGGACCAGAGGAGCACAACCGGGATCCCAACGGAAGCGAGAGCCAAGATTCCCCAGGGCGCGGAGTCTAAGACCCAGCTGGTCTTCTCCAGGGCCTCTAGTGGTGAGGATGTTACGCTGCAGGCTGGGACCAGGTCGCGGCCCCTGGAGTTTCCTAGCTCACGCCCCGTAGGATAAGGGGAAGCAGCAGCACACGATAGAGAGAACCGAATAACAAGCCGAAGGTCAGGGGCCACAAGCAGACAAGGATAACGAAGAACGAGCCGAAGGTCAAGGGTCACGAGCAGACAGGGATGGTCGGGGACAAGCCAATAACGTAACAGAGAGACAGACGTAGCACACGGCAGGCAGGAACCCAAACACACAATGCCTAACAAACACGTTGATCAGCAAAGCAGGCTTGCAGTGCACAGGTTAATATAGTGTTCAGTGATAGGGCCTGGGGTGGAGTCAGGCTGGGAGGAGATTATAAAGGAAGCCAGGTGAAGGAGGTCTGGTCTCTAGATGAACACATGAGGAGGAAGGTAAGATGGCAGACAGACATTAATGCATATCCATGACAGTACCCTCCCTCTTATGGGCCCTCCCCCGCCTGGACCCAGGCTTAAAGGGAAATCTCTGATGAAACCTTCTCAACAGATGAGGTGCAGCGACATCAGATGCAGCGATCCAAGACGCCTCCTCAGGACCAAAACCTCTCCAATGCACAAGGTACTGAAGAATGCCTCTGCAGAGCCGAGAATCCAGAACTTGTCTAACCTCGTACTTAAAATTATCCTCAGAGACCGAAAACGAGGTAGGGAGATGACAAGAAGATCTATTGAGGACCAAAGGCTCTCTAGGAATAAGCAAGGGCATGAGAGGATCAACAGGAATCTGAGGAGGGTCCCCTAGACCCTTAAAGGGGAACTGGTCATCTTGCACAGGACCATCAGACTGGGCAGATGTCAGTGGAACCCTGAAGTCAGGTTGGTTAGAAGGCGACATGTCGCCGGAGTCAAGCTGAATAGCTGAAGGACAAGCAGAATGTCCCGAACAAGAAAAAGTAAGAGGCTCACTGGGCATGGGCTGGACTGGCATAACTAGTACAGAGGCAGAGTGAATAGCTGAGTCAGGTGTAGCGACTGCAGGACTTGTAGACAAGCTAGCCTGGCTGTGCGTCCAAGGGTGGTTAGGGACAGAGAAATGTAAATGGTTATGCAACCTGGAATGAATGACCGGCTCAGATTCACAGGGGGCAACCTTGGGTAGACAGGAGGAGGAACAGGAGGGACCCCAAGCCAGGATCTGTCCAGTAGTCCAGTCCACATGAGGAGAATGGAGCTGTAACCATGGGAGACCCAAAATTATAGGCGTTGAGGCCTTGGGTAAGATAAGGAAGGATATCCACTCCTGGTGGAGTGTCCCTACCGACATCTTAACAGGGAGGGTCTGGAAGCGGATAGGTCCCCCTGGGAGAACAGTACCATCAATCGCCAAGACCACCAATGGCGTGGTGAGGGGCAAAAGAGTAAGTCTCATGGACGATGCGATTTCCCAGTCCATGAAATTACCAGCGGCTCCGGAATCCAGATATGCTGAGACCGAATGAGAAGAAGCACCAACATGAAGGAACACAGAAAGCAGAAGACGAGAAGGGGAAGGTGATATTTCTGGGTCCAATACTCCACTTTCCAGATGAAGTGGACCCGAACGTTTTTCTGGACAAAGAGAGCAAGTGTCACGAAAATGACCTTTGCCCCCACAGTAAAGACACAGACCAAGAGTTCTGCGCCTAGCACGTTCCTCGGGGGATAGCCTGGTCCGACCCAGCTGCATGGGTTCCTCAGCTGGTAGGAGATGCTCTACGGGTCGAAGAGAGGGGAGCTCAGGCTGACTAAGAACCAAGGAGTGCTGGCGTTGCTTTTCTAAGGTCCTCTCCTGAAAGCGAATATCGATCTGGTTACACAAGGAGATAACGCCGGCCAGATCAGTGGGGATGGTTCTTCCTGCTAATTCATCCTTCACTCTATCAGACAGGCCATGCAAAAAGGTTGCGACTAAGGCCTCATTGTTCCAGCTCAACTCAGCCGACAGTATGCGGAAATGAAGCGCATACTGTCCCACAGAAGCAGACTCTTGGCGGAGACGTAAAAGGGCGCTGGCCGCTGAAGAGACACGAGCCGGTTCTTCGAAGATATTCCGAAAAAGTTTCAAGAAGCCAGACAGGCTAGAAACCACTGGATCATTCAGTTCCCACAGAGGGGCTGCCCAGGCTAAAGCTTCACCAGAGAGGAGGGAAATGATATAGGCTACCTTAGCCCGATCAGACAGGAAGTTTTGGGGCTGGAGCTCAAAATGAATCGTGCATTGGCTAAGGAACCCCCTGCAAGCCTTGGAGTCCCCAGAGAAACGGGACGGAGCTGGCAGTTGTAGCGAGTGTGTGGCTGCGACTGGTGCAATAGGTGCAGCCGCTGATTGTATTTGAGGTTGCGGATTCAGGGTTCCCAAGGAGGCCTGAAGCTGCTCGAAGCGAGAAGCCAGATCCTGGAGGAATCGCATCACCTGAGTCTGATTCGATTCCTGGGTTTCAAGTCTGCAAACTATGCCCTGCAATGGATCATCCGCGGGTAGCGGGATGTCAGCCGGGTTCATGGCTGATCAAACTGTCAGGGTCACCTGTGGCCAGGTGACAGATGCACACCGTAGGGGGACAGGAGTGCACCGCGAGGTAGTGAACCCTATGGCTGGCTTCTGTGGATAGGAAACTGGGTGGTTGTGGAAAGCGGGACCAGAGGAGCACAACCGGGATCCCAACGGAAGCGAGAGCCAAGATTCCCCAGGGCGCGGAGTCTAAGACCCAGCTGGTCTTCTCCAGGGCCTCTAGTGGTGAGGATGTTACGCTGCAGGCTGGGACCAGGTCGCGGCCCCTGGAGTTTCCTAGCTCACGCCCCGTAGGATAAGGGGAAGCAGCAGCACACGATAGAGAGAACCGAATAACAAGCCGAAGGTCAGGGGCCACAAGCAGACAAGGATAACGAAGAACGAGCCGAAGGTCAAGGGTCACGAGCAGACAGGGATGGTCGGGGACAAGCCAATAACGTAACAGAGAGACAGACGTAGCACACGGCAGGCAGGAACCCAAACACACAATGCCTAACAAACACGTTGATCAGCAAAGCAGGCTTGCAGTGCACAGGTTAATATAGTGTTCAGTGATAGGGCCTGGGGTGGAGTCAGGCTGGGAGGAGATTATAAAGGAAGCCAGGTGAAGGAGGTCTGGTCTCTAGATGAACACATGAGGAGGAAGGTAAGATGGCAGACAGACATTAATGCATATCCATGACAATGTGTTTGGAGTGTAGCTGTAAGTAAGCCCATGCTGTGCGTGAAAAAACAATACTGCAATAAATTTCTATTTCATTTACTTGCTTTGTTTTCCCAAAAAATGTAGTTAAAATTAGATCTTTATAATACTCACCACTCCCCTTACTGTATACCTCAAGGTAACTACCTTCTGGAAAGGGGTCATTTTGGGGGTATTTGTACAGTTCTGGCATTTTAGGGCAAAGAAGTGGCAGTCAGGGTTCATACATTTTAAATGTATGTACCAGTTTTTAAACTCTTATGCCGTGTACACACGATCGGTTTTACCGATGAAAACAGTCCAGTGGACTTTTCTCATCGGACAAACCGATCATGTATGGGCCCCATCGGTCTTTTTTCCATCTGTGAGAAAAAATAGAACATGTTTTAAATTTATCCGATGGGGAAAAAAAATGATAGCAAATTCCGATCGTCTGTGTGGAACTCCATCGGCCAAAAAACCCATGCATGCTCAGAATCAAGTTGACGCATGCTCAGAAGCATTGAACTTAATTTTTCTCGGCTTGTCGGAGTGTTTTATGTCACGCCGTCTGGGACGGTCGGATTTTAGACTGATGGTGTGTAGGCAAGACTGATGGAAGTCAGCTTCATTGGATTTCCGATGGAAAAATCCATCGGATTAGAATCCATAGGAAATCCGATCATGTGTACAGGGCTTTACATGTGGTATTGCCATACCCAGGAGGAGTAGCAAAATGTGTTTGGGGTGTAGCTGTAAGTAAGCCAATGCTGTGCGTGAAAAAAACTTAAAATGACAAATGCAATACTGCAATAAATTTCTATTTCATTTACTTGCTTTGTTTTCCAAAAAAATGTAGTTAAAATTAGATCTTTATAATACCCATCACTCCCCTTACTGTATACCTCAAGGTAACTACCTTCTGGAAAGGGGTCATTTTGGGGGTGTTTGTACAGTTCTGGCATTTTAGGGCAAAGAAGTGGCAGTCAGGGTTCATACATTTTAAATGTATGTACCAGTTTTTAAACTCTTACAGTGTAAACAATCTATACGTATTTATTTATTTTTACTAAATAAATGTAGCAGAATACATTTGGGCATGATTTCATGATGAAAGATTTTTTATTGGGCATATATTTTTTTATACCAGAAAGTAAGAGAAACATTTTAGTAGTAATTTTTCTTAATAAAGTAAAAGATATAAAAAAAAAAAAAAAAAAAAAAAAAGCAAAGGTGATTAAATACCATTAAAAGAAAAAAAAGTCTGTTAAAAAAAAGATATAAAATTTATTTGGGTAAAGCGTTGCTTGACCAAGTACCGGTAATTGCCAGTCCAACTATAACAGCACTGAAAACTGAAAAAAGAAAAGGGGTGTAACGTGCTGGTACTGAGGTGGTTAACATCTTCCTATTCCAACAAAATGTACAGGAAGTCTATTCTCACATTTTACACATATCACATTAGTTTCCGGTCTGGAGTTATATGGACAAGGGGGGCGTACAATGGAACTACGAATGCAAGTGTTGAGCTGGAATCTTGTGCTACTTAATACATTTCTATTGGTTGACTCCCCGCTACAGATGGCCTTCACGGTGGTTGCAGAAGAAATTATGAAAGTGTTCCGTTCCTTGCATTGACCTCCTACGATATATATGCTGTTGTTCATGACATTGTTACAGTTGATGTTCGATGTGCTTGAAATGTGCTTCCTCTGAAATGTTGACCAGTTCTGAGACAAGGACAGATGGGAGAGACCCAGGAGGATCCCAAATACCAGAAGAAGAGATTTTGCACACATTCTGGCCATTGTTTCTGAAAAGAGAGATACAATAAAAATGTATCAGTTTACAAGATATTAAAAAGCTAATGAAAATAGAATTGTTTCAGTGAAGAGATATACATTTTTTTTAGGGAGATTGGTGGGATGTGTATTTCTTTTTCGTACATCTCGGGACACAGAGCGACTTAGTCATTACTAATGGGTTATATAGATACCTTCAGGTGCTGGCACTGGCAACTTCCAAAACCGGAAGTACCCTCCCCTATATAAGCCCCTCCCATCCGGGAGCACCTCAGTTTTTTGCCAGTGTCTAAGGTGTTGGCCAAAGAGTAACATGTGTTTTCACTGGGCTTGCGTACAGGTTCTTTTACGGGCCTTAGTAAGCTGTTCCAGATCCGACCAAAAAAGCTTCATAGCTAAACGGTCGGTACCCGGGCCTTGCAAGAGAAGAGCAAGGTTTTGCCTGTAATGCCTCTCTTAGGAGGGCTGGACCCTGGGATCCAGAGCTCTGGTCATACCCACGACCAAGATGTTTTCTGTGCAGGGTGCTATACAGGTCCAGGGGAGTGGAATCCTTGGGAACCCGGTCCCTGAAGGTTTAATTACAATGCCTGCCGTGATAGG
Organism: Rana muscosa; assembly: GCA_029206835.1. Taxonomy (NCBI): domain Eukaryota; kingdom Metazoa; phylum Chordata; class Amphibia; order Anura; family Ranidae; genus Rana; species Rana muscosa. Next base: position 70,607,833 of record CM055125.1, read on the forward strand.
TGAAGTTTGGGCTTCTGTGGACCAAACAGAGTCCTGCGGCGGGGAACAGGTAAGTGGGGGCCCCCAGGAACTTGGTTCTATTGGGGGACCCCCAAGCCTAATTTGTCTTTCTGTCTGTTACCTAACGGTATTCCCGCTAATATCTGTGTATGCCTGTAACTACTGGAAAATGTAAAATTTTAATAGTAGTCAAGAAAAAAAAAAAAAAAAAGAGGACCGCGGTACCTGTGTTAAACCACTAGAGGCCGCTGTGGTCCATTTTTTCTTGTCATGTGGATCTTTGGTTTTCTCAAGTCAAAAGATCCAGGCAGTTGGTAAGTTCTCTGTGGGAATCCACTTCCTCTGCCCTGTTGCTGCGCTCATCCACCGCACAGGCCCTCTGGCAAAAAGGGCCCTGGCTCCTAGTCCCTGCTTGGTTTCGAAAAGGGCGCCAATGGTGCACGGGCGGGCGCGTGCACGCGCCTCCTATGAAAAAAAAAGGGGCGGGGCGGGTGGATGACGCTCGATGCGCGCCGCGGCGCTTCTGCGCATGTGCAGGCGTCCCAGCATGTATAAAAGACACAGTACAAGTGTCAGCTGGATGCAAACAGAGCTAGCAACAAAACGGTGGCACACAGAGGCGGTTGATGCAGGCATCCCCATAGAAAGGCACTTTAGTGGACACCAGCTGGTATATAGCAGCAACTGTGTTAGACTATTACCAGCAAAATTGGTGTATGACGACGGGAATACCTCAGCTTTGTGCTTAAAGGATATGTCGTCCAGACGCTCCAGAAATAAGTCTTCCAGGAAGCCAAAGGGGTCTCCATCGGGCTCTGAGGATATTGGGCATGCTTGTACTGCACCAATCTCCCCTGAAAATTCAGAGGTCAGTAGCCGTAGGAACCCCGCAGGAGTGCCTGGTGCTGCAGCTGTCCCCAGTCCACCTGCTCCTGTATATATAACAGAGGAGGTTTTATCCTCAGCTCTGGGAGGATTGGAAGAGAGATTAACAGCATTGATCGCTGCTTCCCTGTCACAGGGAAAGCGCGTCCGATCTCCATCTCCTCCTTCAGAGTGCCTGTTAGTGGAGGAACAGCCCCACACAGAGATCGAGCTACCTGAAGGGGATCAGGATGAGGTTGATTCAGTTATAGAGGAATCAACAGTGGAAGAACCTTTCTCAGCATCTCAGGCTGAAAGATTATGGGTTCAGTCTCTGACTAACATGGTCCGATCAGCATTTAAAATGCCTCTGGCGGAACCATCAACCACTACGGTTTCCTCGCTGGGGTCGCTGAAAGCTCCCCAGGCTGTCTGTTCCTTCCCAATCCACCCTTTATTGGAAGGGCTTATTTACCAGGATTGGGAGCATCCTGACAAAATATTTACTCCCCCCAAGAGATTTCCAGTGATCTATCCCATGGAGGATAAGTTCATAAAAAAATGGAGGGTCCCTACAGTGGACGCAGCCATCTCTTGTGTGAATAAATCACTGACATGTCCAGTAGATAATGTTCCAATGTTCAAAGACCCAATAGATAAAAAATTGGAGTCTTTACTAAAATCTGCTTTCTCTACAGCAAGCATGGTGACACAACCTGCAGTAGCAGCGATTGGAGTCTGCCAAGCGGTGAAAGATCAGTTGAAACAAGTCTTAAGGGACTTGCCAGATCAGCAGGCTCTTGCCCTAGCTGACCTACCTAGAGCCTTGTGTTTTGCGGTGGACGCCATAAAGGATACAATCCAACAGGCCTCCCGCTTTACGCTGTCTGTAGTACATATGCGTAGGCTTCTATGGCTCAAAAACTGGTCTGCTGAAACTCCCTGTAAGAAATTGCTGATTAGCTTCCCATTTCATGGAGAACGCTTATTTGGAGAAGATCTGGACAAGTATATCCAGAAAATTTCTGCCGGTAAAAGTACACTCTTGCCGGTTAAGAACAAGAGTAGAAGTCCTTCTTTTAAGAGGCCTACTTCTCCAGTCCCTGGCACATCGGCTGTGAAACAGTTCCGATGGCCTCCGCGGTCAAATTCAGGGGGCAGAAATCAGGGACAATCACAGGGTAACAAGAAACCCTGGGTCAAGAGAGGTACAAAACCTCCCCCCAAATCATGAAGGGTTGCCCCCACTCAATCGGGTGGGGGGAAGACTTCAGTTGTTTACAGAGACCTGGCGGGACACCATCAGAGACAGATGGGTGATCTCCGCAGTAAGTCTGGGATACAAGCTGGAGTTAAAAGACACTCCTCCTGCCCATTTTATGAGGTCAAACATGCCAAGCGATCCCCAGAAGAGAGGATCCCTCCTTCTGGCACTAGAACAACTATTGCTCCAAGGTGTAATCATGAAGGTTCCCTTGGAAGAAAGCGGGTTCGGGTTTTACTCGAACCTTTTCACAGTCCCCAAACCAAATGGGGACGTGAGGCCCATATTAAATCTAAAAGGGCTAAACAAGTTCCTACATGTCAGGACTTTTCGGATGGAGTCGATCCGATCGGTGGCCACCGCCCTACAAGGGCAGGAATGGTTAGCCTCGATCGACATAAGGGATGCTTATCTGCATCTTCCCATCTTTCCGGCCCACCAGAAATTTCTATGCTTTGCAGTAGAAGGGCGCCATTTTCAGTTCAGAGCCTTACCTTTCGGTCTGGCCACAGCACCACGAGTGTTCACAAAAATTCTGGCCCCACTATTGGCCAATCTAAGAACACGGGGTGTAACGATAATGGCATATTTAGACGACCTGCTACTAATAGACCACTCAGTGGAAAAACTGGAAGTAGCTATTCACGAGACAATCAAGTATCTGGAATATCACGGTTGGATTATCAACCGAGACAAGTCAGCTCTAAGACCAGTCAAAAGTCTGGAATACTTGGGGCTAAGGCTGGATTCAAATCAGAGAAAGATTTTCTTACCTCCAGAGAAGGTGTCGTCTTTGAGAGATTTGACCCACTTAGTGGGTACAAAAAGAAAACCATCCATACGCCTGTGCATGAGGCTGCTGGGAAAAATGGTGGCTTCATTCGAAGCAGTACCCTACGGTCAATTCCATTCAAGGAACTTGCAGAGGGCCATACTGTCAGCCTGGAACAAAAAAGTTCAGGCTTTAGACTTACCAATGTCCCTGTCCCCTTCCGTTCGCAAGAGCCTCCATTGGTGGTTGGTGCCCCAGAATCTGGAAAAAGGGAAACCCTTCAGTCCAGTTTCTTGGAAGGTGGTCACTACAGATGCCAGCCTCATAGGCTGGGGGGCAGTACTGGAGCAATGGTCTCTCCAGGGCAAGTGGTCAGAAGCAGAGAAGGCCCTGCCCATCAATCTCTTAGAGATACGAGCAGCCCGGTATGCCCTAGTAGCATGGACATCCAAACTCCAAGGGTCCCCTGTCAGAATTCAATCAGACAATGCCACAGCAGTGGCATATATCAATCACCAGGGTGGCACCAGGAGTCGTGCAGCCCAGAGGGAAGCGAATTGCATCCTGGAATGGGCAGAAAGATATGTCCCAGCCATATCCGCGGTTTTCATCCCAGGAGTGGAAAATTGGAGAGCGGACTTTCTAAGTCGCCAGCAATTATGCCCGGGGGAATGGTCTCTTCACCCCGAGGTTTTCCAGGCAATATGCCAGCGGTGGGGAACACCGGATGTAGATCTGCTAGCATCCAGATTCAACGCAAAGGTGGACAGATTTGTGTCTCGCACAAGGGATCCCCTAGCTTGCGGCTCGGATGCCCTAGTGTTCCCTTGGGATCAGTTCAAACTGATATATGCATTCCCACCGCCACAATTGTTACCGCGATTAATCCGCAGAATCAGGGTAGAAAAGAAACCAGTGATTCTGGTGGCTCCAGCGTGGCCCCGAAGAGCATGGTACGCGGAGATCGTAAAAATGTCAGTGAGGAGTCCTTGGACCCTCCCACATCGTCCGGACCTGCTTTCGCAGGGACCGATATACCACCCTTCCTTACCAGCCCTGGGTTTGACGGCCTGGCTATTGAAGCCCACATTCTAAAAAAGAGAGGGCTCTCTAATCCTGTGGTATCTACCATGATCAATGCCAGGAAGCCGGTATCCAGGCAGATCTATTATAGGATCTGGAAGGCGTACATCGCGTGGTGTGAGGCCAGGAAATGGCATCCGCGTAAGTACGTAATAGGTAGGATTCTGGACTTCCTACAGTGGGCTGTAGATAGGAAGCTTGCCTTGAGTACTATCAAGGGTCAGATTTCGGCCTTGTCAATATTTTTTCAAAGGCCCTTGGCTTTGCATTCATTAGTCAAAGCTTTCATACAAGGAGTGATGCGTATTAGCCCTCCGGTTAGTATTCCCATATGTCCATGGGACTTAAACCTGGTTCTGTCGGTTCTACAGAAACAACCGTTTGAACCATTGCAACACATTTCCTTGGTTCTTCTCACCAGGAAATTGATTTTCTTAGTAGCCATTTGTTCGGCTAAAAGAGTATCGGAATTAGCCGCCTTGTCCTGTAAGGAGCCATATCTGGTTGTCCATAAGGACAGAGTAGTATTACGTCCTCATCCAGCCTTTCTTCCTAAGGTGGTATCGAGGTTTCATTTGAACCAAGATGTGGTTCTTCCTTCTTTTTTTCCCAAACCTACCTCGGTAGAGGAAAAGTTATTGCATTCTTTGGATGTAGTAAGAGCAGTTAAAGCTTATCTAAAAGCCACTGCTCAGATTCGTAGAACGGATACTTTGTTTGTTCTGCCAGAAGGCCCCAGAAAGGGTCAGGCAGCATCAAAATCTACTTTAGCCAAGTGGATTCGACAGGTCATAATACAAGCCTATGGCTTGAGAAGGAGACCGCCTCCGTTCAAAGTTAGGGCGCACTCCACAAGAGCAGTTGGAACTTCATGGGCAGTGCATCACCAGGCCTCCCTGGCTCAAGTCTGTAAGGCCGCAACATGGTCTTCAGTACACACGTTTACTAGATTCTACCAGGTAGACGTTAGAAGTCAGGAGGATGTCGCCTTTGGGCGCAGTGTGTTGCAGGCCGCAAAAGATCCTCATGCCTGATGGCGCCCAGCTTATGTATAGTGTATCCCTCCCCTCATTTGGCATTGCTTTGGGACGTCCCATTAGTAATGACTAAGTCGCTCTGTGTCCCGTGATGTACGAAAAAGAAAAAGGGATTTTTATAACAGCTTACCTGTAAAATCCTTTTCTTGGAGTACATCACGGGACACAGAGCTCCCACCCCTCTTTTTGGGACACTTATTGCTTTGCTACAAAACTGAGGTGCTCCCGGATGGGAGGGGCTTATATAGGGGAGGGTACTTCCGGTTTTGGAAGTTGCCAGTGCCAGCACCTGAAGGTATCTATATAACCCATTAGTAATGACTAAGTCGCTCTGTGTCCCGTGATGTACTCCAAGAAAAGGATTTTACAGGTAAGCTGTTATAAAAATCCCTTTTTATGGTTCTTTATTTCAATAATGTTCTTTGTAATTTTTTTTATCATTATTTGTGTGCTATCGCTTTTCTTTGTATTTTCTTTCTGTGAAAATAAATAAATAGGGGCAACTATTTAAAGCCCTTAAAAACAGCACAAGCCACTTTAATTTCTACTTCAGCATTGACCCTAATACATTTTACCAGAAAATATACCAAACCTCCAAATTTTCACCAAAATATCAACTTCTTCCCAACCGATTGTTAAGCAATTAGCGACCGTCCACTGCGGCAAGGGGGAGCGCTCTGCGCCAGATCATGTACCTGGTACGTGATCTGAGAGCTCTGTGTCTAAGGGCGTGCATGCACACCGCCGGTGACCAACTCCAGCTGTGATTGGACACAGCGAGAGCCAATCAGCGGGTCCGGCGACGCGATGTCTGCTTGGACCCGCCGATCGTTTAGAAGAAAGGCAGAATGGCAGTCTGCCTATGTAAACAAGGCAGATCGCCGTTCTGTGAGAAGGGAATGTGCTGATGCTGTGTTCCTGCGAAAGCAGGAACACGGATCTATACATCCCCCCAGTCAAAGCACTCCCCCCCCCTTGCAGTTAGCAATCTCTCTTAGGGAACACATTTAACCTTTTCATCGCCCCTGGTGTTAACCCCTTCCCTGCCAGTGTCCTTAGTACAGTAACAGTGCACTGATCACTGTATTAGTGTCACTGGTCCCCAAAAAGTGTCAGTTAGGTGTTCGATTTGTCCGCCGCAATATGTCAGTCCTGCTATAAGTCGCTGATCGCTGCCATTACTAGTAATAAATAAAAATAAATAAAAATACACCATAGTTTGTAGAGGCTGTAACTTTTGCGCAAACCAATCAATATACACATATTGGGACTTTTTTTTTTACCAAATGTATGTAGCAGGATACATATTGGCCTAAATTGCTGAAGAAATTAGATTTTTTACATTTTTTTATTGGGAATGTTTTATATTACATTCCAGTCGATAGTTGCCACCATTAACAGTGGCTCAAATCAATTCCACGCAGCCAATTCCTATGGCTGCGGAGGAACTTTACAAAGACAACTGATTTCTTTTCTCAATCTCAAATTTTGAAAAATAGATTCTTAGAGAAGGGTTATAGATCTATTGATCTTGATACAGTAATTAACAGGGTTTCCTTAATAGATAGGAATTTCTCGTTGATAGAACGCCCTAAACCTGCCCTGGACAATAAATTTAGATGGTCTTTCTTTAGTACTTATTCCGTCCAGTCTAGACAAATTAAGGAGATTATTCAAATACATTTGGGAATTCTTCGGAGTGACAGATTCTTGGGTCCAGCCATTCCAGAACAGGCTGGTGTTATATTTAGGGGGCAAATTTCACCCAACGTGATCCATCCCCCCAAAAATATGTCCTTCTTTCAGCAATGCAAAGGCTATTATCCATGCCGGAAGTGCAATGTGTGTCTCCACAACACTTGTGGTAGACGTAAAACTGACACATTTACTTCATCAGTTACACAACAAATTTATTCTATGAAGCACTTCACTACCTGCGCTACGAGATTTATTCTTTATTTATTGACCTGTCCCTGTAAAAAACAGTATGTGGGACGAACAATTAGGACATTCTCAGTGCGAGTCAATGAACACTTGGCCAATATCAGAAAAGTAAAAATTAATCAAAGTGTACTGGATACAAGAGTTTAGGTCCTACTCGCCGTTCGGGTTGAACGTCGAGTGGGACATAAACTCTTTTATCAATCAAGCTTAAACCTTGAATATTTTATCTATATTGAGTATACATTTTATGTTTCATATTCATAACTATTAATACATTGGTTTAGCCCATTTTCTGGTCGGGTAGTCATTCTCTTTATATTGGTACAATGTTACCAGTCTTTTTAACCCCTTGACGCCAACATAACACAAATATGCAGCCCCACTGCACAGGGCTTTTTGCCGTGGGACCGTATATTAGCGTATTTCCCTTTGTGCTAACTTTGTACTAACGATCGGGACCCGGAACTCCTGATTACAGGTCACATGATCACTATGGTAGCCTCTAATTGGCTACTATAGTGATCAGTCGCTGTGAAGTCTGCCCCTGTGTTTCTCTCTCTGTGAATGGAGAGATAAGATATATTGTATCCTTGTCTCTCTTTGCAGAGGGAAAAAAACGTGTGAAAAATAAATATTTATAAAAAAATAAAATAAAAAATAACTAGATTAACCACTTCGCGCCCGGGCCATTCTCAAAAGACGGCCACATTGCGGCGCTCAATTGCCGGGAGGACGTCCATGGACGTCCTCATGTTTACTTCCGCGATGCGCGCCGCCGCGGGCGCGCATCGGGGGAAAAGCTGTGCCCGCTGTGTCACGCGGGTGTCGATGCGTGTGCCTGGCGGCCGCGATGTCTGCCGGGTACACGCGATCGGCTGTCACAGAGCAGAGACGTGGATCTCTGTGTGTAAACACAGAGATCCATGTCCTGTCAGGGAGAGAGGAGACCGATGCTGTGTCCCTTGTACATAGGGACACAGATCGGTCTCCTCCCCCCAGTCAGTCCCCTCCCCCCACAGTAACAATCACCTAGCAGGGTACACATTTAACCCCTTCCCGCCCCCTAGTGTTAACCCCTTCCCTGCCAGTCACATTTATACAGTAATCAGTGCATATTTATAGCACTGTTCGCTGTATAAATGTGAATGGTCCCAAAAATGTGTCAAAAGTGTCCGATGTGTCCGCCATAATGTCGCAGTCACAATAAAAATCACAGATCGCCGCCATTACTAGTAAAAAAAAAATAATACAAAAAAATGTCATAATTCTATCCCCTATTTTGTAGGCGCTATAACTTTTGCGCAAACCAATCACTATACACTTACTGCGATTTTTTTTACCTAAAATACGTAGAAGAATATGTATCGGCCTAAACTGAGAAAAAAAATAGTTTTTTAAATAAAAATTGGGATATTTATTATAGCAAAAAGTAAAAAAGATTGTGTTTTTTTCAAAATTGTCACTCTTTTTTTGTTTATAGCGCAAAAAATAAAAACCGTAGAAATTATCAAATACCACCAAAAGAAAGCTCTATTTGTGGGAAAAAAAGGACGTCAATTTTGTTTGGGAGCCACGTCGCACGACCGCGCAATTGTCATTCAAAATGTGACAGTGCTGAAAGCTGAAATTTCGCCTGGGCAGGAAGGGGGTTATGTGCCCAGTAAGCAAGTGGTTAAGGTGTGATTAGGTCAGTGCCTGGGTTAGTGTTTGGGTCAAGTAAGCGTCAAAAGTCAGAGTCAGTATATTTTGGGCAGGATTTCTTTTTTTGCACTATTGTTTCTGGGCTGTACTATGGGTACAAACAACAAATAACATACACATATGTGGTATCACTGCGATTGCCAGGAGTAGGAGATTTTATTTTGGTTGTTCTTTGGTGGTAGATTATGGTAGTAACAATAAATATACAGATACATTTTAAAAGTTTCAATTTTTTTACTATTTTGGGCCAGTTTACCTTCGATAATAAAAAAAAGAAAATCAGAAGATATCTATAACCATTTAACACCAAATGAATGCCCGATTTATCCTGAAAAAAAACAAGGTATAATTCACCTGGATGTACAAAGTAATTGTGATGATATGTATAGTTTTACTAACACATGTTAAAGCTGCAAAATTGTGCTTAGACATTAAGATTTGTTTTACCCTTACACCCCGGTCACTCCGATTGTGACATTGAAATCGGGCTATTTCACAAGCGCGATATCTAAGTAGTGCTACTTCATGTGCTATTTGGAAGACAACTGTGTGACTTTATGCACAGATGTCTATGCAAGTCACACCTGAACTTGCAAAAAGTAGCACTGGAGGCTGGAATGAGTTGGAGGCTGATGGTTAATAAGGGTGTCCTGTGCTCTATCTCCTCTCTCCCACATTTTTCCTGTTCTGAGAAATAAACTTCTCCTTTGTTTAAGCATAAAAGTGACTGGCGCCCAATTTCTTTCTTGTTCATCACCCACCATGCCCAAAAAATCACCATCAGGCTCCTGGAAAATGGAAACAGATATTAGCTAATTTCCAGCTTGTTACAATTATTGGTGCATTAACACCTATAATGGGAAATCCTGCATTTCAACCGACGCGTAAACATGCACCATTTTTATGCTGGCAAACTGCTGAACCAAGCTATAGTATTCAGTGTCTGCAAGAAAGAGAAATACAATTGTTTAGCAATTATTCCACCCTTTATATCCACCAAGAAGAGCTTGGTGTCAATATCTACAGCTTAACCGTTATTAATGAAATAGCTATGCATAATCAGTTTGAACAGATATGCATTTCTGGGGAACTACCTTCCCATTCCATCTCTTTTTTGTATAACTTAAAGTGGTTGTAAACCCACTTTATAAACAAACACCTACAGGTAAGCCTAGATTAAGGCTTACCTGTAGGTGCATGAAATATCTCCTTAACCTACACGGTTAAGGAGATATTTGCATTGAAATGCGGCGACGCTGATGTCACGCGCATGCGCATGGGGTTAACCCCATTCACAAATTCGGCTAGGTTGCAACATTCGACGACGTAGCCGAATTCGACGGAGTCACGTCTTCGCCGCTCCGGCCAATCACAGCGCCGGAGCGGCGCTGTGATTGGCTGCAGCGGCGATACCCGGAATTACCTGAAGAGGGAGACGAGGACGGCTTCGGGGGCCCCGATCTAAGGTAAGTGATGCATAATGAGCTATTATGCTAGTCATAATAGCTCATTATGCCTTTCTCTTACAGCTAGTTGAAAAAAAAAAAATTTAGGAGGGTTTACAACCACTTTAATACTTTGAAAACAACAACTGGAGAAGGTATATTATGTAAGAGAATGGGAAAAGGGAACTGAAAGTTTGTTTAACAGAACAAGATATATGTAGATGATTCTTACTTACACATAAACTGAGTATGGCTAGCGAGATGTAAAAAATAAACTATAAGTTGCTAACTCGATGGTATGGATCTCCTTATAAGCTAAATATCTGCTATGAATTTAAATAAATGTTGCTGATGCCTCTTACACATCTGGTGGAGCTGCCCTCTAATTAGTAGAGGTGCGCATCTTCACTGGCCTCACGATTCGATTTGATTACGATTATCAGGTCAACGATTCGATTTCGCGATGCATCATGATGCATCACGATTACAGCGCAAGTGCGCATGGTTTTCATCAAAAAAATTCAAGCAGTCAGGAGAACTCAATTTTTTTTATTATATCTGTTCTTTTAATTAAAAAGACAACACTCCCTGCATGTAGCAAAGTCTAAACAAAGCAGACAACAACTTGTACTTAGTACAGGAGATGGTCAGAGGCTGCAAACATAGTACAGGAGATGGTCAGAGAGTGCAGACCTAGTACAGGAGATGATCAGAGACTGCGGAAATGCTACAGGAGATGGCCAGTGACTGCGGACATGCTACAGGAGATGGTCAGAGAGACTGCGGACATGCTACAGGAGATGGCCAGTGACTGCGGACATGCTACAGGAGATGGCCAGTGACTGTGGACATGCTACAGGAGATGGTCAGAGAGACTGCGGACATGCTACAGGAGATGGTCAGAGAGACTGCGGACATGCTACAGGAGATGGTCAGAGAGACTGCGGACATGCTACAGGAGATGGTCAGAGAGACTGCGGACATGCTACAGGAGATGGTCAGAGTGGCAAAGCAGAGGGCTGGAGAGGCGGGGCGGTATTAGGAGCATTTGCATTCATGAGGGACAGTAGGAGGGAGCAGCAATGTACAGGGCTGGGGGGGGCGGAGTTACGATAGGAGCCGAGAGCTAGGGGGAACAGAATCCGGCAGGGGAACAGTGTGTATATGCCGCGCTCATGTGACTGCCCTCTCTCCTCTCTGCTTTCACGTCTCTCCTGACGCCAGGAGAGACGTGAGACGTGAAAGCAGAGAGGAGAGAGGTGGGCCGGGCAGTCACATGAGCGCGTCATAGAAAAAAAACTGACAAATGAGGTAACAGCTCTCCCGGGAGGGGAGGGGAGGGGCGGGGCTGGACATCGGGGATAAACGATTATTAGGTTTGCATGCATTGGTGCCGCATCGGGGACGCCCGAATCGCGATGCACCGATGCAGCGATTAAATTCCGCACCCCTACTAATTAGGCAGTTTTGGGATAAAGGAGCACAGGTATATAATGGGTAGTTCCAATACATTATGAGTGGACACCCAAGATGATGTTGCTTTCATTGATCCCTAGTACAATTTCCTCAATTACGAAGTCATTACTTAAGTTCTTTCTTGATGCAACCAGAGCTCTGACACCGAGACACTGACAGTCTGTTAAATCCCCAATGATTGGGGAATAGGCAATAGAGATGTGCTGTTTAATGAGGATGAGGAAAAAGTTGCACAACAATATGATAGATACAAGGTCTTTCGTTTAAGGTGGACCTCCTGGATTATATATATGGAAACAAATGATTTTAGGACCTTAATGTGAAGCTTTGTATCTGGGAAATTGATTAACCCTTTTACACCTAAGGATAAAACAAATCTAAATGCCTAAGCACAATTTTGCAGCTTTGACATAGTAGTAAAACCTTACATATTATCACAACTACTTTGTGCATCCAGGGCTTTTATTTTGTGGTAAATGGTAATGGATATCTCCTGATTTAAATTTTATCAAAGAAAAACTGATCCAAAATAGTAAAAAAAATGTATCTGTATATTTCTTAGTATTACCATAACCTACCACCAAAGAACAACCCAAATTAAATTCTCCTACGCCTGACGATCGCAGTCATAACACATATGTGTATGTTAGTTGTTGTATGTACCCCTAGTACAGCCCAAAAGCAATGGTGCGCATTTTGCTTTTTTTATTTTCCTACCTAAAACACACTGACACTAACTGACACTGATACTAAAGAAACTCTGTCCAAAAAAAAATACTGACCCTGACCTTGACCCAGGGATGGACTGGCCATAGGGACTACCGGGAGTTTCCCGGTGGGCCGATGGCTCAGTGGGCCGTTTAAAAAAAAAAGAAGCATGGCAGCAAACAGCGGCCCACAAAAAAAAGAAACATTTTTGTTGCCCGTTTTTTTATGCAGTTCGGCGGCAGCGGGAGTGTGGCAGCAAACAGCTGCGGGGATTCGGGGAAGGTGGCCAGCGAGGAGGGCAGTTGGATGTAAAATTCAGAGGAGGGAGAAGAGCTCCACCCCCTCCCTGACCACCGAAGAGGTGGACAGTAGCGAGAGCGGCCACGCCGGCGCTCCTAGAACCTTGATTCCTCCACCTCCTCTCTGCTCCAGGAACCATGCGGCCTGGGCCGGAGGGCAGGCTGACTGGGGGAGCCCGGAGGAAGAGAACATGCGCTGCTGTAAGGAGCAGAGCAGCGAGAGCACCCCCCGGATCAAGAGGGGGACTCGGCGCTGCCGCTGCTGGCCATCAGGTACCTGGCATCCTACACAAACTTGCCAGAACACTGAGACAGTGGGGAGGTGAGCAGAGGAGGGACTGCAGAAAGGGATAGTATGTCCCAGCCCATGTGGTCTGTCTCAGCCCTCCCGTCTGTCTCTCTGCCCCCTCTGTCTCTCAGTCCCCCCCTCTGTCTCTCAGTCCCCCCTCTTTCAGCCCCCTCCTCTGTCTCTCAGCCAACCACTATCTCTCAGACCCCTCCCCTGTCTCTCAGACCCCCCTCTGTCTCTCAGACCCCCCTCTGTCTCTCAGACCCCCCTCTGTCTCTCAGACCCCCCTCTGTCTCTCAGACCCCCCTCTGTCTCTCAGACCCCCCTCTGTCTCTCAGACCCCCCTCTGTCTCTCAGCTCTTCTCCTCTATCTCTCAGCTCTCCTCCTCTGTCTCTCAGCTTCCCCCTCTGTCTCTCAGCTCCCCCTCTGTCTCCCAGCTCCCCCTCTGTCTCCCAGCTCCCCCTCTGTCTCTCAGACCCCCCTCTGTCTCTCAGACCCCCCTCTGTCTCTCAGACCCCTCCTCTGTCCAGGGCTGGACTGGGACAAAAATTTGGCCCTGGACTTCATCTAGACTGGCCCACTTTAATTCAATAAAATGCTGCCCTCCACCCCCCCAAAAAATCACGCCCACCAAAAGGCCCCTACATCCATTATTGTATATCATGAGAGGGTGAGCGAGAGGGGAATGAGAGAGAGAGGGAGGGTTGAGGGGTGAGAGGGGGTGGGTCAAAGAGGGGGGTGAGTGTAAGAGAGAGGGAGTGAGTGTAAAAGAGAGGGGGTGAGTGTAGGACTACTTTCACACAGGTGTTTTTCAGGCACTTTTGGGGTAAAAATAGCGCCTTTTAAAGTGCCTGAAAAACGCCTCCGCTGCAGTCCCAGTGTGAAAGTCCTCCAAGCAGCATCTTTGGGGCGGTGAAGGAGCGGTGTACACACCGCTCCTGCCCATTGAAATGAATGGCCACCGCTGCTGAAGCGCCTGACAAAGCACTTCGGCAGCAGCGCTACACGGGCGCATTTAACCTTTAATTTGGCTGCTAGCAGGTGTTAAAAGCCCCTGATAGAAGCCGAATAGCGCAGCTAAAATGACAGTAAAGTGCTGCTAATACTAGCAGCATTTTACCGTCAATGCCCGCCCCAGTGTGAAAGCAGCCTAAGAGTCAGGGAGTGAATGAGACAGAGGAAAGTGCAGAGGGACAGAGGGGGGAGCTGAGAGACAGAGGGGGGAGCTGAGAGACAGAGGGGGGAGCTGAGAGACAGAGGGGGGGGCTGAGAGACAGAGGAGGAGAGCTGAGAGATAGAGGGGGGAGCTGAGAGATAGAGGGGGGAGCTGAGAGATAGAGGGGGGAGCTGAGAGACAGAGGAGGGGGCTGAGAGACAGAGGAGGGGGCTGAGAGACAGAGGAGGGGGCTGAGAGACAGAGGCAGGGATGGACTGGCCATAGGGACTACCGGGAGTTTCCCGGTGGGCCGATGGCTCAGTGGGCCGTTTAAAAAAAAAAAAAGTGTGAAAAGGGGTTGAATGCACATGTCACCACCGCCAGTGTGTAGAGGCAATCCTGCTTAGCATATGATGTTGAAATCATAAAGAGTCAGGGAACGCATATGTGATGAAGATGAGCATCCTTAACTGCATCCTTAACTGCATCACTCCAACTCCTGTCAGTTATGAAAAACGCGATCTTAGCCCAGGAAGCACTTTCTCCAGGTAAGTGGATGTATATATGAATATACTGCAGCCTTTTTACTTCAAAAGATGTAAGTGCACCACAAAAGTGTAATATTTCTTTCTATTTTAGTTTATATAAAAATATCTAGTACACTCACATTTCCATAAGAAGATAACAGGCACAGAATCTCATAAAAGGTCCATAAATCGTGGTGTGCTTACATCTTCCAGGTACTGCCTTAAATGTTTCGCAATAGTATTATGTCGTCAGAGATGTAGCGGGCAAACGCAAGCACGTCCTAATATAATAAAGTACCAGGAAGTGACCCACCGGAAGTAGTCAGTCTGCTCTTAAACCGGAAGTGGCAAACCGGAAATGACATACTGGAAGTGACAGACCGGAAGTGGTCCATCTAGTGGACACAATGTATACAACAACCAAATAACCCATACAGGTACAATTTCAGTTCCTAAAAAGTACATAATATTATATTTCATTTAAAAGAGGAAGAGGATGAAAAGGAAAAAATACATATAACTATATTCAGTAAATTATCAGCAGAAAATATATCCTATGTTGCAAGAGTTATTCAACCATTGTTAATAAAGCAATTGACATCCCACTCTATATTCATTCCAAATGGTGAATAATTCTTAAAGTCATATATCCAGCGGGTCTGTTTTCTGGAGATTTCCCGCTGGATATTGCCGTGTCCCTGTTGGGTTCTTTGCATGACAAAGCGCGTAATGCTTGGAAACACTGTGTTTAGGGAAACCACGCCGTATATTGCCTAAATGTTCATTGACTCTAATTTGCATAGTTCTAATTGTCCGGCCCACATATTGCAGGCCACATGGGCACTGTAAGAGATAAAAAATAAAAAAAAACTTCCGCGCCAAAAAACTAATCAATGCTACCCTATATAAGATATGTGATAAAAATAAGCAGCTCCCCTAAAAGCAATGAAGTATAGACTCCTATTGAATGGTAGTGTAAGAATGAAAAGTAGGGGGCACTAGTTATTCGAATTAAAGTGCAATAACTGTGAACAAACAGTAATTATAACAATCTTATAAACACTAGTGACAGTGCAACATAAAGACCGAGTTAAGATCTAAAAAGTCCCAATAGTGGAAAAAAATATTTTTGAATGGATATCTCAGTCCAATCCAGAAAAAATAAATCATCAAACAAAAACAAATGAATCTTGCTGTGATGATAAATGTAGATCTTCAAGTAAAGTGCATTCCTAATCCTCCACCACACAGAAATGGGAAAATTATTCAACACCCAAAGTGCTCAGGTTAAGTAGTAGGCTTACCAGAATGTGTAGACTTCTTTATTTAAAAAGAAAGTCACACTCGCTTTGACAGGTTGGTGCCTGTACACATACAATTGGCTGGATGAAAATGTAATCCCTCTCTCCTCCGACAATTAAGGACATGACATGGAATATAAGCAGAAACTTCTCATAGTGCAACCCATTTATTAAAAATCGAAAATTAAAATAACACAGCCAAATGGCTTCTTACATTATCCTGTGCCTCTCCCGGCACTGGGGCTGCATGCATGTAATGGATACTCAAGGCTCAAACCACCTCCGCAGCGGCGTGCGTTCCAATGCAGCGTGCAGACAACCAGGATATCCGGGTAGGGCGTGGATACAGAGATCACGTGACTAGGCTCGCCGCCGACGTACGTTTCGTTTGGATTAACGTCTTCAGGGGGCGTGCCTAGTCACCAGCGTCACACGTTTATAAGGACAAAGCGTGGGGAGGGATAATTAAGATGGACAAAGGCCTATACCAATCACAGTGCAGCCACAGTGCCGTGCAAGACAAACACATCCCATTGACAATTAAAAAAAGAGAGAAAGACAACTGCGTTACCCGCACAGCGGGAACGCAACTATAATACTCTAAAATATTAAAATAAATATATATAAAAAAATATATATAAAAATATATTCTCAATCAAATAATATTGGGGAAAGTTAATAGAGTCATAAACAAATAGAACCCCATAACTTGGCAGCTCCTTTAAATGAAATGTAAAAATAACATGAAATTTAAATGCATACTCAAAAATATCCACTAGATGGAGTACCATATGGAATATAATTTAACATGCCAATCTTAGACTTTCTTAAACCTAAAGAGAAAAATAAGTCCCTAATTAGGTGATTCGTCCAAAATCCCTATGGAGGCACCCTACTCGACACGAGTGCTCCCAACCAATGGGACAAGGCGATGATGTAATCCTAAACAGGTAAATTTAATTGGTAAATCCATCCATGCATATTAAATTGTATGACATCCCCATACATTGGCAACCAATATGCATACCGTTTATTGGGCAGAAGGGGAGGAAAAAAGAGGGGAGGGAAAGGAATAGGAATCAAGGAGAGAAAATAAACACTACTTCATGCTCACGCAAACGAGAAAAGACAGAGCAGTGGTACTTCTTAATGTTCAGAATTGATACAAAAAGCTCACCAATTTTATTTGTTGGATAGAAAGCAATTTAAATCTATTTCTATATTCATACCATCTGGTTGCATACTCTGTAATTTATATAGCCATTTTGTTTCATTTTGTGAAATGGCTCGTTTCATGTGTGTCCCTCTCCAGTGACTAGTGATTTTATCAATTCCGAAAAATTTGCATTGGCTGGGATCACTTTGATGATGACTTGCAAAGTGTCTCGACACGCTGTGATTCGGAAAACTTTTTTTAATGTTGGCAAGATGTTCATTAATTCTTACTCTCAGTTGTCTAGTAGTTCGTCCCACATACTGGAGTGAACAGGGACATTCCAGGACATAGGTTACATGGTCCGAATTACACGTAATCAGAGGTTTGATTTTAAATTTCTCCCTAGTTATATTGGACTGGAAGTGTAATATTTTTTTAGGGTCTCCAGACTTCCTTGTGGTTTTACATGCTTTGCAACGAGTGCAATAGTAAAAACCTGAACCATCCAAAAACGTACCCTGTTTTTTAGGAGGATCTGGTACATTGGGGGCTATACGATTCCTCAAACCTGGGGCCTTCCTATAAATGAATTTGGGTTTGGACGATATGGTGGATACCAGATCTTTGTCTTTAAGGAGAATTGGCCAATATTTTTTGAAAATGGTTTCCACTTGTTTGTACTGCCTGTGGAAGCCTGACACGAAAGCTACTTCACCTTCATAGTTCTTTTTTAACTTAGTTGTTAATAATGACTTTCTATCCATAGAGGACACCTGGGCCAGCACGTTATCTAGTGTCTCCAATGGATAGCCTTTTTCCAAAAACCTATTTGTCAGCAGGTCGGCCTGGGCAGAAAAATCTTCACTGTTTGCACAGTTGCGCTTGAGCCGCATGTACTGCCCTTTAGGTACAGCTCCTATCCACTGGGGGTGGTGGCAGCTTTTAGTCGGTACAAACCCATTCCGATCTGTTGCTTTGAAATAGGTTTTGGTCACAAACTCGTTGTTTTCCTTGGTGATGGTGAGATCTAGATAGTTCACAGTAAAAAGGCTATACTCCGCTGCAAATTTCAACCCATAAACATTTTCGTTCATCTGCATCAAAAAAGCTTTTAGCGTTGACTCTGTGCCTTCCCAAAATAAAATCACATCATCTATATATCTCCGGTAAAAAAGAAGTGACTGATCTTTGTTGTTATAGATAGTTTCATGTTCCCATTTGTTCAGCACTACATTAGCCACGCTTGGGGCAGTGAAGATTTTTCTGCCCAGGCCGACCTGCTGACAAATAGGTTTTTGGAAAAAGGCTATCCATTGGAGACACTAGATAACGTGCTGGCCCAGGTGTCCTCTATGGATAGAAAGTCATTATTAACAACTAAGTTAAAAAAGAACTATGGAGGTGAAGTAGCTTTCGTGTCAGGCTTCCACAGGCAGTACAAACAAGTGGAAACCATTTTCAAAAAATATTGGCCAATTCTCCTTAAAGACAAAGATCTGGTATCCACCATATCGTCCAAACCCAAATTCATTTATAGGAAGGCCCCAGGTTTGAGGAATCGTATAGCCCCCAATGTACCAGATCCTCCTAAAAAACAGGGTACGTTTTTGGATGGTTCAGGTTTTTACTATTGCACTCGTTGCAAAGCATGTAAAACCACAAGGAAGTCTGGAGACCCTAAAAAAATATTACACTTCCAGTCCAATATAACTAGGGAGACATTTAAAATCAAACCTCTGATTACGTGTAATTCGGACCATGTAACCTATGTCCTGGAATGTCCCTGTTCACTCCAGTATGTGGGACGAACTACTAGACAACTGAGAGTAAGAATTAATGAACATCTTGCCAATATTAAAAAAAGTTTTCCGAATCACAGCGTGTCGAGACACTTTGCAAGTCATCATCAAAGTGATCCCAGCCAATGCAAATTTTTCGGAATTGATAAAATCACTAGTCACTGGAGAGGGACACACATGAAACGAGCCATTTCACAAAATGAAACAAAATGGCTATATAAATTACAGAGCATGCAACCAGATGGTATGAATATAGAAATAGATTTAAATTGCTTTCTATCCAACGAATAAAATTGGTGAGCTTTTTGTATCAATTCTGAACATTAAGAAGTACCACTGCTCTGTCTTTTCTCGTTTGCGTGAGCATGAAGTAGTGTTTATTTTCTCTCCTTGATTCCTATTCCTTTCCCTCCCCTCTTTTTTCCTCCCCTTCTGCCCAATAAACGGTATGCATATTGGTTGCCAATGTATGGGGATGTCATACAATTTAATATGCATGGATGGATTTACCAATTAAATTTACCTGTTTAGGATTACATCATCGCCTTGTCCCATTGGTTGGGAGCACTCGTGTCGAGTAGGGTGCCTCCATAGGGATTTTGGACGAATCACCTAATTAGGGACTTATTTTTCTCTTTAGGTTTAAGAAAGTCTAAGATTGGCATGTTAAATTATATTCCATATGGTACTCCATCTAGTGGATATTTTTGAGTATGCATTTAAATTTCATGTTATTTTTACATTTCATTTAAAGGAGCTGCCAAGTTATGGGGTTCTATTTGTTTATGACTCTATTAACTTTCCCCAATATTATTTGATTGAGAATATATTTTTTTATATATTTTTTTATATATATTTATTTTAATATTTTAGAGTATTATAGTTGCGTTCCCGCTGTGCGGGTAACGCAGTTGTCTTTCTCTCTTTTTTTAATTGTCAATGGGATGTGTTTGTCTTGCACGGCACTGTGGCTGCACTGTGATTGGTATAGGCCTTTGTCCATCTCAATTATCCCTCCCCACGCTTTGTCCTTATAAACGTGTGACGCTGGTGACTAGGCACGCCCCCTGAAGACGTTAATCCAAACGAAACGTACATCGGCGGCGAGCCTAGTCACGTGATCTCTGTATCCACGCCCTACCCGGATATCCTGGTTGTCTGCACGCTGCATTGGAACGCACGCCGCTGCGGAGGTGGTTTGAGCCTTGAGTATCCATTACATGCATGCAGCCCCAGTGCCGGGAGAGGCACAGGATAATGTAAGAAGCCATTTGGCTGTGTTATTTTAATTTTCGATTTTTAATAAATGGGTTGCACTATGAGAAGTTTCTGCTTATATTCCATGTCATGTCCTTAATTGTCGGAGGAGAGAGGGATTACATTTTCATCCAGCCAATTGTATGTGTACAGGCACCAACCTGTCAAAGCGAGTGTGACTTTCTTTTTAAATAAAGAAGTCTACACATTCTGGTAAGCCTACTACTTAACCTGAGCACTTTGGGTGTTGAATAATTTTCCCATTTCTGTGTGGTGGAGGATTAGGAATGCACTTTACTTGAAGATCTACATTTATCATCATAGCAAGATTCATTTGTTTTTGTTTGATGATTTATTTTTTCTGGATTGGACTGAGATATCCATTCAAAAATGTTTTTTTCCACTATTGGGACTTTTTAGATCTTAACTCGGTCTTTATGTTGCACTGTCACTAGTGTTTATAAGATTGTTATAATTACTGTTTGTTCACAGTTATTGCACTTTAATTCGAATAACTAGCGCCCCCTACTTTTCATTCTTACACTGTAAGAGATAGACAATATTTTTAAAGGAGCAGGTAATGAATGATTTGATGTCATATGTTCTGGAGGTTGCCACAGACCGAAAATTCTCTCTTAAAGCATTAATGCTGCACACAGCACATTTCCTACAGGGGAAAAAAAACATTTAAGTTTTGAAAAAAATAAACTTTTTTAGGATTGTCAACAACAACAATAACATATAGCCGTAAAGGATGTACTCCTCGGTATACAACCTGAGCTTTATCTCCTAGTCTAGGGCCCAACAAGTTATCATTTTTAAGGACCTTCCAATGAGGGGCAATTATTTGTTTAATGTCTTGATGTTGATTGGAGTAAGTAGTAATAAAAGAAAAACCAGTTTGATTCAAATCCTTCTCGATTCTCGGCTTGTCCTTTAACAGCTGTGTTCTATCTAGACTAGCAATCTCAGAAATAACACTATTCAGCTCGTTGGGATTATAGCCTCTATCAATAAATCTAGTTCACAACGTGGATGCCTGTTGATGATAATCATTCAGGATCGTGCAATTCCGACGTACTCTGAGGAGCCGGCTCTTAGGGACAGACTTGAGCCAAGAAGGATGATGGCAACTGCCCTGGCCGATAAAGCTATTACAGTCTGTCTTCTTAAAGTAGGTGATAGTAATCAAAGCACCATCCCTGACCTCCACGTGGAGATCCAGAAAGTAAATATTTTCTTTGCTGGCTTTATGTTGTAGAAATACATATGATTAGACTTTATACATGTTTAAAGCGGAGTTCCACCCAAAAGTAGAACTTCCACTTTAAGTACTCCTCGCCCCCTTACATGGCAAATTTGACATTTTTTTTTTTTGGGGGGGAGTGGGTTCTTTGTTTTGAAGGGGAGTTCCTGTCCCAAGTCCTCCTTCTGCCTAGAGGGCTGCCTAGGCGACTCCTCCTCTCCCCCTAGGCAGCCCCTCCCTCTAGGCGATCTCCTGGGACACGTAGCAGATCCCAGAAGATCGCCTATCCACTCTGAGAGTGCAGCGCGACTCGCGCATGTGCAGTGCGCGCCCAGCCGTGAAGCCACAAGCTGTCACAGCCAGGTGCCCACAGATCCAATAGAGGTGCCGAGGAGAAGAGGGGGAGAGGAGCGGGCCTCCATGCGGCTGCATCGCTGGACCGCGGGACAGGTGAGTGGCTGTTTATTAAAAGTCAGCAGCTATAATTTTTGTAGCTGCTGACTTTTAATAAACTAAACATAGCCTGAAACTCCGCTTTAACCACTTAACGACCGCCCCATGTACATATACGTCGGCAGAATGGCACGGACAGGCACAATCACGTACCTGTACGTGCCTGACTTCGTGCGGGTGGGGTGTCCGATCGGACCCCCTCCCGGTACATGGGGCGGTCGGTATCGCTTCAGGAGCGATCCGTGATGAGGGGGCGGCCATTGGTTTCTGGCCACCCCCTCGCGATCGCTCCCGGCGAATGAGATGCTTCCCCTGCCTGTGTAATGTAAACAGAGGCAGAGAAAGTGATGTCATCTTTCCATGCAGTGCTCTATTCGTCCAGAGCGCCGAGGACATCAGGTTAGTGCACAAACAGCACACTGACACCAGGACACATAGGCACACAATCCACCCCCCAGTCACCGCCAGATCGCCCCCCAGGTCACCCCCCAGCCCCCATTCACAGTGTCACTGATTGCAGTGATCATTTATTTACTGATCACTGCAATCAGTGACATTTGTAATAGTAATAGTGTCAGGGCAGTTAGTGTTAGGTCCCTTTAGGTCCAGGGTAGCCCCCTAACCACCCATAATAAACGTTTAACCCCTTGATCGCCCCCCAGGTAACCCTTTCACCCCCTATCACCAGTGTCACTAAGCGATTGTTTTTCTGATTGCTGTATTAGTTTTGCTGGTGCCGCTAGGTAGCCAGTTATTTTTTTAGGTTCGCCGCCAGGTTTTTATAGCATCAGGTACCCCCATATATTATCTAATAAACGTTTAACCCCTTGATCGCCCCCCAGGTAACCCTTTCACCCCCTATCGCCAGTGTCACTAAGCGATTGTTTTTCTGATTGCTGTATTAGTGTCGCTGGTGCCGCTAGGTAGCCAGTTATTTTTTTAGGTTCGCCGCCAGGTTTTTATAGCATCAGGTACGCCCATATACAACCTAATAAAGGTGATTGCCCCTAGAGTTAACCCTTTCACCAGTGATCACCGTATAAGTGTCACTGGTGACACTGGTTAGCCAGTTAGTTATTTCATTATTTAGGTTCCCCTTCAGGTTTTTATATAGCGTCAGGTACCCCCATATATTAACTAATAAAGGTTTTAACCCCCTGATTGCCCCTAGTTAACCCTTTCACCAGTGATCACTGTATAAGTTTTATGGGTGACGCTGGTTAGTTAGTTTGCTTTTTATAGCATCAGGGCACCCGCCGTATATAACCCAATAAAGGTTTAACCCCCTGATCACCCGGCGGGTGATATCAATTAGGTTTTAGGGTCAGATTGGGTCTGCGTCGCCCTCAGGCAACATCAGGTTAGTGCCAGTATAGCTAACACCCACGCGCAAAGCATACTCCTCTCTTAGTGGTATAGTATCTGAACAGATCAATATCTGATCAGATCTATACTAGCGTCCTCAGCAGTTTAGGGTTCCCAAAAACGCAGTGTTAGCGGGATCAGCCCAGATACCTGCTAGCACCTGCATTTTGCCCCTCCATCCAGCCCACAACAGTTAAAAAAAAAAGCACATATGCCTAAGCATAAGGGCGGAGGAGCGATTTTGCTCCTAATGCCGTGTACATACGGTCAAAATTCCGACGGAGGCTTGCCCGTGGAAAAGTCTGACCGTGTGTACGCGGCATAACTTTTGCGGGAGGATGCCCCCATGCTTCGGCATATATAAATGGTGCATGTATTCCCATCATTAGAAGTGGGTGGATGAAGGGAGGTATTCTAATGGTGGGCATACCCACCGTTCAATCTCTTTTTTCGTTCAGCCAACAGGCTGCATGGGAAAAAATAATACAATACATGTCCAACAAGGACCAGCAACGTACTGGTATGTTGCTGGAATTTAAATGGTTATACCAGAATGATTCCTGCGGGTTTAGGTATCAACTTGGTATCATTCTTTTCAGCCAGCCGCCGGCTTTCATGTAAAAGCAATCCTAGCGGCTAATTAGCCTCTGGACTGCTTTTACAAGCAGTGGGAGGGAATGTCCCCCCCCCCGGATATAAAAAGCGCCATTGGGAAATTGGGAAAGCATGTTATCACACCGATCTTGGTGTGGTCAGATGCTTTGAGGGCAGAGGAAAGATCTATGGTCAATTTTTTTTAAAAAAGAGTACCTGTCACTACCTATTGCTATCATAGGGGATATTTACATTCCCTGAGATAACAATAAAAATGAAAAAAAAAAAAATGGAAGGAACAGTTTAAAAAAAATAAAAATAAAAAAAGCACCCCTGTCCCGCCCTGCTCTTGCGCAAAGTCGAACGCAAGCGTCGTTCTGGCGTCATATGTAAACAGCAATTGCACCATGCATGTGAGGTATCACCATCACCGCGAAGGTCAGATCGAGGGCAGTAATTTTAGTAGTAGACCTCCTCTGTAAATCTAATGTGGTAACCTGTAAAGGCTTTTAAAGGATTTTAAAAATGTATGTAGTTTGTCAATATAGTGTGTTTTAGTGCATTAAAATTAAAAAAAGTGTATTTTTTCCCCAAAAAATTCGTTTGAAAAATCGCTGCGCAAATACTGTGTGGGAAAAAAAATGCAACAGTCAGTCTACTGTCTACTTTCCAAAATGGAGTCATTTGGGAGGGGGGGGGGGGGTTTGTACTGCCCTGCCATTTTGGCACCTCAAGAAATGAGATAGGCAGTCATAAATTAAAAGCTGTGTAAATTCCAGAAAATGTACCCTAGTTTGTAGACGCTACAACTTTTGCGCAAACCAATAAATATTGACATTTTTTTTTACTAAAGACATGTGGCTGAATACATTTTGGCCTAAACGTATGACTAAAATTGAGTTTATTAGATTTTTCTTATAACAAAAAGTAGAAAATATAATTTTTTTTTTACATTTTCAGTATTTTTCAGTATTTTTCCGTTTATATTCGCAAAAAAAAAAAATAGCAGAGCTAATCAAATACCATTAAAAGAAAGCTCTATTTGTGGGAAGAAAAGGACGCAAATTTAGTTTGGGTGCAACATTGCATGACCGCGCAATTACCAGTTAAAGCAGTGCAGTGCCAAATTGTAAAAACACTTCTGGTCTTTATGCTGCATATTGGTCCGGGGCTTAAGTGGTTAAAGAAGAGGAAATTTGGATACTGAAGGATTTTAGTATTCTCTCTTTTTATCTTTTACTGTAGATCTTTTACTTCTTTTTTTTGGTTGTGTACTTTTTTCTCTGTCAATTAAAATTGAATAAAAATAAATTGAGCAAAAAGGAAAAGAAAGAAAAAAATAAAAATAAAGCCTTTTATGGGAAACACAAAAAAAAAAACAACCGACAGCAGGGATGTGCTGAACCCATGCACCAAACCCACAGTGGCCTAAAACTTAGCTTTTATTAGACAACCATATAAAATGCATAATGTAGGGAGTATAAAGAAGTCACAGAGAACTGCCAGGTGTGTGACCTTATTTATAGGACAATATAGATTCAGTACAGAGGCATGATATAATAGTCATAGGGGATATATACAATACGGTACCTTTATCTTGAGGGAGATAAAGAAAACATATCAACAAAACGCAGACATGTTTTTTGCTGTTGTTGAGGATTCCATCTATCTGCACGGATATGTGTATAGGTAGGGTAAGTATTCTTACGACAACCCACTACCTACAGGCATTGACTAGTGCTAAGTAGGGATGAGCTTCGAGTTCGAGTCGAACTCATGTTCGACTCGAACATTGCCTGTTCACCCGTTCGCCGAACAGCGAACAAATTGGGGTGTTCGCGGCAAATTCTAAAAATCTATGGGAGAAATCTAAAGTGCTAATTATAAAGGCTTATATGCAAGTTATTGTCCTAAAAAGTGTTTGGGGACCGGGGTCCTGCCCCAGGGGACATGTATCAATGCAAAAAAAAGTTTTAAAAACGGCCGTTTTTTCGGGAGCAGTGATTTTAATAATGCTTAAAGTGAAACAATAAAAGTGAAATATTCCTTTAAATTTCATACCTGGGGGGGGTGTGTATGATATGCATGTGAAGTGGCGCATGTTTCCCGTGCTTAGAACTGTCCCTGCAAAAAATGTCATTTTTGAAAGAAAAAAATGCATTTAAAACTGACTCAAATTACACAGTGAAGGAAGTTCCCCGCTCAAGCCAATGACGTAGGCGGGTCCGACATACCGAGGGGGCGGACCTGATGGGGAACTGCTCTCACTTTGGTAATACATGTATAGACCCGCCCCTTTTCATGTTCCGCATCTGGTCTGCTGAGCGGACCTGATAGGGACTTTTAGAAGGGGCGGGTCTATACATTTAAAATACCGAGAGGGAGTTCCCCATCAGGTCCGCTCAGGCACAACCAATGAAGGACAGCGTTGGACATCGGGATCGCCGCAGGACACTGGATTTCAGCGCTGGAATGTTTTTTGTTTTTTTTTAAATAAAGGACTTTTTCAAGGTGTTTGTGTGTTTTTTTTAAACATTTTTTTACGCTTTCTTCGTGAAATGGTATGGGTACAATGTACCCCTTACCAATTCACATAGGGGGGGCGGGATCTGGGGGTCCCCTTTGTTAAAGGGGTCTTCCAGATTCCGATAAGCCCCCCGCCCGTAGACCCCCACAACCACCGGGCAAGGGTTGTGGGGATGAGGCCCTTGTCCCCATCAACATGGGGACATCCTCCCCATGTTGAGGGCATGTGGCTTGGTACGGTTCAGGAGGGAGGGGGGGCCGCTCTCTCATCCTCCCCTTTTCCCCTGCGGCCGGCCAGGTTGCGTGCTCGGATAAGGGGTCTGGTATGGATTTTTAGGGGGACTCCACGCCATTTTTTTTTACATTTGGGGTGGAGTTCCCCTTAAAATCCATGCCAGATCTGAAGGGCCTGGAATGGATATTTGGGGGAACCCCACGTCAATTTTTTGTTTAATTTGCGGCGGGGTTCCCCTTAATATCCATTCCAGACCTGAAGGGCCTGGTAATTGAATTCTGGGGAACCCCCACGCTTTTTTTTTTTTTTATCAATGACTTTTGTATGTATTGCCGGGAGCCGACAATTCATTAATAGCCGCGAGTGAGTTTTAAATGCATTTTTTTCTTTCAAAAATGACATTTTTTGCAGGGACAGTTCTAAGCACGGGAAACATGCGCCACTTCACATGCATATCATACACACCCCCCAGGTACGAAATTTAAAGGAGGATTTCACTTTTATTTTTTCATTTTAAGCATTATTAAAGTCACTGCTCCCGAAAAAACGGCCGTTTTTAAAACTTCTTTTTGCATTGATACATGTCCCCTGGGGCAGGACCCAGGTTCCCAAACACTTTTTAGGACAATAACTTGCATATAAGCCTTTATAATTAACACTTTAGATTTCGAACGTTCGAGTCCATTGTATTTAATAGGGTTCTAAAGTTTACACGAACATTTTGTCTGTTCGCAGGTTCTGGTGCGAACCGAACAGGGGGGTGTTCGGCTCATCCCTGGTGCTAAGGGTCACTGGGGCTACTGAGAGGCTTGACTGCCTTCCTAAAGCCAAACTATAAAATATAAAAAATCAAAATGAAAAGTTACATCAAAAAATTTAAAATACAAAAAAAAAAGAACAAAAGAAAAAATAATAAAAATATGAGGATTACTGTTGGTTTTCAACCATTGTCTTAGAAAAAAAAATTTTTGGAGCAAAAAATAAAATTCTATTCGTCATTGAAACTTGCAGAATAACTTATGGCTGGAGAGAATATATGTACATACAAGATAATAACAAATAATTATATGCTAGAACCATTATCAGTACATGTAAAAAATGTGAATGCATAAATGATTACAAAATTAAAACAAGTGAGAAACCACTCACCAGGCCTTTATATATATAAGAGAAATTATATATAACTATTGCTTCGGATGGAAAACAACTTGGTCAAATGACGAGTAACTAAAAAATAATAGTCAAAAATGTTATACGTGCTCTGGAAAACCAGAACAGGAAATATGTTTCAACTATAAATAACACCAATATAAGATAAAAAAAGGAAAAATAGAAAAGAAGAAACAATACAAGCCAATGTCACACTATATTATGTACCTCAAGGTCCTCATTGAGACCATTTGGGGACATGGAACCTAACTTAAAAATCCAAAAAGTCTTCCTTTTGCATAAAAGGGAGTACTTTTCATTGGCTGTGAGTGAGTTGTCAGCCCTGTCCATTTAATTTGTTTGCTACCAATGTCCACTTGAGGAAATTTCCCTTTAATTTCTGTCCCCTTGATGCAAGAGAATGTGAGAGGAAATCCTTACAAAGTAAAGAGAAATCTTCTAT
The DNA here is from genome assembly GCA_029206835.1 of Rana muscosa. Lineage (NCBI taxonomy): Eukaryota > Metazoa > Chordata > Amphibia > Anura > Ranidae > Rana > Rana muscosa. The sequence goes on from CM055125.1 coordinate 70,635,943, forward strand.
TAAACAGTCATCGCCGTCACAGAAGTTCCCTTTGGAACTTTTCAGTTTTTGTTTTGGTGGCAACTGTACAATTTTAGATTTCCCATCATGTATTGCGTCTATAAAAATGGCCATCAAGACAACTAGGGATGAGCTTCGTGTTCGAGTCGAACATACGTTCGACTCGAACATCGGCTGTTCGATCGTTCGACGAAGATCGAACGATTTGGGCCGTTCGCGCCAAATTCGAGTGACGCGAACGGCCCACAATGCACTACGCCATCGCAGTGTCATCCAGGCGCTGTGATTGGCCAAGCATGCACTGTGACCCCGCATGCTTGGCCAATCACAGCGCCGGCAGCGAGGAGAGCAATGATTGGCCACAGGCAGGATGCCTGTGGCCAATTATTGCTGAGGGGGTTTAGTACACGCCCCACACTATAAAAGGCCGCCAGCACGGCGGCCTAGTGTAGTGTGTTCCGGAGCAGGGATAGAGCAGCATAGGCAGGGACAGTGACTTTTATTTCTTTCTTGCTTAACCTGGATTCCTTTAGTTTAGGGAAAGAGAAGGATAGGTAGGGAGAGTGTCAGTGTGTTTTGTGCTTGTGCTATAGTGTGCTTAAAAAAAAAAAAATTTCTAGGGACAGAAAACTGTAGGTAGGGAGAGTGTCAGTTTCTTTCACTGTGCAAGTCCTTGTTTCTAGGGACCTGGAAGGACAGTGAGTGAATTCTCCTTGTGCTATATTGTGCTTAAAAAAAACATTTTTTCTAGGGACAGAAAACTGTAGGTAGGGAGAGTGTCAGTTTCTTTCACTGTGCAAGTCCTTGTTTCCAGGGACCTGGAAGGACAGTGATTGAATTCTCCTTGTGCTATATTGTGCTTAAAAAAAACATTTTTTCTAGGGACAGAAAACTGTAGGTAGGGAGAGTGTCAGTTTCTTTCACTGTGCAAGTCCTTGTTTCCAGGGACCTGGAAGGACAGTGAGTGAATTCTCCTTGTGCTATAGTGTGCTTAAAAAAAACATTTTTTCTAGGGACAGAAAACTGTAGGTAGGGAGAGTGTCAGTTTCTTTCACTGTGCAAGTCCTTGTTTCTAGGGACCTGGAAGGACAGTGAGTGAATTCTCCTTGTGCTATATTGTGCTTAAAAAAAACATTTTTTCTAGGGACAGAAAACTGTAGGTAGGGAGAGTGTCAGTTTCTTTCACTGTGCAAGTCCTTGTTTCCAGGGACCTGGAAGGACAGTGAGTGAATTCTCCTTGTGCTATATTGTGCTTAAAAAAAACATTTTTTCTAGGGACAGAAAACTGTAGGTAGGGAGAGTGTCAGTTTCTTTCACTGTGCAAGTCCTTGTTTCCAGGGACCTGGAAGGACAGTGAGTGAATTCTCCTTGTGCTATATTGTGCTTAAAAAAAACATTTTTTCTAGGGACAGAAAACTGTAGGTAGGGAGAGTGTCAGTTTCTTTCACTGTGCAAGTCCTTGTTTCTAGGGACCTGGAAGGACAGTGAGTGAATTCTCCTTGTGCTATATTGTGCTTAAAAAAAACATTTTTTCTAGGGACAGAAAACTGTAGGTAGGGAGAGTGTCAGTTTCTTTCACTGTGCAAGTCCTTGTTTCTAGGGACCTGGAAGGACAGTGAGTGAATTCTCCTTGTGCTATATTGTGCTTAAAAAAAACATTTTTTCTAGGGACAGAAAACTGTAGGTAGGGAGAGTGTCAGTTTCTTTCACTGTGCAAGTCCTTGTTTCCAGGGACCTGGAAGGACAGTGAGTGAATTCTCCTTGTGCTATATTGTGCTTAAAAAAAACATTTTTTCTAGGGACAGAAAACTGTAGGTAGGGAGAGTGTCAGTTTCTTTCACTGTGCAAGTCCTTGTTTCTAGGGACCTGGAAGGACAGTGAGTGAATTCTCCTTGTGCTATATTGTGCTTAAAAAAAGCATTTTTTCTAGGGACAGAAAACTGTAGGTAGGGAGAGTGTCAGTTTCTTTCACTGTGCAAGTCCTTGTTTCCAGGGACCTGGAAGGACAGTGAGTGAATTCTCCTTGTGCTATATTGTGCTTAAAAAAACATTTTTTCTAGGGACAGAAAACTGTAGGTAGGGAGCGTGTCAGTTTCTTTCACTGTGCAAGTCCTTGTTTCTAGGGACCTGGAAGGACAGTGAGTGAATTCTCCTTGTGCTATATTGTGCTTAAAAAAACATTTTTTCTAGGGACAGAAAACTGTAGGTAGGGAGAGTGTCAGTTTCTTTCACTGTGCAAGTCCTTGTTTCTAGGGACCTGGAAGGACAGTGAGTGAATTCTCCTTGTGCTATATTGTGCTTAAAAAAAACATTTTTTCTAGGGACAGAAAACTGTAGGTAGGGAGAGTGTCAGTTTCTTTCACTGTGCAAGTCCTTGTTTCTAGGGACCTGGAAGGACAGTGAGTGAATTCTCCTTGTGCTATATTGTGCTTAAAAAAAACATTTTTTCTAGGGACAGAAAACTGTAGGTAGGGAGAGTGTCAGTTTCTTTCTCTGTGCAAGTCCTTGTTTCCAGGGACCTGGAAGGACAGTGAGTGAATTCTCCTTGTGCTATATTGTGCTTAAAAAAAACATTTTTTCTAGGGACAGAAAACTGTAGGTAGGGAGAGTGTCAGTTTCTTTCACTGTGCAAGTCCTTGTTTCTAGGGACCTGGAAGGACAGTGAGTGAATTCTCCTTGTGCTATATTGTGCTTAAAAAAAACATTTTTTCTAGGGACAGAAAACTGTAGGTAGGGAGAGTGTCAGTTTCTTTCACTGTGCAAGTCCTTGTTTCCAGGGACCTGGAAGGACAGTGAGTGAATTCTCCTTGTGCTATATTGTGCTTAAAAAAAACATTTTTTCTAGGGACAGAAAACTGTAGGTAGGGAGAGTGTCAGTTTCTTTCACTGTGCAAGTCCTTGTTTCTAGGGACCTGGAAGGACAGTGAGTGAATTCTCCTTGTGCTATATTGTGCTTAAAAAAAACATTTTTTCTAGGGACAGAAAACTGTAGGTAGGGAGAGTGTCAGTTTCTTTCACTGTGCAAGTCCTTGTTTCCAGGGACCTGGAAGGACAGTGAGTGAATTCTCCTTGTGCTATATTGTGCTTAAAAAAAACATTTTTTCTAGGGACAGAAAACTGTAGGTAGGGAGCGTGTCAGTTTCTTTCACTGTGCAAGTCCTTGTTTCTAGGGACCTGGAAGGACAGTGAGTGAATTCTCCTTGTGCTATATTGTGCTTAAAAAAAACATTTTTTCTAGGGACAGAAAACTGTAGGTAGGGAGAGTGTCAGTTTCTTTCACTGTGCAAGTCCTTGTTTCTAGGGACCTGGAAGGACAGTGAGTGAATTCTCCTTGTGCTATATTGTGCTTAAAAAAAACATTTTTTCTAGGGACAGAAAACTGTAGGTAGGGAGAGTGTCAGTTTCTTTCACTGTGCAAGTCCTTGTTTCTAGGGACCTGGAAGGACAGTGAGTGAATTCTCCTTGTGCTATATTGTGCTTAAAAAAAACATTTTTTCTAGGGACAGAAAACTGTAGGTAGGGAGAGTGTCAGTTTCTTTCACTGTGCAAGTCCTTGTTTCCAGGGACCTGGAAGGACAGTGAGTGAATTCTCCTTGTGCTATATTGTGCTTAAAAAAAACATTTTTTCTAGGGACAGAAAACTGTAGGTAGGGAGAGTGTCAGTTTCTTTCACTGTGCAAGTCCTTGTTTCCAGGGACCTGGAAGGACAGTGAGTGAATTCTCCTTGTGCTATATTGTGCTTAAAAAAAACATTTTTTCTAGGGACAGAAAACTGTAGGTAGGGAGAGTGTCAGTTTCTTTCACTGTGCAAGTCCTTGTTTCTAGGGACCTGGAAGGACAGTGAGTGAATTCTCCTTGTGCTATATTGTGCTTAAAAAAAACATTTTTTCTAGGGACAGAAAACTGTAGGTAGGGAGAGTGTCAGTTTCTTTCACTGTGCAAGTCCTTGTTTCTAGGGACCTGGAAGGACAGTGAGTGAATTCTCCTTGTGCTATATTGTGCTTAAAAAAAACATTTTTTCTAGGGACAGAAAACTGTAGGTAGGGAGAGTGTCAGTTTCTTTCACTGTGCAAGTCCTTGTTTCCAGGGACCTGGAAGGACAGTGAGTGAATTCTCCTTGTGCTATATTGTGCTTAAAAAAAACATTTTTTCTAGGGACAGAAAACTGTAGGTAGGGAGAGTGTCAGTTTCTTTCACTGTGCAAGTCCTTGTTTCTAGGGACCTGGAAGGACAGTGAGTGAATTCTCCTTGTGCTATATTGTGCTTAAAAAAAACATTTTTTCTAGGGACAGAAAACTGTAGGTAGGGAGAGTGTCAGTTTCTTTCACTGTGCAAGTCCTTGTTTCTAGGGACCTGGAAGGACAGTGAGTGAATTCTCCTTGTGCTATATTGTGCTTAAAAAAAAACATTTTTTCTAGGGACAGAAAACTGTAGGTAGGGAGAGTGTCAGTTTCTTTCACTGTGCAAGTCCTTGTTTCCAGGGACCTGGAAGGACAGTGAGTGAATTCCCCTTGTGCTATATTGTGCTTAAAAAAAACATTTTTTCTAGGGACAGAAAACTGTAGGTAGGGAGAGTGTCAGTTTCTTTCACTGTGCAAGTCCTTGTTTCTAGGGACCTGGAAGGACAGTGAGTGAATTCTCCTTGTGCTATATTGTGCTTAAAAAAAACATTTTTTCTAGGGACAGAAAACTGTAGGTAGGGAGAGTGTCAGTTTCTTTCACTGTGCAAGTCCTTGTTTCCAGGGACCTGGAAGGACAGTGAGTGAATTCTCCTTGTGCTATATTGTGCTTAAAAAAAACATTTTTTCTAGGGACAGAAAACTGTAGGTAGGGAGAGTGTCAGTTTCTTTCACTGTGCAAGTCCTTGTTTCTAGGGACCTGGAAGGACAGTGAGTGAATTCTCCTTGTGCTATATTGTGCTTAAAAAAAACATTTTTTCTAGGGACAGAAAACTGTAGGTAGGGAGAGTGTCAGTTTCTTTCACTGTGCAAGTCCTTGTTTCTAGGGACCTGGAAGGACAGTGAGTGAATTCTCCTTGTGCTATATTGTGCTTAAAAAAAACATTTTTTCTAGGGACAGAAAACTGTAGGTAGGGAGAGTGTCAGTTTCTTTCACTGTGCAAGTCCTTGTTTCCAGGGACCTGGAAGGACAGTGAGTGAATTCTCCTTGTGCTATATTGTGCTTAAAAAAAACATTTTTTCTAGGGACAGAAAACTGTAGGTAGGGAGAGTGTCAGTTTCTTTCACTGTGCAAGTCCTTGTTTCTAGGGACCTGGAAGGACAGTGAGTGAATTCTCCTTGAGCTATATTGTGCTTAAAAAAAACATTTTTTCTAGGGACAGAAAACTGTAGGTAGGGAGAGTGTCAGTTTCTTTCACTGTGCAAGTCCTTGTTTCTAGGGACCTGGAAGGACAGTGAGTGAATTCTCCTTGTGCTATATTGTGCTTAAAAAAAACATTTTTTCTAGGGACAGAAAACTGTAGGTAGGGAGAGTGTCAGTTTCTTTCACTGTGCAAGTCCTTGTTTCCAGGGACCTGGAAGGACAGTGAGTGAATTCTCCTTGTGCTATATTGTGCTTAAAAAAAACATTTTTTCTAGGGACAGAAAACTGTAGGTAGGGAGAGTGTCAGTTTCTTTCACTGTGCAAGTCCTTGTTTCCAGGGACCTGGAAGGACAGTGAGTGAATTCTCCTTGTGCTATATTGTGCTTAAAAAAAACATTTTTTCTAGGGACAGAAAACTGTAGGTAGGGAGAGTGTCAGTTTCTTTCACTGTGCAAGTCCTTGTTTCTAGGGACCTGGAAGGACAGTGAGTGAATTCTCCTTGTGCTATATTGTGCTTAAAAAAAACATTTTTTCTAGGGACAGAAAACTGTAGGTAGGGAGAGTGTCAGTTTCTTTCACTGTGCAAGTCCTTGTTTCTAGGGACCTGGAAGGACAGTGAGTGAATTCTCCTTGTGCTATATTGTGCTTAAAAAAAACATTTTTTCTAGGGACAGAAAACTGTAGGTAGGGAGAGTGTCAGTTTCTTTCACTGTGCAAGTCCTTGTTTCCAGGGACCTGGAAGGACAGTGAGTGAATTCTCCTTGTGCTATATTGTGCTTAAAAAAAACATTTTTTCTAGGGACAGAAAACTGTAGGTAGGGAGAGTGTCAGTTTCTTTCACTGTGCAAGTCCTTGTTTCTAGGGACCTGGAAGGACAGTGAGTGAATTCTCCTTGTGCTATATTGTGCTTAAAAAAAACATTTTTTCTAGGGACAGAAAACTGTAGGTAGGGAGAGTGTCAGTTTCTTTCACTGTGCAAGTCCTTGTTTCTAGGGACCTGGAAGGACAGTGAGTGAATTCTCCTTGTGCTATATTGTGCTTAAAAAAAAACATTTTTTCTAGGGACAGAAAACTGTAGGTAGGGAGAGTGTCAGTTTCTTTCACTGTGCAAGTCCTTGTTTCCAGGGACCTGGAAGGACAGTGAGTGAATTCTCCTTGTGCTATATTGTGCTTAAAAAAATAGGATTTTTATAACAGCTTACCTGTAAAATCCTTTTCTTGGAGTACATCACGGGACACAGAGCGACATAGTCATTACTAATGGGTTATATAGATACCATCAGGTGCTGGCACTGGCAACTTCCAAAACCGGAAGTACCCTCCCCTATATAAGCCCCTCCCATCCGGGAGCACCTCAGTTTTGTAGCAAAGCAATAAGTGTCCCTAAAGAGGGGCGGGAGCTCTGTGTCCCATGATGTACTCCAAGAAAAGGATTTTACAGGTAAGCTGTTATAAAAATCCTATTTTCTTTCTCGTACATCACGGGACACAGAGCGACATAGTCATTACTAATGGGATGTCCTAAAGCAATGCCAAATGAGGGGGGGGATACACCATATATAAGCTGAGCGCTATCAGACATGAGGATCTTTTGCGGCCTGCAACACACTGCGCCCAAAGGCGACATCCTCCTGACTTCTAACGTCCACCTGGTAGAACCTAGTAAACGTGTGTACTGAAGACCATGTTGCGGCCTTACAGATTTGAGCCAGGGAGGCCTGGTGATGCACTGCCCATGAAGTTCCAACTGCTCTCGTGGAGTGCGCTCTAACTTTGAACGGAGGCGGTCTCCTTCTCAAGCCATAAGCTTGCATAATGACCTGTCGAATCCACTTGGCTAAAGTAGATTTTGACGCTGCCTGACCCTTTCTGGGGCCTTCCGGCAGAATAAACAAAGTATCCGTTCTGCGAATCTGAGCAGTGGCCTTTAGATAAGCTTTAACTGCTCTTACTACATCCAAAGAATGCAATAACTTTTCCTCTACCGAAGTAGGTTTGGGGAAAAAAGAAGGAAGAACCACATCTTGGTTCAAATGAAACCTCGATACCACCTTAGGAAGAAAGGCTGGATGAGGACGTAACACTACTCTGTCCTTATGGATAACCAGATATGGCTCCTTACAGGACATAGCTGCTAATTCCGATACTCTTTTAGCCGAACAATTGGCTACTAGAAAAATCAATTTCCTGGTGAGAAGCACCAAGGAAATATACTGTAATGGTTCAAATGGTTGTTTCTGTAGAACCGACAGAACCAAGTTTAGATCCCATGGACATATGGGAATATTAACCGGAGGACTAATACGCATCACTCCTTGTATAAAGGCTTTGACTAGTGAATGCGAAGCCAAGGGCCTTTGAAAAAATATTGACAAGGCCGAAATCTGACCCTTGATAGTACTCAAGGCAAGCTTCCTATCTACAGCCCACTGTAGGAAGTCCAGAATCCTACCTATTACGTACTTATGTGGATGCCATTTCCTGGCCTCACACCACGCGATGCACGCCTTCCAGATTCTATAGTAGATCTGCCTGGATACCGGCTTCCTGGCATTGATCATGGTAGATACCACAGCATTAGAGAGCCCTCTCTTTTTTAGAATGTGGGCTTCAATAGCCAGGCCGTCAAACCTAGGGCTGGTAAGGAAGGGTGGTATATCGGTCCTTGCGAAAGCAGGTCCGGACGACGTGGGAGAGTCCAAGGACTCCCCACTGAAATTTTACAATCTCCGCGTACCACGCTCTTCGGGGCCACGCTGGAGCCACCGGAATCACTGTTTCTTTTCTACCCTGATTCTGCGGAGTAATCGAGGTAACCATTGTGGCGGTGTGAATGCATATATCAGCTTGAACTGATCCCAAGGGAACACTAGGGCATCCGAGCCGCAAGCTAGGGGATCCCTTGTCCGAGAGACAAACCTGTCCCCCTTTGCGTTGAATCTGGATGCTAGAAGATCTACATCCGATGTTCCCCACCGCTGACATATTGTCCAGAAAACCTCGGGGTGAAGGGACCCTTCCTCTGGGCCTAATTGCTGGCGACTTAGAAAGTCCGCCTTCCAATTCTCCACTCCTGGAATGAATACCGCAGATATGGCTGGGACATATTTTTCTGCCCATTTCAGGATGTAATTTACTTCCCTCTGGGCTGCACGACTCCTGGTGCCCCCCTGATGATTGATATATGCCACTGCTGTGGCATTGTCTGATTGAATTCTGACAGGGGACCCTTGGAGTTTGGATGTCCATGCTACTAGGGCATACCGGGCTGCTCGTATCTCTAAGAGATTGATGGGCAGGGCCTTTTCTGCATCCGACCATCTGCCCTGGAGAGACTATTGCTCCAGTACTGCTCCCCAGCCTATAAGGCTGGCATCTGTAGTGACCACCTTCCAAGAAATCGGACTGAAGGATTTCCTTTTTTCCAGATTCTGGGGAACCAACCACCAACGGAGGCTCTTGCGAACGGAAGGGGACAAGGACATTGTAAGTCTAGGGCCTGAACTTTTTTGTTCCAGGCTGACAGTATGGCCCCTTGCAAATTCCTTGAATGGAATTGACCGTAGGGTACTGCTTCGAATGATGCCACCATTTTTCCCAGCAGCCTCATATACAGGCGTATGGACAGCTGTCTTTTTTGTACCCACTAAGTGGATCAAATCTTTCAAAGACAACACCTTTCCTCGAGGCAAGAATATTTTTCTCTGGCCTGAATCCAACCTTAGCCCCAAGTATTCCAGACTTTTGACTGGTTTTTAGGGCTGACTTGTCTCGGTTGATAATCCAACCGTGAGATTCCAGATACTTGATTGTCTTGTGAACGACCACGTCTAGTTTTTTCACTGAGTGGTCTATCAGCAATAAGTCATCCAGATATGCCATTATCATTACACCTTGTGTTCTTAGATTGGCCAATAAAGGGCCAGAATTTTTGTAAACACTCGTGGTGCTGTGGCCAAACCGAAGGGTAAGGCTCTGAACTGAAAATGGCGCCCTTCTACTGCAAAGCGTAGAAATTTTTGGTGGACTGGAAAGATGGGAATGTGCAAATAAGCATCTTTGATGTCGATCGCGGCTAACCAATCCTCCCCTTGTAGGGCAGTGGCCACCGATCGGATCGACTCCATCGGAAAGTCCTGATATACAGGAATTTGTATAGCCCTTTTAGAATTAATATGGGCCTCCCGTCCGCGTTTGCTTCGGGACTGTAAAGAGGTTTGAGTAAAACCCGAACCCTCATTCTTCCAGGGGAACCTCCATAATTACTCCTTGGAGCAATAGTTGTTCTAGTGCCAACAGGAGGGACTCTCTCTTCCGGGGATCCCTTGGCACGTTTGACCTCAAAAATGGGAAGGAGGAGAGTCTTTTAACTCCAAACTGTATCCCAAACCTACTGCGGAGAGCACCTATCTGTCTTGATCGTGTCCCGCCAGGTCTCTTGCGAACAACTGGAGTCCTCCCCCCACCCGACTGAGTGGGGGCTTCAATGAATTTAACTTTGGGGGAGGTTTTGTACCTCCCCTGACCCAGGGTTTCTCATTACCCTGCTACTGTCCCTGTTTTTTACCCCCGGGATTTGACCGAGGAGGCCGTCGGAACTGTTACACAGCCGATGCCCCAGGGACTGGAGAAGCAGGCCTCTCAAAGAGGGACCTCTAACTCTGTTTTTAACCGGCAAGAGCGTATGTTTACCGCTGGAAATTTTCTGGATATATTTGTCCAGGTTTTCCCTGAATAAGCGTTCACCATGACGCTAACCAGCCATTCTTTACAGGGAGCTTCAGCAGACCAGTTTTTGAGCCATAGGAGCCTACGCATATGTCTATAGACAGCGTAAGGCGGGAGGCCTGATGGACTGAATCCTCTATGGCGTCAACCGCAAAGCCTAAGGCTCTAGGTAGATCAGCTAGGGCAAAGCCTGCTGATCCGTCAAGTCCCTCAAGACCTGTTTCAACTGATCCTTCACTGCTTAGCAGACCCCAATAGCTGCTACTGCTGGTTGTATCACCAAGCAGATTTTCATAAGGACTCCAATCTTTTATCTATTGGGTTCTTGAACATTTGGACATTATCCACTGGACATGTCAGTGATTTATACATACAAGAGATGGCTGCGTCCACTGTAGGGACCTTCCATTTTTTTTTTTTTTTTTTTTTGATGAACTTATCCTCCATGGGATAGACCACCGGAAATCTCTTGGGGGAATAAATATTTTCTCAGGACGTTCCCAATCCTGGTAAATGAGCCCTTTCAGTAAAGGGTGAAGTGGAAAAGAACAAACAGTCTGGGGGCTTCCAGCGACCCCAACGAGGATACAGTAGTGGTTGATGGTTCCGCAAGGTGCATTTTTAAATGCTGATCGGACCATGTTAGTCAGAGACTGAACCCATAATCTTTCAGCTTGAGATGCTGAGAAAAGGTTCCCCCACTGTTGATTCCTCTATAACAGAATCAACCTCATCCTGATCCCCTTCAGGCAGGTCGATCCCTGTATGGGACTGTTGCTCTGCTAACAGGCACTCTGAAGGAGGAGACGGAGATCGGGCGTGCTTTCCCTGACAGGGAGGCAGCCTCTCTAATCCTCCCAGAGCTGAGGAAAAAACCTCCTCTGTTACATACACAGGAGCAGGTGAACTGAGGACAGCCACAGTACCAAGTACCCCTGCGGGGTCTCTACGGTCACTTACCTCTGAACTTCAGGGGAGACTGGTGCAGCAGAAGTATGCCCAAGATCCTCCGAGCCCGATGAGACCCCCTTCGCTTCCTGGAAGATTCAGTTCCGGAGCTTCTGGACGGCATATTCCTAAGCCTAAAGCTGAGGTATTCCAGCCGTAATACACCACTTTTACTGAGAATAGTCTAGCACAATTGCTGCTATATCACAGTTGGTGTCTACTAATGTGCCTTTCTAGGGGATGCCTGTATCAACCGCTTGCTGTATGCCTTTAAATGTTGCCAGCTCTGTCTCTGTACTTCATAGCCAGCTCACTACAATATTGTGTTTTTTTTTTTTTTTTTAAACTGCTGGGACGCCCGCACATGCGCAGAAGCGCTGCGGCGCGCACAGAGCGTCATCCCCCAGGCTCCGCCCCCTTTCCCGGCTCACCTCTATATATAGAGGCGCGTGCACGCGCACGTGCGCGGGCACGTGCGCCTTCGGCGCTAATTTCAAATATGGTAACAAGGGACAGGAGCCAGGGCCCCTCTTTGCCGCAGGCCGGGGGATGGACGAGCACTGCAACATGGCAGAGGAAGCAGTTTCCTATAAGAGAACTCACCATCTGCCTGGACTTTGCTCTGCTGAGAAGAAGCTAGTCCACATGACAAGAAAACATTCCACAGCGGCCTCTAGTGGACAAACACAGGTACCACAGTCTAATATATTAAATATATATATAAAAAAAATTTTTTTTTTTTTTTTTTTTCTTGACCACCATTAAAAATTATTACATTTTTTTAGTAGTTACAGGCATGCACAGAATTTTGCGGGAATACCATTAGGTAACAGACAGAAAGACAAATTAGGCTTGGGGGTCCCCCAATAGAACCAAGTTCCTGGGGGCCCCCACTTACCTGTTCCCCGCCGCAGGACTTTGTTTGGTCCACAAAAGCCCAAACTTCACCTATCACGGCAGGCATTGTAATCAAACCTTCAGGGACCGGGTTCCCAAGGATTCCACTCCCCTGGACCTGTATAGCACCCTGCACAGAAAACATCTTGGTCGTGGGTATGACCAGAGCTCTGGATCCCAGGGTCCAGCTCTCCTAAGAGAAGCATTACAGGCAAAACCTTGCTCTTCTCTGCAAGGCCCGGGTACCGACCGTTTAGCTATGAAGCTTTTTTGGTCGGATCCGGAATAGCTTACTGAGGCCCAAAAGAACCTGTACGCAAGCTCAGTGAAAAACACATGTTTCTTCTTGGCCAACACCTTAGACACTGGCAAAAAACTGAGGTGCTCCCGGATGGGAGGGGCTTATATAGGGGAGGGTACTTCCGGTTTTGGAAGTTGCCAGTGCCAGCACCTGACGGTATCTATATAACCCATTAGTAATGACTATGTCGCTCTGTGTCCCGTGATGTACGAGAAAGAAAAACATTTTTTCTAGGGACAGAAAACTGTAGGTAGGGAGAGTGTCAGTTTCTTTCACTGTGCAAGTCCTTGTTTCCAGGGACCTGGAAGGACAGTGAGTGAATTCTCCTTGTGCTATATTGTGCTTAAAAAAAACATTTTTTCTAGGGACAGAAAACTGTAGGTAGGGAGAGTGTCAGTTTCTTTCACTGTGCAAGTCCTTGTTTCCAGGGACCTGGAAGGACAGTGAGTGAATTCTCCTTGTGCTATATTGTGCTTAAAAAAACATTTTTTCTAGGGACAGAAAACTGTAGGTAGGGAGAGTGTCAGTTTCTTTCACTGTGCAAGTCCTTGTTTCTAGGGACCTGGAAGGACAGTGAGTGAATTCTCCTTGTGCTATATTGTGCTTAAAAAAAACATTTTTTCTAGGGACAGAAAACTGTAGGTAGGGAGAGTGTCAGTTTCTTTCACTGTGCAAGTCCTTGTTTCCAGGGACCTGGAAGGACAGTGAGTGAATTCTCCTTGTGCTATATTGTGCTTAAAAAAAACATTTTTTCTAGGGGCAGAAAACTGTAGGTAGGGAGAGTGTCAGTTTCTTTCACTGTGCAAGTCCTTGTTTCTAGGGACCTGGAAGGACAGTGAGTGAATTCTCCTTGTGCTATATTGTGCTTAAAAAAAACATTTTTTCTAGGGACAGAAAACTGTAGGTAGGGAGAGTGTCAGTTTCTTTCACTGTGCAAGTCCTTGTTTCCAGGGACCTGGAAGGACAGTGAGTGAATTCTCCTTGTGCTATATTGTGCTTAAAAAAAACATTTTTTCTAGGGACAGAAAACTGTAGGTAGGGAGAGTGTCAGTTTCTTTCACTGTGCAAGTCCTTGTTTCTAGGGACCTGGAAGGACAGTGAGTGAATTCTCCTTGTGCTATATTGTGCTTAAAAAAAACATTTTTTCTAGGGACAGAAAACTGTAGGTAGGGAGAGTGTCAGTTTCTTTCACTGTGCAAGTCCTTGTTTCCAGGGACCTGGAAGGACAGTGAGTGAATTCTCCTTGTGCTATATTGTGCTTAAAAAAAACATTTTTTCTAGGGACAGAAAACTGTAGGTAGGGAGAGTGTCAGTTTCTTTCACTGTGCAAGTCCTTGTTTCCAGGGACCTGGAAGGACAGTGAGTGAATTCTCCTTGTGCTATATTGTGCTTAAAAAAAACATTTTTTCTAGGGACAGAAAACTGTAGGTAGGGAGAGTGTCAGTTTCTTTCACTGTGCAAGTCCTTGTTTCTAGGGACCTGGAAGGACAGTGAATGAATTCTCCTTGTGCTATATTGTGCTTAAAAAAAACATTTTTTCTAGGGACAGAAAACTGTAGGTAGGGAGAGTGTCAGTTTCTTTCACTGTGCAAGTCCTTGTTTCCAGGGACCTGGAAGGACAGTGAGTGAATTCTCCTTGTGCTATATTGTGCTTAAAAAAAACATTTTTTCTAGGGACAGAAAACTGTAGGTAGGGAGAGTGTCAGTTTCTTTCACTGTGCAAGTCCTTGTTTCCAGGGACCTGGAAGGACAGTGAGTGAATTCTCCTTGTGCTATATTGTGCTTAAAAAAAACATTTTTTCTAGGGACAGAAAACTGTAGGTAGGGAGAGTGTCAGTTTCTTTCACTGTGCAAGTCCTTGTTTCTAGGGACCTGGAAGGACAGTGAGTGAATTCTCCTTGTGCTATATTGTGCTTAAAAAAAACATTTTTTCTAGGGACAGAAAACTGTAGGTAGGGAGAGTGTCAGTTTCTTTCACTGTGCAAGTCCTTGTTTCTAGGGACCTGGAAGGACAGTGAGTGAATTCTCCTTGTGCTATATTGTGCTTAAAAAAAACATTTTTTCTAGGGACAGAAAACTGTAGGTAGGGAGAGTGTCAGTTTCTTTCACTGTGCAAGTCCTTGTTTCCAGGGACCTGGAAGGACAGTGAGTGAATTCTCCTTGTGCTATATTGTGCTTAAAAAAAACATTTTTTCTAGGGACAGAAAACTGTAGGTAGGGAGAGTGTCAGTTTCTTTCACTGTGCAAGTCCTTGTTTCTAGGGACCTGGAAGGACAGTGAGTGAATTCTCCTTGTGCTATATTGTGCTTAAAAAAAACATTTTTTCTAGGGACAGAAAACTGTAGGTAGGGAGAGTGTCAGTTTCTTTCACTGTGCAAGTCCTTGTTTCTAGGGACCTGGAAGGACAGTGAGTGAATTCTCCTTGTGCTATATTGTGCTTAAAAAAAACATTTTTTCTAGGGACAGAAAACTGTAGGTAGGGAGAGTGTCAGTTTCTTTCACTGTGCAAGTCCTTGTTTCCAGGGACCTGGAAGGACAGTGAGTGAATTCTCCTTGTGCTATATTGTGCTTAAAAAAAACATTTTTTCTAGGGACAGAAAACTGTAGGTAGGGAGAGTGTCAGTTTCTTTCACTGTGCAAGTCCTTGTTTCAAGGGACAGAGAAGGACACCTGAAGGTAGCCCTTATTGCTTTTTTCCCATCTCCCTGCAGGCCATCTATTAGAATGTCTGGAAGGCAAACAAGGAGAGGCAGACAGTCAGGAGGCAATAAAAGAGGGCAAGCAGGCTCTGTGTCTGGGGGCAACAGTGCTGGTCGTGGACGCGGTGCATTGTCATCAGCACATGGCCATGGGACACGCTTGTCCTTCTTTTCGGCAGCTGGACATGTTGAGCCACATCATGCCGAAGACTTGGTAGAGTGGATGACCAAGCCCTCCTCCTCCTCCTCATCCTCTCTCACCCAGGCTCAGGGTACTGGCAAAGCAGCTGCCAAAGCGTCCTCTTCCCTGGTATCAATGTCAGACTCATCATCAGTCACTCCTTCCCTAGACCCACCATGTCCTCCTCCTGAGGAGTCCCCCGAACTGTTTGAGCACAGTGTTGGGTACATGCTCCAGGAGGATGCCCAGCGTTTCGAAGGGTCTGATGATGAAACCCAGCTACAGGAAGGCAGTAGGGTGAGAGCAGACAGAGGGGATGCTCAAGAAGGACACCAATCTGGCAGTCATGTTCCAGCAGCTGCAGCATACTGCCAGATTGGCTCCAGTGATGAGGAGGGAGGGGATGATGAGGTCACTGACTCCACGTGGGTGCCTAATAGGAGAGAGGAGGAGGAGGATGAGGAGGAGGCACATCTCCAACGAGACAGGATGCCCTTTGGTGGCCAGCGTAAGGGCAGTACACCGACGGAATCACACCGCAGAGCTCCGTCTGTGCAGGGCGCTGCCTCTGCCCGTCATTCAAAAAGTTCCTTGGTGTGGGCCTTTTTTGAGGCTAGTGCATCAGATCGCACAGCTGCTGTTTGCAACATATGTCTCAAGCGTATATCGCGTGGCCAAAACATCAGCCGCTTGGGTACCACATGCCTGACCAGACATATGTTGACCTGCCATGCAGCTCGTTGGCAAGCCTACCTCAAAGACCCACACCAAAGAACAAAGCGGACCTCTCCTTGCACCGCATCAGCTGCGATCTCCAACCCCACTATAACTTCAGTCCTCTCTGAAACATGCACTGAGAGGAATGAAGGTGTAGAATTAGGTGTGTCACAGCCAAGTACTTGCGGCCACTCTGCTAGCAGTACACCGACGTCCGATTCTAGCAGGCAAATTTCCCTGCCCCAGCTGCTGGACCGTCGAAAGAAGTTCACTCCCAGCCATCCACATGCCCAGCGGTTGAATGCTAGCTTGGCTAAATTGCTAGCGCTTCAACTGCTGCCTTTTCAGTTGGTAGACTCGGCCCCCTTCCGTGAGTTTGTGCAATGTGCGGTTCCTCAGTGGCAGGTTCCCAAACGCCACTTTTTCTCACGGAAGGCTATTCCGGCTCTCTACCGGCATGTGGAAGGCAATGTCTTGGCCTCGCTGGACAGGGCGGTCAGCGGTAAGGTGCATATTACCGCTGACTCATGGTCCAGCAGGCATGGACAGGGACGTTACCTTTCTTTCACGGCCCATTGGGTCACTCTTTTGGCAGCTGGGAAGGATGCAGGACAAGGTGCAGTAGTGTTGGAGGTTGTCCCACCGCCACGCCTCCAAAATGCTACTACTGGTTGTGACACACCTCTCTCCTCCACCCCCTCCTCTTCTTCTTCCTCCATGGCCTCTTCCTGTGGTTTGTCCTATGAACCAGCGGTGCTCCGTAGCCGTTCACGGGGCTACGCAAGTACGCAGGCAAAAATATGCCATGCCGTGCTTGCGCTGGTGTGTTTGGGGGACAGAAGCCACACTGGGGCAGAGGTCCTGTCTGCTCTGCAGGGCCAGGCCGAGAGGTGGTTGACGCCACGCCAGCTTAAGCCAGGAATGGTGGTTTGCGACAATGGCACCAACCTCCTCTCCGCCCTCCGACAGGGACAACTGACCCATGTGCCCTGTGTGGCTCACGTCCTTAACCTGGTGGTGCAGCGGTTCTTGGGCAGGTACCCGGGCTTACAGGATGTCCTGAGGCAGGCCAGGAAAGTCTGTGTGCATTTCCGCAGATCCTATAATGCCAGTGCTCGCCTGGCTGAGCTGCAAAAGGAGTTGAACCTGCCCAAGAACCGCCTTATATGTGACATGCCCACCAGGTGGAACTCAACGTTGGCCATGCTGCAGCGGCTGCACACGCAGCAGAGGGCCATCAATGAGTACCTGTGCGACTACGGCACCAGGACAGGGTCAGGGGAGCTTGGTTTTTTTTCTCCACGCCAGTGGGGCATGATCAGGGATGCATGCACTGTCCTGGCACCATTTGAGGAGGCCACGAGGATGGTGAGCAGTGACAGTGCATGCATCAGTGACACTGTACCTCTTGTCCACCTGTTGGAGCACACGCTGCGTGGAATAATGGACAGGGCACTTGAGGCAGAACAGAGGCAGGAAGAGGAGGACTTCCTTGCCTCTCAAGGCCCCCTTTACCCAGACAGTGTTCCTTCTGTCCCACCCATCGCACAGGAAGAGGAAGAGGAGGAGGAGGAGGAGGAGGAGGAGGATTGTGTCAGCATGGAGGTGGAGGCTGGCACTCAGCATCATCAGCAGCAGTCTTTTAGGGATGATTTACAGTCCCAAGAAACCAGTGGACTTGTACGTGGCTGGGAGGAGGTGACTGCGGATCATGTCGTCCTTAGTGACCCAGAGGACTCCGGAGCGAATGCCTCAGCAAACCTACGCTGCATGGCCTCCCTGATCCTGCAAAGTCTGCGGAAGGATCCTCGTATTCTTCGGATCAAGGAGAGGGACCATTACTGGCTGGCCACTCTCCTTGATCCACGGTACAAGGGTAAGGTTGCGGACCTTATGTTACCGTCGCAGAGGGAGCAGAGGATGAGACAACTCCGGGAGGCCTTGCAGAAAGGTCTGTGCAACGCGTTCCCAGAGACTGGGAGGTTACAAACTCCTGGTCCAGGACAACGAGTTGCTGAGGCTTCGGCCAGTCAAAGAAGGAGCGGTGGGGAAGGTGGCCGTCTGACCGATGCGTTCAGACAATTCTTTAGTCCGCAGCCCCAAAGTATGATTGGTTCCAGCAACCATCGCCAGCGTCTGATAAACATGGTGCAGGAATATCTAGGGGCAAGGTCAGACTTGGACACCTTCCCCACCGAAAATCCTCTGGCTTACTGGGTCTTGAGAATGGATCACTGGCCAGAGCTTGCACAGTATGCAATTGAGCTACTGGCCTGTCCTGCATCCAGCGTTCTTTCGGAACGCACATTCAGTGCTGCTGGAGGATTTGTCACGGATCACAGGGTGCGCCTGTCCACCGACTCGGTTGATCGACTGACTTTCATCAAGATGAACCAGTCTTGGATCACCACCAGCTACCACACACCTGATGCTGATATAACAGACTAATTGATTTTAACATGTCACGTCCCTTCAAGACTGATGCTGATGCTGAGTGCCTGTGCTGTTATGTTGACTGGCTATCCTCCTCCTCCGAGTCCTCAATGATACGATTGATGATGATAGCTTGGAAGATCATTTTTGTTTATGGGTGCCGCCACCAGTGGCTAAGGCCCAATTTTTCAGCCCCTGTTTTACAGGGGCGTGTACTTACAATTTTTTTAGCAATAATTTGCCATAGGGCTCATTGCTGTGCTCCAAGTACAGTATCTGTGAGGGGTTGTAGTGTTGTGCCACCAGTGCCTAAGGCCCAATTTTTCAGCCCCTGTTTAACAGGGGCGTGTCATTACAATTTTTGAAGCAATACTTTGCAACAGGGCTCATTGCTGTGCTCCAAGTACAGTATCTGTGAGGGGTTGTAGTGTTGTGCCACCAGTGCCTAAGGCCCAATTTTTCAGCCCCTGTTCAACAGGGGCATGCAATTACAATTCTTGATGTAATAATTCACAGCAGGGCCCATTCCTGCACCCACCAAGAGTAAGTCTGAGGGCTTACAGTGTTGTGGCAACGCCACCACCACCACCACCACGAAAGGCCCAATTTTTCAGCCCTGTTCAAAAGGGGCATGTAATTACAATTCTTGATCTAATAATTCACAGCAGGGCCCATTCCTGCACCCACCAAGAGTAACTGTCAGGGCTTACAGTGTTGTGGCACCAGCACCACCATCAAAGCCCCAATTTTTACTACCACTGTTCAACAATTATATGTAATTAAAATTCCTGATATAATAGTTGACAGCAGGGCGTTCCAGCACCAACCAAGAGTAACTGTGAGTGCTTACAGTGTTGTGCCAACACCAACAACTAAGGGGCCTATTTCTGCAGAGTATATACGGCAGGTCCCTACTTTCAAACATCCAACTTACAAACGACTCCTACTTGCAAACGAAAGAAGACAACAGGAAGTGAGAGGAAATCTACCCCTAGGAAGGAAAATTCTCTCCTGTAAGAATAAATATGGGAGAAAGGTGTCTCCTCTGTACTGATGCTTTATCAGCAATCCTTGTTTCAAGAAAAACACCACATTTCAAAAACAGTTGTCATTGGGACGGAAAGTGAGGTGAAATGTTCTGAACAGGGGCACAGACAGCAAAACAAATGTTACAGGGGTGATAACCCTTACCTATGTTTCCCGAAAAGTTTAAAAATAGATTTTTGGGCTGGAGCTACACTTCAACAATGTACCTGTTCAAAATTACAAACACATTCTACATAAGAACAAACCTACAGTCCCTGTCTTGTATGCACCGCCTGTATACGGCTGTTCAGAGTATATAGGGCCTTTTTTATTTTATGTGCGGGGTTCCCCTTAATATCCATACAAGACCCAAAGGGGCTGGTAATGGGCTGGGGTAGGGGGGGGGGTCATGGGGTAGCTATGCCATTTTTCTTAAAGATTTTCATCCATATTACCGGGACCAGACATTACATTAAAGCCGCAAGATGTTTTAAATGGCTTTTTTTTCCTTTAGAAGTGTCATTTTGTGCAGGGACAGTTCTAAACACGGGAAACACGTGGCACTTCACAGGCATACTTTAGACACCCCCCAGGTACGATATTTAAAGGAATATTTGATTTTTTTTCACTTTATGCATCATTAAAATGACTGCTCCCGAAAAACGACCGTTTTTAAAACTTCTTTTTGCATTGATACATGTCCCCTGGTGCAGAACCCGGGTTCCCAAACCCTTTTTAGGACAATAACATGCATAATAGTTGTTATAATTAGCACTTTAGAATTCGAACGTTCGCATCCATTGTATTTAATAGGGTTCTAATGTTCGTACGAACTTTCGGTCCGTTCGCGGGTTCTGGTGCGAACCGAACCCGGGGGTGTTCGGCTCATCACTAAAGACAACCACTGAAGGTGAATCTGCACAGACAGCAATACAGACTTGATAGGAATTTTAATCCTTCCCTCTATTCAAACTAAAAAAAGAATATGTTTTGTCTATACATACACACTACCCAATTCTGGCAGAAAGCACTCAGTGAACATGGCCGATCCTTGTGTAGTACTTAAAAGTTCTACTCCAATATTTCTTTACCAAAAAATATAACTTTAAATTTACCTGATTTGCCGCTTTAGCTCTCCTAAGAATGAGGTTTGTTTTGTGTTTTTTGATGAGATATTTATACTTGATTTTAGCGTTACACAATATTTGCACTTATATTGGTCAAATAAAAATTAGCTTCAAAATTGGTTATTTATTAACTTGGGTCAGTCTGTGAGTTAGGTCATTCTGTTCTGATCCACTTTGTGTAAACTTACTTTAGTAGAAGATCCAGAATATGTCACTTACATCAGTGTGCATTGTGTAAAACAGTATGAGACAATGTGCCTGATTAACTAAAGGAATTGAAAGATTTTACTCATTATTGTGTGAATAGTTACTGTGCCGCAAGCGAGACTCTAAAAGACATGTGCAAACTCAGCACAATCATTTGTAAAAACTCTTCAATCACCTATTCTTTTCTATACTAAAGGCAAGTAGGCTGTCCACTTTTCAAAGGATGTTGCACTTTGCATTAGAATTTTCCCCAAAGCTTTGTGAATATGGTGAAACCCTGCAACTTCCATTGGTTGGTTTCCTACTTCCAAATTCAAAGTGACACCTTCCTCCAGTTATACCAGACTAGATTCTTCAGCAGACATCCTCTCAGTCAGCTCTCCTTATTTTCAGCATCCAGGCCCTCAGGTCGCTCACCTGAGGCCTCACGACGAACAAGCATATGGCAGCAACCCTCCAAGCTGGACTGATATTCTAGTGCAAGAATAGACCCCAAGTTTAGTGTCCTAGAGAATATATACAAACTCCCAGCAGCCTTCAGGGCCCTGCTCCCTGGGATTGGCAAGGGCTGTATAAACATTCATACTGCCACCTGCATAACTCCACACCTATAATATAGAGAATTCTACTACTCTTTGTAAAGCTGGCAGCAGCTGAGACACTGAACAGACCTAACTAATCAATTGCAGCCACACTAGTTATACTGAACACAGTGAGCTAGCACTCAATCAAACTAATCCTAACACCTATCTAGGAGGGTGCTACATGTGTAAGAAAACAATTAGGAAAATATTTATCTAAAAAGAAATTGAAAAATTGCAAAAATTTCAAACCACATTAAACAATGTTGAAAAGATGTATTTTTGATGACAACTGGATGGCAGCATCATCCAACATGGGTTCCAGAGATTAGCTAGCAGGTAAAACCTAAAAAAAACAGCAAAAGAATGATGCAAAAAATGTAAGGCCCCTTCCACACGAAGCGGACTCCATCACTACGGAGTCCGCCAGCTCCCGCCAGCTCAGCGGGAGATCAGTCCGTTGATCTCCGCTGAGCCAGCGGATGACAGGTCCCTCTCTGCTCACTGAGCGGGGAGGGGCTTGTCGATCGCCGCTGTCTCCTATGGAGAGATCGGACGAAACGGACAGCATGTCCGTTTTCATCAGATCTCACCCGATCCGATCCGCCATGGACGGATGGGGACGTATCGCCATCCGTCTGATTTTAGCGGATCGGATGTCAGCGGACATGTCTCCGCTGACATCCGACGCTCCATAGAGATGTATGGAGCGGCCGTTCAGGTCCGCCGACAAAACTGACAAGCGGACCTGAGCGGTCCGACCGTGTGAAAGGGGCCTAACACTCCTTACCAAATGGCTTTGGGTAGAGGTATAAATGTTTGCTTGAAGATGGGTATTAATGCATTAATTGACCCTAATAATAAGTAACGTTACATAAAAAATATATATATTATAAAATGCAACAGTTAAAAAAAAGGGTTGGATGCAAATATCAGTTAATAGTATGAATGCCCATCTCCCCACTAAACTCTAACTGAGATAAACATCCAGACCAAATAGCCAAAACGTTTCTTGAGCGCAAAGTATATTGAGCCTTTTACCTCCTGGTAAATCTAGTCTGATAGCTTCAATCTCCTAAACTGATCCATTATTAGGATTACCAGTATGAATAGTAGAAAAGCTTGAAGAGACATATAACCAAAATACATTTTTTTCTTTTACAATATTTTGTTTGTACTCTCCAAAGTCTAACACAGACCAATCAAATCCTAAATCATCATGGCTGTAGGTACAACCAAGGCATAATATGTTGGGTCAGTAAAGCGCCTTTCTTCCTATGGGCAACATATTATCAAGAAGTGCTTGCTGCACCCTTATCTTAGCTGTAAAGGACATATTAGTGAAGGATTCTTTATCTTTCATATGAATAGTGGCATTTAAATGTATTTCATAATTTTAATTGCCAACATAGTTCTGGATTTAGGTATTGAAACTTTGGTAAGCAGGGGGTCCTGGGGGTCTTTTCATTTTTTGCCCTAAAACATTGCCTGCATTGTAGACCTTTCAAATATACTGAGCACAGCACGTGATCATGGAATAATTAGATCACTTTTTTCTGGGTGCCAGTCACAGAACTAAAATAACAGGGGAGGACTAGAGATGTTTGGCTTGGGACAATTAACCCTTTCACGGTAGGGATAGATTTCTGTGGGATAAAAAAATTATACCACTTAAAGTGTTCCATGGTGCTGCATTGGTGGCTACAGTAAAAGGCAGAACAATATAACACAGAAGAGAGTGCATCAAACTTGTGCAATAATTAAAACAACTTTGATATTAAAAACACATAAAATGCACTTGCATGGAGTGGGAATAGTTTGAGCATAACAACGACTTTGTTGATCATTGCACACCAGACACTGAAACCAGTTGTACTGTCAGTTGTCCAGCAGTCTAGGTGGAGGGGTATTGCTATAAACCTGTCCACATAGAGCAGCCAAAGGTGACAGAATATTTTGCGTTGAAGCGTAATACAAGACCGGCTGTCACCTTTCCCCAGATCCAGGTGGACAGACTCACAAAGGACCTTTATTGAATTGACAGTACAGATGGCTCCAGTGTCTGCTGTCCCACCATCAGCAACCATTTATATACTCAACCTATTCCTACTCCATGTAAGCGCAATTTATAGGTTTTTACTATTAAAGTTGTTTTAGTTAATTAACAAGATTGGTACACTCTCTTTTGTGTTTTATTGTTTACCTGCTTTCCGTCCTACCTATAGCAGTTTTACTGCTACAGGGCGGCAGCTGTGCACTGGATCATGTACAATATATACAGTAGTACATTGGATTACGAGCATAATACGTTCCAGAAGAAAGCGAGTTTCCCCATAGAAATCAATGGAAACTCAGATAATTCATTCCGGAGCCACTGCTTGTCTATGCAGTACCGCATGTGGCCAGAGGTGGGGAGGGCGCAGGAGACACTCAGAAACACTCAGAGAAGCTCGGAGACACTTAGGTACAGAGTTTTTCTGAGCGACTCCGAATGGCTCCGGATGGTCTCCAAGCGTCACCAATGCCCCTGCACCTCTTGCCAAATGCGGTACTGCACACCCCAGAGGCTTGAGTCCTGCTTGTCAGGCACAAACCAAGTCAGGATTTAAAAAAAAAAACAGCTCATATTGCAAAATGCTCGTAAACCACATTACTCGCAAGGTCCCACTGTATATATGTTCCTGCACTTCCGAATAGGGTGCCCGCGCACGTGCTGCTGTTGGCTCACTACCGCTGCAGCATGAAGGGGTTAATTAACATCGCCACTGGTGCCACTAATGCAGCACAAATGGGGTTAATTAACTGCCACTCGTCACTAATGCATCAGCGGCCTGTGGCAATACACAATAACCCCCTTATGCTGCATATTACAAAAATACCGTTAGTAATTAATAAACCAACCCTGAGCCCCCAATCCAAAGAGTTAAAAGAGTTAACTAACTAATCTGCTCTGCACATGCCTTACTTGTGAGATACACTGCTTGGTTCTTCCTCCTCACACTCGCAGCTCCGGCAGCATACTATGTTCCCCTCTGCTACCCAGGGCCGCCATCAGGGGGTACAGGCAGTACACCTGTAAGGGGCCCAGATGGCAACCCCTCCTTTTTTTTTTATAAGGGGCCCAGAGGTCCCCAGGGCCCCGGATGGTAACCCCCCTTTTTTATGTATTTTTTATAAAAATAAAAATAAATGTTTTTTTTTTAAATTTTATTTATTTTTATTTTTTGATTTATTTGTATTTATTTTTTGTAAGGGGCCCAGAGGTCCCCAGAGGCCCGGAGGTCCCCAGGGCCTTGGATGGCAACCCCCCTTTTTTATTTTATTTATTTTTTTATAATTTTTTATTTTTTTTGTAAGGGGCCCAGAGGTCCCCAGAGGTCCTCGGATGGCAAACCCCCCTTTTTTTGTTCTTTATTTGTTCGTCAGCACCCAAAGCCCCCCCCGACCTCAACAATTCACGGCAGCAGCCCCCCCGCTTTTCAATTCGTGGCACCCCCGCTTCTCAATTTGCGGCTGCCCCCCCGCCTCTCAATTTGCGGCGGCAGCACCCCCCCAGGTTTTCCTCTGCTCCAGGGGGCCCATGCCTGAAGCCGTGTGAGAGGCCCCAAAATTCCTGCTGCTACCGCCTCCTGGCCGGAATCTAAGTGACATCACGCCAGGCCAGGATTAGCGCCTGTCAGGCAGAGATTACTCCACCTGACAGGGAAGTGAAGAGCTGGTCTTAGGCTTATGCCAAGTGCAGGAGCGCACTCGGCACATCGTCGCAGCTCTGACTGGCTCTGCAGTATTGTAGTATTCTCTGCAGCACACTACCGGCACTTCACCTGCGCCCCCCTTCCTTCAATAAATTGTGCCGCCCAGAGCATCCTACTCTCCCGCCCCCCCCCCCCCGCGTACCGCCCCTGGCACATAGTTCTACTTTGAAATGGAAGGATCATTTCTTTATACTGAATGGTACATTGAAGCGGAGTTCCGCCGAAGAAAATAAAAATAAAAGTCAGCAGCTACAAATACTGCAGCTGCTGACTTTTTATATTAGGGCACTTACCTGTCCAGGGCGCCCGCGACATCCTCACCCGAAGCCCATCTGTCACTCGGCTCCCAGGTGGAGGCGCCGACATCTTCAGTAAGGGAATCAGGAAGTGAAGCCATGTAGCTTCACAGCCTGGTTCCCTACTGCGCATGCGCAAGTCGCGCTGCGTGTCCTCACTGGTCCCTGCTGTCTTCTGGGACCTGTGTGTCTCCCAGAAGACAGCGGCGGGGACAGAGGAGGGGCCGGACATGGCGTAGATCGCTGCGTGATCTATCGCCGGAAGTGGAAGCAAATACCTGTATTAGACAGGTATCTGCTCCCCCTCCCTTCTGAAAGGTGCCAAATGTGACACCGGAGGGGGGGAGCGGAAGTTCCATTTTTGGGTGGAACTCCGCTTTAAAGCAAATATGAATATTTCTCTAGGCAGACTGATAATTCTACCAAGTGAGTCCTAGTATCAATTATTCAACATGGTGAACCACGATACTATTGACGCACAACTGTTACTATTACTTTATGTTATTACTACCCGGTAATATAAAGGATTTTCTTTATTTTATTTTTCTATATTTCATTGTAGATCTTCTATACAGATTAATTGATTATATTAACAGTTAAATCCAAATTACTCATACATGCTTCTATTATAAATGAATAATTTGGTAATACAGTAGTTAACTATTTACATATATGTTAATATGATTAAAACTGCATTATATTAGTCAATGGCATAAAGACATAATATCAATGCCCTAAAAAGAAACATTGGTAGCTTGTTAGATACAAGCTTTGAAAATCTACCCCTTCTGTTTCTGTTTGAGGCTTGTAAATTGCAAATTTTCTTAATTTTTTCAATAGAAATACCTGTATAAAAAATGTTCATCTAATGTTTGCAGGTGCCTTTAAAGCTGTGTTATTCAAATATCTAATATAATTATATAAGTGTTAACAAACATTAATCATAAACTTATGTTTACAAAATCTTGGTCAGGGCACTCTAACTGGACAGATATCGTAATGTTGATCTAAGTTAATAGATAACTGATTAAAAATTTGAGGATTCAAATGGCCACTGTGTATTATAACATAACAATAATGTCTCACAATTCTTTTGTTAAAGGAAATCCAGCCATTACAATAGCACTCCAGGGATAACAATCAGCAAAAAAGGTGTATGTCTGTTAGGTCACAAGTGCCAAAGTTTAGCTGGTTCAGCTAGTCCTCCTTTTCATACCTATTTGAAAAAAATAACTTAACCAAGTAAACTTTGGTGGTTTGGACTAAAAAGTTGCAGAGAACTGCCCAGGGCAAACATGCCAAACTGTGACCCCCCTCCCCCCAAGATGTTTGAGCAAAAAAATACTGGGCACTAATCTGCATGATTACCGCCTAAGCATAAATTCCTCCTCCTCCCAGTACAAATTCTCAATACAGCCCCCCTGCTGGGATCCCCCACCCAGCACAAATCTCAGCCCCCTCAAACCCCCAAATCCCCCAGCACGAATGCGCCCCCCAGCACAAATCCTCCACCCCTCAAATTTCCCCTTTAGAATACACATTTTCTCCCCCCCACAAATCCCCCCCGAAACAAAAAAATCTCCTAGCACAAATCCCCTCCCCTCTCAACCGTATCACCTCTTCTAGCACATAACCCCCAAATCAACCATCCTAGCACAAATACTCTTCTCCGATCCCCCTTCCAATACAAATCCCCCTGAATCACAACTCCTAGCACACACACCCAAATGTTCCTCCTAGAACAATTCTTACCCCCTGCTGCCCCCCAAATTCCTCCTAACACAAATCCCCCGCAACCTCCTCAAGGTGCCCCCCACCTCACATAATACCACCGTGCCACGGGCAGCAACCCCTACTGCCAACCCCTTGTCCCGGCCCTGGATAAAGGTATTATTGTTTGCTTGGAAATTGGCCCTAGTAATAATTAATGTCACAAACAAAATATAAATGATATAAAATGCTACAGCTGAAAAAAAGTTGGATGCAAAAATCAGTTAATAGTATGACCACCTTCCCACTAAACTCCCACTGGGACCAAGATCCAGAGTAACCACTTGCCGACCAGCAACATACCTGTATGTCACTGGACTTCAAGTGGTTATACCAGGATGATGCCTGCAGCTGCAGACATCACCCAGGTACCATTTTTTAGAGTCGACGGTCAGCTTTCTTGTAAAAGCAATCCTAGTGGCTTCCATGGGTTTCTCAGGCTCTCCCATCCCACCCGGAGACCCGAGTGACCAGTCGGCACATCCACCAGCTGATCGGAGAGCTGAACAAAGCCTGGATTGGCTTAGATCAGCTCTCGGCTATGGTAACCCGATATCGATGACCTGACATCACTTCCAGTTTCACCGGACGTCAATGGCACCATTTTCAAAAATCAAAAGCATTCAAAAACACTGATCTTGGTGCAATTGAATTATTTTATGGGCAGAGAAGGGATATGGTGTCTTATAGGTTTAATGTCCATATGGTTATATTGTTTATATTCATGTCACATATACCTGTTATTTAGTTATTTAGTTATTTTGTTCTTTGCACAATCAGTAAATCCCCCCATTTTTTTTATCTGTATAGCGTGGTCTGCTATTATCGGGTTAGCTGCTGCCTATCACCCGGATGCTGCGATGCGTACTGGGCGCAGCCCCCATCTCTCCTAACCGCCTCTGAGCGTGGGGGATTAGACGGGCTGTTGTCCTCCTGTGCATTGGCGCCACACACGGCACTGCAAACGTGACGACATTCTTGGACTTCACGTGGTTTCTTGCGGTCCTATCGATCTTCCATCTTGGCTGATTATATATAGTAGGTTGCGTTTTGGCACCAACTTGGCGGCGGACGCCTCCCACTGCTTATCATGCCAGTGTGACGCTGGTTGGAAATTTGTGATATACAATGGGTACGGAAAGTATTCAGACCCTCTTAGATTTTTCACTCTTTGTTATATTGCAGCCATTTGCTAAAATCATTTAAGTTCATTTTTTTCCTCATTAATGTGCACACAGCACCCCATATTGACAGAAAAACACAGAATTGTTGACATTTTTGCAGATTTATTAAAAAAGAAAAACTGAAATATTACATGGTCCTAAGTATTCAGACCCTTTACTGTGACACTCAGGTGCTGTCCATTTCTTCAGATCATTATTGAGATGGTTCTACACCTTCATTTGAGTCCAGCTGTGTTTGATTATACTGATTGGACTAATTAGGAAAGCCACACACCTGTCTATATAAGACCTTACAGCTCACAGTGCATGTCAGAGCAAATGAGAATCATGAGGTCAAAGGAACTGCCTGAAGAGCTCAGAGACAGAATTGTGGCAAGGCACAGATCTGGCCAAGGTTACAAAAAAATTTCTGCTGCACTTAAGGTTCCTAAGAGAACAGTGGCCTCCATAATCCTTAAATGGAAGACGTTTGGGACGACCAAACCCTTCCTAGAGCTGGCCGTCCAGCCAAGCTGAGCTAGCGGGGTGGAAGAGCATTGGTGAGAGAGGTAAAGAAGAACCCCAAAGATCACTGTGGCTGAGCTCCAGAGATGCAGTCTGGAGATGGGAGAAAGTTGTAGAAAGTCAATCATCACTGCAGCCCTCCACCAGTCGGGGCTTTATGGCAGAGTGACTAGACGGAAGCCTCTCCTCAGTGCAAGACACATGAAAGCCCGTATGGAGTTTTCTAATAAACACCTGAAGGACTCCAAGATGGTGAGAAATAAGATTCTCTGGTTTGATGAGACCAGGATAGAACTCTTTGGCCTTAATTTCAAGCAGTATGTGTGGAGAAAACCAGGCACTGCTCATCACCTGTCCAATACAGTCCCAACAGTGAAGCATGGTGGTGGCAGCATCATGCTGTGGGGTGTTTTTCAGCTGCAGGGACAGGACGACTGGTTGCAATTAAGGGAAAGATTAATGCGGCCAAGTACAGGGATATCCTGGACGAAAACCTTCTCCAGAGTGCTCCGGACCTCAGACTGGGCCGAAGGTTTACCTTCCAACAAGACAATGACCCTAAGCACACAGCTAAAATAATGAAGGAGTGGCTTCACAACAACTCCATGACTGTTCTTGAATGGCCCAGCCAGAGCCCTGACTTAAACCCAATTGAGCATCTCTGGAGAGACCTAAAAATGGCCGTCCACCAACGTTTACCATCCAACCTGACAGAACTGGAGAGGATCTGCAAGGAGGAATGGCAGAGGATCCCCAAATCCAGGTGTGAAAAACGTGTTGCATCTTTGCCAAAAAGACTCATGGCTGTATTAGATCAGAAGGGTGCTTCTACTAAATACCGAGCAAAGGGTCTGAATACTTAGGACCATGTGATATTTCAGTTTTTCTTTTTTAATAAATCTGCAAAAATGTCAACAATTCTGTGTTTTTCTGTCAATATGGGGTGCTGTGTGTTCATTAATGAGGATTTTTTTTAACTTAAATGATTTTAGCAAATGGCTGCAATATAACAAAGAGTGAAAAATTTAAGGGGGTCTGAATACTTTCCGTACCAACTGTATATCGGTCGCATGGAGGCATCTCCATTTAGATTAGACAGGAGATCAAGTGCACTGCCCGATTCTATAGCACAGTATCATTTCAAGGTATATTAGATTGTTTCATCACTTTTTCTGCTCCTCACACTTTTTTCACCTCCATCTATCCCACATTTGGTTTCAGGTAGCCAATTATGCAATGTCCAATGCATATGCTTTACTCCCAGCCCACAGTAGCTGATATACCCCATGCACTTTATTTTTCGGGTTCCTTTTGAGCTTCTATGGTTATGGGTTTTTTTCTACACTATTCGGAGGCAGTATACTCTGAACCGTCATACAATTTACTTCATAGATATTTTGGCAGCCAGCCGTTGGCACAGTACTTACCACAACATGATGATCTTCATTCATCCGGGGATAGTCCTGTATGCGCCCTGTGTTTCTGCATGTCCTTATACCTCAGCTCCCAGAATAAACATATAGAAATACCCCCGTAAGGGCCGCTGGTTTAATTTTGGGCCTTGAACGTTACTTCACTGTTCCGTATGCTCGTCTCAGGGGTTTTCCTTGAAGAGTTGTCCAGAAGAAGTTTGCACCTACACAAAAGTCTCTTTCAAGGGTTTATTTGAATAAAAGTTTCAACCGAGGGGATGAAGGGATGGGGAGGACTCAGGTACCTTAATTGCGAATCATAAGAGTTTCTCCTACGTCCAGAGGAGCAACTGTCTCCACATTGGACTCAGTAAACACCGGATAGGCCCAATTTCACTGGCCTAGCAACCGATGTACAGCTCGATCACATATAGTCTCTGCCACAGACTTGGTTTAAATAGAACAGTCTCTGCCACAGACTTGGAGTAAATAGAACAGTCTCTGCCACAGACCTGGAGTAAATAGAACAGTCTCTGCCACAGACTTGGAGTGACCTTTACTCAGGTTACCTTCTGAACGAAGAATACAGCTCTCAGTGTTAGAATCTTTCAGCCGTTCCGGCAGCACTGTGAGGTAGATCACGATCCAGATGCATCCTCCAATTGAGTCCTCAGTTGCTCGGTCCCTTCCAGCAGGCAAGGCGACACAGGATCATCCCTGAAACAGTAGGCCCTAGCAACTCCTGGGCCTACTTGTCAGTAACAGAGCCACAGGCCAACGTGGCCCGAAGCGGAAACTGCCAACACTTCCCTGAGGTCATGAGGGCCCTCAGGTGGGGTCCGAAGACATGACCCCAGAATCTCTTTTTGCCCTAATGGCATCTGTCACTTAAATACCCCCTCCCAGCATGCACAGCGGGTTTACCACGCCCCCTGGGCTGCTTGCTAGGAAAAAGGTACTCAATATGTCCAGCCTGTAGCCTTTCCAATCCTGACCAGCGGTGGCAGCGACACCCACTGTCAGGAGGCAAATCACACAACCAGCTGAACTGAAACAGAGTGCAATTTGTAACACAATCCCTCTCAGCCAAACTTTTGCTCAGACAACTATAATTTAACATATAGCGCACCCTCATTGGGAGCAGGGAGCGCTACATACTTCTTCCTCCAGAACAGACAATGTCCTCATCGTCGAGGAAAGTTTGACCCTTCAGTCCTGAAGGTCAGCTACCTGAGTCCAAAAACTTGGATGGGAAGGGAAGGGTAAGGCAACAAGAAATACACTTCACATAGACATGCAATAATCATTTTACTATACAATATAGTATTCCTATCTCTCTTTCTAACCCACCCAACTTGACAGTAGCTTGGAAGGAGATCCAGGACACCTGAAAAACAAAACAGCACACACAGACAGATATTCCAAACATTACTGTACAAAGGAAGCAAAGCCTTACTTCCGGAGAAATAAAACTTTCTCTCATATATATATTTTTCCTAAGTGCAAAAGAATTATATAGCTAAGTGTTATGTAGCTAAATGTAGAAAGTTCAGTTTAGCAAAATTCAGTTTCTGCTGATCAAGCAAACCTCCGCCACCTGGTGGTTGAAGAGTAACACACAGTTCCTTTTTGATCCAAGTACTGAATCGGGTAAAGAATCTTGACTGGGAGTTCAAATGCCCTAGCACCAACTAGCTAGACACCCCAAGTCCTTCAAAGAAGAAAAAGGTAAAAGGAAATCTTCTCCTTTGCAAAATGACAAACTGGAACAGTCAAGGTTTATCATCACCAATAAAATTGAGGGTCCGGTAATGTCAGTGACTTCCCTTGTCTGTCCACTGTAGTAATAAAGTAGATGTAGTCCTCCTTTCCAGGCCGACAAATTACCACTTTATCCGCATAGATGTGCCGACCATAACTCCATTGTAACAAACACCCTCTGTAGCGTTCATCCATAGTGAAGGAATGGCCTATTTTCCGGAACGGCTTAGGTACTTCGAGATGGTCCCACACAGCTTCACTGTACCAGTCCACTCTCTTAGCTTCAATTTCCTGCATGGTTTCCCTGGGAACATAGGGGAACTCTAGTCCATACTTCCTGACCACCCGTTTGTTTAACAGTCTCTTTGATCGGGCAAGCCTGGGCAAATATCTGGTACTTCCATAACCAGGCGGTATACAGAAAACTGCGGACTTGTGTACCATGCGGTTTGCAGAGGATTTTCCTGACCCATATAAACTGGTAACTTTGGGCAGAACTTATTTGGTAACAACCGGGGCTTCCACCCTGGGTGTTGTCTCCCCAGAATCCATGGCTGCCACCTCCGACGAACTGTGTACATCCCCCATGTAGTTCCATGACAGTTCTCTAGACATGGGTTCAAACATGTAATCATCGCTGGCATCTGACAGAGTTCAACTCTGAGTCTTCTAACTCCTCTGCCGGCAAATAATTGCGTACAGTCCCAAATACTTTTTCCTCAAATGTCTTACTGGTACCTGCTGTGGACATCCTGGGAATATCATCTCTCTCGGGGTCCGGTTCCGGTAAACGCTGGGGTGGGCCTCGACCGCGGCCGTGGGAGGCCTTCACGTATTCCACCTTCTTTTGTACAGGTGCCACAAAGATAGGTGCAGCGACGGTGGATACGGATGAAGAAACCGTGGAAATAGCATCCGCTGGTAACCCACTCACAGTGGCAACAGTAACAAAATCCCCTCCCCATCCCCTCCACCGAAAAAAATTCAAATAAAAGTCAGCAGCTACAAATACTGCAGCTGCTGACTTTTTATATTAGGACACCTACCTGTCCAGGGTGCCTGCGACGTCCTCACCCGAAGCCGATCTGTCACTCGGCTCCCGGGTGGAGGCGCTGGCATCTTCAGTAAGGGAATCAGGAAGTGAAGCCATGTAGCTTCACAGCCTGGTTCCCTACTGCGCATGTGCAAGTCGCGCTGCGTGTCCTCACTGGTCCCTGCTGTCTTCTGGGACATGTGTGTCTCCCAGAAGACAGCGGGGGGGGGACGGAGGAGGGGCCGGACATGGCGTAGATCGCTGCGGAATCTGCTGCGATCTATCGCCGAAAGTGGAAGCAAATACCTGTATTAGACAGGTATCTGCTCCCCCTCCCTTCTGAAAGGTGCCAAATGTGACACCGGAGGGGGGGAAGTTGAATTTTTGGGTGGAACTCTGCTTTAAAGCAAATATGAATAATTCTCTAGGCAGACTAATAATTCTACCAAGTGTATCCTAGTATCAATTTTTTTTTTTCCACCAAGTGTCCTTGGAAATTCTAAGGATCTTCAACATAGTGAACCACAATACTATTGACGAACAACTGTTAATATTTCTTTATGTTATTACTAATATAAAGGATTTTCTTTATTTTATTTTATCTGTTTTTTTTTCTTTGTTCTTTTTCTTTTATTTTCTTTTTCTATATTTCATTGCAGATCTTCTATACAGATTAATTGATTATATTAACAGTTAAATCCAAATTACTCATACATGCTTCCATTATAAATAAATAATTTGGCAATACAGTAGTTACCTATTTACATACATGTTATTGTGATTAAAACTGCATTATATTAGGCATAAAGACATAATATCAATGCCCTAAAAAGAAATATTGGTAGTGGGTTAGATACAAGCTTTAGATAGATACAATCTACCCTTTCTGTTTCTGTTTGAGGCTTGTAAATTGCAATTTTTCAATAGAAATACCTGTATAAAAAAAAAAAAAAATGTTCATCTAATGTTTGCAGGTGCCTTTAAAACTGTGTTATTCAAATATCTAATATAATTATATAAGTGCTAACAAACATTAATCATAAACTTATGTTTAAAAAATCTTGGTCAGGGCACTCTAACTGGACAGATATCGTAATGTTGATCTAAGTTAATAGATAACTGATTAAAAATTTGAGGATTCAAATGGCCACTGTGTATTATAACATAACAATAATGTCTCACAATTAGAGTTGAGCGGACACCTGGATGTTCGGGTTCGACGGGTTCGGCCGAACTTCGGAAAAAAGTTTGGGTTCGGGACCGAACTTTAACCCGAACCCACCCCCCTCGAACCCCATTGAAGTCAATGGGGACCCGGACTTCTAAAGACTAAAAAGGCTCTAAAATGGTAATGGAAAGGGCTAGAGGGCTGCAAATGGCAGCAAAATGTTGTTAAGAGCATGGCAAGTGCTCTGCAAACAAATGTGGATAGGGAAATACCTTAAAATAACATAAAAAAAATAATAAAAAAAAATAATAATCTTGACCTAGGAGGACGAGGTCCATATGGAGTAGGAGGTTGAAGTGGCGGTGGATGTGGCTGTGTAGGTGGAAGCGGCGGTGGAGGAGGACGAGGTAGCCAACGCTGTGTAATGCTGGTGATGTGTCGAATTCTGTCCCCCGTCAAATAGTGTCCACCCTGTACTGCGCTTGCTCAGTATGTAGGACAAGGGGATTTCTAAAATCTCCCAAGACGAACGGCGCCTGCGTGGTGAGTTCAGGTGAAGGCCACACCATCCGTGGTTCAAGACGAGCCAAGTGAGGCCGTGCCCGAAGCGTGGCGATCGAACCAAGCCCGTGAGGGGCCCTGTTACTATGTGCTACCGTATGTCCACTTGGATGGTGGGGCTTGAACCTGCACTCACAGCGCAGGCGCCGTTCATCTTCGCAGATTTAGTGAATCTCCTTGTCCTCTGTACTGCGCAAGCGCTGCGCCTTCGCAGTATGGGCCGGACACAATCCGATGGCCGGACAGTTTTTGTCACAACACCGGTATACATGTCTATTCTGCAGAAGGTACGGACAAGTCCTGTGGGATCCATGCCTGGTTCATTTTAATGAACGTGAGCTTGTCCACATTGGCTCTGGACAGGCGGCTGCGCTTGTCTGTGATAACGCCCCCCTGCCGTGCTAAATACACGTTCAGATAATACACTGGCTGCAGGGCAGGCCAGCACCTCTAAGGCATAAAGGGCAAGCTCAGGCCATGTGCCCAATTTGGAGACCCAGAAGTTAAAGGGGGCAGACCTGTCATCCAGTACGTGTAGGCCTGTGGACACATACTGCTCAACCATGTTGGTGAAATGCTGCATCCTGCTAAGACGTTCCATCTCAGCTGGTGGTGCTGGTTGTTGTGGCGTGCTGACAAAGCTTTTCCACATTTCAGCCATGCTAACCCTGCCTTCTGAGGTGCTGCCGGTGCCCCGGCTGCGTTGGCGACCTCTTCCTCCTCCTCTGCCTTCGCCTTGTGCTTCCACCGTACGCCCGCTGTCAGGTGGGAATGCCACCAGCAGCGCGTCTACCAGCGTGCGCTTGTACTCGCGCATCTTACGATCCCGCTCCAGTGAGGGAATTAAGGACGGTACGTTGTCCTTGTAACGGGGATCCAGCAGGGTGGCCACCCAGTTCTCAGCACCAGTTAAAATGTGGGCAACTCGGCGGTCATTGCGGAAACACTGCAGCATGTAATCGCTCATGTGTGCCAGGCTGCCCAGAGGCAAAGAAAAGCTGTCCTCTGTGGGAGGTGTATCGTCTGTGTCCTCTGTATCCCCCCAGCCACGCACCAGTGATGGCCACGAGCTGGTCTGGGTGCCACCCTGCTGTGAAAATGCCTCCTCCTCCTCCTCCTCCTCCATCTCCTCCTCCACCTCGTCATCCTCCAGAACTGTTCCCTTTCTGCCGGACAATTGTGTACCTGGCGTTTGTTGGTGCAGGAACCCACCCTCGTAGCCACTTGTGAAAGACTGCCCTGAAAGCCTTTGAAATGATCCCGCTTCCTCCTCCTCCTCATCCTCCTGTGCCACATCCTCTTCCATCATCGCCCGAAGCGTTTTTTCAAGGAGGCATAGAACTGGGATAGTAACGCTAAGAACGGCGTCATTGGCACTGGACATGTTGGTGGAGTACTCGAAACAGCGCAACAAGGCACACAGGTCTCGCATGGAGGCCCAGTTATTTGTGGTGAAGTGGTGCTGTTCCGCAGAGCGACTCATGCGTGATTGCTTCAGCTGAAACTCCACTATCGCCTGCTGCTGCTCGCACAGTCTGGCCAGCATGTGCAAGGTGGAGTTCCACCTTGTGGGCACGTCACATATGAGGCGGTGAGCGGGAAGGCCGAAGTTACGCTGCAGCGCTGACAGGCGAGCAGCAGCAGGGTGAGAACGCCGAAAGTGCGCACACACAGCCCACACTTTCTGCAGCAGCTCTGGCATATTGGGGTAATTTTTAAGGAACCTCTGGACCACCAAGTTCAGCACATGCGCCAGGCAAGGGATGTGCGTCAAACCGGCTAGGCCCAGAGCTGCTACGAGATTTCGCCCATTATCGCACACCACCAGGCCGGGATTGAGGCTCACTGACAGCAACCACTCATTGGTCTGTTGTTCCATGTCCCTCCACAACTCCTGCGCGGTGTGGGGTTTTCCCCCCAAACAGGAAAGTTTTAAAACTGCCTGCTGTCGTTTACCCCTGGCTGTGCTGAAGTTGGTGGTGAAGGTGTTACGCTGACCGGATGAGGAGGCGGTAGAGGATGAGGAAGCGGAGTAGGAGGAGTTAGCAACAAGAGGCAAACTGAAGCGCCCTGCAATCCTCGGTGGTGGAAGGACATGCGCCAAACTGCTATCTGCCTCAGGCCCAGCCGCCACTGCATTTACCCAGTGTGCTGTTAGGGAGATATAACGTCCCTGACCGTGCTTACTGGTCCACGCATCCGTAGTTAGGTGGACCTTGCCACAGATGGCATTGCGCAGTGCACACCTGATTTTGTCCCCCACTTGGTTGTGCAGGGAAGGGATGGCTCGCCTGGAAAAATAGTGGCGGCTGGGCACGACGTACTGTGGGACAGCCAATGCCATCAGGCTTTTAAAACTCTGCGTCTCCACCAGACGGAATGACAGCATTTCAAAGGCCAGGAGTTTTGAAATGCTGGCATTCAGGGCCAGGGATCGCGGGTGGCTAGGGGGGTACTTCCTCTTCCGCTCCAATGTTTGGGAGATAGAGAGCTGAACGCTTCCATGGGACATTGTGGAGATGGTTGGTGACCCAGGTGGTAGTGTTGCTGGCAGATGCTCTGTTTGCGGGGTGGCAGGTGCCACTGTCACTACAGAGGTGGATGAAGAGGCCGAGACTGCAGCAGAAGAGGAAGCAGGAGGAGCCAGAGACCTTTCTTGGTTTTTGAGGTGTCTACTCCACTGCAGCTCGTGCTTTGCACTTAGATGCCTGGTCATGCAGGTTGTGCTCAGGTTGAGAACGTTTATGCCTCGCTTCAGGCTCTGATTGCACAGCGTGCAAACCACTCGTGTCTTGTCATCAGCACATTGTGTGAAGAACTGCCACGCTGGGGAACTCCTTGGACCTGGCTTTGGTGTGCTCGGTCCCTTGCTGCGTTGGGCAGTAGCAGACATACTGTCTAGCTGACAGACGCTCCGCTTTTGCACCCTGCTCCCTCTTCTGCTGTGCTGGTGGCTCTGTGCGACCACCGCCTCTTCCTCCAAACTACACTGGTCACCTGCATAACGTTGATTCCATGTGGGGTCGAGGACCTCATCGTCCTCCACATCATCTTCCACCCAGTCTTCACCCCTGCCCTCCTTGTCTGTCTGCACAATTGCGAAAGCAGCAGCAGTTGGCACCTGTGTTTCGTCATCATCCGAGACGTACTGCGATGGTCCTCCCATGTACTCATCATGAAACATAAGTGGTTGGGCATCGGTGCACTCAATCTCTTCCACTTCTGGGGCAGGGCTAGGTGGATGGCCCAAGGAAACCCTGCTAACAGAGTCATCGAAAAGCAGAAGAGACTGCTGCATGATTTGGGGCTCAGACTGCTTGGCTGATTTGCAAGGGGGTGAGGTGAAAGACTGATGGACATGGGTTTCAGATGCCAACTCTGTTCTTTCATCAGAAGAGTGGGTGGGAGACAATGTGAAGGAACCCGAGGCACTGTCAGCAACCCAATCTACTATCGCCTGTACTTGTCCTGGCCTAAACATTCGTACAGCCTCATTAGGCGCGACAAAATACCGCTGCAGGCTCGGTCGCCTACTCGCACCTGAGGAAGGTGTTTCACTTGTGCGTGTATCTGGCACAGATCCCCCACGTCCTCTCCCTGCAACAGGAGCTCCACCAGCAGCACCACGACCAGGGCCACCACGTCCCTTTGACCTTCTCCTCATATTTTCAAAATTTAGGATCTTGCCCTAAATGGGTGTTTTTGGAAGCGCAGAACACAACCAAAGTACGTAACCGCTGAATCGCACAGCTACAGAACTGCAGAAAATGCTATTCAAAAAAAATGTTGTTTTTTTAGTATAGCACAGTAGGAGAAAACTATATAGAAATTGTTTATTTCACACACCTCAAAATATGTATAACACACTGCAACCTTTTTTTGGTGCCACTAAACGGCGTTTTTTGGAAGAGCAGAACACACCCACAGTACGTAACCGCTGAATCGCACAGCTACAGAACTGCAGAAAATGCTATTCAAAAAAAATGTTGTTTTTTTAGTATAGCACAATAGGAGAAAACTATGTAGCGGCCTCACCCCGACCTCTTTAGCTAGGGGTATGTCGAGCGACAGAGTGAGGTGCGCTACGGCCCATGTCCTCCCCATGCATGTGGGTGAGGTGAAGGCCAGTATCAATCTTTTCCTCGGGCCAAATGTGTGCTGGTTATGAGGGTCAGTCCTTCCGTGCCGGAATCTCCCTTTGTTCCCATCAACAGAGTCCATACACCCATCAAAGTCCAAACTCAGGTTTATTGCGTATCTTCACATACAGTCAAATGCAACTGCATGATACGATGGGGAAGCAGGTCGAGGCACTGTACAGGTTCCTAGTCCCTACACTCCCTGTGCTATGACC
This sequence comes from Rana muscosa, assembly GCA_029206835.1. Taxonomy (NCBI): domain Eukaryota; kingdom Metazoa; phylum Chordata; class Amphibia; order Anura; family Ranidae; genus Rana; species Rana muscosa. The sequence goes on from CM055125.1 coordinate 70,674,908, forward strand.
AGGGGTTGCAGGAGTCTTGATGAAAGCTCCTCCGCTGCGCTGTAGCCCATATCAGGGGAAGATGTCCTCCAAGGGAGTTACTGAAGGCCCATCCGTCACCGGGTTGACGCTACACCGGGTCTTCGGACGGGTGACCCCCCCCAGCCTCCTCACCTCAGATGCGGGTCCCCTCGCAAGGGGCGCCCTGGAGCAACTTCACCCTCGCGGGACCCAGTCGGAGTCACCGGGTCCCAGGCCTCCTTAATAGTACCTCACCCCAGGCTGAAGGTGCCCGGGATGGACTCCATCTTCATTCCGGCCAGGCCTAGGGCGCCTAGGCCGGAACCTTGAACCGCCCGCACCCAGGCCTAAGGTGCCTGGGTGCGTGAAGAGGTGATCCCCTCCCAAAAGAACAACACGTGGCAAGGGCGTCTCCCCCTTTTATATCTCCCATCGACACCACGGCGGGTTCCCCGCCCCAGCCGTACCATCTCCAGGAAGGAACCAAAGAAGGGTAACACTGTGATAGTGATTCTACCTCGAGCCAGTAGGTACACTGACACCCACTGGTCAAAGAGAATATTACACCACCCAATCCTCCACGAATAAGAAAAAGGGGTCTAATCCCTGACATAATCACATACCTGGGTCTCTCTACCCCCAGGTGTATCCCACTAACTTTGAAGACCCCGCTACACACTCCCCCTGGTGATTTGACGCTGGTCCCCAGCGTCAGGTGCACACCCATGTCTTCCAGAGAGTGGTGACATGAAGTGGGCCCCAGAGGCTATCCCTAATATTTTGGATACTGTATGTGCCAAGACCTGCTCAACAGAAAAGGGAACTACAAAACATTAAAACTTTTGTCATGTACACATATACAATCCCTCCCGTCACTGTCTAAGAACCACCCCATACTCAGTAGTCTTGACCGACGAATCTCCTGCAGAAGGGAAACAAAAAAACAACATCCTAACACTCTGTGTTAACTTGGCATGAGTGGGTCCGTCAGCCGAGAGACCCACTCACTCCAATAAGTAAGTAATGCATGTGTAACATTTTCAAACAACCGTTGCACAACACTGCCACCTGGTGACAGCGCTGCGGTAATGACACTTGGTTAGATCTTCATTCTTCCTGCTTTCCTACTCTAACTCTACCCCAAAAGTCTCTGCCTTTGGCACATGAAGAAAAGGGAGAAAAAAAACAACAGCTCCCAAATCTCCAGTGAGTAAAAGAAAAGCCCAAATCAAAACAAAAGTAGGGCACAGTTCTAGGCATCTGGGAATGTCTCTTCCAGAAAGTTTCAACAGCAACAAGATAGGAGCTCACTTCTCCTATAAATAGAACCTTGGATCCGGCAGAAACAGGGGCTTCAGGCGCCCGTCAAACACTTCCACCGAATACTCGACATCCTCTCCATCTTTCCTGCAGATGAGCACCTTATCGGCATGAATATGGCGCCCAAGTCTCCAATCAGCTCTGCAGTCCTTGAACTTTTTAGACACAGGCGGCGAACATGACAGGTATCGCCTGGCATGGGGTACTTTAAGCTTTTCCCATACAAACTCGTCATACCACCTTGGTCGCAGGACCTCGACTTCATACAATAAGTCCCGAGGCAAGTAGGGGTACTCCCACCCATATTCGCGGGCGACCCTCTGGGAGAAAAGTCTCTGCAACCTGGCTAGAGGCGGCATCACATCTCGCTCACCTTCTCCTGGCTGTACGATGGCCTCCGGGTGCCGAGGTACCTTCACCATCTCGGGTTTCTTTGTCTTTGGTGCCCGCAATGAAGCACGCTGCATCCCCACCATCAGAGCGGGTGATGTAGTTGAATGCGGAAAGTTGGTCGGAGGACTAGATTTCCTCGAGAACTCCGGGGCCTTCACCCAGAGCGTACTGTCTTCTATGGACATGGGGGAATCCTGCGGTTTACTCAGCGCAGGTAGTGGGCGTCTGTCCCAGCCCTTCCGGTGAAACAGTTCGTCTATCTCTCCGTCATCCCCACAGTCTGACAATGAATCTAAGTCGGAGGTGTCATACATCTCGGCGGGAAGGTAGTCTCTAGTAGACGGAAGGCTACCCTCCCCTGCGGGCTCCACCGACTGTGGACCCCCGACACCTCCAACCAACACCACAGTCCCAGCCCCTGGCTCACCTGGACCTTCTGAAGAACTAGGATGTCCGGGACTCTCTTCTCTACCGGCGCCATCCAGGCCAGGCAAGCGGCGGGGTGAAGCTCGACCACGGCCATAAGATGCCTGTACCAGGCCGACTTTCCTCTTCGGAGGTGGGAGCAGGGAGTCTGTAGTGACCGAAGCAGTGTCCTCGGATTTTTCTCTCTCAGTCTCTGGTTGGGCAGTCACTTCGCCCTGGTCAGCGCGCACGGGAAACTCCGCAAAGGCTTTGATCTCTCCCTCCGGAGTGGCGGTTCCTGTGATGCAGTTGAGGCGTAGGGCCCGGGGCCTTTCCGTGTGTGGTTCAACCTCAAAAAGAAACTCCTTGCATGCTTCGCATCGCCCGAATGGCTTTAGTTGGACCACCAGTCCCGAGCATCCGGGACAGATCACACCAAGGGCCTCCGTGTCTCTGCATGAATACAGAGCCAACTGTCCTCGGGGCCTGAGCCTTATCCCCGTGTCTGTAATGGATGCAGCAAATGCAGTCATCTTGAAAGGATAAGGTACCGGCATCCACGGGGAGCCTGAGTTCACTCCGACCACTTGCTGCTCCATCACACGCTGACCTCGCGCCGGAGTCTCCACGTGTATCTCCACACGTGGCCAGACTCCTCCCACGACTTGCACGTTTTCGCGGGCTTCCTTCAGTCTCCTCCCACGAATTGCGCAGTCATGGGGTGCCTCGTGGCGCAGTGCAGCAAAAGTCCCCACATGTAGTTCGTCACACGGCTGGACTCCTCCCTCTTCCCGCTCTTTCTGCATGGGCCTCTCCCGGTTTTTCAGGGAAATTTCCACGACTTCGAGCACAGGGATGCACTTTGGCCAATCACATGGCCGACCTGCTCGGACCTCCTCCGGGCAGCAAAGTTCAAACACAGCCGTTCCAAACCTCAGGGTTAACACACATTTCATCCCGGACTCACGAGCCCCCACGTGTAGCGGCCTCACCCCGACCTCTTTAGCTAGGGGTATGTCGAGCGACAGAGTGAGGTGCGCTACGGCCCATGTCCTCCCCATGCATGTGGGTGAGGTGAAGGCCAGTATCAATCTTTTCCTCGGGCCAAATGTGTGCTGGTTATGAGGGTCAGTCCTTCCGTGCCGGAATCTCCCTTTGTTCCCATCAACAGAGTCCATACACCCATCAAAGTCCAAACTCAGGTTTATTGCGTATCTTCACATACAGTCAAATGCAACGGCATGATACGATGGGGAAGCAGGTCGAGGCACTGTACAGGTTCCTAGTCCCTACACTCCCTGTGCTATGACCAGGGGTTGCAGGAGTCTTGATGAAAGCTCCTCCGCTGCGCTGTAGCCCATATCAGGGGAAGATGTCCTCCAAGGGAGTTACTGAAGGCCCATCCGTCACCGGGTTGACGCTACACCGGGTCTTCGGACGGGTGACCCCCCCCAGCCTCCTCACCTCAGATGCGGGTCCCCTCGCAAGGGGCGCCCTGGAGCAACTTCACCCTCGCGGGACCCAGTCGGAGTCACCGGGTCCCAGGCCTCCTTAATAGTACCTCACCCCAGGCTGAAGGTGCCCGGGATGGACTCCATCTTCATTCCGGCCAGGCCTAGGGCGCCTAGGCCGGAACCTTGAACCGCCCGCACCCAGGCCTAAGGTGCCTGGGTGCGTGAAGAGGTGATCCCCTCCCAAAAGAACAACACGTGGCGAGGGCATCTCCCCCTTTTATATCCTCCCATCGACACCACGGCGGGTTCCCCGCCCCAGCCGTACCATCTCCAGGAAGGAACCAAAGAAGGGTAACACTGTGATAGTGATTCTACCTCGAGCCAGTAGGTACACTGACACCCACTGGTCAAAGAGAATATTACACCACCCAATCCTCCATGAATAAGAAAAAGGGGTCTAATCCCTGACATAATCACACACCTGGGTCTCTCTACCCCCAGGTGTATCCCACTAACTTTGAAGACCCCGCTACAACTATATAGAAATTGTTTATTTCACACACCTCCACATATGTATAACACACTGCAAACTTTTTTTGGTGCCACTAAACGGCGTTTTTTGGAAGAGCAGAACACACCCACAGTACGTAACCGCTGAATCGCACAGCTACAGAACTGCAGAAAAGCTATTAAAAAAAAATGTTTTTTTTTTTAGTATAGCACAGTAGGAGAAAACTATATAGAAATTGTTTATTTCACACACCTCAAAATATGTATAACACACTGCAAACTTTTTTTGGTGCCACTAAATGGCGTTTTTTGGAAGAGCAGAACACACCCACAGTACGTAACTGCTGAATCGCACAGCTACAGAACTGCAGAAAATGCTATTCAAAAAAAATGTTGTTTTTTTAGTATAGCAACGTAGGAGAAAACTATAAAGAAATTGTTTATTTCAAACACCTCAAAATATGTATAACACACTGCAAACTTTTTTTTGTGCCACTAAACGGCGTTTTTTGGAAGAGCAGAACACACCCACAGTACGTAACCGCTGAATCGCACAGCTACAGAACTGCAGAAAATGCTATTCAAAAAAAATGTTGTTTTTTCAGTATAGCAACGTAGGAGAAAACTATAAAGAAATTGTTTATTTCAAACACCTCAAAATATGTATAACACACTGCAAACTTTTTTTTGTGCCCCTAAACGGCGGTTTTTGCAAGCGTACATTAAAGTGCAAATTTTTTTTTTTTTTTTGCCCTAAACGGGTCTTTTTTTGCACGAGCAAAATAAAATGCTTTTTTTTTTTTTTTTTTGCCCTATGGGTCTTTTGGAAAAGAGAACAATAAAGTGCCTTTTTTTCCCCCTAAAAGTTAGATTTTCTCTGACACTGGGCTCATGGCAGTGTAAAAAGACTGCACTGCAACACAAACAGGTAGACCTATGCAGATCGCTGATTTTAATCTCTGAATCTGGACTCCTATATAATAGATCTCTCTCCCTAAAAGCACCAACACAGGAACCTGGCCCTACACTACACTATCTCTCTATCTTTTCCCTCAGATTGTAGAATCAGGACTACCTCATCTATCTTTCTATCTCTCCCTAAAAGCAGCAGCAGCAGACTAGATCCTCTCCCTATCTATTCTGAAGCAGAGTGTCATGTGTGCTGTGTGCCTCTAGCTTATATAGAAGCTGGGTCACATGTTGCACTGACCAATCACAGCCATGCCATTAGTAGGCATGGCTATGATGGCCTCTAAGGGCACACCAGCTAATCAAAAGGTGATTGGCTGGCCCCTGAAGCATTTCTAAATGCGTTATTAGATTGCCGAACCCGAACCCGAACCCGGACTTTTGGGCAAAGTCCGGGTTCGGGTTCGGGAAAAAGCTAAAGTTCGGTACGGACCCGAACTTTACAGTTCAGGTTCGCTCAACACTACTCACAATTCTTTTTTTAAAGGAAATCCAGCCATTACAATAGCACTCCAGGGATAACAATCAGCAAAAAAGGTGTATGTCTGTTAGGTCACAAGTGCCAAAGTTTAGCTGGTTCAGCTAGTCCTCCTTTTCATACCTATTTGAAAAAAATAACTTAACCAAGTAAACTTTGGTGGTTTGGACTAAAAAGTTGCAGAGAACTGCAATGGGACACATGGCAAGTAAAATGGTACAAAACGAGTCATGTGTAACAAAAGTATTTAGAAAATCTTTATAAAACATGTAAAAATAGCAAACATTTAAAACCACGTTCAACAATTTTGAAAAGATGTACCATTTATGAGCACTGGATGGCAGTAGCATCTGACATGGGATACAGTTACTAGCTAGCAGGTGAAACATAAAAATAAAACAAAAAACATACATTGCAAAAAAATGTAACACTCCTTACCAAATGGGTAATGGTAAGGGCAGTGCCGGGACAAGGTCACCTAGAGCCCAGGGCAAACATGCCAAACTGTGACCCCCTCCCCCCAAAATGTATAAGCAAAAAAATACTGGGCACTAATCTGCATGATTACCGCCTAAGCATAAATTCCCCCACCTCCCAGTACAAATTCTCAATACAGCCCCCCTGCTGGGATCCCCCACCCAGTACAAATCTCAGCCCCCTCAAACCCCCAAATCCCCCAGCACGAATGTGCCCCCAGCACAAATCCTCCACCCCTCAAATTTCCCCTTTAGAATACACGTTTTCTCCCCCCCACAAATCCCCCCCGAAACAAAAAAAAAATCTCCTAGCACAAATCCCCTCCCCTCTCAACCGTATCACCTCTTCTAGCACATAACCCCCAAATCAACCATCCTAGCACAAATACTCTTCTCCGATCCCCCTTTCAATACAAATCCCCCTGAATCACAACTCCTAGCACACACACCCAAATGTTCCTCCTAGAACAATTCTTACCCCCTGCTGCCCCCCAAATTCCTCCTAACACAAATCCCCCGCAATCTCCTCAAGGTGCCCCCCCACCTCACATGATAACACCGTGCCCAGGGCAGCAACCCCTACTGCCAACCCCTTGTCCCGGCCCTGGATAAGGGTATTATTGTTTGCTTACTCTTATCTACGTTCTCTTAAATCGCTGGTAGAGACTCTCAAGTTCTAAGTCCTTTCAAGCTATGGCTATAGTAACCGCTGGCGAGATCGCAGTGGTTTAGCTGATAATTAGGACAGTGCCTCGACCTGCTCATCCCCTGTATCAAAATGTTATCAAGTCGCAACCAGTTGGCTACTGAAGCACTGTTTATTGTGAGAAATGCAATAAAACAAGAGTTGGACTGTGATCGGTGTGTGGAACTCTGGTTAATGGGAGCAAAGGGAAGTGTTGGCACAGCAGGACTTAATCCTTTACAGAAGCACACAGGCCCAAGGAAATATCTGGTACTGGCCTTCACCTCACCCACAGCTATGGGGAGGACATGGGCCATAGCGCATCTCACCCTATTGTGTGTGATACCCCTAGAAGAAAGAGATGGGGTGAGGTCGCTACACGTGGGGGCTTATGAGTCCGGGATGATGTGTGTTTTGACTTTGGAAGTAAGAATGGCTGTGTATAGACTTTGCTGCCCAGGGGAGTTCCGAGCAGGTCGGCCATGTGATCGGCCAAAGTGCATTCCTGCTCAAAGTCGTGGAAATGACCCTAAGATGGGAAAGGCCCATGCGGAGGAGCGAGAAGAGGGAGAAGTCCAGCCGTGTGACATACTACATGTGGGGGCTTTTACTGCACTGAGCCATGAGGCACCCCGTGACTACACAGTTCGTGGGCGGAGCTTGATGGAAGCCCGCGAAAATGTGCAAGTCATGGGAGGAGTCTGGCCATGTGGAGGAACTCACTTCGGCGCGTGGTCAGTGCGTGATGGAGCAGCAGACAGTCGGGATGGCCTCAAGCTCCCCGTGGATTCCGGTTCCCTACCCCACGAAGATGACTACGTTTGCTGCTTCCCTTACAGACACGGGGATAAGACTCAGGCCCCGAGGACAGTTGGCTCTGTACACCTGCAGAGACACGGAGGCCCTCGGTGTGATCTGTCCCGGATGCTCGGGACTTGTGGTTCACCTGAAGCCATTCGGGCGTTGCAAAGCATGCAAAGAGTTCTTGTTCGAGGTGGAGCCATCCACAGTAAGGCACCGGGCCCTTCGCCTCAACAGCCTCACAGGTACCGCTACTCCGGAAGGGGAAATCCAGGCCTTTGCGGAGGTTCCCGTACGCACTGACCAGGGCGATGTGACTGCCCAATCAGAGACTGAGAAGGAAAAATCCAAGGATGCTGCTTCGGTCACCACAGATTCTCTGCTCCCACCTCCGAAGAGGAAAGTCGGCCTGGTGCAGGCCTCCTATGGTCGTGGAAGAGCTTCACCCCATCGCTTGCCTGGCCTGGATGGATCCGGTTGGAAGAGTCCTGGACATCCCAGTTCTACAAAAGGTCAAAGTGAGCCAGGGGCTGGGACTGTGGTGGTGGTTGGAGGTGTTGGGGGTCCACAGTCGGTGGAGCCCGCTAGGGAGGGTAGTACCACGTCTACCAGAGACTACCTTCCCGCGGAGATGTATGACACCTCCGACCTAGAGTCACTGTCGGATTGTGGAGATGATGGTGAGATTGATGAACTGTTTCACCAGAAGGGTTGGGACAAACGTCCGTTACCTAAGCTACGTGCACCCCAAGATTCGCCTATGTCCATAGGAGACAGCACACCCCGGGCGGAAGCCCCGGAGTCTACGAGGAAGCCTAGTCCTCTGGTTGCTCTTCCACAGTCCACAGTATCACCCGTTTTGTTGGCGGGGAAACAGCGAGCATCACTACGGGCACCGAGAGAGAAGCCATCCGAGGTAGTGAAAGTACCTCGGCACCCGGAGGCCATCGTTCAACCAGGAGAAGGTGAGCGGGCCACAATGCCTCCTTTAGCCCGATTGCAACGACTCTTTTCTCAGAGGGTCGCTCACGAGTATGGATGGGAATATCCGTACTTGCCCAGAGACTTGTTGTTTGAGGTTGAAGTTCTGCGACAGCGATGGTACGATGAGTTTGTTTGGGAGAAACTTAAAGTGCCTCATGCCCGGCGATACTTGTCCTGTTCGCCATCAGTGTCGAAAAAGTTTAGAGACTGCAGAGCAGACTGGATGTGGGGCCGCCATATCCACGCAGACAAGGTGCGCATCTGCAGGAAAGATGGAGAGGACGCGGACTATTCGATTGAGGTTTTCGATAAGCATCTAAAGCCCTTGTTTTTGCCTGACCCGAGGTTTTATTTGTGAGAAGAGACTCACTTGTTTCCTGTGAAAAAATTCCGGAGGTGTTCTTGCCGGAGCATCGAACTGTACCCTAGTTTTTTATTTGGGTTTTTGTTTTTTTTCTACTCTTTGGAGGAATGAGAGCTGTTTGTTTGTTCTCTCTTCTTCACAGTACAAAGACAGAGACTTTGGGGGTAGAGTCAGAGTAGGGATGCAGGAAGATTGAAGATTTCACCAAGTGTCATCACCGTGGCATCGTCACCAGGTGGCGGTGTTGCGCAACGGCTGTTGCTTGTACATTTGCATCACTTTACTTATTGGAGCGAGTGGGTCTCTCGGCTGATAGACCCATTCATTTCAAATTAACACAGAATGTCAGTATGTGGTTTTCCTTGCGTGTTGTTTTTTTTCTCTTTCCCTCTGCAGGAGATTCGTCTGTCAAGACTACTGAGTATGGGGTGGTTCTTAGACAGAAAAGGGAGGGATTGTGTATGTGTACATGCTTAGAGGATTTTATGGAAAAAAAGTTTATTGTTTTATGTTCCCTTCCCTTTGAGCAGGTCTTGGTATGATTGAGGTTCAAATTTTAGGGATGCCTCTGGGGTCAGACTTATGTCACCACCTTTGGGAGACATGGGTTCACACCAGACGCTGGGGACCAGCGTCAAATCACAGGGGGGAGTATGTAGCAGGGTCTTTAAATTTAGGTGGGGTACACCTGGGTGGAAGTTCAGGTGTGTAGGTATGGGAGTAGTGACCATTTGTATTCGTGGAGGATTGGGCGGTGTAATAATCTCCTTGGCCGGTGGGTGGCGAGTGCCCGCAGGCTCAAGGTAGATTCACTGCCATAGTGCTGTCCTTTTTGTCCCTTCTCGGAGATGGTACGGCGTGGGCGGGGAACCTGCCGTGGCGTCATTGGAGGGGATAAAAGAGGGAGACGCCCTGGTCACGGGGTCTGGCTCTTCTGGAGGTTCTTCATCACGCGCCCAGGCACCTTAGGCCTGGGTGCGGGCGGTTCCGGATTCCGGCTCAGGTGCCCTAGGCCTGACCGGAATGGAGTTGGAGTCCATCCCAGGCACCTTCAGCCTGGGGTGAGGTACTAAACCAGGAGGCCTGGGGCCCAGTGACTTCGACTGGGTCCCGCGAGGGTGGAGAAGTCCGAGGGTCCCTGAAGTGGATGGGGCCCATGTCTGAGGTGAGGAGGCCGGGGAGGTAACCCATTCGGAGAGTCTGGAGCAGCATCAACCCAGTGACGGATGGGCCTCTGGTAATTTCCTTGGAGATACATCTTCCCCTGATAGGGGCCGCAACGCAGCGAAGGTACTCCTATCTACGTTCTCTTGAGTCGCTGGTAGAGACTCTCAAGTTCTAAGTCCTTTCAAGCTATGGCTATAGTAACCGCTGGCGAGATCGCAGTGGTTTAGCTGATAATTAGGACAGTGCCTCGACCTGCTCATCCCCTGTATCAAAATGTTATCAAGTCGCAACCAGTTGGCTACTGAAGCACTGTTTATTGTGAGAAATGCAATAAAACAAGAGTTGGACTGTGATCGGTGTGTGGAACTCTGGTTAATGGAAGCAAAGGGAAGTGTTGGCACAGCAGGACTTAATCCTTTACAGAAGCACACAGGCCCGAGGAATTATCTGGTACTGGCCTTCACCTCACCCACAGCTATGGGGAGGACATGGGCCGTAGCGCATCTCACCCTATCGTGTGTGATACCCCTAGAAGAAAGAGATGGGGTGAGGTCGCTACACAGATATTAATATCATTGATATGCAGATACCGTTGTTTTATAAGTTAAAAAAGATTTTTCACAAGTATCAGCATTATAATACGTTTTTGTTTTGTTTTTTTGGCAAGCAGTGGGAAAACACTAAGGGTGCTTTCACACCGAGGCGTCGGCGGTAAAGCGCCACTATTTTTAGCGGCGCTTTACTGTAGTTTTTGCAGAGGTTTTCGTCGCTTTTTAACCCCCTGCTAGTGGCCGAAAAAGGGTTAAAGCCACCTGAAAAGTGCCGCTTCAGCAGCGCTTTGCCGGCGGTTCAGCGGCGCTGCCCTTTTATTTCAATAGGCAGGGGTGCTTTAGGAGCGGTGGAGGAGCGGTGTATACACCGCTTCTTCACCGCTCCAAAGATGCTGCTTGCAGGAGTTTTTTTAACGTCCTGCCAGCGCATCGCCTCAGTGTGAAAGCACTCTGGCTTTCACACTGAGACTGCAGGGAAGCCTTTTTCAGGCGCTATTTTTAGCCCAAAAGCACCAGAAAAACACCTCAGTGTGAAAGGGGTCTTAGCCCCTTTTCACACTGGGGCGGGCGTTGACGGTAAAACGCTGCTAGTTTTTGCGGCAATTTACCGTCATTTTAGCGGCGCTATCCGGCCACTAGCGGGGTGCTTTTAACACCCACTAGCTGCTGAATAAAGGGTTAAATGCGCCCGTGTAGCGCCGCTGCCGAGGTGCTTTGCAGGCGCTTCAGAGGGGCCCATTCATTTCAATGGGCAGGAGCGGTGGAGGAGCGGTATATACATTGCTCCTTCACAGCCCCAAAGATGCTGCTTGCAGGACATTTTTTTAACGTCCTGCCAGTGCACCGCTCCAGAGCACACAGGCTTTCACACTGGGACTGCAGGGGAGGTGTTTTTCAGGCGCTTTACAGGTGCTATTTTTAGCCCAAAAACGCCTTAAAAACACCCCAGTGTGAAAGGGGTCATGGGAATACCTACTTCATTATCATTGCATCAGTTTTATCTTTTTAGTCCTACATCAGTGCTACATCAATTTAATTATTATTTAATCAATTATTAATTTTTTTTTTTTAAAGATATCCAACTGATTAAAGAGGAAGTAAACCCTGATGGGTTTTACTTCCTCTTTGTTTACCTGCAGTGCTAAAGCATAATGGGCTACTATGCATCGCATAGTAGCCCATTATGTGACACTTACCTGCAGGAGAAGCCCGCAATGTCCCCTTCTTCCTCGCTAGCAGCAAGTGTCCGTTCTTCACCCCTCTTCCTTCTGGGGCTGCGAACTCCGGCTCTGTGACTGGCCGGAGTCGCGTGACGTCACTCCCGTGCATGCGCACGGGAGCCGCCAGTCGCGGCATGACCCCAGCTTGAAACAGCACAGCGTGCCCTTTCAAGACGACGCATGCGCAGTAGAAGGCATCGTTCGGGGACATTGTAAATATCTCCTAGCCCGTGTAGGTAGATATTTCAAGCACCTACAGGTAAGCCTTAATCTAGGCTTAACTGTAGGTTAAAGTGGTTGAAAAGGGTTTACAACCACTTTAAAGAATGTTTTTACATGACAAAAATAGCTTTCTGTCATTAGTCAAATTATGTAAACATTTTTAGATTTACATGGCAAAGGCATGGCATTTACAAAAAAAAAAATCAAAAGAATACATGAGGGCGTGGCCTGGCTTCGGAGCGAGATGGCAGCATAGTGGGAGAGCTCCACCGCCCAGATCTCCAGACTTGCCTTACATAAGCAGAATCCCTCGGTTCTTATGTGCCAAGATGACCGGAAAGGGTCAGCCAACCACTCGGTCACAGACTGAACCGGCCACGCAACTGAGTAAGACCATCCCGGCAATGTTCTGCTCGCAGCCGGCGGACTCGCAGGCCGCTTCTCAAGCCTCGGACTCGAGTTCGGACTCACCCACAGCCGCCTCCGCTACATACATGGGACCCCCACAAGGTACGAGCGCCAGATACCCCTCCGCTCCCCTGTGCATGGCGGACCTGCAACAAGTTGCCTTAGACATCAAGAATGCCATGTTCGCCGCGATTTCCGACCTGAAGGGGGAGATCAGAGCGGTGGCCACTCGGATGGACCGCATGGAGTCGGCCGCCATGACACACGAGGCTATCCAGCAAGTCCAGAGGGCCTCCACCTCACATGCCCAACACCTTATAGACATGCACAGGCATATGGAGGACCTGGACAACAGGGGTAGGAGACATAACCTACGCATCAGGGGGATCCCAGAGTCAGTGGAGGGTCCCCAACAATTGCAGCAAGCGGCATGGGCAATCTTCAATACTCTCCTTGGCAGACCTCCTGATGCTCTGGTGGAAATGGAGAGATGCCACAGAGCTCTTCGGCCCAGGGGCAGAGAGAATGACCGACCTAGAGACACTGTATGTTGCCTGGTAAACTTTCTCCAGAAAGAAGATATATTTTACGCTTGGCGTGCAATCAAGCCAATGTGGAATATGAGGGAGCTCGCATCCAATTGTTTCAGGATCTGTCCACCATCACTCTACAGCATAGAAGGGACTTGCGACCTCTCCTACAGGTCTTGAGGGACAGGCGGATAGTTTATCGGTGAAAGTTTCCTTTTTGTCTCCAGGCTACAACGGGCAATCGTACAGCATCCCTGAGGATGCCTGTGGATCTACCACAGTTCTGCAACACCCTGGGCATCGCTGCAGTAAGTGTACCTGACTGGTATGGTGTCTTTTTCCAGCCGGACCCCTGGATCACCGTCCGGTCTGACGATACCCCACACTCGCAGAGGAGTCGGCAGAGACATCGAAGGGCCTCTGATGTCACCCCGCCCAAAGTTCGGGGAGACATGGAGACCGAAGACAGTCCGCGGGCATCGCCGTCGTCTGTCTGGCGGCGGACAGAGCGTTCTGACCACTAACAGGGCCTGGTAAGCTGATCCCGGTCTCCTTCTCCCATTCATCCCCCCTCTTCTGCATGTGAACTTAGACTGCTATTACTGACTGTATGGTCGTTCCAGACCCTCCTTGCAGTGAATCTCCCTCTACCCCCCCTTCCCCTATTTTTGTTTCTCTTCCCCTTCTCAACCCGATTGATTACATAGATTGCAGCCTGTGTGTGGATAGACCTTGCTCCTGATAGCTGCCTTGTGGTTGGCCCCATGCTTTGGGGCACGAGACTACTGAACTGGATTGTAATGGGCTATTGTGAATGAACAGACTACCTCAGCCCTAAGCATTGCAACACAGGGATCTGGAGGGGGCTTTACCCTCCCAGACTTGCTCCCCCTCTCTGTTATAGTGTCTGACTCTCCTCCAATACTGGTGACTCTCTATATGGGGAAGTAGTTGTCATTGCATACTGCTTAACCCACTTGTTTTCTAGGTCTGTTCTGCTGATCAGATGTCACACTGATAGCTGATTATTATGATCTTGCCACACAGGCAACTGTACCAGATATGATGGACTGTCATTTGCTCCGCTGATAAGCTTACAGCTTTATTGGGTAATGTTTCTGCCGCTTGCTCCCCCTTTCTTTCAATTCCCCCTCCCCCCTTTTTTTTTTTTGCTCTTCTCCTTTAATCCCCCTTCTCCCTTCCCCCTTTCTTTCTTCCCCTGTCTGTCCCCCCTACCCCCCCTCCTCCCTGCCATGGCTATACAATACTTGTACCACTGAATTTACTGATGTTCATCTATGTGGGGAAAGTGGTGGAGACTTGGGGATTGGTGCCTGATTACACTTCTATGCACTGATTCTCCTGTGGTAATGGGGCGCCCCCCCTGTGCCCTTCAGGGCGCTGACCCAGTTTTGGGCGGAGCCTGGGGGGGCACGGAGGTTGCGCCCTCTGTAAAACTCTGCTGAATCATACCTTCCTGGCCCTCGGGCCTTACCCGAAGTGCATGGGATTTGGGGTAAAGAATTTACCTGTTGTCGCCCGGTTGCGGATTGGCTGGGGGGGGCCCTTTATGTTTTGCGAGGGGTCCCCTTTCAGGTTAATGCTGCAACACATGCGCAGGGTGTTCTCGTTCTCATTGTCATTTATCCATGTTATCTCCCCGTTTGTCCGTTATTTACACACATTAGGGTTCGATGTTTTGGTTTAAGGTTACATTGCTTGATCAAGGGTCTGTGGGAGCCCCTGGACCCGGAATAGCGGAATAGCTAGATTGCCTCCTGGTTTTTGTTCCTGTTTCGGCAGGCTATAGACCGCAGGGGTCCCTCACACATGCCGCACTCCTTAGGTGGGTGCCCAGAAGTGCTGGGAATATTGTAGCCTTCCTCACCCTGGGATAGAGTCATTAGGACTGTGGAGGGTGGGTACTTGTAAAGGTGGTGTTATCCCGGGATTTGTGTTATTTTTGTACGGTTGGGGGGGACGTCGCCAGAGGTCTGCCGCTCTTGAGTGGGCCGGTTCTGGCGGTGGGCCCTCTTACCCTGTCTTTGGTTCGAGGGTTTTCGCCTACGCTAGCTCTACTTTGTGTCTGGAGTATCTGGGCGGGGGGTTTGTTTGTGGAAAGTTTGGTTGCTAGTCCTTGTACCCATCTCAGGAGAGGCGGGTCCCCCTCTTGAACTCCCCGGCAGTGTAGGGTGTATCTTGCCTCCAGGATACCCCCTGATTCTCTAGGTAGTCTAGCAGGACTGGGACTACCTCCGGTATTACCCTTACTACGGACCCCATAGTTGGGGTCTTTTTCCAGATAGGGCAGGTCTTCCGGTTTAGGCACCTTCTTTTCTCAGACGGGGTGGGAATAGACATATCCCTCTACTCTTACTCTACTCTTGCTGCTCCCCCCTCTAATCCCTCCCCCCCTCTTTTTTTTTTGTGTGTGTTGTTGTATCTGTTGTGGTCTCCCCCTCCTCCCACTTGCCCTCTCCGTTTGTGGCAGTTGGACGTAGGTGACACCGTCTTTGATACGCCTACATGGCGCCCATGATGCACTACACTACTCCTCTATCGCTCAAGGTTTTTTCTGTCAATGCCAAGGGCCTCAATGTCCCTGAGAAGCGCACCAGCTTCATGGCAGAAGCCCATAGACAAAGAGCCCAAATTGTCTTTTTTCAGGAAACTCATTTTAAATCTAACTCCATTCAATGCCTTACCAACAAGAGATACCCAGATGCGCTTCACGCAACGTGTGCTGACTCTAAAACAAAAGGGGTAGCGATTCTTCTCGCAAAATCATTTTCATTCCAGCTCATGGATCAGGCAGTTGATCCGGAAGGTAGATTTATCTTCCTTAAAGGGCTGTGGAAAGACAAACCGATTACGCTCGCTAACATCTATTGCCCGAATTCTAAACAAGTCTCCTTTCTGAAAGAGATTTTACTGAAGCTCACATCTTTCAAGTCTGGCCTCCTACTTTTGGGAGGAGACTTCAACCTGGCTCTTGACCCGACTCTTGACACTTCCACGGGAACTTCGTCCGTTCCTTTCTCAGCTTTACGGCAGGCGAAATTGGGGCTGGCTTCTCTGGCCCTTCATGACACGTGGCGCACTCTAAACCCCTGGGGTAGAGATTACACTTTCTTTTCATCCCCCCACCAGCACTACTCCAGGCTGGATTGTATCTTCATCTCCCAGAAGGACCTACCGTTTGTATATGAGGTGACAATTGAAAACATGGTCCTGTCTGATAAACCACCCAGTCACCTTGACCTTGCGATTCCCACAGGGAGAGACATCCACTAGGATCTGGAGGCTTGATGCCTCCTTTCTTACTGATCTTGCAGACGTGGCAACCCTCAAACAAGCCATTGGTGAATACTTTTGTCATAACGACACTCCGGATGTCTCCCCCATGACCTTGTGGGAAGCACATAAATGTGTTGTTAGAGGGCACCTTCTGTCCCTGGCGGCCAGGAGAAAGAGGGAACGCAGAGCCCTCATTCAGTCCTTGGTAGGGAAAATCTCCAAACTGGAAGCCCAACACAAATGCTCGTTAGCAATTGGGGTAGCAACCGAATTAGCAGATGCTAGAACTCTCCTGTGCGAGGAACTATATAAAGGAGCTCGGAAACGTTTTATGTTATCCCAAAAATTGTTCTATGGGCAGGGGAACAAACCTGGCAGATTGCTTGCAAGATTCACGCAGAAACGTGTTCTTGCCTCAACCATCCATCAGGTGAGGGATAGACAATATGGGATTCATACCAAGAATGAGGATATTGCGCGACAGTTCAAAGATTTTTACAGTCAACTGTATAACATTAAGATGAGAGAGGAGGGAACTGGCTTGGCGGATGCTCGGGCATCCCTGATCAAGGACTTTCTAAACAAATATTCCCCTCAGGCATTGTTCATGGAAGACCAGCAATTCCTAGAAGCGCCGTTGTCTTAGGAAGAATGGACGGCAGCTTTGAAAGCCATGAAACCTGGCAAGAGCCCAGGGCCTGATGGCCTCATGGCCCAGTACTACAAATGCTTCACAGATCTCCTGGCGCCAGGTTTTATCAGAGCCTTTAACTCTCTAGCAGGGGCCCCTTGCAAGTCTAGTACCCTGCTGGAAGCTTATATTTTGGTAATACCCAAGGAAACTAAAGATCCCTCAGATGTTGCGAATTATAGGCCGATCTCGCTTCTCAACGTCGACGTAAAAATCTTTTCCAAGATTCTTGCGAGCCGACTCGTACATCATGTCCCGTCCTGGGTAGGGCTTGACCAGGTCAGATTCGTCCCTGGCAGGGAAGCCATGGATAATACAATCAAGGCCCTCAACATTCATCACTGGCTTACTTCTTCTAAGCATGAGGGATTCTTTCTGTCGATGGACGCAGAGAAGGCCTTTGATCGAGTGGCCTGGGACTACATGGATTCTGTTTTGGAGGCTCTGGGCCTGGGGTCCAGAATGCGGACCTATATTGGAGCACTATACACGAATCCACGAGCCCGGGTCCGGGTTAATGGTCATTTGTCGGAGGCCTTTTCCATTCACAACGGCACTAGGCAAGGCTGCCCCCTATCCCCTATGCTGTATATCCTCACGCTGGAACCGCTCCTTCGCTGCATACGGGAAAACCCTGATATACGGGGGGTCGTCGTACACTGCAAGGAATACAAGCTTGCGGCTTTTGCCGACAACATATTGCTCTTTCTCTCTTCCCCCTTGATATCCTTACCTAACTTAATGCATGCCCTTGAAAGCTTTAGACGTATCTCCCACCTGAAAATTAATTATTCCAAGTCTTTTGCGTTGAACGTCACCCTTCCCTTGACACTGGTTAGCCGATGTCAAGAGATCTTCCCCTTCAGTTGGAAGGCAGACGATATTACCTATCTAGGTATTCTGATTCCGCGGAACCTTTCAGATCTTTATGATAAGAACTTCTTAAGTGAGCTGATCGCCCTACAGCAGGATATGCTTCGCTGGGACTCTCCCACGATTTTTTGGTTTGGGCGTGCCTCCATCATAAAAATGACGGTGCTCCCCCGAATGCTGTATAAACTACAGACTGTTCCGATCACCTTGCCGCCCTCTTTCTTTGCCTCCTATAAGAGACTTTGCAGGACGTTTCTTTGGGGCTCTAAGGCTCCAAGAATTGGTTGGGCAAAGCTGGTACTCCCAAAATTGGAGGGGGGTATTGGCCTCCCAGACATACAGAGGTATTACTGGGCCACACACCTGGCACGAGTGGTAGATTGGAGGGTGCACACTCACTGCAAAGGATGGGTGCATCTGGAAAATTTAAGCACAGGACTCGATCTTGGGAAGGTGCCCTGGTTCTCTAAGAAACACTGGCCATCTGAGGTCTTGTCTCACCCCCTGGTGGGGGCGACCTTATCAGCTTTTGCACGGGCTTGTAGGGCTCATGAAGTTTCAGCTACGGAATGTGGAATAACTCCCTTTAAGGGGAACCCTGATTTCACGCCAGGATTGGAGGGAGCCTTTCTAGCTCTAGAATGGCCACGCGTAGATATGTTAGCCAAACACTTTTTCTCTGGGGATAGGTTCCTCACTCTGAGAGAGCTAGAGTCAATATCCCAGACCAAAACTTTCCCTTTCTTCACCTACCTTCATATTAAGCACTTTCTGGATGGCCCGAAAACCAGAAGCTGCTTTGCTCAACCGGATACGGTGTTGGAGTCTTTGTGTTCAGGCCCGTCCCCCTGTAGGCATGTAATTTCGCTGCTATACGCCTCTATGTTCAGACGACCTTTTCCATCCATGGAAGCGGAACGAACCTTTTGGGAGGCCCGGCTGGACAGATCTATAGAGTCAAAGAGCTGGGAACGAGTCCATTGGTATATCCATAAAGGTTCGATCAACTTTAACGTCCAGGAAAATGGGTACAAGATCAGAGCGCGGTGGTACAGGACACCGGACCTCGACCACAAATTTTGCCCGACCGTGTCTGATCGGTGCTGGAGATGTGGAGGGGACTTGGGTACCTTCCTCCATGTATGGTAGGAGTGCCCATTGATTCGGCCCTACTGGTGGCGAGTTCATGACGTGACAACTATGGTCTCCTCGCTACCCCTGGAGTTCTCACCAACACAGTATCTTCTCCAACTTTCTAAAATTTCAAAAAAAAACTACCGCACCTCGGTTGCGATCCATATGGTCAATGCAGCCAGATTGTGTGTTCCTGTCCACTGGAGGGATACGGTACCTCCGTCGATGAAAGAATGGTTGACACACCTTAAAGTGGTTGTAAACCCACTTTTGTAACTTGCACCTACAGGTAAGCCAAGATTAAGGCTTACCTGTAGGTGCAAGAAATATCTCCTAAACCTACACGGTTTAGGAGATATTTACTAAAATCACAGGCGCCGCTGTCTACGGTGCATGCGCGCCGTAGACAACGGCGCATTCATGGGGTTAATCCCATTCACAAATTCGGCTAAGTCCCAGCAATGCTTGGGCTTAGCCGAATTTGACGGCTCCCGCGCGCATTACGCGGAGTCACGTCTTTGCCGCTCCGGCCAATCACAGCGCCGGAGCAGCGCTGTGATTGGCTGGAGTGGCGATACCCGGAAGTAACATTCCGGCTATCGCCGCAGCAATGGCTGCGGCTGGAGAGAGGGACACGGGTGGCTTTGGGGGCCCCGATCTAAGGTAAGTGGTACATAATGAGCTAGTATGCTAGTCATACTAGCTCATTATAGCTTTGTCTTGCAGGTGGGCTAGAAAAAAAAAAATATATGGGTTTACAACCACTTTAATCGTATTGCAGCGATAGAGGAACTAATTCACACTGCTCAAGATAGCATTTCTACTTTCACTACTATGTGGGATGATTGGTTTAAATTTCAGAACTCTGCAGACTACCAGACTCTCATGCTGAATGCGGATTGATTTGGGCTTTGTGGAGTGGTCTTTATTTGACAAAGGCTGGTCCACGAATTCAGGTGTGAGTTCTCACCTTGAGATGACATGAACGGAGAGGGTAGCTGGTGGTTGCCCCCACCACCTCTTCAGGCTTTCGCTTTTCAGTGTAGCGTTACCTATGCCCTCCCCTTCTCCCCCCCCCTTTTTTTTGTTTTGTTTTGTGTGCTCCCCTCTCTCTTGTCCATTCCTCTCCTTCTTACTCTTGAGCCCTTTCTGATTTTTCCTCTTTTCTCTTCTTTTCTTATGTATGATCCTGACGGGCGGAGGACATGGGGATTGGGGCCACGGTGGGTGGCCCCTGCGCCCATGCTCTTCTGAATTTGCGGATCCTTAGATTGCATCTAGCCTTTAGACTTAGGCTCTGAACTACTGTGGCAAGGGTTCTGATGTGCTATTTTGCCGATGGTAGTTCCCAAACCATCGGCTGCATTCCGTAGGGCAGGCCCCCTCACAGATATTCTGAAGCATTTCTCTCTTAGTAGGCGAGGGGGGGGGGGGGTATATATGATGTATATTGAGCATGCTGTCCAGACCTTGCCACGTTTATTTGTCTTTTGAACTGTTCCATTGGTGGAGCCGAAGCTCCTTTGTTTTGATCTGTACCTCTTGATATTACTGTGGACATCTCTGTGATATCTGTAAATTGTTTTCTTCAATAAAAAATTTTATGGAAAAAAAAAAAGAATACATGATTTTGCACACTCCCTTCTAACTTTTAAAAGTGTAATAAAAAATACATTAGACACTGCTCTATTAAGGGTTTTAAGTATACAGAAAATTAAATGCATCTACTCCCCAAAATGTTTTCCTACTGCTTGCCAAAAAACAAAACAAAAACTTATTATAATGCTGAGCTTTGTGAAAAATCTTTCTTAACTTATAAAATTACAATATCTGCATATCAATTAGGAGTATTAAAGAAGGGGTTGATATTGTTTTCAGTTATCTTTTTTTCCGGTTAATTCTACCTTAAATTGGCAAGATTACGCAATAATCATTTAATGTTTGCAGGTCCCTTTAAAAACTGTGCTATTTGAAAATCTAATTTAGTTATATAAATACTAACAATAATTAACGATAAACTTATGCTTGTAAAATATTGGTCAGGGAACTCTAACCAGACAGATATCCTAATGTTGACCTAAGTTAATAGATATCCGATTAAAAGGTTTGGAATTCATACGACCAATGGCTATTATAACATAATATAGAAATAATTATTATCTGTACATTTACAGAAAGAAGATAACAGGTTGATAATACTTTAGGTGACTTTCACTAGAAAACCTTTGGTGAGATGCAGATATTAATATAATTTTCATACAGATATTAATATCATTGATATGCAGATACCTTTGCTTTATTTATAAATAAAGATTTTTCACAAAGTTCAGCATTATAATAATTTTTTTTTTTTGGCAAGCAGTGGGAAAAGACGTAGGAAAACATACTTCATCATCATTGGATACGTTTTGGCTTTTTAGTCCTATATCAGTGCTACATCAATCTATCCAAATAATAATTATTTTTGTTCTTTAGGATATCAAACTGATTGAAGAATGTTTTTACCAGACAAAAAGGGCTTTCTGTCATTAGTAAAATTATATAAACATTTTTATATTTACATGGCAAAGGCTAAAGAAATTAAAAGAATACATGATTTTGCACGCTCCCTTCCAACTTTTAAAAATGTATTAAAAAACGGAAATGTGTATCAAATACTTACCGTAATTTTCCTTTCCTGACGCCAAACCATGGCAGCATACTAGTGATAGAGCTCCGCCTCTTGACCACTCCCTCAGGACCAGTGAATAGCATAAATTAAAGGCCTAGTTAGGCCCCACCCCATTATCTGTACTTAGATACATACCGAAAGGTGGGACCGTATGTTGCCATGGTTTGGCGTCAGGAAAGGAAAATTACAGTAAGTATTTGATACAATTTTCTTTTTTCCTGACACCACCATGGCAGCATACTAGTGATAAATAACTAGCTGACAGGGTGGGATCTACTTGTCAAACCAATCTTCTAATTAGGATGAGACAGAGGACTAAATAGTCCTTCCTACAAAGTCCCCCAATGACAAGGCCCCTGGGCAGGGCCGGTGCCACCACTAGGCAAACTAGGCAGCTGCCTAGGGCGCCCAGCCACTGGTGTTCCTACTTTCTTCTCTCTGCAGTAAGCGACTTAGTCTTAGCATCAGCAGACAGCCACCACTCCATTCGCACATAGTGTCATAAAGGCACATAAAGGCACAACGGCGGCGGAGGACTGTGTCCCGACTCCGGAATGCATGTAAGCAAGCAAACATTCATTGATGGGCACTGGTAGGCTGCATTAATGGGCACTGGTAGGCTGCATTTGATGGGTGCTGGTGAGGCTTCATTTGATGGGTGCTGGTGGGGCTGCATTGATGGGCGCTGGTGAGGCTGCATTTGATGGGTGCTTCATTAAAAAGGTGGGGTATACATAGGCAGGGCAAAGGGGGTGGGGTCAGGAGTGGAGCCAGGGGGGGGGGCGGCAAAATGAGGATTCGCCTAGGGTGTCAAAAATCTTTGCACCAGCCCTGTTTGCAAATGCACTTCTTAAAGCATGACCTTGGCACCAAGTCATACTTTCCAAATCCTTTTTAGCAAATCTGCTTGAGCAAAGCAAGTAGAAGTTGTCCCAGGTGATCTTCAAGTGTTTGGCTGATCCGCACACTATGAACCAAAATGGCAGCTGTATGGTGGAATGCGTGGCCTAATGGATAAGGCGTCTGACCTTGGATCAGAAGATTGAGGGTTCAAGTCCCTTTGTGGTTGTTTTCTATGCTGCTTTCCAGTTCCTGTGACCTTCACTTGCCAATTCTTGCTCCGTTTAACTTAAAGCGGAAGTTTACCCATAATAACTTGCTTCTTGCTGGAGGCTGCCATTTTGCTGAAGCCCAGAGCCCCCAAACAGCTGTAAATCATAAAGTGGAAGTAAACCAATTGATTTAACGGTTTAAAAAAACAGTTACAATCCTGGAATCAATCCTGGGTTTGATAACTGTCACATGTGCTTGTGTTCTCAACCAAACTGTCAAACCATCAAATGACTGGTGTTGTAACTGAACACACGTGCAGCACCATCACAGCTGCAGTTTGAACAGAAGCAGCTTCATTGGCTGTAAAGTATAGGAGGGTTTAATTTTGCTTTAAGGCTGTCAGTAGAACGCCTCTCCCAACTCAGCAGTGTCTAAATATGCCTTAAATGGGAGAGCAAATGAGTATGTGCAGAGCAGGGTGAAACAGTGTATGACTGGATTTTAAAGTGTATGGACACTTATTTTTAATGTTTTACATAACTATACATGCAAAATGGGCCAACCTGAAGTGATCTAGAAGGACTTAATTTTCTGCCTAAAGTATCACTTTAAGTGACAGACTTACCAGCATGGCCTAGCAGAGTTTTCAGAACAATTTGATCTTTATGTAGGATCTGCAAAGTTTTTGTATTATTTTTGTTTTTTGTCGGTGACATGGTAGCAGGAAACCACAGCAGAAGTGGTCATTCTAGTTTAAGCTAAATGTGTAAACTGATTGTCAGAAGTGGGATTTGAACACACGCCTCCATTTGGAGACCAGAACACCCACACAAAGTGAAGAATCAACTCTTGAGGCTGGCGCCTTAGACGGCTCGGCCATTCTGACGACATGCATAAAATTTTTTTGGCTGCCTCTGGAAATATTATCTACTCGTGGTACGCTATTGATCTATTACCATTGTCAAGGAGCTGTATTAACACTCTGCACCTAGGCCCTTTTGCAAATGCACTTCCTAAATCATGACCTTGGTACCACGTCCTACTTTTCAGAACCTTTCTACCAAATCTGCTTGAGCAAAGCAAGTAGAAGATGTCCCAGGTGATCTTCAGGTCTTTTGCTGATCCGCACACCACAAACCAAAATGGTGGCCCTGCGGCAGACCATGTGGCTTAATGGATAAGGCATCTGACTTTGGATCAGAAGATTAAGGGTTTGAGTCCCTTCGTGGTTGTTTTCTATGCTGCTTTTCAATTTCAGTGACTTTCACTTGCAAATTCTTGCTCCGTTTAACTTAAAGCGGAAGTTTACCCATAATAATTTGCTTCTTGCTTGAGGCTGCCATTTTGCTGAAGCCCAGAGCCCCCAAACAGCAGTAAATCATAAAGTGGAAGTAAACTAATTGATTTAATGGTTTCAAAAAACAGTTACAATCCTGGAATCAATCCCGGGATTGATAACTGTCACATGTGCTTGTGTTCTCAACCAAACTGTCACACTATCAAATGGCTGGTGTCGTAACTGAACACATGTGCAGCACCATGGCAGCTGCAGTTTGAACAGAAGCAGCTTCATTGGCTGTAAAGTTTAGGAGGGTTTAATTTTGCTTAAAGGCTGTCAGTAGAACAGCCTCTCCAAACTCAGCAGTGTCTAAATATGCCTAAAATGGGAGAGCAACAGAGCAGGGTGAAACAGTGTATGACTGGATTTTAAAGTGTATGGACACTTATTTTTAATGTTTTACATAGGTAACTATACATGCAAAATGGGCCAACCTGAAGTGATCTAGAAGGACTTATTTTTCTGCCTAAAGTTGCACCTTAAGTGACAGACTTACCAGCATGGCCTAGCAGAGTTTTCAGAACAATTTGATCTTTATGTAGGATCTGCAAAGTTTTTGTATTATTATGTTTTTTGTTGGTGACATGGTAGCATGAAAACACAGCAGAAGTGGTCATTCTAGTTCAAGCTAAATGTGTAAACTGATTGTCAGAAGTGGGATTTGAACCCTCGCCTCCATTTGGAGACCAGAACACCCACACAATGTAAAGAAACAACTCTTGAGTCTGGCACCTTAGACCTCTTGGCCATCCTGACAAGACAAATGAAACATTTTGGCTGCCTCTGGAAATATCATCTACTCGTGGTACTCTATTGATCTATTACTATTGTCAAGGAGCTGTATTAACACTCTTAACCTAGGCCCTTTTGCAAATGCACTTCTTAAATCATGACCTTGGTACCAAGTCCTACTTTTCAGAACCTTTCTACCAAATCAGCTTGAGCAAAGCAAGTGGAAGATGTCCTAGGCGATCTTCAGGTCTTTTGCTGATCCGCACATCACAAACCAAAATGGCAGCCCAGCAGCAGACCACGTGGCCTAATGGATAAGGCGTCTGACTTCGGATCAGAAGATTGAGGGTTCAAGTCCCTTCGTGGTCGTTTTCTATGCTGCTTTCCAATTCCAATGACCTTCACTTGCAAATTCTTGCTCCGTTTACCTTAAAGCGGATGTTTACCCATAATAAATTGCTTCTTGCTGGAGGCTGCCATTTTGCTGAAGCCAAGAGCCCCCAAACAGCAGTAAATCATAAAGTGGAAGTAAACCAATTGATTTAACGGTTTCAAAAAACAGTTACAATCCTGGAATCAATCCCGGGATTGATAACTGTCATTTATGCTTGTGTTCTCAACCAAACTGTCAAACCATCAAATGGCTGGTGTCGTAACTGAACACATGTGCAGCACCATGGCAGCTGCAGTTTGAACAGGAGCAGCTTCATTGGCTGTAAAGTATAGGAGGGTTTGATTGCACTTTAAGGCTGTCAGTAGAACGCCTCTCCAAACTCAGCAGTGTCTAAATATGCCTAAAATGGGAGAGCAAAAGCAGAAGTTCTTCTGCTACAGGAAACCCACTACTCTAAAACTTCAGCCCCCCGATACTTGAACGTTAAATATCCACAGCTTTACTTGGCGTGTGGTCCAGACAAAACGGGTGGAGTAGCGGTCTGCTTCTCCATGCGGACCCCCTTTACGCCTATTACAATAGTGAAGAATAAGGGGGGCAGATACCTTATGACATTAGGACGACTTCACGATCAGGTAGTCACATTTATATCTTATTATGCCCCGAACTTAGGACAGACGGACTTCTTTAGCAAAATGCTTAGAGTACTAATGCCCAATGTTCAGGGACAGGTCATTATAGGGGGTGATTAGGGATGAGCTTCGTGTTCGAGTTGAACATACGTTCGACTCGAACATCGGCTGTTCGATCGTTCGACGAAGATCGAACGATTTGGGCCGTTCGCGCCAAATTCGAGTGACGCGAACGGCCCACAATGCACTACGCCATCGCAGTGTCATCCAGGCGCTGTGATTGGCCAAGCATGCACTGTGACCCCGCATGCTTGGCCAATCACAGCACCGGCAGCGAGGAGAGCAATGATTGGCCACAGGCAGGATGCCTGTGGCCAATTATTGCTGAGGGGGTTTAGTACACGCCCCACACTATAAAAGGCCGCCAGTGCGGCGGCCTTGTGTAGTGTGTTCCGGAGCAGGGAAAGAGAAGCATAGGCAGGGACAGTGTCATTATTTTTCCTTTACTAATCCTGGATTCCTTGTGTTTAGGGACAAATAAGGATAGGTAGGGAGAGTGTCAGTGACAGTGTGCTATTCTGTGCTAATCCTTGTTTGTAGGGACAGAGAGGTACAGTGAGGGAAAGTGTCAGTGTGCTATTCTGTTCTAAACCAATCTTGCTGAACCATATTTTCAATCCTTGAGTTTAGGGACAGAGAGGTACAGTGAGGGAAAGTGTCAGTGTGCTATTCTGTGCTAAATCTTGTTTGTAGGGAGGGACAGAGTAGGACAGTGAGGGAAAGTGTCAGTGTGCTATTCTGTTCTAAACCAATTTTGCTGTTCCATATTTTCAATCCTTGAGTTTAGGGACAGAGAAGGACACTCATGGCAATTATCAGTGTGCTATTCTGTGCTAAATCTTGTTTGTAGGGAGGGACAGAGTAGGACAGTGAGGGAAAGTGTCAGTGTGCTATTCTGTTCTAAACCAATTTTGCTGTTCCATATTTTCAATCCTTGAGTTTAGGGACAGAGAAGGACACTCGTGGCAATTATCAGTGTGCTATTCTGTGCTAAATCTTGTTTGTAGGGAGGGACAGAGTAGGACAGTGAGGGAAAGTGTCAGTGTGCTATTCTGTTCTAAACCAATTTTGCTGTTCCATATTTTCAATCCTTGAGTTTAGGGACAGAGAAGGACACTCGTGGCAATTATCAGTGTGCTATTCTGTGCTAAATCTTGTTTGTAGGGAGGGACAGAGTAGGACAGTGAGGGAAAGTGTCAGTGTGCTATTCTGTTCTAAACCAATTTTGCTGTTCCATATTTTCAATCCTTGAGTTTAGGGACAGAGAAGGACACTCGTGGCAATTATCAGTGTGCTATTCTGTGCTAAATCTTGTTTGTAGGGAGGGACAGAGTAGGACAGTGAGGGAAAGTGTCAGTGTGCTATTCTGTTCTAAACCAATTTTGCTGTTCCATATTTTCAATCCTTGAGTTTAGGGACAGAGAAGGACACTCGTGGCAATTAACAGTGTGCTATTCTGTGCTAAATCTTGTTTGTAGGGAGGGACAGAGTAGGACAGTGAGGGAAAGTGTGAGTGTGCTATTCTGTTCTAAACCAATTTTGCTGAACCATATTTTCAATCCTTGAGTTTAGGGACAGAGAAGGACACTCGTGGCAATTATCAGTGTGCTATTCTGTGCTAAATCTTGTTTGTAGGGAGGGACAGAGTAGGACAGTGAGGGAAAGTGTCAATGTGCTATTCTGTTCTAAACCAATTTTGCTGTTCCATATTTTCAATCCTTGAGTTTAGGGACAGAGAAGGACACTCGTGGCAATTATCAGTGTGCTATTCTGTGCTAAATCTTGTTTGTAGGGAGGGACAGAGTAGGACAGTGAGGGAAAGTGTCAGTGTGCTATTCTGTTCTAAACCAATTTTGCTGTTCCATATTTTCAATCCTTGAGTTTAGGGACAGAGAAGGACACTCGTGGCAATTATCAGTGTGCTATTCTGTGCTAAATCTTGTTTGTAGGGAGGGACAGAGTAGGACAGTGAGGGAAAGTGTCAGTGTGCTATTCTGTTCTAAACCAATTTTGCTGTTCCATATTTTCAATCCTTGAGTTTAGGGACAGAGAAGGACACTCGTGGCAATTATCAGTGTGCTATTCTGTGCTAAATCTTGTTTGTAGGGATGGACAGAGTAGGACAGTGAGGGAAAGTGTCAGTGTGCTATTCTGTTCTAAACCAATTTTGCTGTTCCATATTTTCAATCCTTGAGTTTAGGGACAGAGAAGGACACTCGTGGCAATTATCAGTGTGCTATTCTGTGCTAAATCTTGTTTGTAGGGAGGGACAGAGTAGGACAGTGAGGGAAAGTGTCAGTGTGCTATTCTGTTCTAAACCAATTTTGCTGTTCCATATTTTCAATCCTTGAGTTTAGGGACAGAGAAGGACACTCGTGGCAATTATCAGTGTGCTATTCTGTGCTAAATCTTGTTTGTAGGGAGGGACAGAGTAGGACAGTGAGGGAAAGTGTCAGTGTGCTATTCTGTTCTAAACCAATTTTGCTGTTCCATATTTTCAATCCTTGAGTTTAGGGACAGAGAAGGACACTCGTGGCAATTATCAGTGTGCTATTCTGTGCTAAATCTTGTTTGTAGGGAGGGACAGAGTAGGACAGTGAGGGAAAGTGTCAGTGTGCTATTCTGTTCTAAACCAATTTTGCAGTTCCATATTTTCAATCCTTGAGTTTAGGGACAGAGAAGGACACTCGTGGCAATTATCAGTGTGCTATTCTGTGCTAAATCTTGTTTGTAGGGAGGGACAGAGTAGGACAGTGAGGGAAAGTGTCAGTGTGCTATTCTGTTCTAAACCAATTTTGCTGTTCCATATTTTCAATCCTTGAGTTTAGGGACAGAGAAGGAAACTCGTGGCAATTATCAGTGTGCTATTCTGTGCTAAATCTTGTTTGTAGGGAGGGACAGAGTAGGACAGTGAGGGAAAGTGTCAGTGTGCTATTCTGTTCTAAACCAATTTTGCTGTTCCATATTTTCAATCCTTGAGTTTAGGGACAGAGAAGGACACTCGTGGCAATTATCAGTGTGCTATTCTGTGCTAAATCTTGTTTGTAGGGAGGGACAGAGTAGGACAGTGAGGGAAAGTGTCAGTGTGCTATTCTGTTCTAAACCAATTTTGCTGTTCCATATTTTCAATCCTTGAGTTTAGGGACAGAGAAGGACACTCGTGGAAATTATCAGTGTGCTATTCTGTGCTAAATCTTGTTTGTAGGGAGGGACAGAGTAGGACAGTGAGGGAAAGTGTCCTATTCTGTTCTAAACCAATTTTGCTGAACCATATTTTCAATCCTTGAGTTTAGGGACAGAGAGGTACAGTGAGTGAAACTGACAGTGTGCTATTCTGTTCTAAACCAATTTTGCTGTTCCATATTTCAAATCCTTGAGTTTAGGGACAGAGAAGGATAGGCAGGGGACAGTGTCAGTGTCATTGTTGCTAAGCCTCCTGCACAGTATACACCTGAAGGTAGCCCTTATTGCTCTTTTTCCCATCTCCCTGCAGGCCATCCATTAAAATGTCTGGAAGGCAAACAAGGAGAGGCAGACAGTCAGGAGGCAAAAAAAGAGGGCAAGCAGGCTCTGTGTCTGGGGGCAACAGTGCTGGTCGTGGACGCGGTGCATTGTCATCAGCACATGGCCATGGGACACGCTTGTCCTTCTTTTCGGCAGCTGGACATGTTGAGCCACATCATGCCGAAGACTTGGTAGAGTGGATGACCAAGCCCACCTCATCCTCCTCATCCTCTCTCACCCAGGCTCAGGGTACTGGCAAAGCAGCTGCCAAAGCGTCCTCTTCTCTGGTATCATTATCTTCATTAGTCAATCCTTCCCTAGACCCACCATGTCCTCCTCCTGAGGAGTCCCCCGAACTGTTTGAGCACAGTGTTGGGTACATGCTCCAGGAGGATGCCCAGCGTTTGGAAGGATCTGATGATGATACCCAGCTAGAGGAAGGCAGCAGCGTGAGAGCAGAGAGAGGGGATGCTCAAGAAGGACACCAATCTGGCAGTCATGCTCCAGCAGCTGCAGCATACTGCCAGATTGGCTCCAGTGATGAGGAGGGAGGGGATGATGAGGTCACTGACTCCACGTGGGTGCCTAATAGGAGAGAGGAGGAGGAGGAGGAGGATGAGGAGGAGGCACATCTCCAACGAGGCAGGATGCCCTTGAGTGGCCAGCGTATGGGCAGCACACCGACGGAATCACACCGCAGAGCTCCGCCTGTGCAGGGCGCTGCCTCTGCCCGTCATTCAAAAAGTTCTTGGTGTGGGCCTTTTTTGAGGCGAGTGCATCAGATCGCACAGCTGCTGTTTGCAACATATGTCTCAAGCGTATATCGCGTGGCCAAAACATCAGCCGCTTGGGCACCACATGCTTGATCAGACATATGTTGACCTGCCATGCAGCTCGTTGGCAAGCCTACCTTAAAGACCCACACCAAAGAACAAAGCTGACCTCTTCTTGCACCGCATCAGCTGGGATCTCCAACCCCACTATACCTTCACTCCTCTCTGAAACCTGCTCTGAGAGGAATGAAGGTGTAGAATTAGGTGTGTCACAGGCAAGTACTTGCGGGCACTCTGCTAGCAGTACACCAACGTACGATTCTAGCAGGCAAATTTCCCTGCCCCAGCTGCTGGACCGTCGAAAGAAGTTCACTCTCAGCCATCCACATGCCCAGCGGTTGAATGCTAGCTTGGCTAAATTGCTAGCGCTTCAACTGCTGCCTTTTCAGTTGGTAGACTCGGCCCCCTTCCGTGAGTTTGTGCAATGTGCGGTTCCTCAGTGGCAGGTTCCCAAACGCCACTTTTTTGCACGGAAGGCGATTCCGGCTCTCTACAGGCATGTGGAAGGCAATGTCTTGGCCTCCCTGGACAGGGCGGTCAGCGGTAAGGTGCATATTACCGCTGACTCATGGTCCAGCAGGCATGGACAGGGACGTTACCTTTCTTTCACGGCCCATTGGGTCACTCTTTTGGCAGCTGGGAAGGATGCAGGACAAGGTGCAGTAGTCTTGGAGGTTGTTCCACCGCCACGCCTCCAAAATGCTACTACTGGTTGTGACACACCTCTCTCCTCCACCCCCTCCTCTTCTTCTTCCTCCATGGCCTCTTCCTGTGGTTTGTCCTCGGAACCAGCGGTGCTCCGTAGGCGTTCAAGGGGCTACGCAAGTACGCAGGCAAAAAGATGCCATGCCGTGCTTGCGCTGGTGTGTTTGGGTGACAGGAGCCACACTGGGGCAGAGGTCCTGTCTGCTCTGCAGGGGCAGGCCGAGAGGTGGTTGACGCCACGCCAGCTTAAGCCAGGAATGGTGGTTTGCGACAATGGCACCAACCTCCTCTCCGCCCTCCGACAGGGACAACTGACCCATGTGCCCTGTATGGCTCACGTCCTTAACCTGGTGGTGCAGCGGTTCTTGGGCAGGTACCCGGGCTTACAGGATGTCCTGAGGCAGGCCAGGAAAGTCTGTGTGCATTTCCGCAGATCTTATAATGCCAGTGCTCGCCTGGCTGAGCTGCAAAAGGAGTTGAACCTGCCCAAGAACCGCCTTATATGTGACATGCCCACCAGCTGGAACTCAACGTTGGCCATGCTGCAGCGGCTGCACACGCAGCAGAGGGCCATCAATGAGTACCTGTGCGACTACGGCACCAGGACAGGGTCAGGGGAGCTCGGGTTTTTTTCACCACGCCAGTGGGGCATGATCAGGGATGCATGCACTGTCCTGGCACCATTTGAGGAGGCCACGAGGATGGTGAGCAGTGACAGTGCATGCATCAGTGACACTGTACCTCTTGTCCACCTGTTGGAGCACACGCTGCGTGGAATAATGGACAGGGCACTTGAGGCAGAACAGAGGCAGGAAGAGGAGGACTTCCTTGCCTCTCAAGGCCCCCTTTACCCAGACAGTGTTCCTTCTGTCCCACCCATCGCACAGGAAGAGGAGGAGGAGGAGGAGGATTGTGTCAGCATGGAGGTGGAGGCTGGCACTCAGCATCATCAGCAGCAGTCTTTTAGGGATGATTTACAGTCCCAAGAAACCAGTGGACTTGTACGTGGCTGGGAGGAGGTGGCTGCGGATCATGTCGTCCTTAGTGACCCAGAGGACTCCGGACTGAATGCCTCAGCTAACCTACGCTGCATGGCCTCCCTGATCCTGCAAAGTCTGCGGAAGGATCCTCGTATTCTTCGGATCAAGGAGAAGGACCATTACTGTCTGGCCACTCTACTTGATCCACGGTACAAGGGTAAGGTTGCGGACCTTATCGTACCGTCGCAGAGGGAGCAGAGGATGAGACAACACCGGGAGGCCTTGCAGAAAGGTCTGTGCAACGCGTTCCCAGAGACTGGGAGGTTACAAACTCCTGGTCCTGGACAACGAGTTGCTGAGGCTTCGGGCAGTCAAAGAAGGAGCGGTGGGGAAGGTGGCCGTCTGACCGATGCGTTCAGACAATTCTTTAGTCCGCAGCCCCAAAGTATGATCGGTTCCAGCAACCATCGCCAGCGTCTGATATACATGGTCCAGGAATACCTAGGGGCAAGGTCAGACTTGGACACCTTCCCCACCGAAAATCCTCTGGCTTACTGGGTCTTGAGGATGGATCACTGGCCAGAGCTTACACAGTATGCAATTGAGCTACTGGCCTGTCCTGCATCCAGCGTTCTTTCAGAACGCACATTCAGTGCTGCTGGAGGATTTGTCACGGATCACAGGGTGCGCCTGTCCACCGACTCGGTTGATCGACTGACTTTCATCAAGATGAACCAGTCTTGGATCACCACCAGCTACCACACACCAGATGCTGATATAACAGACTAATTGATTTTAAAATGTCACATCCCTTCAAGACTGATGCTGATGCTGAGTGCCTGTGCTGTTATGTTGACTGGCTATCCTCCTCCTCCTCCTCAATGATACGATTAATGATGATAGCTTGGAAGATCATTTTGGTTTATGGGTGACGCCACCAGTGGCTAAGGCCCAATTTTTCAGCCCCTGTTTAACAGGGGCGTGTAATTAAAATTTTTGATGCAATACTTTGCAACAGGCCTCATTGCTGTGCTCCAAGTACAGTATCTGTGAGGGGTTGCAGTGTTGTGCCACCAGTGCCTAAGGCCCAATTTTTCAGCCCCTGTTCAACAGGGGCATGCAATTATAGTTATTGATCTAATAATTCACAGCAGGGCCCATTGCTGCGCCCACCAAGAGTAACTGTCAGGCCTTACAGTGTTGTGGCACCAGCACCACCATCACCACCACCACCACCACCAAAGGCCCAATTTTTCAGCCCCTCTTCAACAGGGGCATGCAATTATAATTATTGATCGAATAATTCACAGCAGGACCCATTGCTGCGCCCACCAAGAGTAACTGTCAGGCCTTACAGTGTTGTGGTACCAGCACCACCATCACCACCACCACCACCACCACCACCAAAGGCCCAATTTTTCAGCCCCTATTCAACAGGGGCATGCAATTATAATTATTGATCTAATAATTCACAGCAGGGCCCATTGCTGCGCCCACCAAGAGTAACTGTCAGGCCTTACAGTGTTGTGGCACAGCACCACCATCACCACCACCACCACCACCAAAGGCCCAATTTTTCAGCCCCTGTTCAACAGGGGCATGCAATTATAATTATTGTTCGAATAATTCACAGCAGGGCCCATTGCTGCGCCCACCAAGTGTAACTGTCAGGCCTTACAGTGTTGTGGCACCAGCACCACCATCACCACCACCACCACCACCAAAGGCCCAATTTTTCAGCCCCTGTTCAACAGGGGCATGCAATTATAATTATTGTTCGAATAATTCACAGCAGGGCCCATTGCTGCGCCCACCAAGAGTAACTGTCAGGCCTTACAGTGTTGTGGCACCAGCACCACCATCAAAGGCCCAATTTTTACTACCACTGATCAACAATTATATGTTATTACAATTCCTGATATAATAGTTGACAGCAGGGCGTTCCAGCACCCACCAAGAATAACTGTGAGTGCTTTCAGTGTTGTGCCAACACCAACACCTAAGGGGCCAATTTCTGCAGTGTATATACGGCAGGTCCCTACTTTCAAACATCCAACTTACAAACTACTACTACTTGCAAACGGAAGAAGACAACAGGAAGTGAGAGGAAATCTACCCCTTGGAAGGAAAATTCTCTCCTGTAAGAATTAATATGGGAGAAAGGTGTCTCCTCTCTACTGATGCTTTATCACCAATCCTTGTTTCAATAAAAACACCACATTTCAAAAACAGTTGTCATTGGGACGCAAAGTGAGGTGAAATGTTCTGAACAGGGGCACTGACAGCAAAAAAAATGTGACAGGGGTGATAACCGTTCCCTATGTTTTCCAAAAAGCTAAAAAAAAGGAATTTGGCATGGAGCTACACTTAAACAATGCAGCTGTTCAAAATTACAAACAGATTCTACATAAGAACAAACCTACAGTCCCTGTCTTGTATGCACCGCCTGTATACGGCTGTTCAGAGTATATAGGGCCTTTTTTATTTTGTGAGCGGGGTTCCCCTTAATATCCATACAAGACCCAAAGGGGCTGGTAATGGGCTGGGGTAAGGGGGGGGGGGGTTGATGGGGTAGCTATGCCATTTTTCATAAAGATTTTCATCCATATTACCGGGACCAGACATTGCATTAAAGCCGCAAGCAGTTTTAAATGGCTTTTTTTCCTTTAGAAATGTTATTTTGTGCAGGGACAGTTCTAAACACGGGAAACACGTGGCACTTTACAGGCATACTTTAGACACCCCCCAGGTACAATATTTAAAGGAATATTTGACCTTTTTTTTTTCACTTTATGCATCATTAAAATGACTGCTCCCGGAAAACGTCCGTTTTTAAAACTTCTTTTTGCATTGATACATGTCCCCTGGTGCAGAACCCGGGTTCCCAAACTCTGTTTCGGACAATAACATGGATAATAGTCGTTATAATTAGCACTTTAGAATCCGAACGTTCGCATCCATTGTATTTAATAGGGTTCTAATGTTCGTGCGAACTTTCGGTCCGTTCGCGGGTTCTGGTGCGAACCGAACTCGGGGGTGTTCGGCTCATCACTAGGGGTGATAGCAACATCCTGTTGGATAGGATAATGGACAAATCTGACCCTACCAAGCCGATTCCTAAACGACTGCCTATTAGGAGTAGTAGGGTTGCACGTCTATTTCACTTTTATGGTCTGATTGATTCTTGGCGTGAATATAACCCCACAGCTAGAGACTACACGCATTTTTCGCAGGTACATCATACTTATTCCAGGATAGATCATATCCTTGTGCGTACCCAGTTGCTCCCGTACCTAACGTCGGTGAAAATATTGTCCACTCCCTGGTCAGACCATTCCCCTATCAAACTTACCACAAAAGGGCTCTGGACCAAATCTTGTCCCTCCCCGTGGCGACTCAATGCGAGCCTGCTGAATCACCCTATGCTTTACACCGAAATAGAGAAGGAAATACAGGAATACTTTAGAACTAATAAATCGTCGGATACATCCCCTGCAATCAATTGGGTGGCCCATAAAGCAACAATACAGGGTAAACTGATTCAATTAGCGGCCAGAGCGAAACGGGCCCGAGAACAAACAATTCGGCAATTGGAAGTGAACCTAGACTCCTTAATGGAGGAACAACATAGACATCCTGAGATTGACATCAGACATAAGATAGACAAAGCAAGGTTAGCCCTCAACCTGAGTTTGACCACCCAAGCTGAGAAACATATCAGCTACTATACCATGGGGGATAAACCCACTACAATGTTAGCTAGGAAATTAGTACCCCGACCACATACACTGACCTTACCGAAATTAAGGTTACCCTCTGGACATCCCACTCAAAACCCTGAATTGATTCTCCAGGAATTCCATAAATTCTACACCAAATTGTATAACTCACCGACCAAGTACAAGCCCTCTAAGGCCAAAACGTTCTTTCGCGAGATTCAATTGCCCAAACTGACACAGGCCCATACAGAACTGATGGACAGGGATGCTATGGAAGCAGAGATTAAAATAGCCATTAAGGCTATCCACCCCTCTAATGCCCCAGGACCGGATGGCTTTACCGTCCATTATTACAGAAATCATGAACTCCTAGCTCTCCATTTGTGTTCTTATTTTAATGATTTAAGACGGGGACATAAAATCCCCAGTCATGAAAATGTTGCCTATCTTAATGTTATACCGAAACCAGGGAAGGACCTTGGGGACTGTGCAAATTATCGCCCAATTTCCCTTTTCAATACGGATCTAAAAATATTAACAAAAGTTTTGGCCCTTAGATTAAACACTTTCCTCCCACACTCCATTCATCCGGACCAGGCTGGTTTTGTTCCGAATAGGCAGGCTTCGGATCAGACCCGCAGGATAATAGACTTAATTTCCGCAGTACAGTCTGACTGGGACCGCAAGGGACCCAGACAAGGGATGCTGCTTTCGTTGGAAATCCAATAAGGCGTTTGACTCCCTTTCCTGGGACTACCTATTTGACGTGTTATATCGCTTTGGTTTTGGCAAACGCTTTCTGGCCCTCCTTCGAACGCTGTATGATACACCATCGGCCTCATTGATGCTCAGAGGGTATTCCTCCCAATCGCTTGCCATTAGGAGGGGAACTAGGCAGGGCTGCCCTTTATCCCCACTGTTATTCGCCCTAGCAATAGAGCCACTGGCCATTAAGATTCGCACGTGTCCGTATATTAGGGGGATAGTCTGCGGAGACTACGAACTTAAGTGCCTACTTTTTGCCGACGATCTCCTGCTGACCCTGACATCGCCAATCATTTCCCTTCCCAACTTACATGCAATTTTACAATCTAATCTAATCAAATCTAGGGCTTTAAATCTCTCATTGCAGAGAGCCATCCAGGAAACACTGGAACAGACCTACCAATTTTTATGGGAACAGGAGGCTCTTCCATATCTAGGGATACATCTCACCTCCTCGATTCAAACACTATATAAAATGAATTACCCCGTCCTATTTAAGAGGTTGACCGACGATTTAGCTAAATGGCAAATTCACCCCCCCATCTTGGTTTGGCAGACTACACTCAATAAAAATGAACGTGTTACCGAGGTTACTATATCTATTTCGCACCATACCTGTGCCACTGGTCAGACAAGACCTTCAAATGTTTCAAAATAGGATCCTTACTTTTATTTGGGGAGATAAAAGGCCTAGGGTGAACAGAAATACAATGTATACTCCAAAACGTAAAGGGGGACTTGGCCTACCTGATTTACAGAAGTATTTCTATGCGGCCCAGTTGGCCCAACTTTCTAGGTTTCACTCCCAGCAAACCCAAGCCATATGGATGACAATGGAATCCTATTCCTGTCGTCCTGAACCAATCTCTCATTTAATGTGGCTCCCAATGAAGAGACCGATTATATTATGTCCTACTCTCTTTTTCTCTCTAGAAGTCTGGGATAGACTTTCAAGGACGCAGAAATTTAAGTCACCCCATAATCCGCTAGCACCGCTATTGAGAAATAGGGAGTTCACCCCGGGCCTCACTCCCCTGGCGTTCGAATGGTAGACAAATAAAGGCCTTATACGCATAGCTGACCTGTGCGATCATAAGGGCGTGCTATCCGAACTGTCTCTAGTGGATAAATACCAGATGCCACCCACCGAGCGCTTTAGGTATACTCAAATATACCATTTTATACAAACTGTAGCTCGCAAGGGCGATTTACTGACATTAACACCTATGGAACATCTATGCAGTCAATATGACAAAATTCGTGGCCACATATCGGCCATATATACAATTTTGATGTATGTATCGATGAAACTAAGTTATATGCTCCAATGGGAATAAGACCTTTAGGAAACCCTTGACCTTGAGGAGTGGCATACAATATCGGAGACAGCCTCTCGGTCACTTATCAACACCTCTATTATTGAGGCTAACTATAAGGTCTTATTGAGATAGTTGGTAAAAGGTGCCGGCCAGGTTGGCTGCTTTTGTACCTGGAGCTTCTTCAAGGTGTTTTAGAGGATGTGGTCAAGAGGGTTCCACCTATCACATATGGTGGACCTGCCCTAAGGTCAGGAGATTTTGGATCAGGGTATACAATTTTATCTTACCCAGGTTA
This sequence comes from Rana muscosa, assembly GCA_029206835.1. Classification (NCBI taxonomy): domain Eukaryota; kingdom Metazoa; phylum Chordata; class Amphibia; order Anura; family Ranidae; genus Rana; species Rana muscosa. The sequence goes on from CM055125.1 coordinate 70,712,841, forward strand.
ACCTGACAAAATCGGCAAAAAATGCGCTGCTGGGTGACAGGATAGTGGAGGCCTCTAAGTCCCAAATGCGGCTTATCTCATTTATCTTTACATCGGCAAAAATAACTATAGCCAGAAACTGGAGGTCCGCTGCCCTGCCATTCGACCAGCTGAAACACAAACTGTCGTGGCTTATGCTAAATGAGAGGTTGACGGTAATGGTACAGGACAAAATGAAACTATTTCATAAAGTATGGGATCCTTGGATTGGATACCTAACAAACGACCCCAGGACGCTTGCGCATTAGATCTACTCCCAGGTGTCAGATCGCTGGACACGGTACCGTAGTTCCCTCCCCCTCCTTTCCTTTTTATCTTACCTATTCTCCCTTCTTTACTTTTTCTACTTACTGTTTCACCGCCCCCCCCCCCCCCCAATTTTTTTTTTTTTTTAAATTACCGGGTTTCAATCCTGGTATTATTTGGTTATGATGTATTTTCTTTATTTAATTTACCCTCGGTGAACCATTGCTGAATTGGGATACTGAGGGAGTCGCCCGTGCTGTGAGAGGAGCCAGTCTCCCCCCGAGAGTTAGATGGGGAGCTGCATAGGCGTGCGCACAGGGTGTGCCAGGTGTGCCCAGGCACACCCTAATCACCCTGTGAAACACAGATTCCCCCTACTGCCCTCTCCACCTCTTCCTCCCGCAGCGTTGCCGACTTCCCTCCTCTCCTCTCCCGCTGGCTGTTGCTGCAGAGATGTTTTAGGATGAGTGGGCGAAGGGACCAGTAAATATGTAATTTACTGGCCCCTTCCCTTTCTGAATGAACATTGTGAGTGATTGGTAGTGTGTGTTTAAGCTTTGGGGTGCACACCCTAATGCAATAGGCTGCGCACACCTATGGGGAGCTGGTTCGTCCATGCGGGAAGCATGAACACTAGGGCATTAGCCTGAGGGGAAACCTCGGGTTGCAGACATAGCGGTACAGTACACAGGTTAGATTTCACAGTTCTTGCCAGGATTTGAGAATGATCTATGTATGATATATGAGGAGGATTTCTCAAGCCTTATAAGATGTTTAATGTTTAACTCCCTAACTATGTTATATTCTATGCAATGTAAAGCCGAAAAAATCATACCTTGTATTGTAAAATGTTAATAAAAACGATTGAAACATAAAATGGGAGAGCAACTGAGTATGTGCAGAGCAGGGTGAAACAGTGTATGACCGGATTTTAAAGTGTATGGACACTTATTTTTAATGTTTTACATAGCTATATGTAGCGACCTCACCCCTCTCACCCCTTCTCATTCTCGGCTTGTCTGTCTCTGTCTAGGGGTGTCAGTACCGGGGGGAGGGATGAGATACACCACGGCCCATGTCCTCAATAGTGAAGAGGTGAAGGCCAGAAAGATCAGGCTTTGTGTAGGTGTCCTAGGGCTAAATCCTTTCCTCGGATTCACTCCCCTTTGCTCCTAGTAACCAGAGTTCCACACCCTGAATAGGTCCAACACAGTTTTATTCTTCTTAGCGAATAAACATACAGCACAGTCAAGTTGGGACCTTTGGAACAGTTCAGTATTAATGGGAGTAGGTCGAGGCACAATCCTTTAAAGTATCGCTAACCACTGTGGTGTCACCAGTGGCGAATAGTCACTGCCACTGACTATATGAGGTAGAACATGAATTACCTTCGCTAGTACCGCCCCTGTCAGGGGAAGGATATCCGTCCAAGGGAGTCACTGGAGGCCTCTCTGTCACCAGCAAATGCTGCGCCGGACTCTTCAGAGAAGTTCCGCTCACCAGTCTCCTCGACCTCAGACACGGGCACCCAAGGAGTTAGGGCCCCCTTGGATTCCTCCACCCTCGCAAACTCAGTCGAAGGTACTGAGCCCCAGGCATCCGCCATAGTACCTCACCCCAGGCTAAAGGTGCCTGAGATGGACTCCATCTCTCGCTCCGGCCAGGTCAAGGGCACCTGGGCCCGGAACACCAGCACCCAAGCTGAAGGTGCCTGGGTGCGGCCGCGTCCTCCGACTCTGAACCCCAAGGTCAGGGCGTCCGCCCCTTTTATCCCCTCGCCTTTTGCGTCACAGCAGGTTCCCCGCCCCGCTGTACCAGCGCAAGGAAAGGACAAAAAGGAAGCAGTCTTGCGGTGTGAGTTCAACTCCGGCCAGGGCGACAATGCCACCTGCAGGCCGCAGGGAACCTCACACCACCAGAGTCCTCCAAGAACCATAAAAGGGTCTCGGATTCCCTAGCAATCAGTGCATCTGGGTTACACTACCACCCAGATGCTTCCCCTAAATTCAAATACCCGCTACACTCTCCCCCTGGTGATTTGACACTGGTCCCCAGTGTCTGGTGCAAACCCATGCCCCCCCAAAGAGTGGCAACATGAGTTCAACCCAGAGACAACATTCACATAATCCAAACTCAACAATTTCAATTAGGAATTGTGCCAGGACCTAAAACAGGAAAGGGAAAACAGCAATGTAAAACCATAAACTTTTGTAATAAAATACTTTAAATATCTCACACATTTACATTTCTCCCTCCCCCTGGCTATCTAAGGACCACCCCATTCTCAGCAGCCTTGATAGACGAGTCTCCTGCATAGGGAAGAAAAAAAAAGAAACACACATCCTAACATAATATATGTGTTTTGCTTGGAACGAATGGGTCTATTCGAGAAGAAACCCATTCACTCCAATGAGTGTTGCATAATGTACAGAAAAAAAAAAACTATCGTTGCACGACACTGCCACCTGGTGGTAATGCTGCGGTAAAGACACTTATCAAATCCAGATGAGCTTTTCTCTCTTGCTCTTTTTTTTTTCTCTGTGGCCCTACGCTGACTAAAACCCCAAAGTCACTGATTTCTCTGAAGTGTAAAGAGAAGGAGGGAGAACAAAACAGCAACAGCTCCCATTTCTCCAAAATGTAGAACGCCCAAATACAAAAAAAAACTAGGCCACAGTCTTTGTGTTCCGGCAAAGGCACTCCGGAAAGTTCAACAATGAGCAGAAAGAAAGAACACACAGGAGTCTTTTTCTCCTAAAGGTAGAACTTTGGATGCGGCAGGAAAACAGGCTTCAAATGCTTGTCAAAAGCCTCCATGTTATGCTCAACATTTCCTCCATCCTTGCAACAAATCACTACTCTGTCCGCATGGATATGCCTTCCCAGCATCCACTTAGCCTTACAGTCCTGAAACTTTTTAGTGACCGTTGGTGAACAAGAAAAGTATCGGCGTGCTTGAGGTACCTTGAGTTTTTCCCAAACAAAAGTATTGTACCACCTCTGGCGAAAAACTTCCACCTCGTACAGCAATTCTCGAGGCAGGTATGGGTACTCCCACCCATACTCTTGGGCAACCTTCTGGCCAAAGAGACGCTGCAGCCTTGATAAAGGTGGCATCGTGACACGGTCTCCTTCTCCAGGTAACACAATTGCTTCCGGATGGCGAGGTGCGTTCACCACCTCGGCAGACTTGGGCATAGGGGCCCGCAGTGACTGGCGTTGCACTCCCGCAACAGGAGCAGGTGAAATAGAAGCTGAATCCAGAAGAGGGATTGCAGACAGTGGACCAGATTCTTCCCTAGGGTCCGAGGCCTCCACCCGGGGTGTACTATCCCCAATGGACATAGGTGGGTCCCTTGTGACACAGGAGGAGGGTAACTTCATCTTGTCCCATCCCTTCCGGTGGAAGATCTCGTCTATCTCCCCATCATCGCCATTGTCAGACAATGAATCCAGGTCGGAGGTGTCATAACACTCAGCGGGCAGATAATTCCCAGTCACGGAATCATCCCCCTTGACAGCCTCCACCGACAGTGGGCTGCCGACACCTCCAACCACACAGACAGTCCCAACCCCTGCCTCCCCTGGGCCTTCAAAAGAACAGGGATGTCCAGGGCTCTTCCCTCCGGATCCATCCAGGCCAGGAAAGCGGCGGGGCGAAGCTCTTCCACGACCACAGGAGGCCATCACTAGGCCGACTTTCCTCTTCGGCGGTCGGATCAGGAAGCTGTTGGTGACCGAGGCAGCATCCTCTGATTTTTCTCTTTTAATCTCCGCTTGGGCAGTCACTTCGCCCTGGTCAGTGCGCGCAGGAATACCCACCATGGCATTGATCTCTCCCTCCGGAGTGGCAGTACCTGTGAGGTAGTTGAGGTGGAAGGCGCGAGGCCTTTCTGTGGATGGTTCCACCTCAAAGAGAAACTCCTTGCAGACCTCACATCGCCCGAATGGCTTCAACTGAACCACCAGTCCCGAACAGCCGGGACAGATCACACCGAGGGCCTCTATGTCTCTGCAGGTGTACAGAGCCAATCGCCCCCAGGGCCTTAGTCTGATTCCTGTGTCCATAATGGGAGCAGGAAATTAAGTCATCTCCGTTAAAGAAGAAGCTGAAATCCACAGAGTGTTTAAAGTCATCTTCGCTGTTCGCTGCTCCAATGCGCACTGACCCACTCGCGCTGGAATCTCCACGTGCGTCCGTCCACATGGCCAGACTCCTCCCACACTCTGTACTTGTTCGCAGGCTTTTCCTTTTCCCCGCCCACGAACTACGCAGCTATGGTTTGCCTCGTGGCGCGTTGGCCAATATGGCCGACCTACTCGGAACTCCTCCGGGCAGCAAAGTTCAAATTCCAGAACACCGGAACGCCAGCACCCAAGCTGAAGGTGCCTGGGTGCGGCCGCGTCCTCCGACTCTGAACCCCAAGGTCAGGGCGTCCGCCCCTTTTATCCCCTCGCCTTTTGCGTCACAGCAGGTTCCCCGCCCCGCTGTACCAGCGCCAGGAAAGGACAAAAAGGAAGCATTCTTGCGGTGTGAGTTCAACTCCGGCCAGGGCGACAATGCCACCTGCAGGCCGCAGGGAACCTCACAGCACCAGAGTCCTCCAAGAACTATAAAAGGGTCTCGGATTCCCTAGCAATCAGTGCATCTGGGTTACACTACCACCCAGATGCTTCCCCTAAATTCAAATACCCGCTACACTCTCCCCCTGGTGATTTGACACTGGTCCCCAGTGTCTGGTGCAAACCCATGCCCCCCCAAAAAGTGGCAACATGAGTTCAACCCAGAGACAACATTCACATAATCCAAACTCAACAATTTCAATTAGGAATTGTGCCAGGACCTAAAACAGGAAAGGGAAAACAGCAATGTAAAACCATAAACTTTTGTAATAAAATACTTTAAATATCTCACACATTTACATTTCTCCCTCCCCCTGGCTATCTAAGGACCACCCCATTCTCAGCAGCCTTGATAGACGAGTCTCCTGCAGAGGGAAGAAAAAAAAAGAAACACACATCCTAACATAATATATGTGTTTTGCTTGGAACGAATGGGTCTATTCGAGAAGAAACCCATTCACTCCAATGAGTGTTGCATAATGTACCGAAAAAAAAAAACTATCGTTGCGCAACACTGCCACCTGGTGGTAATGCCGCGGTAAAGACACTTATCAAATCCAGATGAGCTTTTCTCTCTTGCTCTTTTTTTTTTCTCTGGCCCTACGCTGACTAAAACCCCAAAGTCACTGATTTCTCTGAAGTGTAAAGAGAAGGAGGGAGAACAAAACAGCAACAGCTCCCATTTCTCCAAAATGTAGAACGCCCAAATACAAAAAAAAAACTAGGCCACAGTCTTTGTGTTCCGGCAAAGGCACTCCGGAAAGTTCAGCAATGAGCAGTAGTGATGAGCCGAACACCCCCGGGTTCGGTTCGCACCAGAACCCGCGAACGGACCGAAAGTTCGCACGAACTTTAGAACCCAATTAAATACAATGGATGCGAACGTTCGAAATCTAAAGTGCTAATTATAACGACTATTATGCATGTTATTGTCCTAAAAAGGGTTTGGGAACCCGGGTTCTGCACCAGGGGACATGTATCAATGCAAAAAGAAGTTTTAAAAACGTCCGTTTTTCTGGAGCAGTCATTTTAATGATGCATAAAGTGAAAAAAAAAAGTCAAATATTCCTTTAAATATCGTACCTGGGTGGTGTCTAAAGTATGCCTGTGAAGTGCCACGTGTTTCCCGTGTTTAGAACTGTCCCTGCACAAAATTACATTTCTAAAGGAAAAAAAGCCATTTAAAACTGCTTGCGGCTTTAATGTAATGTCTGGTCCCGGTAATATGGATGAAAATCTTTAAGAAAAATGACATAGCTACCCCATCACCCCCCCCCTTACCCCAGCCCATTACCAGCCCCTTTGGGTCTTGTATGGATATTAAGGGGAACCCCGCACACAAAATAAAAAAGGCCCTATATACTCTGAACAGCTGTATACAGGCGGTGCATACAAGACAGGGACTGTAGGTTTGTTCTTATGTAGAATCTGTTTGTAATTTTGAACAGGTACATTGTTTAAGTGTAGCTCCAGCCAAAAAATATATTTTTAAGCTTTTTGGAAAACATAGGGAAGGGTTATCACCCCTGTAACATTTGTTTTGCTGTCTGTGCAGTGTGCACCTGTTCAGAGCAGTTCACCTCACTTTCCGTCCTAATGACAAATGTTTTTTGAAAATTTGGGGTTTTTATTGAAACAAGAATTGGTGATAAAGAATCAGTGGAGAAGAGACACTTTTTTTCCCATATTAACTCTTACAGGAGAGAATTTGCCTTCCTAGGGGTAGATTTCCTCTCACTTCCTGTTGTATCCTTCCGTTTGCAAGGAGGAGTCGTTTGTAAGTTGGATGTTTGAAAGTAGGGGCCTGCCGTATATACTCAGCTGAAATTTGCCCCTTACATGTTGGTGTTGCCACAACACTGTAAGGCCTCACAGTTAGTCTTGGTGGGTGCAGGAATGGGCCCTGCTGTGAATTATTAGATCAAGAATTGTAATTACATGCCCCTGTTAAACAGGGGCAGAAAAATTGAGCCTTAGGCACTGGTGCCACAACACTGCAACCCCTCACAGATACTGTACTTGGAGCACAGTAATGAGCCCTGTTGCAAAGTATTGCATCAAACATTTTAATTACACGCCCCTGTTAAACAGGGGCTGAAAAATTGGGCCTTAGCCACTGGTGCTGGTGCCACGACACTGCAACCACTCCCAGATACTCTAGTTGGAGTGCAGGAATGAGCCCTGCTGCAAAGCATTGCATAAAAAATTGTAATAACACACCCCTGTTAAACATGGGCTGAAAAATTGGGCCTTAGCCACTGGTGGCGGCACCCAGAAACAAAAATGTTCTTCCAAGCTATCATCGTCAATCGGATCATTGAGGAGGAGGAGGATAGTCAGTCAACATAACAGGACAAACTCTCAGCATCAGCATCAGTCTTGAAGGGATGTGACATTTGAAAATAAATTAGTCTGTTATATCAGATTCAGGTGTTTGGTAGCTGGTGGTGATCCAAGACTGGTTCATCTTTATGAAGGTCAGTCGATCAACAGAGTCGGTGGACAGGCGCACCCTGTGACCCGTGACAAATCCTCCAGCAGCACTGAATGTGCGTTCTGAAAGAACGCTGGATGCAGGACAGGCCAGTAGCTCAATTGCATACTGTGCAAGCTCTGGCCAGTGATCCATCCTCAAGACCCAGTAAGACAGAGGATTTTCGGTGGGGAAGGTGTCCAAGTCTGACCTTGCCCCTAGGTATTCCTGCACCATGTACTGTATATCAGACGCTGGCGATGGTTGCTGGAACCGATCATACCTTGGGGCTGCGGACTAAAGAATTGTCTGAACGCTTCGGTCAGACGGCCACCTTCCCCACCGCTCCTTCTTTGACTGACCGAAGCCTCAGCAACTCGTTGTCCAAGACCAGGAGTTTGTAACCTCCCAGTCTCTGGGAACGCGTTGCACAGACCTTTCTGCAAGGCCTCCCGGAGTTGTCTCATCCTCTGCTCCCTCTGCGACGGTAAGATAAGGTCCGCAACCTTACCCTTGTACCGTGGATCAAGGAGAGTGGCCAGCCAGTAATGGTCCCTCTCCTTGATCCGAAGAATACGAGGATCCTTCCGCAGACTTTGCAGGATCAGGGAGGCCATGCAGCGTAGGTTAGCTGAGGCATTCAGTCCGGAGTCCTCTGGGTCACTAAGGACGACATGATCCACAGCCACCTCCTCCCAGCCACGTACAAGTCCACTGGTTTCTTGGGACTGTAAATCATCCCTAAAAGACTGCTGCTGATGATGCTGAGTGCCAGCCTCCACCTCCATGCTGACACAATCCTCCTCCTCCTCCTCTTCTTCTTCCTGTGCGATGGGTGGGACAGAAGGAACACTGTCTGGGTAAAGGGGGCCTTGAGAGGCAAGGAAGTCCTCCTCTTCCTGCCTCTGTTCTGCCTCAAGTGCCCTGTCCATTATTCCACGCAGCGTATGTTCCAACAGGTGGACAAGAGGTACAGTGTCACTGATGCATGCACTGTCACTGCTCACCATCCTCGTGGCCTCCTCAAATGGTGCCAGGACAGTGCATGCATCCCTGATCATGCCCCACTGGCGTGGTGAAAAAAAACAGAGCTCCCCTGACCCTGTCCTGGTGCCGTAGTCGCACAGGTGCTCATTGATGGCCCTCTGCTGCGTGTGCAGCCGCTGCAGCATGGCCAACGTTGAGTTCCAGCTGGTGGGCATGTCACATATAAGGCGGTTCTTGGGCAGGTTCAACTCCTTTTGCAGCTCAGCCAGGCGAGCACTGGCATTATAAGATCTGCGGAAATGCACACAGACTTTCCTGGCCTGCCTCAGGACATCCTGTAAGCCCGGGTACCTACCCAAGAACCGCTGCACCACCAGGTTAAGGACGTGAGCCACACAGGGCACATGGGTCAGTTGTCCCTGTCGGAGAGCGGAGAGGAGGTTGGTGCCATTGTCGCAAACTACCATTCCTGGCTTAAGCTGGCGTGGCGTCAACCACCTCTGGGCCTGCCCCTGCAGAGCAGACAGAACCTCTGCCCCAGTGTGGCTCCTGTCCCCCAAACACACCAGCGCAAGCACGGCATGGCATCTTTTTGCCTGCGTACTTGCGTAGCCCCTTGAACGCCTACGGAGCACCGCTGGTTCCGAGGACAAAGCACAGGAAGAGGCCACGGAGGAAGAAGAAGAGGAGGGGGTGGAGGAGAGAGGTGTGTCACAACCAGTAGTAGCATTTTGGAGGCGTGGCAGTGGAACAACCTCCAACACTACTGCACCTTGTCCTGCATCCTTCCCAGCTGCCAAAAGAGTGACCCAATGGGCCATGAAAGAAAGGTAACGTCCCTGTCCATGCCTGCTGGACCATGAGTCAGCGGTAATATGCACCTTACCGCTGACCGCCCTGTCCAGCGAGGCCAAGACATTGCCTTCCACATGCCGGTAGAGAGCCGGAATCGCCTTCCGTGAGAAAAAGTGGCGTTTGGGAACCTGCCACTGAGGAACCGCACATTGCACAAACTCACGGAAGGGGGCCGAGTCTACCAACTGAAAAGGCAGCAGTTGAAGCGCTAGCAATTCAGCCAAGCTAGCATTCAACCGCTGGGCATGTGGATGGCTGGGAGTGAACTTCTTTCGACGGTCCAGCAGCTGGGGCAGGGAAATTTGCCTGCTAGAATCGGACGTCGGTGTACTGCTAGCAGAGTGGCCGCAAGTACTTGGCTGTGACACACCTAATTCTACACCTTCATTCCTCTCAGTGCAGGTTTCAGAGAGGACTGAAGGTATAGTGGGGTTGGAGATCCCAGCTGATGCGGTGCAAGGAGAGGTCCGCTTTGTTCTTTGGTGTGGGTCTTTAAGGTAGGCTTGCCAACGAGCTGCATGGCAGGTCAACATATGTCTGGTCAAGCATGTGGTGCCCAAGCGGCTGATGTTTTGGCCACGCGATATACACTTGAGACATATGTTGCAAACAGCAGCTGTGCGATCTGATGCACTCGCCTCAAAAAAGGCCCACACCAAAGAACTTTTTGAATAACGGGCAGAGGCAGCGCCCTGCACAGGCGGAGCTCTGCGGTGTGATTCCGTCGGTGTGCTGCCCTTACGCTGGCCACCCAAGGGCATCCTGCCTCGTTGGAGATGTGCCTCCTCCTCCTCCTCTCTCCTATTAGGCACCCACGTGGAGTCAGTGACCTCATCATCCCCTCCCTCCTCATCACTGGAGCCAATCTGGAAGTATGCTGCAGCTGCTGGAACATGACTGCCAGATTGGTGTCCTTCTTGAGTATCCCCTCTCTCTGCTCTCACGCTACTGCCTTCCTCTAGCTGGGTATCATCATCAGACCCTTCGAAACGCTGGGCATCCTCCTGGAGCATGTACCCAACACTGTGCTCAAACAGTTCGGGGGACTCCCCAGGAGGAGGACATGGTGGGTCTAGGGAAGGAGTGACTGATGATGACATTGATACCAGGGAAGAGGATGCTTTGGCAGCTGCTTTGCCAGTACCCTGAGCCTGGGTGAGAGAGGGTGAGGAGGATGAGGAGGGCTTGGTCATCCACTCTACCAAGTCTTCGGCATGATGTGGCTCAACATGTCCAGCTGCCGAAAAGAAGGACAAGCGTGTCCCATGGCCATGTGCTGATGACAATGCACCGCGTCCACGACCAGCACTGGTGCCCCCAGACACAGAGCCTGCTTGCCCTCTTTTATTGGCTCCTGACTGTCTGCCTCTCCTTGTTTGCCTTTCAGACATTCTAATGGCCTGCAGGGAGATGGGAAAACCAGCAATAAGGGGTAGCTTCAGGTGTTTATTTTGCAGGAAGCACACTCCGCCCGCTGTAAGTGCTGCAAATGCCTGTCAGTGTAACACACCAGGAAAAAACAGCAATAAGGGCTAGCTTCAGGTGTATACTGTGCAGGAGGCTTAGCAACAATGACACTGACACTGTCCCCTGCCTATCCTTCTCTCTCCCTGCACACAAGGTTTAGCAAAGAATAGGACACTGACACTCTGGACTGCCTATCCTTGTCTGTCCCTACACACAAGGTTTAGCAATATGGTTCAGCGCACTAGGTTTAGCAAAGATTATGACACTGACACTCTCGACTGCCTATCCTTGTCTGTCCCTACACACAAGGTTTAGCAATATGGTTCAGCACACTAGGTTTAGCAAAGATTATGACACTGACACTCTCGACTGCATATCCTTGTCTGTCCCTACACACAAGGTTTAGCAATATGGTTCAGCACACTAGGTTTAGCAAAGATTATGACACTGACACTCTCGACTGCCTATCCTTGTCTGTCCCTACACACAAGGTTTAGCAATATGGTTCAGCACACTAGGTTTAGCAAAGATTATGACACTGACACTCTCGACTGCCTATCCTTGTCTGTCCCTACACACAAGGTTTAGCAATATGGTTCAGCACACTAGGTTTAGCAAAGATTATGACACTGACACTCTCGACTGCCTATCCTTGTCTGTCCCTACACACAAGGTTTAGCAATATGGTTCAGCGCACTAGGTTTAGCAAAGATTATGACACTGACACTCTGGACTGCCTATCCTTGTCTGTCCCTACACACAAGGTTTAGCAATATGGTTCAGCGCACTAGGTTTAGCAAAGATTATGACACTGACACTCTCGACTGCCTATCCTTGTCTGTCCCTACACACAAGGTTTAGCAATATGGTTCATCACACTAGGTTTAGCAAAGATTATGACACTGACACTCTCGACTGCCTATCCTTGTCTGTCCCTACACACAAGGTTTAGCAATATGGTTCAGCGCACTAGGTTTAGCAAAGATTATGACACTGACACTCTCGACTGCCTATCCTTGTCTGTCCCTACACACAAGGTTTAGCAATATGGTTCAGCACACTAGGTTTAGCAAAGATTATGACACTGACACTCTCGACTGCCTATCCTTGTCTGTCCCTACACACAAGGTTTAGCAATATGGTTCAGCGCACTAGGTTTAGCAAAGATTATGACACTGACACTCTCGACTGCCTATCCTTGTCTGTCCCTACACACAAGGTTTAGCAATATGGTTCAGCACACTAGGTTTAGCAAAGATTATGACACTGACATTCTCGACTGCCTATCCTTGTCTGTCCCTACACACAAGGTTTAGCAATATGGTTCAGCGCACTAGGTTTAGCAAAGATTATGACACTGACACTCTCGACTGCCTATCCTTGTCTGTCCCTACACACAAGGTTTAGCAATATGGTTCAGCGCACTAGGTTTAGCAAACATTATGACACTGACACTCTCGACTGCCTATCCTTGTCTGTCCCTACACACAAGGTTTAGCAATATGGTTCAGCGCACTAGGTTTAGCAAAGATTATGACACTGACACTCTCGACTGCCTATCCTTGTCTGTCCCTACACACAAGGTTTAGCAATATGGTTCAGCACACTAGGTTTAGCAAAGATTATGACACTGACACTCTCGACTGCCTATCCTTGTCTGTCCCTACACACAAGGTTTAGCAATATGGTTCAGCGCACTAGGTTTAGCAAAGATTATGACACTGACACTCTCGACTGCCTATCCTTGTCTGTCCCTACACACAAGGTTTAGCAATATGGTTCAGCGCACTAGGTTTAGCAAAGATTATGACACTGACACTCTCGACTGCCTATCCTTGTCTGTCCCTACACACAAGGTTTAGCAATATGGTTCAGCACACTAGGTTTAGCAAAGATTATGACACTGACACTCTCGACTGCCTATCCTTGTCTGTCCCTACACACAAGGTTTAGCAATATGGTTCAGCGCACTAGGTTTAGCAAAGATTATGACACTGACACTCTCGACTGCCTATCCTTGTCTGTCCCTACACACAAGGTTTAGCAATATGGTTCAGTGCACTAGGTTTAGCAAAGATTATGACACTGACACTCTCGACTGCCTATCCTTGTCTGTCCCTACACACAAGGTTTAGCAATATGGTTCAGCGCACTAGGTTTAGCAAAGATTATGACACTGACACTCTCAACTGCCTATCCTTGTCTGTCCCTACACACAAGGTTTAGCAATATGGTTCAGCACACTAGGTTTAGCAAAGATTATGACACTGACACTCTCGACTGCCTATCCTTGTCTGTCCCTACACACAAGGTTTAGCAATATGGTTCAGCGCACTAGGTTTAGCAAAGATTATGACACTGACACTCTCGACTGCCTATCCTTGTCTGTCCCTACAAACAAGGTTTAGCAAAGAATATGACACTGACACTCTTCCTACCTATCCTTGTCTGTCCCTACACACAAGGTTTAGCAATATGGTTCAGCACACAAGGTTTAGCAAAGAATATGACACTGACACTCTCCCTGCCTATCCTTGTCTGTCCCTACACACAAGGTTTAGCAATATGGTTCAGCACACAAGGTTTAGCAAAGAATATGAAACTGACACTCTCCCTGCCTATCCTTCTCTGTCCCTACAAACAAGGTTTAGCAAAGAATATGACACTGACACTCTCCCTACCTATCCTTCTCTGTCCCTACACACAAGGTTTAGCAAAGAAAAAATATGACACTGTCCCTGCCTATCCTTCTCTTTCCCTGCGCCGGAACACACTACACGAGGCCGCCGCGCTGGCGGCCTTTTATAGTGTGGGGCGTGTACTAAACCCCCTCAGCAATAATTGGCCACAGGCATCCTGCCTGTGGCCAATCATTGCTCTCCTCGCTGCCGGCGCTGTGATTGGCCAAGCATGCGGGGTCACAGTGCATGCTTGGCCAATCACAGCGCCAGGATTGCACTGCGACGGCGCAGTGTATTGTGGGCCGTTCGCGTCACTCGAATTTGGCGCGAACGGCCCAAATCGTTCGTTGTTTGCCGAACGCGCGAACAGCCGTTGTTCGAGTCGAACCTATGTTCGACTCGAACACCGAGCTCATCCCTAATGAGCAGCAAGAAAGAACACACAGGAGTCTTTTTCTCCTAAAGGTAGAACTTTGGATGCGGCAGGAACACAGGCTTCAAATGCTTGTCAAAAGCCTCCATGTTATACTCAACATTTCCTCCATCCTTGCGACAAATCACTACTCTGTCCGCATGGATATGCCTTCCCAGCATCCACTTAGCCTTACAGTCCTGAAACTTTTTAGTGACCGTTGGTGAACAAGAAAAGTATCGGCGTGCTTGAGGTACCTTGAGTTTGTCCCAAACAAAAGTATTGTACCACCTCTGGCGAAAAACTTCCACCTCGTACAGCAATTCTCGAGCTAGGTATGGGTACTCCCACCCATACTCTTGGGCAACCTTCTGGCCAAAGAGACGCTGCAGCCTTGATAAAGGTGGCATCGTGACACGGTCTCCTTCTCCAGGTAACACAATTGCTTCCGGATGGCGAGGTGCGTTCACCACCTCGGCAGACTTGGGCATAGGGGCCCGCAGTGACTGGCGTTGCACTCCTGCAACAGGAGCAGGTGAAATAGAAGCTGAATCCAGAAGAGGGATTGCAGACAGTGGACTAGATTCTTCCCTAGGCTCCGAGGCCTCCACCCGGGGTGTACTATCCCCAATGGACATAGGTGGGTCCCTTGTGACACAGGACGAGGGTAACTTCATCTTGTCCCATCCCTTCCGGTGGAAGATCTCGTCTATCTCCCCATCATCGCCATTGTCAGACAATGAATCCAGGTCGGAGGTGTCATAACACTCAGCGGGCAGATAATTCCCAGTCACGGAATCATCCCCCTTGACGGCCTCCACCGACAGTGGGCTGCCGACACCTCCAACCACACAGACAGTCCCAACCCCTGCCTCACCTGGGCCTTCAAAAGAACAGGGATGTCCAGGGCTCTTCCCTCCGGATCCATCCAGGCCAGGCAAGCGGCGGGGCGAAGCTCTTCTACGACCACAGGAGGCCATCACTAGGCCGACTTTCCTCTTCGGCGGTCGGATCAGGGAGCTGCTGGTGACCGAGGCAGCATCCTCGGATTTTTCTCTTTTAATCTTCGCTTGGGCAGTCACTTCGCCCTGGTCAACGCTTGCAGGAATACCCGCCATGGCATTGATCTCTCCCTCTGGAGTGGTAGTACCTGTGAGGTAGTTGAGGTGGAAGGCGCGAGGCCTTTCTGTGGATGGTTCCACCTCAAAGAGAAACTCCTTGCAGACCTCACATCGCCCGAATGGCTTCAACTGAACCACCAGTTCCGAACAGCCGGGACAGATCACACCGAGGGCCTCTATGTCTCTGCAGGTGTACAGAGCCAATCGCCCCCAGGGCCTTAGTCTGATTCCTGTGTCCATAATGGGAGCAGCAAATTAAGTCATCTCCGTTAAAGAAGAAGCTGAAATCCACGGAGTGTTTGAAGTCATCTTCGCTGTTCGCTGCTCCAATGCGCACTGACCCACTTGCGCTGGAATCTCCACGTGCGTCCGTCCACATGGCCAGACTCCTCCCACACTCTGCACTTGTTCGCGGGCTTTTCCTTTTCCCCGCCCACGAACTACGCAGCTATGGTTTGCCTCGTGGCGCGTTGGCCAATATGGCCGACCTACTCGGAACTCCTCCGGGCAGCAAAGTTCAAATTCAGACACCATACACATCCCCGATACCCCCACATGTAGCGACCTCACCCCTCTCACCCCTTCTCATTCTCGGCTTGTCTGTCTCTGTCTAGGGGTGTCAGTACCGGGGGGAGGGATGAGATACACCACGGCCCATGTCCTCCATAGTGAAGAGGTGAAGGCCAGAAAGATCGGGCTTTGTGTAGGTGTCCTAGGGCCAAATCCTTTCCTCGGATTCACTCCCCTTTGCTCCTAGTAACCAGAGTTCCACACACTGAATAGGTCCAACACAGTTTTATTCTTCTTAGCGAATAAACATACAGCACAGTCAAGTTGGGACCTTTGCAACAGTTCAGTATTAATGGGAGTAGGTCGAGGCACATTCCTTTAAAGTATCGCTAACCACTGTGGTGTCACCAGTGGCGAATAGTCACTGCCACTGAGTATATGAGGTAGAACATGAATTACCTTCGCTAGCACAGCCCCTGTCAGGGAAAGGATATCCGTCCAAGGGAGTCACTGGAGGCCTCTGTCACCAGCAAATGCTGCGCCGAACTCTTCAGAGAAGTTCCACTCACCAGTCTCCTCGGCCTGAGACACGGGCACCCAAGGAGTTAGGGCCCCCTCGGATTCTTCCACCCTCGCGGAACTCAGTCGAAGGTACTGAGCCCCAGGCATCCGCCATAGTACCTCACCCCAGGCTAAAGGTGCCTGAGATGGACTCCATCTCTCGCTCCGGCCAGGTCAAGGGCACCTGGGCCCGGAACACCGGAACGCCAGCACCCAAGCTGAAGGTGCCTGGGTGCGGCCGCGTCCTCCGACTCTGAACCCCAAGGTCAGGGCGTCCGCCCCTTTTATCCCCTCGCCTTTTGCATCACAGCAGGTTCCCTGCCCCGCTGTACCAGCGCCAGGAAAGGACAAAAAGGAAGCAGTCTCGCGGTGTGAGTTCAACTCCGGCCAGGGCGACAATGCCACCTGCAGGCCGCAGGGAACCTCACACCACCAGAGTCCTCCAAGAACCGTAAAAGGGTCTCGGATTCCCTAGCAATCAGTGCATCTGGGTTACACTACCACCCAGATGCTTCCCCTAAATTCAAATACCCGCTACATATACATGCAAAATAGGCCAACCTGAAGTAATCTAGCAGGACTTCATTTTCTGCCTAAAAATGCACTTTAAGTGACAGACTTACCAGCATGGCCTAGCAGAGTTTTCAGAACAATTTGGTCTTTATGTAGGATCTGCAAAGTTTTTGTATTTTTTTTGTTTTTTGTCAGTGACATGGTAGCATGAAACCACAGCAGAAGTTGTCATTCTAGTTCAAGCTAAATGTGTAAACTGATCGTCAGATGTGAACACACGCCTCCATTTGGAGAACAGAACACCCAAACAATGTGAATAAACAACTCTTGAGTCTGGTGCCTTAGACCACTCAGCCATCCTGACAACACGCATAAAATCTTTTGGCTGCCACTGGAAATATCATCTACTCGTGGTACTCTATTGATCTATTACCATTGTCAAGGAGCTGTATTAACACTCTGCACCTAGGCCCTTTTGCAAATGCACTTCTTAAATAATGACCTTGGTACCAAGTCCTACTTTTCAGAACCTTTCTACCAAATCTGCTTGAGCAAAGCAAGTAGATGTCCCAGGTGATCTTCAGGTCTTTTGCAGATCCATACACCACAAACTAAAATGGTAGCCCTGTGGCAGACTGCGTGGCATAATGGATAAGGCATCTGACTTCAGATCAGAAGATTGAGGGTTTGAGTCCCTTCGTGGTTGTTTTCTATGCAGCTTTCCAATTCCAGTGACCTTCACTTGCAAATTCTTGCTCCGTTTAACTTAAAAGTTAAGAAGTTTACCCATAATAACTTGCTTCTTGCTAGAGGCTGCCATTCTGCTGAAGCCCAGAGCCCCCAAACAGCAGTAAATCATAAAGTGGAAGTAAACCAATTGATTTAACGGTTTCAAAAAACAGTTACAATCCTGGAATCAATCCCGGGATTGATAAATGTCACATGTGCTTGTGTTCTCAACCAAATTGTCAAACCATCAAATGGCTTGTGTCGTAACTGAACACATGTGCAGCACCATGGCAGCTGCAGTTTGAACAGAAGCAGCTTCATTGGCTGTAAAGTATAGGAGGGTTTAATTGCACTTTAAGGCTGTCAGTAGAACAGCCTCTCCAAACTCAGCAGTGTCTAAATATGCCTAAAGTGGGAGAGCAACTGAGTATGTGCAGAGCAGGGTGAAACAGTGTATGACTGGATTTTAAAGTGTATGGACACTTATTTTTAAAGTTTTACATAACTATACATGCAAAATGGGCCAACCTGAAGTGATCTAGCAGGACTTAATTTTCTGCCTAAAGTTGCACTTTAAGTGACAGACTTACCAGCATGGCCTAGCAGAGTTTTCAGAACAATTTGATCTTTATGTAGGATCTGCAAAGTTTTTATATTTTTTTTGTTTTTTGTCGGTGACATGGTAGCAGGAAACCACAGCAGAAGTGGTCATTCTAGTTCAAGCTAAATGTGTAAACTGATTGTCAGAAGTGGGATTTAAACCCACGCCTCCATTTGGAGACCAGAACACCCACACAATGTGAAGAAACAACTCTTGAGTCTGGTGCCTTAGACTGCTCGGCCATCCTGACAAGACACATGAAACATTTTGTTTGCCTCTGGAAATATCATCTACTTGTGGTACTCTATTGATCTATTACCATTGTCAAGGAGCTGTATTAACACTCTGCACCTAGGCCCTTTTGCAAATGCACTTCTTTTTTTTCTTTTTTTTTTTATCTCTTTATTAAATTTTCCTATTTTTCTTCACATATTACATCATACATTTTACATGTTGTACATCCTATTATCCTAAATTAGATTATACATCCTCCATCATACATTTCACCTCTAACAATTCAATTATTCCCAAACAAAAGAAAAAAAATATCCCATCAATCCTCACATTCAAAAAAATAGGTTTGTGTGTTTCTTAACCCTTTCCTCCGTTGGTGTAGTTTATCCCAATTCCGCACCCCTCTCCCCTGCAGCTGTCATAGGATTTTCTATCCAATTTGCCCAGATTTTCCCATATTTCTCTTCTTTTCCTCTGTTGCAATATGTCTCCTTGTACAATGTCAGAGTATTATTTATTAGATTTTTCCATTGTGCTAGTGGGGGAGCTTCGGCCTTCTTCCAATTTTACTATTGCCTTTCTTGCATAAAAGAGTAGAAGGCCAAGCTGTGTTCTTTTTTCTATAGAAAGCGTATTCTCTCAAACTAGCCCAAGTAAACAGATCTCTGCCTCTGGGTCCAGCTGAACCGACGTCACTTTATCAATTATTCTCAGGATCTCTCTCCAAAATATCACTATCTTTGGACAAGTCCAAAAGATATGGATAAAGTTTCCAGGGGTACCTGCACACCTCCAGCAATTTTGAGAATTAGATGATGATATTTTAGATAATTTGTACGGTGTAAAATAACTTCTATGTGTTATCTTAAATTAAATTAGTTTGTCTCTAAGTGAGATTAAAATTTGGAATGGGAATTTATATATCATTCCCCAGTTTTCTGCTGATAATCCTGGGATATCTCTTAACCAGCACTCGCTCAGTTTGTTCATATCTGATTGTTCTATCTTTAATAGATGATTATATAGGATTGAAATCATCCCCCTTTCTCTTTTCTTTCTCATCATCTTTTCTAAACCCGTTTCTATTAACTGGGGGGTACCCTGTGGGAACTGGGCTGACAATGCATATGATAGCTGGATATATCTAAAGAGGTAGCTCTCGGGGATGTTCCAATTTTTTCTCATATCTGCAAATGAAGATATTTTCCCCTCATGTATTACTTGTGATATTTTTTTAACTTCAAATTTTGTCCATACTCTAGGATCTGGAATAGAAGCTAAATGTCTAAGCTCAGGATTTCTCCATAATGGGGTATTTGGGGATATATCTGTTTTTAAATTGCTCTCTCCTATCATGCCAGCCTTCCATGCTTTTACTGTCGTTATCATTGATGGGGTTAGATCTCGGCTGCTTTTCAGCCCGCAAAATGGTAATCCCTGCAGCGCCTCCAGAGACTGGACCACTGCAGCCTCCACTACTGTAGCGGGATCGTGTCCGTCGGGACTCAGCCACCTTCCTACTGTTACCAGATGTGCTGCTAGATAATACCTATATAGGTCCGGGAAATCCA
The DNA here is from genome assembly GCA_029206835.1 of Rana muscosa. NCBI lineage: Eukaryota > Metazoa > Chordata > Amphibia > Anura > Ranidae > Rana > Rana muscosa. The sequence continues at coordinate 70,732,464 of CM055125.1, forward strand.
ACCCTCCCTGTGACACCGGGCGCATGAGTGTGTTTAATTTTATTCTAGCCAGTTTGTTTTGCCATATGAATGAGGATAACTCACCATGTATCTGTGTAAAAAAACTTTTTGGTAGCCATTGTGGTGAATTTCTAAACAAATACAGCAGCTGAGGGAGAATCTTCATCTTTATCAGATTTATACGTCCTAGTAAGGACAGGGGTAGCTTTTCCCACATCTTTAATTTTTTTCTATTTTCCTGTAGCACTGGATCTAAATTCAAACTTTTAAAATGTTCAGCCTGTCGTGATACAACTATACCTAAATATTTGAATTTTGTTACCCATTTTAATGGGAGATTTGGGGTCGCTGTATCCTGTGCTCCTTGATCTATAGCAAATAACAGCGATTTACCCCAGTTTACCTTAAGTCCTGTGTACAGTGAAAAGGTATTTAATAACTCTAACGCCCCATTCAATGACGGACCCGCATCTCTTAAAAATAGCAGCATATCGTATAGGGCTACCCTCTCCTCCAGCCCTCCTATTCGGAGTCCCTGGATCTCTTGTGACGTCCTCAGTGCCTCTGCCACTGGCTCTATTGCCACTGCAAATAGTGCTGGAGAGAGAGGGCAGCCCTGTCTTGTACCCCTGTACAGCTCAAAGAAAGGTGATAGCTTTCCCCTGAGTTTAACTGCTGACATAGGTTTCCTATATATTATTTGAACCCAGCTAATACATTTTAAAGGGAACCCCATTCTCCTAAGTACTTCCCATAGAAAGGGCCATTCTATGATGTCAAAGGCCTTTTCTATATCTAGGGAAGCTACCGTCCTAGATCCTTCACAGTTATGGTGTGCATGTATATTCGTAAATAATCTACGCAGATTTACATCTGTCGTCCTTTGTGGCATAAATCCAGTCTGGTCTGGGTCTATAATAGATTTTAATAAGGGCTGTAATCTAGATGTTAATATTTTAGTTAATATTTTAAAGTCTGTATTTAATAGTGCTATCGGCCTGTATGAGGGGCATAGTTTTGGATCTTTGCCCTCTTTATATATTATGGTTATATGTGCCTTTCTCATTGAGTCCGGCAGCATCTCCTTCGACAGTCCCTCTAGATATACCTTTTCTAATTTTGGAGCTAACATATCTTTATATTTTTTATAAAATTCAATAGGAATTCCATCTGGCCCTGGTGTTTTTTCCCCTTGGAATGTATTTATGGCTTTTAATTATTTCTTCGCTTGTGATTGGTTTGACCAATGCTTCCCTCTCCCTGTCCAACAGCCACCCAAGGGCCACCCGATCCAATAAGTCCGACATGGCCCCCGGATGGAAGCCGGAGGGGAGAGCGGAGGCATACAACTCTGCATAGTAATCGCCGAAAGTCTTCAAGATCTCATCTAGTTCTTTTACTCTTATTCCTTCTGGCGTTTCTATTTCTGCTATGGTTGTAGGTTGGTATTCCTGTTGTGCCAGTCTCGCCAAGAACCTCCCACTTTTGTCTCCCATTTCAAAGATATTTTGTTTCTTTTTGTGTAATTCTAATCTTGTTATCTTCTCCATGTGTAATTGTAGTTCTCTTTGTGCGGCTATCATTAAATCAAAGTTGGGGTTGCTTGGGCCTTGACTGTATTTTTCTTTACTGCACTCTACCTGTATCTGTAACTTCTGTACCTTGACCTTCTGTTTTTTAATAATTGCTGCAATGTTTGAAATATATTGACCCCGTAAATATGCGTTGAACGCGTCTGCTGAGGATGATCCCTCGTTGTTTTCCCAGTATTCATTTATTATGGTTATCATTTTTTCTGATATTTCTGGGTATATCATCCATTGTGGGGACAACCTCCACAATGTTGTATCCCCAGAGGTGGGAATGCGTATTAGCACCTGCAGGGGAGCATGGTCTGACAGGCCACTCGGTAGGTATTTAGCGTCCACGATATCTGTTAGCATTGCAGAATCCGCAAATGCCAGATCTATCCTGGACGCTGTTTTGTAAGATGTAGAATAGCATGAATACATTATTTTTTCCGGATTTCTCCATCTCCATACCTCCGTTACCCCCATCGCTTGTGCCCAATTATATAAATCGTCGGAGTGATTTTTAGGAGGCTTCGGTCTGTCCAGTTTGGCAGACATCACCGAGTTGAAATCTCCAATGAGCATCAATTTTGCTGGAGGATACTGTATAATTTTTTCTATTATCTCATTTAAGATTTCAACTGTAAATGGAGGTGGGATATATATTGCTACTATAATGTACCTTTGTTGCCCTATCTTATATAGTAAGATCACATATTTCCCCTGTAGATCTACGTAAGCTTTTTCCACCTTTCCAGGAAAGGATTTATTTACTAGCACTGATACCCCTCTAGCATAGGATGAGTAGGTAGCATGGTACTCTTTTTGTATCCAAGTTTTTTTTAGCGTTGTTGTTTTTTTTCCCACTAGATGTGTCTCCTGTAATATAATTAGTTGCGGACTGTATTTTCTTATGTACTGGAACATCAATGCTCGCTTGAACCCAGAGTTCAATCCTCTGACATTCCATGATATTACTGAATAAGTATTATCATTACTGTAGCGGGGTCTCCTTTAAGACTCTCAGGACTACCTTACCCAGAATCCCGTTCGGCACCCAGGGTGAAATGTTTCCACCCCAGAGACTCATGGGTGGGGTTATATAAGGAGGAGGCGAGGCTGCACTCGGCCTCTTTGGGACACGAGATTTCGGTGAACAGATCTTCCTGTGCGGATCCGCTGTGGAGCAAGGCCTGAAGCCTGGGGCCTTGCGCTGCTACCCAAAAGAGCCTTCCACCCTCATTGCGAGCCTGGGTGGCACCTGACTCGGTCATCCTCAACCGCTGCTGAGCCGGAGACCCGACCGCTGCAGACGCTGTGTGTGGAGACACAGCAGGTGGAAGTTCCCGGACTGGGATCGCGTCCGGAGGGGTGAGCGAGCACCTGCTCAATCCATATACTGTACACTATTGTTAGGCCTACAGACTGCCGTGGCCCACCAGTTCATATTTAAGTCCCCACTGGAGATCCATAGCAGAACTGAGTCAAACGGATCTCTAGTGGAGTGTTCTGTGTTGGCACTTTTACCCTTTGGATTACAAATGTGTTCCTGAAATGTGCACCACCGTTTAAAGACTTGCATGCGAAGAATTCATCCCCTAGAGACTGAGTTATAGGGTCAGGCCTGGCCTGTCAGATAGTTTATTTAGTTGCTGCGCCATAGGGCGCATAGTGAAGTGCTGTTGCACGTGGTGCGTGTGCGCCATATCTTACTAGTTGTAGTGTGTCTATCGCTGCAGGGCTCTGCAGATAGATTCATGTGATTTGTTACAACTGTTGATTTTTATTGCCAGTAGAAAGTAAACTCGTTATTCTTCTATCATTGCATTGGTGTCTGAATTTAACCATAGAGCATAAGATATATATATATTACCCTAGACTAACTGTGCCAGAGTGGGTTGAGTAAATTGCCGGGGGGTTGGCGGAGCTGTCTTCAGGGCCCAAACTAAATCTGCGGCCCTCTTAGCCGAAGGTATCGCTACATTACTTTTTTTCCTAACATTGTATTTTTAACCTCTGGGGCTATCTATTGCACTTTCCATTTTGGGGAGAAGGTCTCTTCTGGAATTTTAGACTACACCTTTGGGCATTTATACATCTCATTCTTACCATACCCTTCTCTCCCTCCTCCCTTCCCACCCTATCCCTCTCCACCTCCTCCTTAAACCCGAAGTTCCATTCATACCTGGACGAGAGTGGAGAGGCATTTCGACCGATCCCTTTTTTACCGACCATGGTATCCATTCCATAGTCAGTACCCAACATTTCTCAAATTCAACCCTCCCAACACACAAAAAAAAAAATTAAAAACAATTTCCTTTCATACAGACGTATGGCGGGTTCAACACTAATTGCAATATGCCATCATTATTACCCAAAACAGGCATTTCCTCATAAAGTAATAAATACAGGGATACATAGGCAGAGAGAGAAAATATTGCTACTATGAGTCCCCTTTCCCTGGACATTTCCACTCAGATTATATTTTCAGATTACCTTTGTCATATATTGTCATATATACCTCTCCCCCCTCCCCCCAGACTCCCTCCCCCCCCCCTCCCCTCAAAAAAAAAAAAAAAGTATAACGGGAGGAGGGAATATTGCTGATCTAATGCCATAATCTACTTTCATTTCAACATTATTCATCATTTCTATTTATTTTCAAATTGTATTTGTTATTTATAATTTGTATTTGTTATTATTTATCATTATTTGCCATTTGAACTTTTCCCTATCTCCCTTCTTCCAAATTTCTTTGTATATGGATAAGGTGTGGAAAGAAAAAAAAAAAAAAAAGGGCAGAAAAAGATCTTTCTCCCTCTTCCCTCTCCCCTCCTCCCCTCCCCCCCCCCAAACAATTTCCTCACCCCCCCCATCACCCCATCGCATCTCTCTTATTGAGCAATATTTAGTGTATAGTAGATCTTCATCGTGTTATGTGGAGATATAAAAAAAAATTAAAAAAACATTATTTTTTTTTTATTTTTTTCTCTTTTCTCTTTCCTTTCAGGTGTTTAGTGATGCTATTTCTTCCCTCTACCATCTTCCTTAAATTGTGTATATTGTGTATTAATTGTGTATATTTGCTTACTTATTTCATATTTCTTATCTCTTATCGTGTTCACTTCTTCTAATCTAACCGATTAACAGTCCCAATTCTTCCTACCCTTCCCCCCCACTACAAACAGAAAAAGAAAAAAAAAAAAAAGGTGTTCCCTAAAAAGAAAATAAACATAAAAGTATTCCCTAGGAGAAGGACAGGGAAAAAGAAGAAGAAAAAAAAAGAACACGACAAAAAAAAAAATCACTATTAAAAGGAAAAATAAATAAATAGGGGAAAGGAGGGGGGGCAGAGGGAAAATAAGAAATTAAGAAGTACTGAGAGAAGCAGCAGCCCAGGGAAGCAGATCTAATAATTTCTCAGCTACTGTCAATATCTGTCAATATCTTCAATCAACATCATTCAATATCGATCAATGTCTTCAAAATTAGCCATATATGTAATTATTATGACCTCTCAGCCCTATCTTAAATTTCCCATACCGCTCCCTCCATATATAAAAAATTAAATAGGAAACATCTGCATGGCAAAAAAAAAGAAAAAAAAAAAAAAGAAGAGGAGCAGAAAAATTATTAGATCACATATGTGAGGCTATCTGGTGTCCAGCCACTCTGCTACTGCATCTGGCGTTTCAAAAAAAAGTGTTTGCATCTCATCGTTCACTCTTAATTTGCTAGGGTATAGAAGACTATATTTTAGCCCCTTCTCCCTGAGTCTTTTCCGAACTTTGCTATAGGCTTTTCTCCTTTCCTGTATTTCTGGGGGATAGTCTGGGAAAAACATCAGTTTCACATTTTGATATTGTATGTCCTCTTTCATCCTGGCTGCTGAGAGGATTTTATCTCGGTCTTGAAAATTTAGCAAACGTAACAGAAAGGGTCTAGGGAATTTTCCTGGTTTGGGGATACGGAAGGAGATTCTATGTGCTCTCTCTATTATGAATGTTGGAGTTCTTTTCACCAGGCCCAAGATGTCTATCAATATTTCCTCTGCAAACTCTGCTGGACTGTCTCCCTCTGCTCGCTCTGGTATTCCCAAAATCCGGACATTGTTCCTCCTTAATCAGCTTTCTGTGTTGATTGCTCTTTCTTGAAGTGTTGTAATTTGCTTTTTCATTATATGCCACTCTCTATTCTCCATTTTTTGTTTTTCTTCTATCTTTGAGACCCGAGCTTCCATTGCCGCAGTTCTTTGCTGTACTTTATCAAACTCATGCATCATTATACTGACATCTATAGCCAAGGCATCTATTTTAGCTGTAAGGGTCTCGCTGTTTTTTTTTTATAGCCTCCATAATGTCTTTGGCAAAAGTAGGTTGCTCTGCTGCCATTATACCCTGGGTCTCTACCTGAGCCTCAGTGACTTTAGGGGACTTTATCAGGGATTTTTCTGTTGGTTTTGCGGTTCCTTTTATACATTTTGCTAGAGGGGAGGACCATGGGGTGACCGTCTGTGTTTTGCCTCTGGCTTTGCCGGGGGCCATTCAGGCTTTACTTAGTTTTCCGATCTTAACAGGAAGATAAAGATAAAGTCTATATATATGTTGTTGTTTTTTTTTTTCCCCTCTACCTTCTTTCCTTCCTTCTCAATAACAGTATTAAAGAACTCTTGGTATTTGTGTCTTTATGTTGATAACATCACATTACATCAACATCGCCCCTATTGTCCTACTGCTTGTTCACTGGATTAGAGGAGAAGCAGAGACATATGTTTATACATAGACAGGGATATCCAACTTGCTTAACTTTTATTTTTTTCTTCCCCCGACTTGATATAGCTAAATATATATCGTTGAATAGGGAAAGAGGTGTTCGGAGAGATATATAGAGAACCACCCAGAGAGGGGAGAACACAGTCTATAGCACAGTCTATAGTAGAATCTGCTGTTTTACCTCTATTAGACCTCTGTTAGATGGTGTTGGATTCATCTACTTACTGCCTGCGGGTCTGTGGGTCTGATGGTCTGATACTTCACGTTTGGAGGTAGCCCTGATTCGCTCGTCACCAACGGTGGGGGATGATGGAGGTCCGTTGCCACCCGCTACTTTCCTCCGTTCGCCGGGGGAGCCGCCAAAAACACTGGACTCGTATTCCCCGCAATGTGATGGTATGGCGGGTCTTCTAGCAGCTTATCCGGCAGGCTGAAAGCGGGCAGGCAGACAGGTAGGCCAAGCGCGGCTTGCTTGATCTGCAAATGGCGGTGGCGGTGGCAAAGCTGGCGTCTCACACTGGAAGCTTCACAAGCTGCATCACATGCTGCGGTGGCTGCGGTGTCTCACGCTGGGATCGGAGCTGGCATCTCACACTAGAGGCATCACAAGCTGCCGCGTCTCACGCTGAGAGCATCGCGGGAGCCCGCCCACACGTCCAAACAATCAGACGTTTACTCCGTCATTCTCCCACTGTAACACCCGCAAATGCACTTCTTAATAGACATGTGCAAATTTGTTTAGTTTCTAATTTGTTTTTCATGAATTTAGAGAAATTCGTTAATTCCGAAATTTCTGAATTTCCGAATTTTAAAATTTCCGAATTTTCGGATTTCCGAAATTTTGAATTTCCGAATTTTTCAATTTACGAATTTTGGGATTTCCGAATTTTTCAATTCACGAATTTTGGGATTTTGGGATTTTGGGATTTTCGCAATTTCCGAAATTCGGAATTTCGAAAATTCGAAAATTGGAAATTTTGAAAATTCTAATTCGAAAATTTGAGATTGCAAAATTCGAAAATCTAAAGTTCGAAAATCGAATTTTTAGAATTTCTGAATTTCTGAAACACGGAAATTATTTTTTTTCGTTTTTTTGCTTTTTTAGGAAATTCGAAAAATTTGTTTTATTCGTTTTCGTTTTATTCTTTTTTTTTGAATTTCCGAATTCTGAATTTCTTGAATTTCCTACTTCTTAATGTCTACTTCTTAAATTATGACCTTGGTACCAAGTCCTACTTTTCAGAACCTTTCTACCAAATCTGCTTGAGCAAAACAAGTAGAAGATGTCCCAGGCGATCTTCAGGTCTTTTGCTGATCCGCACACCACAAACCAAAATGCTGGCCCTGTGGCTGACCGTGTGGCCTAATGGATAAGGCGTCTGACTTCGGATCAGAAGAAAATTAAAGAATATATAAACCAGACATTTCATATTTCCTGACGGCTCCATGTCAGCACAGCTGGGTGAGGCTCTGCCCACCCCTACGTGATCAGGACTTAACTATACATTTTTCACTCACCTCAGCGTTCTTCTCTTTTCCTCCTACGTGCAGGACGGAGGTGTGTTCCTCTACCTAGCTGGTCTAAATGGCTGGCGGACCGTCCATACGTGTGGATGAAGCTGGACGAAGTCCCTGGTGTCTAGTCTAAATGACCATAATCCAGGGAGCCCCGCTGCTGGTCCTCGGGGCGGCTTCATCATGGCTAACAGCCGTGTCTGGGGTCCGCTTGGTTCAAACAAGATGGACAGCGATTGTGGCAGAGTACTCCCCTATGCACGCGCACCCGCGCTGTGCCAACGTTGATGGTCTTTGGATGGGATATCCTTGTATTTTTCTATGTGATCTTTGGTCTTCCTTAAAAAAAAAAAAAAAAAAGAAAAGAAGAAAAAAGAGCATGGAGAAGCATGTTTATGATGTCTACAATTCCCTTGGTTTGTGTACACTGCAGATGGTTGTAATTTTGTTACAAATTCCTACCTTTTTGTTTGATGTTTTGAAACAAACTTTTTCATCATAACCTGATTCCTCCCAGGATTAGCCAAATTAACCTCCATCTGGTTAACAGGGCTGTAGATGGAAGCTTCTGCCTCCCTCTAGCTGTGTTTAACCCCTCAGGGTTTGTTACTAAGCAATCTATTTACTGCATTTAACCATTTTTTTCCCTAGTTCAGGATCGCACTGGGTTGCGGGAATGAGGCTGTGCTATTCAGCTTTGCCTCCCACTGGTCAGTCTCGGTTCCGGTCGCGATTTTTAGAGACATTTGTGCAAGTCCCTGTGCGGATGTCAATATAGGTCGCAACCCAAAATCGCAAGGTAGTACAAAACTGCCTTTTTGAAGTTGGTGTGGCGCCGCTGATGCAGCGTTGCACCGATTAGGGCGGTGCAATTGACGCATATTATTTTCATGCGATTTGACTGATCGGGTCGCATGTCAAAAACGCACCAGTGGGATCCGGGGCTATGGGTTGGTTTGCTGAATGGTTCACAAGCCCTGTCCTGAGGTTATCTATTAGTGTTTACCAATCTCAGAACGAACATGCTTCAGGCCCTTCAATAAGAAGACATGAATGAACATGAAGGAGCAGTCTCATGGCTTTCCCAAGCCAGCAAACATCCCTCCTCAAGCTCTATAAGAGGAATACACGGATGGGCATGACAGTATGTATCACAGAAGCTGCCTGTCCACACCAGGTGAAGCAGCCAATTTTCCGAATTTCCAGATGGGCATGACAGTATGTATTCCACTGGCTTAAACAGCCAGGGAGGAGGGTAACACCTAAAAGGTGTTACACCCAATAAACAAATTGCCAATACACTCTAAAGGGGTGTTTTCGGCTCACCCTGTAAAAGGGGTCATCTGCTCTGACAATGAGAAGCTGCTTGTCCACACCAGGGGAAGCTGCACATTTTCCGAATTTCCGGATGAGCATGACAGTATGTATCCCACTGGCTTAAACAGCCAGGGAGGAGGGTAACACCTAAAAGGTGTCACACCTAGTGATGAGCCGAACACCCCCGGGTTCGGTTCGCACCAGAACCCGCGAACGGACCGAAAGTTCGCACGAACATTAGAACCCTATTAAATACAATGGATGCGAACGTTCGAATTCTAAAGTGCTAATTATAACGACTATTATGCATGTTATTGTCCTAAAAAGGGTTTGGGAACCCGGGTTCTGCACCAGGGGACATGTATCAATGCAAAAAGAAGTTTTAAAAACGGCCGTTTTTCTGGAGCAGTCATTTTAACCACTTGACCACTGGGCACTTAAACCCCCTTAATAACCAGACCAATTTTCAGCTTTCGGTGCTCTCACATTTTGAATGACAATTACTCAGTCATACAACACTGTACCCATATGAATTTTTTGTCCTTTTTTTCACACAAATAGAGCTTTCTTTTGGTGGTATTTAATCACCGTTGGGTTTTTTATTTTTTGCGCTATAAGAGGAAAAAGACTGAAAATTTTGTAAAAAAATGATTTTTTTTTCGTTTCTGTTATAAAATTTTGCAAATTACTATTTTTTCTTCATAAATTTTGGCCAAAATTTATACTGCTACATATCTTTGGTAAAAATAAGTACAAATTGGTGGATATTATTTGGTCTTTGTGAAAGTTATAGGAGACAAAAGGGAACTGACATCTGCAAGATTGTATTGGTTTAACAGTCACCACATCCCAAAAATTAAGTAAAAAACAAAAAACCCCCTCAGAGGTGGGACTTTGAAAGTGACTGCAAAACACACAAAGTATATTGAAATTGTATAGATTTAATAAATAAGTACTTTAAATAAATATTGTACTTATTTATTAAATCTATACAATTTCAATATACTTTGTGTGTTTTGCAGTCACTTTCAAAGTCCCACCTCTGAGGGGGTTTTTTGTTTTTTACTTTTGTGAAAGTTATAGAGTCCACAAGCTATGGTGCCAATATCTGAAAATTGATCACACCTGAAGTACTGACGGCCGATCTCATTTCTTGAGACCCTAACATGCCAGAAAAGTACAAATACCCCCCAAATGACCCCTTTTTGGAAAGAAGACATTCCAAGGTATTCAGAAAGAGGCATTGTGAGTTTTTTGAAGTTGTCATTTTTTCCCACAATTCTTTGCAAAATCAAGATTTTTTTTTCTTTTTTTTTTTTTCACAAAATTGTCATATTAGCAGGTTATTTCTCACACACAGCATATGCATTCCACAAATTACACCCCAAAACACATTCTGCTATTACTCCCGAGTATGGCGATACCACATGTGTGAGACTTTTACACAGCGTGGCTACATACAGAGGCCCAACATGCAGGGAGCACCTTCAGGCGTTCTGGAGCACCCAGGCCAATTCTGACATTTCTCTCCTACATGTAAAAATCATCATTTGTTTGCTAGAAAATTACATAGAACCCCAAAACATTATATATGTTTTTTTAGCAAAGACCTTAGAGAATATAATGGTGGTTGTTGCAACTTTTTATCTCGCACGATATTTGCGCAGCAATTTTTTTAACGCGTTTTTTACGGAAAAAAAATGTTTTGTGCTTAAAAAAAAAAAAAACAGTAAAGTTAGCCCAATGTTTTTGCATAATGTGAAAGATGAAGTTACGCTGAGTAAATAGATACCTAACATGTCACCCTTAAAAATTGCACACACTCGTGGAATGGCGCCAAACTTCGCTACTTAAAAAATCCCCATAGGCGACGCTTTAAATATTTTTACTGGTTACATGTTTTGAGTTACAGAGGAGGTCTAGGGCCAAAATGATTGCTCTCGCTCTAACGTTCACAGAGATACCTCACATGTGTGGTTTGAAAACCGGTTTCATATGTGGGCGGCACTTACGTATGCGTTCGCTTCTGTATGCGAGCTCACGGGGACAGGGGCGCTTTAAAAAAAAATATATTTTTTTATTGTTCATTTTACTTTATTTATTTTAGTTTGACATGTTTTTCCGCCCCAAAATTTTTTTTGATCACTTTTATACCTATTACAAGGAACGTAAACATCCCTTGTAATAGGAATATGGCATGACAGGTCCTCTTTACAGTGAGATATGGGGTCAATAAGACCCCACATCTCACCTCTAGGCTGGGAAGCCTGAAAAAAAAACAAAAAAAAAACAACAATCCTGGCTTTGATCGTAGCGGTGAGTCGGTAGAAGCACCGGAGGGCAGCGGGAGGGGGGACATCCCCTCTCGCCTGCCGTAAGAATGATCAAGCAGCGGAACAGCCGCTATGATTGTTGTTATGGTGTAGGGAATCGCCGGCTGAAAAAGCTGATATCTGAATGATGCCTGTAGCTGCTCCCATCATTCAGATATCCCCGCACAAAGTCAAGGACGTCATATGACGGCCGGCGGGCGGGAAGTGGTTATTGCAGAGTATTGCTGGGCATTGCGGAGTATTGCCGGGCATTGCGGAGTATTGCCGGGCATTGCGGAGTATTGCGGACTATGGCAGGGTATTGCGGAGTATGGCAGGGTATTGCACGGGGTATTGCACAGGGGGTATTGCACAGGGTATTGCAGAGTATTGTGCAGGGTATTGCAGAGTATTGTGCAGAGTATTTTGCAGAGTATTGCGCAGGGTATTGCAGAGTTTTGCGCAGGGTATTGCAGAGTATTGCGCAGGGTATTGCAGAGTATTGTGCAGGGTATTGCAGAGTATTTTGCAGAGTATTGCGCAGGGTATTGCAGAGTATTGCGCAGGGTATTGCAGAGTATTGCGCAGGGTATTGCAGGGTATTGCGCAGGTTATTGCAGGGTATTGCGCAGGGTATTGCGCAGGGTATTGCAGAGTATTGTGCAGGGTATTGCGCAGGGTATTGCAGAGTATTGCAGAGTATTGCGCAGGGTATTGCAGAGTATTGCGCAGGGTATTGCAGAGTATTTTGCAGGGTATTGCAGAGTATTGCGCAGGGTATTGCAGAGTATTGCGCAGGGTATTGCAGAGTATTTTGCAGGGTATTGCAGAGTATTGCACCAGGGTATTGCAGAGTATTGCACCAGGGTATTGCAGAGTATTGCACCAGGGTATTGCAGAGTATTGCGCAGGGTATTGCAGAGTATTGCGCAGGGTATTGCAGAGTATTTTGCAGGGTATTGCAGAGTATTGCACCAGGGTATTGCAGAGTATTGCACCAGGGTATTGCAGAGTATTGCACCAGGGTATTGCGCAGGGTATTTTGCAGAGTATTGCGCAGGGTATTTTGCAGAGTATTGGCAGGGTGTATTGCAGAGTATTGGCAGGGTGTATTGCAGAGTATTGCACAGGGATGGCTGAGCAGGGATGGATGGATGGCTGGATCTGTGACTGCAATTGTCACAGATCCAGCCCACAGAGCTGCTGCTGCCATCCGCTCCCTCCCCCTCCCCTCTCACACTGTACCGATCGGTACAGAGAGGGGAGGGAGGAACCGGCGTCATCAAATGACGCCGGTCTGTTTACAAGTGATTGCTCCGTCATTCGACGGAGCGATCACGTGGTAAACGGGCGCTATCAGCGGCGATTTACCGCGATTCGTGATCTGCCGGGTCCTCTGGACCCGGCGGTCACGGAGTTTCCCGTGTGCGCGCCCCAGGGGGCGCGCGGGAGCGCGATTCTGGGAGGACGTTATATAACGTCCTCCCAGAGTTAAGCAACCACCCTGTCGACGTTATTTGTCGGCAGGTGGTTGTAAAGTGGTTAATGATGCATAAAGTGAAAAAAAAAAAACAAATATTCCTTTAAATATCGTACCTGGGGGGTGTCTAAAGTATGCCTGTGAAGTGCCACGTGTTTCCCGTGTTTAGAACTGTCCCTGCACAAAATGACATTTCTAAAGGAAAAAAAAAGCCATTTAAAACTGCTTGCGGCTTTAATGTAATGTCTGGTCCCGGTAATATGGATGAAAATCTTTAAGAAAAATGGCATAGCTACCCCATCACAGCCCCCCCCCCCCCACCCCAGCCCATTACCAGCCCCTTTTGGGTCTTGTATGGATATTAAGGGGAACCCCGCACACAAAATAAAAAAGGCCCTATATACTCTGAACAGCCGTATACAGGCGGTGCATACAAGACAGGGACTGTAGGTTTGTTCTTATGTAGAATCTGTTTGTAATTTTGAACTGGTACATTGTTTAAGTGTAGCTCCAGGCAAAAAATATATTTTTAAGCTTTTTGGAAAACATAGGGAAGGGTTATCACCCCTGTAACATTTGTTTTGCTGTCTGTGCCCCTGTTCAGAACATTTCACCTCACTTTCCGTCCCAATGACAACTGTTTTTGAAATGTGGTGTTTTTATTGAAACAAGGATTGGTGATAAAGCATCAGTAGAGAGGAGACACCTTTCTCCCATATTAATTCTTACAGGAGAGAATTTTCCTTCCTAGGGGTAGATTTCCTCTCACTTCCTGTTGTCTTCTTCCGTTTGCAAGTAGGAGTCGTTTGAAAGTTGGATGTTTGAAAGTAGGGACCTGCCGTATATACTCTGCAGAAATTGGCCCCTTAGGTGTTGGTGTTGGCACAACACTGTAAGCACTCACAGTTACTCTTGGTGGGTGCTGGAACGCCCTGCTGTCAACTATTATATCAGGAATTGTAATTACATATAATTGTTGAACAGTGGTAGGAAAAATTGGGCCTTTGATGGTGGTGCTGGTGCCACAACACTGTAAGGCCTCACAGTTACTCTTGGTGGGCGCAGCAATGGGCCCTGCTGTGAATTATTAGATCAATAATTATAATTGCATGCCCCTGTTGAACAGGGGCTGAAAAATTGGGCCTTAGGCACTGGTGGCACAACACTGCAACCCCTCACAGATACTGTACTTGGAGCACAGCAATGAGCCCTGTTGCAAAGTATTGCATCAAAAATTGTAATTACACGCCCCTGTTAAACAGGGGCTGAAAAATTGGGCCTTAGGCACTGGTGGCACAACACTGCAACCCCTCACAGATACTGTACTTGGAGCACAGCAATGAGCCCTGTTGCACAGTATTGCATCAAAAATTGTAATTACACACCCCTGTTAAACAGGGGCTGAAAAATTGGGCCTTAGGCACTGGTGGCGGCACCCAGAAACAAAAATGTTCTTCCAAGCTATCATCATCAATCGGATCATTGAGGAGGAGGAGGATAGCCAGTCAACATAACAGCACAGGCACTCAGCATCAGCATCAGTCTTGAAGGGATGTGACATTTTAAAATAAATTAGTCTGTTATATCAGCATCAGGTGTGTGGTAGCTGGTGGTGATCCAAGACTGGTTCATCTTGATGAAAGTCAGTCGATCAACCGAGTCGGTGGACAGGCGCACCCTGTGATCCGTGACAAATCCTCCAGCAGCACTGAATGTGCGTTCTGAAAGAACGCTGGATGCAGGACAGGCCAGTAGCTCAATTGCATACTGTGCAAGCTCTGGCCAGTGATCCATCCTCAAGACCCAGTAAGCCAGAGGATTTTCGGTGGGGAAGGTGTCCAAGTCTGACCTTGCCCCTAGGTATTCCTGCACCATGTATATCAGACGCTGGCGATGGTTGCTGGAACCGATCATACTTTGGGGCTGCGGACAAAAGAATTGTCTGAACGCATCAGGCAGACGGCCACCTTCCCCACCGCTCCTTCTTTGACTGACCGAAGCCTCAGCAACTCGTTGTCCAGGACCAGGAGTTTCTAACCTCCCAGTCTCTGGGAACGTGTTGCACAGACCTTTCTGCAAGGCCTCCCGGAGTTGTCTCATCCTCTGCTCCCTCTGCGACGGTAACATAAGGTCGGCAACCTTACCCTTGTACCGTGGATCAAGGAGAGTGGCCAGCCAGTAATGGTCCCTCTCCTTGATCCGAAGAATACGAGGATCCTTCCGCAGACTTTGTAGGATCAGGGAGGCCATGCAGCGTAGGTTAGCTGAGGCATTTAGTCCGGAGTCCTCTGGGTCACTAAGGACGACATGATCCGCAGCCACCTCCTCCCAGCCACGTACAAGTCCACTGGTTTCTTGGGACTGTAAATCATCCCTAAAAGACTGCTGCTGATGATGCTGAGTGCCAGGCTCCACCTCCATGCTGACACAATCCTCCTCCTCCTCCTCTTCCTGTGCGATGGGTGGGACAGAAGGAACACTGTCTGGGTAAAGGGGGCCTTGAGAGGCAAGGAAGTCCTCCTCTTCCTGCCTCTGTTCTGCCTCAAGTGCCCTGTCCATTATTCCACGCAGCGTGTGCTCCAACAGGTGGACAAGAGGTACAGTGTCACTGATGCATGCACTGTCACTGCTCACCATCCTCGTGGCCTCCTCAAATGGTGCCAGGACAGTGCATGCATCCCTGATCATGCCCCACTGGCGTGGTGAAAAAAAACCAAGCTCCCCTGACCCTGTCCTGGTGCCGTAGTCGCACAGGTACTCATTGATGGCCCTCTGCTGCGTGTGCAGCCGCTGCAGCATGGCCAACGTTGAGTTCCACCTGGTGGGCATGTCACATATAGGGCGGTTCTTGGGCAGGTTCAACTCCTTTTGCAGCTCAGCCAGGCGAGCACTGGCATTATAAGATCTGCGGAAATGCACACAGACTTTCCTGGCCTGCCTCAGGACATCCTGTAAGCCCGGGTACCTGCCCAAGAACCGCTGCACCACCAGGTTAAGGACGTGAGCCACACAGGGCACATGGGTCAGTTGTCCCTGTCGGAGGGCGGAGAGGAGGTTGGTGCCATTGTCGCAAACCACCATTCCTGGCTTAAGCTGGCGTGGCGTCAACCACCTCTCGGCCTGCCCCTGCAGAGCAGACAGGACCTCTGCCCCAGTGTGGCTCCTGTCCCCCAAACACACCAGCGCAAGCACGGCATGGCATCTTTTTGCCTGCGTACTTGCGTAGCCCCTTGAACGCCTACGGAGCACCGCTGGTTCCGAGGACAAAGCACAGGAAGAGGCCATGGAGGAAGAAGAAGAGGAGGGGGTGGAGGAGAGAGGTGTGTCACAACCAGTAGTAGCATTTTGGAGGCGTGGCGGTGGAGCAACCTCCAACTCTACTGCACCTTGTCCTGCATCCTTCCCAGCTGCCAAAAGAGTGACCCAATGGGCCATGAAAGAAAGGTAACGTCCCTGTCCATGCCTGCTGGACCATGAGTCAGCGGTAATATGCACCTTACCGCTGACCGCCCTGTCCAGCGAGGCCAAGACATTGCCTTCCACATGCCGGTAGAGAGCCGGAATCGCCTTCCGTGAGAAAAAGTGGCGTTTGGGAACCTGCCACTGAGGAACCGCACATTGCACAAACTCACGGAAGGGGGCCGAGTCTCCCAACTGAAAAGGCAGCAGTTGAAGCGCTAGCAATTTAGCCAAGCTAGCATTCAACCGCTGGGCATGTGGATGACTGGGAGTGAACTTCTTTCGACGGTCCAGCAGCTGGGGCAGGGAAATTTGCCTGCTAGAATCGGACGTCGGTGTACTGCTAGCAGAGTGGCCGCAAGTACTTGGCTGTGACACACCTAATTCTACACCTTCATTCCTCTCAGTGCAGGTTTCAGAGAGGACTGAAGGTATAGTGGGGTTGGAGATCCCAGCTGATGCGGTGCAAGGAGAGGTCCGCTTTGTTCTTTGGTGTGGGTCTTTAAGGTAGGCTTGCCAACGAGCTGCATGGCAGGTCAACATATGTCTGGTCAAACATGTGGTGCCCAAGCGGCTGATGTTTTGGCCACGCGATATACGCTTGAGACATATGTTGCAAACAGCAGCTGTGCGATCTGATGCACTCGCCTCAAAAAAGGCCCACACCAAAGAACTTTTTGAATGACGGGCATCCTGCCTCGTTGGAGATGTGCCTCCTCCTCATCCTCCTCCTCCTCTCTCCTATTAGGCACCCACGTGGAGTCCGTGACCTCATCATCCCCTCCCTCCTCATCACTGGAGCCAATCTGGCAGTATGCTGCAGCTGCTGGAACATGACTGCCAGATTGGTGTCCTTCTTGAGCATCCCCTCTCTCTGCTCTCACGCTACTGCCTTCCTCTAGCTGTGTATCATCATCAGATCCTTCGAAACGCTGGGCATCCTCCTGGAGCATGTACCCAACACTGTGCTCAAACAGTTCGAGGGACTCTTCAGGAGGAGGACATGGTGGGTCTAGGGAAGGAGTGACTAATGATGACATTGATACCAGGGAAGAGGACGCTTTGGCAGCTGCTTTGCCAGTACCCTGAGCCTGGGTGAGAGAGGATGAGGAGGATGAGGAGGGCTTGGTCATCCACTCTACCAAGTCTTCGGCATGATGTGGCTCAACATGTCCAGCTGCCGAAAAGAAGGACAAGCGTGTCCCATGGCCATGTGCTGATGACAATGCACCGCGTCCACGACCAGCACTGTTGCCCCCAGACACAGAGCCTGCTTGCCCTCTTTTATTGGCTCCTGACTGACTGCCTCTCCTTGTTTGCCTTCCAGACATTCTAATGGATGGCCTGCAGGGAGATGGGAAAAACAGCAATAAGGGCTAGCTTCAGGAGTATACTGTGCAGGAGGCTTAGCAACAATGACACTGACACTGTCCCCTGCCTATCCTTCTGTGTCCCTAAACACAAGGATTTGCAATATGCTTCAGTAAGATTGGTTTAGCACAGAATGGTACACTGACACTTTCCCTCACTGAGTGTCCCTCTCTGTCCGTAAACACAAGGATTTGCAATATGCTTCAGTAAGATTGGTTTAGCACAGAATGGTACACTGACACTTTCCCTCACTGAGTGTCCCTCTCTGTCCCTAAACACAAGGATTTGCAATATGCTTCAGTAAGATTGGTTTAGCACAGAATGGTACACTGACACTTTCCCTCACTGAGTGTCCCTCTCTGTCCCTAACACAAGGATTTGCAATATGCTTCAGTAAGATTGGTTTAGCACAGAATGGTACACTGACACTTTCCCTCACTGAGTGTCCCTCTCTGTCCCTAAACACAAGGATTTGCAATATGCTTCAGTAAGATTGGTTTAGCACAGAATGGTACACTGACACTTTCCCTCACTGAGTGTCCCTCTCTGTCCGTAAACACAAGGATTTGCAATATGCTTCAGTAAGATTGGTTTAGCACAGAATGGTACACTGACACTTTCCCTCACTGAGTGTCCCTCTCTGTCCCTAAACACAAGGATTTGCAATATGCTTCAGTAAGATTGGTTTAGCACAGAATGGTACACTGACACTTTCCCTCACTGAGTGTCCCTCTCTGTCCGTAAACACAAGGATTTGCAATATGCTTCAGTAAGATTGGTTTAGCACAGAATGGTACACTGACACTTTCCCTCACTGAGTGTCCCTCTCTGTCCCTAAACACAAGGATTTGCAATATGCTTCAGTAAGATTGGTTTAGCACAGAATGGTACACTGACACTTTCCCTCACTGAGTGTCCCTCTCTGTCCGTAAACACAAGGATTTGCAATATGCTTCAGTAAGATTGGTTTAGCACAGAATGGTACACTGACACTTTCCCTCACTGAGTGTCCCTCTCTGTCCCTAAACACAAGGATTTGCAATATGCTTCAGTAAGATTGGTTTAGCACAGAATGGTACACTGACACTTTCCCTCACTGAGTGTCCCTCTCTGTCCCTAAACACAAGGATTTGCAATATGCTTCAGTAAGATTGGTTTAGCACAGAATGGTACACTGACACTTTCCCTCACTGAGTGTCCTTCTCTGTCCCTAAACACAAGGATTTGCAATATGCTTCAGTAAGATTGGTTTAGCACAGAATGATACACTGACACTTTCCCTCACTGAGTGTCCCTCTCTGTCCCTAAACACAAGGATTTGCAATATGCTTCAGTAAGATTGGTTTAGCACAGAATGGTACACTGACACTTTCCCTCACTGAGTGTCCCTCTCTGTCCCTAAACACAAGGATTTGCAATATGCTTCAGTAAGATTGGTTTAGCACAGAATGGTACACTGACACTTTCCCTCACTGAGTGTCCCTCTCTGTCCGTAAACACAAGGATTTGCAATATGCTTCAGTAAGATTGGTTTAGCACAGAATGGTACACTGACACTTTCCCTCACTGAGTGTCCCTCTCTGTCCCTAAACACAAGGATTTGCAATATGCTTCAGTAAGATTGGTTTAGCACAGAATGGTACACTGACACTTTCCCTCACTGAGTGTCCTTCTCTGTCCCTAAACACAAGGATTTGCAATATGCTTCAGTAAGATTGGTTTAGCACAGAATGATACACTGACACTTTCCCTCACTGAGTGTCCCTCTCTGTCCCTAAACACAAGGATTTGCAATATGCTTCAGTAAGATTGGTTTAGCACAGAATGGTACACTGACACTTTCCCTCACTGAGTGTCCCTCTCTGTCCCTAAACACAAGGATTTGCAATATGCTTCAGTAAGATTGGTTTAGCACAGAATGGTACACTGACACTTTCCCTCACTGAGTGACCCTCTCTGTCCCTAAACACAAGGATTTGCAATATGCTTCAGTAAGATTGGTTTAGCACAGAATGGTACACTGACACTTTCCCTCACTGAGTGTCCTTCTCTGTCCCTAAACACAAGGATTTGCAATATGCTTCAGTAAGATTGGTTTAGCACAGAATGGTACACTGACACTTTCCCTCACTGAGTGTCCTTCTCTGTCCCTAAACACAAGGATTTGCAATATGCTTCAGTAAGATTGGTTTAGCACAGAATGGTACACTGACACTTCCCCTCACTGAGTGTCCCTCTCTGTCCCTAAACACAAGGATTTGCAATATGCTTCAGTAAGATTGGTTTAGCACAGAATGGTACACTGACACTTTCCCTCACTGAGTGTCCCTCTCTGTCCGTAAACACAAGGATTTGCAATATGCTTCAGTAAGATTGGTTTAGCACAGAATGGTACACTGACACTTTCCCTCACTGAGTGTCCCTCTCTGTCCCTAAACACAAGGATTTGCAATATGCTTCAGTAAGATTGGTTTAGCACAGAATGGTACACTGACACTTTCCCTCACTGAGTGTCCCTCTCTGTCCCTAAACACAAGGATTTGCAATATGCTTCAGTAAGATTGGTTTAGCACAGAATGGTACACTGACACTTTCCCTCACTGAGTGTCCCTCTCTGTCCGTAAACACAAGGATTTGCAATATGCTTCAGTAAGATTGGTTTAGCACAGAATGGTACACTGACACTTTCCCTCACTGAGTGTCCCTCTCTGTCCGTAAACACAAGGATTTGCAATATGCTTCAGTAAGATTGGTTTAGCACAGAATGGTACACTGACACTTTCCCTCACTGAGTGTCCCTCTCTGTCCCTAAACACAAGGATTTGCAATATGCTTCAGTAAGATTGGTTTAGCACAGAATGGTACACTGACACTTTCCCTCACTGAGTGTCCCTCTCTGTCCCTAAACACAAGGATTTGCAATATGCTTCAGCAAGATTGGTTTAGCACAGAATGGTACACTGACACTTTCCCTCACTGAGTGTCCCTCTCTGTCCCTAAACACAAGGATTTGCAATATGCTTCAGCAAGATTGGTTTAGCACAGAATAGTACACTGACACTTTCCCTTACTGTCCTTCTCTGTCCCTACAAACAAGGTTTAGCACAGAATAACACACTGACACTCTCCCTACCTATCCTTCTCTGACCCTAAACACAAGGAATCCAGGATTAGTAAAGAAAAAAAATGACACTGTCCCTGCCTATGCTTCTCTTTCCCTGCTCCGGAACACACTACACAAGGCCGCCGCGCTGGCGGCCTTTTATAGTGTGGGGCGTGTACTAAATCCCCTCATCAATAATTGGCCACAGGCATCCTGCCTGTGGCCAATCATTGCTCTCCTCGCTGCCGGCGCTGTGATTGGCCAAGCATGCGGGGTCACAGTGCATGCTTGGCCAATCACAGCGCCTGGATGACACTGCGATGGCGTAGTGCATTGTGGGCCGTTTGCGTCACTCGAATTTGGCGCGAACGGCCCAAATCGTTCGTTGTTCGCCGAACGATCGAACAGCCGATGTTCGAGTCGAACGTACGTTCGACTCGAACACCGAGCTCATCCCTAGTCACACCCAATAAACAAATTGCCAATACACTCTAAAGGGGTGTTTTCGGCTCACCCTGTGAAAGAGTTATCTGCTCTGATAATGAGAAGCCGCCTGTCCATACCAGGTGAAGCAGCCCATTCTCCAAACTTCCAGATGGACATGACTGCACACAGTCTGCTTTGTCAAGCAACCAAGGATATGGATAACGGCGCCTAACAGGTGGTCGCACTCATGAAACATCTGGTCAATACGCTCTAAAAGAGTGTTTACACTCACCCTGTGAATTCTCCAAGCCTTCCCAAGCAAACAATCCGCTTCAGATCCTTCCATAGAGAAACAGACGGTAAGGATGTTACCTAGTTCAAGCAACCTAGGATAAAGATGACGACACCTAACCAGTTGTCACAATTAAGCAGATGGTCAAGAGACTCTAAAGGAATGACTAGATTCTTCTCGTATGGGGACCGTCTGTTTGGCAATTTCCAGCCTTCTTTCAGGGCCTTTTTGGTCCAATCAGTTCTCTCCAGTCTCTTCTGAACAGAAGAAAGAGGATGACCTGTGTCCAGATTGCTAAGGTTGGTGAAATGCCTGTGTATAGAGGTGAAACTTTGGAAGTATTTTAAATACCTCCAGAAGACGTCTGGATGTTGAATGGATCAAGTGCTTGTTCGTCAAGATTGGAGTATATCGTCACAGCAGGATGTCAAAGTTATGCCCTTTGGAGCGAATAGAAGTCCAGGGGTTGGGACCACCCCGCTGGTTAGTATGTGTCCCTTGTGGGATCGGCCATTCACATGACCTTACCATTAGAAGGTGCGACCCTCAAGGACAAACGCGGTCACTGCATTTTTTTCTTAATCGCAGAAGGGCAAGCCTAAATTAAATAGTGGCCAGTTTGGCTTCCTGCCTCAAGATGAAGGTCTACGGAGTTAAAGACCGAAAATTCAAGAGTTATTGCTCACGCTCACGCCAGAGAGCGTAGCTCCTGCGCTTTTCTGGATGGGAGTCCAGGAAAGACAAGGAAGCAAATGCTTAGTCCAAGAAGTCAATAAGATCTTCCATGTCAGGATGCTCTCTGTTATTTTGGGATTGTGCCACCCATACATGCCCTAGGGGCACTATGTGGTTCCTCTGTGAACATAGGGACGGCTTGTGGATGGACACGTGGTCCCCTAAGGAAAGCATTTTGGGCCATATTTGGAGATCTTTCATCCTTCACGTCTCAGATTGAGCCATAGAAATCGCCTTGCCCCAGCAGCTCAGACGACCTGGTGGTACAGGCAGATACCAGCCAGTTGAGGGGAGCTCTACTTCAGGAACAATGAGCTCAGGACCAATGGTCTTTTGTCAAGGATCCAAGACTCCATCTTGGAGTTGAGGGCAGCCTTTTCAGGCTCTTAGCTTTCAGTCATCTCATCCAGAGTAAGCCTGTCCTGGGAAGGTTGTACAGCACAACGACTGTGGCCTATATCTGTAAAAAAGGCTCAGTCTCTCACTTCTGAAGTTTTCTCTAATTCTAGAATTCACCCAAGTCAATCCTCCCAACAATCTGCGACCTATGTGCCTGGTCGGAAGAATCTTCAGCCAATCTATTTGTCCAGCAAGGGAGGCTATGGACAGAGCAGAGGACTTTGAGAACCGCCTCAGGAGAAATAACATTCGCATTGTGGGGCTACCTGAGAAGGTGGAGGGCAGGGACCCCACAGCGTATGTGGAGAATTGGCTGCTGGACATATTTGGGAAAAATGCCTTTTCTCCCCTGTTCGCGGTGGAGCGCGCCCACAGGGTGCCGGCTCGCCCCTCTCAGCCTGGGGGGCCCCCCAGGCCAATACTAGCAAGATTATTGCACTATCGAGATAGAGAAACGGTGCTCAGGCTCGCACAGGAGAGGGCCAACATACAATATAATGGAGCCAGAGTATCTTTCTATCCTGATTTCTCCGCTGAGGTGCAAAGGCGCCGGGCGAAGTTTTTTGATGTGAAGCGCAGGCTCCATCAGTTGCAGCTCTCATATGCCATGTTGTACCCGGCCAAGCTGCGGGTGATCGTGAGTGGGCAGGCGCAATTCTTTGAGTCGGCCAAAGATGCTAATAACTGGCTGGAACGCAATGAACAGGCCCTGAGGCGGCGTGATCAGATTGGTGAATGGTGAGGAGGACTGATGGGGGTATGCTGGCACATGGAGGAGGCCCCACCTTAACATGGCTCCTGAGGTGCTTTGATCTACTATGGAAACTTTGTACTGAACCTATCCGGATGAACCCTGGCTGAGGGACATTATCCTGCAACATATCAATGTGTACTTGAGAGACCCCCCGTGTGCGTTTCCAGGGGACCATGGTTGTCCTGCCCGGTTGGCAGGAAATGGTTATACATTGCTGGAGGGGAGTGCTTGTTGCTTCCGCAAATTTTCTCCTATGTTGTTTTTTTTTCTTTTTCATTTTCTCGGTGGGTGGTTTATCAGCAATTTTTCTATGATGGGCAATATGACCAGCCCATGTACACTACTTCATGACTTGTGAACTTGTTCGAAGATTGCCGGACTCCCAGGCCCGGGGGTGTTTAACATGCTTGTGTATATGTTTAACTTTTTTGAATGGCGGGGATTCCTATAGTTTCATGGAATGTGAGGGGACTTCATTCCCCCCTTAAGAGAACCATGATACGCATGTGCCTTAAAAAATTTCAGCCAGGGATATTTTGCTTCCAGGAAACACATTTGACGGGGGAGACTGTGGGGTGTATACAGTATAACTGGGTGAACAAAGCTTACCACTCTACTCACACCTCTTACTCGAGAGGGGTGAGTGTTTTGATTCACAACTCCTTTGACTACCAAGAGATGGACAGTCTCATTGACCCTGATGGTCGATTTGTGTTTCTCCATTGCAGATTGGGCGCCTTAATATGTGTAATTGCTGGAGTATATGTCCCCCCCCCCTTTCACAGCGGTGGTGCTGAGGGCCTTGATATCCTATTTGGATGGTAGGCCGGAGGTACCGCTTCTGGTGATAGGGGACTTTAACTGTTGTTTGGACCTCTCGCTGGAAAGACACCCGGCTGTAGGAGCCTCTGCCCTCTCCATTGGTACCCCCCTGGCGCGGTTGTTGCAAGAGGTGGGCTGGGTGGATATCTGGCGACATCATCACCCAGGGACACGACAGTATTCCTGTTTCTCCAAATCGCATGGTAGCCTGTCTAGGATAGACTTGGGGGTGGGAAACACACACATGCTCCAATATGTGTCCACAATGGAATCTAGGCCCCGTAGTGTGTCTGATCATTCCCCATTGATAGTGCACCTGGTTGTTTCCCGACCAGTTGCACTCCCAAAAGCCCCGTGGAAATTTAATGTGTTCTGGCTGAAATTGTTTAAATCCCCTGAAACTATAGAAGAGAGCATGTGTGGGTTTTTCAATGCTCGGAACCCCTGAGGGTACTTGTATGCAGCAGTGGGAGGCCTTTAAGGCATTTTTGAGAAGGGTTTTGACCACTGAAATTACTAAAGTGAAAAGGGAGTCATCTGCTCTTGTGGCGGAACTAGAGAATAGGGTGAAGGAGCTTGAGCAGCGCTTTGTCTTGGACCCCTCTGTTTCGGCTAGGGAGGAGTGGCAGGCTGCTCAGTCAGCGTATGAGCTCCTCAACTGCCGAGAAAAAACGTTTTTTTACCAAACAGGCAGTTTTTGAGGAAGGGAAGAAAACTGGGTGTATGCTGGCTAGAATAGCGAATTCACAACAGAGGTCCCCGACCATAGGGGCCATAAAATCCAAAGCTGGACCACTTGTCCGATCACCCGAACTTATTATGCAGGAGTTGGCAAGGTTTTATGAGGAGCTGTACTGCCCCGGAGCAGCCTATGACCGGGCAGATCTGGAGCAGTACTTAACAGGGTTGACCTTTCCTAGGCTTACCGCAGGACAGAGGGAGGGGTTGGAAGCACCGCTCACAGTGGAGGAACTGCAGGAGGCGGTGGGGCTGTTCCCTAATTGTAAGGCACCGGGGGAGGACGGGATCCCCATGGAAGTATACAAGCAACATGCGGAGGTATTGCTACCACGCTTGTTGCGGGTGTTTAACGCAGCGCTGGAGGCGGGAGAACTCCCACCCTCTATGGCGAAGGCAAATATTGTCCTAATCCTTAAACCGGGTAAGGACCCGGTTGACCCAGGATCATACAGGCCAATTTCGTTGTTACAATGCGATATTAAAATTCTGGCGAAAGTACTAGCAATGCGGCTTAATAAGGTTATAGCCTCCCTCATACATGGCGATTAGGCAGGATTTATGCCAAACAAATCCACGGCCATTAACCTGCAGCGGTTATTCTTAAATATGCAGTCAGACACAGATATTGCGGGGAGCAGGGCTCTGCTGTCCCTAGATGCCACTAAGGCATTTGACAGTATTGACTGGGAATATTTATGGGCGGTATTGGAGCGCTTTGGATTCGGCGACACATATATAACGTGGGTGCGCCTTTTGTACAGTGGACCTGAGGCCGCCATCCGGGCCTTCGGTTTTCTGTCACACGACTTTGCGTTGAGGAGGGGGACGAGGCAAGGTTGCCCGCTGTCCCCTCTGCTCTTCGCATTGGCTATTGAACCCCTGGCCATTGAGATAAGGGCTAATGAGCACATTGTGGGATTTTGCTATGGCCCCTTGCAGGAGAAGATAATGCTTTACGCGGACGACACCCTGCTTATGCTGGGAGATACTGACGAGTCCCTGCGGGAGGCCATGGCAACCATTACAAAATTCGGGGTTTACTCTGGGTTACAGATTAACTGGTCGAAATCCGCTCTGTTGCTGTTAGACGGTGACACCACGCAGACAGTGGCTTCGTCTTGCCCTATTCCAGTCACAACCTCCTTTAAATACTTGGGGATTCAGGTTACCTCCAACCCAAGGGACTTTGGCCGGTTGAACATTTCGCCCCTGCTTCAGAGGTTTAGAGAGAGAGTCAGGACGTGGAACGGCCTTCACATATCGGTGGCGGGTAAAGTAAATTTAGTGAAAATGATCCTTATGCCTCAATTACTTTACTGCCTTCACAAAGCCCCGGTGGTGATCCCTTTGAAAACTTTTCGAATGGTTAACTCCATCTTTCGTGCTCTAATATGGAAGAATAAACCCCAGAGGATAAAACTAGAACATCTCCAACGGCCTAAGGACGACGGCGGGTTGGCATTGCCCAATCCGTGGTTGTACTACCTGGCAGCCCAGCTACAGCACCTGGTGGGGTGTTTTGGGACCGAGCCGGCTGGCTCTTCCCAGGCACTCATGCTCCGCACGGCAGACGCAGGTCCCATTCCCGCGGCACTGTAAGCCTTGGCATTCGCAAGGCCGAACAAGAAATATCCCACGTATAACCTTATCCAGAAAATTTGGAACAAATGTAAATACATACAGCAGGCCGAGGGATACACTGAATATAGTCCTCTTTGGCATAATGATACTTATACGGAACTGGCCAAGTTGCAGGGAGGGGCTAGATGGATAACATACTGGATTACCCATGTTAAACATGTTTTTAAAAATGGCACTCTTCGGACATTCGCGGATTTGCAGGCAGAGTTTGGCCTGCCGTCCTCAATGTTCTTCCAGTATCTGCAGCTTCAGCATGCGGTTAGGGCACAGAGTAGGTCTTCTGAGTGGTGCTTGTCACCAACCCCGGTGTTTGGCCTCATTAGGGATGCTGTGACCTCGAAGGGATTTATTTCTCAAAGCTATAGTATCCTTTTAAAATACTTACTGGGGCAGCATCCCCTGAAGGTGAGGGAGAGATGGGAGAAGGACGTGGGACAAATGGATGGGGAGGAATGGGAGGAGATATTTCAGGGGGTAAGTGTATGCTCTCTGAATGTGGCCCAACGGCTCACACAATTGTATATTATCCTGAGGGTGTACTATACGCCGCATAGGCTGCGGTTGATGGGGTTGCAGACTGAGGATACATGTACCAGATGTAGGCGTGATCATGGGGATCTTATTCACCTCCTGTGGCGTTGCCCCAAACTACATTTGTATTGGAACGAGGTCATGAGTGTGATCAACTCGGTGTTCGGGACATCTCTACCGGTAGATCCCAAGATAGGCCTCTTGGAGGTGCTGGAGGAGTATGTGCCGGACGTACACACCAGGGAGGCAGTTGGGAGGGTGATGCTTCAAGCCAGAAGGTTGATTATGCTATATTGGAAATCCGAAACGCCCCCGACTTCGAGGGAATGGATATGTAAGATAGGGGATATGCTACGTATGGAAAGACTCATTTACCAGCACAGGAGGAGTATGCAGAAATATGAGAATCTCTGCACCCCGGTGGACCTGGTCGCGGACAGGTTGTTTGGCTAAATGTGGGGTTGAAAATCCACTTATAGCTGCAATGTTATTGGATAAGAAGTATTGTGATGCTGTAGATTTAATCTTGCCCTGTCTCAATTGGTCATGTACGTGGACGTGTTGATCAATGTGTTGATGTATATAGCTGTGTACCACCTTTGAATCAATAAAATTATTTTTGTTGGTAAAAAAAAATAATAATATTTCATAGTCAAATCTTTAACAAATCATTTGTTGCCATAAAGTCACTAAATAAACAAAAGGATGGTAATCTATTTGTCCAGGTCAAGTCTGACGACAATCACAGAGTCTTCACTAGTGAATAGTCAAAGTCTTCAACTGAGAATGTGATACCCTAACTACCCAAGGCTTGAGTTGTGCCATAGCCTGCTGGTCAGTACGCCTA
This sequence comes from Rana muscosa, assembly GCA_029206835.1. Taxonomy (NCBI): domain Eukaryota; kingdom Metazoa; phylum Chordata; class Amphibia; order Anura; family Ranidae; genus Rana; species Rana muscosa. The sequence goes on from CM055125.1 coordinate 70,760,552, forward strand.
AAAGTGGGCATACCCTGAGTATGACTGGAGAAATGAAATAAGAAATTTATTGTATGCAAAAGGGGAAACGGGTGGGTGGGGACCCAGAAACCCTGCCGACGCAGGAGAGGAGAGAGGAGGGGGGATAAATAGCCCCCAGACTCCTCCTACAAATTCAGGCTAGCCTGCGGCTAGCCTTCTAACTTGTAGTCAGAGTCTTCACTAGTGAATAGTCAAAGTCTTCAACTGAGAATGTGATACCCTAACTACCCAAGGCTTGAGTTGTGCCATAGCCTGCTGGTCAGTACGCCTAAAAGTGGGCAAAAAGAGCCGGACTAGGTGAGTTTGAAAAAGAAGAAGGGCAGGTAACAAACCGTCTGGGTGACGTCAATGATTGGAACTGGTAAGCATCCGTTATGATCGCAGAAACCAGTGACCTGAGCACGAAGACTAGAAGGGCCCCATCCGACAGAACTTGAAAACCTGCCCAGAAACCAACCACCTCCCCCGTACCTGACTGGATAAGCCTACACCAGAAACATGGACCTAGGAACGAACTGCTAGTGGCGAGCGGACCCTTGGGAGAGACGGAACAAGGGCCGTCCCGAGGAGCCCCGAGGAATAATGCAAGGGTTGTGCCCAGTAACCAGGATGAGTATCTCTGTGAATACCTACAACCCCTGGCCTAACCGTCCATACATGGTAATGGGGACGTGAGAGGGATAGATGCCAAAAAGGACAAACTGACAGGAGTGAAGGGGGGGTCTAAGAGCCGGATACCTGCAAGTGTTGCAGGAGTGGATGGACGATGTCAACACGCTAAAACCGTATGCCCCGATGACCGCACAGAACCAGACATGGCATAACCCAACCTACCCGAGTGACAGTGAGCTCCCCTCGGAAGCGGCTGGCCTGTCGAACCGAAGGCTTACCAAAACCTGGAACCAAGGAGACGCTGGACTGCCTGCCGAAATGCAGGAGCTGGGGTGTGCTGACACCCTGCCCAAGAGAGTTAAAACACATACAACCTGTCCAGTGAACATGAGAGGCCGTGGGGAGCCTGATAGGCCCGCATCCAACTGTGCTAAGAATACGGCCCAGAGCATGCATCGTGCTGGTATCTAGGACAGAACAGGAAACCAACTGAAATGTACCGCCTACCCGGTAGCGGCTGGAGAAAGGAAACCCCTGAGATGACTCACCGCCCCGCAGAGCCAAGACCGACCAACTCCCCACCAGGGGAGTACCACCCTGGTCAGAAATCCCCACATGGAGTGGAAGGGATGAACCTGCCTGTGATGCCGCCGAAACATGCAGCCTACCTCAACCCTAACATACAAAGAAAAGACAACAGACAACCAGACACAAGACACCACCCCTCTGTATCTGCCTGGGACAAGATGTGAGCAGAAATGACCAGACCTCAGCGCGTGAATGAACCTGAAGACAGAACCCACCCTAGTGTATGTAGTAAATGTGTGTAGTAAATGAGCCCGAGTAACCTGCCGCGCAGAGACAGGTGATTAAAAACGAAACACTCAGGGCCGATGTACCCACGGACCGTGGTGGGTAGTAGTATAGGCGTAAGAATGAACGTGCACGTATGACGTATGGTATACAGGCGAGAAGATTGTGGTCAACAACCAATTAAAAACGAAACCTCAGCCCGTATGGATCCGTAGACGTGACAGATCCTGAGATGCGCACCCTGGCTAACTACCCCCGGTATGCAAGAACCTGAACGAAAAGTGTGACGAGACAAGGAAAACAAACAACGTTGCAATGGCTGTGGGTGCGAGCGGAAACTGCACAGCACCGCCAAGTTATGCCAGACCACGCTAGGACTGGCTGACCTGCTAAACAGAAACACGCTGGGGTAAAATATGCTAAGACAGAACACGACCCCCTCTGTACCAACCCCCGAGCGAAGACATAAGCAGTAAAGGTGGGACCATGTATAATGAACCTGAAAAAACGTCCCCCCCGGCGTGTGACGTGAGTGAGCGCAAGGAAACTATTGCATGATGACAGATCGTAGAAACTGCACCCTCAGGACCTGAGTACCCACAGACCGTGGTGGGTAGTCCCGCAGATGACACTAAACGAATGCAAACGTATGACGTAACGTAACGGGCGAGAAGATTGTGGTCAAAGAACAAGACCAACAAAAAACCTGAGCCCGCATGGATCCGTAGACGTGACAGAACCGAGATGTGAAACCTAGCCAACTGAACCAGGAATGCAAGTACCTACAAAGCTACGAAGAACCTACGGAAGTAAGATGATACGGAACTGAACGAAGAAGAAAAACAGCTACCGGTGTAAGCTGAAACCTCAGGACCTGAGTACCCACAGACCGTGGTGGGTAGTCCTGCCGATGAAATGAAACGAATGCAAATGTGTGACGTAATGTAACGGGCGAGAAGATTGTAGTCAAAGAACAAGACCAACGAAAAAACCTGAGCCCGTGAGGATCTGTAGACGTGACAGAAACCGAGATGTGAAACCTAGCCAACTGAACCAGGAATGCAAGAACCTACAAAAGTACAATGAAACCTACGGAAGTGAGAACCTGCACAAGCTGACAGAAAAAACGCCATGACAGGAAAACGCTACGACAGGAACGCGCCAAGACCGGAAAAGCCATGACAGCAAAACGCTCACAGGCCGCTGACAGCAACAAGCTGCCGCCAGAACCGTTAAGACAGAAACCACGTGACGCATGAATACCCGAACGATCGTGGAAGTGAAGCTACTCCACCAACAGCCCCCCTAACCTGAACAGCATCCCCCCACCCCTGGCTCAGAGACCCCAAGGTAGACTGGATACAAGAGCAAGATGCGGCTGGCTAGCCCCCCCCGGCTCGCAGGGCCAAGTCAGGACACCCCCAGAATAACGTACTGAAAACTGCCAGACGTGACCTGTGGAGACGTGGGTGGACAACCCCTCCTAAGCTGCTAGGGTGACCACGGAGCAATGGTGGACAGCCCCCCCCCAGTGTACCCCTGGAGAGGTGGGTGGATAGACGCCCCCCGTATGCCAACACAGCCCAGCAAACAGACAATACCACCAATGACCCCCAAGGTAGACAGGGTCTGCGCTAAGATTCGGCTGGCTAGCACCCCTGGCTCACTGAGCCATGCCAGGACACCCCAGCCAAGCATATCTTCACAGACATAGCTGAGGATCTGGGGATGGGATAACCTGGACCAAGGTCTGGATGCCAAGGCCACCCTGCCGTGCAGCGAGCAGTCCCCCGCCCCCCCTCTCCCATCCAACCAGTAACCACAGCTGAAGCCGCCACCCCCGCCTCACTGCTGCCCGGCGAGCACCGGGAGGAATAAGCAGGATGGTCCCCCTCCCATGCTGCCCGCCACACGGCGGCCACCAGCCAGAGCGAGCCCAGAGGAGTGAGCACCCGGAGGTGTGAGAAGGGTGAACTGACGCCCCCCCCCCATGCTGCCTGGCGAACAGGATAAGCCGAAGGAGTCCAGTGAGTGAGGGGAGGAGTGAGCGGACAGACTCCCCTGACACAGACGCCCCCCCACCCGGCATGACATGTACAGTGATAGATGCATGGAAACGTATGAGGATGCAGAAAGATGAACACAATGACAAAACAAAGCAACGACAGCAGGGTGCGACCTCCTGTATGATGCGACCCGAACAATACACCATGTGGCATACTCACCATCTGACGGGTGTCCTCCTCCTCTGGTGCGGTGAACCACCACCGACTCCCGGCCGACCGTGCTGCCACTCTGAGCACTGGAAGCACCGGGAGAAAAACAACAGGCGAAATACATGTTAGACTGAAGCACAAGAAATACTGACACCTAAACAGTGGTGCCCCCCGGAAGGACGAACTGCCGTGGGCAGACCCCCCTCCTGCACTACCCTCCCCACCCTGGCGGAGAGGCATCCGGAGTGCCCCCCACCCAGCATAATGAACAAACCGGAGAGGAGAAACCACCAGCACCAGACTCCTGGCTGAGCGTGCTGCTGCTCTGAGCTCCAGGAAAACAATCAGCTGACCCCCCCCCCCATGATGCAAACTGAGCCCTGGGAAAAATGGATGGATGCCCCCCCCCTGCCCCGGCGCGAGAACCAGGAGAAGCAGGTGGGCGGCCTCCAACCAGAGGGAGCCCAGCGGAGTGTGTGGACGCCCCCCCCATGAGCGCCGGGAGAAGCGGGCGGGCAGCCCCCCCCCCACGAAGCCGGTGGGATGAAGCAGGAGGATGGGTAGGAGGAGGACGGAGGGACGGCACCCCCCCCACGAGCTCCGGGAGGAGCGGGCGGCCTCCACGACACTGGAGGCACAAAGAAACCGGAGGTGAACCACCCACAGCACCAGTCTCTCAGCTGAGCGTGCTGCTGCTCAGAGCTCCGGGAGAAATAGGCGGCTGACCGGGTGGGCCGGAGCCGGACGAGATGGAGCCCTGGCAATGCTGGAGGCTGGATGGCCGCCCCCCCCCTCCGGCGTGAGTACTAGGGGAAGCAGGCGGGCGGTTACCATGGAACCCCGAACGCCTAGAGTGAACCCAGAGGAAAGGAAGGGTGGATGGAGGGGCCCCAGCTCTCACAGCTAAGGCCCCCCCCGGAGGAGCGGGTGACGAGCGGTCGTCCCTGCAAGGAGGCCGGCGTGCGTACCCCCCCACAAAGGGGGGGCACGACACCCCCCCACAAAGATACCGGTAGGTAGGCCCCCCCCCCCTGCAGATGCCCGGAGTAAGCACAGGCAGGGGGACTGCCATGACTTCAACCGCCGACAAACCAGACAACCCCCCCTTACCTTACACGCACACAGGGAGGAATGAGCAGGCGAGCGGGAGGTATGAGCGGAAGGAGTGAGCGCGCGCCCCCCACGTCGCCCGGTACGAGTGTGGGGAGAAAGAGAGCGGGCGGCCTTCCCTCCGACACTGACAGCGTGAGCCCGGGAAGCGAGGCAGGCGAGTGGGTGGCCCCCCCTCTGACGCCCGGCGTGAGCCATGCGGCAGTAGCGGCGGGCGTCCCCCTGAATGAAACCCGGCATGAGCCCTGAGAGGAGAAAGCCAGCCACGACGCCTGCAGCCGACCGCCGCACAGTGTAGAAAGCGGAAGTGACGCGGAACCCGGAAATGACGTCATCAGCTGTGACCCAGAAACCCTGCCGACGCAGGAGAGGAGAGAGGAGGGGGGATAAATAGCCCCCAGACTCCTCCTACAAATTCAGGCTAGCCTGCGGCTAGCCTTCTAACTTGTTGCCATAAAGTCACTAAATAAACAAAAGGATGGTAATCTATTTGTCCAGGTCAAGTCTGACGACAATGGATGATCCAGACTACTGCGAGTCTTTCGAGAACTAACAGAGCTTGGTGTTTTGTCTGCCAGAGGTAGACCGCTTACATTCCCAGTCGACACCAAGTTGCTGAAGTTCCATTACAGGGCCGCAAGCTCTCGGAGTGGAGGTGCTGACCTCAGAATGGATCGCCAAGACTGCTTATGCCTTTTTTTCAGCTGCTCCCTCTGATTCTCAGCTTCCAGCTAAGGCTGGGGCGAGGCAAGGTGACAGTTTTGGTACCCGCTACTCATCCTGATGAGTGTCAAGGAGTGACGCCCTCTGCCTGGTAGATCAAATCTTCTCCGGTCCCATTCATTCAGCATCCGACAGGCTCAGGCTGATGGCCTGGGTCGAGAGAGGCAGAGCCTAATGGATGTCGAATGCTCAGTGAAGATTTGAACAGTTTTACGAAACGAGAAAGGTCAGCGCTAAGCATGCCTATAATAGAGCAGGACATATATGCCCAGTATATTCGCTGATCAATATTTTACGCTGGACTCTTCAGAAGCCTGCTTTGAATGCCTACAGGCATGGCTTGACTTAATTCTATGTGCAAGCATGCTATAGGCATGCATTTTGGCTATCGCTGTCTTCACCGGCATTCAGCAAGCTTCCAACACATAATTATACAGTTTTTCAAGATTCAATTTGGTGGAAACCTCAAACTTGTTTCCGGAATGAGATATACCAATGCTGATGGAAGCTATTTCATCGGATGCCTTCAATCACCCTGTGGTACTTTCTCACTGAAACTGATTTACTGGCAGTGGTTGCAATTACATCAGCATTGGTGTCCTTGGGTTTAAAGAACCCATACTCGCGTACTTCCCAGGCAGGATGGTGCTCATGCCAATGCTCTAATATGTGCCTGAATTGACCTTCATAGTTCATATCACACAAGAGGATTCCCTCCTACGTTCCCTTTGGGGAGTACTCAAGAAGTTAGCCCATCGGATGTGGGCTAAGCGCTAAAATATTTAATCAAGGCGACTCCTGCCATCAGGAGCTCTGTACATCTGTTTGTCCTTTTCAGGTGGAACACAATAATCTTGCTGGGAGCCGTAAAATCATTATCTCTTGGTTGATAACCTCATCTCCTTGGCCTGCAGGTTGTAGGGCTGGCTGTGCCAGGAGAATCCCGGCACTCTCACTAGAAGGGTCCAGACCTTGAGGGTGACAGCAGGCCGGGTGTCTCAAACTATCCGCAATACAACTATGTGGACACCAAAATATTCATATTCATGACAGTTGAGTTTGTCAGAGGCATTATGGTTTCTGTTACCGTTTTAGTCAGAATTGGAGTGTGTAGCATTATCCCTCCCCTGTTTTGGCTAGTTAATTCCCAGCTGTGCTGACATGGAGCCGTCAGGAAAACGGAAAATTGAATTCAAATACTTACCGTAATTTTCCTTTCCTGACGAGCTCCATGTCAGCACAGAACCCGCCCAGTTAAGTAGTAATAGTTACGAAACGCTGAGGCTGAGGTGAGTGAAAAATTTAAAGTTAAGTCCTGATCACGTAGGGGTGGGCGGAGCCTCACCCAGCTGTGCTGACATGGAGCTCGTCAGGAAAGGAAAAAAACGGTAAGTATTTAAATTCAATTTTCCGTTTCCTGATATGAGCCTACTATACCATGTACTTGTATGATAGAGTATCCTGTTCTCTTTGTATTGCTTCATTTGTGTGAAGTCCCTGGTGTTCCTGCCAGTCCCTCTTTCCTATTCTATTAAAATCTGACCACACTAGGCAGACAAGCACAGAGTGGTCAGTTTTCTGTGTTTGTTGGAAGCTAATCCAAAGATGAGACTTGTGCCGACACCCCCCCCTCCCCCACTGCACAGCCGTTCACTGGGAAGATCAGTGTACTGATGTTTCTCCTCCCAGAGCATCTTATGCAGCTAAGAACAGAAGGTAAGTGATCACTGTGAAAAAAAAGGGGGGGAAAAGGGTATTTATTATGCTTTTTATATGTGTACACAAATGTTAAATTTCATTTCTATTTTAACCTCCCCACATACATGTACTGCGGCAGAGAGGCAGAACGGCGGTCTGCCTATGTAAACAAGGCGGATCACCATTCTGGGAGAGGAAAAGATGGTGATCCTGTGTTTCTGCTAAACAGGAGCATGGATCTCTGTCTTCCCCCAGTCAAAGCACATCCCCTACACAGTTTAAAAGCACTCCCAGGGAACACATTTAACCCTTTGATTGCCCCTGATGTTAACCCTCTTCCCTGCCAGTATCATCAGTACAGTGACAGTGCATATTTTTTAGCACTATTCACTGTATTAGTGTCACTGTATTAGTGTCCACCGCAATGTCACAGTCCCGCTATAAGTCACTGATAACTGCCATTACTAGTAAAAAAATAAATAAAACATAAAAAAGGAAAATTCATTAAAAATATTCCATAGTTTATAGATGCTGTAACTTTTGCGCAAACTAATCAATATACGCTCTTTTTTACCAGAAACATGTAGCAGAATACACATTGGCCTAAATTGATGAAGAAATTAGATTTTTACATTTTTTTATTGGGTATGTTTTATAGCAGAAATTAAAAAAAATATATATATATTTTTTCAATTGTCGGTCTTGTCTGGCGCAAAAAAACCAAAACAAAAACGCAGAGGTGTTCAAATACCACCAAAAGAAAGAGCTATTTGCTGTATCGCAAAAAATGGTCTGGTCAGGGGGGGGGGGGGGGGGGTGTAAACCTTCCGGAGCTGAAGGGGTAAAAATGAATGAGTTGTTTTTGTAAGGTGAGGGTTCACATATAATTTAAGCATGTGTGAATATTGCACAGTAGTATGGAGATTGTGTGCTGGGAACAGTCCTGTATGCTGGGTGTAATTCTCAGCATCTATTCTTATACTTGTAGCAAGTAGGGAAGAGCTTTGAGTTCGAGTCGAACTCATGTTCGACTCAAACATTGCGAACAAATTGGGGTGTTCGCGGCAAATTCGGAAAGTCTATGGGAGAAATCTAAAGTGCTAATTTTAAAGGCTTATATGCAAGTTATTGTCCTAAAAAGTGTTTGGGGACCGGGGTCCTGCCCCAGGGGACATGTATCAATGCAAAAAAAAGTTTTAAAAACGGCCGTTTTTTTTGAGAGCAGTGATTTTAATAATGCTTAAAGTGAAACAATAAAAGTGAAATATTCCTTTAAATTTCGTACCTAGGGTGTGTATATAGTATGCCTGTAAAGTCGCGCTTGTTTCCCGTGCTTAGAACTGTCCCTGCACAAAGTGTCATTTCTGAAGGAAAAAAAGTCATTTAAAACTCACTCGCGGCTATAATGAATTGTCGACTCCCGGCAATACATAGAAAAGTCATTGATAAGAAAAAAAGCGTGGGGGTCCCCCCAAATTCAATTACTAGGCCCTTCAGGTCTGGTATGTATATTAAGGGGAACCCTGCCGCAAATTTAAAAAAAAATGACGTGGAGTTCCCCCAAAAATCCATACCAGACCCTTTATCTGAGCACGCAACCTGGCAGGCCGCAGGAAAAGAGGGGGGACGAGAGAGCCCCCCCTCCTGAACCGTACCAGGCCACATGCCCTCAACATGGGGAGGATGTCCCCAATGTTGATGGGGACAAGGGCCTCATCCCCACAACCCTTGCCCGGTGGTTGTGGGGGTCTGCGGGCAGGGGGCTTATCGGAATCTGGAAGACCCCTTTAACAAAGGGGACCCCCAGATCCCGGCCCCCACCTATGTGAATTGGTAAGGGGTACATTGTACCCCTACCATTTAACGAAGAAAGTGTAAAAAAAATGTAAAAAAAACACACAGACACCTTGGAAAAGTCCTTTATTAAAAATAAAAAACCCATTCCAGCGATGAAATCCAGTGTCCCGCGGCGATCCGATGTCCAGCGCTGTCCACACGAAACGTCATTGGCTGAGCCTGAGCGGACCTAATGGGGAACTTCCTCCGCAGTGTATTAAATGAATAGACCCGCCCCTTCTAAAGTTCCCCATCAGGTCCGCTCAGCCAATGACGTAGGTGTAAGGCTAAGTGGACCAGATGCGGAACGTGAGAAGGGGCGGGTCTATTCATTTATTACACTGCGGAGGCAGTTCCCCATCAGGTCCACTCAGCCAATGACGTAGGCGGGGTCTGACATAAGAGGGGGCGGACCTGATGGGGAACTTCCTCCACAGTGTAATAAATGAATAGACCCGCCCCTTGTCACGTTCCGCATCTGGTCCGCTTAGCCTTACACCTACGTCATTGGCTGAGTGGACCTGATGGGGAACTTTAGAAGGGGTGGGTCTATTCATTTAATACAGACGCCTGGGCGCTGAAATATTTCTGGCGCCCCCACCAAGGCGTGGCCATCTTACAAACCCCTCCCCTTTACACGTTTCTATGGCAACGACTCAAACACAGAGATGCTCCCCTAAGAAGTCTTTGTTACCCTGGGATCCTCCCATGATCTTTTACCAATAAAGAAAATACAGGGAGAGAGTGTACTAATGAGACCTGAAGGGGAGTCTCTCTGATGCACACATAGAGGGCTTCTGTTAGAGAGTCTGTTAGAAAGAGCCCCCAGACATAGTACAGGCAGGGCCGCCATCAGGGGGGTACAGGCATTACACCTGTAAGGGGCCCGATGGTCCCCAGGGGCCCGGCTGGCCCCCCTCCCATTTTTTTTGCATTACTCCTGTAAGGGGCCCGATGGTCCCCAGGGTCCCCTACGGGCTCGGCTGGCCGTTTTTATATTTTTTTATTTTTAATTTTTATTTATTTATTTATTTCTTGCATTACACCTGTAAGGGGCCCGATGGTCCCCAGGGCCCCTTACAGGCCCAGCCTGCCCCCCCCCCGTTTCTCTGCTCCAGGGGGGCCATGCCTAAAGCTGTGTAGGGGGCTCCAAAATTTGTGATGGCTGCCCTGAGTACAGGAGATGGTCAGAGACTGCAAACATAGTACAGGAGATGGTCAGAGACTGCAGACATGATACAGGAGATGGTCAGAGACTGCAGACATGAAACAAGAGACGGTCAGAGACTGCAGACATAGTACAGGAGATGGTCAGAGACTGCAGACATACTACAGGAGATGGTCAGAGACTGTAGATTTAATACAGGAGACAGTCAGAGAGTGCAGACATATTACAGGAGATGGTCAGAGACTGTAGATATAATACAGGAGACAGTCAGAGAGTGCAGACATATTACAGGAGGCAGTCAGAGAGTGAAGACATATTACAGGAGATGGTCAGAGAGAGCAGACATATTACAGGAGACGGTCAGAGAGTGCAGACATGTTACAGGAGATGGTCAGAGACTGCAGATATAATACAGGAGATGGTAAGAGACTGCAGATATAATACAGGAGATGGTCAGAGACTTCAGACATAGTACAGGGGGTGGTCAGAGCCTGCATACATAGCACAGGAAATGGTCAGAGACTGCAGATATAATACAGGAGATGGTCAGAGACTGCAGATATAATACAGGAGATGGTCAGAGACTGCAGACATAGCACAGGAGATGGTCAGAGACTGCAGACATAGCACAGGAGATAATGGCTGATCGGCCCTCTCACCTGACCCAGCGATAGAGCAACAACGGTTCCTCTGACCAGGAGTCAGCTCACTCTGAATTGCCCGTGGTGACTCCGCTGGGTAGAGTCCAGATCTGTATTCTGGCAATGACTCCATTCCTTTCTCCGCCAGGGATGGTGCCAGGCTGTGTTGCTTTCCCTCGGGTGGCGTAGGTCAGCGGGGTTCTCTCTCTGATGGTGTCCTCTCAGCACTGTCCTCTCCCTCTGGAGTCCTGGGTGCACTTCCCTGAAAGCTTTTCCGGGCTCCTGGATCTCTCTCTCCCATTCAGCTGGGCATGCTGTGTGGGCTGCAGTTTCTGTGTTACAGAGGGGCTGCCAGTCCTCGGGACTATATGTCCCACAATTCTCTTCTCTGCCTCTTTTTTTTCTATTTCTTCCCTGGCCCATATGAAGGCAGGGGAAGAAACATAGTGGGCAGCTGTGCTGGCAAGCGCTGCTCACTAGTACAGCAGCGCGAGGAGTGGGAGAGGGAGGGGGGAAAGAAGAGCCCGTGGCTGCAGTGCCGTCACTAGGGTTGGTGTCTAAATCTGCAATTATTGTTGAAATCTCAGTTCTCAGTCAGCTCTGAGCAGAGCTCTGCCCCTCCAGTGCTCACTTGAGCTCTGGTCTGGAGAGGGGGTGGGCGCAGCTGGCTTCAGCTCTGAGCCATGCGAGCCAGCTGTAAATCAGGCAGCTGGGTGGATCCTGACAATATAGTATAGAAAAAGACAGATGCACCGCTCAGAACAGTGGAGCCTTTGAGTGGATGGGTGATGGAATCCACAAACGGGCGCTCAGGCTCAGATGTCATCTCATCCACCAATTAGCAGATAAACAAACGAATCATAGAGCCGGGACCTCCGAAAATCAGGCTCAGATGTCATCTTGTCCACCAATTAGCAGATAACCAAACAAATGATAGAGCCGACAACTCCAAAAATCCTTGCAAAGGCTTTATTAATTACATGACAGTGAGTAAAAACAGGGGCTAACCGACTCTATCATTCATTTGGTTATCCAATATAGTAGGGATCCTTTCAGAGCCTGCTAAAGTGTCAGCCTGTTAAAAACTGACTCTGGGTCACAGGAGAGCAAAAGTAGGTGCACTTCTGTGACCCACAAGAGAAGTATGGCCAAAAAAAGCTTTGGCCATACTTCTCTTGTAAGTATAGTTGTTTTACCCTGCATGGGAAATGCACAGGTTCACGTAAAAATAGGATTTTTATACTCACCGTAAAATCCTTTTCTCTGAGTTCATGGACGGACACAGCCTCAATCTTGACAAAGTGGATATTAGCCTTCCTTCAGGAGTGACTAGGCAGAAAGTGTTAACAACTTTAAAGCTGAACAGCCCCGCCCAGGGGGGCGGTCCTGCTGACTATATCCCCTCAACCTGCACTAAGCAGATCAGTTTGTCAAAAAGCAGTACAAACTTAAAAAAGAGGGGTGGGTGCTGTGTCCGTCCATAAACTCAGAGAAAAGGATTTTACGGTGAGTATAAAAATCCTATTTTCTCTGTCGTTCATGGACGGACACAGCCAAATGCCGTGTACACACGATCGATTTTCTCGACGGTGAAAACACCGCCGAGAATATCGGCATGAAAAACGAGGACCGGCTTGGTCCCCTACACACGGCCGGTTTTCATGACATTTTTTCTTTTGGTCGAGAAAAACGACCATGTGTAGGCTCCCTGTCAGTGTTTCCCTATAGGGAAAACTGCCGCGGAAAAAAATGCCGTGAATCACGAAGAGAAAAATTAGAGCATGTTCTAATTTTTCTCGTCGTGATTCTTGCCGTTTTTCTCGTCGGGAAAAATGCTGGAAAGCCCACACATGGTCGTTTTTCTCGTCAAAGAGAAAAAATTACATTTTTCCCGACAAGAAAAATGGTCGTGTGTACGCGGCATCAATCTTGACAAAGTGGGACATCCCAAAGCAGTGTCAAAAACGAGGGGTGGGAACAGCATTAAAACTACTTCACCCCAAAACAAAACAGAGCTCCTCAACGGAGGAGTTGCAACTCTAAACAGCCGCCTGCAATACCTTGCGGCTGAAAGAAGAATCCAAAGATGCACACACATCAACTTATAAAGTTTAGTGAAAGTGTGAACGGACAACCAGGTCGCCGCCTTACACACCTGGGAAATCGACGCTTGATGTAAGAAAGCCCAAGAGGCACCTCTTGCCCTGGTCGAATGCGCCGGGAAAGGGAGGCACCCGACCCTTTATAGCGTAAGCCAGAATCACGGTCTGTCGGATCCACCTCGAGATGGTGGCCAACGAGACCGCTGGGCCCTTCTTGGGACCAGCCACTGAAACAAACAGTGAGTCTGAACTCCGGAACGGAGCAGTAACAGACAAGTATACTCTTAGAGCTCGGACAACGTCCAAGGAATGCAACGTCGTCTCCTTAGGATTCGACGGATGAGGACACAAGGATGGCAGTACAATGTCTTCCTTGAGATGGAAGGTCGAAACGACCTTAGGAAGAAAAGAAGGCTGCGGACGCAGCACCACCTTATCCTTGTGGAAGATCAGAGAGGGAGCCTTGCATGACAAGGCTGCCAGCTCAGAAACCCGTCTTAACTGACACAACAGCCACCAAAAGGACCACTTTCTGAGAAAGTGTCAACAAGGGAATCTCCCTAATGTTCTCAAATGGTGATTTCTGAGGCACGTAGAGGCCATGCCGTTAAAGCCCTTAACTGTAAAGCAGGATGGCGTATGGGACCTTGCGACAGCAGGTCCTCTCGTAGCGGTAGACGCCAAGGGACGTCTGCTATACAAGTCCCACGGATGTAGTGGAGGGCGGCCGGAGGGCCGCATGCCGAACCCCCTGTACAACGTTCTCACTAAAGAGTGAGCCCCCAGGGGTCATTGAAAAAAGATATCTGCCCCTTAATTGTACTTAAAGTAACATTTTTGGTCCGCCCCACGCTGTAATAACAGCAGGACTCTGGAACCAAATAGGTACACGGATGCACCTCCTTTGCTCCAAATGGATATGTAGGTCTTCCAAGTGTGATGGTAAATCTTCCTAGAGGACTATTTCCGAGCACTTCTTATGGTAGAGATCACCGAGTCTGACAGGCCCCGGTCTCTTAGCACCTGGCTCTCAATAGCCATGCCGTTTAGCCAGTGACTGTAAAACAGGATGGCGTATGGGACCTTGCGACAGCAGGTCCTTTCTTAGCGGTAGACGCCAAGAGGCGTCTGCTACCAGACGCACTAGATCGGCGTACCAAGGACGCCGAGGCCAATCCAGAGCAATTGGGATCATTGGAATCCTCCAGTCTGCGAAGCAGATGAGGAAGGAGCTTCAGAGGAGGGAAGGCATAGATTAGCCAGTACTGACTTAACGGTGCCACCAACGCATCTGTCGCGTCTGCCCATGGGTCTCTTGACCTGGCCACAAACTTCAATACCGTCCGATTGAGTCGAGAAGCCAGGATCTACGTCTGGTGTGGCCCATCTATGGCAAAGGAGCTGAAACCCCTCCGGGTGTAGAGACCATTCTCCTTGATCCAGCATCTGGTGACTCCGCCTGCCAGTTTTCTACGCCCCGAAAGTATATGGCCGACAGGGACGGTACGCTCCTTTCGGCCCACCTTAGGATGTGAGCGATCTCCGATGCTGCAGCAAAGCTTCTTGTTCCTCCCTGATGGTTAACCTACGCCACCACTGTGGCGTTGTCTGACTGGATCCTGACTGGATGCCCCTGTAGCCTTTGCGACCATGTGGAGAGGCACAGCCTGATCGCCCGGAGTTCCAGGGCATTGATCGGCAAGTGGGATTCCTGGTCGACTGAACCCCCCAGACTCCCCCAACCGGTAAGGCTGGCGTCCATCGTGACCACCATCCAGTAAAAAGGAAGGAACGACTTCCCGGACAGAAGTGCCGGTGATGTCAGCCACCAACTAGAGAGGTCCTGACTAGGTGGCTCACCCGGATTTGATAATCCAGGGATGATGGGCACTTGTCCCCTCTGGACAGAATTACCTTCTGTAACACTCGTGGGTAGCGCATATGGTACCGCCTCGAAGGGGGCTACCATGAGGCCCAGGAATCGCATGCAAAAGCGGCGTGATGATCATCCTTGGGATGTCAACTGCCGCACCGCAGCCTGAAGGGTCTGCAACTTTCCCATAGGGAGAAAAACTTTCGCCTCTGAGGAGCACAGAATCAACCCCAGATACACTAGGAGTTGAGTCGGTACCAATACTGGCTTCTGAGTGTTTAGCACCCAACCAAAGTATCGGAGGGTCTGACAGGTTATAGACACGCTCACCTCTATCTGAGCTCTATCTGGGTCACTGTGGGGGTGTTTGTACAGTCCTGCCATTTTAGAGCCAAAGAAATGGCAGTCAGGGTTCATACATATCAAATGTATATACCAGTTTGTAGACTCTTACAGTGTAAATAATCTACACTTATTTGTTTTTACCAAAAAAAACAAATGTAGCAGAATTCATTTGGGCATGATTTCATGATTTTTTATTGGGTATTTTTTTTATAACCGAAAGTAAGAGAATTTTTTTTTGTTATCTTTCTTTATATAGCAAAAGATAAAAAAAAGCAGTGATTAAATACCATCAAAAGAAATCTCTGTTAAAAAGAAGATATAAAATTAATTTGGGTAAAGCGTTGCTTGACCAAGTAATTTCCAGTCAAACTATGATAGCAATGAAAACTGAAGAAAGGAAAGGGGTGTAATGCGCTGGTACTGAGGTGGTTAACATCTTCCTTTTCGAACAAAATGTACGGGAAGTCTATTCTCACATGTTACACATATCATATTATTTTGACTATTGGAGTTATATGGACAAGGGGGGGTTACACCGGACCTACGAATGCAATCGATGAGCTGGAAACTTGTGCTACTTGATACATTGCTACGGCCTGGCACCCTGCTACAGATGGCCTGCACAGTGGCTGCGGGTGAAGCGATGAAAGTGTTCACTGGCTTGCATTGACCGCGTATGATGAATAAAATGTTGTTCATGACGGTGTCACAGTTGATGTTCGGTGTGCTTGAAATGTGCTTCCTCTGAAATGTTGGCCAGTTCTGAGACAAGGACAGATGGGAGAGACCCAGGACGATCCCAAATACCAGAAGAAGAGATTTTGCACACATTCTGGCCATTGTTTCTGAAAAGAGAAATACAATAAAATATATCAGTTTACAAGATATCAAAAAGACAAAGAAGATAGAATTGTTTCAGGGAGAACATATTATCGGTTTTCTTTGTATATTCTCTCTGTGAAAAAAGAAGGGAAACATTTAAAGCCCTTATAAAAAAAAAACAGCACAAGCCACTTTAATTTCTCTTTCAGCATTGACTCCAATTCATTTTACCAGAATGGTGAAAATTTCCCATCTCTCCAAATTTTCACCAAACCCAACCACTTGTTAAGTATCAGCAACACAGAGAGGGCACTGATTGCAATGAATTTGGGGGCTCATAGTCCTACAGTGGGGTTGATTTACCAAAGGCAAAAAGACTGTGCAAGTAAAGTTACTCCAGAGCTTAGCAAATGATGTAGAGCTTCACTTTGCAAAGAATACCCAATCACATGCAAGGAAATAAAATAAAATAAAAACTGCATTTTTGCTTGCACATGATTGGATGATGGAAGTCAGCAGAGCTTTCCTTCTTTCCTAAGCTCTGGAATAAATATCCTTGCATAATGCAACTGCACTAGAAGCATTAAATCCCTTAAGACCCATTTACATCAATACAGTCTGTTGCAGTGCATTAAGGCAAGCATGGGTTGTGTTAGGGTAGCCCACTCAATATAATTTGGTTGCTAACAGACCAGTTTTTAAACATGACCTTTTTTTTGATGCACCACAATGTGGCATAACACAAAACACAGTATGTGTGTTGCCGTGTGTTGGCCCTGACTGTACATTTTGTTGGGGTGCAATTGACAAAGAATGACACTGAACAGCACACACAGCCAAGTGTTGATGCAACTAACAATTGACTGAAAATGGGATAAAATACGTTTTATTGGGAGTAAGAACCAAGATGCAACTGCATTTAATGGGTGTGCATCCTCATCATCAGGGCTAGAGGTCAACAAAATGAATATCATAATCAGAATAACTCATTCATTACAGCCAATGAGCTCTATAAACACCAGGCTTTTTACAACAATGTAGATAAGAACAACCTGGTAAAAATATGAAAGGAGCTGGGAGCTCCATCTGCTGGCTTCATATGACAATACAAAGCCTTTTTGTTTAGTATTTTATATGTACCTGACCTGAAAAAAAGAGAGATTTGATTTTTTGGTCCTGAACATAATAAGCACAGAAACTATATACAAAGACTTTTGTTGAGACCATTGGTTAGTTTTTAGAGTATGACAAATTTTATTTTTTCCTACTTTTCTTGGTGCTCAAACTACTTAAAGCGGAGTTCCACCCAAAAGTGAAGCTTCCACTCATTTGTCTCCTCTCCCCCTCCAGTGCCACAATTGGCACCATTCGGGGGGGAGGGTCGCGGCCCGTGACATCACCGCGGGGCTCCCTCCTCTTCCTGTCGCCGGGCATGTTGGAGAGAGAAGCGGAGCCTCGTGCATGCACAGTAGGGTTCCCTTAACCGCAATGGCAGCGGCAGCACCTGACAGCTGATGGAAACATCCGCTGCGGTGCCGACATCGCTGGACTCCAGGACAGGTAAGTGTCCTATTATTAAAAGCCAGCTGCTGCAGTAGGTGTAGCTGCTGGCTTTTAATTATTTGTTTTTTTGGGCGGAACATCGCTTTAATAAATAATTTGTAGATACTCTGCAAAACACAGAGAGCTTAGAGTGCAGAAAACAGGTGAAAAAGAAAAGGAGAGCTGCTGCAACCACTCAAAATGAATCCCCTTTCTATCATGCAACAAATACATTGTAACAAAAGTGAATGAGGTCTGTGCAAGGGCATAATCTCATAAATGTTAACCGATACATTGTAAATAGAGTTGAGCGGACACCTGAATGTTCGGGTTCGACGGGTTCGGCCGAACTTCGGAAAAAAGTTCGGGTTCGGGACCGAACTTTAACCCGAACCCCATTGAAGTCAATGGGGACCCGGACTTCTAAGGACTAAAAAGGCTCTAAAAAAGTAATGGAAAGGGCTAGAGGGCTGCAAATGGCAGCAAAATGTTGTTAAGAGCATGGCAAGTGCTCTGCAAACAAATGTGGATAGGGAAATAACTTAAAATAACTTAAAATAACATAAAAAAATATGCTGGAGGCCCCCTTTTCAGCAGAAGAGGTACGGGAAGTCATTAAGAACCTCAGAAACTCAACGGCACGATGCCACACATATGGTGGGAATACCCCAGAATACGCCCTTTCTGGAATAAATTATTCAATTTAATGGATAAGCTAGTGGGAAAATAAAATACTTTGAAATAAAAATGTAGCGGGGTGCTAAATTTAAGGGAAGTGTTTGAGTGGTAAATAGGCTCAAACACCCTAATTCTGTAGGATTCATGGACCATTTTGTCCTCGGGAGACAGTATTGGTGTGCAGTTCCCTGTGGCCTACAGGTGGCGCTGCCATGGTAGGCTAGGGTTGAACCGCCGATACAGTGCTGTGCCTTTTGTGTCCCCTCTTGGCAGTAGTACAGCGGGGCGGGGAACCTGCTGTGCATGCCGGGAGAGCATATAAAAGGGGCAGACCTTTGGCCTGGGGGCTGATGTCCAGTGGGGTCCACGCCCAGGTGCCTTCGACCTGGGTGCATGTGTTCCTGTTCCATCTCGGGTACCTTTAGCCCGGGGTGAGGTACTATCCTGGAGTTCCTGCTGCCCTGGGTATGGAGGCCTAGGTGCTGGAGTAAAGCCTGGAGTCCAGAGCCTTCGTCTGGAGTCCGCTAAGGGTCGAGGAGTCTTAGGGTGCCGCCTCGTGTAGGGGACCATGTTCCAGGGAAGGGAGGATCATTCTGATGGACCGATGCGGGAGTCACGGTGAAGGAAGGGTCTGTTGACTCCCTGGAGAGATGTCTTCCCCTTGATATGGGCTAGGTTCGTAGAAGGAGAAGCTCAAGGTCATCTTGACTGTATCAGAGGCCTTATTCACCCGGCCCATGGCAGGGGCCTTATACACCCTGGTCTGTGGCAGAGACCAAAGTTCTCCAGGTCCGTGGCAGGGGCCTTGTACACCCGGTCTGTGGCAGAGACCAACCTCAAGGTCTGTGGCAGAGACCGTGCACCTAAAACTGTTTGAGAAACCTAAGCAGTGAAGTGAATGTGCTACGTTTGTGCCTGGACCTCCTCCACACCTTAAGCTGTCCTGTTTCTTTGCTCTAACCTTTTCTATCCGAGTAGAGTTTATTTTGCCATGAGAGAATAAGAGTTGTAATTTCAGCTGGTGTGGACATTGACTTTACTGGGAATTAAAGGACTTGCCTCTACCTACAGTAGAGGTGAGAATCATCCTCTGGAGGAGTTTTGACTCCGGCTGTGGACACGGCCCGTCAAGTACACCGCTCAACCTCTTTATATAGGAGGGTACGGGCTGGTAGTGCGGTGTGCCTTTCTCCCTCCTGCGAGAAGCCAACAACATAAAGGCAGGTAAGGGGGAAAGGATCTGTGCGCTACAAAAAATTAAATAAAAATTATAATCTTGACCTAGGAGGACGAGGTCCATATGGAGTAGGGGGTTGAGGTGGCGGTGGATGTGGCTGTGTAGGTGGAAGCGGCGGTGGAGGAGGACAAGGTAGCCAACACTGGTTCAAAAATACAACAATGGCTGGGTAAGGCCGGTGATGTGTCGAATTCTGTCCCCCGTCAAATAGTGTCCACCCTGTACTGCGCTTGCTCAGTATGTAGGACAAGGGGATTTCGAAAATCTCCCAAGACGAACGGCGCGTGCGTGGTGAGTTCAGGGGAAGGCCACACCATCCGTGGTTCAAGCCGAGCCAAGTGAGGCCGTGCCCGAAGCGTGGCGATTGAACCGAGCCCGTGAGGGGCCCTGTTACTATGTGCTACCGTATGTCCACTTGGATGGTGGGGCTTGAACCTGCACTCACTGCGCAGGCGCCGTTCATCTTCGGAGATTTTGTGAATCTCCTTGTCCTCTGTACTGCGCAAGCGCTGCGCCTTCGCAGTATGGGCCGGACACAATCCGATGGCCGGACAGTTTTTGTCACAACACCGGTATACATGTCTATTCTGCAGAAGGTACGGACAAGTCCTGTGGGATCCATGCCTGGTTCATTTTAATGAACGTGAGCTTGTCCACATTGGCTCTGGACAGGCGGCTGCGCTTGTCTGTGATAACGCCCCCTGCCGTGCTAAATACACGTTCAGATAATACACTGGCTGCAGGGCAGGCCAGCACCTCCAAGGCATAAAGGGCAAGCTCAGGCCATGTGCCCAATTTGGAGACCCAGAAGTTAAAGGGGGCAGACCCGTCATCCAGTACATGTAGGCCTGTGGACACATACTGCTCAACCATGTTGGTGAAATGCTGCCTCCTGCTAAGACATTCCATCTCAGCTGGTGGTGCTGGTTGTTGTGGCGTGCTGACAAAGATTTTCCACATTTCAGCCATGCTAACCCTGCCTTCTGAGGTTCTGCCGGTTCCCCCGGCTGCGTTGGCGACCTCTTCCTCCTCCTCTGCCTTCGCCTTGTGCTTCCACCGTATGCCCGCTGTCAGGTGGGAATGCCACCAGCAGCGCGTCTACCAGCGTGCGCTTGTACTCGCGCATCTTACGATGCCGCTTCAGTGAGGGAATTAAGGACAGTACGTTGTCCTTGTAACGGGGATCCAGCAGGGTGGCCACCCAGTAATCAGCACCAGTTAAAATGTGGGCAACTCGGCGGTCATTGCGGAAACACTGCAGCATGTAATCGCTCATGTGTGCCAGGCTGCCCAGAGGCAAAGAAAAGCTGTCCTCTGTGGGAGGTGTATCGTCTGTGTCCTCTGTATCCCCCCAGCCACGCACCAGTGATGGCCACGAGCTGGTCTGGGTGCCACCCTGCTGTGAAAATGGCTCCTCCTCCTCCTCCTCCCCCTCCATCTCCTCCTCCACCTCGTCATCCTCCAGAACTGTGCCCTTTCTGCCGGACAATTGTGTACCTGGCGTTTGTTGGTGCAGGAACCCACCCTCGTAGCCACTTGTGAAAGACTGCCCTGAAAGCCTTTGAAATGATCCCGCTTCCTCCTCCTCCTGTGCCACATCCTCTTCCGTCATCGCCCGAAGCGTTTTTTCAAGGAGGCATAGAACTGGGATAGTAACGTTGAGAACGGCGTCATTGGCACTGGACATGTTGGTGGAGTACTCGAAACAGCGCAACAAGGCACACAGGTCTCGCATGGAGGCCCAGTTATTGGTGGTGAAGTGGTGCTGTTCCGCAGAGCGACTCACGCATGATTGCTGCAGCTGAAACTCCACTATCGCCTGCTGCTGCTCGCACAGTCTGGCCAGCATGTGCAAGGTGGAGTTCCACCTTGTGGGCACGTCACATATGAGGCGGTGAGCGGGAAGGCCGAAGTTACGCTGCAGCGCTGACAGGCGAGCAGCAGCAGGATGAGAACGCCGAAAGTGCGCACACACAGCCCGCACTTTCTGCAGCAGCTCTGGCATATTGGGGTCATTTTTAAGGAACCTCTGGACCACCAAGTTCAGCACATGCGCCAGGCAAGGGATGTGCGTCAAACCGGCTAGGCCCAGAGCTGCTACGAGATTTCGCCCATTATTGCACACCACCAGGCCGGGCTTGAGGCTCACTGACAGCAACCACTCATTGGTCTGTTGTTCCATGTCCCTCCACAACTCCTGCGCGGTGTGGGGTTTTTCCCCCAAACAGGAAAGTTTTAAAACTGCCTGCTGTCGTTTACCCCTGGCTGTGCTGAAGTTGGTGGTGAAGGTGTTACGCTGACCAGATGAGGAGGCGGTAGAGGATGAGGAAGCGGAGTAGGAGGAGTTAGCAACAGGAGGCAAACTGAAGCGCCCTGCAATCCTCGGTGGTGGAAGGACATGCGCCAAACTGCTATCTGCCTCAGGCCCAGCCACCACTGCATTTACCCAGTGTGCTGTTAGGGAGATATAACGTCCCTGACCGTGCTTACTGGTCCACGCATCCGTAGTTAGGTGGACCTTGCCACAGATGGCGTTGCGCAGTGCACACCTGATTTTGTCCCCCACTTGGTTGTGCAGGGAAGGGATGGCTCGCCTGGAAAAGTAGTGGCGGCTGGGCACGACGTACTGTGGGACAGCCAATGCCATCAGGCTTTTAAAACTCTGCGTCTCCACCAGACGGAATGACAGCTTTTTAAAGGCCAGGAGTTTTGAAATGCTGGCATTCAGGGCCAGGGATCGCGGGTGGCTAGGGGGGTACTTCCTCTTCCGCTCCAATGTTTGGGAGATAGAGAGCTGAACGCTTCCATGGGACATTGTGGAGATGGTTGGTGACCCAGGTGGTAGTATTGCTGGCAGATCCTCTGTTTGCGGGGTGGCAGGTGCCACTGTCACTACAGAGGTGGATGAAGAGGCCGAGACTGCAGCAGAAGAGGAAGCAGGAGGAGCCAGAGACCTTTCTTGGTTTTTGAGGTGTCTACTCCACTGCAGCTCGTGCTTTGCACTTAGATGCCTGGTCATGCAGGTTGTGCTCAGGTTGAGAATGTTTATGCCTCGCTTCAGGCTCTGATTGCACAGCGTGCAAACCACTCGTGTCTTGTCATCAGCACATTGTGTGAAGAACTGCCACGCTAGGGAACTCCTTGGACCTGGCTTTGGGGTGCTCGGTCCCTTGCTGCGTTGGGCAGTAGCAGATATACTGTCTAGGGGACGGACGCTCCGCTTTTGCACCCTGCTCCCTCTTCTGCTGTGCTGGTGGCTCTGTGCGACCACCGCCTCTTCCTCCAAACTACACTGGTCACCTGAATAACGTTGATTCCATGTGGGGTCGAGGACCTCATCGTCCTCCACATCATCTTCCACCCAGTCTTCACCCCTGCCCTCCTTGTCTGTCTGCACAATTGCGAAAGCAGCAGCAGTTGGCACCTGTGTTTCGTCATCATCCGAGACGTGCTGCGATGGTCCTCCCATGTACTCATCATGAAACATAAGTGGTTGGGCATTGGTGCACTCAATCTCTTCCACTTCTGGGGCAGGGCTAGGTGGATGGCCCTGGGAAACCCTGCTAACAGAGTCATCGAAAAGCAGAAGAGACTGCTGCATTATTTGGGGCTCAGACTGCTTGGCTGATTTGCAAGGGGGTGAGGTGAAAGACTGATGGACATGGTTTTTAGGTGCCAACTCTGATCTTTCATCAGAAGAGTGGGTGGGAGACAATGTGAAGGAACCCGAGGCACTGTCAGCAACCCAATCTACTATCGCCTGTACTTGTCCTGGCCTAAACATTCGTACAGCCTCATTAGGCGCGACAAAATACCGCCGCAGGCTCGGTCGCCTACTCGCACCTGAGGAAGGTGTTTCACTTGTGCGTGTATCTGGCACAGATCCACCACGTCCTCTCCCTGCAACAGGAGCTCCACCAGCAGCACCACGACAGGGGCCACCACGTCCCTTTGACCTTCTCCTCATATTTTCCAAATTTAGGATCTTGCCCTAAATGGGTGTTTTTGGAAGAGCAGAACACACCCACAGTACGTAACCGCTGAATCGCACAGCTACAGAACTGCAGAAAATGCTATTAAAAAAAATGTTTTTTTTTTAGTATAGCACAGTAGAAGAAAACTATATAGAAATTGTTTATTTCACACACCTCCACATATGTATAACACACTGCAAAATATTTTTTGTGGCCCTAAATGGCGTTTCTTGGAAGACCACAACACACCCACAGTACGTAACCGCTGAATCGCACAGCTACAGAACTGCAGAAAATGCTATTAAAAAAAAAATGGTTTTTTTTAGTATAGCACAGTAGAAGAAAACTATATAGAAATTGTTTATTTCACACACCTCCACATATGTATAACACACTGCAAAATATTTTTTGTGCCCCTAAATGGCGTTTTTTGGAAGACCACAACACACCCACAGTACGTAACTGCTGAATCGCACAGCTACAGAACTGCAGAAAATGCTATTAAAAAAATTTTTGTTTTTTTAGTATAGCACAGTAGAAGACAAATATATAGAAATGGTTTATTTCACACGCCTCCACATATGTATAACACACTGCAAAATATTTTTTGTGGCCCTAAATGGCGTTTTTTGGAAGACCACAACACACCCACAGTACGTAACCGCTGAATCGCACAGCTACAGAACTGAAGAAAATGCTATTCAAAAAAAATGTTTTTTTTTAGTATAGCACAGTAGAAGACAAATATATAGAAATGGTTTATTTCACACGCCTCCACATATGTATAACACACTGCAAAATATTTTTTGTGGCCCTAAATGGCGTTTTTTGGAAGACCACAACACACCCACAGTACGTAACCGCTGAATCGCACAGCTACAGAACTGCAGAAAATGCTATTAAAAAAAAAATGTTTTTTTTTTAGTATAGCACAGTAAAAGACAAATATATAGAAATGGTTTATTTCACACGCCTCCACATATGTATAACACACTGCAAAATATTTTTTGTGGCCCTAAATGGGTCTTTTTGCAAGCGTACATTAAAGTGCAAATCTTTTATTTATTTTTTTTTGCCCTAAACGGGTCTTTTTTTGCACGAGCAAAATAAAATGCAAATTTTTTATTTTTTTGCCCTTAATGGGTCTTTTGGAAAAGAGCAAAATAAAGTGTCTTTTTTTTGCCCTAAATGGATCTTTTTCCAAGAGCAGAATACACCCACAGTATGGAAACGGTGTATCTCTCAACGTAATATATGCAGTGCTGGTGCACTGAGCTTGCAGATAAAAGGTAGATTTTCTCTGACACTGGGCTCATGGCAGTGTAAAAAGACTGCACTGCAACACAAACAGGTAAACCTATGCAGATCGCTGAGTTATATCTCTGAATCTGGACTCCTATTTCTATATAATATATCTCTCTCCCTGAAAGCACCAACAGGAACCTGGCCCTACACTACACTGTCTCTCTATCTTTTCCCTCAGATTCCAGAATCAGGACTACCTCATGTATTTTTCTATCTCTCCCTAAAAGCAGCAGCAGCAGACAAGATCCTCTCCCTATCTATTCTGAAGCAGAGTGACGTGTGTGCTGTGTGCCTCTAGCTTATATAGAAGGTGGGTCACATGTTGCACTGACCAATCACAGCCATGCCATTAGTAGGCATGGCTATGATGGCTTCTAAGGGCACACCAGCTAATCAAAAGGTGATTGGCTGGCCCCTGAAGCATTTCTAACTGCGCCATTAGATTGCCGAACCTGAACCCGAACCCAGACTTTCGCGCAAAGTCCGGGTTCGGGTTCGGGTTTGGGTTCGGGAAAAAGCTAAAGTTCGGTACGGACCTGAACTTTACAGTTCGGGTTCGCTCAACCCTAATTGTAAATCCATGGGTCTAATAATACAGGGACTTCCAATATGTTTCTCAAACTTTTTTGTCTTCAGGCACACCAAAAAGATCTAAAAAATTTCAGGGCACACCTGAAAAGATTTAACAATTTTTGTGGTGAAGAACTTATTTCTTTTTACAAATTAATTTAATTTTAAATTTAATGTGAAGGATGTGCCTTTTGAGAGCAAATCAGATTGAAGCGAGGCTCCAAAGTCAACAAACGGAACAAACAAATGGAACAGTCTCAATTATTATAATATAATTAGAGCACAAGTCTCGTGTTATGAAAGGAACCAATAAATGACAGACTGACAGAGATTGTGTTTTTATATATGTTACTTTTTTTTTACTTTTGTGACATTGATTTACCATTTAATTTTTCAATCTGTTCAAGGTTTCAAAACGCTATCAATTTTAAATATTTTCCAAAACTTCCACGGTACACCTGCAAATCTCAAGCCATACACAGTTTGAGAGTCACTGATTTAAACAATGTAATAAATCACTGTACAGGAACTACCTGTCAGCAATGTGTAGCCGTAAGGCCCCGTTCACACTTGTGCGTTTTGTAGCTTGTAGTTCGGAGCTCAAAAACACTCAACAAGAAAAAACCTATTGTTTTCAATAGCCCTTGTTCACATCTCAGTGTCGTGTCACTTGTAGCAAAACGCCTGTTGCTCAAAGAAGTATATGAGCTTCCTTTTAGGCAGAATTGAGCATTTTTGTCCCCATAGATTTCAATGGAAACGCCTAAAAAACGCGACATGAGCTTTTTTCAAGTGCTTTTGCAAGCTTTTTGTCACATATTTTCTGCTCTGTCTATCATAAAGTTCTCCTGTGAAACTGTCAGGTGTTTTCAGATCCAGGGCAACTGGAGACAAGGTTTCACATTCCAGACAGCTAAATCCTGCAGAGCGACTTTTTACATTGTTTAAAGCCTACGTTTAGTAAACAAAAAAAAAAGCAGGACAAAGGCCTTCTATCAGTGTAATCTGCCCTTGTGTCGCTGTCTCCTGGTTTAGTAGAAATCTGCTTTCTTCCATCCTTCCAACCCCCAGAGACGTAATCTTCCAGTGTGACAGGGACTAATAGAGCCCAACTATGCCCACCCTTTCTGCCCACCTTCTCCATTCATAGAAGCCAAACTATGAATGAAAAACTATCTTTGAAAGGAGGACGGGCAGAAGATTCAAGGGTACTTCTCTATCCCTTTTTATTCATGGAAGCTATAGTACGCAATGGAGGAGGTGGGCGGGATAGTTGGGCACTCTTGATGAGAGCCTGTCACATCCCCCTGAGCTCTAATAACCCCGGAATATTACAAGGTAGAGGGGTGATTGGCATGGGCATCCGCTGAACTTTTTTCAGGGGGGGGCATCATTTTAAGGTCATCCATGCTCGGTCCCTTTTTGACAATGTCATGAAGGGGAGGGGCTTAGTCATTATCACATAAAGCGCAGGCATGCAAAGGTTTGAGAAACCTGATGCAACTATCAAGCAACTAGCAGCGCCCCTGCTCCATTTACCAGAGAACTCGGCAGCGGCGCCGTGACAGGGAGAGGAGAGCTGCGGGCTGTTTGTATATCTCCCCCGATCGCCCCATCCCCATTTCTGTCAGCCGAAAAGAGAGAGAGAGCGGCTCTAATTGAATTTGCCGCGCCGCCGCCTTGCTTCCTGCCCCGCTGCCTGTTTTCCACCCCAAGAATCACGGCACTGGATTCCAGGGGGGGGGGGGGGGGAAACGCCCTTCCTTGCCCTATTGAGCGGACGCCCATGGTGATTGGAGGAAGAAGATTTCTACTAAACCAGAAGACAGGAGCACAAGGGACACATCTCAGTAAGTAATGTCCTTTGTGCTGATTTTATTTTTTACTAAACTTATGCTTTAAATCACATTTAAACGGAGTTCCACCCAAAAATGGAACTTCCGCATTAGGAGCAGGTGACCCCCTGACATGCCACATTTGGCATGTCATTTTTTTGGGGGCGGAGTGGATACCCTCTTTTTAGAGGCATCCAGCTCCCACTTCCTCCTAGGGCTCCGCGGCGCCGGAAGGAAGTTCACCGCTCCCCCCTCCCTCCCTGCAATCTTCTGGGACACGTCACAGGTCCCAGAAGATTGCCCGGCCATTCACAGCGCGCAGCGTGGCTCACGCATGTGCAGTGCATGCACGGCTGTGAAGCCACAGCCAGGCGCTGTCAGGGCTGGGTTTAGCCCTTTCTTCTCTGTGCTGGCAGCTCAGCTGTTAGCTAATTGCCAGCTTCCATCTCTCCACAGTGATCCACCTGTTGATGATCCGCTCGTCAGCTCTGCCTACTTTAGCCCTTGTTCACACTGGTGCGTTTTGACATGCGAATTGGCATGTCAAATCGCATGTCAAAACGGCGATATTTTCCGCAAATTTCCGGCAATGGCACCGTCCTAATCGGTGCGACGCCGCATCTGCGGCGCTGCACCGATTTCAAAAAGTAGTTTCTGTACTACTTTTTGCGATTTCGGCCGCGATTTACATTGACTTCTGTGCAGAAACCTGCACAGATGTCTTTATAATCGTGGCTGAAATCGGGACTGCCAGCGAGAGTGAAATCGTGCGAGTTTAGCTGAACTCGCACGGCTTCACTCCCGCAGCCCAGTGTGAACCTGGGCTTAGGCCCCTTTCACACGTCCGTTTACGGATGAAAAAGTGACATACATTGGTCCCTATGAGATCGCGGGTGTCAGCGGATGAAACATCCGCTGACACCCGATCTCCTCCGTGTGCACAATGCTCTGTTTTTCTGGATAGAAAAATTCCTATTTTTCTATCCGTCTGCGGTCTGCGTTCATCCAATCCCCCCATAAGGGAGAGCGGAGATCTGACAGGGCGGACCCTGCACAGTGTGCAGGGACCACCCTGTTATCCGCCGGCTCAGCGGGGATCAACGGAGCGATCCCCGCTGAGCAAGTGGAGGTTCACGGGGCGGATCATTACTGATCCATCCTGTGTGAAAGGGGCCTAAGGACTTCCAGTTCTGACAGGCGCCCACAGTAAGAATGCCGGTGCCGTGGAGAGGAGGGGGAGAGGAGCGGGGCTTCGTATGCCCGCATCGCTGGACTGTGGGACAGGTGAGTGTCTGATTATTAAAAGTCAGCAGGTACACTTTTTGAAGCTGCTGACTTAAAAAAATTTTTTTTTGACGGAACTCCACTTTAAGTCACGCTAGACCCATGGATTGGTAATGTATTGGTTAACACTTGTGAGGTAACCCTTTACAGATGAGTGCAGCACCTTGGTAACTTTTGTTACAAATTGCTTCATGCCCAAGTAATGGCACTGATTGTATAACTACCACAATAAAGTCACTGTGATGGACTTTATCCACTTGACCCAGGGAGATTTACCTCCCTTAATGACCAGGCACTTTTTTGCGATACAGCACTGCGTTACTTTAACTGACAATTGCGCAGTGCAGCGACACTGAGCCCAAATAAAATGTATGCCCTTTTATTCCCACAAATAGAGCTTTCTTTTGGTGGTATTTGATCACCTCTACGGTTTTAATTTTTTGCGATATAAACAAAAAAAGGCAGACAATATTGAAAAAAATATATAAAAAAATAAAATTTCTTCATAAATTTAGGCCACTATGTATTCTGCTACATATTTTTGATAAAAAAAATAAAAAGATCTGTATACTTTACCTAATACCAAAAGTATTGGGACTTCTGTCTTTACACGCACATGAACTTTAATGGTATCCCAGTCTTAAGCCTGGTACACACAATCGGATTTCAGCGGAAGAGGATTTTGATATCAATTGATATCAATCTGATATTGATATAATATCCCCTGAACAGGTTGTTCATAAATAAAACCAAACAGTCAATAGTAATGAGAGTGTCAAAATTTCACAAAAATGAGAACATGAGTACTGAACAAAATATGAGAATATGGGTGCTGAAATTTTTTTAATAATAATCATCTCAAAACTGGTATGTGTATAAATTGAACCATACATTATACAATTGTAAAACAAATAAACCCCCCCCCCCCAAATATGTAGATCAGATTTAACATATGATAAGAAAGAAAACATAAAAATTATGAAGTTACTCACCACCCTTGTATGGTATCTTGTATCCTGTTAGGTAGTAGGAGAGGCACAATGAAGACCTATAAAATGATAGTAAGCTATGAGTAACTGACACCAACTGGAATTATAATATGAAACACAATGACATGGCAATATTACAATACATTATAGTGTGTCCCTCTCCAGCCCCCGTACCTGATATGTAGACAGACTTTACTATGCCGAGGAATCTTCACAGACTGGCTTTTATTTTACTTTGCCTGAGCTTTAGTCCAAAAAGGAAGTGAAAACTACCGACCACAAACCAACTGCTCCGTGTGCACACATCCTCTATCTCTGATCTGATCTGTTAAAGCTGAACTCCAGTCATTTTTTCCCCCATGCAGTGGGGCTGTTCCCACACAGCATGGGTCAACTGCTCGTTTTTGTCTTAAGCCTCGTACACACGATCAGATTTCCATCGGACAAATCCGTGGAATTTTGTCCGAAGGCCGTTGGGCGTGAACTTGTTCTGCATACAGACGGCAGAACCTTTTCAGCCAACATACACAAAACTACGTGTTTTTTTTTGCTCTTTAGCGCCACCCTTTAGGCAATTTCTGCTAATGTTGTCTTATTATTAGCTTTGGTTCGGAGCACGCGTGTTTGTACTTTGGATTTTAGTCCGACGGACTTGTGTACACACGATCGGATAATCCAATGGAACACATTTGTTGTCAGAAAAAATTTGAGAGCATGCTATCCCACATTTGTTGTCGGAAATTCCGACAACAATTGTCTGATGGAGCGTACAATCCGACAAAACCCTGCCATCACACAATTGTTGTCGGAAAATCCGATAGTGTGTACGGGCCTTAAGGGTTCAGAGAGCCAAGATATACTCACCTAATCCTCCGATCCTCCTACCGCAAAACTGGCCCCTTCCGCTCGTGCCCCCCCCATGGTCCAGCGGTCTTGTGCGGTGGACTGTTCCTGATGTCAGACCAGCTCTCAAGGTGAAGACATAAGGAACAGTCCACCGCTGGACGTGGGGGGGCGGAGTTGCTTTCTGGAGGATGGAAGGCACTGTGTTCACCCCTAGACAAGATGAGCAGTTAATCCATGCAGTGTGGGCACAGCCCCACTGCATGGGAATTTTTTTTTTAAATGCTTGGAGTTGTGCTTTAAGCTGAAGTTGAATTTGCCTTCGTCTATTTTTTCCTTTCACCCCTCATCAATATGCTAATGACATTTTAAAATAAAACCGCTCCCCTTTTATTGAATATTATATTTGTGTCCTGGTGATACCACCATGTGCTTCTTTATGCAATGCAGGTGTTTCGTCAGATTAGGCGACCCGTTGGCGGCGACAGAAGTGACGTTCCGTCGCCGCCATCTTGCTACACCCTGCACTCCTCCATAGTAAGGATACTTTTTCTTCCCTCAGTCACTTGGGAAACATGTGACTCAAAAAACTAATTTTTATTTTTTTGGTGTTCTACCATTGACTGTAATAGAAGGCACATTTTTCATGCACTATACAGTAGATGTAGCAAGCAGGACTGTATAAAACCTCAGCGTCCTATACCTACACTAACACTAAAGAGCCGTATACACGGGCTGAATATTGGGCAGTATCGGCTGGTTCAATAGAAATCAGCCGCCATTTGGCCCAAGTGTACAGCAGCCGGTCCAACAGAAGCCTTCTGAACATCAGTTTTTTTGTCGAAGGGGCATGACTTGAAAAGGTCTGCTGATCGGCATCTGATTATCACTCTTAGCCAATGGTGGAGAGTGTTGACCGGTGTGTTCTGGTGGGGGGGGGGACGTTCCCCTATCAGAACACAACAGCTCAGCAGGAAGATCGCTGTACTAACATTGGATTGTTAGTTCAGGACCTCCTCCAGAGCTCTTCAGGTTTTTTCAGCCCGTTGGGTTGAACGGAAAAAAAAACCTGATAGTTTGTACCAGGCTTAAGACAAAAAATGCTTAAACAATTATTAGACACAAAAGCCTAAATATAATACACAAATACCTATTTTGTTTTACAAACTGCATAAAAATTGAAAAGCCCAGTGTTGGGGGGGGGGGGGGGGAGTCCCAAAAAAGAGCAGAAATTTAGTGAGGTGTTGATAATGTTTAATCATTAATAAAAAGGGAGGGGGATGTGTCTAAATGTTTAATCATTGATGAAACAAACATCTGTGAGGTTTGGTACACACCTATGCAGTTTGCTTTTGAACCATTTCTGCAGTGATTTTTGCTGTGCGTTTTGTGGTTTTTGCACATGCAATTTTGTGGCAATTTTGAAGTCTATTGAACCAAAAAAGCAAAAAAAAAGCACAATTTTGCAATTAAAAAAGTCCCTGACCCTTTCCAAAAATGTGTAAATGTGAACGTTTCCCATAGGAAACCATATTAAATTAACTGTAGTGCGTTTCTGTAAAAAGCAAAAAGCACCAAAAAACGCATAGATGTGAACTGAGCCTAAAGCAATGATACAACTCAAACTGGCCTAGTTTTAGCAAACAAGTGCAGTCTCTTATATAACATGAGCCCTGTTGTTTGGCGTGAAAATTTACGGCAGAAGCGTAATGGGGGTGATAAGACCTCAAAGAGGTACAGCATGCGCAGAAAAAATAAAACTTTTGCTCTCCGTGATTTCCCTTTTCCACTTCCCAGAAATAGAGAGCACACACAAAGGTACGTTAATGATTTATGCATGGCTACTTTTATTACGGTAGATTGTTTTTATGAAAAATATTCACTAAAATGTATTTTTCTGCAATTCATTACAGATGGGGATATGCTTACACAAATATCTCATAGTACAGCGTAGATGAAAAAATATGAAGGAATTGCAAGATAAATACCTTTTTAACAATACCAAACACTCCCATCACCCACACAAACAAAATGAAAAAAAAAAAAAGTATTCATGAAAACTGCTATAGTTATACTATACTATAAATTGGTATGATTAATGTGAATATTTAATAAAATAGTAATGTTCTTACTACGGGGTGTCTCCATTAAAGTCTGCATTTTGAAATAAATGGAGCCTGTCAATTGACTAAAATGGAAATAAGATTATGGATACCACCTTGAGCATCTCCATAACAAAGTACATTTACCAAAAAAAACAGCGAGCGCAGTGTCCATTAGTGCGCAGTGTCCATGAGTACTCAACTGACTTCTTTTCCGGCATGGTATGGTTGAATGTAGGTATATGCTATGCATTTTAGGGTCTCCAGGACCTTTTTTTGCACAGTTTACATATGCATTTTATTTGTCCTTGTGCTAACCAAGGATATTTTGGTGAAAACATACTACAGCTGCCCCTAAAGTAATTTTATATACTTCGCTCTGGGTTATAGCTGCTGAGGTTGCACATGTTTTTGCGCAAATATGGACATCGTTCCTAAATGTGGATTACATATGGAGCAGCTGCAGTAAAGCTTTGATAAATTCCAGGATGTGTACTTCTCCGCAATTGCAGCACGTCCATAGTTACAGTGCATGCAAATTTGCTTTAATAAATAAGCACCATAGACTTTCGTTGTGTGTTGGAGCAGTAAAACACAACCATTGTGAAGCACTGCAAAGGAGGAAGAAATGCTTGAGTATGTAATGATTACAAATGGCTGCCCCCATGTAGATATATTATTACAAAATAGGCCTAGAAACAGGATAAAAAAAAAATGACTAATAGCTATTAGCCACATATGTGTAGGGCTTACCCCAGAGGAGCCACTTGGTGTAAAGGGTTCTCTGTTCTTTGCCACAACTCAGAGAATTGCTTCATCCTCTCTGACACACATGGTTAGGTAATGAGATGCTGCGAACACCTATGAGATCAAGTATTAGTATACTACCCACAACTATACTAGCATATAGGAAATAGGCACCAAGCTACCTAATTGTAAAAAAAAAAAAGTATATAGTCACAAGGCAAAGTAGATGGCAATGCACAAATAATGGGCCGTGCAGTGGCTACATGGTTGGCCCTTTGGCCTAGCAGTACTGGGGCCATTGGTTCAAATCCCAACCATGGCACTAACTGCCTGGAGTTTGCATGGTCTCCCTGTGCCTGCATGGGTTTTCTCCTGGTACTCTGGATTCTTCCCACATTCTAAAGACGTGCTGGTAGGTTAATTGTCTCCTGTCTAAATTGTCCCTAGTGTATGTATAAATGTGATGTAGGGACCTTGGATTGTGATCTCTTTGAGGGCAGGGACTGATGTGAATGTACAATATATATATGTAAAGTGCTGTGTAAATTGATGGCACTATATAGGTGTAGCGGGGTGCTAAATTTAGGGGAAGTGTTTGAGTGGTAGTTATACTCAAACACCCTAATTGTCAGGGTTCTTGCAACCATTTTGTCCACAGGGAGAGTATCGGTGTACAGTGGCCTGCGGGTGGCGCTGCCATAGTAGGTTAGGGTTGAACCGCTGATACAGAGCTGTGCCTTGTGTGTCCCCTCCCGGCAGCCATGCAGTGGGTGTGGTCTACCTGCTGTGCATGCTGGGAGAGGATATAAAAGGTGCAGATGCTGCCTGTTCGGGGTTCTGTTCCTGTCCGCCCCGGACACCTTCGGCCCAGGGGCAGGAGTGGTTCTTCTGGTTTTCGGGGGTCCTACCCCAGGGAGTGTGTTCTGTCTGCCCTGGACATCTTTGACCCAGGGGCGGAGGTCGGTGATTCAGTCCCAGGCACCTTTAGCCCTGGGACTGCAGCAAAGGCCTGGGCCCAGCACCTTCGGCTGGAGCCCACCAAGGATCGAGGAATCTCAGGGTGCCGCCTTGCGAGGGGACCCGCATCTTAGATGAGGAGGCCGGGGGAGGAACCGTTCCGAAGGACTGATGCGGAAGTCACAGTGAAGGAAGGGTCCCGGTAGCTCTCTGGAGGGATGTCTTCTCCTTAACAGAGGCCAAGTTCACCAGGTCTGTGGCAGAGACCAAGTTCACCAGGTCTGTGGCAGAGACCAAGTTCACCAAGTCTGTGGCAGAGACTTTGGGTTAGGTTAGAGCACCATTCTGGCTGCTAGTCCCAAGCAAGGGAGACTATCCAGAAAGGCTGAGTCTGCTTGAGGATCGGAGCAGTGAATTGTACTACGTTTGTGCCTGGACCTCCTCCACACCTTAAGCTGTCCTGTTCTCACTCCAACCTTTCCTATCTGAGACTGTGTTTTGAGAAGAAAATAAACTCTACGTTGGAGTTGCAGCTGGTGTGGACCTTGAAGTTACTGGGGGGACATAAGGACTTATCTTTATTCAATATAGAGGTGAGAACCATTCTCTGACTTTGGCTGCGGAAGACCCATCAACAACACCGCTCAACCTCTTATTACAGGAGGGTACGGGCTTGTGGTGCGGTGTGCCTCTGTCTTCCTGCGAGGAGCCAAATAAGGCAGGTAAAGAAAGGGGTTTGTGCGCTACACGGGTACCTGAAATAAATGAATAAATAATGAGCACGTAAAATAATCTTCTTGCATGCAGTATATTAACTGACACAGTTACTAGGCTATAGCAGTTATTTTAACTCACCATGGTACTCAGCAAGATTATTCAGTAATGGGCAGTAAAAGCAGTGAACAGTATAAACAGTGCACAGTTTAAACAATAAACAGGATTAACAGTAATGAAATGTCTCACAGCATCTCCTCTGCAATAGATTATCAACAGGTATCTCGGAGTGCACTCTGTGTATAAACCCCTGAGTGGAGGTATGAATATATATATGAGAGGGGTACCCCTGGAAGGCAGCTGCTTAGTATCTACCACCTGACCTGCAAACTCCAGCCAGCTAAATGGTGGGGCACGGTCTGTACGGTGGTGCACTTAACTACTGTCCTTCAAAAACAAGTCACTGCATGCAGGATTTAGAGTCAAATAGGCAGTTTCCTCTTTTACTAATCTGCTAAACAGTGGTAAAGTCAGCACATCCGCAACAACTCCCCAATCCTGACACACAGTGAACTTTGTCCTACACACAGTGAACTTTGTCCTGTACACTCCTCTGTCTGATCCTCATGAACCTCAGTGGATCAGTCCCTCAGCACTCTGGTACTCAGTGTCTCAATTCCCAGCACTCTAGTCCTCAGTGGCTCGATTCTCAGTGCTATGGTCCTCAGTGTCTCTCTCTTTGGTCTCAGCACATCAAGCACACAGGTGTGTACAGCTCTGGTTTCTGCACAGCAAGAGGAAGTATTTTTTTCCTATCACCTTGGAAAACTGCTCACTCTCCCCTCCTCGTAATGGGCTCTGTCTGGGAATTGGAGTCCATTACCCCATTCACTCTCATGTCAAGGTCTTTTCCCAGCCTATATCTCTCACAGTTCAGTGCAGCCTGCACTGAGTCCTTTCAGTTTTTTAAGTTAAACGGATCCTCCTGGTGAGAGGAGGCTGGACAACTCTGAAGCCGGAGTAAAAATCATGTTTAGGCACATAAGGCTGCTGCAGGACAGTGTCCTTTAGCTGCTCACTTTCTCTAGCCAAGTACCTGGCTACATATGGATACGATTACTTACATCAAACAAATATTTTTAAAATGAAAAGACTTAATGTTAGCCACACAGGATTAAAAATATTTAATCAACTCCGCACTGGAAGGTTTCACCCCCTTTATGACCAGGCCATTTTTTGCTATTCAGCACTGTGCTTCTTTAATTGCGCGATCATGCAACACTGTACTAATGACACTGTCTGTCTGTGTGCCTAACAAATGTTAATGTGTGTATTATGTGCTGCTGTTTACTATAGATCTTTTTGCTTCTTCGCCATGCTTTACAGAGACAAGAAACAGAGAGATTGTTCCCTCTGTACAGAGCTCTGTGTTGATTATCAACACAGGGCTCTCAGCTGTGAATCATTGGCCAGGACCTACTGACAAACTCCCGCTGTGTACAATCACAGTGGGTGTTGGTGAAGGGGGCATGCATGTGCATGTCCTAAACCCTGAAACAATCGACAGCGTACCAGTGTGTTGCTTTGCCTGTACAGGCCGCCCAGTATATTGCGGGCAGGCGGTCCACAAAAGAATAAGTTGCGTTTTTTCCTTTTGTTATTGGTGCCCTAGAAGGTGTTTAAATAAACAATTGCAGCTCTGGAGGCACTGCTCCTGATGAAATTCCTTTCAACCATTAGGTGTGCTCAGTTTTTAAGGTAGAAAGATGCCTATCATCACTCAACCAAAAAAACTAAGGACATTGTGTAAGTGCAGGTCGTAATGGGCCCATCCACTGAGGGAGTGTTATCATAGCACCCTGCACTTACTTTGTAATGATGCATCTCTGAGGACCACCCACCGCTGCAGAAGATGTGAAAAGGAGGAGGACCAGGTGTATCAGGTGTATCACGCAACCAGTTTGAAGACACATGGAAAAGATAAGTATAAAATAAAGTATAAGGCTGACCAAACATTATCCAATTTTCATACAATTTTCTGTAAAGTTTTCTTCGGATTTACCTTCAACTATATAGTGCAAGGGCCTGCCAATTTGGATACATTTGAGTATGTGTTGTTTAGTTTTGACCTCATATTATATGTTTTTTGTTAAATCTAAAAGAAAATTGTACATGTATGGCCAGCCTACAACATAGCTGGGGGGGTCTCCAGTGTGGGGGTGACTGGGGGGTAGGAGATATGTGGCAGAACTCAGAGTTGGACTTTAAAAAGAGAGTGGGCTCACATTGTCTTAATATATAATTATCTAGACACCTAACACATGTAAGTGAGCACCCAAAGTACAAGCTCATACAAATACAAGTAAATTCAGTGCTACAGATCCCAGTGGGGAATTATAAAGTTCATGAGTGAGTATAGTTGGAAGACAGGGTGAAGAAAAATTTTGCAGCTCCTGATGGACGGATCTGGGATTAATCCCTCAATGGAACATGTAAAAGAACAGCAAAAGAGCGCCAGAATTCATGTATGATAAAACACTTTATTGTAAAGGCACAATTACACTTATATACAGTACACTTACACTTATATACAATTAGATTATTTATCACAGAGATTTCAGAGGCACTGTCGTAGAGAGACCTTCTGGATCTTTATGCTTAATGCATTAGCACCCAGAAGGCTTAATGAATAACTAGAAGTCAACATTATTGTAGTGCTATCCACGAAGGAGCAACTGAAGATTGCCCAGGTTATTTTTCCCAGTAATTGCTCTGAAAATGAGGACAGTATTACATCCTTCTGTAGAATTTAAAAGATAAGTTCACCTAAGTCACTATTTGAAAATAATGCATTCAGTTTCCTGTGAATGACTTGAACTACAACTACTGCAAGGTCCCTGATGAATGGCCTTGTAGTTCATTCACAAGCCTTGCAGTTTGTAAACAGCCAGCCTGTATGCAGGTACGGGCTGAAAGCTGCAGGGCTTGTTTGCAGGAGTCTGGCATTGCACTCTTGATCCACTGATCACAGGTGCAATGCTTTCCCGACTCCTTCGAAAAAAAATCATAAATGCAAATTTTTTCTCTGAAAAAAATATGTGCATTTATAAATTTTTCCCAAAAGGTGAGCTACTTAAATCCCTTGCAAAAGCAAACTGACTTTGTAGTAGAAGGAGTTAAAAGCACAAAAGCAATCAGAGCAGAGTCCCTTCATGTAGATCTAGATAGCCAGTCCCCCGAAGATGTCATCTTTTTGACGAAACTAGTTGGGCGTGGCTACGACGCTTCATCATCACGCACGCTTGCTGACCGGCGGTTGAGTTCGGTGCAGCCACACAGCCTGCTACTTTTTGGGAGAGCAATTGTATCGGTTTTTATTGCTATATGCAAGTTTTTTTAAACCTATTGCTTAAGGATTTGCTCAGTGTTATTCCCTTTGCAAGTTTTACTAAATACTAAATAAATACCCCTACGTAGTTACATAGTATACATAATTCGTGAGGTTGAAAAAAGACACAAGTCCATCAAATCCAACCTGTGTGTGTGCTTTTATGTTAATATTACATTGTATATCCCTGTATGTTGTGGTCGATTAGGTGCTTATCCAATCGTTTTTTTAAATTATTGATGCTCCTCGCTGAAACCGCTGCTTGTGGAAGAGAATTCCACATCCTTACCGTGGTATGAGCTGACTGCCATGGATGCCGCCAACTATCCATCTATTTGGCAGGTCTTTGCCTGTGTCCCAGCAGCTGCTGATACAGCCATCTAGATGGCTGCCTTTCTTACTATCTTTACTCACTGCCACTGGAGCTGGAGTAAAGTTTTATTGGCTGTAAGTGTTCCATTACAATAAAGTAGCGGCTGTGTTTTTTCATACACTTATCCTGGCGCCCTTTTGCTGTTCTTTTACCAAAATCAGAGCAACTATAATGCATCATAAGAAAATATAACCACTTGCTGACCTGTCACAGTACATATACTGCGGCAGGGTGGCTCGTACAGACACCGTAACATACCTGTACGTCGCTGCTTTCTCCCGGGTTCAGGGCAGACAAATCAGAGAAATTATAATGCATCAAAAGAAAATATAATACATCTGCATCTTAAATAATAAGTCAGGATGGGTAACTCCTGTGTGTCTGCATTGGGCTATGTGTATATACTTGTGACATTTATGATTAAAACTGTTTATTGCCATCGTTATTTATGAATACTTGAGGCATGCATAACAGTGAACTCTCATTCTGAAACCATTACATGCCTTGGTAAAAAAGGAATTTTATATGGCCATAAATCATTAAAATAGATAGCACATACTGAATCAGGTTATATATTTAACCCTGGAAATAGGAAGTATATAATTAAAGACTCTTGCCAAATTATTAAACAAAAATCTTCCCATAAGATCCCATCGCATGTATGTAGCACTGACTTCCTAAGGAGCTGCTGGATTGTTGGGTCCTCCTGCCACTTCCAGTGGTAAACCATCTGTACCGGGCAACTCGCCGACACACCAGGAGTAATACAAACAACTTTATTGGGACCGGAACAAGCCCTAAAAGGAACTGTCTGTACATTAACAGGCAAGAAACGCTATGAATAACTGTATGTATAAGTGGCACCGGAGGAGGGGGGGAGGAGACAAATGAGCGGAACTCCACTTTAAATAAGGGCCTCCTGGTGTTTTCACAGACTGAATGACCTCACTAATTGATCTCCACACTGCTATTATTTTGAACACGCCCCTTTCATTTAATGATTCAATTACAAAGAATCAGCAGCATGCATGTCATGCCTGTTGGATCTGTTGGTTTTCTATTACTCTACTACTCCTACTAGTAAATTATTTGCCATGTAGAAATATAATTCATACCAAAAACTGTGATCTGGTTAGTCATGTTGGACTGCTATGATTTTGAACACAACTGTACATCAGGGAAATGTGATTTTCATATGATGGCATCAAGATCAGTTTTTTTCTTTTTTCTGGAGGCAAAGAAGAGGACATCTTTGGGCACCTGAAATATCAGATCCTTGAACACTCACAATGCTCTACATTAAAGTTGAACCCTGACCTTACCTTTAGTTTTGCACAGTTGTATAGGCTCCTCTCCTGTACACAAATGTGCATTAGAAGTTGCAGCAAGTCAGATACAGCCCGCCTCATTTCCTGACTGGAGGACATCCAGCATCATCCAGTACTTTCCTCCCCAGCCTACTGTCCCTGACCTGCCCTTTTTATTCATTGGATTTCAGTTCTTTCAGTCATGGAATCTCATAATCACATGTGGGCATTACCCATGGCAGTCTGCATGCAAACACAGCCTACCTAGGAATGCCCACTTCTTCAGATAGACATCCACCTATCAAGACATTTTGGTATTTGCATCATCTCTTCCATAAGCCCACCCCCTACTTACTGAGGGCTCCGGAATAGAGTGCCGAGGCCAGGGGCTGTAATGTTTTCACATAGCTATGTACTACCAACCATAATATTCCTGCATTGCATAGAGAAGCACAGAGTCCCAGTGATGATATTAAAATACCATTAGCATGTTGATGAGGGGTGAAAGAAAGAAATCGAGAAAGGCAAATAAAAGTTTTTTTTGTTTTTTTTGATATTCATACTTACCTCGATGGATGGAGCATCAGGCTGATGCTGCAGCTGTCTCCTGGCGTCTGTGCACTGAGAACCGAGCCACCGAACACCGCCGATGGCTCGGTTCTCACTCCTCCCCGAGCAGAGCGATGCTGACTGTCAGTCAACATCGCTCCTGCTCTACTTCTCAGTGCTCATTGGAGTGCTGAGCCATGGAGGGGCGGAGAGAGGCTGTCTCAGCGTCTGAGACTGCCATCAATCAGGGCAGCTGGCGGATCCCGTCTTGGAAGTCGGGATGATGCGCTGCCCCGACTGATGGCAGTGACGTCAGCGGTGATTGGACTTCAGACCGCTCTCCACTGAAAAACGGGTCATAGGAGTGCAAAACTAATTGCACTCCTGTGACCCAGAGGAGAAGCTCAGCTTAAAAAGCTCAGGCTGGACTTCTTCTTTAACTTAAGGTGACCAGATTTTTAAAATGAAATCCGGGGACATATTTTTTTTTTACTAGTAATGGCGGCAATCAGCGACTCTCTGCTCATCGCCGCCGCCCGCCTCACAGCCTGTCAAGTCTTACTCTCTGGGCCCC
Source organism: Rana muscosa (assembly GCA_029206835.1). Classification (NCBI taxonomy): domain Eukaryota; kingdom Metazoa; phylum Chordata; class Amphibia; order Anura; family Ranidae; genus Rana; species Rana muscosa. The sequence continues at coordinate 70,801,500 of CM055125.1, forward strand.
GGCTACTACTGGGTGGGGAGTGGAGGAAGATCACCAGGGAAGGCAAGGAGATAAGCAGGCGGCTGGCTGGGACTTGAGCCAAGGCAGAAGAACATGCGGGTGGAGCAGAATGGGCATGCGCCCGAAACAGAAGAAATATTACCTTCGCTCCGACCAGCACATGATCATCAGAAAGGGGCACAGAAAATGGAAAAATACACCCCCCTGCACTGACTGTCTGTGAAATTGCCCCATGGCCCCTGTTCAAATCCAATCCGGGGACAAAACTGGGGACAGACTTGGTCCGGGGACAGTGTCCTCAATCCGGGGACTGTCCCCTGAAACCGGGGATGTCTGGTCACCCTACTTTAACAGAAAAGATCAGATATACAGGCTGTTTGCACACGGAGAAGTTGGTTTATGGTCGGTATTTTATACTTCCTTGTTGACCTGAAGCTCAGGCAAAGTGAAACCACAGCCAGTCTGTGAAGATTCCTCGGCATAGTAAAGTCTGTCTACATATCAGGTACGGGGGCTGGAGAGGGACACACTATAATGTATTGTAATATTGCCATGTCATTGTGTTTCATATTATAATTCCAGTTGGTGTCAGTTACTCATAGCTTACTATCATTTTATAGGTCTTCATTGTGCCTCTCCTACTACCTAACAGGATACAAGATACCATACAAGGGTGGTGAGTAACTTCATAATTTTTAAGGATTCTTTCTTATATTATAAATCTGAATTCCAGGCAAACATCTACATATATGGGAGCTATTGCTCACTGGACAGTAGAAGAGCATTGACAGGTGGTTGAAGGCACTTGTTGGATGTTCCTTATAAGCATGCAAATCACCTGACTAGCTCCCAGTTCTTTCCCAGTCTGTGTGCTGTTGTATAGGAGATTAAAGTGCTACTAAAGTCTTGGTTCTTTTTTTCTTACATAATGACAAACATGTTATACCTCCTCCCATGTGTAGTGGTTTTGCACAGAGTAGCCTGGATCCTCTTCTTCTCGGGCCCCTCGTCGGCACTCCTGACCCCTCCCTCCTGTTGAGTGCCACAACAGCAAGCAGCTTGCTATGGGGGCACCCGAGCCGACTGGCTGATCTGTGTGTCCATTCAGACTCGGCCCGCACCCTCTCTCTCCTCATTGGCTCACTGACTTTGATTGACAGCAGCAGGAGCCAATGATGAGAGAGAGCTCCAGCCAACTGAGACTCTCGTGCAACATCGTATGATCGATATGGGGCTTAGGTATTAGGGGGGCTGCTGCACACAGAAGGTGTTTCATCTTAGTGCATACAATGCATTCAGATAAAAAAACATCTGACTTTGGAACCACTTTAATATCAAGTTAATTTCATGAATTTATACTAATCATATTCAACAAATACATTTAAAAGAGAAGTATGGGAATTTTTTTTATTTTAGAATCATACTTACCTAGGTGGATGTAGTATTGGTCTGATGCTGCATCTGTCCCCCGCCAGCTCTAAGGCTGAGAACCGAGCGATCGAACACCGCAGATCGCTCGGTTCTCAGAGCTCCGTGAGCAGAGAGGTGGTGACTGACAGTCACCGCTGTCTGCGCTCACTGGAGTGCTGGGCTGGGCTGTGAAGGGGGCAGAAGCTGGGTAAGAGGCTGAGCTGCGTGCCAGTCCAGGCATGTGGGCGGCTCTCAACCATATGGTCGCAATCTTTCCAGAACCTGGACCGGCTCAGTGATGTCAGCCCACAGCTGGCTTCAGCCCGCTGTCTTCTGAAAGCGGGTCACAGGAGTGCAGAACGAACTGCACTCCTGTGATCCACAGGAAAAGTACAGCCAAACGAGCAAAGGAATTATCTCACAAGTGTTTTCTGATACAGTACATTGTAAATCCATCGGTCTGATAGTACTATGACCTCTAATATGATTTAAGAGAGAAGTACAGCCAAAGCTTTTTTGTCTGTACTTTTCCTATGTGTAAACAGGACAGAATAACCAGTTAGGCACTGAAGTTAACGCCTTTCCCGGTTCTTTGGTTTCTGGGGGGGGGGTTCTTAAACAGAAAGAGTTGTTGTAGTTGTTGGGGGGGGGGAGGGGGCCGCAACAGGTTCAGATTTGCGTTCATCTCTAAGATTAGAGTACCCCCTTAAAGTGGAATAATCCCCCACGGCAGCCTCAGCCTTGTCCCAGGGCATTTATAAAAATGGCACAAAGCAAAGGTATCCTAGGTGCTTAGAGTAGCCCAGAAGAACCCACCTTACTATAGGCCTCTCATGTGACCCTTGCTTGGTGCCCAATGAGGAGGGAAACATGGAGGACATAATGACCACCCTGTCACCCTGACCTGTCCACATATGAATCACAGGAGTGATTGCTGTCGGCTGACATCACAGAGCCGGTCCAGGCTCTGAAAAGAACCTGACCATATGGTCTGGATCCACCCAGAAGCCTGGACCGGCACTTGGCTCAGGCTCTCAGCGAAAGTCTGAGCCAGCCCCTCCCACCCCCTCCACAGCTCTGCAGGGACAGCGCAGAGAGCCGGAGGCTGACAGTCTCGGCTCTCTGCTCAGAACGGAGGGGAGAACTGAGCGATTAGAGGTGTTTGATTGCTCATTTCTCACTGCAGAGGTGGCGGGAGACTCTGGATTCAAATGTAATGGGGAACTTTGTGGACTCTGGTGTGGGGGGGGGGGGGACTCTTGAGTTTAAATCCATATTTAGGTGTTTTTTAATCACAAAATATATGTATAGTACAAAACAAAACAAATATTTGCTGTGCACTACTAAAGTGTTTGGGTTTGGCTTGACAAAATGGGTGGCAACCCTACTCAAGACAGCAGGAGTAGGGGGACCGGTTTCTGCACAGATGTCAATGTAAATCGCAGGCCGAAATCGCAAAAAATAGTACATAAACTCCTTTTTGAAATTGGTGCGACGTTGCACCGATTAGGACGGTGCCATTGACATGTCAAAACGCACCAGATATGGTAAACCATAGTAAAAAAATTTGGGCTGGAGCTGGACATTACCGGTATATCCAGTGCCAGTAAAGTTGTACTAATATACTGGATCTACAGCAATTTATTACTATACCACAGTACAATAATATGACAAGTCTGGTGGAGTCCATCAATAATATTAAAGTTATTTAGTTGGGCTGTTTTTTTTTTTTTACAGTGTCCATAGCTCTCAGCTGTTTTTTTTTTTTTTTTTTTTTTTACAGTGTCCATAGCTCTCAGTTCTGCAGCTTCGGAGATTTAAAAAAAAAGTGACAAAATTGTTTTCCACTGGTCATTTTTTCTACAAGCTCAGCATGAATTTAGAGAAAACCATTATGCAAGATTTACATTAACCACTTCAGCCCCGGAAGGTTTTACCCCCTTTCTGACCAAGCCATTTTTTGCGATACAGCACTGCGTTACTTTAACTGACAGTTTCCCACAAATAGACCTTTCTTTTGGTGGTATTTGATCACCTCTGCAGTTTTTATTTCTTGCGCTTTTTTTTTATATATATGGGTATATGGGATTGTACGATATTTTTTTTTTTTTTTTTTTTTTTTATGGTTGAACTAAATGGACTTGTGTCTTTTTTCAACCTGACTAACTATGTAACTATGTAGCTATAACCATAAAAAGAACGTCAATTTTGAAAAAAAACACAATATTTTTTCATTTCTGCTATAAAACATATCTAATAATAAATGTTTTTTTTAATTTCTTCACCAATTTAGATCAATACATGTTTTTGCTAAAACAAATCCCAATAAACGTGTATTGATTGGTTTGCGCAAAAGTTATAGCATCTACAAACTATGAGATTTTTTATTTATTTTTACTAGTAATGATGTCGGGCACTTTTGGGGGATCAGCGAAAACCAATACAGTGATCAGTGCTAAAATATACTAATGACACTGACAGGGAAGGGGTTAACATCAGGGGCGATTAAAGGGTTAAGTGTGTCCCTAGGGAGTGCTTTCTAACTGTGGGGGAGGGTGATGCTTTGCCTGGGGAAAGAAAGAGATACGGGTTTCTGCTTAGCAGAAACACAAGATCTCTCTCTTTATCTCCCACAGAACGATGATCTGCCTTGTTTAAATAGGTAAACCACCATTCTGCCTCTCTACAAACAATCGGTGGGTTCCCGGCGCACCAATCACAGCGGGAGCGGGTCGCTAGTTGCACGCGCATGCGCCCCAGACCTCGTGAACGAAATCACGTACAGGTACGTGATTTCGTGCAGCTGGGCCACCCTGCCGCAGTATATATGTTGGGCACAATCATTCTTATGACTAATCTATGCGGCCTCTAGCTGTTAATCTATAAATATCTATTTTTAATATAATTTAGGGATGCGCGAAATTAAGAATTTACATTTCCCTGTAATCTTGGTGAAAATTTGGAGACTTGGAAAATTATCACCATTCTGGCCAAATGCGTTGGAGTCAATGCTGAAGGAGAAGTTAAAGTGGCTTGGGGTGTTTTTTTGAGGGTACCATGGGGTTTAAAAGGGTGCCCCTACTTTTTTTCACAGAAAGAAAACATAAAGAAAAGCGACAGTAAACAAATAATGATCAAAAAAAAAATCACAAACAGCCTTAAAGGAGAAGTCCAGCCTGAGCTTTTTAGGCTGGGCTTCTCCTCTGGGTCACAGGAGTGCAATTCGTTTTGCACTCCTGTGACCCGTTTTCAGCGGAGAGCGGTCTGAAGTCCGCTCTCCGCTGACGTCACTGCCATCAGTCGGGAAAGCGCGTCATCCTGACTTCCAAGTCTGGATCCGGCAGCTGCCTTGATTGATGGCAGTCTCAGCGTCTCAGCTAGACGCTGAAACGGCCGCTCCCCGCCCCTCCACAGCTCTTCGCTCCAATGAGCGTGGAGGAACAGAGTAGAAGCGATGCTGACTGACAGTCAGCATCGCACTGCTGTGGAAGGTGTGAGAACCGAGCCATCGGCGGTGTTCAGTGGCCTCCGTTCTCAGTGCAGAGACGGCGGGGGACAGCTGCAGCATCGGTCTGATGCTCCATACACCTAGGTAAGTATGATTAGCCAAAAAAAATAAAGAAAACCATACTCTTTTAATGAAATAAACTAACCTACCATAAATACACACCCCACCCATCCCCCTAAAAAAAACTAAATATGTCCTCATTGTAACAATTCTATCTTCATTGCCTTTTTGATAGCTTGTTAACAGTGATACATTTCTAATGTATTTCTCTTTTCAGGAACAATGGCCAGAATGTGTGCAAAATCTCTTCTCTTGGTATTTGGGGTTGTCCTGGGTCTCTCCCATCTGTCCTCATGTCAGACTTGGAAAAATTTTCAGGAGAAGCACATTGTAGACACACCGAGCATCGACTGTGGTCACGTCATGAACAAAAGTTTATTCATCATACGAGGTCACTGCAAGAAACTGAACACTTTCATCGTTTCACCCACAGCCACTGTGCAGGCCATCTGTAGCGCGGTGCCAGGCAGTAGCAATGTATTAAGTAGCACAAGATTCCAGCTCATCGATTGCATTCGTAGATCCGATGTAACCCCCCCTTGTCCGTATAACTCCAAAGAGGAAAATAATGTGATATGTGTAACATGTGAAAGAAGGTTTCCCGTACATTTTGTAGGAGTGGGAAAATGTTAACCACCTCCATCCAAACCAGCATGTTACACTCTTTTGGGTTTTTTTCAGTAGTCGGTTCTGTGATAGGTTGACTGACAATTACTCGATCACACAGCACTGTACCCAAAATTCATTATATCTTTTTTTTTTATTTCTCCTAGTGACATTTAATCACCACAGTGTTTTTCATTTTCTAATATATAAAAAAGACTGAAAATGTTGAAAAGAAAACTGTTTCTCTTACATGCTGTTATAAAACAAATCAAATGAATATTCTCTCTTCATAAATGTATGCTCAAATGTATTCTGCTACATTTCTTTGACAAAAAAGGCCCCTTTCACACTTGTACGATTTGTCCTGCGACTTGGGACTGCAAAGTCGCATGACAAGTCGTTCCCCATGATTTCCAATGACAACCATTCATATTAGTACGACTTCAAGTCGTGCCGACTTCAAAGTAGTCCCTGCACTACTTTGATCCGAGTTACATACGCATTCCCTAAAATCGCAGCAAAAAACGCGGGCGTGAATTTGCGGCAAAATCTTGCGACTTTGAAGTCGCGGTAGTGTGAAAGGGGCTTAAATCTGTGTGAGAGTTTATGTGTCAGCCTATTCACTAAAAACAATACACTCCCTGCTAATCTACCCTGCCTCTAACTTGCCCCAATGGTACTCCGGGTGAGCAGAGGCAAAGAGAAAAAGAGGGATAAAAAGCAGCAAGAGAGAGTACTGTTTAGTTGTATGTACATGGAAAGTATACCAAAAAAATGTAGTAAGTATACCAGTGGCGTTTTTTTTTTGGGGGGGGGGGCAGCAAACAACCATCTATCAACCAACCACCCCCTGCTGTTTGCCAGTCGGTCTGGCACTCACCCCATTGGCAGTGGTAGCGGCGTGTGGCAGGCAGCGTGGTGCAGCGGCTCCGTGTCCTCTCCTCCATTGCTGCTTTCAGCTCCTCCCCTCCTCCTTCTAGGCATCCAATAGGATTGCCTGTCCTTTCAGCCAATCGGGTGACCGATGTCGAAACCGGCTCCCTGATTGGCCAGTAGGAGGATCAGTGTTACAACAGCGAATATTTATTCGCTGTTGTAACACACCTGGGTGGGATCGGAGCGCACTCACTGCGACCCGAGGCCACCCTATATTGAAGCCTATTTGAGCCTCTGGCTCTAATTGGTGCTTAAAAAAAACGCACCCCCCCCCCCGCATTGGAATCCATGCGCCGGTGTCCTGAGAGGGGCCGGACGCATGGATGGGGGGGGGTAGCGATGGACGGAGGGGGCGCCGCCCATGCGGCCTTAGTGTTTTTAAGGTTTCTGGATGCCCAGGCTCAAGCAACTCAGTTAAAGCGGATTTTTTCATCTTTCCATCTATTAAATCTTCTGCCCTTGTTGTTAAAGTGCCCATGCAGCCGGTGTAGAGCTCCAGGGATCTGAAATTCCAGCTGTTCTTCCCCCTTTTTTCTGTGTGTGTGTGTGTGTGTGTGTGTGTGTGTGTGTGTGTGTGTATATATATATATATATATATATATATATATATACACTGTAGTTATATTCAGGGCTTCTTGAAAGGATCAGAGTGATTCTGATTGGTCAATGTAAACTAACCTTTTAAGTTAAAAACTGTAAACTAAGCTTGCATGCCTGTTCTTGTAAATGTTTAAAAATTTTGCGTCCCCAATAGAGTTGAGCGGACACCTGGATGTTCGGGTTCGACCGAACTTCGGAAAAAAGTTCGGGTTCGGGACCGAACTTTAACCCGAACCCGGACCCGAACCCGAACCCCATTGAAGTCAATGGGGACCCGGACTTCTAAGGACTAAAAAGGTAATAGAAAGGGCTAGAGGGCTGCAAATGGCAGCAAAATGTTGTTAAGAGCATGGCAAGTGCTCTGCAAACAAATGTGGATAGGGAAATAACTTAAAATAACATAAAAAAAATAAAACACAGAACTGCAGAAAATGCTATTCAAAAAAAATGTTGTTTTTTTTAGTATAGCACAGTAGGAGAAAACTATATAGAAATTGTTTATTTCACACACCTCAAAATATGTATAACACACTGCAAACTTTTTTTTGTGCCCCTAAACGGCGTTTTTTGCAAGCGTACATTAAAGTGCAAATTTTTATTTTTTTTTGCCCTAAACGGCTTATATAGAAGCTGGGTCACATGTTGCACTGACCAATCACAGCCATGCCATTAGTAGGCATGGCTATGATGGCTTCTAAGGGCACACCAGCTAATCAAAAGGTGATTGGCTGGCCCCTGAAGCATTTCTAAATGCATTATTAGATTGCCGAACCCGAACCCGAACCCGGACTTTTGGGCAAAGTCCGGGTTCGGGAAAAAGCTAAAGTTCGGTACGGACCCGAACTTTACAGTTCGGGTTCGCTCAACAATAGTCCCCAATAAAGCGTCTTGCCCTACCAATGTCTTGAGCAGGGAAGCAGAGCTACAGAATGTACCTGAGCTTGTCACTGATTCTAATGTCCTCAGCCATCAGTGTCCTGATGCTTGCAAAGGGCCCACAAAGCAGGCGCAGTGGCACAGATGCTGCAAATCTGCAGGCTCCAGGATGTTGTTGCTTCCCACCTAATGTTTGGGGGGGGGGGGCAACGCTGTATCCTGGCCTAGGCCAACAAGGCCCAGGCCTAGGGCAGCACTTTGCAGGGGGGCAGCACAGAAAGAGTCCCCGCCGGCTTGGGCTACACTGTTAGTATAACACAAGCTACTTCTAAATTTGAATGTCCTTCTATCCTGGACCACAAACCTTCCTCACTGTGCTATATGTTTTCTGCTGCACCATTGGCATGGTTATATCTTCTTAGTCCTCTCCATAAAATTATCAGAAATTTGTGCTTAAAGTAGAACTATAGGCAACACTTTTTCTTTTCCTTTTGGATAGAGTAAGGGAGGGTTATAGCCCCTGTCAGTTAATTTTTTGCCATCCCTGTCCCATTGCAGAGATTTCCCTTCACTTCCTGCCCCATAGCCAAACAGGAAGTGAGAAGAAATCTATGCAAATTAAGGGAATCCAATGCCCCACCCGGCCCTAAGAGCTAGTGTCCCCACTCGAAAAGGGGTGGGTCTTAAACAGAAAGGGGTGTGGCCTGGACAGGAAGGGGTGGTTCATATTTAAATTAGGGGGTGCACGAGTATAGTCAGGCCTAGGGCAGCACAAAACCTAAATACACTACGGGGGGGGATGTGCATTATTTTACAAATCTTTTGGCATGTGACACAGGACCTGTTTGACTGGACTTGTCCTTTAATGAAGCAGGAATATGGCTGGTATCTGTAGATAAGAGTCTGCTGGGAGCTGCCTTAAACTTTGGCTGAGCCCTCTAAACAGTAACTATACAGCTCTAGTTGTCCCACCACCATTTCCCCATTCTTCCATGTGCCACTTATGCAAAGAGTCAATGTATTTCATAAGAAACCACACACTTCTCTTATATCTCTTAAAGTGGTTACCTAACAGTGCGAGAGAACTGTTGCTGTCAAGCCGTATATATATATATATATATATATATATATATATATATATATATAGTGTGTGCATATGTGTGTATATATATGTAGCAATACCCTGTTCAGGGCCGCTGGTTAGTTTTGGGTTTTGCACGTTACCTCTTCAGCTTCGTTGTCCGGGTAGGAAAGTCTGTAGTAATGCAATGTCCACACAGATGTAAAACCTCAAACAGTCAGGCTTTATTTTTCTTATGCAATAAACTTTGAGAAGTAGAAGGTACAGAAGAGTGGGGGAAGGTTCAGGCACTCGCCACAACAGTTGACAAAGGTACAAGTTCAAAGTCACTTACCACTCTCCTTGTTGGAGTGGGCATTGGTCACCCGGATAGTCCCCTCTCACATGGCCTAGCAGCCGGGATGACTCTCGAATCAGCAAGAGGGCAGTCTCTGCCACAGACTGCCCAAGGTGAAGAAGGTCTCTGCTTAGGGTTGCCACCTTTTCGTCAAGCCAAACCCGAACACTTTAGCGACGCACAGCAATTTTTTTTTTGCAGTATACATTATAGAATTGTAAAAGACATGGGACACCCTTCTGGGTGCCCCAAGAAGAGTAGTAATGTGGCGCTGTGATGAACAGTTTGTGTGGGCCGATCCCCCCAGGTCAGTGTATCCCCCAGTATAATTCCACCCCCCACATCAGTCTGTCCCCCAGTATATCCCCACACATCAGTCTGTCCCCCAGTATATCCCCCCAGGTCAATCTGTCCTCCATTATATCCCCCAAGTCGATCTGTCCTCCATTATATCCCCCAAGTCAATCTGTCCTCCATTATATCCACCAGGTCAATCTGTCCTCCATTATATCCCCCAGGTCAATCTGTCCTCCATTATATCCCCCAAGTCAATCTGTCCTCCATTATATCCCCCAAGTCAATCTGTCCTCCATTATATCCACCAGGTCAATCTGTCCTCCATTATATCCCCCAGGTCAATCTGTCCTCCATTATATCCCCCAGGTCAGTCTGTCCTCCAGTATATCCCCCCAGGTCAGTCTGTCCTCCAGTATATCCCCCCAGGTCAGTCTGACCCCCAGGATAATTCTGCCCCCCAGGTCAGTCTGTCCTCTAGTATATCCCCCCAGGTCAGTCTGTCCCCCAGGATAATTCTTCCCTCCAGGTGAGTCTGTCCTCTAGTATAGTCCCCCCAGGTCAGTCTGTACCTCAATACATCCCTCAATACACCTCTGTACCTCAATACACCCCCCCCCCAATTAAGTCTGTCCTGCAGTATAATCAGTCTGTAGCTCATTCCCCACAGGTAGTCTGTAACTCAGTATAATCCTACCCCCTCCCAGGTCAACTTTTCCCCCAGTATAATCTCACTTGTCATTTTCTATTCATTCACAAGCCAAAGCATAGTAAACATAGTTTACTATGCTTCAGTGATGAATGAACACAGGAGCGATAGGTACTGATTGCTCACTGTATTAATTCAGGAAGGGACTGACATGTTTACCAGCCCCCATCCCCCCTTCTGCTCTCCATCTGAACATAGCACTGATCTCCCGCTCCAGCATCAGCTGCAACCATTTGAGGGGAAGCAGGCTAGCAGCGTTGTTTGGCGGATTCGCAAGGGATCAGGATGGGAGGAGCAATACAAGGGGGGGATCTACTTGTAGAGACAAATCTACTTTTAGAGACAAATCCACTGTGGCTCCCTTACAGCCAGTGCCGGTGTCTTGTCGAGCTGGTTCCCCTATCAATATGGTTCCCTTTTGACTGCGCAGGCGCAATCCGAGCCAACGGAAATCTCTGAGCTTTAACAGTTGTTCGGCAGCTGTAGACACGCTCGCTCCCGATGCCTAGTTACACACGCCGCTTTCTTCTTCACGCCGCTCTATACAGAAAGGGGCGGATCAGATGTGATATTGAGCAGTGCGATTTGTTTGTTTACACACGCCGCTCTATACAGCAAGGGACAGCAAGGGATGCAGTTAAACATATTAGTAGAGGATCTGTTAAACAGCGGATATCTGCCCCTTGCTGTAAAGAGCGGCGTGAAGAATAAAGCGGCGTTTGTAACTAAGCATCGGGAGCGAGCGTGTCTACAGCTGCCAAACAGCTGTTAAAGCTCTGAGATTTCCGTCGGCTCGGATTGCGCCTGCTCAGTCAAATGGGAACCATATCGATAGGAGGAACCATATCGGCAGAACACCGGGACAAAGTCAGCTGGTGCCCAGGGAAAAAGATGTCAAAATGACAGGGTTAATAAAAGTGCATGCAGTGCTAAGCTAAAATATATGGGATGGTAATGGCATGTGCTAAAATAGTGCCAAAGGAGTCAGAGACCCCCCCCCCTAGGGTTGCCACCTGTCCAGAATTCACCCGGACAGTTCGGTTTGGAATCATGTGTCCGGGTTTCAGACTGCCTGAAACCCGGACACGTTATTTAGACTGGACTATGGCTTCCCAGCAGGGTTGCTGGCTGCAGTTGTCTTAGCTGAAAGTGTCTGGTACACCCTCTTTCACACTGCCCAAGGCCAGCACTAACAACCCACCCCCCCACCCCCACCAAACACACATACAGACGGGAGAGGAAAGAGGGCTCGATCTGCACCTCTCCCCCCAGGAAAAGGAAAGTTGGGGCAGCCACAGATACATCTGGATGAGAGGTGCGGACTGCCAAGGGGTGAGTGAGCTCACCATCCATCCCTGTCTGTGACTGAAGTCCCCCCCTTCTCCCTCCTGCCTCTGAGTGAGTACACTAAGGTAAATCAGGGTTCTCAGAGCACCCCTTACATCAGACTTTGCCTTTACACTAGAGGCCACAGTGTTTCCCTTTACATCAGAGTCCTCTCCGTACATCAGAGTACTCAGTGTTCCCCCCTAAATCAGGGTTCCCAGAGCATCCCTTATGTTAGAGTCCCCAGAGTTCTCCCTTACATCAGAGTCTCCAGAGTCCCCCCTTACAGTGAAAGGGAACTCTGCAAAATCACATGTAAAAAGGGAACTCTGTTGATTTATATGTAAAAGGGGAACTCTGATGTAAAGGGGGACTCTTGTTATTAACTTCATATGATAAGAAATGTTTTTTACTAGCAAAATATATGAATAGTTTATACTTTATAAAAAAAGAAAATTGCCGTGCGCCACTAAAGTGTTCAGGTTCGACTTGAAGAAAAGGTGGCAACCCTACCCCCCCCCCCCCCCACACACACACACACTTTCAGGTGTACTGACCCCTGGAAATGAAAAGGAGACCCCTGAATAATATGACTGTTGGGGGGGTGATAAGAGGGGATCCCCACCCAGGAAGATAGGAACTCCCCTCTAGTTAAAGACCCTCAGCTGTGAGGACTGAATATAGAAATTCCTCTCTCTTCCCCCTCCAGTTATAGGAGATCCCCAATCTTGGAGGACTACAGGGGGGTAATAATAGGGGACCCCATCTAGGAAAATAGGAACTCCCCTCCCTCCCAAGTTAAAAAGAAGCCCAGCTAGGAGGATCTTGCTCACCCCCCTCTAATAGAAAAAGTCCACTGACCAGGAAGACCGCAGGCAGCTGCGCCCCTCTTCCCTCTTGAGAAAGTGAATAGTGTGTAGTGAACTGATCTAGAACCATACACATACAGCAGCCCCGGAGGGGGAGGGGTGACTCACAGTAGCAGAGGAGGAGGAAATCCCCAGTACAGCTCCGATGTCTGTGATGGAGTTCTGGGCTGTCACTGCTGCTTCTAAGTTCTACTCCTGTCTGTGTTCTCCACACTGCTGAAGCCATTCTCCCTTCACTCACACCATCTCTGTACAAGGGGAGGATGGAGGATGCAGAGTGGAGACGGGGATGCTGAAGCATGTGCATGCCGTGAGTTAAAGCTCCGCCTTCCCTGAGCTGACAGTAAGAGAGAGGAGGATTGGTGCTGCGGGGCTGCCACTGATGTGTCCCGGGCTCGAGCGAAGAGAAACCCGGGCAGAGGATTCAAAACCCGTACTGCCCGGGTGAATCCCGGACAGGTGGCAACCCTATCTCTGCCACAGACCTGTTTAAATGTACAAAGTCCCTGCCACAGACCTGTTTGAAGTTGAGCAATGGATAGTCCGGGAATCCTCTGCCACAGGATTTCAAAGTCCCAAACTTCCAGCCTTACAGTTAAATAGCCTTTAAGCCAATCCGGCGAACTGCAGGGCTTGTAGTGTAGTGGATCCCTCCTTAATAAAGTTGCCAGGCCTCACCCGAGACAGTAGCATTCTGCCGGTCTCCTCCGGGGTAGGTCCTCCCCTGGTTTCCTTCATTAAGATGATTCCTCTCCATTGGAATGGACAGCTTGGGATCCTTTCTCTGGATATAGGCCCCAGCAGACTAGCTGGGCCTACAAAGTAGCGATGCAGCCTCAAGCCAACGTGGCCCCGAGACCAGGTACACACACACACCTCGCGCCCGGGGGGCTGCGGGGCGAGAACGAACTCCAACCAATAGCGTCTGCCCCTTAAGTATCCCCTCCCAGCAAGCACAGCGGGTCGACCACTCCCACTATACCACTGCCGAGAGGGGCCACTCACTGTACCATGATCTGCCCGTGTTCCAACAGGTGCCTGAGGTGGTAACGCCACCTACAGGCAAAAAGGGAAATCACTACCAGGCAAACCATAACTGAGACAGAGGTGAAATTAAATGTAATTATCAACCATCTGAGCCCATCTACTGGCTCAGACATCCCTCTAAATTGAAATAGCGCCCCAACCTTTTGGGATGGGCGCTACATTTATATATATATTGTGAAGGACTAGCATCAAGTGTAGAGCTTGAAGGACACCGCCACTTGCTGGTTCTTCTTTTTAAGGGCTTTGTTTGCCTATTTTTATTAAAAGAAGTCAAAACAAAATGAAAGGTTTCCCTCGCAGGGGTTTCAGTACTCCTTTTCAACAACAAACTGACATTCAGCCTCCTGGCTTATACATATAGCAGTGCTGCTCAGGCCTTCTACTTCAGGCTCTTGTCTGTCTCCTATAGACCATTCCATCTGCAACACCATTCATTTGGATAGCAGCCCCTTGCTGCTCTGACCCTCAGACCTGGGTCTCTGGCTTCCACTGTGCACACAAGCACTCTCTGACTTCTCCAGTGCACACTTGCACTCTATGGCTTCCCCAGTGCACACCTGCACTCGTCGGGAGGGTGGGGCCCAGAATGCTGGTCCTGATTCTACTATCAGGCCCACACACACCTGAACAATCAGTGTGCAGCTGAGCCTCAAAACCCGGATCCAGGACTGGGGATTTCATCCCACCCGGATCTCTAAGTAATCCCCAAGCTCCGGGTCCCAAAGTGGATTTTAGTAAATCATGAGGAAACTGAAAAGCCAGTTTCCTCCCAAACAAGCAAATACCCTGGAGCCCCTCAACCTGCCTGGTTGAGAATCCTGTATTCATACACTGGTGGGGTACCACACTACCACATACCCTCCCCCCTTGTTTCGATCCGGAGGGAGGAACACCAGCACCCATCATTATGGTTGGGACACCTCTGTGCTGGCTGTCAGCCACGTAGGCCCAACCTTTTTTCCGGGTGCGCTTCCAGGTATGTCCCACCCTGGATCTTAACAAGGTCCTATATTTCCCTATACTCAGCCTTCTCCCTCTTCTTTTGGGGTTCCATAAGCACTGCCTCTCCTGAAATTTTAACAGGGCACCCCTGGTCTTTCTACCAACCCTTCTGCCTCCACGCTTCAGGTTCCCAGGTTTCCCAATACCTTTGGACACACTGTCATGTACCTTTAACAAACTATTTGGTTCATCATTGACAGACATATTCAAACCAACATTACACCTCTCAATGTTGCACAGATCACCAATGCCTTTTTTTTCAGCATTTGCTAGGGCAGCGTCTGCAGAGGGCACACATAATGGAGGGCCGCCATTACCCACGGGAACCTCACAGGACGTCACCTCCCCTGGGTTCACCCACTCTGCAGGCAGCTGTCCTACCACTTGACCTGTTCTGATGCCATCTGTATTTTTATCCACCTGAACAGACAAGCTCTTGTCTGATCCACTTACCATTTTTACCGCACTTCTTATCCGTTTCCCTGTCTCGGGGACCTTATTAGGTTTGTTGAATACTTTTGTTAGAAACCATACCCTTGGCTCCAGACCTGAGGAGGGACCACACATAGGCGAGAGATTAAATTCCGCAGGACTAAAGCCAAGTTCTACCTCACCTGTTGTCCAACACTCCATGGGTAACTGATCTAACAGATGACACTGATCTAGGCACAAACTACTTCTTTCTGATGTACACATTACATTGCTGCAGCATTCACCTATAGCACTTTTTCTCACAGTGTCTCCGGGTACTTTAAGTTGTACCTCTTTCTGAGTGATAGAAAGCATCTCTGCTAGTGCTGCTTCTATTCTGGGTCCTTCCTTCTCATGAGATTTAGCGGCTGAGACAGTATCTGCGCCCTCTACTGACCACTGCTCAGCTGCACCTTGGAGCACACCAGCAGAGATGTTTCCAGTCACTACACCAGCCGGAGAGATCTTTGATGACTCCAACAGTTCTGAGCGCCTTCCAGGCCACTCAGTAACTGGGAGCACCCCCTTAGAGAACCTCAGAACTATTTGCCACACTGTTAACAAGCTTCCCAGCACAGCCTGTACCACCTGGCTCCACCTATTGGTACCACGCAGCACCACCTGGTCCGACTGCGGTGGAGACACCCAAGTGTACAGTGAAGGCACTTTTACCAACTCCAGCATTTCTAATAACGTTTTTGTCAACTCTATGCAACCAATGTCTAAATGCGTGACCTTTTTGGGAACCTTTCCCCTGTCCGAGACTTGGAGGGGCTCATCCATTGCAGCTTGTGAGGTTGAGACATTTGAAGAGACCACCATCTCCTTGAAGGTACCCCTCATCCCAGCCTGTTGCTCCCCTGGAGCGCTGTCAGACACATGTCTCCTCTTCACTTCTAACGCTACACCAATGAGCCTCTGCGAGCCAATATTAGTCACATTGTCAACTTGACACTTGCCACTATTTAGTTGCTGGGCCGTGGACAACCCATCTGCCATGCCTGCGCCCAGAACCGTTCCTTCAGACTGGAGGGCATCAGCCTTTGCAGGGGCTGGCGTGCCCTTGAGCACTGGCCATTCTGCGATCCCTCCACTGGGCACAGCAGGTGTTCTGTCCACAACTCTGTCACACATCATTGCTTCGTAATTCCTTGTCACTTGGCCTAGTGCCGCAACTGCTTCCTTGCACCAATCATCCCAGTTTCCTGTGGTTCCATCACTGGTGCTCCACAGCACTGCATCACCTGCTCTAGAAGGCCCAACAGGAACCTGGGATTCACTAGCCAAAACAACACACTTGTCACTTCTATCTACCTCACATTGTGATAATATTTTTTTTCTCACATCACACTGGGAGATTGCATCCTCAACCAAGGCAAGGTGCAATACCTTATTTTGAACACCTTGCTTTGGTGGCGCTACAGACACATACAGCTCTTCATTTTCAGCTTTTGCAGGCTGATCTAACCCCTTGACAACTGGGTTACACTTAGGGTTGTAGGGCTGCGCCCACACACACTCACTATGTAATACAGTCTTCCCTTGTTTCACCAGAGTAGCACCACAACCATCCTGGAAAACCTCTGGCTCCAACACATGGAGGCCCCATGAGAGTTCCGTGGACAATCCTGCGCTTCTGGTTGTCATGGGAGATATCCTACTCCCCTCATTGGTAGTAAACACATTTCCAACATTTTCAGACATGACACTAAAGGAAACACATTTTTCAATGTCATGATCACCAATACCATCACATTTGCCAACAGTAACACTTTTGTCAGCATAACCATCAGAATTTTCACTACGTGTAGACATAAGTGCTACTTTTGTGGATTGTATATTACCCACCAAAGCCTCTGAGTGACTCCTCACAGCGCCCTCCATTTTTAAAGGGGCACCCTTTCCTACATGGGCAGCTCCAAAGTTGACCTGGGAAACGCTCGGCTCCGTCACTGCGGGCTTTTTGGAAGTCTCCCTGGGCAACCCTGCAGTACTTGTCACTAGGGAACATGGCACAAGCACTGTTTTGGTCACCCCTAACTCTATTTTCCCAGCCACCTGCTGGACTATAGCAGGCACATGCAGAGTCCCCATGTCCTTTCCAGTCTTTAGCCCTGCGGCTAGTTGGGCTTTATTTTGTGCCTCCCCACTGCTCTGGGTAGCACACTGCCGCAAGTCTATGTCCATTGGCACTGCGGATCTCCCCACTGGATCTACTCCCACTTCACTGGGTTCAGTACCATAAACTGGAACAGTCTTACCATTTTCAGTGGCTGGCATCATAACCTTCACTTGAGTGCGCTGTCTCTCAGCTGTATCCATACCAGTTACTGTCTCTTTGGGGCCATATGGCGACACTGCAGCCTTTCCAGACTCTTCAGCGGTGTTCCAGAACCTTGGGCAAGTAAAGATCCCATGCCCCACTTGACCACATTCCAAGCACGGTACTGGACGCTGAAATTTAATTTCTTGGCATCTCCTCAATGCCTGGCTCTCTCCAACATGCTGTATTGGCTCCTCCGGAAGCCACTTGTCACGACCCATGGGAGGCACACCCCTTGGTCCACAGACAGCCCGACTGGCCTCCTCTGTGTTGCTATGGGCAACCACTCTCTCTCCTGGCCTTTGATCAGCCTTTCTTCTGGCATATAACACAGGCTTCTCAGACCTTTGTTTTGCTAGGTAGCTTTGCACTGGAGCCAGGGACAAAAGGCACTTGGAGACTGCATGCCCCCACTCACTGCACCGCAAACAGCGCACTTGGTTCCATGTCTTGTCAGGGTTTCCCACCCTGCATCTGCTGGACCCTGTCTCAAGCTGTGTCACTTTCACACTTTTCGCAACAGCTGCTGGTTTAACTGCAGCAGCGTTGCCCGGGGCAACAACACCCCTCTCCCAGGCATGGACATTCGGCAGCTCTCTTTTTGTATGGAAGGTTGGCTTGCCTTCCACTTTAGCTTGGTCCAATCCTGCCAGATGTCGCTTGCACCAGTCCACTGCAGATTCAAACGCTGGTGGACTCTCCACACTAGCCGTCATCTGTGTATTCATTGCACCAGGGTTGCTAGGGACAACAGCAGCCCTCTTTTCCCTTGGAAAACTCTGTTTAGGCATGTATGGGGTTCGATCAGGCGGTAACAACCCCTCCAGCCACAGAGCTCTTTCTCTTGCTTCAGCAAGGATCGCCTCCTTTTTCTGCTTTGACCGCCCCATCCTTGCGGTGTTGCACACAGCAACCAGTAACACAGTTCACAGCAGAGGGAAGAAAATGTGATTCTCCTTTCACAGGTTCACAACCTGCATGCAACACAGTCCATCAACCTCTGTGCAATGCAGTTTGCCTGGCTGCCACACACAGCTAGCAGCAGTTCACTGCAGAGAAAAAAAAATGACTTTTTTGTTCACAGGTACACCACCTGCAACAAATTGGAGCACTGTCTCTTTAAGGCTAGTTTACCTTTCGCTTGCAGGTTCTCTTCACTTGCACACACACAGATTATGCAGTCTCATGCACCAAAAACACAGTTCATATAACAGATGAACTTACTTGATTGTAGGGATCTCAGATTGTGCCCGCATTCTCCACCACTTGTGAAGGACTAGCATCAAGTGTAGAGCTTGAAGGACACCGCCACTCGCTGGTTCTTCTTTTTAAGGGCTTTGTTTGCCCATTTTTATTAAAAGAAGTCAAAACAAAATGAAAGGTTTCCCTCGCAGGGGTTTCAGTACTCCTTTTCAACAACAAACTGACATTCAGCCTCCTGGCTTATACATATAGCAGTGCTGCTCAGGCCTTCTACTTCAGGCTCTTGTCTGTCTCCTATAGACTATTCCATCTGCAACACCATTCATTTGGATAGCAGCCCCTTGCTGCTCTGACCCTCAGACCTGGGTCTCTGGCTTCCACTGTGCACACAAGCACTCTCTGACTTCTCCAGTGCACACTTGCACTCTATGGCTTCCCCAGTGCACACCTGCACTCGTCGGGAGGGTGGGGCCCAGAATGCTGGTCCTGATTCTACTATCAGGCCCACACACACCTGAACAATCAGTGTGCAGTTGAGTCTCAAAACCCGGATCCAGGACTGGGGATTTCATCCCACCCGGATCTCTAAGAAATCCCCAAGCTCTGGGTCCCAAAGTGGATTTTAGTATATCATGAGGAAACTGAAAAGCCAGTTTCCTCCCAAACAAGCAAATACCCTGGAGCCCCTCAACCTGCCTGGTTGAGAATCCTGTATTCATACACTGGTGGGGTACCACACTACCACAATATATATACACACACACACACACACTGTAGTTTTATTAAGGGCTTCTTTTCTCAGAGAATAGGTGCAGGAACTTAACCAGCCCCCCCCCCCCTTAATGCTGCCTTTATCATTTCACTTGCATCCATCCCACAGACCATCTGTAGTGGGTTGCCAGGCAATAGCAATACCTTTACACTGTAATATAAAGGGGACTGCACTGTAAAGGGGCGCTGTAATGCAAAGGGGGGCTTGATGTGAAGAGGAACTGAAGACACCATGGAACTGCTTTAAAGGGAGAACTGTGAGGTAAAGGGGGGTTGTGATGTTAAAAGAGAAGTATGTTTTTTTTTTGTTTTTTTTTGCTATTTATACTTACCTCGGTGGATGGAGCATTAGACCGATGCTGCAGCTTTACCCTGGCGTCTGTGCACTGAGAACCGAGCCTCTGAACACCGCCGATGGCTCGGTTCTCACTCCTCCCCGAGCAGAGCCATGCTGACTGTCAGTCAGCATGGCTTCTGCTCTACTTCTTAGCGCTCATTGGAGCACCGAGCAGTGGAGGGGCGGGGAGAGGCTGTCTCAGCCGCTCGCTGAGACTGCCATCAATCAGGGCAGCTGCCGGATCCTGACTTAGAAGTCGCGATGACGCGCTGCCCCGACTGATGACAGTGACGTCAGCGGAGAGCCGACTTCAGACCACTCTCTGCTGAAAGCGGGTCACAGGAGTGCAAAACGAATTGCACTCCTGTGACCCAGAGGAGAAGCCCAGCCTAAAAAGCTCAGGCTGGACTTCTCCTTTAAGGGGGGGCTGAGGACTGACTCTGTGTACCTCCCCTGGTCCCTGTAAAAATTGGCTTCCACGAAAGCAGTCCCTGGTGCCAAAAAGTTTGGGGACCACTGCAGTATATTATCACAACAGTTTTTGTTAAGCAAGAAACAGCATGATAGCACCGAGTCACTGAGAATTCACTATATTGGCATAGCTACAAATGTTTACATTTATTAAAAAATCATACAAGAGCAAGTATAAATATGTGTCACAAAAATGTTAAACACTGTCCGTTAACAGTGGGCCACCAAGATGTAATGATTGTTTTGCATGGCATATTAATAATTAATAAGTGTAAGTTCACCTTTTCAGAAAAAAATGAAAAAGTGAACTAACACTGTACACCCTCCCCACCCCCTTGGTGAACTTATTTCTGTGAGTGATGAGCCGTCAGTGCCCATGCAGCCGTTGTAGAGCACCAGGGATCTAAAATCCCAGCTGTTCTTTCCTTTCTTTCTGTAGGACTTCTTGAATGGATCAGAGTGATTCTCATTGGTCAGTGCCAAGATGTGACTGCTTTGACCAATCAGAATCGCTCTGGTCCATCCAAAAGCCCTCCAGAAAGAAAAGGAATAAAAGCAGGTATTTAATTTTTTTTTCCAAAAAAGTAAACTATTCTTTTAAGTTAAAAACTGTGAATTGAGCTTACATGCAAGTTATGATATGCAGTATGTTGTTTGCAAATATTGCCTCGTAAATCAATGTCTTGAGCAGGGAAGTAGATCTAAAGAATGTACCTGAGCTTGTCACTGGTTCCAATGCCCTCGGTCATCAATGTCTTGATGCTTGCAAAGAGCCCACAGAGCAGGAAAGAGGTGGGGTAGTGGCACAGATGCTGTAAATCTGCAGGCTCCAGGCAGTGTTGCCAACCGTCAGTATATTCACAGACAGTTTGTAAAAATCATTGATCAGCTGTAAATAATTAGTCCATAAAAACACTGCCCCAGGAGATGGTTGGGTCAAACGGTCCATCCATCTTATACAGGCCCATATGATATTATTTTTCTGCTGCTGCTCTCTGCTAAAATGCAACCTCTTGGCCCCAGTGTTAATATTGGCAGCAAATTTCGATCTAGTTGTAGTCTAATGCCGCGTACACACAACCGTTTTTCCTGTCATGCAAAAAAACAAAGTTTTTCTCAACGTGATTCGTCGTGATTCCTCTCAAGCCTGCCTTGCATACACACGTTCAGGAAAAAAAACGCTCGAGCAAAGCGCGGTGACGTACAACGGCACCAGTGTTGCCAACCGTACGTATTTTTACGGACATTACGTAAAAACGGGCACATTTTCACCCGTCCGTAATTGTCCATACTAGCGGGGAAGTGCCAGTAAAAAATTGCCGACCGTTCCGACTTGGAACTGCGCATGCGCAGTTCCGGAGCTTGCCGAGCCGAGCCGATCCTGTATTCGGCCGGCAGAAGGGCGGATCTCACAGGGGCTGTGCGGCGCGCTATGCTGACGAGGCGAGTGATGTAATAACACATCCCGCCACAGCACCAGTTTTTAAAATAGTAACCAGGAGCACTGGAGCAGGCAGAAGGCTGAGCACTGCAGCACGCGGAACGGAGGAGCCCTGCATCCAGCTTCCAAAGTCCATGGGGGACTCGGAGTCGGGCACGGAGTGACAGCCCAGCCAACGACGGTGACAGATGACTGCAGGTGATGGTAGCAGGCCGCAGAGGGGGGTGAATGATGGAGGCCGAGGGGGATGGGCTCGAGGCAGCAGGAGGTGTTGGAGGCAGTTGGTGTTGTTGGAGGCAGTTGGTGTTGGTGGCAGGGGGTGTTGGTGGCAGAGGCTGATGGTGACAGGGGCTGATGGTGACAGGGGCTGATGGTGACAGGGGCTGATGGTGGCAGGGGCTGATGGAGGCAGGGGCTGATGGAGGCAGGGGCTGATGGTGACAGGGGCTGATGGTGGCAGGGGCTGATGGTGGCAGGGGCTGATGGTGGCAGGGGCTGATGGTGGCAGGGGCTGATGGAGGCAGAGGTTGACAGGGGGTGATGGAGGCAGGGGGTGATGGAGGCAGGGGGTGATGGAGACTATCGGATAACACCAAAGCCGCCAAGCTGGAGTTGCCTGACTGAGCCCTGCACGGTGCACCTGAGAGGAGGTCAGTCTGAGGGGGGGTCACTAATGTAAGGGGGGGGTGAACACAATAATGTAAGGGGGCACTGAAATAAAGGTTAACCCTTGTATCAGTAACCCCCCTTACCTTAGTGTATTCACTCTGCGGAAGGAAATCTCTGGTCACCAGAGTCCCCCCCTCATTAGAGTTCCCAATGTTCCCCTTTACATCAGAGTCTGAGGATTTCCACTTATAGTGCAAGGGTGAACTCTGCGAACCCTGATGTAAGTGGGAACTCTGATGTAAATGGGAGCGCAGAGCCCCCCCTTACATCAGAGTTCCCCCTTAGATCGTGATCTGTGGCATTGTTCTTTACATCAAGGTTCGCAGAGTTCTCCCTAGCACTGTAATGGGGAACTCTGTGCTGGCTGTGTTATATTAACCTGACCTTCATGTAAATAGAGAAATTCAGTTTTTGACTTTTGTTTAACTTAAACACATTACTAATAGCTTTAGCTACATGTTTATAGTTTAAATAGTAAAAGTTGCACAGTTTAGCACTGAAAACAGGCATTTTAGGTGCTTTTTTGAAGTGGCAGTAAAAAATTTGCGTTGTTCGTAATTTTTAGACATCTTGTCAGTAAATTTCACTTGGGGGGGTTGGCAACACTGAACGGCACTATAAAGGAGAAGTTCCATCCGAATGGCACCACCCTTTGGGCTGCTTTTGCTGATCTTGTGTTAGTAAAGTTTGGTGAGAGACGATTCGCGCTTTTCAGCCTCGCGCTTTTCAGTCCGTTACAGCGTGACGAATGTTCTATCTCCATTACAAACGCTAGTTTTACCAGAACGAGCGCTCCCGTCTCATACTTGATTCTGAGCATGCGCATTTTTTTCCCCCTCGGAAAAGCATATACACGAGCGGTTTTCGCGAGGAGAAAAAGAACGACGGGAAAAACGCAGAGAAAAAATAGAGCAGGTTCTAATTTTTTTGCGGGCAGTTTTCTCGTTGAGAAAACTGCTATGGAGCATACACACGACGGGTTTTCACGACCAATCTAAAAAATGGCAGTTTTCTCGTCATGAAAATCGGTCGTGTGTACACGGCATTAGTCTTAGGACTAAAATAGTATTTTAGTTTTAGTCCCATTTTAGTCTTCTGTAACTGTTTTAGTTTTAGTCGGATTTAGTCGACTAAAATCTCCAGTACATTTTAGTTGACTAAAATAATTTTAGTCAACTAAAATCGAATGTGTTTAGTTAAATAATGCGTTATTTACGCATTTCTCTAGAATTTCAAAACTTATTATGCAGTCCTGGAGTAAAAACATATAATAAATATAATGTTATTATTTATGGTATTAAGGTTAGAACAAACTCACAGATTCATATTTAGCCACTCTGGATGGTGGTCTGAGGAGGCCTGTAATGCTGCACAGTGCTCTGGATTGTGGTCTGAGGAGGCCTGTAATGCTGCACAGTGCTCTGGATTGTGGTCTGAGGAGGCCTGTAATGCTGCACAGTGCTCTGGACGGTGGTCTGAGGAGGCCTGTAATGCTGCAGAGTGCTCTGGACGGTGGTCTGAGGAGGCCTGTAATGCTGCACAGTGCTCTGGATTGTGGTCTGAGGAGGCCTGTAATGCTGCACAGTGCTCTGGATTGTGGTCTGAGGAGGCCTGTAATGCTGCACAGTGCTCTGGACTGTGGTCTGAGGAGGCCTGTAATGCTGCAGAGTGTTCTTGACGGTTGTCTGAGGAGGCCTGTAATGCTGCACAGTGGTCTGGATGGTGGTCTGAGGAGGCCTGTAATGCTGCAGAGTGTTCTTGACGGTTGTCTGAGGAGGCCTGTAAAGCTGCAGAGTGCTCTGGACTGTGGTCTGAGGAGGCGTGTAAAGCTGCAGAGTGCTCTGGACTGTGGTCTGAGGAGGCGTGTAATGCTGCACAGTGCTATGGACCGTGGTCTGAGGAGGCCTGTAAAGCTGCAGAATGCTCTGGACCGTGGTCTGAGGAGGCCTGTAAAGCTGCACAGTACTATGGACAGTGGTCTGAGGAGGCCTGTAATGCTGCATAGTGCTCTGGACGGTGGTCAGAGGAGGCCTGTAATGCTGCACAGTCCTGGATGGTGGTCTAAGGCAGTGTTTCTCAACTCCAGTCCTCAAGGTGCCCCAACAGGTCATGTTTTCAGGATTTCCCTCAGATGAAATAGCTGTGGTAATAACTAAAGCAGTGAAACTGATCAAATCACCTGTGCAAAATAATAGAAAGCCTAAAACATGACCTGTTGGGGCGCCTTGAGGACTGGTGTTGAGAAACACTGGTCTAAGGGATGGCCTGTAATCCACAGTGCCCTAAATGCCACTGCCAGTGGTCAGAGGAGGCCTGTAATGCACAGTTGCACACACAGTGCTCAGTCTGATCCGATGGTGGCCTCAGCCCTGCTGTGCTGTCATTGTATTACACAACTGTACACACTCACAGTCTGGCAGCGCGGGTGTCTTGTGAGTTGAATTAGTACAGGAAACTTTTCTAAAGTCGGAGCAACTTCAGGAGTGCTGATGTCATTGACTAAAATGGGATTTCACATGTCACACGACTTGGAGTCTCATAAGTCGGATCCCAAGTCATGGCAGTGTGAACCGAGCCTAAATGTTGTACCTTTATTAAATGTAACCATATTGCTACACTTGGAAGCCCCTCTCTTTTCTTTTTTATACTCAGTTGTGTCGTGAACGCTACTCGTATTGCAAGACCTGAGTGAGTGAGTGAGTAACATGTATAGCGCTACAAATGCGAACTAAATCGCCTCAAGGCGCTTTGTGTCCAATGACGTCCAGATCCTTCAGAAGAGGTGGGTCTTAAGTTTTTTCCTGAAGGCCAGATGGTTTTCTTCCATTCGGATGTTCGTGGGTAGAGCGTTCCATAGCCGTGGTCCTTGGACTGCGAATCTTCGTTCTCCTTTAGATTTGTAGCGGTACTTGGGGATGTGGAGAAGGTTTTGGTTAGTTGATCGGAGGGTGCGATTAGGGGTGTAGTGTTTTATTTTCTCGTATAAGTATTGAGGAGCGTTTCCTTGTGTGCATTTGTGGGTGAGGCAGAGGGTCTTGAATGTAACCCGATCCTTTACGGCTAGCCAATGGAGAGTCCTCAGGGACAGGGTGATTATTTCCCGTTACCAGTCTGGCTGCTGCGTTCTGGACGACTTGTAGACGAGAAATCTGGTATTTAGGTAGTCCTAGGTAGAGGGAGTTTGCGTAGTCGAGTCGGGAATTGATGATTGTTCCAACTACTACTGCTTTGTCCTCTTCTCCCTCCCTCTTTTAGCATGTTAAAATGAATAAAAAAATGTCCTCGTCTTGTAAAACACTCGCATACCTAGTTGCTCGCAATCCAAAGTTTTACTGTATATGTTGCAAAGACCTAATTTGATTGTACAATCTTTCATCAGATCATGGACCACCGAAGGCAGTAACCCTCCTTGCTCTGCTTCCAGTACTTCTCAACTAATTCTCCAGTGTTTGTCCAGGCTGTTAGAGGTGTGTGGATGACAAAGCCACATTCTTTCTTCATGCAACCGCCAGTACGTTTTCTAATATCCAGCACATTGGACCATTTCAAACACTGGCTGCTTTTGGATCAGGGCCTGCTTCTGTATGATGATAATGACCAGGGGGTTGTTAGCAGCATTTTGTGTGAACAAAATGCGAATATCCATATTAAAATATAACTTGCATTTTGATGCAAATTTATGAGCTTTGGGTTTTTCTGTGTCCATTGTCTTACTTTTTTATTGATATCATCATTTTTAATAAGGTTATTAATGCGTACCTCCACTTTCATGGGAAACAAATAATATAGCATATACAATTGCTAATCAAGTGATATTTGTAATTGAATGCTATTAAAGATTATTTTTTATTTTCAATCTGCAGCACTGTAGTTGTCTGTAAAATGCAATGTAATATAGAAATCTAGAGGTGTACAGAACGCCCCCCAAAAATGTAATTTTCTGCTTGTGTGATTGGCTTACTGATTTTCCCAGATGTCTGCACTAAGATACAAGTCACATTTTGGGCATCCACTGCAACAAAATTGTCATTTTTGGCTAGATAGTCCCAAAGAGAAAGCACAGCCAGAAGCATGCAGACCCTGCCACTTTCCTCATTAGAACCCTGCAAGTGCAGAAACTGATTGAGAATTATAAAATCACTCCCATTCACTTTGCACATGAACAGTGAAAAACAAGCAGCTATTTCTTCAGAATAACAAAAGGTAGGAATCTGCAACAAAGCTAGTTAAAATCCTTGCAATATATATAGATCAACCAGGGGGATGTGTTTTTCTCAACGAAAGTGGAGTAACTCTTTAAAGTGCTATTTAACCAAGAAAACTGAGGACATACTGTAAATGCAGGATGTCATGGGTTGACCCCCTGAAGGGGGCATCATCACGGTACTCTTCATTCACAATGTATTGATGCAGAGAGCAGCATTGTTGTCATCATACAGTATCATCAGAGGTATGGGACAAGACTGAAAAGAAGGAGGACCTAGGGTGTAACATGCCTGGCCTAAAGACTTCTGAAAAATTAAGTATACAAAATAAGAAATTAAAGTAAAACAAACTTTTTTTAGGCTTATATCCCCTTGTTTTTACCTGGTGAACCGACCAGTACCACACTTTTGATGGTAGCATGATATTACCCACTCACTGTCCGATATCTGTGTATTGCTACCCCCGTAGAAGCCGCTGGATGGTCCTTGTCCTCTGGTGCTGCCCTGACCTTGCAAGCTCCCTGTGTCGGGGATGCCATACACAGACATCCAATACAGGTGATCAGGTTGTTGGGCTGCACCAAGGAATGAGGAACAAATGAGTACGTGAAAAAAGTATGTTTATTTAAGATAAAGACACACGTGCAAACCAAACAGCATACCATAAACAAGTAATAAGTACAAGACACAGCAAAACACCTAACTATCTAACTAATAATTATATATTCATAAGTACAGGAGCCAAACATAAATAACCCAGGCAGGGACAAAAGCAAAAGTGGAACAGAAGCCAGGTATGAGGAAACAGACCGTAATGGGAGCAGAGAGCAGGTACAGGGAACAGATCTCAAGGACAGGTGAAACCAGTAATGACATTGTTCCTGAAACTCCCTGTTCCTTTTCCACTCTAGGTTCAGACATGGTTTAGACAATCAGAGTTCAATAAATGGATCACCAATAGAACACAGCTCAGAGTAAAGGGCAATAGACACAGATTTCAAAGACCACAATTATACTAAGTAAGTCAACGTGGCACAAATTGGTATTCAGGGGGTTACAATTGGTTTACATCAATATACACATTCAAAAGAGAAAGAGTAAAGGTAACCCAAACCAAACAGCAGTAATTGAGGAACACCAGTAAACTGCAAATTACCCTGTAGATGTCTATAGTGACTAAATAGGTTGCAGCACTGGTTGTGGGGGAAGAGGGCCTATAAAAACAGCCAACTTCCCGGCAGCCACTGGCACAAAGTAAATGAACCAGGTGAGAGACATTTATATATATAAATATATAGATTAGATCGAAGCAGAGTGCCAATTTAACAAAAATAGAACAAGTCCTGAAGTTGGAGTTAAGATCTTCTGCTAGCAAGATGGGGCCCTTTAAGGTTGAAGAGTGAATGAGGATGACAGAGTCAGATCTGCAAGCAGGTCAAAGAAGTGACAGGTGGGGTAACTGGCTTGGATGTACAGTATATATGGATATCTTGTCTGCTAGCAGTGTCTTTATTTAACAGTGTAAAGCCCTGTACACACGATCAGTTTTACCGATTAAAACAGTCCGATGGACTTTTTTCATCAGACAAACCAATCGTGTATGGGCCCCATCGGTCTTTTTTTCCATCAGTGATTAAAAATAGAACATGTTTTAAACTTATCCGATGGAAAAAAAAACGATTGCAAATTCCGATCGTCTGTGTGGAACTCCATCGGAGAAAAAACCCACGCATGCTCAGAATCAAGTCGACGCATGCTCAGAAGCATTGAACTTAATTTTTCTTGGGACGGTTGGATTTTCGACTGATGGTGTGTAGGCAAGACTGATGGAAGTCAGCTTCATCGGAAATCCGATGGAAAAATCCATCAGATTTTATTCCATTGGAAATCCGATCGTGTGTACAGGGCTTAACAGGTGGGCACTGCAGGATAAGCTGGGCGAGTCTTACACCTATTCAGCTGGAGAAGCAGTGATCGTGCAGCTGGCTGCTGGAACACTGATAGCTGGTGTAGCGCACCAACCCCAGACTTTACCTGCTTTTCTCTTCTTGGCTCCTTCGCAGGAAAGACTGAGGCACACCGCACCACAAGCCCATACCCTCCTGGATGGGGAGGTTGAGCGGTGTTAGATTTCTCGGGCCTGCCTGCAGTTGGTGTTAGACTCCTCCTGAGCTGATCTCGCTTCTGCAGTAGCCTGAAACAAGTCCTTTAGTTCTCCCCAGTAAAATGACTGTCCACACCAACTGAGAGTCCAACTCAATATTTATTTATGAGAACAATAAATAGTCTCTGTAAGAGCAGACAGGTTGGGACAAGAACAGTTCAGATAAGGTGGGAAGAGGTCCAGGCACAAACTTAGTGTTGATTAGGGAAGCACTGTTCTGATTAGCACGAACAGCTTGCTGCACAGTCACTGCCACTGACTTGGTGAATAGTTGTAGTCACTGCCACTGACCTGGTGTGTGTAGAGTCACTGCCACTATGACCTACAGAACATGCACTTTTCCTTCCTTGAATAGTTAGGCCTCTGTAGGGAGAAAACATCCCTCCGGAGAGTTACCAGAGGCCCCTTCTGTCACCACGACTCTGCGCTGGGTCTTCAGAAAGGGTCAACTCCCTGGCCTCCTCGATCCTGGATATGGGTCCCCTCGCGAGGCGGATCCCTGGGAGCCCTCGATCCCTCGCGGAACCCAGCCGAAGGTTGCTGGGTCCCTGGCCTTCTCAAAATTACCTCACCCCCAGACCTAAGGTGTCTGGGGATGGAACAGCAGTTCAGTCTCTGGGCCTAGGAGCACCCGGAGACCATCCTCACACACACCCAGGCAAGGGCACCTGGGTGTCACGAACAGCAGCCCCCAGGCTGAAGGTGCCTGGTGCTCGGACCTCGACCAGAAGATGTCTGCCCCTTTTATACCCTCTCCCGGCAGGCACGGCAGGTTCCCCGCCCCGCCGTACTACTGCCGCGAGGGGACACAAAAAGGCACAGCCCTCCAATGATGGTTTAACCCCGGCCAATGGCGACAGTGCCACCTATAGGCTGCAGGGAACTGGACACCATTGATATCCTCCACAAGCCAAATTGGTCCACAAACCCTAACAATTAGTGTACCTGAGCCTTTTTACCACTCAGATACTTCCCCTAAATATAGCCACCCGCTACACTGGGATGAGTGATGATGAAGAGAACTGTGAAAATCTATGGTCCGTCGAGAACAGCTTTGAACTCTCAGTGTGGTAATCTGCCCTAAAGCTACGCAGATGCATGCGTGGTTTGCCACTAACACAGACTGAGCCACCGAGTGAATGTGCAAAATGGCATTGGGAGGGATATAAATAGTCTGTGGTTCATTCTGAAGATGTCGCTTATATTCATTTCGCCGTAGCTGGCACCTGGCTACATCTATGAAGGAAGTAATAGTTGTCACCTAGGCTAAACTACAAACACGTCTTCCTTCCTTTCTCTGCATTAGTTAGTTAGCACTGCACAGAAATTTCTCAGCTCGTGGCAAAACAGTCTAAGCACCAGCAGATTGAAAGTGTAAAGCTGATCTCTAGGATTCAGTGAAGTTTAAACAGTTTGTTTGGACCAAGCTGGTCCAAACAAACTATTACCTTCACTAATAGACATAGCAGCTTGGAGCACTATATAAACTGTATGTAGCCTCAGCTACACATAGTACGCAGCATTGTGTTTTGGCAGCAGTACGGAGACTTCCTGTCCCGTTCCCAGGCCAAAAATCTAGTCAGGCTGAGCGTTGCATAGCCATTCACAGGGAGCTTTGTATTCTATCAATGAAGACAAAGCTTCTTCTGATTGGCTGAGGTGGAGAGGCAGGCAGATAACATAATGATCATGTCACCAATCAAAGGGTCCGAGGGGTGTGGCGTAGGTGAGCTGGAGTATTTTATTATGTTTGGCAGACACACCCTTATTGCCAACTATCGTGAATATCTCTATATTTCTATCCATGAAATTATGATTTGTTAATCACCAAATATAACATAGATCTTATGCATATTGTACTTAGGAGGTCTATGTGTCATATTAGCCTTCTGGACCTTGTAAATTAGACATGTTTGGTGTCTACCTGTATCTTCTTATACCTTAAAGTATTACTAAATGCAAAACGTATTTCTTTTTAGTTTTTGATAGATAGAGGGGAGAAGGATTAGAACACCTGTCCATTTGTATTGCTGTCTGTGCCCCTGTTAAAGAGGTTCACTGTATTTCTCCTGTGTACTCATCCCCATAGGATTCCCTTAATTTACAGGGATTTCCTCTTACTTCCTGCTTAGCTATGGGACAGGAAGTGAAGTAAAATCTCTCCAATGGAACACAGATGGCAAAAAAAATCTGACAGGGGTTATAACCCCCCCCCCCCCTAATTCTATCCAAAATAAAAATAAAAGTTGTTCCTATAGTTCTACTTTAATGCAAACAATTCAGTGGAAAATGAGAATGGCACATTGTTCATTAAGACTCCCCTTAACTTACTGGTAGGATCAAATACACTTGGCTTGCTAGCAAACACTTTAATTTGTAAGACATGCACTTTGCCATGACAGAATACTCTGCTCAAACTAGTTTGGGGGTTTTCAGATCTCATTATCATCAACCCCCCCCCCCCCCCCTGTAAGTTTTTCATGAACTACCCACACAGACATGAGGAGAGCATGTGCATATTTCCTTAGTGGGCCCGAGACCACAAGGCAACAATGCTAACCATGTATACACCATGCTGCAGACAAGGTCATATGATTTCACCACATTATTTGTAGTTACTCCTTTCTTCTGTGTTTGCAAACTCTGATAGTGTTGCTGGACAGCCCAGCGGTGCCACTCAAGTGCCACTCATGTGTCTCAAGTATTCTCCACCGCAGGCTTTGTATGTTTACCCACTGAACCCTGTCCAAGTCTAAACCACCAGGTGTGGGAGTATAACTCTAGAATAATTTTTATTGTAAAACATTTGAAAAAATAGAACACTAGAAGAAGGACTCCTCACCTATAAGACCCTTACTGATTTGCTTCACAGAAAAGTAATATATAACACATTTTAGGTAGAGTTCAACAATGACTTCTTGTGGACAAAAGGCCTTATTGGAAAATCAACAAAACAAGGAATTATAGCTTAAAGCTATTGTACATACTAATTGTTAGAGATTGTTTCAATCTGCTGTCAAAAGTTGGCAGAAAAAATGTCTCTAAGCCCTGGTTCACACTGGTGCGATTTGACATGCGATTTGACATGTCAAATCGCATGTCAAATCTGCGATATTTGCCGCAAATTGCGGGCAATGGCACCGTCCTAATCGGTGCGCCACCGCATCTGCGGCACTGCACCGATTTCAAAAAGTTGTTTCTGTACTACTTTTTGTGATTTCGGCCGCGATTTACATTGACATCTGTGTCAGATGTCTTTGTAATCGCGGCTGAAATCGGGACTGCCTGCGAGAGTGAAATCATGCGAGTTCAGCTGAACTCGCACGGCTTCACTCCCGCAGCCCCAGTGTGAACCTGGGCTAATGCTGTTTTTTTTATACACGTGCAGTGCATCCAGAAAGTATTCACAGTGCTTTACTTTTTCCAGATTTTGTTATGTTACAGCCTTATTTCAAAATGGATTAAATTAATTATTTTCCTCAAAATTCTACAAACAATACCCCATAGTGATATTGTGAAAGAAGTTTATTTGAAATTTTTGCAAATTTATTAAAAATGAAAAACGAAAAATCACATGTACATAAGTATTCACAGCCTTTGCCATGACACTCAAAATTGAGCTCAGGTGCATCTTGTTTCCAGTGATCATACTTGAGATGTTTCTACAACTTGATTGGAATCCACCTGTGGTAAATTCAGTTGATTGGACATGATTTGGAAAGGCACAAACCTGTCTATATAAGGTCCCACAGTTAACAGTGCATGTCAGAGCACAAACCAAGCCATGAAGTACAAGGAATTGTCTGTAGACCCCTGAGACAGGATTGTATTGAGGCACAGATCTGGGGAAGGGTACAGAGAAATTTCTGCAGCATTGAAGGTCCCAATAAGCACAGTGGCCTCGGTCATCCGTAGATGGAAGAAGTTTGGAACCACCAGGACTCTTCCTAGAGCGGGCTGCCCGGCCAAACAGAGTGTTCAGGGAAGAAAGGCCTTAGTCAGGGAGGTAATCAAGAACCCGATGGCCACTCTGACAGAGCTCCAGCGTTTCTCTGTGGAGAGAGGAGAATCTTCCAGAAGAACAACCATCTCTGTAGCACTCCACCAATCAGGCCTGCATGGTAGAGTGGCCAAACAGAAGCCACTTCTCAGTAAAAGGCACATTACGGCCCACCTAGAGTTTGCCAAAAGGCACCTGAAGCACTCTTAGACCATGAGAAACAAAATTCTCTGGTCTGATGAAACAAAAATTTAACTCTTTGGCCTGAATGACAAGCGTTGTGTTTGGAGGAAACCAGGCACCACTCATCGCCTGCCCAATACCATCCCTACAGTAAAGCATGGTGGTGGCAGCATCATGCTGTGGGGATTTTTTTCAGTGGCAGGAACTGGGAGACTCGTCAGGATCGAAGGAAAGATGAATGCAGCAATGTACAGAGACATCCTTGATGAAAACCTGCTCCAGAGTGTTATGGACAATGACCCTAAGCACACAGCCAAGGTAACAAAGGAGTGGCTATGGGAAAACTCTGTGAATGTCCTTGAGTGGCCCAGCCAGAGCCCAGACTTGAACCCCATAGAACATCTCTGAAGAGACCTAAAAATGGCTGTGCACCGACGCTCCCCATCCAACCTGATGGAGCTTGAGAAGTCCTACAAAGAAGATTGGGAGAAAGAGCCCAAAAATAGGTGTAGCATCATACTCAAAAAAACTCGAGGCTGAAATTTGTGCCAAAGGTGCTTCAACAAAGTATTGAGCAAAGGCTGTAAATACTTATATACATGTGATTTTTTTGTTTTTTTATTTTTAATAAATCTGCAAAGATTTCAAACAAACTTCTTTCAAATTGTCATTATGGGGTTGTAACGGGAAGGCCCGGGGAACTCAGAATCGCTTAGGAAGTATGAAATACCCTTGCGCCAGCTTCCCCAATGGCTCTTATGTGTCAATCACCCTGTGTCCCTATTAGGGGCACAGGGTGAATGAAAACCCCAATATGGTCTATGATGGCCATATTCAATGCTGTACATACATTTTATCTAGATTGGGTCTGTAATATTCATCCACCATATTCCCCAGTAGTGATGAGCCGAACACCCCCGGGTTCGGTTCGCACCAGAACCCGCGAACGGACCGAAAGTTCGAACGAACATTAGAACCCTATTAAATACAATGGATGCGAACGTTCGAATTCTAAAGTGCTAATTATAACAACTATTATGCATGTTATTGTCCTAAAAAGGGTTTGGGAACCCGGGTTCTGCACCAGGGGACATGTATCAATGCAAAAAGAAGTTTTAAAAACGGTCGTTTTTCGGGAGCAGTCATTTTAATGATGCATAAAGTGAAAAAAAAAAAGTCAAATATTCCTTTAAATATCGTACCTGGGGGGTGTCTAAAGTATGCCTGTGAAGTGCCACGTGTTTCCCGTGTTTAGAACTGTCCCTGCACAAAATGACACTTCTAAAGGAAAAAAAAGCCATTTAAAACTGCTTGCGGCTTTAATGTAATGTCTGGTCCCGGTAATATGGATGAAATTCTTTAAGAAAAATGGCATAGCTACCCCATGACCCCCCCCCTACCCCAGCCCATTACCAGCCCCTTTGGGTCTTGTATGGATATTAAGGGGAACCCCGCACATAAAATAAAAAAGGCCCTATATACTCTGAACAGCCCTATACAGGCGTTGCATACAAGACAGGGACTGTAGGTTTGTTCTTATGTAGAGTCTGTTTGTAATTTTGAACAGGTACATTGTTGAAGTGTAGCTCCAGACCAAAAATCTATTTTTAAACTTTTTGGAAAACATAGGTAAGGGTTATCACCCCTGTAACATTTGTTTTGCTGTCTGTGCCCCTGTTCAGAACATTTCACCTCACTTTCCGTCCCAATGACAACTGTTTTTGAAATGTGGTGTTTTTCTTGAAACAAGGATTGCTGATAAAGCATCAGTACAGAGGAGACACCTTTCTCCCATATTTATTCTTACAGGAGAGAATTTTCCTTCCTAGTGGTAGATTTCCTCTCACTTCCTGTTGTCTTCTTGCGTTTGCAAGTAGGAGTCGTTTGTAAGTTGGATGTTTGAAAGTAGGGACCTGCCGTATATACTCTGCAGAAATAGGCCCCTTAGTTGTTGGTGTTGGCACAACACTGTAAGCACTCACAGTTACTCTTGGTTGGTGCTGGAACGCCCTGCTGTCAACTATTATATCAGGAATTTTAATTACATATAATTGTTGAACAGTGGTAGTAAAAATTGGGCCTTTGATGGTGGTGCTGGTGCCACAACACTGTAAGCCCTGACAGTTACTCTTGGTGGGTGCAGCAATGGGCCCTGCTGTGAATTATTAGATCAAGAATTGTAATTACATGCCCCTGTTGAACAGGGGCTGAAAAATTGGGCCTTAGGCACTGGTGGCACAACACTGCAACCCCTCACAGCAACTGTACTTGGAGCACAACAATGAGCCCTGTTGCAAAGTATTGCTTCAAAAATTGTAATGACACGCCCCTGTTAAACAGGGGCTGAAAAATTGGGCCTTAGGCACTGGTGGCACAACACTGCAACTCCTCACAGATACTGTACTTGGAGCACAGCAATGAGCCCTGTTGCAAAGTATTGCTTCAAAAATTGTAATTACACGCCCCTGTTAAACAGGGGCTGAAAAATTGGGCGTTAGGCACTGGTGGCACAACACTGCAACTCCTCACAGATACTGTACTTGGAGCACAGCAATGAGCCCTGTTGCAAAGTATTGCTTCAAAAATTTTAATTACACGCCCCTGTTAAACAGGGGCTGAAAAATTGGGCGTTAGGCACTGGTGGCGGCACCCATAAACAAAAATGATCTTACAAGCTATCATCATCAATCGTATCATTGAGGACTCGGAGGAGGAGGATAGCCAGTCAACATAACAGCACAGGCACTCAGCATCAGCATCAGTCTTGAAGGGATGTGACATGTTAAAATCAATTAGTCTGTTATATCAGCATCAGGTGTGTGGTAGCTGGTGGTGATCCAAGACTGGTTCATCTTGATGAAAGTCAGTCGATCAACCGAGTCGGTGGACAGGCGCACCCTGTGATCCGTGACAAATCCTCCAGCAGCACTGAATGTGCGTTCCGAAAGAACGCTGGATGCAGGACAGGCCAGTAGCTCAATTGCATACTGTGCAAGCTCTGGCCAGTGATCCATCCTCAAGACCCAGTAAGCCAGAGGATTTTCGGTGGGGAAGGTGTCCAAGTCTGACCTTGCCCCTAGATATTCCTGCACCATGTTTATCAGACGCTGGCGATGGTTGCTGGAACCGATCATACTTTGGGGCTGCGGACTAAAGAATTGTCTGAACGCATCGGTCAGACGGCCACCTTCCCCACCGCTCCTTCTTTGACTGGCCGAAGCCTCAGCAACTCGTTGTCCAGGACCAGGAGTTTGCAACCTCCCAGTCTCTGGGAACGCGTTGCACAGACCTTTCTGCAAGGCCTCCCGGAGTTGTCTCATCCTCTGCTCCCTCTGCGACGGTAACATAAGGTCCGCAACCTTACCCTTGTACCGTGGATCAA
Organism: Rana muscosa; assembly: GCA_029206835.1. Classification (NCBI taxonomy): domain Eukaryota; kingdom Metazoa; phylum Chordata; class Amphibia; order Anura; family Ranidae; genus Rana; species Rana muscosa. Next base: position 70,837,781 of record CM055125.1, read on the forward strand.
GGAGAGTGGCCAGCCAGTAATGGTCCCTCTCCTTGATCCGAAGAATACGAGGATCCTTCCGCAGACTTTGCAGGATCAGGGAGGCCATGCAGCGTAGGTTTGCTGAGGCATTCGCTCCGGAGTCCTCTGGGTCACTAAGGACGACATGATCCGCAGCCACCTCCTCCCAGCCACGTACAAGTCCACTGGTTTCTTGGGACTGTAAATCATCCCTAAAAGACTGCTGCTGATGATGCTGAGTGCCAGCCTCCACCTCCATGCTGACACAATCCTCCTCCTCCTCCTCCTCCTCCTCCTCCTCTTCCTGTGCGATGGGTGGGACAGAAGGAACACTGTCTGGGTAAAGGGGGCCTTGAGAGGCAAGGAAGTCCTCCTCTTCCTGCCTCTGTTCTGCCTCAAGTGCCCTGTCCATTATTCCACGCAGCGTGTGCTCCAACAGGTGGACAAGAGGTACAGTGTCACTGATGCATGCACTGTCACTGCTCACCATCCTCGTGGCCTCCTCAAATGGTGCCAGGACAGTGCATGCATCCCTGATCATGCCCCACTGGCGTGGAGAAAAAAAACCAAGCTCCCCTGACCCTGTCCTGGTGCCGTAGTCGCACAGGTACTCATTGATGGCCCTCTGCTGCGTGTGCAGCCGCTGCAGCATGGCCAACGTTGAGTTCCACCTGGTGGGCATGTCACATATAAGGCGGTTCTTGGGCAGGTTCAACTCCTTTTGCAGCTCAGCCAGGCGAGCACTGGCATTATAAGATCTGCGGAAATGCACACAGACTTTCCTGGCCTGCCTCAGGACATCCTGTAAGCCCGGGTACCTGCCCAAGAAGCGCTGCACCACCAGGTTAAGGACGTGAGCCACACAGGGCACATGGGTCAGTTGTCCCTGTCGGAGGGCGGAGAGGAGGTTGGTGCCATTGTCGCAAACCACCATTCCTGGCTTAAGCTGGCGTGGCGTCAACCACCTCTCGGCCTGGCCCTGCAGAGCAGACAGGACCTCTGCCCCAGTGTGGCTTCTGTCCCCCAAACACACCAGCGCAAGCACGGCATGGCATCTTTTTGCCTGCGTACTTGCGTAGCCCCGTGAACGGCTACGGAGCACCGCTGGTTCATAGGACAAACCACAGGAAGAGGCCATGGAGGAAGAAGAAGAGGAGGGGGTGGAGGAGAGAGGTGTGTCACAACCAGTAGTAGCATTTTGGAGGCGTGGCGGTGGGACAACCTCCAACACTACTGCACCTTGTCCTGAATCCTTCCCAGCTGCCAAAAGAGTGACCCAATGGGCCGTGAAAGAAAGGTAACGTCCCTGTCCATGCCTGCTGGACCATGAGTCAGCGGTAATATGCACCTTACCGCTGACCGCCCTGTCCAGCGAGGCCAAGACATTGCCTTCCACATGCCGGTAGAGAGCCGGAATAGCCTTCCGTGAGAAAAAGTGGCGTTTGGGAACCTGCCACTGAGGAACTGCACATTGCACAAACTCACGGAAGGGGGCCGAGTCTACCAACTGAAAAGGCAGCAGTTGAAGCGCTAGCAATTTAGCCAAGCTAGCATTCAACCGCTGGGCATGTGGATGGCTGGGAGTGAACTTCTTTCGACGGTCCAGCAGCTGGGGCAGGGAAATTTGCCTGCTAGAATCGGACGTCGGTGTACTGCTAGCAGAGTGGGCGCAAGTACTTGGCTGTGACACACCTAATTCTACACCTTCATTCCTCTCAGTGCATGTTTCAGAGAGGACTGAAGTTATAGTGGGGTTGGAGATCCCAGCTGATGCGGTGCAAGGAGAGGTCCGCTTTGTTCTTTGGTGTGGGTCTTTCAGGTAGGCTTGCCAACGAGCTGCATGGCAGGTCAACATATGTCTGGTCAGGCATGTGGTACCCAAGCGGCTGATGTTTTGGCCACGCGATATACGCTTGAGACATATGTTGCAAACAGCAGCTGTGCGATCTGATGCACTAGCCTCAAAAAAGGCCCACACCAAAGAACTTTTTGAATGACGGGCAGAGGCAGCGCCCTGCACAGGCGGAGCTCTGCGGTGTGATTCCGTCGGTGTACTGCCCTTACGCTGGCCACCAAAGGGCATCCTGCCTCGTTGGAGATGTGCCTCCTCCTCATCCTCCTCCTCCTCCTCTCTCCTATTAGGCACCCACGTGGAGTCAGTGACCTCATCATCCCCTCCCTCCTCATCACTGGAGCCAATCTGGCAGTATGCTGCAGCTGCTGGAACATGACTGCCAGATTGGTGTCCTTCTTGAGCATCCCCTCTGTCTGCTCTCACGCTACTGCCTTCCTCTAGCTGGGTTTCATCATCAGACCCTTCAAAACGCTGGGCATCCTCCTGGAGCATGTACCCAACACTGTGCTGAAACAGTTCGGGGGACTCCTCAGGAGGAGGACATGGTGGGTCTAGGGAAGGAGTGACTGATGATTTGTCTGACATTGATACCAGGGAAGACGACGCTTTGGCAGCTGCTTTTCCAGTACCCTGAGCCTGGGTGAGAGAGGATGAGGAGGAGGAGGAGGGCTTGGTCATCCACTCTACCAAGTCTTCGGCATGATGTGGCTCAACATGTCCAGCTGCCGAAAAGAAGGACAAGCGTGTCCCATGGCCATGTGCTGATGACAATGCACCGCGTCCACGACCAGCACTGTTGCCCCCAGACACAGAGCCTGCTTGCCCTCTTTTATTGCCTCCTGACTGTCTGCCTCTCCTTGTTTGCCTTCCAGACATTCTAATAGATGGCCTGCAGGGAGATGGGAAAAAAGCAATAAGGGCTACCTTCAGGTGTCCTTCTCTGTCCCTTGAAACAAGGACTTGCAGAGTGAAATAAACTGACACTCTCCCTACCTACAGTTTTCTGTCCCTAGAATAAATGTTTTTTTTAATCACAATATAGCACAAGGACAATTCAGTCACTGTCCTTCCAGGTCCCTGGAAACAAGGACTTGCAGAGTGAAATAAACTGACACTCTCCCTACCTACAGTTTTCTGTCCCTAGAATAAATGTTTTTTTTAAGCACAATATAGCACAAGGACAATTCACTCACTGTCCTTACAGGTCCCTGGAAACAAGGACTTGCAGAGTGAAAGAAAAAAAACACTCTCCCTACCTACAGTTTTCTGTCCCTAGAAAAAATGTTTTTTTTAATCACAATATAACACAAGGACAATTCACTCACTGTCCTTCCAGGTCCCTGGAAACAAGGACTTGCAGAGTGAAATAAACTGACACTCTCCCTACCTACAGTTTTCTGTCCCTAGAATAAATGTTTTTTTTAATCACAATATAGCACAAGGACAATTCAGTCACTGTCCTTCCAGGTCCCTGGAAACAAGGACTTGCAGAGTGAAATAAACTGACACTCTCCCTACCTACAGTTTTCTGTCCCTAGAATAAATGTTTTTTTTTATCACAATATAGCACAAGGACAATTCAGTCACTGTCCTTCCAGGTCCCTGGAAACAAGGACTTGCAGAGTGAAATAAACTGACACTCTCCCTACCTACAGTTTTCTGTCCCTAGAATAAATGTTTTTTTTAATCACAATATAGCACAAGGACAATTCAGTCACTGTCCTTCCAGGTCCCTGGAAACAAGGACTTGCAGAGTGAAATAAACTGACACTCTCCCTACCTACAGTTTTCTGTCCCTAGAATAAATGTTTTTTTTAATCACAATATAGCACAAGGACAATTCAGTCACTGTCCTTCCAGGTCCCTGGAAACAAGGACTTGCAGAGTGAAATAAACTGACACTCTCCCTACCTACAGTTTTCTGTCCCTAGAATAAATGTTTTTTTTAATCACAATATAGCACAAGGACAATTCAGTCACTGTCCTTCCAGGTCCCTGGAAACAAGGACTTGCAGAGTGAAATAAACTGACACTCTCCCTACCTACAGTTTTCTGTCCCTAGAATAAATGTTTTTTTTAATCACAATATAGCACAAGGACAATTCAGTCACTGTCCTTCCAGGTCCCTGGAAACAAGGACTTGCAGAGTGAAATAAACTGACACTCTCCCTACCTACAGTTTTCTGTCCCTAGAATAAATGTTTTTTTTAATCACAATATAGCACAAGGACAATTCAGTCACTGTCCTTCCAGGTCCCTGGAAACAAGGACTTGCAGAGTGAAATAAACTGACACTCTCCCTACCTACAGTTTTCTGTCCCTAGAATAAATGTTTTTTTTAATCACAATATAGCACAAGGACAATTCAGTCACTGTCCTTCCAGGTCCCTGGAAACAAGGACTTGCAGAGTGAAATAAACTGACACTCTCCCTACCTACAGTTTTCTGTCCCTAGAATAAATGTTTTTTTTAATCACAATATAGCACAAGGACAATTCAGTCACTGTCCTTCCAGGTCCCTGGAAACAAGGACTTGCAGAGTGAAATAAACTGACACTCTCCCTACCTACAGTTTTCTGTCCCTAGAATAAATGTTTTTTTTAAGCACAATATAGCACAAGGACAATTCACTCACTGTCCTTACAGGTCCCTGGAAACAAGGACTTGCAGAGTGAAAGAAAAAAAACACTCTCCCTACCTACAGTTTTCTGTCCCTAGAAAAAATGTTTTTTTTAATCACAATATAACACAAGGACAATTCAGTCACTGTCCTTCCAGGTCCCTGGAAACAAGGACTTGCAGAGTGAAATAAACTGACACTCTCCCTACCTACAGTTTTCTGTCCCTAGAATAAATGTTTTTTTTAAGCACAATATAGCACAAGGACAATTCAGTCACTGTCCTTCCAGGTCCCTGGAAACAAGGACTTGCAGAGTGAAATAAACTGACACTCTCCCTACCTACAGTTTTCTGTCCCTAGAATAAATGTTTTTTTTAAGCACAATATAGCACAAGGACAATTCACTCACTGTCCTTACAGGTCCCTGGAAACAAGGACTTGCAGAGTGAAAGAAAAAAAACACTCTCCCTACCTACAGTTTTCTGTCCCTAGAAAAAATGTTTTTTTTAATCACAATATAACACAAGGACAATTCACTCACTGTCCTTCCAGGTCCCTGGAAACAAGGACTTGCAGAGTGAAATAAACTGACACTCTCCCTACCTACAGTTTTCTGTCCCTAGAATAAATGTTTTTTTAAGCACAATATAGCACAAGGACAATTCACTCACTGTCCTTACAGGTCCCTGGAAACAAGGACTTGCAGAGTGAAAGAAAAAAAACACTCTCCCTACCTACAGTTTTCTGTCCCTAGAAAAAATGTTTTTTTTAATCACAATATAACACAAGGACAATTCACTCACTGTCCTTCCAGGTCCCTGGAAACAAGGACTTGCAGAGTGAAATAAACTGACACTCTCCCTACCTACAGTTTTCTGTCCCTAGAATAAATGTTTTTTTTAATCACAATATAGCACAAGGACAATTCAGTCACTGTCCTTCCAGGTCCCTGGAAACAAGGACTTGCAGAGTGAAATAAACTGACACTCTCCCTACCTACAGTTTTCTGTCCCTAGAATAAATGTTTTTTTTAATCACAATATAGCACAAGGACAATTCAGTCACTGTCCTTCCAGGTCCCTGGAAACAAGGACTTGCAGAGTGAAATAAACTGACACTCTCCCTACCTACAGTTTTCTGTCCCTAGAATAAATGTTTTTTTTAAGCACAATATAGCACAAGGACAATTCAGTCACTGTCCTTCCAGGTCCCTGGAAACAAGGACTTGCAGAGTGAAATAAACTGACACTCTCCCTACCTACAGTTTTCTGTCCCTAGAATAAATGTTTTTTTTAAGCACAATATAGCACAAGGACAATTCACTCACTGTCCTTCCAGGTCCCTGGAAACAAGGACTTGCAGAGTGAAAGAAACTGACACTCTCCCTACCTACAGTTTTCTGTCCCTAGAATAAATGTTTTTTTAAGCACAATATAGCACAAGGACAATTCACTCACTGTCCTTCCAGGTCCCTGGAAACAAGGACTTGCAGAGTGAAAGAAACTGACACTGTCCCTACCTACAGTTTTCTGTCCCTAGAATAAATGTTTTTTTTAAGCACACTATAGCACAAGCACAAAACACACTGACACTCTCCCTACCTATCCTTCTCTTTCCCTAAACTAAAGGAATCCAGGTTAAGCAAGAAAGAAATAACAGTCACTGTCCCTGCCTATGCTGCTCTATCCCTGCTCCGGAACACACTACACTAGGCCGCCGTGCTGGCGGCCTTTTATAGTGTGGGGCGTGTACTAAACACCCTCAGCAATAATTGGCCACAGGCATCCTGCCTGTGGCCAATCATTGCTCTCCTCGCTGCCGGCGCTGTGATTGGCCAAGCATGCGGGGTCACAGTGCATGCTTGGCCAATCACAGTGCCTGGATGACACTGCGATGGCGTAGTGCATTGTGGGCCGTTCGCGTCACTCGAATTTGGCGCGAACGGCCCAAATCGTTCGATCTTCGTCGAACGATCGAACAGCCGATGTTCGAGTCGAACGTATGTTCGACTCGAACACGAAGCTCATCCCTATTCCCCAGGATACCTGCAAAGAACTCTCTACTGTTTGATTATGACCTCAACAGGTTAATTGGAAAGTGACGCCTTCATGATGTTTAGACACATACTCTTAGATGCTAATATCATCACCGACAGCCCTGACTTTGTGTAATCATGGCTGTGAGGAATTAAGGTAATTTGCATTCTATTGTTCAGTATGACTTGGGAAGGTCTGGTGTGAATAGAAGTAATTAACCCTATACTTGTGTGTATTGTAAAGGCAGACTGGGATTTACAATACAAAGGGATTTAAGATGTAAAGGGTTTAGAACCTGTTGTCGCCAGACAGACTGGCTGCCAACCCTTTGTGGGAAGATGTGTATTGGAGATCGTATATTCTATTGTGTTGGGATCTTTTGAAGCCTAGCAGACGTCAGGATGAGGTGTTGAGTTTTGGGATGTGTGGGTGGAGCTGGGCCCTTGTTCATGTTAAATCATGTGCCCTGAATTGTGTATAAAGTTACAATGTTTGTCAATAATAAAGTCATTCCTACTACAGAAGAGACAGAGTGCGTCTCGTCTTCTTCCAGAGGGGTCGGCTCCTATAGGAAAGGGTCGTTTAGCTGTGGATATCGGTAGCGAGTGGATGTGTGTCTAGGAGAGGGAACATCGTAAACGGCGTTAATACCCCTTGAGATTGGGGTGCCGTTACATTGGTTGGCAGCAGCGGGATTTTCCCTCCAGTTCCTGGGACACTCCAAGCCACCACAGTGAATGACCAAGCTATGCAGCCTGCAGGAAAGTCACGCTGAAAGACTTACTTGAGAGCCGAGATGAACCAGAGGAATGGTGATGCAGGACCCCGGTCAGTTGAAGATTTGTTTCAGCAACGAGTTCGAGAGCGCTTGGCATTATATGGTGCTAACCCATCAGAGACCGCCATACAGGAAGCCATTAGAGAAATCGAGCGGCAGGATGAGCGACAACATGAGCAGAGAATGGCGGAAATACGGCAATCAGAGACAACACCTAAAAAAGCAGCACCAACTGAAAGGAGAGGAGAGATACAGATACCAGCCGACATGGAAAAGGAATTTTAGAAGGAGGTTGCGAGAGATGCAGATACAGCATAGAGGACCAGTATCAGAGGAGGTCCTGCTGGGATGGTCGGATTCGATCCGCTGCGAACTCTGGAAGAAAGTGCTAGCCCTCGAGCAGCAACACCAGGGAAAAGTTCTCCCCTCCATCCATGTAAGGTACTGGTCGCAGTATGAAGTACGAATGCTGTTATTGGGGGAACAACCGAAGCAGGAGTGGACAGCTGAGTTAAGCAGGCTGATCCGGGCAGAGATGCGGTTGGACGAGAGCTACAGAGCCCTCCGGTGGTATGTAGCCCAAGAGTGCCCATGGTCAGCGGATGACAGCCCCACGGAAGGCTTTGACTATAATGGCCTGGGATTGTTGTATTGGAGGCTGTCCGAGGACCCTGACTTTGGGAGTGATCAGGAGTGGCGTTTGGAGGAAATAATGGAGCACAGAGAACAAAGACTGAATGTCTCGGAAGGGCACTGGGCACAGGAAGATTTGGAGTTTCTGGCCGTTCAGGAATGGGAGCTGGAGATTGCCTACAAACAGCTGCTAGACTCGGCTCAGCAGCAGGGTGGGGCCCCCTTTGCCTGGGACTATCAGGAATTACCAGTTGACAACTATGAAATCCTGGCTGAAGAATCAGCAGTGGAAAATCTGAAGATTGCCCTCCCTAAAGCCGAAGTGAATGATACAGAGTTCCAGGGAGCTAGCCTGGCTGAAGAATTGGCAGTGGAAAAGATGAAGATTGCCCTCCCTAAAGCCGAAGTGGATGATATGGAGTTCCAGGGAGCTAGCCTGGCTGAAGAATCGGCAGTGGAAAATCTGAAGATTGCCACCCTTAAAGCCGAAGTGGATGATATGGAGTTCCAGGGAGCTAGGGCAGTTGGCTCATCTCCCCAGCCACAGATTACAGAAGGTATGGACTTAATGGACTGTGCAGAGGATGTTATGAATTATGCATCGCCCGCTCAAGTACTGGCAGCAGGACAAAGTACTGCAGACTCCTGCTCTACACCCGTGGCAGTGTTGGAGGCCCGAGTTGAGAAGGTGATGGTTCCTCTTTCTGAGTGGATTTCAGAGATGCAGGGAGGAGAAGCAGCCATTTTCCCTCCCCAACAGGTAGCCAGAGCAGATGGTGTGGAGTCCCCAGCAGGAGTACTGGCAACAGGGCAGAGTGATAGCAACCTGTGCTGCCCAGCACCGGAAACAACTGTGGAGTTTCAGGGAGCCGGGGCAGTTGGCCCCTCTCTCCAGCAACAAGCTGGGCTGGTAAAGCTTTTACCCCCAGCTGAATCACTGGCAGCAGGGCAGAATGCTACTGGCCGCTGCACACAACTGCCACTTGAGCGGATATCGGTGGATGGGACTGCGGTCTCCACTCACAGCAACCCAGCAGAAGAGCTGGCAACAGAGCCGAGTGCCACGGGCCTCGGCTCTCAACTAACAGAAGAGGGAGTTCCTGGGGTATTGGATGGGACTTCAGTCCTCACTGACACAACCCCAGAAAATGGTGTGACACTGAGACAGGAGGATGTCAGCCTTGCTTTGCAAGCACTGGGAGATTTTCACCTACCACAAGTGGATGGGACTTCAGTCTCCACTTGTATACCACAGGGATGCCGGGCAGTCGACCCAGATCCCCAACAGCATGACGGACTGAGCCCAGTCACCCTGTCTTCTCTCCAGCGGCAGAAAGGACTCCAGGGAGAAGGGCCAGTCCAGGCCTCTCCCCAGCGGCGGGTGTGTTCTCTGAGAGAGGCAGAGGTTGGCTGGGTAAGCGATTCTCTGTTTGGAGAAATTTATTTGGGGTACTGTGTGGATACCGGCATTAGAAGAAGGGACCTATGGACTAACTTCGGAGTCAACCCGTCTGGGGTTCCCCCCTCTGTTAGTCTCCTGCCGAAAGGGGAGAGATGTAACGGGAAGGCCCGGGGAACTCAGAATCGCTTAGGAAGTATGAAATACCCTTGCGCCAGCTTCCCCAATGGCTCTTATGTGTCAATCACCCTGTGTCCCTATTAGGGGCACAGGGTGAATGAAAACCCCAATATGGTCTATGATGGCCATATTCAATGCTGTACATACATTTTATCTAGATTGGGTCTGTAATATTCATCCACCATATTCCCCAGGATACCTGCAAAGAACTCTCTACTGTTTGATTATGACCTCAACAGGTTAATTGGAAAGTGACGCCTTCATGATGTTTAGACACATACTCTTAGATGCTAATATCATCACCGACAGCCCTGACTTTGTGTAATCATGGCTGTGAGGAATTAAGGTAATTTGCATTCTATTGTTCAGTATGACTTGGGAAGGTCTGGTGTGAATAGAAGTAATTAACCCTATACTTGTGTGTATTGTAAAGGCAGACTGGGATTTACAATACAAAGGGATTTAAGATGTAAAGGGTTTAGAACCTGTTGTCGCCAGACAGACTGGCTGCCAACCCTTTGTGGGAAGATGTGTATTGGAGAGCGTATATTCTATTGTGTTGGGATCTTTTGAAGCCTAGCAGACGTCAGGATGAGGTGTTGAGTTTTGGGATGTGTGGGTGGAGCTGGGCCCTTGTTCATGTTAAATCATGTGCCCTGAATTGTGTATAAAGTTACAATGTTTGTCAATAATAAAGTCATTCCTACTACAGAAGAGACAGAGTGCGTCTTGTCTTCTTCCAGAGGGGTCGGCTCCTATAGGAAAGGGTCGTTTAGCTGTGGATATCGGTAGTGAGTGGATGTGTGTCTAGGAGAGGGAACATCGTAAACGGCGTTAATACCCCTTGAGATTGGGGTGCCGTTACAGGGGTATTGTTTGTAGAATTTTAAGGAAAATAGTGAATTGAATCGATTTTGAAATAAGGCTGTAACATAACAAAATGTGGAACAAGTGAAGCGCTGTGAATACTTTCCGGATGCACTGTATACAAGCGTATTGTGTTTAGATGCATATGAAAAAACATTTAGAAATGTTCAACTCATTCTATTGGCTAGAATATGAATTTATTCTAGCCACTAGAATAAATTTACATGCATAAGCACGCATTTACGTGTGTACAGCCGTTAATTGCGGTGGAAAACTCTTGTATAATCGAGAAGTTTGGATCTTGAAGGATCCCATGTGTGAAAATTAAAGTCTGTGGAAGCAGAAGAGTGTAAGTGTGGACTGTCACAGTTAAGAAGAGGTTCAATTGGCTATCATTTTATGCAGAGCAGAACACAATGTCACAGAGTATTCTGTCAAGGCATATTGTGTGTCTTACAAATTAAAGTGTTTGCTAGGGATGAGCTTCGTGTTCGAGTCGAACATACGTTCGACTCGAACATCGGCTGTTCGATCGTTCGACGAAGATCGAACGATTTGGGCCGTTCGCGCCAAATTCGAGTGACGCGAACGGCCCACAATGCACTACGCCATCGCAGTGTCATCCAGGCGCTGTGATTGGCCAAGCATGCACTGTGACCCCGCATGCTTGGCCAATCACAGCGCCGGCAGCGAGGAGAGCAATGATTGGCCACAGGCAGGATGCCTGTGGCCAATTATTGCTGAGGGGGTTTAGTACACGCCCCACACTATAAAAGGCCGCCAGCGCGGCGGCCTTGTGTAGTGTGTTCCGGAGCAGGGAAAGAGAAGCATAGGCAGGGACAGTGTCATTATTTTTCCTTTACTAATCCTGGATTCCTTGTGTTTAGGGACAAATAAGGATAGGTAGGGAGAGTGTCAGTGACAGTGTGCTATTCTGTGCTAATCCTTGTTTGTAGGGACAGAGAGGTACAGTGAGGGAAAGTGTCAGTGTGCTATTCTGTTCTAAACCAATCTTGCTGAACCATATTTTCAATCCTTGAGTTTAGGGACAGAGAGGTACAGTGAGGGAAAGTGTCAGTGTGCTATTCTGTGCTAAATCTTGTTTGTAGGGAGGGACAGAGTAGGACAGTGAGGGAAAGTGTCAGTGTGCTATTCTGTTCTAAACCAATTTTGCTGTTCCATATTTTCAATCCTTGAGTTTAGGGACAGAGAAGGACACTCGTGGCAATTATCAGTGTGCTATTCTGTGCTAAATCTTGTTTGTAGGGAGGGACAGAGTAGGACAGTGAGGGAAAGTGTCAGTGTGCTATTCTGTTCTAAACCAATTTTGCTGTTCCATATTTTCAATCCTTGAGTTTAGGGACAGAGAAGGACACTCGTGGAAATTATCAGTGTGCTATTCTGTGCTAAATCTTGTTTGTAGGGAGGGACAGAGTAGGACAGTGAGGGAAAGTGTCAGTGTGCTATTCTGTTCTAAACCAATTTTGCTGTTCCATATTTTCAATCCTTGAGTTTAGGGACAGAGAAGGACACTCGTGGCAATTATCAGTGTGCTATTCTGTGCTAAATCTTGTTTGTAGGGAGGGACAGAGTAGGACAGTGAGGGAAAGTGTCAGTGTGCTATACTGTTCTAAACCAATTTTGCTGTTCCATATTTTCAATCCTTGAGTTTAGGGACAGAGAAGGACACTCGTGGAAATTATCAGTGTGCTATTCTGTGCTAAATCTTGTTTGTAGGGAGGGACAGAGTAGGACAGTGAGGGAAAGTGTCCTATTCTGTTCTAAACCAATTTTGCTGAACCATATTTTCAATCCCTGAGTTTAGGGACAGAGAGGTACAGTGAGTGAAACTGACAGTGTGCTATTCTGTTCTAAACCAATTTTGCTGTTCCATATTTTCAATCCTTGAGTTTAGGGACAGAGAAGGACACTCGTGGAAATTATCAGTGTGCTATTCTGTGCTAAATCTTGTTTGTAGGGAGGGACAGAGTAGGACAGTGAGGGAAAGTGTCCTATTCTGTTCTAAACCAATTTTGCTGAACCATATTTTCAATCCTTGAGTTTAGGGACAGAGAGGTACAGTGAGTGAAACTGACAGTGTGCTATTCTGTTCTAAACCAATTTTGCTGTTCCATATTTTCAATCCTTGAGTTTAGGGACAGAGAAGGACACTCGTGGCAATTATCAGTGTGCTATTCTGTGCTAAATCTTGTTTGTAGGGAGGGACAGAGTAGGACAGTGAGGGAAAGTGTCAGTGTGCTATTCTGTTCTAAACCAATTTTGCTGTTCCATATTTTCAATCCTTGAGTTTAGGGACAGAGAAGGACACTCGTGGCAATTATCAGTGTGCTATTCTGTGCTAAATCTTGTTTGTAGGGAGGGACAGAGTAGGACAGTGAGGGAAAGTGTCAGTGTGCTATTCTGTTCTAAACCAATTTTGCTGTTCCATATTTTCAATCCTTGAGTTTAGGGACAGAGAAGGACACTCGTGGAAATTATCAGTGTGCTATTCTGTGCTAAATCTTGTTTGTAGGGAGGGACAGAGTAAGACAGTGAGGGAAAGTGTCAGTGTGCTATTCTGTTCTAAACCAATTTTGCTGTTCCATATTTTCAATCCTTGAGTTTAGGGACAGAGAGGTACAGTGAGTGAAACTGACAGTGTGCTATTCTGTTCTAAACCAATTTTGCTGTTCCATATTTCAAATCCTTGAGTTTAGGGACAGAGAAGGATAGGCAGGGGACAGTGTCAGTGTCATTGTTGCTAAGCCTCCTGCACAGTATACACCTGAAGGTAGCCCTTATTGCTCTTTTTCCCATCTCCCTGCAGGCCATCCATTAAAATGTCTGGAAGGCAAACAAGGAGAGGCAGACAGTCAGGAGGCAAAAAAAGAGGGCAAGCAGGCTCTGTGTCTGGGGGCAACAGTGCTGGTCGTGTACGCGGTGCATTGTCATCAGCACATGGCCATGGGACACGCTTGTCCTTCTTTTCGGCAGCTGGACATGTTGAGCCACATCATGCCGAAGACTTGGTAGAGTGGATGACCAAGCCCACCTCATCCTCCTCATCCTCTCTCACCCAGGCTCAGGGTACTGGCAAAGCAGCTGCCAAAGCGTCCTCTTCTCTGGTATCATTATCTTCATTAGTCAATCCTTCCCTAGACCCACCATGTCCTCCTCCTGAGGAGTCCCCCGAACTGTTTGAGCACAGTGTTGGGTACATGCTCCAGGAGGATGCCCAGCGTTTCGAAGGATCTGATGATGATACCCAGCTACAGGAAGGCAGCAGCGTGAGAGCAGAGAGAGGGGATGCTCAAGAAGGACACCAATCTGGCAGTCATGCTCCAGCAGCTGCAGCATACTGCCAGATTGGCTCCAGTGATGAGGAGGGAGGGGATGATGAGGTCACTGACTCCACGTGGGTGCCTAATAGGAGAGAGGAGGAGGAGGAGGATGAGGAGGAGGCACATCTCCAACGAGGCAGGATGCCCTTGAGTGGCCAGCGTATGGGCAGCACACCGACGGAATCACACCGCAGAGCTCCGCCTGTGCAGGGCGCTGCCTCTGCCCGTCATTCAAAAAGTTCTTTGGTGTGGGCCTTTTTTGAGGCGAGTGCATCAGATCGCACAGCTGCTGTTTGCAACATATGTCTCAAGCGTATATCGCGTGGCCAAAACATCAGCCGCTTGGGCACCACATGCTTGATCAGACATATGTTGACCTGCCATGCAGCTCGTTGGCAAGCCTACCTTAAAGACCCACACCAAAGAACAAAGCTGACCTCTTCTTGCACCGCATCAGCTGGGATCTCCAACCCCACTATACCTTCACTCCTCTCTGAAACCTGCTCTGAGAGGAATGAAGGTGTAGAATTAGGTGTGTCACAGGCAAGTACTTGCGGGCACTCTGCTAGCAGTACACCAACGTCCGATTCTAGCAGGCAAATTTCCCTGCCCCAGCTGCTGGACCGTCGAAAGAAGTTCACTCCCAGCCATCCACATGCCCAGCGGTTGAATGCTAGCTTGGCTAAATTGCTAGCGCTTCAACTGCTGCCTTTTCAGTTGGTAGACTCGGCCCCCTTCCGTGAGTTTGTGCAATGTGCGGTTCCTCAGTGGCAGGTTCCCAAACGCCACTTTTTCGCACGGAAGGCGATTCCGGCTCTCTACAGGCATGTGGAAGGCAATGTCTTGGCCTCCCTGGACAGGGCGGTCAGCGGTAAGGTGCATATTACCGCTGACTCATGGTCCAGCAGGCATGGACAGGGACGTTACCTTTCTTTCACGGCCCATTGGGTCACTCTTTTGGCAGCTGGGAAGGATGCAGGACAAGGTGCAGTAGTGTTGGAGGTTGTTCCACCGCCACGCCTCCAAAATGCTACTACTGGTTGTGACACACCTCTCTCCTCCACCCCCTCCTCTTCTTCTTCCTCCATGGCCTCTTCCTGTGGTTTGTCCTCGGAACCAGCGGTGCTCCGTAGGCGTTCAAGGGGCTACGCAAGTACGCAGGCAAAAAGATGCCATGCCGTGCTTGCGCTGGTGTGTTTGGGGGACAGGAGCCACACTGGGGCAGAGGTCCTGTCTGCTCTGCAGGGGCAGGCCGAGAGGTGGTTGACGCCACGCCAGCTTAAGCCAGGAATGGTGGTTTGCGACAATGGCACCAACCTCCTCTCCGCCCTCCGACAGGGACAACTGACCCATGTGCCCTGTATGGCTCACGTCCTTAACCTGGTGGTGCAGCGGTTCTTGGGCAGGTACCCGGGCTTACAGGATGTCCTGAGGCAGGCCAGGAAAGTGTGTGTGCATTTCCGCAGATCTTATAATGCCAGTGCTCGCCTGGCTGAGCTGCAAAAGGAGTTGAACCTGCCCAAGAACCGCCTTATATGTGACATGCCCACCAGGTGGAACTCAACATTGGCCATGCTGCAGCGGCTGCACATGCAGCAGAGGGCCATCAATGAGTACCTGTGCGACTACGGCACCAGGACAGGGTCAGGGGAGCTCGGGTTTTTTTCACCACGCCAGTGGGGCATGATCAGGGATGCATGCACTGTCCTGGCACCATTTGAGGAGGCCACGAGGATGGTGAGCAGTGACAGTGCATGCATCAGTGACACTGTACCTCTTGTCCACCTGTTGGAGCACACGCTGCGTGGAATAATGGACAGGGCACTTGAGGCAGAACAGAGGCAGGAAGAGGAGGACTTCCTTGCCTCTCAAGGCCCCCTTTACCCAGACAGTGTTCCTTCTGTCCCACCCATCGCACAGGAAGAGGAGGAGGAGGATTGTGTCAGCATGGAGGTGGAGGCTGGCACTCAGCATCATCAGCAGCAGTCTTTTAGGGATGATTTACAGTCCCAAGAAACCAGTGGACTTGTACGTGGCTGGGAGGAGGTGGCTGCGGATCATGTCGTCCTTAGTGACCCAGAGGACTCCGGACTGAATGCCTCAGCTAACCTACGCTGCATGGCCTCCCTGATCCTGCAAAGTCTGCGGAAGGATCCTCGTATTCTTCGGATCAAGGAGAGGGACCATTACTGGTTGGCCACTCTCCTTGATCCACGGTACAAGGGTAAGGTTGCGGACCTTATCGTACCGTCGCAGAGGGAGCAGAGGATGAGACAACTCCGGGAGGCCTTGCAGAAAGGTCTGTGCAACGCGTTCCCAGAGACTGGGAGGTTACAAACTCCTGGTCCTGGACAACGAGTTGCTGAGGCTTCGGGCAGTCAAAGAAGGAGCGGTGGGGAAGGTGGCCGTCTGACTGATGCGTTCAGACAATTCTTTAGTCCGCAGCCCCAAAGTATGATCGGTTCCAGCAACCATTGCCAGCGTCTGATATACATGGTCCAGGAATACCTAGGGGCAAGGTCAGACTTGGACACCTTCCCCACCGAAAATCCTCTGGCTTACTGGGTCTTGAGGATGGATCACTGGCCAGAGCTTGCACAGTATGCAATTGAGCTACTGGCCTGTCCTGCATCCAGCGTTCTTTCAGAACGCACATTCAGTGCTGCTGGAGGATTTGTCACGGATCATAGGGTGCGCCTGTCCACCGACTCGGTTGATCGACTGACTTTCATCAAGATGAACCAGTCTTGGATCACCACCAGCTACCACACACCAGATGCTGATATAACAGACTAATTGATTTTAAAATGCCACATCCCTTCAAGACTGATGCTGATGCTGAGTGCCTGTGCTGTTATGTTGACTGGCTATCCTCCTCCTCCTCCTCAATGATACGATTAATGATGATAGCTTAGAAGATCATTTTGGTTTATGGGTGACGCCACCAGTGGCTAAGGCCCAATTTTTCAGCCCCTGTTTAACAGGGGCGTGTAATTAAAATTTTTGATGCAATACTTTGCAACAGGCCTCATTGCTGTGCTCCAAGTACAGTATCTGTGAGGGGTTGCAGTGTTGTGCCACCAGTGCCTAAGGCCCAATTTTTCAGCCCCTGTTCAACAGGGGCATGCAATTATAATTATTGATCTAATAATTCACAGCAGGGCCCATTGCTGCGCCCACCAAGAGTAACTGTCAGGCCTTACAGTGTTGTGGCACCAGCACCACCATCACCACCACCACCACCACCAAAGGCTCAATTTTTCAGCCCCTCTTCAACAGGGGCATGCAATTATAATTATTGATCGAATAATTCACAGCAGGACCCATTGCTGCGCCCACCAAGAGTAACTGTCAGGCCTTACAGTGTTGTGGCACCAGCACCACCATCACCACCACCACCACCACCAAAGGCCCAATTTTTCAGCCCCTGTTTAACAGGGGCATGCAATTATAATTATTGTTCGAATAATTCACAGCAGGGCCCATTGCTGCGCCCACCAAGAGTAACTGTCAGGCCTTACAGTGTTGTGGCACCAGCACCACCACCACCACCACCAAAGGCCCAATTTTTCAGCCCCTGTTCAACAGGGGCATGCAATTATAATTATTGTTCGAATAATTCACAGCAGGGCCCATTGCTGCGCCCACCAAGAGTAACTGTCAGGCCTTACTGTGTTGTGGCACCAGCACCACCATCACCACCACCACCACCACCACCACCAAAGGCCCAATTTTTCAGCCCCTATTCAACAGGGGCATGCAATTATAATTATTGATCTAATAATTCACAGCAGGGCCCATTGCTGCGCCCACCAAGAGTAACTGTCAGGCCTTACAGTGTTGTGGCACCAGCACCACCATCAAAGGCCCAATTTTTACTACCACTGATCAACAATTATATGTTATTACAATTCCTGATATAATAGTTGACAGCAGGGCGTTCCAGCACCCACCAAGAATAACTGTGAGTGCTTTCAGTGTTGTGCCAACACCAACACCTAAGGGGCCAATTTCTGCAGAGTATATACGGCAGGTCCCTACTTTCAAACATCCAACTTACAAACTACTACTACTTGCAAACGGAAGAAGACAACAGGAAGTGAGGGGAAATCTACCCCTTGGAAGGAAAATTCTCTCCTGTAAGAATTAATATGGGAGAAAGGTGTCTCCTCTCTACTGATGCTTTATCACCAATCCTTGTTTCAATAAAAACACCACATTTCAAAAACAGTTGTCATTGGGACGCAAAGTGAGGTGAAATGTTCTGAACAGGGGCACAGACAGCAAAAAAAATGTGACAGGGGTGATAACCGTTCCCTATGTTTTCCAAAAAGCTAAAAAAAAGGAATTTGGCATGGAGCTACACTTAAACAATGCAGCTGTTCAAAATTACAAACAGATTCTACATAAGAACAAACCTACAGTCCCTGTCTTGTATGCACCGCCTGTATACGGCTGTTCAGAGTATATAGGGCCTTTTTTATTTTATGTGCGGGGTTCCCCTTAATATCCATACAAGACCCAAAGGGGCTGGTAATGGGCTGGGGTAGGGGGAGGGGGGGGGGGGGGTTGATGGGGTAGCTATGCCATTTTTCATAAAGATTTTCATCCATATTACCGGGACCAGACATTGCATTAAAGCCGCAAGCAGTTTTAAATGGCTTTTTTTCCTTTAGAAATGTTATTTTGTGCAGGGACAGTTCTAAACACGGGAAACACGTGGCACTTCATAGGCATACTTTAGACACCCCCCAGGTACAATATTTAAAGGAATATTTGACTTTTTTTTTTTTCACTTTATGCATCATTAAAATGACTGCTCCCGGAAAACGTCCGTTTTTAAAACTTCTTTTTGCATTGATACATGTCCCCTGGTGCAGAAGCCGGGTTCCCAAACTCTGTTTCGGACAATAACATGGATAATAGTCGTTATAATTAGCACTTTAGAATCCGAACGTTCGCATCCATTGTATTTAATAGGGTTCTAATGTTCGTGCGAACTTTCGGTCCGTTCGCGGGTTCTGGTGCGAACCGAACCCGGGGGTGTTCGGCTCATCACTAGTGTTTGCTATCAAGCCAAGTGTATTTGATCCTACTTGTATGTTAAGGTGATGTTAAGCTGCACAAACAAATAGTACAGCAGTGCAAAAACACTATACATTCATTGTAAAGTATTTAAAGAGGAAGTAAACCCTGATGGGTTTTACTTCCTCTTTATTTCCATGCAAAGGTAAAGCATAATGGGCAGTAGCCCATTATGTGTCACTTACCTGAAACCGAAGCCTGCGATGTCACTGCCGTCCCCACTGGCAGCTAGCGTCCATCTTTACCCCTCTTCCTTCCGGGTCCACAAACTCCGGCTCTGTGACTAGCCTGAGTCGCGTGACGTCACTCCCGTAAATGCGCGTGGGAGCCGCCAGTCACGGAATGACCTCCTTTAAAAACGGCACGATCGTTGTTTCTAAAGTGCGCCTGCGCCGTTGTCCACCACGCATGTGCCGTAGACATCGATGCACGTCTCTATTGTAAATATCTCCTAAACCGTGGAGGTTTAGGAGATATTTCCAGCACCTACAGGTAAGCCTTATTCTAGGCTTACCTGTAGGTAAACGTGGTTGTACAGGGTGTACAACCACTTTAAACATGTGTAGCAGGGCTTTAAAATCTAAGGGAATGTTTGAGTGGTAGTTGTACTCAAACACACTATTTGATAGGGTTCTGTAAACCATTCTTTTACTACAGGTGGGATGCTGGTGTATAGTTTCCTGTGGCCTGTTGATGGCACTGCCATTGGAGGCCAGGGTTGAACCGCTGGTACAGTGCTGCGCCTTGGATGTCCCCTCTCGGCGGTGGTATGGTGGGCGTGTCGGCCTGCTGTGCATGCCGGGAGAGGATATAAAAGGGGCAGACCCTGTCTGTAGAGGTGAGTTCCCGGGGGTCCGACCCCGGGAGTGTGTTGTCCTGTTCGTGGCCACCCCAGGCACCTTTAGCCCCGGGGTAGAGTTCTTGGTCCGGTACACTGGTGGATCAGTCCCAGGCACCTTTAGCCCTGGGGCTGCAACTGAAGGCCTTGGGTCCAGCACCTTTGGCTGGAGCCCATGGAGGGAGAAGGAATCCCAGGGTGCTGCCTTGCGAGGAGACCTGCATCTAGATGAGGAGGCCGGGGGAGGAACGTTCCGAGGGACTGGTGAGAGATCAGAGTGAAAGAAGGGGCCCGGTAACTCTCTGGAGGGATGTCATCTTCCTGTTAGAGGCCTAATACCTGAACCAACGTTCACCAGATCTGTGGCAGAGTTTGTGCAGAGACTGTGTGTAATCTAATTCGAGCATAACTCCGGCTGCTAGGATCCACTCTAATGGGAGACTATCCGGATGAGCTGAGACTACCTGAAGATATGGGTAGTGAATAAGTATTTGTTTGTGCCTGGACCTACCCCAACACCTCTTGCTGTTCTGATCTTCCTCCAACCTTTCCTGTTTAAAGGACTATGCATAAGAGAAAAATAAACTCTACGTTAGAGTTGCAATTGGTGTGGACCTTGGAGTTATTGGGGAATAGAGACTTGTCTTTATTGCAGTGAAGACGGGAACCATTCTCTGGAGAACCTGACCATAGAGACCCAGGTACATTACACCGCTCAACCTCTTCACACAGGAGGGTACGGGCATGTGGCATGGTGTGCCCCTTTTCCTACAAGTGAGCCAAAGGTGAGGAAATAGGGGTTTGTGTGCTGCACATGATATAGATCTTCTTAAAGCCTTATCGATGCAATAATTCAAGTTTTGTTACACAAATTTCCGTATAATACTAGAGCTGACATTTTAATAATGGACATGTTGAATAGCTTAGGTACCTGAATAGTTGTCCTAGATTCAGATACATCCGGCAGGAGGGGGCATAGCATTCTGGGTATATTTCCCAGGTAGCAAAGTCGTTTTTCCACCACCTAATAAGCAAGAATGTGTGAATTGGACCCCAAGCCCAATAACAGGATCTGGAGGAGGTTCTGCACTCCTGTGACCCGTTTTCAGCAGACAGCGGGCTGAAGCCCGCTGTCGGCTGACATCATAGATCCAGTCCAGGCTTGGGAAAGATCGTGAAAGATCGCCCACATGCCTGGACCGGCACTCGAATCAGCCTCTCAGCGAGCCTGTATACTTGTGGTTTGGTGATGTCAATCATGTATAACAAGGCACTTTGTAATGCTGTAATTTTCTATTTAAACCACCAGATAGATGGTGGGCTACTACAGAAGAAGGAGACTGCATATCAACTAAACACATTTACCAATTAAATCTTTACATTTCACTTACTGTATGAACTGCATGGGTTCTGTGACTGAATAATAAAACAGTGACTCTACAACTACATAGCCTGGTTTATATTAAAGTGTTAGTAATTTAAGGAAACTTTAGGATAAATTTGGAGGATGTCATAACTGACCATAAAATAAACCTGGAAAATTACATTTCTAGTTTCTTGGCTGCTGGACTGACCCTCTTACCTTAATACTTTCAGTCCCTGATGCAAAGTAAATACTGAGATAAGGTCTTTTGACTTCTCTCTAACATAGAAAGCACTGAAATATAGTTGAGCAACTATCAAGATCAGAATCTTTTGCGCTTTCCCACAAGGCTGCTATGGGACCTGTTGTAGGAAGAAGCTCCAGAAAAAAAACAGCAATGTTTCCAGTATAGTAGGGCTGAAGTCAGACTTCGGGATTTAAAGCGGAGGTCCACCCAAAAGTGGAACTTCCGCTTGTTCGTCTCCTCCCCCCCTCCGGTGCCACATTTGGCACCTTTCAGGGGGAAGGGGGGAACGGGGACCTGTTTTGGACAGATCCCATTCCCCACTTCTGGGAGACAAGGCCGCAGCGCCGTCTCTCGGTAGTTTGGCCCCCTCCTCTGCCGGGCCAATAAAAAAGCGCAGCGCGCTTCACAAATGCGCAGAAGGTTGGCCGCACTGCCAGGAAACACTAAGGATCCATGCGAACACCACACTACAGGAGTACAGATTTTCTGTGCTCAGCTGTCTGGTGTTCCCTGCGAGCATTGGTGTGTTGCTCGGGCTTGTCTGCCTCCAATCTGCGTCCCTGTCTTTGCGCCATGGAAACTTGCTAACCATTGGTTGCATACTAATGTATACACATCATCTTACCACTTAACAATGGACTTGGTTATACCGGATGTGTAGGACTATAATTGAGTGGACCCCATGATCCGATGTTTTGCCTATCTGGCATGCCTATGCTGTGTATCTATAGAAAATAATCTTGAGCTAAAAACTAACAGTGTGCCTATTCTTAAACCCTGAAGAAGGAACTATATATGTGCTTTGAACAAACTCAGCCGTTTGTTTCCGAAACATGTCGGGTATCTGTAACAACACACCCCTTTGAATTGACTTGACAGTCTACAAATCGGTTGTATTACAACTATTATTGGCAGCTGTATTCACATGCCAGCATAACTGTTTTTATAAGCTTTTTGTACAAATGTGAACTTTGTTTGCCACTATTTAATACATTTTTTTCTACTTTTATCTATGATTCTCTTGATAATTCCTGATTCACCTCTGTCTCAGTCAGTACTATCCCAGGGGTAGTGATGGACGAACATCTGATGGGACGATTCGCGAATGCGCGCAAATGTTCGCGAACCACAGGTTCGCGGCGGGTCCCAATTATTTTAATGGCAGGCACAAAATACTTACTAGCTGTGCACACATAGTCCCACAACATGGACACTGACATACCAGAAGTAACCACACAGCAACCTCTCCCTACACTGACAAAAGACAGCTGCAGAACCGCTCAGCAGTCACAATGCTGCACAATAGAAATGAACTATATTATGCTTTCTATATTTATTTTTTTATAAATTCTTTTTATTAGTTTTGAATACAATACAGTACAATGTAACTACATACAAAGACACACATCTTACATAGAAAAATATCCGGGTAGGCCACTTACCCACCCGCCATGTGCCATGCTTGGCTTTACTTACTCAGACTAACATAGTCTTCCTAATCTTCCTAAAACTGTATCTATAACCCCCCCACCCCCCTCCCGTCTTGACCAAAGCCCGGCAGTCGAGTAATTTAATCATTAAACCTAAGAAATAAAATAAAAATTTGTAAAGAATAGCCAGTATCTGTACCAAGTTCCACTCATTTCAACAATAAATAGCAAAATATGCTTTATCCCCCCTCCATACCCATTACATATTAGCAATTGACATTGACATATTAATCATTAATACTCACAATTATGTCCTATGCAGTACTTTCGGCCAATTGTGAAAACGTAATTATAAAGAACTCCATACAACCCACTAACCTATATCATTAATCAACCCACCGTTGCCGATGAGTCTAACCAGGCCCGCCAGATCTTCATAAACTTTTTTGCACAACCCCTAGTTTTGTAAGTGGCTTTATATAAATGGATAACGGAATTGACCAGGCCTTTCCAGAATGAGATAGTAGGGGCGCTAGGGTTCTTCCACTTTAATAAAATGGCCTTCCTACCATAAAATAACCCAATATTTAGCAAAGTTCGGAGAGCCAAAGACGGAACCACCTCCTCCACCAGCCCCAGGAGACAAACCCTAGGTGATAGAGGAACCGGGACACCGAGCACCTCCGACAGGCATCCCACCACCCCAGCCCAGAAAACCTGAACCAAAGGGCAGGTCCAAAAAATGTGCTCCGAGTCCGCCGGAGTGTGCGGACACCGCCAGCATTGACCACTAGAGGATGGATATATACGAGTAAGTCTAGCCGGGGTGAGGTACACTCTATGTAAGAATTTGAATTGAATTAGACGGTCCCTAGCCGAAACCAAGTGCCTAAAAGGATGGTCCCACATCTTTTCCCAATCCTCCCCTTGTATTCCCGGAATTTCTCTTCCCCACCTCTCCCTACACCTAATGACCCCCAGGGGCGATTTAGTAAACAAGGATTTGTACACCTTTGATAGGGGTTTGATCAGGTCCTCATCTTTTAGAAGGGTTTCTAGCGCTGATGGAAGTAACTCAATTCTCCGGCCATCAAACTGCGCCTGAAAAGCATGGCGCAGTTGTAAATAGCGGAAGAAGAAGGAATTTGGCAGGTCATGTCTATCCTTTAATTGGTCAAACGAAATAAGTTCACCTTCCCTAGTAACATCCTCCAGTAATTTAACCCCCCTGCATGCCCATATCATAGGGTCAGGAAGCGAGCAAAAGTCTGGAAGGTTCGGGTTCAGCCACAATGGGGCCGAGGGCGACACTCCTGTATATGACGGGGACATTAGGAGGGTAGTAGCCCCCCATGCCCTAACTGTGGCCTTCATTGAGACTGTTAGAGGTAGACTAGACCTAGGACCCCTATAGAGAGCCAACCTCAGGCTCTCATATGATCCCAGATGTGCCGCCTCCAAGACTGTGGCAGCATCTCCCTCGTCCGCCAACAGCCAGCGCCTGGCAAACACCATCTGGCCTGCCATATAATATTTCTGCCAGTCTGGAAGTGCCAATCCTCCCTGCCCCCATGGCTCCTGCAGGACCGCTATACTGATACGAGGTGATTGCGGGGACCACAAAAAGGATCCTACTATTCCATTTAATGTAGTAAAAAAATGTTTGGGGATCCAAACTGGGGAGTGACGCAGGAAATATAGAATCACTGGGAGAAATTTCATTTTAATAAGACTAATTCGTCCAATCAACGAGAGAGGGAGCTTCCGCCATACCTGTGTCTTTTGTTTGAGACTTGACACCAGTGGAAGAAGGTTAAGGGTCATGTAATCATTAATTTCTGCTGTGACCCTGACACCTAAATAGGTGATAGAGGTCACCCACTGCAATGGCAACTCATTATCCCTTAATGACTGAGCTTCCGGACCCAGCGGCAGAATGGAGGACTTGCCCCAGTTCACCCGTAGGCCCGAAAAGGAGGCAAATTGATTCATAATTTGTAAGGCGGCTTTGAGAGAAGGTCCCGGGTCCCTGAGGAACAGTAGCAAGTCATCTGCGTAGAGGGCCACACATTCCCTAATGGAGCCGACCTGTATACCCCCCACTCCATTGGATTGTCTAAGAGCTCTGGCAATGGGCTCCATCATCAGCGCAAAAATAAACGGTGATAGCGGACACCCCTGCCTGGTACCCCTGCCCAAGGGAAAAAACTCGGAGACTTTTGCACCCAGCCGAATCGCCGTTCGAGGGTCCTTATATAGCATAGTGATCCACCGACGGAAACCAGGTCCGAACCCCATTACCTCCAACACCCTGTGCATATAGTCCCAATCCACGGAGTCGAAAGCCTTTTCTATATCGATCGTAACAATTACTTTGGCAGGGGCATCCGTTGCATCAATTTGGAGATGTGTAAACAATCTCCTCAGATTGGTGTCTGTGGACATGCCCGGGATAAAACCTGTTTGGTCAATGTCGACCAGGGTTGAAATAACCCCGGCCAACCTTGACGCCAGCACCTTTGCAAGGATCTTCAGATCCGCATTCAAAAGTGCTATGGGGCGATATGACGAGCATTCCAGGGGATCCTTCCCCGGCTTCAAGAGGAGGACCATGTAAGCCTCCATCATCGAGGCCGGTAAGGCCCCACGCTCCCAGCAGTGCCGGAAGAGAACATTGAGCCTAGGGGCCAAACGAGACCTAAAAGCCCTGTAGAAGTCCGCCGGGAATCCATCAGGCCCCGGCGCCTTCTGTGGAGGGAAAGAGAGCATGGCTGCTTCGATTTCCATGGCAGAAATGGGTTCATCTAAAGCTGCCATATCAGTATCCGACAATTTTGGCATAGACAAGGACCGCAACAATTCCTCCAATTCTAAAGGGTTGTAAGATGGAATGGGCGAGTATAGTGTTGAGTAGAATTGTACAAATTCCTCCAGTATCTCCTTGGGGTCAGTGACTAAGGATCCCCCCTTGTTCCTCACCACCGGTACACAGACCGGTGTCTTACTATGCTTTCTATATTTGAAAGTATATTATAAGTGTATTACACCCCTATATACTGCACAGTGCTACCAAACAATAGTACACCTATACCAGTCCTTAAAAAGACTTTTGTGGACCTATATTAGTTAGCGATTTGTGTCACTACAGTCTGTCCCTGCTCCACACAGCAACCTCTCCCTACACTGACAAAAAAGGGATTTTTATAACAGCTTACCTGTAAAATCCTTTTCTTGGAGTACATCACGGGACACAGAGCGACTTAGTCATTACTAATGGGTTATATAGATTACCTTCAGGTGTTGGCACTGGCCAATTCCAAACCGGAAGTACCCTCCCCTATATAAGCCCCTCCCACCCGGGAGCACCTCAGTTTTGTAGCCAAGCAATAAGTGTCCCAAAAAGAGGGGTGGGAGCTCTGTGTCCCGTGATGTACTCCAAGAAAAGGATTTTACAGGTAAGCTGTTATAAAAATCCCTTTTTCTTTTTCGTACATCACGGGACACAGAGCGACTTAGTCATTACTAATGGGACGTCCCAAAGCAATGCCAAATGAGGGGAGGGATACATAAGCTGGGCGCCATCAGGCATGAGGATCTTTTGCGGCCTGCAACACACTGCGCCCAAAGGCGACATCCTCCTGACTTCTAACGTCTACCTGGTAGAACCTAGTAAACGTGTGTACCGAAGACCATGTTGCGGCCTTACATACTTGAGCCAGGGAGGCCTGGTGATGCACTGCCCATGAAGTTCCAACTGCTCTTGTGGAGTGCGCCCTAACTTTGAACGGAGGCGGTCTCTTTCTCAAGCCATAGGCTTGTATTATGACCTGTCGAATCCACTTGGCTAAAGTAGATTTTGATGCTGCCTGACCCTTTCTGGGGCCTTCCGGCAGAACAAATAAAGAATCCGTTCTGCGAATCTGAGCAGTGGCTTTTAGATAAGCTTTAACTGCTCTTACTACATCCAAAGAATGTAATAACTTTTCCTCTACCGAGCTAGGTTTGGGGAAAAAAGAAGGAAGAACCACATCTTGGTTCAAATAAAACCTCGATACCACCTTAGGAAGAAAGGCTGGATGAGGACGTAATACTACTCTGTCCTTATGGACAACCAGATATGGCTCCTTACAGGACAAGGCGGCTAATTCCGATACTCTTTTAGCCGAACAAACGGCTACTAAGAAAATCAATTTCCTGGTGAGAAGAACCAAGGAAATGTGTTGTAATGGTTCAAACGGTTGTTTCTGTAGAACCGACAAAACCAGGTTTAAGTCCCAAGGACATATGGGAATACTAACCGGAGGGCTAATACGCATCACTGCTTGTATAAAGGCTTTGACTAGTGAATGCGAAGCCAAGGGCCTTTGAAAAAATATTGACAAGGCCGAAATCTGACCCTTGATAGTACTCAAGGCAAGCTTCCTATCTACAGCCCACTGTAGGAAGTCCAAAATCCTCCCTATCACGTACTTACGTGGATGCCATTTCCTGGCCTCACACCACGTAATGTACGCTTTCCAGATCCTATAATAGATCTGCCTAGATACCGGTTTCCTGGCATTGATCATGGTAGATACCACAGAATTAGAGAGCCCTCTCTTTTTCAGAATGTGGGCTTCAATAGCCAGGCCGTCAAACCTAGGGCTGGTAAGGAAGGGTGGTATATCGGTCCCTGCGACAGCAGGTCCGGACGATGTGGGAGGGTCCAAGGACTCCTCACTGACATTTTTACAATCTCCGCGTACCATGCCCTTCGGGGCCACGCTGGAGCCACCAGAATCACTGGTTTCTTTTCTACCCTGATTCTGCGGAGTAATCGCGGTAACAATTGTGGCGGTGGGAATGCATATATCAGCTCGAACTGATCCCAAGGGAACACTAGGGCATCCGAGCCGCAAGCTAGGGGATCCCTTGTGCGAGACACAAATCTGTCCACCTTTGCGTTGAATCTGGATGCTAGCAGATCTACATCCGGTGTTCCCCACCGCTGGCATATTGCCTGGAAAACCTCGGGGTGAAGAGACCATTCCCCCGGGCATAATTGTTGGTGACTTAGAAAGTCCGCTCTCCAATTTTCCACTCCTGGGATGAAAACCGCGGATATGGCTGGGACATATTTTTCTGCCCACTCCAGGATGCAATTTGCTTCCCTCTGGGCTGCACGACTCTTGGTGCCACCCTGGTGATTGATATATGCCACTGCCGTGGCATTGTCTGATTGAATTCTGACAGGGGACCCTTGGAGTTTGGACGTCCATGCTACTAGGGCATACCGGGCTGCTCGTATCTCTAAGAGATTGATGGGCAGGGCCTTTTCTGCTTCTGACCACTTGCCCTGGAGAGACCATTGCTCCAGTACTGCCCCCCAGCCTATGAGGCTGGCATCTGTAGTGACCACCTTCCAAGAAACCGGACTGAAGGGTTTCCCTCTTTCCAGATTCTGGGGCACCAACCACCAATGGAGGCTCTTGCGAACGGAAGGGGACAGGGACATTGGTAAGTCTAAAGCCTGAACTTTTTTGTTCCAGGCTGACAGTATGGCCCTTTGCAAATTCCTTGAATGGAATTGACCGTAGGGTACCGCTTCGAATGAAGCCACCATCTTTCCCAGCAGCCTCATGCAGAGGCGTATGGATGGTTTTCTTTTTGTACCCACTAAGTGGGTCAAATCTTTTAAAGACGACACCTTCTCTGGAGGTAAGAAAATCTTTCTCTGATTTGAATCCAGCCTTAGCCCTAAGTATTCCAGACTTTTGACTGGTCTTAGAGCTGACTTGTCCCGGTTGATAATCCAACCGTGATATTCCAGATACTCGATTGTCTTGTGAATAGCTACTTCCAGCTTTTCCACTGAGTGGTCTATTAGTAGCAGGTCGTCTAGATATGCCATTATCGTTACACCCTGTGTTCTTAGATTGGCCAATAATGGGGCCAGAATTTTTGTGAACACTCGTGGTGCTGTGGCCAGACCGAAAGGTAAGGCTCTGAACTGAAAATGGCGCCCTTCTACTGCAAAGCGTAGAAATTTCTGGTGGGCCGGAAAGATGGGAATATGCAGATAAGCATCCTTTATGTCGATCGAGGCTAGCCATTCCTGCCCTTGTAGGGCGGTGGCCACCGATCGGATCGACTCCATCCGAAAAGTCCTGAAATTTAGGAACTTGTTTAGCCCTTTTAGATTTAATATGGGCCTCACGTCCCCATTTGGTTTGGGGACTGTGAAAAGGTTCGAGTAAAACCCGAATCCGCTTTTTTCCAGGGGAACCTTCATGATTACACCTTGGAGCAATAGTTGTTCTAGTGCCAGAAGGAGGGATCCTCTCTTTTGGGGATCTCTTGGCACGTTTGACCTCATAAATTGGGCAGGAGGAGTGCCTTTTAACTCCAGCTTGTATCCCAGACTTACTGCGGAGAGCACCCATCTGTCTCTGATGGTGTCCCGCCAGGTCTCTGTGAACAACTGAAGTCTTCCCCCCACCCGATTGAGTGGGGGCAACGCTTCATGCCTTGGGGGGAGGTTTTGTACCTCTCTTGATCCAGGGCTTCTTGTTACCCTGTGATTGTCCCTGATTTCTGCCCCCTGAATTTGACCGCGGAGGCCGTCGGAACTGCTTCACAGCCGATGTGCCCGGGACTGGAGAAGTAGGCCTCTTAAAAGAAGGACTTCTACCCTTGTTCTTAACCGGTAAGAGTGAACTTTTACCGGCAGAAATTTTCTGGATATATTTGTCCAGATCTTCTCCAAATAAGCGTTCTCCATGAAATGGGAAGCTAACCAGCAGTTTTTTACAGGGAGCTTCAGCAGACCAGTTTTTGAGCCACAGAAGCCTACGCATATGTACTATAGACAGCGTAAAGCGGGAGGCCTGTTGGATTGTATCCTTTATGGCGTCCACCGCAAAACACAAGGCTCTAGGCAGGTCAGCTAGGGCAGGAGCCTGCTGATCTGGTAAGTCCCTTAAGACTTGTTTCAACTGATCTTTCACTGCTTGGCAGACTCCAATCGCTGCTACCGCAGGTTGTGTCACCATACTTGCTGTAGAGAAAGCAGATTTTAGTAAAGACTCCAATTTTTTATCTATTGGGTCTTTGAACATTGGAACATTATCTACTGGACATGTCAGTGATTTGTTAACAGAAGAGATGGCTGCGTCCACTGTAGGGACCCTCCATTTTCTTATGAACTTATCCTCCATGGGATAGATCACCGGAAATCTCTTGGGGGGAGCAAATATTTTATCAGGATGCTCCCAATCCTGGTAAATAAGCCCTTCTAATAAAGGGTGGATTGGGAAGGAACAGACAGCCTGGGGAGCTTTTAGCGACCCCAGCGAGGAAACCGTAGTGGATGGTGGTTCCGCCAGAGGCATTTTAAATGCTGATCGGACCATATTAGTCAGAGACTGAACCCATAATCTTTCAGCCTGAGAAGCTGAGAAAGGTTCTTCCACTGTTGATTCCTCCATAACTGAATCAACCTCATCCTGATCCCCTTTAGGTAGGTCGATCTCTGTGTGGGGCTGTTCCTCCACTAACAGGCACTCTGAAGGAGGAGACGGAGATCGGATGCGCTTTTCCTGAGACAGGGAAGCAGCGATCAATGCTGTTAATCTCTCTTCCAATCCTCCCAGAGTTGAGGATAAAACCTCCTCTGTTATATATACAGGAGCAGGTGGACTGGGGACAGCCGCAGCACCAGGCATTCCTGCGGGGTTTCTACGGCTACTGACCTCTGAATTCTCAGGGGAGATTGGTGCAGTACAAGCATGCCCAATATCCTCAGAGCCCGATGGAGACCCCTTTGGCTTCCTGGAAGATCTATTTCCGGAGCGTCTGGACGACATATCCTTTAAGCACAAAGCTGAGGTATTCCCGTCGTCATACACCAATTTTGCTGGTAATAGTCTAACACAGGTGCTGCTATATACCAGCTGGTGTCCACTAAAGTGCCTTTCTATGGGGATGCCTGCATCAACCGCCTCTGTGTGCCACTGTTTGTTGCTAGCTCTGTTTGCATGCAGCTGACACTTGTACTGTGTCTTTTAACCATGCTGGGACGCCCGCACATGCGCAGAAGCGCCGCGGCGCGCATCGAGCGTCATCCACCCGCCCCGCCCCTTTTTTTCATAGGAGGCGCGTGCACGCGCCCGCGCGCCCGTGCGCCATTGGCGCCCTTTTCGAAATCAAACAGGGGACTAGGAGCCAGGGCCCTTTTTGCCGGAGGGCCTGTGCGGTGGATGAGCGCAGCAACAGGGCAGAGGAAGTGGATTCCCACAGAGAAACTTACCAGCTGCCTGGATCTTTTGACTTGAGAAAACCAAAGATCCACATGACAAGAAAAATGGACTACAGCGGCCTCTAGTGGTTTAACACAGGTACCGCGGTCCATGTTTTTTTTTTTTTTTTCTTGACTACTATTAAAATTTTACATTTTCAGTAGTTATAGGCAAACACAGATATTTAGCGGGAATACCGTTAGGTAACAGACAGAAAGACAAATTAGGCTTGGGGGTCCCCCAATAGAACCAAGTTCCTGGGGGCCCCCACTTACCTGATCCCCGCCGCAGGACTTTGTTTGGTCCACAGAAGTCCAAACTTCACCTATCACGGCAGGCATTGTAATTAAACCTTCAGGGACCGGGTTCCCAAGGATTCCACTCCCCTGGACCTGTATAGCACCCTGCACAGACAACATCTTGGTCGTGGGTATGACCAGAGCTCTGGATCCCAGGGTCCAGCCCTCCTAAGAGAAGCATTACAGGCAAAACCTTGCTCTTCTGCTGCAAGGCCCGGGTACCGACCGTTTAGCTATGAAGCTTTTTTGGTGGGATCCGGAACAGCTTACTAAGGCCCAAAAGAACCTGTACGCAAGCCCAGTGAAAACACATGTTACTCTTTGGCCAACACCTTAGACACTGGCAAAAAACTGAGGTGCTCCCGGGTGGGAGGGGCTTATATAGGGGAGGGTACTTCCGGTTTGGAATTGGCCAGTGCCAACACCTGAAGGTAATCTATATAACCCATTAGTAATGACTAAGTCGCTCTGTGTCCCGTGATGTACGAAAAAGAAAGACAGCTGCAGAACCGCTCAGCAGTCACAATGCTGCACAATAGAAATGCATTGTATATGCTTTCTATATTTGAAAGTATATTATAAGTGTATTACACCCCTATATACTGCACACCAAACAATAGTACACCTATACCAGTCCTTAAAAGGACTTTTGTGGACCTAATAGCTAGTTATTTGTGTCACTACAGTCTGTCCCTGCTCCACAACCAGTGCCGGCCTAAGACATTGTGCTGCCTGGTACCAAGAATTAAATGCTGCCCCCCCCCCCCCCCCAAAAAAAATAACGCCCACCAAAAGGATATCATTTTATATCATGATAACTTAAGAGGATCTGTCATGGCTCTATACATGTATGTAGGAGTATAAACAGGACCTGTCATGGCTCTATACATGTATGTAGGAGTATAAAGAGGACCTGTCATGGCTCTATACATATGTATGTAGGAGTATAAAGAGGACCTGTCATGGCTCTATTCATGTATAGGAATATAAAGAGGACCTGTCATGGCTCTATTCATGTGTAGGAATATAAAGAGGACCTGTCATGGCTCTATAAAAAGGACCTGTTATGGCTGTATTCATGTATAGGAGTATAAAGAGGACCGGTCATAGCTCTATACATGTGTATAGGGGTGTAAAAAGGACCTGTCATGGCTTTATACATGTATTTAGGAAAATAAAGAGGACCTGTCATGGCTCTATACATGCATGTAGGAGTATAAAAGGACCCGTCAGGGCTCTATACATGTATATAGAAGTATAAGAGGACCTGTCATGGCTCAATACATGTATGTAGGAATATAAAGAGGACCTGTCATGGCTCTATTCATGTATAGGAGTATAACGGTCATGGCACTATACGTATATATATATATATATATATATATATATAAAAGTATAAAGAGGACCTGTCCTGGCTCTATACATGTATGTAGGAGTATAAAGAGGACCTGTCATGGCTCTATTCATGTATATAGGAGTATAAAAGGACCTGTGTGTGGCCGCGATGTCAGCCGGCCACCCGCGATCGCTCCACAGAGAGCCAGAATGGGGATTTGTCAATGTAAACAGACAGATCCCCATTCTGACAGGGGAGGAGAGACAGATCTGCTGTTCCTAGTGATTAGGAACATAGATCTCTCTCCTCCTCCAGTCAGTCCCATCACCCCCAGTTAGAAACACCTCCCAGGTAACACATTTAACCCCTTCCCTACCAGTGACATTTACACAGTAATCAGTGCATTTTTATAGCACAAATCGCTGTATAAATGTCACTGGTCCCAAAAATGTGTCAAAAGTGTCTGATCTGTCCACCGCAATGTCGCAGTCTCACTGAAAATCGCAAATCACCGCCATTACTAGTAAAAAATTTATAATAATAATAATAATAAAAATGCCATAAATCTATCCCCTATTTTGTAGACGCTATAACTTTTGCGCAAACTAATCAATATACACTTATTGCGTTTTTTTTGTTTTTTTTACCAAACATATGTAGAAGAATACGTATTGGCCTAAACTGATGAAGAAATACCACCAACAGAAAGCTCTATTTGTGGGAAAAAAAAGGATGTCAATTTTGTTTGGGTACAGCGTCGCACGACCGCACAATTGTCAGTTAAATCGACGCAGTGCCGTATCGCAAAACAAAATTAGTGAAGTGCGTCATTTCTATTATTACATTGTTATATAATATATAAAATAGTTCAACTCACCATAATGCAGAATCAGTGGGAGCCTGAGCGTGTCACTTGCCACCGTCACCTGCCACCAGTTGCAGATTGTCACTTGCCACTAGGGATGAGCTTCGTGTTCGAGTCGAACATACGTTCGACTCGAACATCGGCTGTTCGATCGTTCGACGAAGATCGAACGATTTGGGCCGTTCGCGCCAAATTCGAGTGACGCGAACGGCCCACAATGCACTACGCCATCGCAGTGTCATCCAGGCGCTGTGATTGGCCAAGCATGCACTGTGACCCCGCATGCTTGGCCAATCACAGCGCCGGCAGCGAGGAGAGCAATGATTGGCCACAGGCAGGATGCCTGTGGCCAATTATTGCTGAGGGTGTTTAGTACACGCCCCACACTATAAAAGGCCGCCAGCACGGCGGCCTAGTGTAGTGTGTTCCGGAGCAGGGATAGAGCAGCATAGGCAGGGACAGTGACTGTTATTTCTTTCTTGCTTAACCTGGATTCCTTTAGTTTAGGGAAAGAGAAGGATAGGTAGGGAGAGTGTCAGTGTGTTTTGTGCTTGTGCTATAGTGTGCTTAAAAAAAACATTTATTCTAGGGACAGAAAACTGTAGGTAGGGACAGTGTCAGTTTCTTTCACTCTGCAAGTCCTTGTTTCCAGGGACCTGGAAGGACAGTGAGTCAATTGTCCTTGTGCTATATTGTGCTTAAAAAAACATTTATTCTAGGGACAGAAAACTGTAGGTAGGGAGAGTGTCAGTTTCTTTCACTCTGCAAGTCCTTGTTTCCAGGGACCTGGAAGGACAGTGACTGAATTGTCCTTGTGCTATATTGTGATTAAAAAAAACATTTATTCTAGGGACAGAAAACTGTAGGTAGGGAGAGTGTCAGTTTATTTCACTCTGCAAGTCCTTGTTTCCAGGGACCTGGAAGGACAGTGACTGAATTGTCCTTGTGCTATAGTGTGCTTAAAAAAAACATTTATTCTAGGGACAGAAAACTGTAGGTAGGGACAGTGTCAGTTTCTTTCACTCTGCAAGTCCCTGTTTCCAGGGACCTGGAAGGACAGTGAGTGAATTGTCCTTGTGCTATATTGTGCTTAAAAAAACATTTATTCTAGGGACAGAAAACTGTAGGTAGGGAGAGTGTCAGTTTCTTTCACTCTGCAAGTCCTTGTTTCCAGGGACCTGGAAGGACAGTGACTGAATTGTCCTTGTGCTATATTGTGATTAAAAAAACCATTTATTCTAGGGACAGAAAACTGTAGGTAGGGAGAGTGTCAGTTTATTTCACTCTGCAAGTCCTTGTTTCCAGGGACCTGGAAGGACAGTGACTGAATTGTCCTTGTGCTATATTGTGATTAAAAAAAACATTTATTCTAGGGACAGAAAACTGTAGGTAGGGAGAGTGTCAGTTTATTTCACTCTGCAAGTCCTTGTTTCCAGGGACCTGGAAGGACAGTGACTGAATTGTCCTTGTGCTATATTGTGATTAAAAAAAACATTTATTCTAGGGACAGAAAACTGTAGGTAGGGAGAGTGTCAGTTTATTTCACTCTGCAAGTCCTTGTTTCCAGGGACCTGGAAGGACAGTGACTGAATTGTCCTTGTGCTATATTGTGATTAAAAAAAACATTTATTCTAGGGACAGAAAACTGTAGGTAGGGACAGTGTCAGTTTCTTTCACTCTGCAAGTCCTTGTTTCCAGGGACCTGGAAGGACAGTGAGTGAATTGTCCTTGTGTTATATTGTGATTAAAAAAAACATTTTTTCTAGGGACAGAAAACTGTAGGTAGGGAGAGTGTTTTTTTTCTTTCACTCTGCAAGTCCTTGTTTCCAGGGACCTGGAAGGACAGTGACTGAATTGTCCTTGTGCTATATTGTGATTAAAAAAAACATTTATTCTAGGGACAGAAAACTGTAGGTAGGGAGAGTGTCAGTTTATTTCACTCTGCAAGTCCTTGTTTCCAGGGACCTGGAAGGACAGTGACTGAATTGTCCTTGTGCTATAGTGTGCTTAAAAAAAACATTTATTCTAGGGACAGAAAACTGTAGGTAGGGACAGTGTCAGTTTCTTTCACTCTGCAAGTCCTTGTTTCCAGGGACCTGGAAGGACAGTGAGTGAATTGTCCTTGTGCTATATTGTGCATAAAAAAACATTTATTCTAGGGACAGAAAACTGTAGGTAGGGAGAGTGTCAGTTTCTTTCACTCTGCAAGTCCTTGTTTCCAGGGACCTGGAAGGACAGTGACTGAATTGTCCTTGTGCTATATTGTGATTAAAAAAAACATTTATTCTAGGGACAGAAAACTGTAGGTAGGGAGAGTGTCAGTTTATTTCACTCTGCAAGTCCTTGTTTCCAGGGACCTGGAAGGACAGTGAGTGAATTGTCCTTGTGTTATATTGTGATTAAAAAAAACATTTTTTCTAGGGACAGAAAACTGTAGGTAGGGAGAGTGTTTTTTTTCTTTCATTCTGCAAGTCCTTGTTTCCAGGGACCTGGAAGGACAGTGACTGAATTGTCCTTGTGCTATATTGTGATTAAAAAAAACATTTATTCTAGGGACAGAAAACTGTAGGTAGGGAGAGTGTCAGTTTATTTCACTCTGCAAGTCCTTGTTTCCAGGGACCTGGAAGGACAGTGACTGAATTGTCCTTGTGCTATAGTGTGCTTAAAAAAAACATTTATTCTAGGGACAGAAAACTGTAGGTAGGGACAGTGTCAGTTTCTTTCACTCTGCAAGTCCTTGTTTCCAGGGACCTGGAAGGACAGTGAGTGAATTGTCCTTGTGCTATATTGTGCTTAAAAAAACATTTATTCTAGGGACAGAAAACTGTAGGTAGGGAGAGTGTCAGTTTCTTTCACTCTGCAAGTCCTTGTTTCCAGGGACCTGGAAGGACAGTGACTGAATTGTCCTTGTGCTATATTGTGCTTAAAAAAAACATTTATTCTAGGGACAGAAAACTGTAGGTAGGGAGAGTGTCAGTTTATTTCACTCTGCAAGTCCTTGTTTCCAGGGACCTGGAAGGACAGTGAGTGAATTGTCCTTGTGTTATATTGTGATTAAAAAAACATTTTTTCTAGGGACAGAAAACTGTAGGTAGGGAGAGTGTTTTTTTTCTTTCACTCTGCAAGTCCTTGTTTCCAGGGACCTGGAAGGACAGTGACTGAATTGTCCTTGTGCTATATTGTGATTAAAAAAAACATTTATTCTAGGGACAGAAAACTGTAGGTAGGGAGAGTGTCAGTTTATTTCACTCTGCAAGTCCTTGTTTCCAGGGACCTGGAAGGACAGTGACTGAATTGTCCTTGTGCTATAGTGTGCTTAAAAAAAACATTTATTCTAGGGACAGAAAACTGTAGGTAGGGACAGTGTCAGTTTCTTTCACTCTGCAAGTCCTTGTTTCCAGGGACCTGGAAGGACAGTGAGTGAATTGTCCTTGTGCTATATTGTGCTTAAAAAAACATTTATTCTAGGGACAGAAAACTGTAGGTAGGGAGAGTGTCAGTTTCTTTCACTCTGCAAGTCCTTGTTTCCAGGGACCTGGAAGGACAGTGACTGAATTGTCCTTGTGCTATATTGTGATTAAAAAAAACATTTATTCTAGGGACAGAAAACTGTAGGTAGGGAGAGTGTCAGTTTATTTCACTCTGCAAGTCCTTGTTTCCAGGGACCTGGAAGGACAGTGAGTGAATTGTCCTTGTGCTATATTGTGCTTAAAAAAACATTTATTCTAGGGACAGAAAACTGTAGGTAGGGAGAGTGTTTTTTTTCTTTCACTCTGCAAGTCCTTGTTTCCAGGGACCTGTAAGGACAGTGAGTGAATTGTCCTTGTGCTATATTGTGCTTAAAAAAAACATTTATTCTAGGGACAGAAAACTGTAGGTAGGGAGAGTGTCAGTTTATTTCACTCTGCAAGTCCTTGTTTCCAGGGACCTGGAAGGACAGTGACTGAATTGTCCTTGTGCTATATTGTGATTAAAAAAAACATTTATTCTAGGGACAGAAAACTGTAGGTAGGGAGAGTGTCAGTTTCTTTCACTCTGCAAGTCCTTGTTTCCAGGGACCTGGAAGGACAGTGACTGAATTGTCCTTGTGCTATATTGTGATTAAAAAAAACATTTATTCTAGGGACAGAAAACTGTAGGTAGGGAGAGTGTCAGTTTATTTCACTCTGCAAGTCCTTGTTTCCAGGGACCTGGAAGGACAGTGAGTGAATTGTCCTTGTGCTATATTGTGCTTAAAAAAACATTTATTCTAGGGACAGAAAACTGTAGGTAGGGAGAGTGTTTTTTTTCTTTCACTCTGCAAGTCCTTGTTTCCAGGGACCTGTAAGGACAGTGAGTGAATTGTCCTTGTGCTATATTGTGCTTAAAAAAAACATTTATTCTAGGGACAGAAAACTGTAGGTAGGGAGAGTGTCAGTTTATTTCACTCTGCAAGTCCTTGTTTCCAGGGACCTGGAAGGACAGTGACTGAATTGTCCTTGTGCTATATTGTGATTAAAAAAAACATTTATTCTAGGGACAGAAAACTGTAGGTAGGGAGAGTGTCAGTTTATTTCACTCTGCAAGTCCTTGTTTCAAGGGACAGAGAAGGACACCTGAAGGTAGCCCTTATTGCTTTTTTCCCATCTCCCTGCAGGCCATCTATTAGAATGTCTGGAAGGCAAACAAGGAGAGGCAGACAGTCAGGAGGCAATAAAAGAGGGCAAGCAGGCTCTGTGTCTGGGGGCAACAGTGCTGGTCGTGGACGCGGTGCATTGTCATCAGCACATGGCCATGGGACACGCTTGTCCTTCTTTTCGGCAGCTGGACATGTTGAGCCACATCATGCCGAAGACTTGGTAGAGTGGATGACCAAGCCCTCCTCCTCCTCCTCATCCTCTCTCACCCAGGCTCAGGGTACTGGAAAAGCAGCTGCCAAAGCGTCGTCTTCCCTGGTATCAATGTCAGACAAATCATCAGTCACTCCTTCCCTAGACCCACCATGTCCTCCTCCTGAGGAGTCCCCCGAACTGTTTCAGCACAGTGTTGGGTACATGCTCCAGGAGGATGCCCAGCGTTTCGAAGGGTCTGATGATGAAACCCAGCTAGAGGAAGGCAGTAGCGTGAGAGCAGACAGAGGGGATGCTCAAGAAGGACACCAATCTGGCAGTCATGTTCCAGCAGCTGCAGCATACTGCCAGATTGGCTCCAGTGATGAGGAGGGAGGGGATGATGAGGTCACTGACTCCACGTGGGTGCCTAATAGGAGAGAGGAGGAGGAGGAGGATGAGGAGGAGGCACATCTCCAACGAGGCAGGATGCCCTTTGGTGGCCAGCGTAAGGGCAGTACACCGACGGAATCACACCGCAGAGCTCCGCCTGTGCAGGGCGCAGCCTCTGCCCGTCATTCAAAAAGTTCCTTGGTGTGGGCCTTTTTTGAGGCTAGTGCATCAGATCGCACAGCTGCTGTTTGCAACATATGTCTCAAGCGTATATCGCGTGGCCAAAACATCAGCCGCTTGGGTACCACATGCCTGACCAGACATATGTTGACCTGCCATGCAGCTCGTTGGCAAGCCTACCTCAAAGACCCACACCAAAGAACAAAGCGGACCTCTCCTTGCACCGCATCAGCTGGGATCTCCAACCCCACTATAACTTCAGTCCTCTCTGAAACATGCACTGAGAGGAATGAAGGTGTAGAATTAGGTGTGTCACAGCCAAGTACTTGCGCCCACTCTGCTAGCAGTACACCGACGTCCGATTCTAGCAGGCAAATTTCCCTGCCCCAGCTGCTGGACCGTCGAAAGAAGTTCACTCCCAGCCATCCACATGCCCAGCGGTTGAATGCTAGCTTGGCTAAATTGCTAGCGCTTCAACTGCTGCCTTTTCAGTTGGTAGACTCGGCCCCCTTCCGTGAGTTTGTGCAATGTGCAGTTCCTCAGTGGCAGGTTCCCAAACGCCACTTTTTCTCACGGAAGGCTATTCCGGCTCTCTACCGGCATGTGGAAGGCAATGTCTTGGCCTCGCTGGACAGGGCGGTCAGCGGTAAGGTGCATATTACCGCTGACTCATGGTCCAGCAGGCATGGACAGGGACGTTACCTTTCTTTCACGGCCCATTGGGTCACTCTTTTGGCAGCTGGGAAGGATTCAGGACAAGGTGCAGTAGTGTTGGAGGTTGTCCCACCGCCACGCCTCCAAAATGCTACTACTGGTTGTGACACACCTCTCTCCTCCACCCCCTCCTCTTCTTCTTCCTCCATGGCCTCTTCCTGTGGTTTGTCCTATGAACCAGCGGTGCTCCGTAGCCGTTCACGGGGCTACGCAAGTACGCAGGCAAAAAGATGCCATGCCGTGCTTGCGCTGGTGTGTTTGGGGGACAGAAGCCACACTGGGGCAGAGGTCCTGTCTGCTCTGCAGGGCCAGGCCGAGAGGTGGTTGACGCCACGCCAGCTTAAGCCAGGAATGGTGGTTTGCGACAATGGCACCAACCTCCTCTCCGCCCTCCGACAGGGACAACTGACCCATGTGCCCTGTGTGGCTCACGTCCTTAACCTGGTGGTGCAGCGCTTCTTGGGCAGGTACCCGGGCTTACAGGATGTCCTGAGGCAGGCCAGGAAAGTCTGTGTGCATTTCCGCAGATCTTATAATGCCAGTGCTCGCCTGGCTGAGCTGCAAAAGGAGTTGAACCTGCCCAAGAACCGCCTTATATGTGACATGCCCACCAGGTGGAACTCAACGTTGGCCATGCTGCAGCGGCTGCACACGCAGCAGAGGGCCATCAATGAGTACCTGTGCGACTACGGCACCAGGACAGGGTCAGGGGAGCTTGGTTTTTTTTCTCCACGCCAGTGGGGCATGATCAGGGATGCATGCACTGTCCTGGCACCATTTGAGGAGGCCACGAGGATGGTGAGCAGTGACAGTGCATGCATCAGTGACACTGTACCTCTTGTCCACCTGTTGGAGCACACGCTGCGTGGAATAATGGACAGGGCACTTGAGGCAGAACAGAGGCAGGAAGAGGAGGACTTCCTTGCCTCTCAAGGCCCCCTTTACCCAGACAGTGTTCCTTCTGTCCCACCCATCGCACAGGAAGAGGAGGAGGAGGAGGAGGAGGAGGATTGTGTCAGCATGGAGGTGGAGGCTGGCACTCAGCATCATCAGCAGCAGTCTTTTAGGGATGATTTACAGTCCCAAGAAACCAGTGGACTTGTACGTGGCTGGGAGGAGGTGGCTGCGGATCATGTCGTCCTTAGTGACCCAGAGGACTCCGGAGCGAATGCCTCAGCAAACCTACGCTGCATGGCCTCCCTGATCCTGCAAAGTCTGCGGAAGGATCCTCGTATTCTTCGGATCAAGGAGAGGGACCATTACTGGCTGGCCACTCTCCTTGATCCACGGTACAAGGGTAAGGTTGCGGACCTTATGTTACCGTCGCAGAGGGAGCAGAGGATGAGACAACTCCGGGAGGCCTTGCAGAAAGGTCTGTGCAACGCGTTCCCAGAGACTGGGAGGTTGCAAACTCCTGGTCCTGGACAACGAGTTGCTGAGGCTTCGGCCAGTCAAAGAAGGAGCGGTGGGGAAGGTGGCCGTCTGACCGATGCGTTCAGACAATTCTTTAGTCCGCAGCCCCAAAGTATGATCGGTTCCAGCAACCATCGCCAGCGTCTGATAAACATGGTGCAGGAATATCTAGGGGCAAGGTCAGACTTGGACACCTTCCCCACCGAAAATCCTCTGGCTTACTGGGTCTTGAGGATGGATCACTGGCCAGAGCTTGCACAGTATGCAATTGAGCTACTGGCCTGTCCTGCATCCAGCGTTCTTTCGGAACGCACATTCAGTGCTGCTGGAGGATTTGTCACGGATCACAGGGTGCGCCTGTCCACCGACTCGGTTGATCGACTGACTTTCATCAAGATGAACCAGTCTTGGATCACCACCAGCTACCACACACCTGATGCTGATATAACAGACTAATTGATTTTAACATGTCACATCCCTTCAAGACTGATGCTGATGCTGAGTGCCTGTGCTGTTATGTTGACTGGCTATCCTCCTCCTCCGAGTCCTCAATGATACGATTGATGATGATAGCTTGTAAGATCATTTTTGTTTATGGGTGCCGCCACCAGTGCCTAACGCCCAATTTTTCAGCCCCTGTTTAACAGGGGCGTGTAATTACAATTTTTGAAGCAATACTTTGCAACAGGGCTCATTGCTGTGCTCCAAGTACAGTATCTGTGAGGGGTTGCAGTGTTGTGCCACCAGTGCCTAAGGCCCAATTTTTCAGCCCCTGTTCAACAGGGGCATGTAATTACAATTCTTGATCTAATAATTCACAGCAGGGCCCATTGCTGCACCCACCAAGAGTAACTGTCAGGGCTTACAGTGTTGTGGCACCAGCACCACCATCAAAGGCCCAATTTTTACTACCACTGTTCAACAATTATATGTAATTAAAATTCCTGATATAATAGTTGACAGCAGGGCGTTCCAGCACCAACCAAGAGTAACTGTGAGTGCTTACAGTGTTGTGCCAACACCAACAACTAAGGGGCCTATTTCTGCAGAGTATATACGGCAGGTCCCTACTTTCAAACATCCAACTTACAAACGACTCCTACTTGCAAACGCAAGAAGACAACAGGAAGTGAGAGGAAATCTACCACTAGGAAGGAAAATTCTCTCCCTGTAAGAATAAATATGGGAGAAAGGTGTCTCCTCTGTACTGATGCTTTATCAGCAATCCTTGTTTCAAGAAAAACACCACATTTCAAAAACAGTTGTCATTGGGACGGAAAGTGAGGTGAAATGTTCTGAACAGGGGCACAGACAGCAAAACAAATGTTACAGGGGTGATAACCCTTACCTATGTTTTCCAAAAAGTTTAAAAATAGATTTTTGGTCTGGAGCTACACTTCAACAATGTACCTGTTCAAAATTACAAACAGACTCTACATAAGAACAAACCTACAGTCCCTGTCTTGTATGCACCGCCTGTATAGGGCTGTTCAGAGTATATAGGGCCTTTTTTATTTTATGTGCGGGGTTCCCCTTAATATCCATACAAGACCCAAAGGGGCTGGTAATGGGCTGGGGTAGGGGGGGGGGTCATGGGGTAGCTATGCCATTTTTCTTAAAGAATTTCATCCATATTACCGGGACCAGACATTACATTAAAGCCGCAAGCAGTTTTAAATGGCTTTTTTTTCCTTTAGAAGTGTCATTTTGTGCAGGGACAGTTCTAAACACGGGAAACACGTGGCACTTCACAGGCATACTTTAGACACCCCCCAGGTACGATATTTAAAGGAATATTTGACTTTTTTTTTTTCACTTTATGCATCATTAAAATGACTGCTCCCGAAAAACGACCGTTTTTAAAACTTCTTTTTGCATTGATACATGTCCCCTGGTGCAGAACCCGGGTTCCCAAACCCTTTTTAGGACAATAACATGCATAATAGTTGTTATAATTAGCACTTTAGAATTCGAACGTTCGCATCCATTGTATTTAATAGGGTTCTAATGTTCGTTCGAACTTTCGGTCCGTTCGCGGGTTCTGGTGCGAACCGAACCCGGGGGTGTTCGGCTCATCACTACTTGCCACATGTTGCGGATTGTCACTTGCCACGACGTCACACATTGCAGATTGTCACTTGCCACGACGCCACCTGCCACACATTGCGGGTTGTCACTTGCCACAACGCCACCTGCCACACATTGCGGGTTGTCACTTGCCACAACGCCACACATTGCGGGTTGTCACTTGCCACGACGCCACCTGCCACACATCGCGGGTTGTCACTTGCCACGACGCCACCTGCCACACATTGCGGGTTATCACTTGCCACACGTTGCGGATTGTCACTTGCCACGACATCACACATTGCGTTTTGTCACTTGCCACAATGTCACTTGCCACACATTTGCGGATTGTCACTTGCCACAACGTCACACATTGCGAATTGTCACTTGCCACACGTAGCGGATTTCCACTTGCCACAACGTCACCTGACACACGTAGCGGATTGTCACTTGCCACGACGCCACCTGCCACACATTGCAGATTGTCACTTGCCACACATTGCGGATTGTCACTTGCCACAACGTCACCTGCCACACGTAGCAGATTGTCACTTGCCACTTCACCTGCCACATGTAGTGGATTGCCATTTGCTGTGTCCCAGAGTGAAGGCAGGCAGGAGAGAGATGACAGAGAAGAGGGGGATCTGACAGAGAAGAGGGGGGTCTGCTGTCAGAGAAAAGGGGGGTCTGCTGACATAGAGGAGGGGGGGGTCTGCTGACATTGAGGACGGGGGGGTGGCTGACATTGAGGACAGGGGGGTGGCTGATATTCAGGAGGGGGGCGGCTGATATTGAGGAGGGGGGCGGCTGATA
This sequence comes from Rana muscosa, assembly GCA_029206835.1. Classification (NCBI taxonomy): domain Eukaryota; kingdom Metazoa; phylum Chordata; class Amphibia; order Anura; family Ranidae; genus Rana; species Rana muscosa. Next base: position 70,881,617 of record CM055125.1, read on the forward strand.
TTGAGGAGGGGGGGCGGCTGACATTGAGGAGGGGGGCGGCTGATATTGAGGAGGGGGGGCGGCTGACATTGAGGAGGGGGCGGCTGACATTGAGGGGGGCGGCTGACATTGAGGAGGGGGGGGCGGCTGATATTGAGGAGGGGGGGTGGCTGATATTGAGGAGGGGGGGTGGCTGACATTGAGGAGGGGGGCGGCTGATATTGAGGAGGGGGGCGGCTGACATTGAGGGGGGCGGTTGACATTGAGGAGGGGGGGGCGGCTGATATTGAGGAGGGGGGTGGCTGACATTGAGGAGGGGGGGCGGCTGACATTGAGGAGGGGGGGCGGCTGACATTGAGGAGGGGGGGTGGCTGACATTGAGGAGGGGGGGTGGCTGACATTTAGGAGGGGGGGCGGCTGACATTGAGGAGGGGGGGCAGGTGACATTGAGGGGGGGCGCGGCTGACATTGAGGACGGGGGGGTTGGCTGACATTGAGGACGGGGGGGCGACTGACATTGAGGAGGGGGGGGAGACTGACATTGAGGAGGGGGGGGCGACTGACATTGAGGAGGGGGGGCGGCTGACATTGAGGAGGGGGGGGGCAGCTGACATTGAGGAGGGGGGGTGGCTGATATTGAGGAGGGGGGGCGGCTGATATTGAGGAGGGGGGCAGGTGACATTGAGGAGGGGGGGCAGGTGACATTGAGGGGGGGCAGGTGACATTGAGGAGGGGGGGCAGGTGACATTGAGGAGGGGGGGCGGCTGATATTGAGGAGGGGGGCGGCTGATATTGAGGAGGGGGGGCGGCTGATATTGAGGAGGGGGGGCAGGTGACATTGAGGAGGGAGGGCGGCTGACCTTGAGGGGGGGCAGTTGAGGAGGGGGGGCGGCTGACCTTGAGGAAGGGGGGCGGCTGACATTGAGGAGGGGGTGCAGGTGACATTGAGGAGGGGGGCTGACATTAAAGAGGGGGGGCGGCTGTCATTAAAGAGGGGGGGCTGACAGAGACGGACCTCAGGAGACAGTGACACACAGCGAGTTAGGAGCATGCAGGGCAGGCGCGATTATCCACAGACACAGTCCAGCTCCTCCAGGCTCCAGGAGAAGCAGTACTGAGGCGGGTCTTCACAGTTGCGATCACATGATTAGGAGCAGGCTCCCGTCCTGTGTTCACCATCAGGATACAAGGGAGCTCCTCCAGGCGAATCACAGAGCCTCATGTCCGCACATGACCTGCTTAGCCAATCACAGGACACCCGCCGCTGCCAATTGCTGAGCTGAGCTCGGCTCAAACACAGAGCGCACCGTGACCGAGGCAGTAGTGTGATTGTGAACTGGATGATCGTGCCCCTCTAGCCAGGGATTCGGCTGCCGCAGGACAGGTATGTGTGCCTGGGTTTCCGACGGGTGGAAACCCAGGCACATGTGCAGTGGAGTGGGCTGGCAGGCGGCAATTTGCCGCCCCCTGAAAGTGCCGCCTGGGACCGAGGTACCATCGGGTCCCATGGTAGGGCCGGCCCTGTCCACAACCTCTCCCTACACTGACAAAAGACAGAATGTGAAATGGCAGCCAGATCAGGTCTATTTATAAGGTAGGGGGTATGTCCATGTGCTGAAATGTCTCAATTGGCTGTCCTGTACCACATGATGGATGTGTCACATGTCAAAGTTCTTCACAATGTTAAAGAATATGGCGGCCGCGAATAGCGCCATATGTCCACCGGTTCGGCGAATAGCGAACGCGCAAAGTTTATTAGTTTAATTAGTAAATAGATAGGAAAGTATGTGGGCAGTGCTTAATGCCTAAGCTCTAGAGATGTACACAATGTAAAAATGTGTTTTGTTTTGGATTCGATCGTTAAATTAATAATTTCATTTAGTCATATTCGTTGTGTTAGAATAATTAGTTTTTTTAACTTGTTTTGTTATTTTTTAATCAAATTGGAAAATTAATTTTAATTTAAAATGGGAACATATTGCAATAAATACAGCAAGGTATAAAAGTGAAATAAAATGATTAGGCTTCATGCCCACTGACGTTTTTACAGCTACGTTTTTTACAGCTTAAAAACGCCTGTCTATGTTATTGTAAATATTTTTTTTTTTTGAGAAAAAAAAACAAAAAAAAAACGTCTGAGCTAAAAAACGCGACTGCGCGTTAGTGCGCGTTTTTGAGCGTTTTTTGATGCTCGCGTTTTTTTCTGCCTAACTCCGACGCTGAGGAACGCACTGGTCCTGGGTTTTTTTTACAGCTTAAAAACGTCTATGCTATTTGCAGCTCAAAAACGTCTAGGTGGGCATGCAGCTATAGACTAACATGGACAGGCGTTTTTAAGCTGTAAAAAACGCTCAAAAACGCGGCTGTAAAAACGTCCATGTGCATGAGGCCTTATTCCTACTTCAGCTGCTTTCACAATGCTCCTCTGCAAAAACACGGTAAAAAATGCATTAGCGTATGTTCGACAGGATTTAATGGTTATACGTTTTTCTTATGCTTTTTTTAAAAACAGAAGATAAACTGATCTGAAAGAACGAAATAGAATAAAATAAAATTATAAAACAATTATTAGAATAAAATAGAAATGAAAATATTCTATAAATTTTTTTATTTTTCTTTTCTATTCTTTCATTTTCTATTCTATTCTGTTGTATTCTATTTTATTATTTTCTATCCCTTTATTTTCTGTTCTATTCTATTTTTTCTATTCTAATCTATTCTAATTTTATCTATATTGTTTTGTTCTGTTTTATTCTATTCTATTTTATTCTATTCCTTTATTTTCTATGCTATTCTATGCTATTCTATGCTATTCTATGCTATTCTATTCCTTTATTTTCTATTCTAATCTAATCTGTTCAATTCAATTATTTTATTTTCTATTCTATTCTTATCTATTCTTTTACAAAAGGTTTTATTTGGAAAAATAATTTGATCAGACAGATTAGGTAAACAATGAGATGGTTACATTACATGTGGAAAAACTGCAAAAAGTCTCAACAAAAGGATGAAACAATAAATTGTATAACTTCCATGGTCAACTTATCATTATAGCTTAAAGTCCATAAGTCCCTGGTTCAAGAGTCTCGAGGTTACGGATTATGTTATGTGATGAACTAAAGCAGAGACATGCGGCATAATTTTAGAAATTGCAAAACATTTAAACATGTTAACAGTGGACGTCCATACATGTAAGCATATGGTAAATTGTTAAAAGGATAGGATCACTGTAACCATCCAGCTCAAACCATGCCCTTCAGCCTGGTGGGCGTTAAAAGTGAACACACACAAAAAGAAAAACTGGAGGGAAAACTGAGAAATAGAAGGAAAAAGAGGAAAGAGAGCCAAAAGAAAGAGAAAGAGAAAAAGAGTCCTACGTGGTGTGTGCCCAGAGATTTACTAAATTGAGAGAAGCTTATTATCAAATTTGGAAGGTTGGATATATGCAATCCACGGTTGCCAGACCCTAAGAAATGTATTATGTCTATCCGAGGCTAATGTATTATAGACATGTGCACACTGAAATATTTCGTTTCGGAACTTCGTTTTCGCTCGACAAATAAAATTATTTCGTTATTTCCGAAATTCGCTTTTATTTATTTTGTTTCGTTAAAAAATGCATTCGTCCGAAAATCCGAATTAATTAAGGTCGAATCTGTCATTGAAGGCTTATGGTGTCTGTCCAATGTTCTAAGAAGATTTGACGAAGCAAATAAACTGTACGACGCTGCAATCATACATTTCCAGTCGAATGCTCCGCCCACAAGCTATAGTAGAATTCTAATGTTTTATCACTAGTAATAATTATATTTAATTATTATTATTATTACTACTGAACCAACATTAGATTTCGTCTATAGCCTATGGGCTGAGCATTTGACCATAAATATCCGATCGTGGCGATCGTATGTTTTTAGCTGCTTCGTCGAATCTTCATGTCTCTATAATGTCGAATCTTTTCTCTCTATGTCAAATCTTTTCTTTATGTCGACTCTTTTCTCTCTATGTCGAATCTCCATGTCTCTATACCGTCAAATCTTTTCTCTCTATGTCGAATGATCTCGGACTAATAGAGTTAGGTTAGGCACATTCAACCGCAGATTCGATAGACACAGATTGCTATTGTCACTGTCATGTCGAATCTTCTATCTATATCGAACTGTTGTTGCAACGAAACGAAAATAAAGCGTTTTTTATGTCGGATCTTTCGGATTTCGGACTCTGCACATTCGTTATCATTTGTTAAAACGAAAGCGAAAATCCCAGAAATTCGGACGAAAATGCATTCGGATGAAAACGAATGCACATGTCTAATGTATTATGTGTATCAGCTTCTTATAGACCATGATAACGTTCATACGATTCTTCACTGCTTCAAAGCTGAGTAGAGGAGTTTTCCAAGCCTTCGCTATTGTCAACTTGCAATAAAAAGATGTAAGGCCAATTGGCATTCTGGGCAAAGCAATTCTACAAGCGGCTTATAAAGAAGGACCTTGTAAGGATCCCTTTTGATGTTGGTGTGGAATATGTTTTATGGAGAAGGGTAATTAGTCTAACCCATAGTCTGCATACCTTAGGACAAGACCACCAAATGTGTGCAATAGTGCCTTTCATGAGAACATCCCCGGAAGCAAAGAGGAGAATAAGATGGCATAAACTGTTCCAGCCTAGCCGGCATATAGTACCATCTGTACAATACTTTGTAAGCATTTTCCAATATTAGGACATTTTTTAGAGCTTTTAGAGAGAGATATTGTCATGATCTCCCAGTCCTCCAGATCTAACTTTTCCCTAATTCCTTCCCCCATTGTAAATGATAGGAGAGCACTGGGGACTATTAAGCCCTGTACACACGATCGGTTTTACCGATGAAAACCGTCCGATGGATTTTTTTCATCAGACAAACCGATTGTGTATGGGACCCATTGGTCTTTTTTCCATCGGTTTTAAAAAATAGAACATGTTTTAAATTTTTCCGATGGATCCAAAACCGATAGCAAATTCTGATCGTCTATGGGCAAGTCCATCGGATAAAAAAACCCACGCATGCTCAGAATCAAGTCGACGCATGCTCAGAAGCATTAAACTTCATTTTTCTCGGCTCATCGGAGTGTTTTACGTCACCGCGTTTGGAACGGTCGGTTTTTTGACTGATGGTGTGTGGGCAAGACTGATGGAAAACAGTTTCATCGGATATCCGATGGACAAATCTATCAGACTAGAATCCATAGGAAATCCGATCGTGTGTACAGGGCTTTAGAGGAGATGATTGATGAGTACAGTAATATTAGGCCGGGGAAACGAGGACGGGCTCTACAAAGGCTTTCAAAACGGGGTAAATGTGTATGGAGTAGGTCCGGATTTTATTAGTTGGGGGAGGAAGCACAGAGGCGCCACTCTAAGTGGCGCCTCTGTGCTTCCCTCCCCCAGCTGACTCAGGATCTGCTTCATATCTACACTGGGCTGCCTTCAAAGTGTTTCTAGCACGGACTAAATGGACTATAACAGTCTTATGTTTTAAACATTGCCCTGCCTTGCTTTTAATTATTCCTCGCTTTTGCTTGAGTTTTTCCCACATCGCCGCTGGTGCAAGCGTCAACTCCCTCCTATGTGTACAGGATTTTATTAGGTGCTGGAGAAAGTGCTTAAGTTGTAAATAACTATAATGTTCACAGACAGGAATATCATGAGAGGATCTAAGAGCCTCACGTGTCATGATTCTCAAGGGGGTGAACAAAGAATGGATATCAACAAATCCATTATCAATCCACCAGGAAAACTGCTTAGGGTTTTCAAAGCTGGGGGGAAATAGCGGACAATGAGTATTCTTATATATTCTATCTAATTTTTTCTATTCTATAAAGCAGCCTAAATAAAAATCATCATCTTATATCATTTTTATACCTTACTGTATTTATTGCAATATTTGTGCATTTTGAATTCAAATTTTTTTTCAAATTCGAATTTGCATAATTTATTTCATTAATTTATTTCGGATTCATTGAAATTCGTAACTTTTATGATTTTGAATTTCGAATACATCCAATCCGAATAACTAAAATTTTGCCTGAATTTCGATTTGTAGCAAGACGAACCGCACATGTCTACTAAGCACTAGGCAGGAGTTTGTGGTCATGTGAAATCAACATTAAGGTACAACTCCAGATTTTAAAGTGGGCAGCAACTTACACAGTTAACTCCTTGTAAAATGTGGCTGACTTCTTTACACTGTTGATACTTGAACACTTCAGACAAACACTTTGTTAGAGAACACCACTTTGCCAGGTGTGCAGCACTTAGGGCCAAATACCAAAGAGCTTGTACCGGTCTCCACCAATCAACCAATACGGTCACCTCTCTCCCAGTGATTAATCCAGTCTTGCTATTGGATACAGGAAATGCTCTTTCTCTCTATTCTCTGTGCTTGCTCTCTTCTCCTGGGGCCCCTTTAACTTCTCTCTGACTCCAGGCTGGGTCCCTAGGCACTCTGTGCCATGGATGTGGTCCCAGAAAGTGGGGAATTGGCCACTAGTAAAGGTGTCAAGCACATAACCCCCTTCAATACCAGGGTAACCGTCACCTTTGCCACGTCACCTGTCTCTTGGCTGATTGGCTGCTTTGCATATGACACAGACACTGTAGTCATTAGCAATGACATTCCAGTTTCCTCTGGGTAGTACTTTTTATGTTAGACGCATATGCTGTATCTTCTCTAACTCAGTCACCTTTGTAATCCCTGTTCTTGTGATACACTGATGCACCCCCTTTAAAGAGACTTTGGCCTGTGTGTACTAGGCTGTTCCAGGAACAACTGTCCAAGAGGGGAATTGCCCTTGTGGCAATAATGAGGTCTGCATAATTAACGTCAGCTTCAAACGCAAAGCAAAACATCATAAATTCTAGAGCAAGGTGTCATTTACAAAAACAGTGGTTAGAAATTGGAAAATTGCCCTATGAAATTATGTCATAAAAGGCTAATTGAATGTCTAAACAGCATTGGGCCAGAGACTTTTTATTGAACCCAATCATAAAATAGTCTTTAAAACATTAGAGTTTATAATAGGCTTGTGCAATTCGTTTCGTAACGAATTGAAATTCGTCCGAATTTAGCAACTTTCGGACATTCGGAAGCATTCGAATTTCCGAACAAAGCAATTACGAATAAGACCGAATCCGAAATAAATTATACCGCAAATAGCGAATGCCCGAATGTCTTCGGCATAATTCGTTATGAAAAAGTTACGAATGTACGAATCCATACGAAGCACAATAACACTCACTCTGCTCTGCTCTCTGCTTCTCCCACACCGTGCTGAACTCCCTCTCAAAATGGTGTACAGGGGCGGAGGTTATAGCCGCATGTAAAAAACGAAAGTAAAATACGAGATTTCTAATCCATTCGAAGCACAATAACACTCTGCTCTGCTCTCTGCTTCTCCCTCACCGTGCTGAACCCTCTCAAAATGGTGTACAGGGGCAGAGGCTATAGCCGCATGTAAAAAACGAAAGTAAAATACGAGACTTCGAATCCATTCGAAGCACAATAACACTCTGCTCTGCTCTCTGCTTCTCCCTCACCGTGCTGAACCCTCTCAAAATGGTGTACAGGGGCAGAGGCTATAGCCGCATGTAAAAAACGAAAGTAAAATACGAGATTTCGAATCGTTACAAATAACCGCAATGTATTTAGAAAAGTACAAATCCATTCGAAGCACATTAGGCATAATAGGCAGCGTCGTTGTGAGAGAGACACGGAAAATTACGAATCAACGAACCCAAAAAAAGTTACGAAAGTAGGAGTTGTGTCCAGAATCAACGAAAAACAACGTACTCTACCGAAAGTACGAACCCAAAAAAAGTTACGAAAGTAGGAGTTGTGTCCAGAATCAACGAAAAACAACGTACTCTACCGAAAGTACGAATTATAAAGCAACAAAAAATTCAACGAAAAATGTCGCTTGCAAAAATACGAATGAGTCCGAACACGAAAAATCCCGTCTAGCAAAATTACGAATGATTACGAATCAACAGGACCGGAAAGAAACGAACCAAAACGGAACAAATTTTTCCGTTGTGCACAAGTCTAGTTTATAACACCTTTGACTGGGCAAATGTACAGTGTCATTAAACCCATTATAAGGATATTTCTTAGGCCAGAGCTTGTCAATAGCCATTAGAGTCTGTTTTCTGAATCACACAGAGTATAAACAGTATTAAATCTAAAAGTAAACATTTATTATACTGCAGATCACCAACCAATCCTTAGATTGACTTCATTTGTTTTCTGTCTTTTATTCTCACTTGGTGATCAAGCCACTAAGTCTGCTTTTCAACAAAGCTGTTGTGCCGATGTAACAGTTACACAATTGGAATGGCCATCTTTTATTTATTTAGGATGAATTCACACACGTGGTGACAGACATTTTACTGAATTGCAAAACGCCTGTCATTGCTAGGACACAGAAAACAATTATTTTTTGTGTGCCCCATTTAATAAAATACAGATACCGTATATACTTGAGTATAAGCCGGCCTGAATATAAGCCGAGGCACCTAATTTTACCACAAAGAAATGGGAAAACGTATTGACTCGAGTATTAGCCTAGGGTGTCCATCTGCATGCCTCACTGTGCCTCACTTTGCCTCACTGTGTCTATGTGCATGCCTCACTGTGCCCATGCCTCAGTGTGTCCATGCCTCACTGTGCCCATGCCTCACTGTGTCCATGCCTAGACTGACGTTTAACATGGGAGTCTATAGAAGGGGTGCCCGGTTTTGAAAAATCGGTGCTCCCCGGCCATAGGTTCCCTGGACAACATACTTTGCACACTTGTAGAGGAAGAGTGAAGCTACATGTGTGCCAGGTTTGGGGTCCAGGGGACCTACGGCCGGCCGGTACCGGGTCCCCAAATTCCGGGAGATCAGGCGCAAAAAGATGACTTGAGTATAAGCCGAGGGGGGCATTTTCAGCACAAAAAAATGTGATGAAAAACTCGGCTTATACTCGAGTATATACGGTATGCTGTATTTTATCAAAGGACACTGTACAGAACCGCATGGCACTGTACAAGAGTTCATCATGATCACTGAATCGCGCATCACCCCCCCCCCCCCTTCAAAGCAGCCAGAATGGACAGCTGTCTGAGAGGTAACCGCTGTGCTTTACCTCTCCAGCAGCTGTCCATTGTGTGTGAACACGGCCTTATATAAAACCTTTATCCCAATAGAAAAAAAAAACTGTTGCTGTAACTGCTTATAAAGTATTAGCTGGAGTTCAGCTTTAATTTGTAGGTGTATCTATATCTGCTAGTGTATCTAATATCCCCCCCCCCCCAAATTAACAATCCTGCTGTCCAAAGGTGCCCCTGTGCTCCTTCATTCAGAGTGGGGGGCACTCTAATACAGGAGGTGTGTTACTGGCCAGATCAACAGGTAAAACTAGAGGGGGGGGGAGCTTTAAAAAAATAAAAACTAATGCAGCCACCACATCTATTGATTGATAAGCTGGAATATATTACACTTTTGGTTTTCGGTTTAATACAGTTTCCATAAATTGTGCTATGGTAGACCTACATTTATGACTTAGTGACACTTTCTAGAGGGTTCACAATTGGCAACTGAGAGCTCTTAATTTTCTAATATAACAATGCACAAATGCTGAGAGCCAATAATTCTGCACAGAGACCAAAGTCCAGGAGTACGTTTCTTAACCCCTTTTAATTGTTCCTGTTGTTATGTCTGTTTTGCAGTTATTTTCTGTAAGCATATTCTTGCACCATCGTTTTATTGGTGTAGCACCCTCTAGTGTGCTATTAGTGTGAGTGAAGGCAAATTTATGTTTTGGCTCATGGTAAAATGAGTCTTTGAATCTGGGTCAAAAGTTTTCTGCAGTTCAAGGCTGGATGACTCATACAGGCAGGTCTCTGGTACCTCCCCCTGATTCTGGAAGGTTGGAGAACTTTCTGGAAACTGGAGGGTGGAGGACAGGAGGGTTGATCTGCATACTTAGGGGAGTTTGGCAAATCCCGAGGTGGTGGGCCTGGCATGGTGGCTAATCCAGCCCCTAAATATTGATGAGTCATGTTGGCAAAGGAGTCGGCTGAAAGATGGAGTGCTGAGGAGACTGTCAGTGCCCCTTGAGGAGAACCCCTGCCAGGGGGAGGGGAGCAATGCCTTGGGCTGGGCTTGGGTTAGCTTGGGAGGATTCTGGCAACAACATGTTTTGAAAATAATCTTATCTAAGAGGCCACAAGGTCAAGTAGGACAGTGTGAGTAAATCAGCATGGTCAGGAACTTACAAAGGGAAAGACTGTCACATGTAGCAAGCCTTTCTGGAAGACAGCATTGGGCTTAAATCTTTCCTTTACCCTGCACTGGAAGATTTTCAGTAGCAGCCAGGTGGGCTAATGAAGAAGCAGCCAGGTGGGCTGGTAGTTTCTGCAGTCAGTAGAACTGGGATCAGTGGAGTTGGAGTTACTTCTGTATGCTACGTACAACATTTCTGTGCTACTTTCCAAAGGGACTGAGAGTTCCTAGTCCTTAAGGGGCTTTTGCTTTTTGCTTTCAGAGACTGTCAGCAGTTGGGAGTAAGAACAATCTGGAGTTGTACATAGAGAAGAAGAGGAGACAAATTAGAGTTATACATAGGGAGGGAAGTTGTCCCTGGTTTTGTTGCTATCAAGTTGGGCATCCCATAATTCCTATTCCCTATCCAATTTATTACCCCTAATAAAACATTTTAGCCCAAGCTCAAAGACTGTTCCTTGTGTCTGGACTCTGGAGAAAGTGTGGAGAATACTAGTTGCCTGGCTGTGCAGGAGTGGGGAACCCAATCATTAGCGGCTCCTTCAGGGGTGAGCGCTACATGAACATGATATTTATTCAAATAAATAAATAGGCTGATTCACTAAATGTTCTAAATATGAAAGAATCCTTGCCTCTTTGAAAAACACCACCATATTTTAGGTTCTGTTCCTTACCTGTCTGGTGTAGCAGTGAATGTCACATACATTCATGGCCGTCTTTAATGTTGATTGGACCCATGGCATATGAATTCTCCCGTTATTTACATATGAATGATGGTTATTTACATGTAAACACAGGGTCTACAGGTGAGTCATCTGTACACAACAATAGGGCAGAGCTGGGCAGCATTAGTAGCAGCACTTCACACTGAGATATCAGGACACAGCACAGGACTAAAACTTTAAGGGACAAGGGAATTTAAACTGGGATAGTTGGCAAGTATGAGCAGCTGTTTTGGGCCCCACAACAATGACAGGGCCCAGGGCAGCTGCCCCTTTTGCCATGCCTTAAAGACGGCCCTGCATACATTTATTCCTGAAGGACAGAATCTTCTCTACCCTATCCAAATCAAGACACGCACCTTAAAGTGATTGTAAAGTCTTGTTTTTTTAAATGAAAAATAACAAACAAGTTATACTTACCTTCTCTGTGCAGTGGATTTGCACAGAGCAGCCCGCATCCTCCTCTTCTCAGGTCCCTCCTCGGTGCTCTGACCGAACCGAGTCACAGCTCTATGTGTCTATTGAGACACGGAGCTGCGACCCGGCCCCACTCCCTTTCTGTTCTCATTGGCTGAATGACTTTGATTGACAGCAGCCCGAGCCAATGGCACCACGCTGCTGTCTCAGCCAGTGAAAAGGGGAGTCCTGGGCAGCGGAGACATTCCTACAACATTACTGGATCTAGATGGACCTCAGATAAGTATTGGGGGGGGGGGAATTGAGGGAGGCTGCTGCACACTGAAGGCTTTTTATCTTTACGCATAGAATGCATTAAGATAAAAAACTTTCTGACTTTACAATCAATTTAATAGCACTCATTAATAACATTCAAAGTTCCCTTTTGGGATGAGCGAGATGTGACCATACAGAACAGAGAAGTGGCTCTGTAAAGCAAGGGAGGTTGTTTGTCCATTTTCTATGGGGGAAGGACACTGGGCAGCGCTTGACCAGGTGGTGGTGCATAGCGTGTTGCTTCTCCGATATTGCAGAGGGTATGTGTAGAAGGAGACACTTGGCCTGTACTGGAGAGCATCAAAGCATCAGGTGGTACAGACAGTTGTAGCAGCATAACTTTAAAAGGCAAGGAAATTCTAGGTACAGGGCCAGGTTCAGTAGATGCAAAGTTGGGTAATGCAAAGCTAGGAGGCCATTTTTTATTCATGATATTTTTGTTATTATTTTCTTAGGCTTTGGTTGCACAACACTGAGCAGCAGGAATAACATTCTGCTGTCTTGAGCAGCTGCGCTCTGCCAAGGACATCAAGGTTATCGTTATGAAGTGAATGCTTTGTTCTGCTGAATTAAGCTCTTTGTATAGACTTCTGGTTCTCTGCGCACTCATATTACACACATATCAAGCACCAGGCTGTGCCTGATATTATACTGCTGCAAATAATATGGTTTGTCTATGCTTGTTTTATGTAGATGCCAATTTATTATGTAAATTCTGTATCTTCCTTTCAGGAGTGTGTTTGGGCATCATGCTACCCTATCCAATGAAGAGGGGAAAAGGAGCACCTTTGTTCGTCCTTCCAGGAAATTACTCTCATAAATTAATCCAATCTTCAATCCAGGGATTTCCTCCAGGGTACTTCTTTATACCGCTAGATGTCCTGAGTCTTATGATCAGCATCATTCAATTCACTTTCTCTGAGCCCAGGTCATCCTGCAGCAAAAGATGGTTTTGTTATTGTACCTTTTAACTGGATATTTTCTTTTATCTTGTTTTTTTCATCAAGTTTTATTTAAAGATTTTTTTCTTTACAAGTACAGAATGACATAGAGACAAACTGCCACACTAATAAGAGAGCTAGAAAAGAAGAAAAAAATTGAAACAAGTAGCAAGCAAAAAAATTTAAGCACTAAGCCCACAAGTTGCCGTTAAGGCTTACCTATAGTAAGGTGACCAGATTTTTACAATGAAATCCGGGGACATATTTTTTTTTACTAGTAATGGCGGCAATCAGCGACTCTGCCCGTCGCCGCCCGCCTCACAGCCTGTCAAGTCTTACTCTCCGGGCCCCGACTACTACTGGGTGGGGAGTGGAGGAAGATCACTCTGCCAGGGAAGGCAAGGAGATAAGCAGGCAGGCGGTTGGCTGGGACTTGAGCCAAGGCAGAAGAACATGCGAGCTGGGCGCAATGGGCATGCACCTGAAACTGAAGAAATATTCCCTCCACTTCGACCAGCACATGATCATCAGAAAGGGGAACAGATAATGGAAAAAATACACCCCCCCTAAGCTAGAAGGAGCAGCGGAGCGGGGGGGGGTGTAATTCTTAATTTTTTTTTTTATTCTGCACTGACTGTCTTTGAAATTTCCCCAGCCCCTGCCTGTTCAAGTCCAATCCGGGGACAAAACCGGGGACAGACTTGGTCCGGGGACAGTGTCCTTAATCTGGGGACTGTCCCCAGAAACCGGGGATGTCTGGTCACCCTAACCTATAGGTACTGTAAATATCTCCTAAACGTGCGCTATTTAGGAGATATTTACTGTATATGCAGCCGATGATGTCATCGCCACATGCACTCTGAAGGAACAGCAACCCATGCTGTGTCTTCAGAGCCCTGTGCCGTGACCGGCGGCTCCCACGCGCATGTGCGGGAGTGATGTCACGCGGCTCTAGCCAGTCACACAGCCTGAGTCCGCGGACCCGGAAGGAAGACGGGTGAAGATGGATGCGGCCTCCAGCGGTAACCACAAGGGCTTCGTATGCAGGTAAGTTTCACATAATACTAACACATTATGCCTTTACTTTGCAGGTCAGGAAAAAAAAGGCAGCGTTTTACTACCTCTTTCATACTTGGCAAACTAATAGATATCCCACAAGTAGCAATAAGTACAACATTCACATTAAAGAGTAATGCCCCGTGCACACGATCGTTTTTAATGTCATTTTTTAAACCGACGTTTTTCTCCTCGTTTTTTTTCATGTTTCCTCTCAAGCCTGCCTTGCGTACACACCATCATTAAAAAAAACGATCAAGCAAAGCGCGGTGACGTTCAACACGTACGACGGCACTATTAAGGGGAAGTTCCGTTTGAATGGCGCCACCCTTCATGTTAGTAAAGTTTGTTGAGCGACGATTCACGCTTTTCAGTCCGTTACTGTGTAATGAATGTGCTATCTCCATTACGAACGCTAGTTTTACCAGAACGAGCGCTCCCATCTCATACTTGATTCTGAGCATGCACGTTTTTTTTCACGTCGTTAAAGCATACACACTATCGTTTTTCACGTCGTTAAAAAAAACGACATGAAAAACGACGTGAAAAAAGAGAGCATGTCCGGAATTTTTAATGGCCGTTTTTCACGTCGTTAAAAATGCTCTGGAGCATACACACGATCATTTTTCAGGGCCATTTTTTAAAATGGCAGTTTTAACGGCATGAAAAACGATCGTGTGTACGGGGCATAAGGCTGGGTTCACATATATGCGAATTGGATACGTTTTTACACGCATCCAAATCGTATAACATGTGAATGTGACCGGCTTTCAATGGAACATGTGCGGGCAGATGCGGTGTGGTTTTGAAAAGGGTACTGTGTGTTTTTGAGTGCGTTTTTGGGTCCGGTTCAGGGGCGAATTCAGGGGAAAATTTACACCTGAATCGCACCTGAACTAGTGAACAAAAACGCACCGGACCCCGGACTGCAAACTGCAGCTGCATTTATGTGAACCCAAGTGGCGCTGCCCCCTCTCTCCTGCACCGCTATAAAAACCATAGATAGATTCATGCATTGCATGAATCTATCTAGGATCGCTGCTGACACCCCCTATTCAGGTGTCCGGCCCCTTTTCGGGCGCCGGGCACCTGAATTACAGCGGCGGGGGTGTTTTTTGGTAATAGGCGCCCAAAAAAGTGAGCAGCGGGCGCCATGCTGGGCGTTCACTGTTCACTCAGCTGTGTGTTAGCAAAGCGAAGGAATTCGCTTTGCTAACACTGAATCCGCCTCTCAGCCAATCAGGTTGCCAGGTCTGTTACCGGTCACCTGATTGCCTGAATCGTCAGGCGCTGTGATTGGATGCCTGAGAGGGGACGGAAGAAGACATGGAGGATGTGCAGGAAACCACCACTGACCCACTCCGAGACAGGTAAGTGCAGGCACCATCTGATGGGGCACACTGGCGGCATCTGATTAGGCACACTGGCGGCATCTAATGGGGCACACTGGCGGCATCTGATGGGGCACACTGGTGGCATCTGATGGGGCACAGTAGCAGCAATTGATGGGCACACTGGCAGCGTTTGATGGGGCACAGTAGCGGCAATTGATGGCACAGTGTCAGTAATTGATGGGCACAGTGGCTGCATTTGATGGGCACAGTGGCTGCGTTTGATGGGCACAGTGGCTGCGTTTTGATGGGCACAGTGGCTGTGTTTGATGGGCACAGTGGCTGCGTTTGATGGCACAGTGGCTGCAGTTGATGGGCACAGTGGTGGTGTTTGATGGCACAGGGGCTGCGTTTGATGGGCACAGGGGCTGCGTTTGATGGGCACGGGGCTGCGTTTGATGGGCACAGTGGCTGCGTTTGATGGCACAGTAGCTGCAATTGATGGTTTTTTTTTCAGTTTGTTTGCGCCCCCCAAAAATTTTGAGCACCAGCCGTTACTGGTGAACCCAGCCTTTTAGACAGGTCCATCGCATCTATCCAATTAAACCATCACCAGCATCTGATGGGACACAGTAGCGGCAATTGATGGGCACACTGGCAGCATCTGATAGGGCACAGTAGCGGCAATTGATGGCACAGTTTTAGCAATTGATGGGCACAGTAGCTGCGTTTGATGGGTACAGTAGCTGCGCTTGATGGGCACAGTGGTGGCAATTTATGGGTACAGTGGCTGCGTTTGATGGGCACAGTGGCTGCGTTTGATGGGCACAGTGGCTGCTTTTGATGGGCACAGTGGCTGCATTTGATGGGCACAGTGGCTGCATTTGATGGGCACAGTGGCTGCATTTGATGGGCACAGTGGCTGCGTTTGATGGGCACAGTGGCTGCATTTGATGGCACAGTGGCTGCATTTGATGGCACAGTGGCTGCGTTTCATGGGCACAGTGGCGGTGTTTGATGGCACAGGGACTGCATTTGATGGGCACGGGGGCTGCATTTGATGGGCACAGGGGCTGTGTTTGATGGGCACAGGGACTGCATTTGATGGGCACAGGGACTGCATTTGATGGGCACAGTGGCTGCGTTTGATGGCACAGTAGCTGCAATTGATGGGCACACTGGCAGCATCTGATGGGGCACAGTAGCGGCAATTGATGGCACAGTGTCAGCAATTGATGGGCACAGTGGCTGCGTTTGATGGGCACAGTGGCGGCAATTTATGGGTACAGTGGCTGTGTTTGATGGCACAGTGGCTGCGTTTGATGGCATAGGGGCCGTGTTTGATGGGCACAGTGGCTGCGTTTGAT
This sequence comes from Rana muscosa, assembly GCA_029206835.1. NCBI lineage: Eukaryota > Metazoa > Chordata > Amphibia > Anura > Ranidae > Rana > Rana muscosa. The sequence continues at coordinate 70,898,050 of CM055125.1, forward strand.
GGCACAGTAGCTGCAATTGATGTTTTTTGTTTTCAGTTTGTTTGCGCCCCCCCAAAAATTTTGAGCACCAGCCGCTACTGGTGAACCCAGCCTTATAGACCGGCCCATCACATCTATCCAATTAGACCATCACCAGCATCTGATGGGGCAGAGTAGCGGCAATTAATGGGCACACTGGCAGCATCTGATGGGGCACACTGGCAGCAATTGATGGGGCACAGTAGCGGCAATTGATGGCACAGTGTTAGCAATTGATGGGCACAGTGGCTGCGTTTGATGGGCACAGTGGTGGCAATTTATGGGTACAGTGGCTGTGTTTGATGGCACAGTGGCTGCGTTTGATGGCACAGTGGCTGCGTTTGATGGGCACAGTGGCTGCATTTGATGGGCACAGTGGCTGCGTTTCAGGGCACAGTGGCTGCGTTTCAGGGCACAGTGGCTGCGTTTGATGGGCACAGTGGCTGCGTTTGATGGGCACAGTGGCTGCGTTTGATGGGCACAGGGGCTGCATTTGATGGCACAGGGGCTGCGTTTGATGTGCACAGGGGCTGCGTTTGATGTGCACAGGGGCTGCGTTTGATGGGCACAGGGGCTGCGTTTGATGGCACAGTAGCTGCAATTGATGTTTTTTTTTCAGTTTGTTTGCGCCCCCCCAAAAATTTTGAGCACCAGCCGCCACTGGTGAACCCAGCCTTATAGACAGGCCCATCGCATCTATCCAATTAGACCATCACCAACATCTGATGGGGCACAGTAGCGGCAATTGATGGGCACACTGGCAGCATCTGATGGGGCACAGTAGCGGCAACTGATGGGCACACTGGCAGCATCTGATGGGGCACAGTAGCAGGAATTGATGGCACAGTGTCAGCAATTGATGGGCACAGTGGCTGTGTTTGATGGGCACAGTGGCTGATTTTGATGGGCACAGTGGTGGAAATTTATGGGTACAGTGGCTGTGTTTGATGGCACAGTGGCTGCGTTTGATGGCACAGTGGCTGCATTTGATGGCACAGTGGCTGCATTTGATGGGCACAGTGGCTGCATTTGATGGGCACAGTGGCTGCGTTTGATGGCCACAGTGGTTGCATTTGAGGGCACAGTGGCTGCATTTGAGGGCACAGTGGCTGCATTTGAGGGCACAGTGGCTGCGTTTGATGGGCACAGTGGCTGCGTTTGATGGGCACAGTGGCTGCGTTTGATGGGCACAGTGGCTGCATTTGATGGGCACAGGGGCTCCGTTTGATGGGGACAGGGGCTCCATTTGATGGGGACAGGGGCTGCGTTTGATGGGCACAGTGGCTGCTTTGATGGCACAGTAGCTACAATTGTTGTTTGTTTTTCAGTTTGTTTGCGCTCCCCCAAAAATTTTGAGCACCTGCCATCACTGGTGAACCCAGCCTTATAGACAGGCCCATCGCATCTATCCAATTAGACCATCTTGCAGCAAACTTGTAAAGAGCATTGTAAGAGAGGTATGTATGATTCTCAAACAAAATATATGTATTCACTTTAAATTTCCATTATTCATCAATGGTGGAGTAGAGGATACCCATCGTGAAGCAATCAGTTTTTATACAATAAAAAGAGATCTTAAAACTGCAGCAATTAATTTTGAGTCCAATGTATTGAAATCAACATCCTAGAATGGGGTTATATCTTGTTATTTTTGGCTTGGGTTCTGCTATAAAGCAGTACAACAGCATTCTCTCTCCCACACTGTTAAAGGAGAAGTACAACCAAAGTTTGTTTGGCTGTACTTCTACAGGAATGCAGATCGTTCTGCACTCTTGTGACCTGTTTTCAGCAGACAGCTGGCTGAAGCTGACGTCACAGAGCCGGTCAAGCCTCGAGTAATATCGCAAACCATATGGCTGGGATCCACCCACATGTCTGAACCGGCACCTGGCTGAGCCTCTCAGAGAGCCGCTGAGAGGCTGAGCTGGCAGTCCCATCCCCTCCACAGCCTCCTTCACAGGGGGCAGAGCAGAGAGCTGCTGACTGACAGTCACAGCTCTCTGCTCAGGGAGCACTGAGAACCGAGCGATCGGCAGTGTTTGATCGCTCGGTTATCAGTCTTAGAGCCGGTAGGCGACTAGGTAAGTATGAATCTTCAAGGACAAACAAACCCATACTTCTCTTTTCAATGTCACCAAATTGCAGACCGCCTCTACCTTATAACAAACACTATCCTCTTCCACCCTTCTCCGAATTCCACAACAGATGAATTGCAGCGTGCTCATGCATGTTGAGGTTTTTACATAGGAGAGAATCCATGCAATTCATTACAATAATCTGGCAACTTTAGGAGGCAGGAAAGCAGCCCCCTGGGTCAGGGGGATATTAGGAGTGATGGTAGCAAATGTTATAAGACACAGGGCAGCAAAATGGCACAGTAACAATGGCACCGCTTGTTGCCGATCTGATTATTTGGAAAGAGATCATGAATCTGGTATTTTGTCCCATAAAGGTGACAGCCTTAGTTATTGTGTTAATAAATACACATATGAAGATATCAATCGTCTACGTTCTTACAATCAGTAATCAGCTGAATCTGCCAAGACAATTTAATACAGTAAAGTAAGAGAGGAAACCTTCAATTATACAACAAAGTCCATTGCCAGAAGTTCTTGCTTCCAGCCTTCTGCAATGCAAAGTATATTTATAGGTTTCTCAGGTGTTATGTTCTGTTTGCTTTGTGTCAGCAGACCTTAATCCTTAGTAATAAGAAAACCATAACACAGTAGGTCATTGATAAGCGGATTACCCACAACTTTTCCTGTGTTTTTATTGGACGTAGCACCACTGGTTATCAGCTCAAAGGGGTTTGCTCATAAAATAAAACATTTAGTAGTATAAAAGAGTCTGCATAGCAATTACCAAAATGATAGTTCTAACTTTTCTAGAGTCAGGCCTCGTACACACGAACGAGTTTCTCGGCAAAAACCAGCAAGAAACTTGCTGGCAGAGATTTTTTGCAGAGAAATTCCTTCGTGTGTATGGTTTCTCGTCAAGAAAAGCGACAAGAATCTCGACGAGAAAATAGAGATCCTGCTCTCTATTTTCTCGTCGAGATTCTCGTCAGCCTGTTTCTCGACGAAAAAATTGTGTGTGTGTACACTTACCTTTTCGCCGGGAAGCCCGCGCATGCTCGAAATGACTTCAACGCATGCGCGGTAGCTTCCTAGGCATAGATAGGGTATACCAAGGTGGCGGCGACGGCATCGAATGTGACAAGCGCATGCTCGTCGTAGTCGATGACGTCACCGCGTACGCTCCATTCAAAGAACCGCGGGTTCTTTGAATCGAGCGTGTGTACACTCGGCCGGGACAATTTTCTTGTCCAAGAATCTCGTCGAAAAAAACGACATGTTTTTTTCGACGAGAATCTCGGCCGTGTGTACGAGGCCTCATTGTTGGTTAAAAAAAAGAGGGCTCGTTTTTTAATTGTGTTCCATAGACAGTGTTATCATTAAAAATAAACATTTCTACTTAACCGCTTAAAGGGGTTGCTCCACCGGAATTTTTTTTTTTAAAGCCAGCAGCTACAGCTACAGCAGCTGCTGGCTTTTAATATTTGGACACTTACCTGTCCTGGAGTCCAGCGACGTCCGCAGCAGAGGACGAGCGACCGCTCGTCGCTCTGCTGCTCCCTCCGCCATCCTCGCTGAGGGAACCAGGAAGTGAAGCCCTGCGGCTTCATGCCCGGTTCCCTACGGCGCATGCGCGAGTCGCGCTGCGCCGTTCTGATTGGTGCTCCTGTGTTCTGGGAGCCGAGTGTCTCCCAGAACACCAAGGGAAGTCTGCGGGAAGTGACGTAACTCCCACAGATTCCCGGAGACAGGACTCCCGGATGTGGGTGAAAATACCTGTCTTAGACAGGTATCTTCACCCCCCTCCCCCCTGAAAGGTGTCAATTGTGACACCGGAGGGGGGGAGGGTTCCAAATAGCAAAAGTTGCTATTTAGGGTGGAGCTCCACTTTAATAACGGACAGTAAAACAAATCCTTGAACACAGTTTTGCAACTTTTAAATCAAAAGGAACTTTATTGATAAATTTATAATGGAGAAACAGTACAGAATTCCATATTGATACATATTATGCTGAAGCACCTTGCATTTAGTATACAGCACCATCGGCACATAATCACATTACATCCGCATAAGATTCGGTTTCAACAATGGAATACACTCGGTCACAGAGTAACTGAAACAACCAAGGCCCCCGGTGGGAGGACCCAGCCCATTCACTACCGCAGCCAATTTACATAAGTAAGCGATCCATAATTAGGTCTACAGGGGCTAAACGAGGAACACCTAGCCATGATGCCCAAATTTTGTTGCAGTACCCCTGTGCTGGTAGATACATTTTTCCAGCCTTATAGTGTCGCCCATTTGCGTCAACCACTCCTTCTCCGTGGGGGGATCTGTCAATTTCCAGTGCCTCAGAATAAATTTTCTGGCCTGGAAAAGGGTCCTAGCTATGGCTAGTCTAGAGGCATGGGCGTCCGCTCCATAGGGCAAGGGGGGTCGTTTGCCCCCCCCCTGGAATCGAGAAGGTGTTGGCCAAATTGGCAGTGTTCTACACCCACCGTCGCCCTTATACCCACTTCCAGCCCCGCTGGACCTGCTGAAGGTGAGAAGGAAGGAGAGCAAGGCTGTGTGTGCGGTATGGAGGGAGGAGGAGATGTCCTACAACACGTGTTTGTGACTGCAGAGACATGACATCATAGGACACGTCATACATATGGTCAGTGTGGTCAGTGTGCAGTGTAGTGGTCAGTAGTCAGTGTGTAGTGGTCAGAGTGTAGTGTGTGTAGTGTCCAGAGGTGCAGGGTGCTGCTGTGTAATGTAAAGGGGTGCGGGGTGCTGTGTAATGTAAAGGGGTCCAGTGATGCAGGGTGCTGTGTAATGTAAAGGGGTTCAGGGTGCTGTGTAATGTAAAGGGGTCCAGTGATGCAGGATGCTGTGTAATGTAAAGGGGTCCAGTAATGCAGGGTGCTGTGTAATGTAAAGGGGTCCAGTGATGCAGGGTGCTGTGTAATGTAAAGGGGTCCAGTGATGCAGGGTGCTGTGTAATGTAAAGGGGTCCAGTGATGCAGGGTGCTGTGTAATCAAAAGGGGGTCAGTGATGCAGGGTGCTGTGTAATGTAAAGGGGTCCAGTGATGCAGGGTGCTGTGTAATGTAAATGGGTCCAGAGCTGTGGGGTGCTGTGTAATGTAAAGGGGTCCAGAGGTGCGGGGGGCTGTGTAGTGTAAAGGGGTCCAGAGGTGCGGGGGGCTGTGTAATGTAAAGGGGTCCAGAGCTGTGGGGTGCTGTGTAATGTAAAGGGGTCCAGAGTTGTGGGGTGCTGTGTAATGTAAAGGGGTCTAGAGGTGCAGTTGTGGAGAGGGGGTACACAGTAGTGACAGATATTTAAAGATGCAGGGGGCACAGTGGGGTGTTTTTACATTTTAACGTGGGGGGGTCGCTTTTAACCCCTGCTAGCGGTCGAAGAAAGGGTAAAATGCGACTGTGTATCGCCGCTGCTGAAGCACCCCCCCCTGAAAACATTTCAGCGGACGCCCATGTCTAGAGGTCTTCTCCAAGGTGACTTCATCTATATTTCCCAACAGGCATAGTTAGGGTGTTTTACAAGATAAATCTGAAATACTCGGTTAATAATCCTACCACCTCCTTCCAATATATGTGCAGTTTGGGGCACCTCCACAACATATGGATCAAGTCGCCATGATCCCTCATGCATCTAGTACAAGATGGATCATCACACACCCCCATTCTCACCAGTCTAGCTAGTGTATAGTGGACACGTAAAAGCAAATATAATTGGGATAGCCTTTGTGCCACATTCAAAGAACACAGGGGAACTGCCGCACGAGCATCCTCCCATTGGTCCTCCTCAAATGCTCCGACATCTCTTTCCCATCTGAATATCACCGCTGTGGTGCTGTCAGGAAGGGACTTATTGAGTAACATAGAGTAGCTGCAGGAGATAAACCCCTTGTAAGACGTCACCTCCCGCATCTAATTGAAAATTGGCGTGGGACTCTGTGTCCACGAGTCAATTTCCAGTTGGGCCTTATCGGAATGCTGAAGCTGGAAATAATAAAATAGCATGGATGATGGGAGTGCAAATTCTAGCTGTAGAGCATGGAAGGGGCGTAGCTTGCCACCCCTAAATATTTGAGTCATATGAGTAATCCCATATTGTTTCCATTTTGTGCTATATTGTAGTTTCTCCAACTCCACGTACCGCTTATTCTCGAAAATGGGGCTGAACCTGGTGTATCCCTCAACTTGTTGTACTGCCCTGACCTTATTCCATACTTTCTGCAACAAATTGTAAGTGGGGTACAGCTTATTTGATTTAGCAAACTGCAATGCCTCCAGGCACTCTGCAACCTCCCCCCCCCCCCCCATTGGTAATCCGGAGAAGTTGCGCAGTTCAATACCGGTTCCTTATCTGGGCATAGAACTCTGGCTATGTGTTGTAATTGTGAGGCCAGATAGAAAAGCCATGGGTTTGGAAGAGCCAATGCACCTGCCTCCTTGGGTCACTGCAGCTGCTCCAGTTTCACTCCAGCAGTCAAATTGTGCCAGATGAGAGATTAATGATTAATGATTAATTAATGATTAATTAATGATGCAAAACTGCTATAGTGGAACAACCATCGGAGAATTGTGGAGTATGTATAGGATCTGTGGCATTAGGATAATTTTAATCAAGTTTATCCTACCTACCGGGGAGATTTTCAATCGGGACCACACCTTGACCCGGTCCCGGTTTAGCAATGGGGACAGGTTCAAGGTGATATATTCCAGCAGGTGGGGTGTGACCTGTACACCTAAATATCTGAACTCAGAGGATCAGTTTTGTAACTTTGACGTGTTAGTAGAACTGCACATATCGGGGCGTGGCTGAGAGTCCATGAGAGCGGCTGCTTAATCTCATAGCTCCGGCTCCACTTATCCATCCTGCAGGCATCCTACCCTCAATCTGCTACCTAAAGGCACAGTTTTGCTCCTAAGGACGGCGGGCACCAGATACAGGCATGATGGTGAATAAATACGGGCCACCCGCGCCCCAATCAACGGCGGAACAACTGGCCCGGTTTAGAAGGCAAGATGGCGCCGATCCTCCGGCAGTGCACGAGGCCGCGCTGCAGTCATCTACATCTGCAGCACAGGATTCCTATCAGGGGGTGAGTGGCTCTGTCCCTGCTGTGTTTCGCACCCAGGCTGTGCACACTGAACCCTTAGACTCCCCAGCATACTCAGAGGAATCTGCATCCCTGAGCCCCTCCATTGCTGAGCCCAGCCTGGCTGAAATCCTGGTAGCCATTAAAGATGTCAAAACCTCCCTCACTTTACAAATAGAGAGCATCCACATTGATTTCTCCCTTTTGAAGCAGGATGTTCAGAGTTTGAGGGACAGGACTGGGGAGGTAGAGGGTCGTGTCTGCTCCCTGGAAGACTCTGTGCATCCATTATCTGCCACTGTACGCACAGCCACGGATGAGTTGGGGGTCCTCAGAGCTAAGCTGGACGATTTGGAGAATCGTTCCAGAAGGAACAACCTCCGATTTGTGGGGTTCCCGGAACGATCGGAGGGTCCCCGCCCGGAAAGATTTCTACACAAATGGTTGCGCGATGTATTCGGGGTGGAAGAATTTTCCAACACCTTTAAAATTGAGAGGGCGCACCGCACCCCCCCCGCGTGCCCCACAACCTGGGGCCCCCCCGAGATCTCTCATTGCAAAATTCCTTAACTTCCGGGACAAGGTTACTATTCTACGCCTGGCCAGAGAAAAAGGTCCCCTCAAGTTCAACAGCAACAACATATCCATCTATCCTGACTTCTCTGCTGAAGTACAGCGCCAGCGAATATCCTTTGCAGCAGTGAAAGATCGTCTCCGTAATGAAGGTCTTCCCTATGCTATGTTGTTCCCTGCTAAGCTGCGGATCATCCATGAAGGCAAAGCCCACTTTTGCTTTTGTCCTAAAGAAGCTATGTCCTGGTTAGATTCAAGATTTGGGAAACAACCCAGACAACAACGCCGCAATTGAATCCTCGAGTGAAGGAACATGAGTCTCCAGATGACCCTTCATTTCCCCTATCTGCTTCCCAGGGGCTCGGTCCTCTGGGAATCAACTTGTTACTGTGACTTTCTCCCCCTGGTCAGAGGCTGGCCCTAATTGCCTCCCCCCCCCCCTTTTTTTTTTTTTTTCCCCTACAGAGGTCACTCTTGCACTATTAACAATCCGGATAAGAGCTCCTATTATTACTGCCCTTTGAACTGCAGATTACTATCACTGTGCCTCTTGCACTTATTACTGTCTGTGCCTTTAATTTTCAAAAGGGGTGGAGAGGAAAGGGAAAGAGAGAAGAGATTCTTTTGATTTATTTTTTCTATCTCAAAAAGAAGAGAAATGTTTTATATATTTTTTTATTTTATTTTTTTTTTTTTATTTTTTTCCCTCTCTTCCCTCCAGATTCTACAACAGGGACGTTTACACTGCAGTTGTGAGCCATTATGGAACTGCTGCTTCCCCCCATACCAGTAGGTGGCGAGGCCACAGGGTTTTTCGCTTCTTCCCCAGACTGTTGCTGAGGGGGGAATGTTTTTGTTTTGGGGTTCAAGGCTCACTGTGTTTGGGTTGGTAGAGCAGGGAGGGGGGTGGGTTAAGGGTGGGATGTTTATTTCGGCGGTCCTCTCACAAGTTTTAGGTCTTGAGAAGGACTGGCCTCTTTGGTGTTTGGTTGGTATAGCTGCTCCTAGGAAAATGTTCTTTTTGCCACTATTGCACACCTATTATAGACAGTGTCATAGAAACGGTTTGTGGTATGCTGCATCACATGGTTATCCTTGCATTGTTCCTGTATTCCTTATACTTACTCATGGCTGACACTTTAAAACTGATTTTGTGGAATGTTAGGGGGTTGAACTCACCTCACAAGCGGTCCCTGCTGTTTTCCTATCTAAAAAAATACAGACCCCATATCATTTGTCTCCAAGAGACCCACCTTACTGGCTCTAAGCTTAAGTCCCTTAAAAGGCCCTGGCTGGCCAGCCACTATCATGCCTCTTATTCTAACTTCTCCCGTGGGGTCTCGATTTTGTTGGCGAAGTCCCTCCCGGCTGAGACTTTGCTTGTGAAGTCGGATCCTGCGGGACGATTTATTATAATAACCCTCCGTATAGCCTCCACAATTTTTACATTGGTGAACATATATATTCCTCCACCGTTTTCCTCAGAAATCCTTTCCCATTTGTCTCTCATGTTACTGTCCCGATCCCCGGGTCCCCTGCTCTCTGTAGGTGATTTCAATGCTGTACTCGACCCTTCAGTAGACCGCTTGCGGGGTGGGGGCAGGCCGTACCCCTCTTTTATTGACTGGACCCAGGTATTTGCCCTTACCGAGCTATGGCGTTGGAAGCATCCGGATGACAGACAGTTTTCCTGTCATTCGGACTCCTTCCATACTATGTCTCGCATAGATATGGCATTTGCCCCGGCGGATGTACTCCCCCTGGTTCATTCCATAGCTTACCTGCCTAGGGGGATCTCGGACCATGCTCCTTTGCTGATTGGTCTTCTCCTCCTGCCAAAGTCGGGCCCCCGGGTCTGGAGATTGAACTCACATTGGCTTGAGGATGAGATTGTTCAGGCAGAGTGCCAGAAGGGCGTGACTGAATACTGGCAACTGAATCAGGGTACTACTGGACTCACCACTGTCTGGGATGCTTCCAAGGCAGTGTTGAGAGGTGCCTTTATGTCAATTACGGGTATTCTGCGTAAAAATAATCTACAACGTACTGAGGAATTAGAACAGACTATGGTGAAGGCGGAGGCAGAGTACTCTGAAAGGCCCTCTGCGGCCACGTTAGCCCCGTGGCTTCATAGTCGCAGGGAATACGAACTTCGCTTGTTAGATCTCACTAAAAAACGTTTACTCTATGTCACGCAAAAGACTTTTGAGCATGGTAACAAAGCAGGGCGCCTGCTCGCATATTTTTCCAGACCTGACCATGCCCCTATTTCTATCCCCAGGATATTAGTTTCAGGAACTACGATTAGTACTGTCCCTCAGGATATAGCAGAAGCCTTTCTCTCCTTTTATCAAGACCTCTATACTTCCAGAGTTACTTATTCAGAGACACAACTAGATGACTATTTAGGCCAGGTGTCGCTCCCCCGATTGACAGACCAGGTCCGGGGAGAGTTGGATGATCCGCTGTCTGTGGAAGAACTTTCATTGGCAGTTTCACAGATGCCGGCTCATAAGACGCCAGGTCTGGATGGGTTCCCAGTGGAATGGTATAAGCAATTTCAGCACATTCTTGGCCCTATTTTGCTTAAAACATACAATGCAGCATTGCAGGAGGGGGTACTTCCTCCCTCTATGAGAGAGGCACTTATTGTTTTACTTCTTAAACCGCGAAAAGATCCGTTAAAATGTGACTCCTATCGGCCGATATCGCTTATTAATGTTGATACCAAAATTCTAGCCAAGGCTCTGGCGAACCGCCTGAACAGGGTGATCCCAGGGCTAGTGGGGAGTGATCAGGGTGGTTTCATACCCGGTCGATCAACCCGGATGAACATTCGTAGACTGTTCCACAACTTGACGTTTCCACATGACTGTCCGGCGACCCGAGTTGTGGTGTCCTTGGACACCTGCAAGGCCTTTGACAGTGTGGAATGGCCATACCTGTTTGGGGTCTTGCAGTTGTATGGCTTTGGTCCACGGCTGATAGCCTGGATCAAACTCCTCTATACCATGCCACTCGCCCGCATTCGCATTAATTCTCAGATCACTGACACATTTAAGATCACCAGAGGCACTCGACAGGGTTGCCCTTTGCTGCCCCTCCTGTTTGCCCTGGCCATGGAACCCCTTGCTATTCGGATCCGTAATTCACCACTCCTTCGCGGATTACCCATAAATGAGATAGAAGAAAGGATCTCGCTCTATGCAGATGATACATTGGTTTACTTAGCAGACTCTCAGGACTCACTTACTAGTCTGTTGACCACGGTGACAACCTTTGGAGACTTTTCTGGATTCCGAGTGAACTGGGAGAAATCTACCCTCTTCCCCCATAGATCAGACTCCTGCTCCACAGGTTCACTCGGATTCCAGACTACAAATAGCCACCTCCTTTAGATATCTAGGTGTTATAGTTCAATTGCCATTATCCCTATATATTACCAATAATTTAGGCCCTTTACTACTCCAACTGCAAACCCAAACTAAACAATGGAAGGACTTACCCCTGGATCTGATGGGGCGAGCCAATATCCTAAAGATGATATATCTTCCTAAACTTTTGTATGTCCTGGCTAACTCCCCCTGCAAAATTCCCAAAACAATCTTTAAGAGTATTGATTCGATTTGTATAGCGTTCCTTTGGAATGGTAGGCCCCCTAGAATGGCACTGGAAACTCTGCGCCTTCCGTCCCACTTGGCAGGATTAGCTTTCCCTGATTTTTACCTTTACTATCAAGCATCCCAACTGGTTAATATTCATGATTGGCTGCACCCTGACCCGAATAATGCCTGTACCACCACTGAAGGTGCCATGGTCTCATCATTCGAAACATTGCATAACATTGTTTATCGTGGATGCACGCCCCCGGGACCTGGACTGACTATTTTACGTACATCTCTGTCCCTATTTAAAACAGTGACGCTTAAACACGCCCCTGGCTCCTGGTCAGTCTCCCCTAATAGTCCACTTTGGTTTAACCCTACATTACCAGAATTTGGCTCCCTGCCTGACCCACAAAGGTGGACCTCTCGGGGGATAAAATACTTATGTCACATATACTCACCTCAAGGATTTAAATCTTTCGCGCAGATGAGAACTGACTTTGACTTACCATATAACTACTTATTTTTTTACTATCAGCTTAGACACGCTGTGCGAGCACAGTTTGGTTCACTAGACAACCCGCTTGTGATTTCTGACTTAGAAAAACTCTTACGATCCCCAGACCGCACGAAACTTATCTCTACTTATTATTTAGCACTGGCGGTGGGCTCCAACCCTAGATTCAAGGCATCACAACGTAAATGGGACTCCCTAGATATATCCATAACAGAGGAGGACTGGTCCGAATTCTGTGCCACTTTCAAGGCTTCTGTTGTATCCTCCAGGGACAGGATCATCCAAATAAAAATCTTCCACCAATCGCATCTCACCCCGGCCAGGATGCACAGAATGGGCATTTTGTCCTCGGCTGAGTGCTTTCGGGGATGTGGATATACAGCTGACTTCATTCATTGCTTCTGGAGTTGTCCCATAGTGCAGGAGTTTTGGAGGAGAGTAGACTCCTTTCTCTCTTCAGCGCTGGGGCTTCCCAACATATTAAATCCCAAGAATTGCCTCCTGGGGGTCTTTGGCGACCTCACTGTTCCCTCCCAGGTCAAACGATTGCTTCGGATCCTTTACTGTTATGCTAAAAAATCAATTTTATTGACCTGGAGGGGAGCAGCAACCCCAACAGTGGGGCTATGGTTGAAACTAGTCAATGATGCCCTTCCACTTTACAAACTCACTTTTGAGATCCACAAAAGGAAGAAAACATTTTATAAAATTTGGGGCAGGTGGCTGGCTAGCCCCCTGACCCTTTCCCCCATACTGCCATGAAAGAGTAGGTAGGTTGTAGCATACCTTGAACCATGGCTACACTCCTATGCAATTTTACCAGCTATGACTGTCTAGTAGGTCTATTATGTTGCTGTAATTTGTCTTTATATTATATTATGCTGCTTAAATGGCTGTGCAGATATTCTTCTGTGTAAACTGATATAGGAGCAAGTTGTTAATGTTGTGTGTGGGACAAGCCTGGCTAGGCCCCCACATATTGTCTTTCTATGTCTGTATGTTATGGAAAAATGTAATAAAACATATCTTTAAAAAAAAAAAAAAAGAACTGCACATATCATCGCAACTACTTAGTACATCTAGGCGGATGACACCCTGGGTTTTTTTCAGAACAAATTGGGCTTTCATTTGGTGGCAAATGGTAATGGAAATCTCCTAATTTTTTTTATTATTATCATCAAAGAAAAATTGGCACAAAATAGTCCAACAATATTATATACTTATATAGTATGGCTGTATATTTCTTAATATACTCACCGCCAAAGAATGACTCAAAATAAATTCCGCTCCTCACAATTGCAGCAATACCACATATGTGTATGCTATTTGCTGTTTGTACCTGTAGTAGGGCTCAGGGACAATAGTGCACATTTTGCTTTTTTTTTATCCTACCTAAAACACACTGACACTAATATGTGAGGTAGTGTTTCGCGCTACTCAAGAGTAATAAAATAGTGACTGGAGTAACTATCAATGGCTGCAAAATAAATCTGTGTTCACTTAACACATAAACAGTGATATAAAGAAAAAAGGGGGGTGATTTTGCGCTAAAGAAAAAGGTGTTACACAAGAAACACTTCTATGTCTCATAAAACTGATAATATAGAGATATATAATATAATGGTATAATAAATTACCTAATGGTAAATGTGCAAATGTAATAATTACTATAGTGCAATCACCAAGATAAAGTGCAAGTGCATATATAAACACAATAGTGCAGAGAGTTCAATATTGCAATGGTACTGTTCAGAAAAGTTCAAATAGATGTTAAATCAATTATATATTCCAAGTTTCTTGATGTTTCAAAATTGTGGATATCTTCAAATGTTTCAAATGGTGAACAAATTGAAGTATTGAACCTGCGGTGAATCCTATATCTGTCTCCCAATGTTCTCACCTCAACAGCTTGGATCACTGGCATGTAATGTCACTGTTATGGACTATGTTCTGATGTCTCCTCTATTTCTCCTAGTTCTTCTCCACACTTAAATCATGTTTGGGCGGTGTCCTCTATACAAAAGAAACAAGTGGGTGGGAGGGAAAGGGAGGGGGGGGGGGGAAGAGAGGAGACCAAGCTCCAATCGGTGCAGCCAGGAGAGGGACAAGGAATAAAGCCTCCAATAGTGTAGTGTTTCAATACGAAAAATAGGCTTTATTAAATAAAAATGGACTCTTACATCAATTAAAAAAATTGACAGCATATAGGAGATAATCGGCGTATGACCGCTTACTGTTATCCTGCTGTCTTACGATCCGTCCGTATGATGCCGCTATCCTCCCTACGGCGTTACGTCACGCACCTCGTGACTTCTTCAGGGAAGCCTGATTGGTTGTTGGGGCATCACTCAAATAGTGTATTAGACCGGAAGTCTTGCGGTCGCCATTTTCTTGAATACCACAATAGACTATATGGGCGCCGCCATTTTTCCTATGTCTGGCTGGTTGTAAACATCCATATCGAATACAAGCATAACAAAACGAAGATATTTGAGCGAAGGTGTTTGTTTCCCTCATCTTCTATTGTGGGATGGTATTATGAGTAGAATATTGTTCTACTCATCTTGATAGTGACTAGCATACAAGTTCCACACTACTCCCTCAGATAATAACAGCCACAGCGGGCTGACTGGGCTAATGACCATCCTAGGAAACAGTATAAATACTACAATGACATGAACCACCGTTTCATCAATAAAATAATCTTTGGATTAATATTAAATTAGTATGTATAAATCTTGAATCCATACCTATAATAGTGTGTATATATAATGAGTCTCTTATTAATATGTACTCGTTGCTGACTGGATGGCATCATACTTCAGATCCAGTTCAGCAGGGCAACTAATTATATTATACAAATATACCATACTATCCAGTGAAAGATAAAATAATAAATAATATAATGATTCAAACATAAATGTATAGATAATAAAATTAAAAATTAAGAATTAAAAATTGCTTAAAAAACAATTCAGATCGAACTCTACATTCATTCCCCTGGGTGTCAGTGTTCTAAGCGTATGTATCCACCGAGACTCTTTCTGACTGATATTTCTCACTAAATGGCTTCCTCTCCAGGAGCCTTTAAATTTATCTATGCCCCAAAATTGTAAATCAATAGGGTCCTTGTTGTGGACCTGTGCAAAATGTCGTGACACACTATGTTTCGGAAATCCGTTAATGATGTTTTTTACATGTTCTTTGATTCTTACTTTTAAGGCTCTCTTGGTTCTACCTACATACTGTAGGTTGCAACTACATTGTAGAACGTATACAACACCCTCCGTGTGACACCCTATAAAATCCTTTATAGGGTGTATATTTCCTGTGCTGGTGCTCTTGAATTCTGTCCTTTTGCCTTGAAACTTTTTGGCATGTTTGCAGGCATAGCAGTTTCTACAAGGATAAAAACCTGTTCCATTAAAAAAGGAGTAACTAGGTTTGGGGGGCGGGACTATAATTGATTTAACTATTAGGTCCCTGAGTGTCGGTGCCCTCCTATATATTATTTTAGGTCTATCTGGCAAAATATGATTAAGATCTTTATCTTTTTTTAAAATATGCCAGTGTCGCTCCACCAACCTGGCTACATCTTTATGTTGAATGTTATAGTCTAAAATAAGACACGGCACCTCTTGATATTGGTGGTTTTTGTTTTTATTTAGTAACATCTTGTTTCTATCTAATTCCCTGACATCTGTTATTTGCTTATCTAGCCAAAGGTGGTCGTAGCCTTTTTCTTCAAACCTCTTTCCTATTTGTTGGGCTTGTTCATTATAATCAGTATTCTTGCTGCAATTTCTTTTTAATCTTATAAGTTGGCCCCTCGGTATGTTATATAGCCATGATTTATGGTGACAGCTTTCCAAAGAAAGGTAGCTGTTTGCATCCACTGATTTGAAGAAGGTTTTGGTGGTAATCTTATCTCCTTCTAGTTGGAGAGTTAAATCCAGAAAGTCCACGGTTTTAGCATCAATTTTCCATTCAAGTTTGATGTTTTTTTCATTTTGATTTAATGTATTGAGGAAGTGTTCTAGCTTGTCTCTACTTCCATTCCATATTAATATCAGGTCATCAATATAGCGTTTATATAATGTCAATTCTGGGGGCATCTCTGCATATATGGCCTCCTCCTCCCACTGGGCCATAAATGCATTAGCTACACTTGGGGCAAATTTGGCTCCCATAGCTATGCCCTCATTTTGTTTATAATATGCCTGATCATGCCAGAAATAGTTATATTTGAGACAAAAGTCTAAACATTTAATCAGGAACTTTCTTTGTTTACAAGCGAGATTGCTATATGTTCTTAGAAGCCATTTAGTGGCATGGCAAGCCTCATGATGTTTTACAATCGTGTATAACGATGCCACATCTGCTGTTGCTAATAAAGTTCTTCCTTCCAATACTGGTGTTTGGTCAATCAATTGTAACACATGTTTGGTATCCTTCAAGTATGCTCGTGTACTTTGGACTGCTGGCTGGATGAAATGGTCTATATATTGGCCCAGTCTAGATGTCAGAGAGTCTATGCCATTAACAATTGGCCTACCTGGTGGGTGATCCTTGCTCTTATGTATTTTAGGGACTGTATAGATTATCGGGATCCTACACACTTCCGGTATCAGATATCGTGCTTCTTTTTTGTTTAGGATCTCCTTCTTGGTACCTAAATCTATTAAAAGATGTAATTCCTTTTTATAATTGTTGGTTGGGTTACCTCGTAGTTTAATATATGTTTCTTCTTGTTGTAACTGATTTTCAATTTCCTTCAGATACTGCTCTTTGGCCTGTATCACCACTGCACCACCCTTGTCCGCCGGGCGAATCACAATGTCTTTTCTTTCTGTGAGTAATTTGATTCCCTTTCGGATATGTATCGGATCCTTCTTCTTTTTTAGTTCTAGAGATTCTAGATCTTGTAGAACTAGGTTTTTGAAAACCTCTATATGATGGCAATCAGATACTTTGGGATTGTATACAGAATTGTTGCGTAAATTACTATGTACTACTTTAGTTGGTATCTCTGTAGTTATTTCTCGTATCTGGAAGGGATTATTCATAATGTGTTTTTTAATGCTGATCTTTCGTATATATTTTTTGATTCCTATATACGTGTCAAATTTATTAAGGTTCCTAACTGGTGCATGTTTCAGTCTCAATCTGAGGGAGTAGTGTGGAACTTGTATGCTAGTCACTATCAAGATGAGTAGAACAATATTCTACTCATAATACCATCCCACAATAGAAGATGAGGGAAACAAACACCTTCGCTCAAATATCTTCGTTTTGTTATGCTTGTATTCGATATGGATGTTTACAACCAGCCAGACATAGGAAAAATGGCGGCGCCCATATAGTCTATTGTGGTATTCAAGAAAATGGCGACCGCAAGACTTCCGGTCTAATACACTATTTGAGTGATGCCCCAACAACCAATCAGGCTCCCCTGAAGAAGTCACGAGGTGCGTGACGTAACGCCGTAGGGAGGATAGCGGCATCATACGGACGGATCGTAAGACAGCAGGATAACAGTAAGCGGTCATACGCCGATTATCTCCTATATGCTGTCAATTTTTTTAATTGATGTAAGAGTCCATTTTTATTTAATAAAGCCTATTTTTCGTATTGAAACACTACACTATTGGAGGCTTTATTCCTTGTCCCTCTCCTGGCTGCACCGATTGGAGCTTGGTCTCCTCTCTTCCCCCCCCTCCCTTTCCCTCCCACCCACTTGTTTCTTTTGTATAGAGGACACCGCCCAAACATGATTTAAGTGTGGAGAAGAACTAGGAGAAATAGAGGAGACATCAGAACATAGTCCATAACAGTGACATTACATGCCAGTGATCCAAGCTGTTGAGGTGAGAACATTGGGAGACAGATATAGGATTCACCGCAGGTTCAATACTTCAATTTGTTCACCATTTGAAACATTTGAAGATATCCACAATTTTGAAACATCAAGAAACTTGGAATATATCATTGATTTAACATCTATTTGAACTTTTCTGAACAGTACCATTGCAATATTGAACTCTCTGCACTATTGTGTTTATATATGCACTTGCACTTTATCTTGGTGATTGCACTATAGTAATTATTACATTTGCACATTTACCATTAGGTAATTTATTATACCATTATATTATATATCTCTATATTATCAGTTTTATGAGACATAGAAGTGTTTCTTGTGTAACACCTTTTTCTTTAGTGCAAAATCACCCCCCTTTTTTCTTTATATCACTGTTTATGTGTTAAGTGAACACAGATTTATTTTGCAGCCATTGATAGTTACTCCAGTCACTATTTTATTACTCTTGAGTAGCGCGAAACACTACCTCACATATTTACTTGATCATTCACTTATCACTATTTTGCTGCTACAATGGACGTTTTCACGTTCATGGAGAATAGAAATGTGAACATAGAGGAGGTATTCAATACACATCAACAAACACGAAATACAGATTTAGAGAGTCTTACCAGAAAATTAGGACACTTGATGGATAAAAAGGTTAGTTTATGGTGGGATGTTAATACCTTTGACCAGTACATCAAGGATAATATAGTCCCTAGGAGACTACGATGGGAATTACCACCAAATGATGGTCTAACAGATAAGGAATCGATGGAAGAATGGTTCGAGTTCTTTAATAACAAAAGCATAGAGGGAGTCAAATTCCTCCTCAAGAGAAAACAAAAAAAGACTCGAATCATACAACAACAAATTGAAGAGATTAGGGAAAAGCTTGAACCATATAGGGAATCTTTAGATTTCAAAAAATTGGCAACACAATTAAATAAAGATCTGATAGCCAAAGACCTGGAAGTCCAGCAGCGGAAAATTTAAAAATACCAAAGGGATGTGGGTGATTATAAAATAAATCAAGTCTTCAAATGGCAACAGAAGATAGAACCAACAGAACAAATGTTACCCAATTCCACCTACTCCACACCCGTTAGAGAAGTACGAATACAAGACCCCACTATATCAAATGAAAGAATGATACCCAGATGGAACAATACTGAATCCACACAATTGTATTATGACTCCAATTATGGAACACGACACCAACAATATACTCCAAAAAAACAATGGAAAAAACCTTTTAAAAAACCCAAAAAGCCTTATAATAACTGGCAACAAAATAGAGGACCACCATATTGGCAAAACCAATATGGAGGACAAAACCAATATGGAGGACAAAGGGACAATAAAGGGCCTTACCAGACACAAGAGTATTATGGAGATTACAATAGAACGCCGGTTAAAACATATAATAGATTTGACTCTATGAAAGACTATCAGGATCAACCCTACTATGACCAACGTCAGTATCAACAACCACCACAGTATGACACTCAGCGCCCTTTTGTAGACAGGGAGAGGAGGGATCACTCTCCCCGAAGACAAACACAAGATCCCATGCTCTCACCCAGAAGGGTTCTGAGAGAGGACAGATTAAGACCAAATCAAGGGCCAAGAGAGGAAACAGAGCAGGAAAGAGACTCAAAAAGAAAAAAGAGAGACAGAGAATAATAGGAGACAATGTAGTTAATCTAAGTGGGATAGTTTTAACCACGGAGGAACTGGCTACCCTAGATAAGGGACTGAAACATGCACCAGTTAGGAACCTTAATAAATTTGACACGTATATAGGAATCAAAAAATATATACGAAAGATCAGCATTAAAAAACACATTATGAATAATCCCTTCCAGATACGAGAAATAACTACAGAGATACCAACTAAAGTAGTACATAGTAATTTACGCAACAATTCTGTATACAATCCCAAAGTATCTGATTGCCATCATATAGAGGTTTTCAAAAACCTAGTTCTACAAGATCTAGAATCTCTAGAACTAAAAAAGAAGAAGGATCCGATACATATCCGAAAGGGAATCAAATTACTCACAGAAAGAAAAGACATTGTGATTCGCCCGGCGGACAAGGGTGGTGCAGTGGTGATACAGGCCAAAGAGCAGTATCTGAAGGAAATTGAAAATCAGTTACAACAAGAAGAAACATATATTAAACTACGGGGTAACCCAACCAACAATTATAAAAAGGAATTACATCTTTTAATAGATTTAGGTACCAAGAAGGAGATCCTAAACAAAAAAGAAGCACGATATCTGATACCGGAAGTGTGTAGGATCCCGATAATCTATACAGTCCCTAAAATACATAAGAGCAAGGATCACCCACCAGGTAGGCCAATTGTTAATGGCATAGACTCTCTGACATCTAGACTGGGCCAATATATAGACCATTTCATCCAGCCAGCAGTCCAAAGTACACGAGCATACTTGAAGGATACCAAACATGTGTTACAATTGATTGACCAAACACCAGTATTGGAAGGAAGAACTTTATTAGCAACAGCAGATGTGGCATCGTTATACACGATTGTAAAACATCATGAGGCTTGCCATGCCACTAAATGGCTTCTAAGAACATATAGCAATCTCGCTTGTAAACAAAGAAAGTTCCTGATTAAATGTTTAGACTTTTGTCTCAAATATAACTATTTCTGGCATGATCAGGCATATTATAAACAAAATGAGGGCATAGCTATGGGAGCCAAATTTGCCCCAAGTGTAGCTAATGCATTTATGGCCCAGTGGGAGGAGGAGGCCATATATGCAGAGATGCCCCCAGAATTGACATTATATAAACGCTATATTGATGACCTGATATTAATATGGAATGGAAGTAGAGACAAGCTAGAACACTTCCTCAATACATTAAATCAAAATGAAAAAAACATCAAACTTGAATGGAAAATTGATGCTAAAACCGTGGACTTTCTGGATTTAACTCTCCAACTAGAAGGAGATAAGATTACCACCAAAACCTTCTTCAAATCAGTGGATGCAAACAGCTACCTTTCTTTGGAAAGCTGTCACCATAAATCATGGCTATATAACATACCGAGGGGCCAACTTATAAGATTAAAAAGAAATTGCAGCAAGAATACTGATTATAATGAACAAGCCCAACAAATAGGAAAGAGGTTTGAAGAAAAAGGCTACGACCACCTTTGGCTAGATAAGCAAATAACAGATGTCAGGGAATTAGATAGAAACAAGATGTTACTAAATAAAAACAAAAACCACCAATATCAAGAGGTGCCGTGTCTTATTTTAGACTATAACATTCAACATAAAGATGTAGCCAGGTTGGTGGAGCGACACTGGCATATTTTAAAAAAAGATAAAGATCTTAATCATATTTTGCCAGATAGACCTAAAATAATATATAGGAGGGCACCGACACTCAGGGACCTAATAGTTAAATCAATTATAGTCCCGCCCCCCAAACCTAGTTACTCCTTTTTTAATGGAACAGGTTTTTATCCTTGTAGAAACTGCTATGCCTGCAAACATGCCAAAAAGTTTCAAGGCAAAAGGACAGAATTCAAGAGCACCAGCACAGGAAATATACACCCTATAAAGGATTTTATAGGGTGTCACACGGAGGGTGTTGTATACGTTCTACAATGTAGTTGCAACCTACAGTATGTAGGTAGAACCAAGAGAGCCTTAAAAGTAAGAATCAAAGAACATGTACAAAACATCATTAACGGATTTCCGAAACATAGTGTGTCACGACATTTTGCACAGGTCCACAACAAGGACCCTATTGATTTACAATTTTGGGGCATAGATAAATTTAAAGGCTCCTGGAGAGGAAGCCATTTAGTGAGAAATATCAGTCAGAAAGAGTCTCGGTGGATACATACGCTTAGAACACTGACACCCAGGGGAATGAATGTAGAGTTCGATCTGAATTGTTTTTTAAGCAATTTTTAATTCTTAATTTTTAATTTTATTATCTATACATTTATGTTTGAATCATTATATTATTTATTATTTTATCTTTCACTGGATAGTATGGTATATTTGTATAATATAATTAGTTGCCCTGCTGAACTGGATCTGAAGTATGATGCCATCCAGTCAGCAACGAGTACATATTAATAAGAGACTCATTATATATACACACTATTATAGGTATGGATTCAAGATTTATACATACTAATTTAATATTAATCCAAAGATTATTTTATTGATGAAACGGTGGTTCATGTCATTGTAGTATTTATACTGTTTCCTAGGATGGTCATTAGCCCAGTCAGCCCGCTGTGGCTGTTATTATCTGAGGGAGTAGTGTGGAACTTGTATGCTAGTCACTATCAAGATGAGTAGAACAATATTCTACTCATAATACCATCCCACAATAGAAGATGAGGGAAACAAACACCTTCGCTCAAATATCTTTGTTTTGTTATGCTTGTATTCGATATGGATGTTTACAACCAGCCAGACATAGGAAAAATGGCGGCGCCCATATAGTCTATTGTGGTATTCAAGAAAATGGCGACCGCAAGACTTCCGGTCTAATACACTATTTGAGTGATGCCCCAACAACCAATCAGGCTCCCCTGAAGAAGTCACGAGGTGCGTGACGTAACGCCGTAGGGAGGATAGCGGCATCATACGGACGGATCGTAAGACAGCAGGATAACAGTAAGCGGTCATACGCCGATTATCTCCTATATGCTGTCAATTTTTTTAATTGATGTAAGAGTCCATTTTTATTTAATAAAGCCTAT
This sequence comes from Rana muscosa, assembly GCA_029206835.1. NCBI lineage: Eukaryota > Metazoa > Chordata > Amphibia > Anura > Ranidae > Rana > Rana muscosa. Next base: position 70,920,576 of record CM055125.1, read on the forward strand.
TTTTCGTATTGAAACACTACACTATTGGAGGCTTTATTCCTTGTCCCTCTCCTGGCTGCACCGATTGGAGCTTGGTCTCCTCTCTTCCCCCCCCTCCCTTTCCCTCCCACCCACTTGTTTCTTTTGTATAGAGGACACCGCCCAAACATGATTTAAGTGTGGAGAAGAACTAGGAGAAATAGAGGAGACATCAGAACATAGTCCATAACAGTGACATTACATGCCAGTGATCCAAGCTGTTGAGGTGAGAACATTGGGAGACAGATATAGGATTCACCGCAGGTTCAATACTTCAATTTGTTCACCATTTGAAACATTTGAAGATATCCACAATTTTGAAACATCAAGAAACTTGGAATATATCATTGATTTAACATCTATTTGAACTTTTCTGAACAGTACCATTGCAATATTGAACTCTCTGCACTATTGTGTTTATATATGCACTTGCACTTTATCTTGGTGATTGCACTATAGTAATTATTACATTTGCACATTTACCATTAGGTAATTTATTATACCATTATATTATATATCTCTATATTATCAGTTTTATGAGACACTGACACTAATGCCCCATACACACGATCGTTTTTAATGTCATTTTTTAAACCGACGTTTTTCTCCTCGTTTTTTTTCATGTTTCCTCTCAAGCCTGCCTTGCGTACACACCATCATTAAAAAAAACGATCAAGCAAAGCGCAGTGACGTTCAACACGTACGACGGCACTATAAAGGGGAAGTTCCGTTCGAATGACGCCACCCTTTGGGACGCTTTTGCTAATTCCGTGTTACCGTGTGTTAGTAAAAGTTTGGTGAGAGACGATTCGCGCTTTTCAGTCTTCGTGCTTTGAAGATCGTTTTCGGGAGTTCAGTTTGCGCCTGTGGGTTCGTATCTGTTTAGCACTGCTTGTAGTCAGTTCGTATCTGTTTATTCAGTGCGGCCTGCTCTGCACGTTCGTGTTTTTCAGCTTGTTCTTCATAGGCCTTGCTGTTCTTCCGTGCGTTCTTCTAGTTCGTTCTGTTCAGCCGACCGTTATCTAGCCATGTTGCGGCTACGTACTCGTTGTAGAGTTCGTGCTGTAGTTGGTGCAGGGGTTCATGCTGTATCCCGACTCCATGACATGAGCAGGGTCAGGAGGAGTTCATGGACCAAGAATTGGTTGCTCCAGCGGCACCAATTCTGTCACATGCCTTTGTTGCGGGAGATCAGGGAGAATAATCCTGATGATTTCAGGAATTTTCTCAGGATGTCTGACCCCGTATTTCAGCAGCTGTTGGCTTTGGTGTCCCCCTATATTACCAGGCAGGACATCGTTATGCGGGAAGCCATCAGTGCTGAGCAGAGGCTCATCGCCACGTTGCGATACCTGGCGACTGGGAGAAGCCTGCAGGACCTTAAGTTCTCCACAGGCATATCCCCCCAGGCTCTGGGGATCATTATACCAGAGACTTGTTCTGCCATCCTTCAAGTTTTACAGGAGGACTATATTAAGGTAAGTGTTCTTCTTCAAAAATTCACATTGTATGGTTTTTATTTTTGGATACTTTTTAATTTGCTTTATTTGCAGTCCCTAATTCACATGATTCTTAGCTGCAGGGAATGTCCCCTTTCTCCCCATGTTTTATTATTTAAAGTTTGGGGTTTGAGGCCTACCTGTAAATTTGGCTTACCTAACCTCTCCAGCATGCTATCCTGGGGCCATACCTACCTTGCCTAGTAATTTCCATGTTTTTTATTCTATGTTCCATCGTTGTGCTTTACCCAAAACGCACCCTAAATTTTGCCTAGGAATGTTTCATTTTTGGTAACTTCAATACAGAGTGCTACAGCCTTCATGTGTGATATTCCCAACTCATCTTCAACCCCCCCCCCCATAATTTTTTGGTTTGTTTGTTTTTTGTTGCTTCCAATTTTTTATGTTTTGAACAGTTTCTACCAATGTTGGCCATGAATGTGTGTATGAAATCAGCTTTCAATGTTTCTGGCTCCAAGTATTAATTTATTATTTCTTTAATTCCACAGTTCCCTTCTTCGCCACATGAATGGCAGAATGTGGCTTCCGAGTTTGCCCAGCGATGGAACTTTCCGAACTGTGGAGGAGCCATCGACGGCAAACATGTTCGGGTCGTCCCACCACCCCATTCGGGATCCTTTTATTATAATTATAAGGGGTTCCACAGCGTCGTGATGATGGCAGTGGTGTCGGCCACCTACGAGTTCCTCTATGTGGACGTTGGCAAGAATGGCAGGATGTCTGATGGAGGAGTTTTTGCCCAGACGGAGTTTGGGGAACGGCTCCTTTTGGATCTGCTGGCCTTGCCACCAGCGGAGCAGAATGTGGAGGGACTACCTTTTGTCTTTGTGGCGGATGAGGCATTTGGCCTGGGACCCCATTTGATGAGGCCATTCCCGCAACGCACCCTCACCCCTGAGAGGAGGGTGTTCAATTATCGGCTGGCCAGAGCCAGAAGGGTGGTGGAAAATGCGTTTGGGATCATGGCCAGCCGATTTCGCCTCTTCCTTACCTCCATCCACCTTGCCCCATACAAATGGAACCATGTGGTTATGACGTGCTGTGTGCTGCATAATTTCCTAAGGGTGCATTCAACGAGTTATATATCTTTGAGTGGGCCTGAGGCCTCTTTAATCAATGCAGAAACTTTGGTGGCCCTGGAACCTGGCCGTCCTGGCTTGGCCCCCCCCAACCGGACATGAGGTCCGTAACCAATATGTGGACTATTTTATGGGTAGGGGGGCCATTGAAATGCCAGACAATCTTTAATAATTTTATACCAAAAAAATAAAACTTTTTCTGGAGTAAAGATTGGTTTGGATTTTTTATTGTATAATGTTTGATGTTTCTGGTAGGTTTACCTAGTGCACTTGTTTTGCCATGTGGATTAAACAATCTTAATTAGCCTTCATTGTCAGTGTAAACACCAAACATTGATTAGTTCACTCAGCACCACATTTACATAATGAAGCCACAATTATTTGTTATGTAAAAATACCTTTATTTCTTTTTTTAGGTGGGAAAATTCCTTAGAAATGTGGATGTTCCCTTAATTTCGGGTGTATTAAAACGCATGACCAGCCATGCATAAACAAACTATATTCGTCAAAATTTTGAAAAAGCTAAACATGTGCTAGTCATTAAAGGGTAAAATAACAAAAATACTTATAAAACTCTGCAAGTAAAACGTTATTTGGTGTAAAAACATTAGACACGCCCAAGCACAGCCATGATATTTTGGAGCCTTTCCTCCACCCGCTTTGTATTTGCCCTGATCTCTAGCAAGTCTCCCTTAATTTTTTCGAGGTCACGACAGCAGACCATCAGGTATTGGATCAGGATCTGGGCACTGTGATGTGTCAACTTATTGGGGTCTTCGGCCAGAACTGCACCTAAATGTAAAAATAAATATGTAGGATAGAATATGTAGGCCTACATCTATTTAACATGCATGTGTCTGGTTTCTCTCTGACCTGTGGTGGTGCCACTTTCCACTTCCACAACATCACATTCCTCTCCATCCTGGGGTTCTGGGGGTATTGTTGTAGGTGTTGCAATTATCGTCTCATCTGAGGTAGCTTTTCGAATCCCTAGGGAGATTGAAATAAAAGGAATAGTTTCATTAGTAGCGACTCAATTTTGCTAAAATAAGAAACGTGAAAAAATACTTTGTAATCATTCTTTTGAAGCATGCTCCATTTAAAATTTTACCCCCTGTGCCAACCGGGACAAATGATTGGATACATAGCCAAAACCAGAGCATATACATTTTGAACACAAATTTTACACATTGTAACACCCCAAAGTATCTACACAGGATCATCTGTGTGTGACACCCTCAAGCTTTTTGGCTTTAGGCCCACACTTGTACTACTGCGTTCAGATGTTTCATCAGCTGCTGAGCATTCACTCCCTTAACATTACCATGCATATCGTTTTTTCTAACGAACAAATGTCCTTTGGATTAGCACCCAAAAAATAAGTGAGGCCCAAATTTACTCCCCCAAATAAACCAAAATACATGGGTGTTCACACTGGATGATCCTAAAACATCGTTTGAGGAACTGTACGGAGAAAGAGGTTTAATACGTCCGTTTACTGTGCGGACGAACCTGAAAGATGGTATCTTTCAGTGTACTATATGAAAGTTAAAAATACACGACAGAATACAAGAAAATAATATGTACCATGGAAACTAAAAAAAAATTACTTACTTTTTACTATAACTTTCTTGATTCTTTTATATTGGTCGGCCTCCCGCAACTTCAGATCAGACCATCGTTTTCTGAGCTGTTCCTTCGTTCTGCACACCCCGAATTTTTTGTGAAGACTTTTGACCACTTTGCCCATAATTCTGGACTTGACCAGATTAGGCCTTTTATACGGACCATGCTTGGCATCATAATCCTCCTTATTTAAAATGGCGACCATCTCCACCATTTCCTCGAATGACATGTTGGATGCCTTATATCTCCTGGGTCTTGATTTGGGCTCCTCTGGAATTTCATCCTCTGTAGAGGTAATCTCAGCCACCTGTGTCTCCGCCATGTTTTGTTCAGCACTACGAGCGAGAAGGGGCGGGGAAAGTACAATATCGAACGTCAGGGGCGGGGAAAGCGTGCAGAGTTTCACGCATGCGCTGTGTATATCAAGTGAAGATCCATGTCTGGGAAATACGTTCATTTGTCGGGAGAGGGAGTTAGCAACGAACGTCGTGACGAAGGTACCTAACAATTTTACTTTTTGAGGTTCATCAGACGAGGAGATTTGTGTGCTCAAAATATGTAGACAATGCACAGTTGAGGAATGTTGCCTGAAATATATATTTTTTTTGGTTTCTCGCTTTTACAGATATCATGAATACTTTTAAAAACCCAGACTTCATGGGGGAGTTCATCGACAAATGGCAAGAGCTCCCTATATTATGGCAAACAAAAAGTGGCGCTAATAAAAATAAAGACGCCAGGAAAGCAGCACTGGAGAGCCTGCTTGCATTTGTGCAAACAAAGATACCCACAACAACTCTCCAAGATGTCAAAACCAAAATTGCGACCATCAGAGGGACATACAGGACCCAGAGGACTATGGTCCTGAGGTCCCAGAGGTCAGGTGCACCAGCAGATAAGGTTTATAAACCCAGTCTGTGGTACTACAGTAAGCTTGCTTTTCTGGATGACCAGCTGGAAGTGCGGGAATCTCTCTCCACCCTTCCCCCCAGAGGTCAATCCAGCCTTCCTTGTACCCAACCCTCCAGCCTTCCCTGCAGCCAGTCCTCCAGCCTTCCTGTCAACCCTGCTCTGGCTTCCTCTGAGGATCAAGATCAGGGCCTTGAGGAGGCAGATTTGGAGATATGGAGCCAGGTAAAGTATTGATATCTATATTTATATCTTACAAAATTGGAGAATTTAAATAGATGTTAGTATTGTTAAAGGTATGTACACTTCTACCAATAAAGTTTGTGAAGAGCAAGATACAGTAGTGGCCTAATTTTATGTGCACAAGACAACAAAACCAGGATGCGGAATCAATGAAAATGACATAACTTTTGGCATTGATTTCAACAATGTCTAGAGGTGAACAATGTCTGTGAATGATGATGTGGCAAAATAAATAATGTCCCTTTCTTTTTTTACAGCCAGAGCAGAGCCAGGAAGAGGGTGATGTTGGGGATCAGGAGGAGGCAGGGCCCAGTGGCACCCAGGAGGAGGCTGGGCCCAGTGGCACCCAGGAGGAGGCTGGGCCCAGCACAAGAGCCCAGATGCCTCCCCTGGTAGTTAAACCACGAGGGCCAAGGAGAGGTAGGCAGGTGGAGGAGGAAACCAGGGCCTTCCTCAGAGAGGCAACAGCGGCCCTCAGAGAGGCACCCTCTGTTGATGAGGGATTTGCCGCAGTCCTCGCCCACAAACTAGGGCAAATGGAGTTGCGGCAAAAAATTTACAGTGAGACCCTGCTATTGAAAGTCATCAATAAGGGCGTGCTGGGTGAACTCACTAGGTACACGGACATAACGGAGGTTGTCCCTACTCCTCCACCTCCTCCTCCTCCTCCTACTACTCCTCCTGCCACAACCTCTCCTCCTGATCCCCAGCCTCCAAGGAAGAAACCAACCAAGGCTGCAGAGAAGGCTGGAGAGAAGGCTACAAGGAAGAGGAGAAAATAATGCCTGCTGTAGTACCACAGACTGGGGACATATAGGACTTATCTGCTGTGGCTCCTGACCTCTGGGAGCTCAAGACAAGATTGGGCTCCTTTTTTTTGGGGGATCTAATCTCTATTTTGGTTTTGACATCTGTTGTTGTGGGGTCAAAGGGATGCACAAATGCAAGCAGGCTCTCCAGTGCTGCCTTCCACTTTAATTTGTTAATGTTCTGAAATAAAAAAAAATTTAGTGCCCTTAAAAAACTTAACTATGTGATTTGTATTTCAAAAGAGAGCTTGCTAGGGAGCAGGCAGGGACATCTCAAATTATATTATTGTTATTATCAGGGGACACAAACCACCCTGAGGCCAAATGAGACACATTTGGAAGGTTGTTGTGGTAACTTTACACAAGAATAATTTAAGCCAAACTAATAAAAAAAAGGCCACAAAAAAAAACACAATAGTAAAATATAATTTAAAGAAAAAAGGAGAATTACATTATTTTATTATTATTATTATTATTTATGAGGGAGGTGCGGCTTATAAATAATATTTTACAATCATTAGAGCAATTTGGAATTACTTTCGAAACAAGTTTGGCATAACTCTCAATGTCATTATCAAAAGAGGGTAATTTTAAAGCATTATCAAAAGAAGAACGGAATGCACAGCATTAAAACGATGCTATTAATTCCACCGTGACGAATGTGCCATCTCCATTTCCAACATTAGCTTTACCAAAACGAGCGCTCCCGTCTCATAGTTGCTTCTGAGCATGCGCGTTTTTTTTCACATCGTGAACGCATACACACTATCGTTTTTCACGTCGTTAAAAAAAACGACATGAAAAACGACGTGAAAAAAGAGAGCATGTCCGGAATTTTTAATGGCCGTTTTTCACGTCGTTAAAAATGCTCTGGAGCATACACACGATCATTTTTCAGGGCCATTTTTTAAAATGGCAGTTTTAACGGCATGAAAAACGATCGTGTGTACGGGGCATAACACATACTGACACTCCAAAAAATGCCTTTTTAAAAAAAATTCTGATCTAAAATACAGCAACCTTGACCTGTTACCTTGACCTAACTCTAATCCTTACCCTGATCAAACCTTGATCTGATTTTTTATTTTTTTTTCTACACACACATTCGTTTGGTAAAATGGTTCTAAATGTACAAGGTTTTTCACCTTAATACATTCTCTGCATTAAGGTAAAAAACGTTCTGCATGCAGCCCCCCCCATCCAGAGTCCGATATCGATCCAGCTATATGCACGACAACAGCGGAGCTCTCTCCTCATTGGACAAAGGGACAGCAAAGGGAGCCATTGGCTCCTGCTGCTGTCGATCACAGCCAGTGAAGAAAGAAAATGGGGCGGAGTCAAACCACGCTCTGTGTGTCAATAGACAAACAAAGGCGGCTCAGGAGTGAGCCCACACCAGTGCCCCCAGAGCATGCAGCTTGCTATGGGGGCACTCGGCAGGGGGGAGAGGCCAGGGGTGCCGAGAAGAAAGAAACTCAGGGCTGCTCTGTGCAAAACCAATGCGCAGAGCAGGTAAATATACCATGTTTGTTTTTTGTTTTTTAAATATGCCATTTGAATCACTTACTTTTCTCCTCTAGCCAGGAGGAAAAGATACCATGTATCATTTTGAGAGTGGAATGTAATGCATTAGAACATGGGTGCTCAACATGTGGCCCTCCAGCTGTTGCAGAAATGCAAGTCTCATCACGCCTCTGCCTTTGGGAGTCATGCTTGTTTAATTGACAGCCTTGCAATGCCTCTTGGAACTAGTAGTTCCGCAACAGCTGGAGGGCCACAGGTTGAGCACCCATGCATTAGAATTAGAACCATTGCACCTTAGGCTGGTCCTGCCTACAGCTCCTGTTTTTAGCCCGAGAGCAATAACGCCAATGGACATTTTAATTGTAGATGTAGAGTAAGTTCTATGTGAGTGAAATGTGTCAAAGGGAGGAGCCTAAGCAAGTGTTGTGTATATTTATAGTTCCATAGTGTTTTACTCTGAGATTGCCTCTGGAGAGCAGACCCCATTCTTCATACAGCTAAATTTGTGGCTTTAATGAGCCAAAGAGGAAAATTGGTACCTGGGACTGGGAAATCTGCACCGATTGTGGGCCTGTAGTGGAAAGTCTTTTGTATGGTATCTGCATAAAATCTAGCTCCACCCAAAACAATTTATTAAATTTAAGTGGAAGGGAGAAGGGTTTAGTAACCCTGGGTACTCCCAATGCTCACCCCTAGCAATGCCATGAGAGACTGGAAACTTTGCTCTGTAGCTGAGCTATTTGGTTCACATAAGCACATAGTATAGTTTTTCAGGGTCCAGATGTTTCATTTCTTCAGTGAATGGAAAACTCACTTAACAATCAGTAGCTTTGCTATAATGCTGAGTAGTGATGAGCCGAACACCCCCGGGTTCGGTTCGCACCAGAACCCGCGAACGGACCGAAAGTTCGTACGAACATTAGAACCCTATTAAATACAATGGATGCGAACGTTCGAATTCTAAAGTGCTAATTATAACAACTATTATGCATGTTATTGTCCTAAAAAGGGTTTGGGAACCCGGGTTCTGCACCAGGGGACATGTATCAATGCAAAAAGAAGTTTTAAAAACGGTCGTTTTTCGGGAGCAGTCATTTTAATGATGCATAAAGTGAAAAAAAAAAAGTCAAATATTCCTTTAAATATCGTACCTGGGGGGTGTCTAAAGTATGCCTGTGAAGTGCCACGTGTTTCCCGTGTTTAGAACTGTCCCTGCACAAAATGACACTTCTAAAGGAAAAAAAAGCCATTTAAAACTGCTTGCGGCTTTAATGTAATGTCTGGTCCCGGTAATATGGATGAAAATCTTTAAGAAAAATGGCATAGCTACCGCATGACCCCCCCCCCTACCCCAGCCCATTACCAGCCCCTTTGGGTCTTGTATGGATATTAAGGGGAACCCCGCACATAAAATAAAAAAGGCCCTATATACTCTGAACAGCCGTATACAGGCGGTGCATACAAGACAGGGACTGTATGTTTGTTCTTATGTAGAATGTGTTTGTAATTTTGAACAGGTACATTGTTTAAGTGTAGCTCCAGCCCAAAAATCTATTTTTAAACTTTTTGGAAAACATAGGTAAGGGTTATCACCCCTGTAACATTTGTTTTGCTGTCTGTGCCCCTGTTCAGAACATTTCACCTCACTTTCCGTCCCAATGACAACTGTTTTTGAAATGTGGTGTTTTTCTTGAAACAAGGATTGCTGATAAAGCATCAGTACAGAGGAGACACCTTTCTCCCATATTAATTCTTACAGGAGAGAATTTTCCTTCCTAGGGGTAGATTTCCTCTCACTTCCTGTTGTCTTCTTGCGTTTGCAAGTAGGAGTCGTTTGTAAGTTGGATGTTTGAAAGTAGGGACCTGCCGTATATAATCTGCAGAAATAGGCCCCTTAGTTGGTGTTGGCACAACACTGTAAGCACTCACAGTTACTCTTGGTTGGTGCTGGAACGCCCTGCTGTCAACTATTATATCAGGAATTGTAATTACATATAATTGTTGAACAGTGGTAGTAAAAATTGGGCCTTTGATGGTGGTGCTGGTGCCACAACACTGTAAGCCCTGACAGTTACTCTTGGTGGGTGCAGCAATGGGCCCTGCTGTGAATTATTAGATCAAGAATTGTAATTGCATGCCCCTGTTGAACAGGGGCTGAAAAATTGGGCCTTTCGTGGTGGTGGTGGTGGTGGTGGTGTTGCCACAACACTGTAAGCCCTCAGAGTTACTCTTGCTTGGTGGGTGCAGGAATGGGCCCTGCTGTGAATTATTAGATCAATAATTGTAATTACATGCCCCTGTTGAACAGGGGCTGAAAAATTGGGCCTTAGGCACTGGTGGCACAACACTGCAACCCCTCACAGATACTGTACTTGGAGCACAGCAATGAGCCCTGTTGCAAAGTATTGCTTCAAAAATTGTAATGACACGCCCCTGTTAAACAGGGGCTGAAAAATTGGGCCTTAGGCACTGGTGGCACAACACTCCAACCCCTCACACATACTGTACTTGGAGCACAGCAATGAGCCCTGTTGCAAAGTATTGCTTCAAAAATTGTAATTACACGCCCCTGTTAAACAGGGGCTGAAAAATTGGGCCTTAGCCACTGGTGGCGGCACCCATAAACAAAAATGATCTTCCAAGCTATCATCATCAATCGTATCATTGAGGACTCGGAGGAGGAGGATAGCCAGTCAACATAACAGCACAGGCACTCAGCATCAGCATCAGTCTTGAAGGGATGTGACATGTTAAAATCAATTAGTCTGTTATATCAGCATCAGGTGTGTGGTAGCTGGTGGTGATCCAAGACTGGTTCATCTTGATGAAAGTCAGTCGATCAACCGAGTCGGTGGACAGGCGCACCCTGTGATCCGTGACAAATCCTCCAGCAGCACTGAATGTGCGTTCCGAAAGAACGCTGGATGCAGGACAGGCCAGTAGCTCAATTGCATACTGTGCAAGCTCTGGCCAGTGATCCATCCTCAAGACCCAGTAAGCCAGAGGATTTTCGGTGGGGAAGGTGTCCAAGTCTGACCTTGCCCCTAGATATTCCTGCACCATGTTTATCAGACGCTGGCGATGGTTGCTGGAACCGATCATACTTTGGGGCTGCGGACTAAACAATTGTCTGAACGCATCGGTCAGACGGCCACCTTCCCCACCGCTCCTTCTTTGACTGGCCGAAGCCTCAGCAACTCGTTGTCCAGGACCAGGAGTTTGTAACCTCCCAGTCTCTGGGAACGCGTTGCACAGACCTTTCTGCAAGGCCTCCCGGAGTTGTCTCATCCTCTGCTCCCTCTGCGACGGTAACATAAGGTCCGCAACCTTACCCTTGTACCGTGGATCAAGGAGAGTGGCCAGCCAGTAATGGTCCCTCTCCTTGATCCGAAGAATACGAGGATCCTTCCGCAGACTTTGCAGGATCAGGGAGGCCATGCAGCGTAGGTTTGCTGAGGCATTCGCTCCGGAGTCCTCTGGGTCACTAAGGACGACATGATCCGCAGTCACCTCCTCCCAGCCACGTACAAGTCCACTGGTTTCTTGGGACTGTAAATCATCCCTAAAAGACTGCTGCTGATGATGCTGAGTGCCAGCCTCCACCTCCATGCTGACACAATCCTCCTCCTCCTCCTCCTCCTCTTCCTGTGCGATGGGTGGGACAGAAGGAACACTGTCTGGGTAAAGGGGGCCTTGAGAGGCAAGGAAGTCCTCCTCTTCCTGCCTCTGTTCTGCCTCAAGTGCCCTGTCCATTATTCCACGCAGCGTGTGCTCCAACAGGTGGACAAGAGGTACAGTGTCACTGATGCATGCACTGTCACTGCTCACCATCCTCGTGGCCTCCTCAAATGGTGCCAGGACAGTGCATGCATCCCTGATCATGCCCCACTGGCGTGGAGAAAAAAAACCAAGCTCCCCTGACCCTGTCCTGGTGCCGTAGTCGCACAGGTACTCATTGATGGCCCTCTGCTGCGTGTGCAGCCGCTGCAGCATGGCCAACGTTGAGTTCCACCTGGTGGGCATGTCACATATAAGGCGGTTCTTGGGCAGGTTCAATTCCTTTTGCAGCTCAGCCAGGCGAGCACTGGCATTATAAGATCTGCGGAAATGCACACAGACTTTCCTGGCCTGCCTCAGGACATCCTGTAAGCCCGGGTACCTGCCCAAGAAACGCTGCACCACCAGGTTAAGGACGTGAGCCACACAGGGCACATGGGTCAGTTGTCCCTGTCGAAGGGCGGAGAGGAGGTTGGTGCCATTGTCGCAAACCACCATTCCTGGCTTAAGCTGGCGTGGCGTCAACCACCTCTCGGCCTGGCCCTGCAGAGCAGACAGGACCTCTGCCCCAGTGTGGCTTCTGTCCCCCAAACACACCAGCGCAAGCACGGCATGGCATCTTTTTGCCTGCGTACTTGCGTAGCCCCGTGAACGGCTACGGAGCACCGCTGGTTCATAGGACAAACCACAGGAAGAGGCCATGGAGGAAGAAGAAGAGGAGGGGGTGGAGGAGAGAGGTGTGTCACAACCAGTAGTAGCATTTTGGAGGCGTGGCGGTGGGACAACCTCCAACACTACTGCACCTTGTCCTGCATCCTTCCCAGCTGCCAAAAGAGTGACCCAATGGGCCGTGAAAGAAAGGTAACGTCCCTGTCCATGCCTGCTGGACCATGAGTCAGCGGTAATATGCACCTTACCGCTGACCGCCCTGTCCAGCGAGGCCAAGACATTGCCTTCCACATGCCGGTAGAGAGCCGGAATAGCCTTCCGTGAGAAAAAGTGGCGTTTGGGAACCTGCCACTGAGGAACCGCACATTGCACAAACTCACGGAAGGGGGCCGAGTCTACCAACTGAAAAGGCAGCAGTTGAAGCGCTAGCAATTTAGCCAAGCTAGCATTCAACCGCTGGGCATGTGGATGGCTGGGAGTGAACTTCTTTCGACGGTCCAGCAGCTGGGGCAGGGAAATTTGCCTGCTAGAATCGGACGTCGGTGTACTGCTAGCAGAGTGGCCGCAAGTACTTGGCTGTGACACACCTAATTCTACACCTTCATTCCTCTCAGTGCATGTTTCAGAGAGGACTGAAGTTATAGTGGGGTTGGAGATCCCAGCTGATGCGGTGCAAGGAGAGGTCCGCTTTGTTCTTTGGTGTGGGTCTTTGAGGTAGGCTTGCCAACTAGCTGCATGGCAGGTCAACATATGTCTGGTCAGGCATGTGGTACCCAAGCGGCTGATGTTTTGGCCACGCGATATACACTTGAGACATATGTTGCAAACAGCAGCTGTGCGATCTGATGCACTAGCCTCAAAAAAGGCCCACACCAAGGAACTTTTTGAATGACGGGCAGAGGCAGCGCCCTGCACAGGCGGAGCTCTGCGGTGTGATTCCGTCGGTGTACTGCCCTTACGCTGGCCACCAAAGGGCATCCTGCCTCGTTGGAGATGTGCCTCCTCCTCATCCTCCTCCTCCTCCTCTCTCCTATTAGGCACCCATGTGGAGTCAGTGACCTCATCATCCCCTCCCTCCTCATCACTGGAGCCAATCTGGCAGTATGCTGCAGCTGCTGGAACATGACTGCCAGATTGGTGTCCTTCTTGAGCATCCCCTCTGTCTGCTCTCACCCTACTGCCTTCCTGTAGCTGGGTTTCATCATCAGACCCTTCGAAACGCTGGGCATCCTCCTGGAGCATGTACCCAACACTGTGCTCAAACAGTTCGGGGGACTCCTCAGGAGGAGGACATGGTGGGTCTAGGGAAGGAGTGACTGATGATGAGTCTGACATTGATACCAGGGAAGAGGACGCTTTGGCAGCTGCTTTGCCAGTACCCTGAGCCTGGGTGAGAGAGGATGAGGAGGAGGAGGAGGGCTTGGTCATCCACTCTACCAAGTCTTCGGCATGATGTGGCTCAACATGTCCAGCTGCCGAAAAGAAGGACAAGCGTGTCCCATGGCCATGTGCTGATGACAATGCACCGCGTCCACGACCAGCACTGTTGCCCCCAGACACAGAGCCTGCTTGCCCTCTTTTATTGCCTCCTGACTGTCTGCCTCTCCTTGTTTGCCTTCCAGACATTCTAATAGATGGCCTGCAGGGAGATGGGAAAAAAGCAATAAGGGCTACCTTCAGGTGTCCTTCTCTGTCCCTTTACTTAAGGATTTCTAAATATGGTTCAGGATGATTGCTTTTGCACAGAATAGCACAACGACAATTTCCCTGACTGTCCAAAAAACAAGGATTTCAAAGATGGTTGATGAGGAATGCTTTAGCACACTATAGTACAAGGAGAATTCACTCACTGTCCTTCCCAGTCCCTAGAAACAAGGACTTGCACAGTGAAAGAAACTGACACTCTCCCTACCTACAGTTTTCTGTCCCTAGAAAAAATGTTTTTTTTAAGCACACTATAGCACAAGGAGAATTCACTCACTGTCCTTCCCAGTCCCTAGAAACAAGGACTTGCACAGTGAAAGAAACTGACACTCTCCCTACCTACAGTTTTCTGTCCCTAGAAAAAATGTTTTTTTTAAGCACACTATAGCACAAGGAGAATTCACTCACTGTCCTTCCCAGTCCCTAGAAACAAGGACTTGCACAGTGAAAGAAACTGACACTCTCCCTACCTACAGTTTTCTGTCCCTAGAAAAAATGTTTTTTTTAAGCACACTATAGCACAAGGAGAATTCACTCACTGTCCTTCCCAGTCCCTAGAAACAAGGACTTGCACAGTGAAAGAAACTGACACTCTCCCTACCTACAGTTTTCTGTCCCTAGAAAAAATGTTTTTTTTAAGCACACTATAGCACAAGGAGAATTCACTCACTGTCCTTCCCAGTCCCTAGAAACAAGGACTTGCACAGTGAAAGAAACTGACACTCTCCCTACCTACAGTTTTCTGTCCCTAGAAAAAATGTTTTTTTTAAGCACACTATAGCACAAGGAGAATTCACTCACTGTCCTTCCCAGTCCCTAGAAACAAGGACTTGCACAGTGAAAGAAACTGACACTCTCCCTACCTACAGTTTTCTGTCCCTAGAAAAAATGTTTTTTTTAAGCACACTATAGCACAAGGAGAATTCACTCACTGTCCTTCCCAGTCCCTAGAAACAAGGACTTGCACAGTGAAAGAAACTGACACTCTCCCTACCTACAGTTTTCTGTCCCTAGAAAAAATGTTTTTTTTAAGCACACTATAGCACAAGGAGAATTCACTCACTGTCCTTCCCAGTCCCTAGAAACAAGGACTTGCACAGTGAAAGAAACTGACACTCTCCCTACCTACAGTTTTCTGTCCCTAGAAAAAATGTTTTTTTTAAGCACACTATAGCACAAGGAGAATTCACTCACTGTCCTTCCCAGTCCCTAGAAACAAGGACTTGCACAGTGAAAGAAACTGACACTCTCCCTACCTACAGTTTTCTGTCCCTAGAAAAAATGTTTTTTTTAAGCACACTATAGCACAAGGAGAATTCACTCACTGTCCTTCCCAGTCCCTAGAAACAAGGACTTGCACAGTGAAAGAAACTGACACTCTCCCTACCTACAGTTTTCTGTCCCTAGAAAAAATGTTTTTTTTAAGCACACTATAGCACAAGGAGAATTCACTCACTGTCCTTCCCAGTCCCTAGAAACAAGGACTTGCACAGTGAAAGAAACTGACACTCTCCCTACCTAGAGTTTTCTGTCCCTAGAAAAAATGTTTTTTTTAAGCACACTATAGCACAAGGAGAATTCCCCTCACTTTCCTTCTTTGTCCCTAGAAACAAGGACTTGCACAGTGAAAGAAACTGACACTCTCCCTACCTACAGTTTTCTGTCCCTAGAAAAAATGTTTTTTTTAAGCACACTATAGCACTAGGAGAATTCACTCACTGTCCTTCCCAGTCCCTAGAAACAAGGACTTGCACAGTGAAAGAAACTGACACTCTCCCTACCTACAGTTTTCTGTCCCTAGAAAAAATGTTTTTTTTAAGCACACTATAGCACAAGGAGAATTCACTCACTGTCCTTCCCAGTCCCTAGAAACAAGGACTTGCACAGTGAAAGAAACTGACACTCTCCCTACCTACAGTTTTCTGTCCCTAGAAAAAATGTTTTTTTTAAGCACACTATAGCACAAGGAGAATTCCCCTCACTTTCCTTCTTTGTCCCTAGAAACAAGGACTTGCACAGTGAAAGAAACTGACACTCTCCCTACCTACAGTTTTCTGTCCCTAGAAAAAATGTTTTTTTTAAGCACACTATAGCACAAGGAGAATTCACTCACTGTCCTTCCCAGTCCCTAGAAACAAGGACTTGCACAGTGAAAGAAACTGACACTCTCCCTACCTACAGTTTTCTGTCCCTAGAAAAAATGTTTTTTTTAAGCACACTATAGCACAAGGAGAATTCACTCACTGTCCTTCCCAGTCCCTAGAAACAAGGACTTGCACAGTGAAAGAAACTGACACTCTCCCTACCTACAGTTTTCTGTCCCTAGAAAAAATGTTTTTTTTAAGCACACTATAGCACAAGGAGAATTCCCCTCACTTTCCTTCTTTGTCCCTAGAAACAAGGACTTGCACAGTGAAAGAAACTGACACTCTCCCTACCTACAGTTTTCTGTCCCTAGAAAAAATGTTTTTTTTAAGCACACTATAGCACAAGGAGAATTCACTCACTGTCCTTCCCAGTCCCTAGAAACAAGGACTTGCACAGTGAAAGAAACTGACACTCTCCCTACCTACAGTTTTCTGTCCCTAGAAAAAATGTTTTTTTTAAGCAAACTATAGCACAAGGAGAATTCACTCACTGTCCTTCCCAGTCCCTAGAAACAAGGACTTGCACAGTGAAAGAAACTGACACTCTCCCTACCTACAGTTTTCTGTCCCTAGAAAAAATGTTTTTTTTAAGCACACTATAGCACAAGGAGAATTCACTCACTGTCCTTCCCAGTCCCTAGAAACAAGGACTTGCACAGTGAAAGAAACTGACACTCTCCCTACCTACAGTTTTCTGTCCCTAGAAAAAATGTTTTTTTTAAGCACACTATAGCACAAGGAGAATTCACTCACTGTCCTTCCCAGTCCCTAGAAACAAGGACTTGCACAGTGAAAGAAACTGACACTCTCCCTACCTACAGTTTTCTGTCCCTAGAAAAAATGTTTTTTTTAAGCACACTATAGCACAAGGAGAATTCACTCACTGTCCTTCCCAGTCCCTAGAAACAAGGACTTGCACAGTGAAAGAAACTGACACTCTCCCTACCTACAGTTTTCTGTCCCTAGAAAAAATGTTTTTTTTAAGCACACTATAGCACAAGGAGAATTCACTCACTGTCCTTCCCAGTCCCTAGAAACAAGGACTTGCACAGTGAAAGAAACTGACACTCTCCCTACCTAGAGTTTTCTGTCCCTAGAAAAAATGTTTTTTTTAAGCACACTATAGCACAAGGAGAATTCCCCTCACTTTCCTTCTTTGTCCCTAGAAACAAGGACTTGCACAGTGAAAGAAACTGACACTCTCCCTACCTACAGTTTTCTGTCCCTAGAAAAAATGTTTTTTTTAAGCACACTATAGCACAAGGAGAATTCACTCACTGTCCTTCCCAGTCCCTAGAAACAAGGACTTGCACAGTGAAAGAAACTGACACTCTCCCTACCTACAGTTTTCTGTCCCTAGAAAAAATGTTTTTTTTAAGCACACTATAGCACAAGGAGAATTCACTCACTGTCCTTCCCAGTCCCTAGAAACAAGGACTTGCACAGTGAAAGAAACTGACACTCTCCCTACCTACAGTTTTCTGTCCCTAGAAAAAATGTTTTTTTTAAGCACACTATAGCACAAGGAGAATTCACTCACTGTCCTTCCCAGTCCCTAGAAACAAGGACTTGCACAGTGAAAGAAACTGACACTCTCCCTACCTACAGTTTTCTGTCCCTAGAAAAAATGTTTTTTTTAAGCACACTATAGCACAAGGAGAATTCCCCTCACTTTCCTTCTTTGTCCCTAGAAACAAGGACTTGCACAGTGAAAGAAACTGACACTCTCCCTACCTACAGTTTTCTGTCCCTAGAAAAAATGTTTTTTTTAAGCACACTATAGCACAAGCACAAAACACACTGACACTCTCCCTACCTATCCTTCTCTTTCCCTAAACTAAAGGAATCCAGGTTAAGCAAGAAAGAAATAAAAGTCACTGTCCCTGCCTATGCTGCTCTTTCCCTGCTCCGGAACACACTACACTAGGCCGCCGTGCTGGCGGCCTTTTATAGTGTGGGGCGTGTACTAAACACCCTCAGCAATAATTGGCCACAGGCATCCTGCCTGTGGCCAATCATTGCTCTCCTCGCTGCCGGCGCTGTGATTGGCCAAGCATGCGGGGTCACAGTGCATGCTTGGCCAATCACAGCGCCTGGATGACACTGCGATGGCGTAGTGCATTGTGGGCCGTTCGCGTCACTCGAATTTGGCGCGAACGGCCCAAATCGTTCGATCTTCGTCGAACGATCGAACAGCCGATGTTCGAGTCGAACGTATGTTCGACTCGAACACGAAGCTCATCCCTAATGCTGAGCACAGCCTGCCAGGGGTGATAGGGATCTTCCAAATGGGGTCTGAGTAGCATAATAACCAATTGTTCAACCCCAGGGCACCTTGCTCCTTTAAAGGGATAGTTCACCTTTACCACAAAACTGCCTATGCAGATAAGGGGCATCTGTAGATAAACACAAACTGTGCATCTCTGACTAAAGTTGAATAATGCTCTTGCTATAGGTGTAGGCCATTTACATACCTTATGAAGCCTCACTGGAATACTCCCAGGTCGTTGCTAAGTACTCCCAGGACGTTGCTATGTGAGGCCTAGTCATCACTGCTCACCTTCACCATCACAGGAGTGAACTCTCAAATGCTGAGCTCAGAGCTACTGCATCAGAGGAGAGAAAGAGCATGTGAGGGGGTTTGAATCAGACAAAGAGCTCACTCCTGTGATGATGAAAGTGAGCAGTGATGACTAGGCCTCACTTATTAATGTCCTGGTAATATTCCAGTCAGGCTTAATAAGGTATGTAAATGGCCTACATCTATAGCAACGGCTTTATTCATCTTTAGTCAGAGCTGCACAGTTTGTTTTAATCTACAAACATCCCTTATCTGCATAGGCAGTTTTTTGTAAAGGTGAACTATCCTTTTAGACATGAGTAGATAAAAATTAGTATAAGTATGACGAGTATGTATGAGGAAAAATACACGAGCAGAGGTTACCTCCTGTTAAACCTGTGGGTAGGTGCAGCGTGATGCCATGTCTAGGTTCAGTCATAGTAATATATTGTAACAAATGTTCAGCAATACACAACAGGCCCAGCAGGGATGCAACCTGGCCGGGAACACTTACAAGGTGCAACAGTGATGGGACAGTAGACTCAGAGATGCAAAAACTGCTTTTAATTGACTTGGAATTGAACATTAGATTGAAATTAGTTGCCTGAAAACAAGGAATCTACCACCCATGAATCTGAGCAATCATCTCAAATTGATTGCCAGTTCAATACAAGATACCAGAAACAAAATTATGACAATTTAGTATAGCGGTACCCCCAGTTAAGAGGGCTGCTGGTATTGATTTCTTGGGCCCTGTAGTGAGTGAGTGAGTGAGTGAATAACTTGTATAGCGCTACAAATCCGAACTAAATCGCCTCAAGGCGCTTGCATCCAGTGACGTCCTGATCCTTTAGAAGAGGTGGGTCTTAAGTTTTTTCCTGAAGGCCCGCTGGTTTTCTTCCATGCGGATATCCGTGGGTAGAGCGTTCCATAGCCGTGGTCCTTGGACTGCAAATCTTCGTTCTCCCTTTGTTTTGTAGCGGGACTTGGGGATGTGAAGGAGGTTTTGGTTTGTTGATCGGAGAGTGCGATTGGGGGTGTAGTGTTTTATCTTCTCGCATAGATATTGAGCAGCGTTTCCTTGTGTGCACTTGTGGGTAAGGCAGAGGGTCTTGAATGTGATCCGATCCTTTACGGTTAGCCAATGAAGGGTCCTCAGTGATGGGGTGATGGATTCCCAGGGTTTTTTTCCCGTTACCAGCCGTGTTCTGGACGACTTGTAGGCGCTAAATCTGGTATTTGGGTAGTCCGAGGTAGAGGGCGTTTGCGTAGTCGAGTCGCGAGTTGATAATTGTTCCAACTACTACTGCTTTGTCCTCTTCCGGGATGAAGGGGATGAGTCTACGCAGCAGGCGGAGGAGGTGGTGAGATCCGCTGACTACTGATCCTATTTGTGCATCCATCGTCATCTCTGAGTCAAAGATGACTTCGAGACTTTTGACTTTGGTGCTCGGGGTAATGGTTTGTCCAAGGATGGAGGGGAGTGTCCAAGAAGTTTTCGTTTGTCTTTTGGTTTGCGTGGAGGAGAAGGAGTTCTGTTTTGGATCCGTTGAGTTTGAGGGAACTCTCAGTCATCCATTCATCGATCAATGTGAGGCAATTTTCCAATCCGTGATATTGGTCTTTTTTCCCGGTGATACGAAAGTAGAGTTGGGTGTCGTCAGCGTATGAGTGGTAGCACAGGTCTTGTTCGCTGATGATTTTGAGGAGTGGGCGGAGGTAGATGTTAAAGAGCAAGGGCGACAGAGGTGATCCTTGAGGGACTCCACAAGAAATTACGCGAGTTTCAGAGGTGAAGGCTTCTTGTTTTACTGTCTGTGGACGATTATCTAGGAAGGATGCGAACCAGGATAGGTCAGGGTCTGCGACTCCTGCTACTTCTTTAAGGCTAATGAGTAGAGTTTTGTGGTCTACTGTGTCGAACGCTGCACTGAGGTCCAGCAGCACCAGAAGGCATGATTCTCCATCATCTGCTGCTTCGAGGGCATCATCCCATATTTTAAGAAGTGCTGTTTCTGTGCCATGGCCAGGGCGGAAGCCTGATTGTAGTGGATCCAAGAGTTTGTAAGTGTCCAAGTGGAGTTGTAGCTGTTGTACTACTGCTTTCTCCATAATCTTTGAGATGGTGTTGAGGCTTGTTACCGGTCTGCGGTGGTTTGGGTCTTTGGGGTCGAGGTTGGGTTTCTTTAGGAGGGGTTTGATTATGCCTTGCTTGAGAGAGCTCGGAACAATACCTTCTTTGAATGATTTATTTATGAGGTGTGTTATGGTAGGTGCTAGAATGTCGGTACATTCTTTCAAGAGTTTCGTAGAAATTATGTCGTTTGGAGAAGTGCTGTCTCTGAGGCTTCTGATTATGTTTTTGGTGGTGTTGATGGTGATCGGGACCAGCGAAAATGTTGTCAATTGTATAATGTTCGTATTGATTTCCTCCATTTGCATTGGCGGAGTGGGGTTGGTTGTTTTTTTCTGTTGAATTATTTCCCGAATGTTTTCGATTTTGTTGATAAAAAAATCCGATAGCTCATTACAGAACTCTTGGGTTTCGCTTGCTGGAGGTTCTAGGCAGGTGGGGTTCATAGTCTGAGTGACTCGTTTGAAGAGTTCACGAGGTCGGTTTAGGGCTTTTTTGATGGTGTTTGAGAAATGTTCCTTTTTTGCTCTGAAAATTGCTTTGTGATATTTCTTAGTGAGTGCTTTGTAGTTAATGCGGTTTTCCTCAGTTGGGTTTCTTCTCCAGGCTCCTTCGGCCCTTCTCCGTTCTTGCTTCAGTAGAGTAAGAGTGTCATTAAACCAGCCCGAGTTGTTTTTGTGAATGAGTGCTCTGCGTCTCGGAGCGACTATGTCTGCTGTTTGTCGTAATGCTTTGTGTAAGCAGTTGAGTGTTTGTTCCGTTGAGTGGTTGTGATTTTGCGTTCCTATTTTTTTTGATAGTGTAGTTTTGAAGAGTTCCGAGTGTAATTTCTTCTGAGATCTTCTGAGATCTTGTCCAGTATTTTGTTATTGAGTGTTCCGGTTTTTGGGAGATGGTGTTGGTGGTAATTTTAAATTTAATAGCGTGGTGGTCCGTTCATGGTATCGGCATGTTCTCCAGTGTGTTGATGTCCAAATTTTGTTTGAAGATGAGGTCAAGAATGTGACCCGATCCATGCGTGGGGGCATTTATCAATTGCTGCAGACCTAGTTCTTCCAATTGGTTGATGCAGGAGGCTGCGATGGGGTCCTGAGTGCAGTTGGTCCAGAGGTTGAAGTCCCCTAGTAAAAGGAAGTTTTTGGTTTTTAGAGTATAGGTCGAGATGAATTCGGTAAGGGGTGTGAGGAGATTTGTCTTTGGTCCTGGCGGTCTGTAGCAAAGCAGTATGTGGATGGTGTCCTGGGGTGTTGTTTGGAGTTGCAGAGTGAGTGTCTCCTCCTCCTCTCTGTCCTATTCTATGCTCGGTTATGATGCAGTAGTTCTCAGGTACTACTTCTGTTAGGATGGTGTTACAGTCCGGTGTTAGCCAGCTTTCCGTGATAAAGAGGCAATCTATGTTGTTTTGCATGATGAAGTCGTGAATTTCCTGTCTGTGCTTGACTGCCGATCTGGTGTTGATCAGGGCGCATGATAAATGTTGTAGTTGAAGTGGTGTTTTTGATAGTCGATTGATCCTTAGCAGTTGTTCTTTTCGTAGTATTTTTTAGTGGAGGTTGGTATTGTTGAGGCAGTATTCCTTAGCCTGTGGAGGGTGTCTGCTGAGTATTTAAAGTTGCACATGATGGGTAGAAAAAGGTGATGGGGATGGTGAATATGACCTAGCCACCCCCCCCGTTGGTCCAGAGGAAGGCGAAAAACCCCAGCCGAGTCGGGGCCAATTGCTACAGCAGGGGAAAAATTCCTTCCTGACCCCCCGAAAGGCGATCGGGTGAACCCTGGATCAACTTCCTACTGGTTGGAGGTGCCTCAAAGTACTTACCAGGTCGCACACGCTGGCCCGTTGGAGAGAGCATCGGGGGGAGGGTAATGGGATGGTCGGAGCTAGGCCGCAGCCGCGGTCTGTCCTGCAGGTCTAGCAGTCTAGAGGCGGGCGCCCAGATGGCGGCAGGGAGCAGTCGGTGGCTGCGGGCGGTGTGATGGTGAGCTAATCAGTAATCAGTAGAGAAAGGGTTGAGAGTTGTGTGAAAGATAGTGGTGGTGTGGGGTGGGGGGGGGGGTGACAATCAGTAGAATGGAGAATGAAGGAAAACGTTTTTTTTTTTCTTGAACCGCTGTCAACCCCCGGCAATCTACTCTAGTATCTCGTGGCACAGTTAGTCTAGGGGATGATGCAATCACAGTCCCTCTGTAATTCTCTATGACACACTACCACAATAAGGCACACAGTGATAAAGCAGCACAGTAATTGACACAGAGAACCAATATACTTAACTATAAGGCTTTTACTGTAAATAAAGGTATGATAAAGGCACAGCATACAAGAACACATGCAGAGCCCTGCAATGATGTAACATTTGGCGATACTGTAAGGTGTTCAAGACTGTTAAACAAGAATATATATATATATATAGCTATTTGCAGCTCCCTGCAATAAACAGTATTCAAACAAGCAGAATAGACATGTATTGCTATGCAACTCTAATAATGCCCTTTTTCAGCTACTTCCCCTCGTGGGCAGACTGATACCCAGCAATGTCTACCTATGCAGTCAGGCCTGACTGATCTAAATGGAAGTTCTGTAAAGGAATCTTCGCTAGCAAAACTCGGTGGTGCACTTGATGAACAAAACTTTGTAATCCAACAGGGTAGTAGAGATACAGTATTTTGTCTGTGAGCAAGTGCTCTCTCACCAACCGGACCAGTCCAAGTCCATCTCCTCCACCGATGCATCTAGGCACATGGATCCAATCGACATCCGGGTCTTCGGTCCTCCTGGTACGGAACGGCAAGGATGAAAAGATGTCCCTCGGGTTGCGCTAGGCTGGTGGAGGGCTCTTTGGAGATGTGCAAGGCCAAGGCTTCAGACCTTGCACCAGCAGCAGGTTCACACAGGGATCCTCTTCCAAGCAGGGCGGTGTTCCAAAGAGAAAGAGTGGGCTCCGCCTCTCCCTTATAAACCCCACCCCAGGAGTCTCTGTGCGGAGCAAAGCACCCTGGGTGTCCCATTGTCTACTGGGTAACGTAGTCTCTGAGGGATTAAAGGGGAATACCTCGCTACATTAGTTAAAAGCAATCATACTTTCCCACTAGGCTCAGTCGAGGCAATTCCTTTCACATCTCTTTACGGTTGATCAAAACCACTAATTTCTACACTTGATTGCTTACGATTTTAATATTTTTTCAGTTTTTTTTTAAAATTGCCACCAAATGTATGGCCAGCTCTAGTGTGGATGGCCATTTATCCCAGATAGCAAGCATTTGTGCTGCAAGCTTGAAAATTACTTGCTAAGCTATTGATAGATATTGCTATAGATATGTAGCCCCCTGTTCCTAAAAATTAGGCTATAATGTAAATTTTGTTTTTTTGGCTGAGCTGTAAACAGCTCAGAGTGATTGTATATAGTTCATTTGGTTTCTGTCTTGAACTAGGCTAGTTGTGCATTTCTCACTGTTGCCAGTAGGTGTCACTGGTACCACAGGCCAGTATGAGAATTACAACAAGCTGAGCTGTAATGAATATTCTTTTTCCAGAAACAGCCCAGTAGGAGGTTCCTGGCCGCTGTGCATTCTGGGAGAGGGTATTTATGGGACAGACGCCATGTGCTCTAGTCAGTTCTCACTTCGTGGCCCTCGGCGCCTGAGGCTATGTTGCTGCAAGCTCTGCAAGTAGGCCCAGAAGCCTGTCTGGGGCCTACTAATCCTGAGGTGGTCCTAGGCTGTCTTGCCTGTTTGGAAGAAGCCACACCAAGCTGAGGAGCTCCAGGGGAGGACCCTTGCTGGAAAGAACCAGGATGAAGGCTGGTCTCTCAGGAGGGCCTGGGGACTCAGTTGGAGGACGCACCTACATCTAAACTATCCTCACAGTACTGCTGGGTCGGCTTAAAGGTTCTGGTACTGTGAAGCTGTTCTACAAATCCAATTCAAGGTAACTAGCTCCTGGCTGCTAAAGCCCGTGAGAGAGACTTATCTGTGAGTGCTACTGGCTGCTAAGTCTGTGAAAGAGGCTTGTCCAGGAGTTCAACTGGCTGCTAAGTCCTGTGAGAGAGGCTTATCCAGAAAATCAATACCGGCTGCTAGGTCTGTGTGAGAGACCTATCCAGGTATTCAAGATCTTCTAAAGAAAGCTGTTTTTGTTCTCTGGATTCAAGGAGTCCGTAAGTGATCTGCTAAAGGTATCTGAAACCTCCCCTAATCCTCTATCCTACTGCTATTTCCAAGTTCTTCATTAAAGCATTGAAAAATACTAAAGTGACTGGCGCCCAAATTTGTTCTAACTTCCCATTATAGCCATGGACTCAGCCCTAGGGTGAATGTAAGCTCGCTCCCTGTCTCTAGAGGTACCTCTTTGCTCCCAGTATACCCAGGGGGGTGCTACAGATATATAGATATAGATAGCAATAGTCATCCCACCACAAGGGTCACTGTGACTTGCAGAGCTCTTGCTGTAGACTCACCACTGCAACTTTGCTCTAGCTAGAGACTTGCCACACAAATTTGCTACAAATTGGAAAAGTGTCAGCTGGAATTGTGCTTCACATGCTCTGAAAGTGTACAATTTCCCAGTGAAAATGTGTAGCAAGTTAACAGACCTACAATTCAACACTGCCACAAATTTGTAGCAAGTTATCCTTGCTATTTGGTATGTTGATAATCAGGCCAAGCTCATGGTCAACATTTCTAATCATTTCACAGCTGTGCCATTGGGTTACGGTTAGTGCTCTGTACTGGCCAATCAAGTCCATCAACTATCTTACTAACAAACCCCCATGGCAGCTCCAGCAGGGCAGAAGTTTCACAAATGGACACATTGAAAGCTGGGATTTTATGCTAGTTTTTTTTTTTCCTACTGGTCTTACTTGCTGAAAATCGCATGGAAGTGTGCTTACGATTTTGGCCTTTATAGTGCACATGGAGACCAGACTAATCAAAGCAGTACTGGGACAGGTTTGTTTAGTGCCCCAGGCAAGGATGAGGAATTGTGCCCTCTTTCCCACTCCTAGTGCATGACGTAAAATGGGCCTTGTGCCCATTTTCTGCCCCCTTGCACCGGCTGTCCGTGGTTGTCATGGAGTGTGAATTGCACATTCATGGCCATTTTCTGAAACTCTACAGCAGTAGCTGTAAAAGCAGGCATGAAGCTCCAGCCTGGCCCTGTTTACTAACCATTGATCTAGAGTTTGGGTGCATTAAAGGGACCCCCTCTACCGATGTGTCCTGGGCGGTAGCCCCTCTTGTTCACTCCTTGTTCCAGCACTGAATCAGAGCCCTCTGGTATTCAGAGCAGGTTATCTCTCAGAGTATAAGACCGTACCACGCAGCTCCTCAAATTTTCTATTCATCTGACCTCCTGTTCTCTAACTCCCTCATCACCTCCTCCCATGCTCGCCTCCAGGACTTTTCCAGAGCCTCTCCAATCCTATGGAACTCCTTACCCCAATCTGTCAGTTTTTCTTCTACTCTATTAGCTTTTAGACAATCCCTGAAAACCTTCCTCTTCAGAGAAGCCTATCCCACCCACACCAAACAAATGTATTTTCATTTTCTCCATCTGATCATCCCCCACAGCTGATAACTTTTGTTCCACTTGACCCTCCCTTCTAGATTGTAAATTCTAACTTCCTCCTGTAATGAATTGTATTGTAACTGTAATGTCTGCCCCCATATTGTAAACTGTTGGCGCTATATAAATCCTGTATAATAATAATAATCTGTCATAAAGATGAGAAATTCCATCCTACCTCTAAGGTTCTGCACTACAGCCACCACCATCCTGTTTGCTCTCTGTATGCTGAACAGCTCTCTAATGATTACTATTCATCTGTTTCTAAAAAAAAATCCCATGCTTACCTCTGCAGTACCTGTGTAATTTCTTCCAGAAGGATTACCTTGGTCTTTGAAGAGGGCACAATGAAATCATTCACTATATGTTGACTGGAATATACATTGTTTTCATTAAGCTTAGTAAATCAGTTTTTCTGGCAAAAGTTCATCTTGATACAACTATTTAAATGGCACTCCCTTGGCCATAAAGCAATTCTGAAGGGGGCAGTCTCCACTAAAGGCACAAAGATGGATCAAGGACTGAAAATCTTCACTCTGCTGAACTTATGCATAATGGGTATGACTTTGCTATTTAAAATAGGTACATACTGTATATGTAGTGCTTTTAAAGGTCTAGGTCAGTGATTCTCAACCAGGGTTCTGTGGCACCCTAGGGTTCCTCCAGAGGTTGCTAGGGGTTCCTTCAGCATTGGGCAATTTCTGCCTCTCAGATAAGTTCACACTGACCCCATTGATCTTTTTAGCTATCTGTAAGGAGGTAATTCTTCCCAATTGCCACAAGTGTAAGGACCATCCTTCCCACTGACCATCACACTAATGTATCATGAGTTGTAGATTTCTCAATTTTAGCAGGGGTTCCCCGAGACCGGAGAACTATGTCAAGGGTTCCTCTGTGTTGAAAAGGTTGAGAAAGGCTGGTCTAGGTAGTCAGCCTAGGGCTGAGGTAGGCAGAACTACAATTCCCATCATGCCTCTGGGAGCAATTGTAACTGCCAGCCTTGCAATGTCTCATGGGAAATGTAGTCCCTTAACAGCTGGAGGGCCTCAGGTTGCCTACCCCTTGTCCTAGGGGAATAAAGTTAAACTATGGCATTGGTTGAATCTGTTTAACCACTTCAGCCCTGGAAGAATTTACCCCCTTCCTGACCAGAGCACTTTTTGCGATACGGCACTGCGTCGCTTTAATTGACAATTGCGCGGATGTGCACCCAAACAAAATTTACGTCCTTTTTTTCCCACAAATAGAGCTTTCTTTTGGTGGTATTTGATCACCTCTGCAGTTTTTAATTTTTGCGTTATAAACAAAAAAAAGCGACAATTTGGAAAAAAAAGCAATATTTTTGACTTTTTTCTATAATAAATATCCCCCAAAAAAATATAATAAAACAATTTTTTTCCTCAGCTTAGGCCGATGCGTATTCTTCTACGTACTTTTGGTTAAAAAAAATCACAATAAGCGTATATTGATTGGTTTGCGCAAAAGTTATAGTGTCTATAAAATAGGGGATAGAATTATGGCATTTTTTTATTATTTCTTTTTAATATTAGTATTGGCGGCGATCTGCGATTTTTATCGTGACTGCGACATTATGGCAGACACATCGGACGCTTTTAAAGTTATTTTGGGACCATTGTCATTTATACAGCGATCAGTGCTATAAAAATGCACTGATTACTGTGTAAATGACACTGGCAGGGAAGGGGTTAAACACTAGGGGCGATGAATCGGTTAAGTGTGTCCTAGGGAGTGATTCTAACTGTGGGGGGGTGGGCTACAAGTGACACGACAGTGATCACTGCTCCCGATCACAGGGAGCAGTAGATCACTGTCCTGTCACTAGGCAGAACAGGGAAATGCCTTGTATACATAGGCATCTCCCCGTTTTGCCTCTCTGTGACACGATCGCGGGCCGCTGGCGAACATCAAGTTCACAGGGACAGAAAGTGTGTTACTGGCAGGATCATTAGGTGAAAATAAAAGAAAAAAACAGCATGGAAAAAGAAAACTGATTTAGCCACCACATCTAAGGACTGGTATGTTAATACCTATATTTATAAATCAAGTCAAAATGTTATAAATATGTTCTTGGCTTTAGATACACTAAGTCAGAAACACCTTCAAACAATACAGTTGGTAAATGTTGTTGGCTTGACAGATCAGAACTACCGTATATACTCGAGTATAAGCCGAGTTTTTCAGCACATTTTTTTGCGCTGAAAATGCCCCCCTCGGCTTATACTCAAGTCACCTTTTTGCGCCTAATCTCCCGGACTTTGGGGACCCGGTACTGGCTGGGGAGCACCGATTTTTCGAAGGCGGGCACCCCTTCCATAGACTCCCATGTTAAATGGTAATTTCTTCAGTGATGTTGCGGACCCGGTACCGACCGGTCGTAGGTTCCCTGGACCCGAAACTTGGCACATACGTAGCCCCATTTCTCCTCTATAAGTGTGCAAAGCTTTTTGTCTGGGGGACCTATGGCCAGGGAGCACTGATTTTTCAAATCCAGGCACCCCTTTCATAGACTCCCATGTTAAACGTCAGTCTAGTCATGGACACAGTGAGGCATGGACACAGTGAGGCATGGGCACAGTGAGGCATGCACATGGACACAGTGAGGCACAGTGAGGCATGCAGATGGACGTCCTAGGCTTATACTCGAGTCAATACTTTTTCCCATTTTTTTGTGGTAAAATTAGGTGCCTTGGCTTATATTCGGGTCGGCTTATACTCGAGTATATACGGTAAGTCAAAATCTGAGTGTGACCAACGTAAGAACAAATATTAGAATTCTATACTGTTGACTATCATCACAGCTGTCAATTTTAGAAATTCAGGAAGCCTATTGCATTTTCTCTCTGCAGCTCAGACCATAGAGGACTCTCTGCTCATCCATACTCTGTACACCAGTGTCATGGTACCTGACTATCAGCTTGGAACCACTGAGATTGTATCATCAACAGTGCAGATGTCCCAGAAATATCCACTTCTAGTTACCATTACAGCTAAGAAGAACGCAACTCTATGTGATACTCCTACCGAGACTGGCTCAGAAAGTGCAAACACCTCCTGCCCTGATCCACATCTGATCATTTTAATAACGGGGACCACTAATTATGGGATAACACACATGTACGACATCCACGTCACTGGAGGACTCTGGTTGACAATAAATGTTGGAATAGGTTTAATTTTTAGTACTGTGGCACTTGCGGCAGAAAAAGATACCGCCAAACTATATATCGATTATTATTATGCAAGCAAATCAACCGATATTCAAGATCTTAAAAAAAGTGGCAATGCTACAGTCATTTCTGTTCTTCTTAAGGCTGCCACCGTTCAGACAACACCTTTTGAGGCACAGAATCGCATGGTGCTGAGTGGAGAACCCGCACTGCGTAAGTAGAAGATAAAATGTATCATTATTTTGCATTTTCCACATATATTATTAATATTATTATTATTATACAGGATTTATATAGTGCCAACAGTTTATGCAGCGCTTTACAATATAAAAGGGAGACAATATAGTTATAATACAATAAATTACAAGTGGATTAAGAGGGCCCTGCTCAGAAGAGCTTACAATCTAATAGGGTGGGGCAGGTGGTACAAAGGGTTGTAACTGTGGGGAATGAGCTGATGAAAGTGGTAAAAGATTAGTTGGAGACGTGATAGGATTCCCCGAAGAGATGAGTTTTCAGGGATCGCCTGAAGGTAGCAAGAATAGGGGATAGCTGGACAGGTTGAAGTAGTGAGTTCCAGAGGATGGGAGAGGCTCTGGAGAAATCCTGGAGACGAGCATGGGAGGAGGAGACGAGAGAGTTTGAGAGTAGGAGGTCTTGAGAAGAGCGGAGAGGACGGTTTGGGTAATATTTGGAGACAAGATTGGTGATGTAGCTCGGGGCAGATTTGTGAATGGCTTTGTATGTTGTGGTTAGTATTTTGAATTTAATTCACTGAGCGATTGGGAGCCAGTGGAGGGATTGGCAGAGAGGGTTGGCAGACACTGAGCGGTTGGTAAGGTGGATAAGTCTGGCAGAGGGTATAGCCTATGGAGAGGTAGGACTATGAGAAAAGAGTTGCAATAGTCAAGGCGAGACATAACAAGGGAGTGAATGAGGAGCTTGGTGGTTTCATTTGTTAAAAAGGGGTGAATTCTAGAGATGTGTAGCGCCCCTTTGCTTTTAGGGGTGTTATGTGCCTAAATTTAGGGGCTGGTCTGAGCTGTTAGCCAGGCTCAGACCATTCTGATTGCTAGGTATTTGCTTCTGCCTATGTGATGTTGCCTGGTGTATGGTTCCCTGCGGCCTGTAGGTGGCGCTGTCATGTCAGGTCAGGGTTGAGCCAGGGGTGGCATTACTACGCCTTGGGGTGTCCTCTCTTGGCAGCGGTACAGTGGACATGGTCAACCTGCTGTGCATGCCGGAAGAGGGTACTTAAAGTGGTTGTATACCCAAATTTTGTACAAGCACCTACAGGTAAGCCTACATTAAGGCTTACCTGTAGGTGCTTGTAATATCTCCGAGACCTACACAGTCTCGGAGATATTTGCAAAAAAAACTGTACCGCTATCTACGGCGCATGCGCGCCGTAGATAACGGCGCAGGCGCACTGAGCGCGGCGGCTCTTGAATGGGAGCCTGCCGGACACTGCCGGAAATTCGCGCATGCGCGGGGATCGTGCCGTTCCCTGCGCATGTGCGGGAGTGACGTCATCGCCGCTCCGGCCAATCACAGCGCCGGAGCGGCGATACCCGGAAGTCACTCCGGGTATCATGGATTCGACGGAGGACGCGTCCGAGGACCGCTGCGGAGGCTTCGATCTAAAGTAAGTGATTGATAATGAGCTAGTATGCTAGTCATACTAGCTCATTATACCTTTGCCTTGCAGGTTGACCAAAAAATAAATAAAAAAATTGCGGTATACAACCGCTTTAAGGGGCAGACGCCATTGGTAGGGGTGCCTCATCAGAGTCGGAGGAGTAGGAGTGAGACACGGTGGTCCTCATGGCCAGGGGTACGTGTGGGTGCGATCAGGCCCAGGCACCTTTAGCCTGGGGCCTGCAACTTTACAACTGGGCCTAGCACCTGTAGCTAGGGCCTACCCCCGAAATAAGAGTCCCAGGGTGCCCGGGGGAAGGTACCCGCTCTGACCGAGAGGAAGCCAGGGGAGGATCGGTCCCATTGAGGAGATGAGTAATGGAAGATTGCTGTCTCGGGAGAGGCCTGGTGACCTGTCAGAGGGAAGGATTCGTTATTTGGGAAAGCTAACCTGTAGAGTGCCCATTGGCATCATCCTGTTCTTAAAGTCTACAGAGGTTAGAGGATTTCTAATACCTGTCCCTGGAGGGGATAGGGTGGCAGAACTGTGCGAGCTTCACACCGGCTGCTAGGACTGTGAGAGAGGACTATCCGGGTGAGCTAAACCCACTCGGGATCGAGTGGCGAAGAGATTACTGGTTGTGTCTGGATCTATTCTTCACACTATTTCTTCTTTCATCCGTCTGTCTCTATCTACTACGCAGCAAATAGAAAATAAACTCTCTGTTGGAGTTAAAGTACTTCTGGACATTGTTTCTTTGGGGGAAGAAATAGAGACTTGACCCCATACTCTGGGGAAGAGAACCAGTGGAGGAGTTGATTCGCTGAAAGACCCAAAATTTGTGAACACAGCTTAACCTCTTCAAACAGGAGGGTACGGTGTGCCTTGACTTGCAAGTGAGCCAGGCGAGAAAAAAAGGTTTGTGTGCTACAGATGTTACAGAGGTGAAGTCTACAAACTTTTGACAACGATTGGACTTGAGGTTGAAAGGACAAGTCAGAGTCTAGGATTACACCTAGTACCCTGGCGTGAGGGGAGGGACTGATGGTTGCATTGTTGATTTTGATGGAAAAGTCATGGAGGGGGCACGGGTGGGGGGGGAATATTAATAGCTCAGTTTTAGGGAGATTTAGTTTAACCACTTCCCGCCCGGCCCATAAAAAAAAGGCGGCCGGGCGGTGGTTGCGTTATCCTGACTGGACATCATATTTTTTTTTTATAATTAAAATTTTATTTTCATTTTGGAAATATTTCGGCATACATAGAAAAATACATAAACATATAAAATCTTACATACCTCCTATATTTAAATTAACCTAGCCCATTCCCGCCCACCCATCTCCCCCCCCCCCCTAGATCTGCTATTTCGCCATCTTAAATAATCTTAAATTATCTCAGGCCCTCCCCTTTCTAACATAGCTACTGTGTATTTCTCTGTTCGCTTAAAGTCACTCCATTTCTTCCAGGTTGCTCTATGTCTATACTCCGTTCCCTGTTCCCTGCTGCACAAGTACTCCATTTCACTTACATAGTCTACTCTCTGTATCCGTTCTTTTATAGATGGCTTATCTGCTTGGAGCCATTTTTTGGGATCATAGCCTTTGCAGCATTGAGCAGGGGAGGGACTAACGTTTCTTTGTGACTAGACATCATATGACGTATCGCAGCGATCGGTGGTGCGGTGTGTCAGTCTGACACACTGCTACACGATCTCGGTAAAGAGCCTCCGTCTGAGGCTCTTTACCAAATGATCAGCCATGTCCAATCACGGCGGATCACGATTTTTAAACAGGAAGAGCCGTTGATCGGCTTTTCCTCACTCGCGTCTGACAGACGCGAGTAGAGGAGAGCCTATCGGCTGCTCTCCTGACAGGAGGGGTCTGTGCTGATTGTTTATCAGCACAGTCCCCCCCTTGGATGCCCACCCAGGACCACAAGGATGCCGGAATGGACCACCAGGGATGGCAACCCCACTGCACCACCAGGTATGCCCTCTAGACCACCAGGGAAATGCCAATCTGTGCCCAGGCAGCTGCCAATCAATGCCCAGGCAGCTGCCAATCATTGCCCACCCAAAATGCCTGCCAGTGCCAGTGCCACAAGAGATGCCTATCAGTGCCCATCAGTGCCATGTATCAGTGCCCAGCAGTGCCGCCTATCAGTGCCCATCAGTGCCACCCATCAGTGCCACTCATAAGTACCCATCAGTGCAGCCTTTTAGTGCCCAGCAGTGTCGCCTATCAGTGCCCACCAGTGCCACCCATGATTGCCCATCAGTGCCGCCTATCAATGCCCTTCAGTGCTGTATATCAGTGCCACCCATCAGTGCCGCCTACCAGTGCCGCCTATCAGTGCCCATCAGTGCCACCTCATTGATGCCACCTCATCGGTGCCCTTCAGTGCCGCCTTATCAGTGCCCATCAGTGAAGGAGAAAAAACTTACTTATTTACAAAATTTTATAATGGAAACAAAAGAAAAACTTATTTTTTTCAAAATTTACAGTCTTTTTTTATTTGTTTAGCAAAAAATTAAAACCCGCAGAGGTGATTTATTTGTGGGAACAAAATGGTAAAAATTCTGTTTGGGTACAGTGTAGCATGACCGCGCAATTGTCATTTAAACAGCAACAGCGCTGAAAGCTGAAAATTGGCTTGGGCAGGAAGAGGGGTAAGTGCCCGGTATTGAAGTGGTTAAGGAAGTGGTGTGACATCCATGCTGATATGTCAGTTAGTAAGTTAGTAATGTGAGAGGAGACTGAAGGAGTGAGGTGATGAGTAGACAGTAAATATCATATTTGTTAGGTGTTCTTCACTTTATCGGATATATTTATTTAACCACTTAAGCCCCGGACCATTTGGTAGCTAGAGGACCAGAGGTGAATTCAGAATTTTGCACTGCGCTGCCTTAACTGTAAATTGTGCGGACATGCAATGTTGTACCCAAACAAAATTTGCGTCCTTTTCTTCCCACAAATAGAGCTTTCTTTTAATGGTATTTGATTGCCTCTGCGATTTTTATTTTTTGCGATATAAACAGAAAAAGACCGAAAATTTAGAAAAAAAATGATATTTTCTACTTTTTGTTATAAGAAAAATCGAATAAACTCAATTTTAGTCATACATTTAGGCCAAAATGTATTCAGCCACATGTCTTTAGTAAAAAAAATGTCAATAAGCGTATATTTATTGGTTTGCGCAAAAGTTATAGCGTTTACAAACTAGGGTACATTTTCTGGAATTTACACAGCTTTAAATTTATGACTGCCTATCTCATTTCTTGAGGTGCTAAAATGGCAGGGCAGTACAAAACCCCCCCAAATGACCCCATTTTAGAAAGTAGACACCCCAAGGAAATTGCTGAGAGGCATGTTGAGCCCATTGAATATTTTTTTTTTTTGTCCCAAGTGATTGAATAATGACAAAAAAAAAACAATTACAAAAAGTTGTCACTAAATGATATATTGCTCACACATGCCATGGTTATATGTGGAATTACACCCCAAAATAAATTTTGCTGCTTCTCCTGAGTACGGGGATACCACATGTGTGGGACTTTTTAGGAGCCTAGCCGCGTACGGGACCCCGAAAACCAATCACCGCCTTCAGGATTTCTAGGCACAAATTTTTAATTTTTGATTTGACTCCTCACTACCTATCACAGTTTCGAAGGCCATAAAATGCCAAAATAGCACAAAACCCCCCCAAATGACCCCATTTTGGAAAGTAGACACCCCAAGCTGTTTGCTGAGAGGCATGGTGAGTATTTTACAGCTCTCATTTGTTTTTGAAAATGAAGAAAGAAAATTTTTTTTTTTCTTTTTTTTTTTCAATTTTCAAAACTTTGTGACAAAAAGCGAGATCTGCAAAATACTCACAATACCTCTCAGCAAATAGCTTGGGGTGTCTAATTTCCAAAATGGGGTCATTTGGGGGGGTTTTGTGCCATCTGGGCATTCCATGGCCTCCGAAACTGTGATAGGCAGTGAGAAGTGAAATCAAAAATTTACACCCTTAGAAAGCCTGAAGGCGGTGATTGGTTTTTGGGGTCCCGTACGCGGCTAGGCTCCCAAAAAGTCTCACACATGTGGTATCCCCGTACTCAGGAGAAGCAGCAGAATGTATTTTGGGGTGTAATTCCACATATGCCCATGGCATGTTTGAGCAATATATCATTTAGTGACAACTTTGTGCAAAAAAAAAGAAAAATTGTCTTTTTTCCGCAACTTGTGTCAACATATAAAATATTCCATGGACTCGACATGCCTCTCAGTATATAGCTTGGGGTGTTTACTTTCCAAAATGGGGTCATTTGGGGGGGTTTTGAACTGTTCTGGCATTTTATACACAACATTAGGAAGCTTACATCCACTCTTCTAACCACTTGAAGACAATGCCCTTTTTGACACTTTTTGTTTACATGAAAACATATTTTTTTTTGCAAGAAAATTATGTTGAACCCCCAAACATTATATATATTTTTAAAGCAAAGGCCCTACAGAATAAAATGGTGGGTGTTGCATTTTTTTTTTCTACACAGTATTTGCGCAGCGATTTTTCAAACGCATTTTTTGGGGAAAAAATACACTTTTTTTAATTTTAATGCACTAAAACACACTATATTGCCCAAATGTTTGATGAAATAAAAAAGATGATCTTAGGCCGAGTACATAGATACCAAACACGACATGCTTTAAAATTTCGCACAAACGCGCATTGGCGACAAACTACATACCTTTTTAAAAGCCTTTAAAAGCCTTTACAGGTTACCCCGTTAGATTTACAGAGGAGGTCTACTGCTAAAATTACTGCCCTCGATCTGACCTTCGCGGTGATACCTCACATGCATGGTGCAATTGCTGTTTACATATGACGCCAGACCGACGCTTGCGTTCGCCATTGGGCAAGAGCAGGGCAGGACAGGGGTGCCTTTTTTTTTTTTTATTATTAATTTTGCTTTTTTATTTTATTTTTAAATTGTTCCTTCCATATTTTTTTTTTTATCATTTTTATTGTTATCTCAGGGAATGTAAATATCCCCTATGATAGCAATAGGTAGTGACAGGTACTCTTTTTTTGAAAAAACTGGGGTCTAGACCCTAGATCTTTCCTCTGCCCTCAAAGCATCTGACCACACCAAGATCGGTGTGATAAAATGCTTTCCCAATTTCCCAATGGCGCTTTTTATATCCGGGGGGGGGACATTTCCTCCCACTGCTTGTAAAAGCAGTCTAGAGGCTAATTATCTGTTAGAATTGCTTTTACATGAAAGCCGGCCGCTGGCTGAAAAGAATGATACCAAGATGATACCTAAACCCGCAGGCATCAATCTGGTATAACCAATCAAAGTCCAGCAACATACCAGTACGTTGCTGGTCCTTGTTGGACATGTATTGTAATCTTTTTTTTTTCATGTAGCCAGGTGGCTGAACGAAAAAAGAGATTGATCGGTGGGTATGCCCACCATTAGAATACCGCCCTTCATCCACCCACTTCTAATGATGGGCATACATGCACCATTTATATATGCCAAAGCATGGGGGCATCCTCCCGCAAAAAAGTTATGCCGCACACACATGGTCGGACTTTTCCACGGGCAAGCCTCCGTCGGAATTTCGATCGTATGTACGCGGCATTAGGAGCAAAATCACTCCTCCGCCCCTGCTGCCCCAATGCTTCGGCATATTTGCTTTTTTTTTTTTAACTGTGGTGGTGAAATCACCTCCTACAGCACTGGAGTCGCAGGGATCAGGCCTGTCTCTGCGAACGCTGCAGTTATGTTTGTTATGTTTTGTAAGTGACAGTGATCGATCGATACTTCACTTGGGTGGCCTGGGCTGGACGGAGGGGCAAAACGCAGGTGCCAGCAGGTATCTGGGCTGATCCCGCTAACACTGCGTTTTTGGGAACCCTAAACTGCTGGGGACGCTAGTATAGATCTGATCAGATCAGATATTGATCTGTTCAGATACTATACCACTAAGGGAGGTGTATGCTTCACGCGTGGGTGTTAGCGTTACTGGCACTAACCTGACGCTGCCTGGGGTGTGACGCAGACCCTCTCTGACGCTAAAACCTAATTGATATAGACCGCCGGGCGATCAGGGGGTTAAACCTTTATTGGGTTATATACGGCGGGTGCCCTGACACTATAAAAAGCAAACTAACTAACCAGCGTCACCCGTAACACTTATATGATGATCACTGGTGAAAGGGTTAACTAGGGGCAATTAGGGGGTTAAAACCTTTATTAGATAATATATGGGGGTACCTGACGCTATAAAAACCTGCGGCGAACCTAAAAAAAATTACTGGCTACCGATCTGCATCACCGACGCTAAGACAGCGATCAGAAAAATGATCGCTTAGCGACAGTGGTGATAGGGGGTAAAAGGGTTACCTGGGGGGCGATCAAGGGGGTTAAACCTTTATTAGATAATTTATGGGGGTACC
Organism: Rana muscosa; assembly: GCA_029206835.1. NCBI lineage: Eukaryota > Metazoa > Chordata > Amphibia > Anura > Ranidae > Rana > Rana muscosa. Next base: position 70,958,132 of record CM055125.1, read on the forward strand.
TGACGCTATAAAAACCTGCGGCAAACCTAAAAAAAATTACTGGCTACCGATCTGCATCACCGACGCTAAGACAGCGATCAGAAAAATGATCGCTTAGCGACAGTGGTGATAGGGGGTGAAAGGGTTACCTGGGGGGCGATCAAGGGGGTTAAACCTTTATTAGATAATTTATGGGGGTACCTGACGCTATAAAAACCTGCGGCGGACCTAAAAAAAAAATACTGGCTACTGATCTGCATCCCCGACGCTAAGACAGCGATCAGAAAAATTATCGCTTAGCGACAGTGGTGATAGGGGGTGAAAGGGTTACCTGGGGGGCGATCAAGGGGGTTAAACCTTTATTAGATAATTTATGGGGGTACCTGATGCTATAAAAACCTGCGGCAAACCTAAAAAAAATTACTGGCTACCGATCTGCATCACCGATGCTAAGACAGCGATCAGAAAAATTATCGCTTAGCGACAGTGGTGATAGGGGGTGAAAGGGTTACCTGGGGGCGATCAAGGGGGTTAAACCTTTATTAGATAATTTATGGGGGTACCTGACGCTATAAAAACCTGCGGCGAACCTAAAAAAAAATACTGGCTACCGATCTGCATCACCGACGCTAAGACATCGATCAGAAAAATGATCGCTTAGCGACAGTGGTGATAGGGGGTGAAAGGGTTACCTGGGGGGCGATCAAGGGGGTTAAACCTTTATTAGATAATTTATGGGGGTACCTGACGCTATAAAAACCTGCGGCGAACCTAAAAAAAATTACTGGCTACCGATCTGCATCACCGACGCTAAGACATCGATCAGAAAAATGATCGCTTAGCGACGGCGGTGCTAGGGGGTGAAAGGGTTATCTGGGGGGTGATCAAGGGGTTAAACCTTTATTAGGGGGGGTTAGGGGGCTACACTGGACCTAAAACTAAATGTAGTGACACTTTTACAGTCACAAATGTCACTGATTGCAGTGATCAGTAAATAAATGGTCACTGCAATCAGTGACACTGTGACTGGGGGCCGGGGGTGTGATCTTGGGGGGCCTGGGGGGGCGATTTATGTGCCTATGTGTGCTGGTGTTAGTGTAGTGTTTGTGCACTAACCTTGATGTCTTCTCTTGTACGGCGCTGGGTATATGTGAGTGCCGCACAGGAGATGACATCACTTCCTTCTGCTTTCTCTGTCTGTGTGTACATTCGACAGACAGAGGGGGCATTTCTATTCGCCGGGTGCGATCGCGGGGGGGTGGCCGGAATCGAACGGCCGTCCCCTCATGTCGGATCACTCCCCAATGAATTCCGACCGCTCACTGTACAGAAGGGGGGTCCGATCGGACCCCCCAACTGTACAAAGGCAATCACGTATGCTCTACGTGATTGTGCCTGTCGGTGCCATTGTGCCGACGTATATATACAGTGAGCGGTCGTTAAGTGGTTAAAACCTCATCCCACTCCCAGGGACATTAGGACACCAGGCAAACAGCCAATTACTAATTGTTTCTCTGCTGCAGTCAACTAACACTTATAGGTAATGTTCCTCCCCCAGCCTCTGACTGGGCAGTGAGCACACAGCAGCAGACTGATGAGCAAATTTCGCTGTCACTTTGCTCTCCCTCCCTTTGCTCGGATAAGGGTCTGGTATGGATTTTGGGGGGGAAGACCCCCACGCTGGTTTTTCAGCGTAGGGGGGGTTCCCCTTAAAATCCATACCAGACCGAAGGGCCTGGTATGCTCTTGGAGGGAAAACCCATGCTTTTTTTTTTTTTTATTTGCCGTGGAGTTCCCCCTCAAGATTCATACCAGACGGAAGGGCCTGGTATTGTCGGGCATTAAAGTCGGATCCCTGTCCATTGAAGTTGGACTTCAAGTCGCAGGGCAAAGTCGGATCCAAAGTAGTACGACTGTCGTGTCGTAGCAGTGTGAACCCAGCCTTAGCCCTGGTTCACACTGGTGCGATTTGACATGCGATTTGACATGTCAAATCGGCGAAATTAGCCGCAAATTGCGGGCAATGGCACCGTCCTAATCGGTGCGACGCCGCATCTGCGGCGCTGCACCGATTACAAAAAGTACTTTTCAGCTGAATTTGCAGGCTTCACTCCTGCAAGCCCCAGTGTGAACGTGGGCTTAAAGACAGCATTAGGCTGAAAGCTTTGTAATATTAGATTTGATTGCGGTCCATGGGTTTGAATTAGAGGTAATTTTAGAGGTCCTTTTTTTATTTTCTCCCCAATGTGGTCACAGACAAAAAACAGACAAAAAACTAAAACCTGACGGAAATGTTAACTACTTCACTGTCCAAAGCAAAAAAATTAATGGATTGGTTTGCACCTTTATGTCTTCCTCACCATATCCTCTTTCTTATTTACAGTATTTTATTTATTATGTTTACAGGTTTTTAATCTATTGCGAACAGTTTATACAAGTGATGGCAGAAAAAAGAGTGGTCTATCAAGTCTGCCTGTATTTTTATTTTTAATTTTTTTTAGTTACCGTATATACTCGAGTATAAGCCGAGTTTTTAAGCACAATTTTTTGTGCTGAAAATGCCCCCCCCCCGGCTTATACTCGAGTCACCTTTTTGCGCCTGATCTCCCGGAATTTGGGGACCCGGTACCGGCCGGCCGTAGGTCCTCTGGACCCCAAACTTGGCACATATATAGCCCCACTCTTCCTCTACAAGTGTGCAAAGTTTCTTGTCCGGGAGACCTACGGCCGGGGAGCACCGATTTTTCAAAGCCGGGCACCCCTTCCATAGACTCCCATGATAAACGTCAGTCTAGTCATGGACACAGTGAGGCAAAGTGAGGCACACCCTAGGCTTATACTACTACTACTACTACTACTTATACTACTTTTTTGTTTAGATCTGTGTTTTTCCCAAGCATGTTTGAATCCACTCACTGTTGGCTGACTCACTGCTGGAATTTTATTCAAAGCATCCACTACCCTTTCAGTAATTCTGTAAAAGAATACTTTCTAAGATTCACTTTGAACTTTCCTCCAGGTAGTTTAAGGTCATGTCCCCATGTTCTTGATTTTAGTTTCATATTGAAAATACTGCCCTCTTGAATCCTATTTACCCCCTTGATGTATTTAGAGGTTTCAATCATGTCTCCCCTTTCCATTCTTTCCTCCAGACTGTACATATTAAAGAGGAACTGCAGTCTGCTCGCATAATCTGTAATAAAAACATCTTTGCCATTCTGAAGCTTCCCTCCAACCACTTTGCATATTATTTTATATATACTGTGATTCTGTACTTGCCAAATATGCTGCACAAATCTCCCTCTACTGAGTCTGGCTGCAGCCATTTTAACTGTGGGCAGCTGAAGCTGCTGCCTGTTCACTTCCTGAATTTACAGACACACAGAGGCACACCTCCAGCGCTGCAGCTCTCATTGGCCCCCCGTATGACTCATCCCCCATCCCTTCCTGGGAGAAGGGAGTTACCGCTCCAGGTGGACAAGCTCTGCTAATCAATGGTTCCTCAGGAAGCCGTAGGTGCTGGCAATGCACAAGATAGGCAAAAATAGAAATGGATGAAGAATGGACAGCCGCACTCAAAAAAACCTTTCGGTTGCCTTTATTGTAAAAAATGATGAACAATGCACTACAAATCACAGCAAGCAGCTATGAGTAAGCACTAAATTATAGTGTGAAACGCGTCTGCTTGCTGTGATTTGTAGTGCATTGTTCATCGTTTTTTACAATAAAGGCAACCGAAAGTTTTTTTTGAGTGCGGCTGACCATTCTTCATCCATTTCTATTTTTGCCCATCCCTTCCTGGCAAACTCTCACTAGAGTGAGAGAGTTGTGCATGATGTCATAAGCCAAGGCTTTTTACCAGACAAGAAACAGGAAGTGGGCTGTATAAGGTATTTACTGGCAGAAAAAATAATGTTTTACTATCCAAAGTTAAAACAACAAGGGCAAAAGATTTAATAGATGGAAAAATGAAAAAATGACTGAAGGTCCACTTTAAGTTCCTAAAGTTGCTCTCGATATGTTTGATCCCCCAGACCTTTCACCAATTTTGTTACCCATCTCTGGACTCATTCTATTTTATCAATATCTTTGAGGTGAGGTCTCCAGACCTGGACACAGTATTCTAAATGAGGTCTAAGGATCTACAGTAGTGATGAGCCGAACACCCCCGGGTTCGGTTCGCACCAGAACCCGCGAACGGACCGAAAGTTTGCACGAACTTTAGAACCCTATTAAATACAATGGATGCGAACGTTCAAAATCTAAAGTGCTAATTATAACGACTATTATGCATGTTATTGTTCTAAAAAGGGTTTGGGAACCCGGGCTCTGCACCAGGGGGACATGTATCAATCCAAAAAAAAGTTTTAAAAACGGCCGTTTTTCGGGAGCAGTCATTTTAATGATGCATAAAGTGAAAAAAAAAGTAAAATATTCCTTTAAATATCGTACCTGGGGGGTGTCTAAAGTATGCCTGTGAAGTGCCACGTGTTTCCCGTGTTTAGAACTGTCCCTGCACAAAATTACATTTCTAAAGGAAAAAAAGCCATTTAAAACTGCTTGCGGCTTTAATGTAATGTCTGGTCCCGGTAATATGGATGAAAATCTTTAAGAAAAATGGCATAGCTACCCCATCACAGCCCCCCCCCCCCACCCCAGCCCATTACCAGCCCCTTTGGGTCTTGTATGGATATTAAGGGGAACCCCGCACACAAAATAAAAAAGGCCCTATATACTCTGAACAGCCATATACAGGCGGTGCATACAAGACAGGGACTGTAGGTTTGTTCTTATGTAGAATCTGTTTGTAATTTTGAACAGGTACATTGTTTAAGTGTAGCTCCAGCCAAAAAATCTATTTTTAAGCTTTTTGGAAAACATAGGGAAGGGTTATCACCCCTGTAACATTTGTTTTGCTGTCTGTGCAGTGTGCACCTGTTCAGAACAGTTCACCTCACTTTCCGTCCTAATGACAAATGTTTTTTGAAAATTTGGGTTTTTTATTGAAACAAGAATTGGTGATAAAGCATCAGTGGAGAGGAGACACTTTTTTCCCATATTAACTCTTACAGGAGAGAATTTGCCTTCCTAGGGGTAGATTTCCTCTCACTTCCTGTTGTATCCTTCCGTTTGCAAGTAGGAGTCGTTTGTAAGTTGGATGTTTGAAAGTAGGGGCCTGTCGTATATATTCAGCTGAAATTTGCCCCTTACATGTTGGTGTTGCCACAACACTGTAAGCCCTCACAGTTACTCTTGGTGGGCGCATGAATGGGCCCTGCTGTGAATTATTAGATCAAGAATTGTAATTGCATGCCCCTGTTGAACAGGGGCTGAAAAATTGTGCCTTTCCGTGGTGGTGGTGGTGGTGTTGACACAACACTGTAAGGCCTCACAGTTACTCTTGGTGGGCGCAGGAATGGGCCCTGCTGTGAATTATTAGATCAAGAATTGTAATTGCATGCCCCTGTTGAACGGGGGCTGAAAAATTGGGCCTTTGGTGGTGGTGGTGGTGGAGTTGACACAACACTGTAAGGCCTCACAGTTACTCTTGGTGGGCGTAGGAATGGGCCCTGCTGTGAATTATTAGATCAAGAATTGTAATTACATGCCCCTGTTAAACAGGGGCAGAAAAAATGGGCCTTAGGCACTGGTGCCACAACACTGCAAACCCTCACAGATACTGTACTTGGAGCACAGCAATGAGCCCTGTTGCAAAGTATTGCATCAAAAATTTTAATTACACGCCCCTGTTAAACAGGGGCTGAAAAATTGGGCCTTAGCCACTGGTGCTGGTGCCACAACACTGCAACCTCTCCCAGATACTCTAGTTGGAGTGCAGGAATGAGCCCTGCTGCAAAGCATTGCATAAAAAATTGTAATTACATGCCCCTGTTAAACAGGGGCTGAAAAATTGGGCCTTAGCCACTGGGGGCGGCACCCAGAAACAAAAATGTTCTTCCAAGCTATCATCATCAATCGGATCATTGAGGAGGAGGAGGATAGTCAGTCAACATAACAGGACAGTCTCTCAGCATCAGCATCAGTCTTGAAGGGATGTGACATTTGAAAATAAATTAGTCTGTTATATTAGCTTCAGGTGTTTGGTAGCTGGTGGTGATCCAAGACTGGTTCATCTTTATGAAGGTCAGTCGATCAACAGAGTCGGTGGACAGGCGCACCCTGTGATCCGTGACAAATCCTCCAGCAGCACTGAATGTGCGTTCTGAAAGAACGCTGGATGCAGGACAGGCCAGTAGCTCAATTGCATACTGTGCAAGCTCTGGCCAGTGATCCATCCTCAAGACCCAGTAAGACAGAGGATTTTCGGTGGGGAAGGTGTCCAAGTCTGACCTTGCCCCTAGGTATTCCTGCACCATGTATATCAAACGCTGACGATGGTTGCTGGAACCGATCATACCTTGGGGCTGCGGACTAAAGAATTGTCTGAACGCATCGGTCAGACGGCCACCTTCCCCACCGCTCCTTCTTTGACTGACCAAAGCCTCAGCAACTCGTTGTCCAGGACCAGGAGTTTGTAACCTCCCAGTCTCTGGGAACGCGTTGCACAGACCTTTCTGCAAGGCCTCCCGGAGTTGTCTCATCCTCTGCTCCCTCTGCGTCGGTAAGATAAGGTTCGCAACCTTACCCTTGTACCGTGGATCAAGGAGAGTGGCCAGCCAGTAATGGTCCCTCTCCTTGATCCGAAGAATACGAGGATCCTTCCGCAGACTTTGCAGGATCAGGGAGGCCATGCAGCGTAGGTTAGCTGAGGCATTCGGTCCGGAGTCCTCTGGGTCACTAAGGACGACATGATCCGCAGCCACCTCCTCCCAGCCACGTACAAGTCCACTGGTTTCTTGGGACTGTAAATCATCCCTAAAAGACTGCTGCTGATGATGCTGAGTGCAAGGCTCCACCTCCATGCTGACACAATCCTCCTCCTCCTCCTCTTCCTGTGCGATGGGTGGGACAGAAGGAACACTGTCTGGGTAAAGGGGGCCTTGAGAGGCAAGGAAGTCCTCCTCTTCCTACCTCTGTTCTGCCTCAAGTGCCCTGTCCATTATTCCACGCAGCGTATGTTCCAACAGGTGGACAAGAGGTACAGTGTCACTGATGCATGCACTGTCACTGCTCACCATCCTCGTGGCCTCCTCAAATGGTGCCAGGACAGTGCATGCATCCCTGATCATGCCCCACTGGCGTGGTGAAAAAAAACCGAGCTCCCCTGACCCTGTCCTGGTGCCGTAGTCGCACAGGTACTCATTGATGGCCCTCTGCTGCGTGTGCAGCCGCTGCAGCATGGCCAACGTTGAGTTCCACCTGGTGGGCATGTCACATATAAGGCGGTTCTTGGGCAGGTTCAACTCCTTTTGCAGCTCAGCCAGGCGAGCACTGGCATTATAAGATCTGCGGAAATGCACACAGACTTTCCTGGCCTGCCTCAGGACATCCTGTAAGCCCGGGTTCCTGCCCAAGAACCGCTGCACCACCAGGTTAAGGACGTGAGCCACACAGGGCACATGGGTCAGTTGTCCCTGTCGGAGAGCGGAGAGGAGGTTGGTGCCATTGTCGCAAACTACCATTCCTGGCTTAAGCTGGCGTGGCGTCAACCACCTCTCGGCCTGCCCCTGCAGAGCAGACAGAACCTCTGCCCCAGTGTGGCTCCTGTCCCCCAAACACACCAGCGCAAGCACGGCATGGCATCTTTTTGTCTGCGTACTTGCGTAGCCCCTTGAACGCCTACGGAGCACCGCTGGTTCCGAGGACAAAGCACAGGAAGAGGCCGTGGAGGAAGAAGAAGAGGAGGGGGTGGAGGAGAGAGGTGTGTCACAACCAGCAGTAGCATTTTGGAGGCGTGGCGGTGGAACAACCTCCAACACTACTGCACCTTGTCCTGCAGCCTTCCCAGCTGCCAAAAGAGTGACCCAATGGGCCGTGAAAGAAAGGTAACGTCCCTGTCCATGCCTGCTGGACCATGAGTCAGCGGTAATATGCACCTTACCGCTGACCGCCCTGTCCAGCGAGGCCAAGACATTGCCTTCCACATGCCGGTAGAGAGCCGGAATCGCCTTCCGTGAGAAAAAGTGGCGTTTGGGAACCTGCCACTGAGGAACCGCACATTGCACAAACTCACGGAAGGGGGCCGAGTCTACCAACTGAAAAGGCAGCAGTTGAAGCGCTAGCAATTTAGCCAAGCTAGCATTCAACTGCTGGGCATGTGGATGGCTGGGAGTGAACTTCTTTCCATGGTCCGGCAGCTGGGGCAGGGAAATTTGCCTGCTAGAATCGGACGTCGGTGTACTGCTAGCAGAGTGCCCGCAAGTACTTGGCTGTGACACACCTAATTCTACACCTTCATTCCTCTCAGTGCAGGTTTCAGAGAGGACTGAAGGTATAGTGGGGTTGGAGATCCCAGCTGATGCGGTGCAAGGAGAGGTCCGCTTTGTTCTTTGGTGTGGGTCTTTAAGGTAGACTTGCCAACGACCTGCCATAGGTCAACATATGTCTGGTCAAGCATGTGGTGCCCAAGCGGGTGATGTTTTGGCCACGCGATATACGCTTGAGACATATGTTGCAAACAGCAGCTGTGCGATCTGATGCACTCGACTCAAAAAAGGCCCACACCAAAGAACTTTTTGAATAACGGGCAGAGGCAGCGCCCTGCACAGGCGGAGCTCTGCGGTGTGATTCCGTCGGTGTGCTGCCCTTACGCTGGCCCCCCGAGGGCATCCTGCCTCGTTGGAGATGTGCCTCCTCCTCCTCTCTCCTATTAGGCACCCACGTGGAGTCAGCGACCTCATCATCCCCTCCCTCCCATCACTGGAGCCAATCTGGCAGTATGCTGCAGCTGCTGGAACATGACTGCCAGATTGGTGTCCTTCTTGAGCATCCCCTCTCTCTGCTCTCACGCTACTGCCTTCCTCTAGCTGGGTATCATCATCAGACCCTTCGAAACGCTGGGCATTCTCCTGGAGCATGTACCCAACACTGTGCTCAAACAGTTCGGGGGACTCCTCAGGAGGACATGGTTGGTCTAGGGAAGGAGTGACTGATAATGACATTGATACCAGGGAAGAGGACGCTTTGGCAGCTGCTTTGCCAGTACCCTGAGCCTGGGTGAGAGAGGATGAGGAGGATGAGGAGGGCTTGGTCATCCACTCTACCAAGTCTTCGGCATGATGCGGCTCAACACGTCCAGCTGCCGAAAAGAAGGACAAGCATGTCCCATGGCCACGTGCTGATGGCGATGCACCGCGTCCACGACCAGCACTGTTGTCTCTAGACAGAGAGCCTGCTTGCCCTCTTTTATTGGCTCCTGACTCTGCCTCTCCTTGTTTGCCTTCCAGACATTCTAATGGCCTGCAGGGAAATGGGAAAACCAGCAATAAGGCCTAGCTTCAGGAGTATATTTTGCAGGAATCACACTACGCCTGCTGTAGGTGCTGCAAATGCCTGTTGGTGTAACACACCAGGAAAACGCAGCAATACAGGCTAACTTCAGGTGTAATATGATCAGGAGGCACACTCCGCCCGCTGTAAGTGCTGCAAATGCCTGTTGGTGTAACACACCAGGAAAAAGCAGCAATACAGGCTAACTTCAGGTGTAATATGATCAGGAGGCACACTCCGCCCGCTGTAAGTGCTGCAAATGCCTGTTGGTGTAACACACCAGGAAAAAGCAGCAATACAGGCTAACTTCAGGTGTAATATGATCAGGAGGCACACTCCGCCCGCTGTAAGTGCTGCAAATGCCTGTTGGTGTAACACACCAGGAAAAAGCAGCAATACAGGCTAACTTCAGGTGTAATATGATCAGGAGGCACACTCCGCCCGCTGTAAGTGCTGCAAATGCCTGTTGGTGTAACACACCAGGAAAAAGCAGCAATACAGGCTAACTTCAGGTGTAATATGATCAGGAGGCACACTCCGCCCGCTGTAAGTGCTGCAAATGCCTGTTGGTGTAACACACCAGGAAAAAGCAGCAATACAGGCTAACTTCAGGTGTAATATGATCAGGAGGCACACTCCGCCCGCTGTAAGTGCTGCAAATGCCTGTTGGTGTAACACACCAGGAAAAAGCAGCAATACAGGCTAACTTCAGGTGTAATATGATCAGGAGGCACACTCCGCCCGCTGTAAGTGCTGCAAATGCCTGTTGGTGTAACACACCAGGAAAAAGCAGCAATACAGGCTAACTTCAGGTGTAATATGATCAGGAGGCACACTCCGCTCGCTGTAAGTGCTGCAAATGCCTGTTGGTGTAACACACCAGGAAAAAGCAGCAATACAGGCTAACTTCAGGTGTAATATGATCAGGAGGCACACTCTGCCCGCTGTAAGTGCTGCGAATGCCTGTTGGTGTAACACACCAGGAAAAAGCAGCAATACAGGCTAACTTCAGGTGTAATATGATCAGGAGGCACACTCCGCCCGCTGTAAGTGCTGCAAATGCCTGTTGGTGTAACACACCAGGAAAAAGCAGCAATACAGGCTAACTTCAGGTGTAATATGATCAGGAGGCACACTCCGCCCGCTGTAAGTGCTGCAAATGCCTGTTGGTGTAACACACCAGGAAAAAGCAGCAATACAGGCTAACTTCAGGTGTAATATGATCAGGAGGCACACTCCGCCCGCTGTAAGTGCTGCAAATGCCTGTTGGTGTAACACACCAGGAAAAAGCAGCAATACAGGCTAACTTCAGGTGTAATATGATCAGGAGGCACACTCCGCCCGCTGTAAGTGCTGCAAATGCCTGTTGGTGTAACACACCAGGAAAAAGCAGCAATACAGGCTAACTTCAGGTGTAGTATGATCAGGAGGCACACTCCGCCCGCTGCAAGTGCTGCAAATGCCTGTTGGTGTAACACACCAGGAAAAAGCAGCAATACAGGCTAACTTCAGGTGTAATATGATCAGGAGGCACACTCCGCCTGCTGTAAGTGCTGCAAATGCCTGTTGGTGTAACACACCAGGAAAAAGCAGCAATACAGGCTAACTTCAGGTGTAATATGATCAGGAGGCACACTCCGCCCGCTGTAAGTGCTGCAAATGCCTGTTGGTGTAACACACCAGGAAAAAGCAGCAATACAGGCTAACTTCAGGTGTAATATGTTCAGGAGGCACACCCCGCCCGCTGTAAGTGCTGCAAATGCCTGTTGGTGTAACACACCAGGAAAAAGCAGCAATACAGGCTAACTTCAGGTGTAATATGATCAGGAGGCACACTCCGCCTGCTGTAAGTGCTGCAAATGCCTGTTGGTGTAACACACCAGGAAAAAGCAGCAATACAGGCTAACTTCAGGTGTAATATGATGAGGAGGCACACTCCGCCCGCTGTAAGTGCTGCAAATGCCTGTTGGTGCAACACACCAGGAAAACGCAGCAATACAGGCTAACTTCAGGTGTATAAGGTGCAGGAGGCACACTCCGCCCGCTGTAAGTGCTGCAAATGCCTGTTGGTGTAACACACCAGGAAAAAGCAGCAATACAGGCTAACTTCAGGTGTATAATGTGCAGGAGGCTTAGCAACAATGACACTGACACTGTCCCCTGCCTATCCTTCTCTCTCCCTGCACACAAGGTTTATCAAAGTATATGACACTGACACTCTCCCTGCCTATCCTTCTCTCTCCCTGCACACAAGGTTTATCAAAGAATATGACACTGATACTGTCCCCTGCCTATCCTTCTCTCTCCCTGCACACAAGGTTTATCAAAGTATATGACACTGACACTCTCCCTGCCTTTCCTTCTCTCTCCCTGCACACAAGGTTTAGCAAAGAATATGACACTGACACTGTTCCCTGCCTATCCTTCTCTCTCCCTGCACACAAGGTTTATCAAAGAATATTACACTGACACTCTCCCTGCCTATCCTTCTCTCTCCCTGCACACAAGGTTTAGCAAAGAATGTGACACTGACACTGTCCCCTGCCTATCCTTCTCTCTCCCTGCACACAAGGTTTAGCAAAGAATATGACACTGACACTCTCCCTGCCTATCCTTCTCTCTCCCTACACACAAGTTTGAGGTACAAATAGCACTGACACTGTCCCTGCCTATGTAACTCTTTCCCTGCGCCGGAACACACTACACAAGGCCGCCGCGCTGGCGGCCTTTTATAGTGTGGGGCGTGTGCTAAACCCCCTGAGCTATAATTGGCCACAGGCAACCTGCCTGTGGCCAATTATGGCTCTCCTAGCTGCCGGCGCTGTGATTGGCCAAGCATGCGGGGTCACAGTGCATGCTTGGCCAATCACAGCGCCGGGATTGCACTGCGATGGCGCAGTGTATTGTGGGCCGTTTGCGTCACTCGAATTTGGCGCAAACGGCCCAAATCGTTCGATGTTCGCCGAACGGTCGAACAGCCGATGTTCGAGTCGAACTTATGTTCGACTCGAACACCGAGCTCATCCCTAAGCTACAGTACATTCAGAAAGTATTTACAGCGCTTCACTTTTTCCACATGTTGTTATGTTACAGCCTTATTCCAAAATGGATTACATTCATTATTTTCCATGAAATTCTATAATCAATACCCTATAATGACAACGTGAAAGAAGTTTGTTTCAAATCTTTGCAAATTTATTAAAAATAAAAAAAGGGAAAAAATCCCATGTACATAAGTATCACAGCCTTTGCTCAATACTTTGGTGAAGCACCTTTGGCACCAATTACAGCCTCAAGTCTTTTTGAGTATGATGCTACAAGCTTGGCACACCTATTTTTTTGCAGTTTCTCCCATTCTTCTCTGCAGGACCTCTCAAGCCCCATCAGGTTGGATCGGGAGCGTCAGTGCACAGCCATTTTCAGATCTCTCCAGAGATGCTCAATCAGCTTCAAGTCTGGGTTCTGACTGGGTCACTCAAGGACATTCACAGAGATGTTCCGTAGCCACTCCTTTGTTATCTTGGCTGTGTACTTCGGGTCATTGTTCTGTTGGAAGATGAACCTTCGCCCCAGTCTGAGGTCCAGAGCGCGCTGGAGCAAGTTTTCATCAAGGATGTTTCTGAACATTGCTGCATTCATCTTTCCCTCGATCCTGACTAGTCTCCCAGTTCCTGACGCTCAAAAACATCCCCACAGCATGATGCTGCCACCACCATGCTTGACTGTAGGAATGGTATTCGCCAGGTGATGAGTGGTGCTGGTTTCCTTCAGACATGACACTTGCCATTCAGGCCAAAGAGTTCAATCTTTGTTTCATCAGGCCAGGGAATTTTGTTTCTCATGGTCTGAGAGTCCTTCAGGTGCCTTTTGGCAAATTCCAGGCGGCTGTCATGTGCCTTTTACTGAGGAGTGTCTTCCGTTTGGCCACTCTACCATACAGGCCTGATTGGTGGAGTGCTACAGAGATGGTTGTTCTTCTGGAAGGTTCTCCTCTCTCCACAGAGAAACGCTTGAGCCCTGTCAGAGTGACGATCGGGTTCTTGGTCACCTCCCTGACTAAGGCCCTACTCCCCCCATCGCTCAGTTTGGCAGGGGCGGCATGCTCTAGGAAGAGACTCGGTGGCTCCAAATTTCTGCCATTTACGGATGATGGAGGCCACTGTGCTCTTTGCGACCTTTACTGCTGCAGACATTTTTCTGTACCGTTCCCCAGATCTGTGCCTCAATACAATTCTGTCTGTAGCGATACCTCCAACTAAGAAGGCCGCAGATTTAGTTGGGCCCTGAAGACAGCTCCGCCAACCCCCGGCAATCTGCTCAACCCCCTACTGGCACAGCTAGTAAGGGGAGATAGGACCGCGTGACCGCAACTCTAGGTGACGCAGTCCTATGGCAAACACACACAGTGATATACTTTAAAACTTCTATTAAAGTAAGTAAAACTGACACCAATGTACTTGACCCAGATATTTTACTGAGGCTAATGGGCAAGTAATAAACAACAGTATAACAAGTTGCAGATCCCTGCAATAAACAGTAATAAAGATAAACAGAGTAATCAGAATAATAAAGTATTGCTATGCAACTCTAGCGCTGCCCTTTTACAGCTACTTCCCCTCATGGGTAGACTAACACCCAGCAATGTCTACCTATGCAGTCAGGCCTGACTGATCTAAATGGAAGTTCAGTGAAACAATATTCGCTAGAAATCTTTCGGTGGTGCACTTGAAGAACAACTTTGTAATCCGAACGAATAGTAAAGATAAAAGTATCTGTCTTTAAACAGCTCTCACCACCCGGACAAGTCCAAGTCCGTTTCCTCCATCGATTCGTCTAGGAACAAGAATCCACCGACATCCAAGTCTTCAATCCTTCTGGTGTACTGCAGCAAGGATGAGAAGATGTCTCTAAGGCTCTGCTAGGCTGGTAGAGGGGCTCTTTGGAAAGGAGCACAAGGCCCAGGCTTCAGGCCTTGTGCACACAGCAGTTCAGCACAGAGATCCTCTTGCTAGGAGAGGGGGTGTCCAAAGAGACCGAACAAACTCCACCTCCCCTTTATAAAGTCTGCCCCAGCAGTCTCTGTTCTGGAGCAATGTACCCTGGGTGCTGCAAGATGTACTGGGAGATGTAGTCTCTCTCTCTCCTCTGCTTTCACTTCCAGTAATGTCTCTTTACTTCCTCCTGACTCACCTCTCACCTGGAACTTCTTGTCTCTCTGTCTTAAAGGGGAATACCCCGCTACACACTCCCCCCACTTTGAATCTTTGGTCCCCAAAGACATTTTTTAGGTCTGCAAAACATTCTAGATTCAATGCGGTTGCATAGGGTTGACAGAGGAGCCTCCCACCAATCATCATAAGATGGGGAGCTGTCCTGTCTACAGGTCGCTTCAGTGGGGGCAACCTGTCTAGCTGTGCCAGAGAGTGAGCTGGGGTTGCCCTCCACCAAATGGACCGTGGAGGGATCCGGATTCTCAGCATTCCTCCTAGCAGTAACTACAGAGTCTTCTGAGCTGTTCCCCATTTGTGGGTAGGTCAGCTTCTTAGGAGGCCGGATGACTCTTCGAGCCCTTTGCTCTCTTGGGATTTCTGGCTCTGGCGCCACAGGCTCCTCTTCCTCTGAACAACCATCATGGGCATCTTCCCAGTATTCTGCTGAAGGACTAGAAGGGATGAACTCTGTGGCTTCTGGGTTCAGTGTTTCATCTGTGGTGTCTTCAGTGGTTGGAAGATCTATGGTAGAAGTTCCTGGAGTTGGGGAAGGCCACAGCCAATCAAGTTCTCCCTCCTCACTTCCACTAAGTTGAGAGGCCTCTCCATCTTCAGCTCGGGAGGTCTGCGACCGAGTGTTCGGCCTAGGAGTATCCAGGATAGAGGCCGGTTCAAGGGAGTCTCCCACGGGAGGTATTCTAACTGCCTCAGCAAGTGGGAGAAGGTGGTTTCGATGCCACGTCTTCAGTGGGCCTACCTTTTCTTCTGGCTTCAACGTATAGACAGGTAGGCCTGGCAACTTCCTGCAGATGACATAGGGTTCAGATCTCCATCTGTCTGCAAGTTTGTGCTTTCCAGGGACCCCCAGATTGCGTAACAGTACTCGATCCCCGGGCTGTAGGTCTTGTACCCGAACCTTCAAGTCGAAGTTTCTTTTATTTCGAGCTCCCCTTTGATCTGAGGCCGCTTGAGCATGTTCATAGGCTACTTTCAGGCTGTGTCTGAGCCTGTCCACATATCCTTTGTGGGATGTGGCTGAGGAATGGTCCAGAGAGGTGCCAAAGGCCAAGTCCACCGGTAGTCTCGCTTCTCTCCCAAACTTGAGTCGATATGGGGAGTAGCCTGCAGCATCACTGATGGTGCAGTTGTAAGCATGTACTATGGCTGCTATGTGTTGGCTCCAATGTTGCTTTTTCTCGCTTTCCAGAGTCCCCAACATGTTGAGCAAGGTTCGGTTAAACCTTTCCGGCTGAGCATCTCCCTGTGGATGGTAAGGTGTAGTTCGAGTCTTCTTAATTCCCAAAGAATCCAGGAGCTTCCGGATCAGTTTACTCTCAAAGTCCCTCCCTTGATCTGAATGGAGTCGCTGTGGGAGACCATAATGGACAAAGTACTTCTCCATAAGTACCTTGGCTACGGTGGAGGCCTTCTGGTCTTTGGTGGGGAAAGCCTGGGCATACCTGGTGAAATGGTCGGTTATCACCAGAACATTTCCTAGTCCACTCAGGTCGGGTTCGAGGCAGAGAAAATCAATGCATACCAGATCCATTGGGCCTTGACTCTGTAGATGGCCCATTGGGGCAGCTTGATGGGGTAAAGTCTTCCTCTGGACGCACCATGCACATGAGTGGCAGTACTCTTCTATCTCTGCCCTCATGCAGGGCCAATAGAACCGACTTCTGACAAGTTGAAAGGTCCTTTCAGCCCCTAGGTGGCCATGGTTGTCATGCAGGGCAATCAGAACAGTCTCTCGATATTTCTCTGGGAGGAACAGTTGCCACTTATCTTCTGAGTCATCAGAGGGGCCCCTTCGGTAGACCACTTCCTGATGTAACTGCAACCTGTCCCACTCTTTCCTCAGCAGGCGAGCTTCTTTTGAAGGTTGACGCATGAGTCTGTTTGGATCCTGATTCTCCAGGGCCTCCAGGACCAATCTCCCCATGGGGTCTTCCAATTGGTCACACCTCAACTCCTTCTTGGACAGTCTTGGCAGGTTGTCCTCTCCCAGTTGAGCTACTCCACAGTAGTGTTTGGGGACTCCCACCATGGTAACTCCTATTTCCTCTGCTCTGGAGCCTCCTCTGGCTTGGAATTCAGCTCCTTGACAAAGGGCCCGCACCCCGTCCGGTGCCACTTGGGTCCAATCTTCTACGTCACTGGTGAGAGAATGAGATCTCCTGGACAGAGCGTCTGCATCTCGATTCCCAGTCCCTGGCCTATACTTTAGGCTGAAGTTGAATCCAGAAAGTGCGGCCAGCCACCTGTGTCCAGTGGCGTCCAGCTTGGCCGTGGTGAAAAGGTAGGTAAGGGGGTTGTTATCGGTCTTCACAGTGAACTCCGCCCCATACAGGTAGTCTTTAAGCTTGTCTACTACCGCCCACTTAGGGGCCAGGAACTCCAGCTTGTGAGTGGGGTAGTTCTTCTCAGGGGGGGTCAGGCTCCGGCTCACATAGGCAACAGGCCGTTGTTGCCCTTCGTGTTCTTGATAAAGTACTTCTCCCAGACCGTCATGACTAGCATCTACATGTAGTTCATAGGGCTTGGTTGGGTCTGCATAGGCCAAGACTGGGGCAGTGGTTAGGCTCTCCTTTAATGCCTGGAAGGCCTCTTCACACTTCTGGTTCCACTGATCTCTGACTGACTCTCCCGGCTTCCTGGGCCCTGAGTCGTCCTCTTCCCCCTCGGTCTTGAGTAGTTCATTCAATGGCCTGGCAATTCGGGCGAATCCTTCCACAAACCTCCTGTAATAGGAGCAGAACCCCAAGAAGGATCTGAGTTCGGTTACTGTGGTGGGTCGTGGCCAGGAGGTAACTGCCTCCAATTTCTCAGGGTCTGTGGCCCCCCTTCTTCAGACACTATGTGCCCCAGATAGTTCACAGAAGACTGATAGAACCGACACTTCTCAGGCGAAAGCTTGAGTCCTTCTTCACTAAGTCTTCTCAACACTTTTTCCAGCCTCCTTTCGTGTTCTTCCAAGGTTCTCCCAAAGACAATGACATCGTCCAGGTATACAAGGACTTCAATAAGGTTCATGTCTCCTACAGTCTTCTCCATGAGACGTTGGAAAGTCGCTGGGGCTCCAGACAGACCTTGGGGCATCCGGTTGAATTCAAAGAACCCTACTGGGGTTATGAAGGCTGTCTTCTCCCTGTCTTCTGGGTGCATAGGAATCTGATAGTACCCGCTCTTGAGATCCATAACGCTGAACCATTTAGCTCCAGACAAGCTCTGTAGGGCATCCTCTATCCTCGGAGTGGTGTATTGGTCAGGTATGGTTCTCCTGTTGAGAGTCCTGTAGTCGATACAGAGCCTCAATGATCCATTCTTCTTTCTGACCACCACGATGGGAGAGGCATAGGGGCTTCTGGACTCCCGTATCACACCAGTCCTCTTGAGTTCTGCAAGTTGTTCCCTTAGATCCTCCAGATCTGCTAGGGGGACCCGCCTGACCCTCTCTCGGAAGGGCTTGTCTTCCTGGAGGCGGATCCGATGGGTGGCACTCCTTGCACACCCCACATCGAACTCATCCTTAGAGAAGATCTTCTCCCATCTATTCAACTGGGCCTTGGCTCTTTCCTTCCAAGCTCCTGGCAGATTCGGGTTTTCCATGGACAGCTTCTCCCAAGCATCTCCTCCTTCACCTGTCCTCTTCACTTCTGACAGGGTAACAGGGGCCGCAGGGCTCACCTGGCCTAGCAGCATTCTGGCTGGGATTTCCATTGGGTCTCTGGTAGTGTTCCTAACACTCACTGGAACTCTACAATGGGCCTTCTTCAGGACCTTCAGCGGAATCACTTCCGGTATCACTTCCAGACCTGAGGACTCACCCCTTGGGTCTGACTCCAGCACGACAAAGGGACCAGGCTGCTCCCAAGTAAGCTTCACAGTGGCTCTGAGACAGGTTACTTCGCCGGGCTGCAACACTACCCCTTCTCTTCCAAGTCTCCACACCTTCCCTATCCCTTCTCCAGGGGTCTCCTGCTCTTGGACCAGCCGTTGGTAGGCCGTCTTCAGCATGGGATGGATCTTGGTGGCTGTTCGCCCCTCTTCTTTTACTAGAGGGGTCAGGAGTCTTCGGACCAGGTCCGTGTGGGTCCCTATTATAAGGGAATTCTTGTTGGCTCCAGGCGGCCTAGGGCACACGACTGCCAAGGTGTCAAACACTTCGGCCTTCCCAGCCACGGATGGGTCAAAGGTCATCTTGATGGGAAGATAGCCGTCGTAAGGGAAACTCTGGGTTCCAATTCCCCATATTTCCAGCTCTTCTATCTTCTGGATAGGCAGATGACTCAAGTGCCTATCGTAGAAGTCCCGGTATAGTAGGGTCACTTGTGCCCCGGTATCCAAGAGGGCCCTGGTGTAGACTCCCTCCACTTGAATGGGCACTATAGGAGATGGGCCCACCAGCTTCTCTGGATATGGCCCGGCAGGGGTCGCCTTCTTCAGAATAATTCTATGCAGGATCTTGTCTAGACGTCCCATATATTCTGACAGTTTCTCTCCTGTTTTCTGGTAGCAGTGCTCCAGCTGATAGGTGAGCTTGGTAACTTTTTCTGTCCCACCGAACACATTCTGCAAGATGTCCAAGTAGTCCTGTGCAGTACAGTCTTTCCTGCTCATCTTCAGGTTGCGTATGGCATCCAGAGCAGGCCCCTTCAAACTTTCAGCAATTCGCTGTTTCTTGCTGCATTCTGGAACTTCCCATTCCTCTAAGGCCTGAGTGGTGCCATCTAGCCACTCCTCAAATCCTTCTTCCCCTGAGGGCACAGGTTTTCTCCCTGAGAATATCCGGAGCTTTCTGTACCCCGACATTGGGTAATCTGTGGGATTCTTCTTGCACTGGGCCACAATCTCTCCCAGTACAGCGCATAGTTCTGTGCTGAGGGTGGCCGGTGATGATCTGGGACTCTCTGTATCCTCCTGCTCTTGTGCCTTAGGGGATGGTGGGGAAGGTATCTGTGGAGATGATGACTTTCTTATTTGGAACCGATCTCCCTTATGTGGCAGCGCATGTGTCAGATGGTAGGTCTGCCCATCCATAGCTTGTATGCTCTGGCTTTTAAAATGCTCTGGAATTTCGTCTTTCCACTCTATTAATGCGTATGTACACGAAGCATGTGGTCTCACATCCATCACCCATGATTTCTGGCATGGTGATAGGGATGTCATTAACTGCTTTATCGCATCTCTTTGCCAGATCCCCGGGAGTTCAATAACTGCCGCCACGGCCGGATCTGCGCCAGCCATTGTGTACCACTGTCCTACTTCTAGCGGGTCCATGCCGGTCTTTTGGCGTGTTCGCTTGCTGTATCAGGATCCCGGACGAGAACCCCCACGTGTAGCGATACCTCCAACTAAGAAGGCCGCAGATTTAGTTGGGCCCTGAAGACAGCTCCGCCAACCCCCGGCAATCTGCTCAACCCCCTACTGGCACAGCTAGTAAGGGGAGATAGGACGGCGTGACCGCAACTCTAGGTGACGCAGTCCTATGGCAAACACACACAGTGATATACTTTAAAACTTCTATTAAAGTAAGTAAAACTGACACCAATGTACTTGACCCAGATATTTTACTGAGGCTAATGGGCAAGTAATAAACAACAGTATAACAAGTTGCAGATCCCTGCAATAAACAGTAATAAAGATAAACAGAGTAATCAGAATAATAAAGTATTGCTATGCAACTCTAGCGCTGCCCTTTTACAGCTACTTCCCCTCATGGGTAGACTAACACCCAGTAATGTCTACCTATGCAGTCAGGCCTGACTGATCTAAATGGAAGTTCAGTGAAACAATATTCGCTAGAAATCTTTCGGTGGTGCACTTGAAGAACAACTTTGTAATCCGAACGAATAGTAAAGATAAAGTATCTGTCTTTAACCACTTAACGACCGCCCACTGTAAATATACGTCAGCAGAATGGCACCGACAGGCAGAATCACGTACATATACGTGATTGCCTTTGTATAGTTGGGGGGTCCGATCGGACCCCCCTTCTTTACAGTGGGTGGTCGTTTTACCTTCGGGAGCGATCCGGCATGAGGGGATGGCCGTTCGATTCCGGCCACCCCCTCTCGATCGCTCCCGGCGAATGAGAGAGCTTCCCCTGCCTGCCAGGAAGGAGGAAGTGATGTCATCTCTCCTGGGGCGCTCACATATACCGAGCGCCGTACAGGAGAAGATGCCAGGTTAGTACACAAAACAGCACACTGACACCAGGACACATAGGCACATAAATCGCCCCCCCAGGCCCCCCCAGATCACCCCCAGCCCCCCCCAGCCCCCAGTCACAGTGTCACTGATTGCAGTGACCATTTATTTAGTGATCACTGCAATCAGTGACATTTGTGACTGTAAAAGTGTCACTAAATTTAGTTTTAGGTCCAGTGTAGCCCCCTAACCCCCCCCCTAATAAAGGTTTAACCCCCTGATCACCCCCCAGATAACCCTTTCACCCCCTAGCACCGCCGTCACTAAGCAATCATTTTTCTGATCGATGTCTTAGCGTCGGCGATGCTGATCGGTAGCCAGTAATTTTTTTTAGGTTCGCCGCAGGTTTTTATAGCGTCGGGTACCCCCATATATTACCTAATAAAGGTTTAACCCCCTTGATCACCCCCCAGGTAACCCTTTCACCCCCTATCACCGCCGTCGCTATGCGATCATTTTTCTGATCGATGTCTTAGCGTCGGTGATGCTGATCGGTAGCCAGTAATTTTTTTTAGGTTCGCCGCAGGTTTTTATAGCGTCGGGTACCCCCATATATTACCTAATAAAGGTTTAACCCCCTTGATCGCCCCCCCAGGTAACCCTTTCACCCCCTATCACCACTGTCACTAAGCGATAATTTTTCTGATCGATGTCTTAGCGTCGGCGATGCTGATCGGTAGCCAGTAATTTTTTTTAGGTTCGCCGCAGGTTTTTATAGCGTCGGGTACCCCCATATATTACCTAATAAAGGTGTAACCCCCTTGATCACCCCCCAGGTAACCCTTTCACCCCCTAGCACCGCCGTCACTATGCGATCATTTTTCTGATCGATGTCTTAGCGTCGGTGATGCTGATCGGTAGCCAGTAATTTTTTTTAGGTTCGCCGCAGGTTTTTATAGCGTCAGGTACCCCATATATTATCTAATAAAGGTTTAACCCCCTGATCGCCCCCCAGGTAACCCTTTCACCCCCTATCACCACTGTCGCTAGGCAATTGTTTTTATGATCGTTGTCTTAGTGTCGGTGATGCCGATAGGTAGCCAGTAATTTTTTTTTAGGTTCGCCGTCAGGTTTTTATATAGCGTCAGGTACCCCCATATATTACCTAATAAAGGTTTTAACCCCCTAATTGCCCCTAGTTAACCCTTTCACCAGTGATCATCATATAAGTGTTACGGGTGACGCTGGTTAGTTAGTTTGCTTTTTATAGTGTCAGGGCACCCGCCGTATATAACCCAATAAAGGTTTAACCCCCTGATCGCCCGGCGGGTGATATCAGGTAGGTTTTAGCGTCAGAGAGGGTCTGCGTCACACCCCAGGCAGCGTCAGGTTAGTGCCAGTAGCGCTAACACCCACACGTGAAGCATACACCCCCCTTAGTGGTATAGTATCTGATCAGCTCAATATCTGATTTGATCAGATCTATACTAGCGTCCCCAGCAGTTTAGGGTTCCCAAAAACGCACTGTTAGTGGGATCAGCCCAGATACCTGCTAGCACCTGCGTTTTGCCCCTCCGTCCAGCCCAGGCCACCCAAGTGCAGTATCGATCGATCACTGTCACTTACAAAACAAAAACACACATAACTGCAGCGTTCGCAGAGACAGGCCTGATCCCTGCGACTCCAGTGCTGTAGGAGGTGATTTCACCACCACAGTTAAAAAAAAAAAGCATATATGCCGAAGCATTGGGGCAGCAGGGGCGGAGGAGCAATTTTGCTCCTAATGCCGCGTATATACGGTCGAAATTCCGACGGAGGCTTGCCCGTGGAAAAGTCTGACCATGTGTACGCGGCATAACTTTTGCGAGAAGATGCCCCCATGCTTCGGCATATATAAATGGTGCATGTATGCCCATCATTAGAAGTGGGTGGATGAAGGGCGGTATTCTAATGGTGGGCATACCCACCGATCAATCTTTTTTTTTCGTTCAGCCAACAGGCTACATGAAAAAAAAGATTACAATACATGTCCAACAAGGACCAGCAACCTACTGGTATGTTGCTGGACTTTGAATGTTTATACCAGAATGATGCCTGTGGGTTTAGGTATCATCTTGGTATCATTCTTTTCAGCCAGCGGCCGGCTTTCATGTAAAAGCAATCCTAGTGGCTAATTAGCCTCTGGACTGCTTTTACAAGCAGTGGGAGGGAATGTCCCCCCCCCCGGATATAAAAAGCGCCATTGGGAAATTGGGAAAGCATTTTATCACACCGATCTTGGTGTGGTCAGATGCTTTGAGGGCAGAGGAAAGATCTAGGGTCCAATAGACCCCAGTTTTTTCAAAAAAGAGTACCTGTCATTACCTATTGCCATCATAGGGGATATTTACATTCCCTGAGATAACAATAAAAGTGATAAAAATAAATAAATATGGAAGCAACAGTTTAAAAATAAAATAAAAAAGCAAAATTAATAATAAAAAAAAAAAAAAAAAAAAAAGCACCCCTGTCCTGCCCTGCTCTTGCCCAATGACGAACGCAAGCGTCGGTCTGGCGTCATATGTAAACAGCAATTGCACCATGCATGTGAGGTATCACCGCGAAGGTCAGATCGAGTGCAGTAATTTTAGCAGTAGACCTCCTCTGTAAATCTAACGGGGTAACCTGTAAATGCTTTTAAAGGCTTTTAAAAATGTATGTAGTTTGTCGCCAATGCGCGTTTGTGCGAAATATTAAAGCATGTCGTGTTTGGTATCTATGTACTCGGCCTAAGATCATCTTTTTTATTTCATCAAACATTTGGGCAATATAGTGTGTTTTAGTGCATTAAAATAAAAAAAAGTGTATTTTTTCCCAAAAAAATGCGTTTGAAAAATCGCTGCGCAAATACTGTGTAGAAAAAAAAAATGCAACACCCACCATTTTATTCTGTAGGGCCTTTGCTTTAAAAATATATATAATGTTTGGGGGTTCAACATAATTTTCTTGCAAAAAAAAAATATGTTTTCATGTAAACAAAAAGTGTCAAAAAGGGCTTTGTCTTCAAGTGGTTAGAAGAGTGGATGTAAGCTTCCTAATGTTGTGTATAAAATGCCAGAACAGTTCAAAACCCCCCCAAATGACCCCATTTTGGAAAGTAGACACCCCAAGCTATATACTGAGAGGCATGTCGAGTCCATGGAATATTTTATATGTTGACACAAGTTGCGGAAAAAATACGTTTTTTTTTTTTTTTTTTGCACAAAGTTGTCACTAAATGATATATTGCTCAAACATGCCATGGGCATATGTGGAATTACACCCCAAAATACATTCTGTTGCTTCTCCTGAGTACGGGGATACCACATGTGTGAGACTTTTTGGGAGCCTAGCCGCGTACGGGACCCCAAAAACCAAGCACCGCCTTCAGGCTTTCTAAGGGTGTAAATTTTTGATTTCACTTCTCACTGCCTATCACAGTTTCGGAGGCCATGGAATGCCCAGATGGCACAAAACCCCCCAAATGACCCCATTTTGGAAAGTAGACACCCCAAGCTATTTGCTGAGAGGTATTGTGAGTATTTTGCAGATCTCGCTTTTTGTCACAAAGTTTTGAAAATTGAAAAAAAAAAAAAAATGTTCTTTCTTCATTTTCAAAAACAAATGAGAGCTGTAAAATACTCACCATGCCTCTCAGCAAACAGCTTGGGGTGTCTACTTTCCAAAATGGGGTCATTTGGGGGGGTTTTGTGCTATTTTGGCATTTTATGGCCTTCAAAACTGTGATAGGTAGTGAGGAGTGAAATCAAAAATTTGCGCCCTTAGAAATCCTGGAGGCGGTGCTTGGTTTCCGGGGTCCCGTACGTGGCTAGGCTCCTAAAAAGTCCCACACATGTGGTATCCCCGTACTCAGGAGAAGCAGCAGAATGTATTTTGGGGTGCAATTCCACATATAACCATGGCATGTGTGAGCAATATATCATTTAGTGACAACTTTTTGTAATTTTTTTTTTTTTTTTGTCATTATTCAATCACTTGGGACAAAAAAAAAATATTCAATGGGCTCAACAGGCCTCTCAGCAATTTCCTTGGGGTGTCTACTTTCTAAAATGGGGTCATTTGGGGGGGTTTTGTGCTATTTTGGCATTTTATGGCCTTCAAAACTGTGATAGGTAGTGAGGAGTGAAATCAAAAATTTGCGCCCTTAGAAATCCTGAAGGCGGTGCTTGGTTTCCGGGGTCCCGTACGTGGCTAGACTCCTAAAAAGTCCCACACATGTGGTATCCCCGTACTCAGGAGAAGCAGCAGAATGTATTTTGGGGTGCAATTCCACATATAACCATGGCATGTGTGAGCAATATATCATTTAGTGACAACTTTTGGTAATTTTTTTTTTTTTTTTGTCATTATTCAATCACTTGGGACAAAAGAAAAAAATATTCAATGGGCTCAACATGCCTCTCAGCAATTTCCTTGGGGTGTCTACTTTCTAAAATGGGGTCATTTGGGGGGGTTTTGTACTGCCCTGTCATTTTAGCACCTCAAGAAATGAGATAGGCAGTCATAAATTAAAAGCTGTGTAAATTCCAGAAAATGTACCCTAGTTTGTAAACGCTATAACTTTTGCGCAAACCGATAAATATACGCTTATTGACATTTTTTTTACTAAAGACATGTGGCTGAATACATTTTGGCCTAAATGTATGACTAAAATTGAGTTTATTCGATTTTTCTTATAACAAAAGTAGAAAATATCATTTTTTTTCAAAATTTTCGGTCTTTTTCCGTTTATATCGCAAAAAATAAAAATCGCAGAGGCAATCAAATACCATTAAAAGAAAGCTCTATTTATGGGAAGAAAAGGACGCAAATTTCGTTTGGGTACAACATTGCATGTCCACACAATTTACAGTTAAAGCAGCGCAGTGCAAAATTCTGAATTCACCTCTGGTCCTTTAGCTACCAAATGGTCCGGGGCTTAAGTGGTTAAACAGCTCTCACCACCCGGACAAGTCCAAGTCCGTTTCCTCCGCCGATTCGTCTGGGAACAGGAATCCACCGACATCCAAGTCTTCAATCCTTCTGGTGTACTGCAGCAAGGATGAGAAGATGTCTCTAAGGCTCTGCTAGGCTGGTAGAGGGGCTCTTTGGAAAGGAGCACAAGGCCCAGGCTTCAGGCCTTGTGCACACAGCAGTTCAGCACAGAGATCCTCTTGCTAGGAGAGGGGGTGTCCAAAGAGACCGAACAAACTCCACCTCCCCTTTATAAAGTCTGCCCCAGCAGTCTCTGTTCCGGAGCAATGTACCCTGGGTGCTGCAAGATGTACTGGGAGATGTAGTCTCTCTCTCTCCTCTGCTTTCACTTCCAGTAATGTCTCTTTACTTCCTCCCGACTCGCCTCTCACCTGGAACTTCTTGGCTCTCTGTCTTAAAGGGGAATACCCCGCTACATGTCTCAGAGGTCTACAGACAATTCCTTGGACTTCATGGCTTGGTTTGTGCTCTGACATACACTGTTAACTGTGGGACCTTATATAGACAAATGTGTGCCTTTCCAAATCATGTCCAATCAACTGAATTTACCACAAGTTGACTCCAAACAAGTTAAAGAAACATCTCAAGGATGATCAGTGGAAACAGGATGCACCTGAGTTCAATTTTAAATGTCACGGCAAAGGCTGTGAATACTTATGTACATGTGATTTGTTACGTTATTTATTTTTAATAAATTTGCAAAGATTTCAAACAAACTTCCATTTCGTTGTCATTATGGGGTATTGTTTGTAGAATTTTGAGCAAAATAATGAAGTTAATCCATTTTGGAATAAGGCTGTAACATAAAATGTGGAAATAGTGACACGCTGTGAATACTTTCCAGATGCACTGTATATAAAGGGATTTAGGACCTCCTTCCTCCTGCTGGTGATCCCTCTAGTGACACCCTAGAATTCTATTCGCTTTCCCCACTGCCTGGTCACACTGTTTGCTCATTTTGCAATCATCTAAAATAAGTACCCCCAAATCTTTTTCCTCTAGAGTGCTGGTCAAATCTGTACCCCCAATGTTGTACTCTGTCATGGAATTCTTTTTCTTTAGGTGCATTATTTTACAAACATTTAGAAACATTGAGGTCGCGTTCACATATATGTGAATTGGATGTGGTTTTCACCGCATCCAATTTGCATGACATGCAAATGTGACCTGCTCTCAATGGAGCCGGTCCACACATGTCTGGGGCAGCCATGGTCCAGATTGAAAAAGGGTCCTGTGTTTTTGGGTACAGTTCATGCATACCTCCCAACCTATTGAGATGGGAATGAGGGACCCCTATCACCAAAAGTATGCAGGCATAGGGCACACCCCTTGCCCCACCCCCTTAAAGAGATTTGTACAAGATTGGTTAAACCTACAAGTCCTTTTTTTACCACTACTATTCCTTTATATTGGCTTTTGGAATTTACAAATGCAGCAATTTAGAAATCAGATGAAAGGTTTAGGCCCCTTTCACACTGGGGCGGGGAGGTGCGCTGGTGGTATAGCGGCGCTATTTTTAGCGGTGCTATACCGTTGTTTTTGGCGCACAATTGCGGCGGTATTCGGCCGCTAGTGGTGCGGTTTGAACCCCCGCTAGCGGCCGAAAAAGGGTTAAACTGGTTAAAACCGCCTGCAAACCGCTGCTACAGATTGATTTAAGTTTCAATGGGCAGCAGCGGTAAAGAAGCGGTATACACACCTCCTTTACCGCCTCAAAGATACGGCTAGCAGGACTTTTTTTCTCGTCCTGCCAGCGCATCGCCTCAGTGTGAAAGCAATCTGGCTTTCACATTGAAACTGCAGAAAAACTCCTCACTGTGAAAGGGGCCTTAGTGCTGGAAAACACTTTTTGATAGATAAAAAGCTAATTTTATACACATCTATATTGATCGGGTCAAAATGAGGGACAGAGGGACATTGCTCCAAATCAGGGACCGTCCCTTGAAATCAGGGACAGTTGGGAGCTATGGTTCATGTGCGAATTCAGGCAAAAATTCAGACCTGATTTGCACCTGAACCGGTGAACAGACACACACTGGGCCCCGGGTACGAACCTACAGTCGCACATATGTGAAGCCGGATTGAACTGCAGTCTCCACTGTTTTGACCAGTCTTCCAGCAATGGCAAATCATGTTCAATGTTACAGACACCTCCAGGGATATGAACCCAATTACACACCTGTGTGTCATGGGCAAAAAGACATACCTTGCCCAACAAACCTTTAGTTATATGACTTACATATACAGTAGATTAAATAGAACAGGACCCAATACAGAGCCTTGTGGTACACCACTAGTGACCGCTCTCTGTTCCGAGCAAACCATATTTACAACCACACTCTGGATATTAGGCTTCATGTACATAGGACATTTTTACAACCTCTCCTGAACGATTTAACTTGACAGATAGTAACCCACGTTTAAAACATCAGTTTTGCCGCGTTTTGCCGCTTTTGCATCTAGAAGCGATTAAAAAAAAAACACACATATATATATATATATATATATATATATATTTTTTTTTAAATGACTAAAAACGAAAAACGCCTATGTTGGAAGGCAACATGGTCTGATGTCATATTTCTGGATTTTCTACATATCTGTTTCCTATTCCCCAAAGATCAGCCAGGCCGCCATGGTTTTTAAAGAATAAAGATATTCTCACTCTCTATAGGACTGCCATTTGGCTCCCAAGTTGGGATGTACTCAATTAAACCTTACATGACTCTACCGGCTCCAATCTGTCTATGAGATTCCTTGATTAGCCACTCCGCAAGCAAGCTTGAGGCCTGGTTCACACTGGTCCGACAAATGCTCCGACATTGGGAGCTCATGTCGCATGACGTGTAAAAATCAATGTTTCCCTATGGGAGCCGTCTTAACTGGTCCGACACATGTCGGTCCGACTTTGAGAATGCTCCCTGTACTACTTTGGTCCGACTTTGATCCGACTTCAGCCCATTGACTATCATTGAAGTCGGATCAAAGTCGGACCGCAGTCTTGCATGATCCGACTTTGGCATGCGACTTGTGCTCTGCTGCTCTTGAGGGGGAACTCCACACCAAATTTAAAAAAAATACCGGCATGGGTTCCCCCTCCAAGAGCATACCAGGCCCTTGGGTCTGGTCTGGATTTGAAGGGGAACCCCCTACGCCGAAAAAACGGCGTGGGGGTCCCCCCAAAATCCAAACCAGACCCTTATCCGAGCACGCAACCTGGCAGGCCGCAGGGGAAGAGGGGGGATGAGAGAGCGGCCCCCCCTCCCTCCTGAACCGTACCAGGCCGCATGCCCTCAACATGGGGGGTTTGGTGCTCTGGGGCAGGGGGGCAACCTGCGGCCCCCCCACCCCAGAGCACCCTGCCCCCATGTTGATGAGGACAGGGCCTCTTCCCGACAACCCTGGCCATTGGTTGTCGGGGTCTGCGGGCGGGAGGCTTATCGGAATCCGGGAGCCCCCCTTGATAAGGGGGCCCCCAGATCCCGGCCCCCCACCCTATGTGAATGAGTATGGGGTACATCTTACCCCTACCCATTCACCTGGTGGAAAAAAAATGTCAAGAAAAAACACAACACAGCTTTTTAAATTAATTTATTGCACAGCTCCATGGTCTTCTTCCGACTTCGGGGGTCTCCGCGCTCTCCGGTTCTTTCTTCTGCCGGGCCTCCGCTAACTTCTTTTAGCTCTTTTGCTAGCGGAGGCCCGGTCTTCTCCGTCACCTTCTTCTTCTCCCGCTCTCCGGTTCTTCTCCCGCTCTCCGGTTCTTTCTTCCGCCGGGCCTCCGCTAACTTCTTTTAGCTCTTTTGCTAGCGGAGGCCCGGTCTTCCCGTCGTCTCGTCCGGCTCTCCGTTGTCCTTCTGCCGGACCCTCCACTAACTTCTTGGTAGCTCTTTTGCTAGTGGAGGGGCCGGTCTTCCCGTCGCCGTCGCCGTCTTCTTCTCTCTTCTCCTCCTCGATGTTGACGCGTCGCTTCCTCCCGCTGTAATACTGGCTGTTCACTCCGCTCCGCATTAATATAGGCTTCTCATGACGTCACAGTCACATGCTCTAGTGGCCCCGGAGCATGTTACTGTGACGTCATGGGAGCATGTGACTGTGACGTCATGAGAAGCCTATATTAATGCGGAGCGGAGCGAACAGCCAGTATTACAGCGGGAGGAAGCGACGCGTCAACATTGAGGAGGAGAAGAGAGAAGAAGACGGCGACGGGAAGACCAGCCCCTCCACTAGCAAAAGAGCTACAAGAAGTTAGTGGAGGGGCCGGCAGAAGGACAACGGAGAGCCGGACGAGACGACGGGAGGACCGGGCCTCTGCTAGCAAAAGAGCTAAAAGAAGTTAGCGGAGGCCCGGCGGAAGAAAGAACCGGAGAGCGGGAGAAGAACCGGAGAGCGGGAGAAGAAGAAGGCGACGGAGAAGACCGGGCCCCGCTAGCAAAAGGGCTGGAAGAAGTTAGCGGAGGCCCGGCAGAAGAAAGAACCGGAGAGCGCGGAGACCCCCGAAGTCGGAAGAAGACCCCGGAGCTGTGCAATAAATTAATTTAAAAAGCTGTGTTGTGTTTTTTCTTGACATTTTTTTTCCTCCAGGTGAATGGGTAGGGGTACGATGTACCCCATACTCATTCACATAGGGTGGGGGGGCCGGGATCCGGGGGCCCCTTTATTAAAGGGGGCTCCCGGATTCCGATAAGCCCCCCGCTCGCAGACCCCCACAACCAAAGGCCAGGGTTGTTGGGAAGAGGCCCTGTCCTCATCAACATGGGGGCAGGGTTATGGCGGGCCAGGACCTTTGGGAATAGATGGAGTCCCTTTGGACATCGGATCGAGATGGGGGGGAGAGTGGATCTACGTTCCGATGTGTGGGGGCTCTACTCTGTAAAAGAACAAATTTTTCGTCTTTTTGAAATAATGCTGTATGTCTGAGAGGTGTGTGTGTGTGTCTGTGAATCCGATCGTATGCTTGTGAATTTGATTGTGTGTGCCTGTGTGGGTATGCCTGCATGTGCCTGTGTGTGATTAGATTGTTTGTGTGATGTAGGACATGTGTACCCATGAGTGTGATTGAAGTTGTGTAAGAGATGGCTGTTTGTGCGATGTAGTGAGCAGTTTGCAGCCAGCCATTGCTGCTGCAGTGTTAGTCTGATCCCTGTGTGAGATGAGGTTTAGCGGGGGAGGGGCAGGCAGCATGGTCATCAGTTACAGTGGTGAGAGTTGGTGACTCTCTGTGGGTGGCATGCAGGAGTTTTGTGCTGGAAGGGCCCTGAGGGATGATGATCTGATGTTACAAGCAACAATATACTGTATGTGTGTAGTGTTTGTGATTTCTATGAAAAATAGAAATGGATAGATTGTGATTTTTGCCTTTATAGGGGACAAAGACACATGTCCCCATAAGTGGAAAAATATTTTAAGTAAAGTGTTTGGTTTTTGAGTTGAAAGTTCCCGCCGCATATCCAAGTGGCCAGGCATTGCTAGAAGGCAGACAATAGTATGTCTCTGCGGTGGCTTGTTATGGAAACTGATGCCACTGTGTGTGTGTGAACTTTAGGTAGAGAAAAGTGTTGAATAATGTTGTGCATGTAACTTACATTTATTGAATGTGCTGTTTAGTGGCCAAAGGGTCTTAAAATGTTTTAGTGGTCATGTGGTGTCTCAGGTGTGTGGCTTTGTGGAGATGGCATGAGCCTTGTGGAGTGTAGGTGACTCAAGACACACATTTTTCAGTGGATTTTGATGATCATTTAGAAAAATCTCAATTGTGTAGTCTGTCTTTGTGGAGAAAAACATTTTTGATTTTCTTTTTAAGACATGCTGGTTTTGGCGGAAAAGAAATAGATGCGTTAATGGCGCCATTCTTGGCTTTTGTCAGCCTTGTGGTTTGTCTGCCATTTTGAGGCACAGTTTTTCCTTAGCCTGTGGGTATCCTATAAGGGAAGGTGCAGCCACCTTTCCTTTGGGTGTGATATCATGTGACCATGCTGTGGCATTCGTCAGCTATGTTGCTGGTGGAATTTCTCAGTTTTTGATGTTTGGTGCGAATGTAGTGCGGTCTTTTCTGCGTTAGAATCTGGAGGCCATTTTTGTTTTCCTTTGTATGGGGGAACCCATGTGGGGTTCATTGTGATGTCCCATGCTGGTTTTGGCGGGAAAAATTGCATGCGTTAATGGCGCCATTGTTGTCCATGAGGTGTGCGGTGTTCATCCACCATTTTGTTGTCCTGGCTTGTCGGCCATCTTGAGAGATGTTTACAGTTTGAGATAGGAAGTTCCAGTTTAGCAAACATGGCCCCTGAATATGCTGTATTGGCATTTGTTGATTGGCGCAGTTTTGTCCTGTTTTATGCGTTTACAGTTTGACCTGTGCACTGCTGGGGAGAGTAGTGAGACACCAGGGTGACATACTGAGAGACTGTTTTTTTGTTTAATGATGAATTCGCTGGTTTAAATTGTTTTTCTAAGCATCGCCTTTTGAGTTGAGTAGAGTGGTATCTTAAAATAGCGCAGTCTTACCCCGAGGGGCCACAACGCGCTTGCGGACACACGCACATGCTGGGGCCTATTTATGAATGGGATCTGGTTGACCTACCAGCATTTGGAGTGTGGGAGGAGGCCAACGCAGACACAGGGAGAACATGCAAACTCCATGCAGATGGTGTTAGGATGGGGATTTCTCTGTTTTCATGTAAGTGAATGTAAGCTATTACAGGGTTAGCTGACTTTGCAGTATATGAGCGGCGGTTTTTTGTATTGGATTTTGTTTTTAAGTAAAAACTCAATTTTACACTGAATTTTGATAGATTGTAAGACTAACAGAGTTTTTGTACAAAGATGTGTTTTTATGTTTAAAAATTTGGGAGTTTCCCAGAAGGCAATTCATATGTTTTGAGGCTTGTATTGTATAGCCTGTAGAGGAGGAGTGGGGGGTTTGGTCGAAACTCCTAGAGCCATCTTTTTGCAGGAGTTTTGTATTTGAGTCTCAACTTGTGGTTTTGCTTGCAGGGGATGTTTGGGTCAGGACCCTCCCATTTGCAAAGGGGGGTTTTATTCCATCATTTTCTTGACAAGGTTTTAAATTGTTGAAATATATAATGTGTAGCCATGGATTTTTTGGAGTCTTGATAGACAAGGCGATTAGGGCTAAGGCCTCCCCTCCCCCTCCCTCTTCCTGAACAATTGATATGTAAATAAACCAGTTTGGTTTTTTTTGAGAGCAGAACATAACCGGAAGTTTCTTTTCAGCATTTTATATATCAGAGGGAAGTTGGTGGGAGGAGCTTGGGGTTGTCTGAAAGGTTGGGCAGTGAGATTTGTGTTTGGAAGGAAGATGGAAAGCATTTTTGCGTTTAAAAGTGTTTTATATTTTGTTCCAGTTTTGTGAAGTTTTGTACTGTAATACAGTTTTGGGTAGAGAGAAAAACAGTGGGGCATCACCATTATTGTAACATCTAGATGCAGGTAGAAAGAAGCCACATTGTTCTGCAGGTGGTAAACTGGCGTAATTGTTCTGTGTGATTTAGTCTGGCAACGCAGTGTATGGGTGTATAGCGGAAAATGCTTGTGTATACATGCACTGTGAGGGGTAGAGGCCTATATCGGGGGTTGATCTGTGGTTGTTCTGTAGTTCCAAAAGTGTTGGAACAACAAGCCATAAAGTTGACGCCTCGGTTAGGGTTTCTAGTTGGAGGACTTGACCATATAGTGGTTGTAGTTCTTCAATCCACCGTATAAGAAGACACCGGGCGGTGCTCTCCGAAAATGGGTGCAACGGTTTAACCTGGACGCAGGTTTAAGACGATAAGCCGATTCGAATCGCCATGGACACAAGGAGGTCTGTGCAAAGGGAAGGAATGGAGGCTTCCCATAGTCAGACGGTCACACAGTGCACGAAGCCTAGTTTTGGGGCAAAGGCCTTTGAACCCCAAAAAAATTAACATAGGTGGTCCAAGGATACTATTTTGGGTATCCCTCTGGAATGGATGTAGTTCAGCTGCGGCTTCAGAAATCTGTAATGATGAGTGTTGATGGAGGTGTAGTACACGCTTTTGTGATTCTCAGAGGAGGAACGGTGGTTCATGCCCGTTTGTTTGAACTTTGTATGGCTGGTCCATGGAAGGTTCTCGAGCTGCTCTCATGGTTGTCCCATTGTATTTTTTTTCTATTGCTGAAAGAGTAAAGGGAGAATTCTGGCTGTTTTTGTTTTTTTTCATTTGTGGTTTTGGAAACTGGGAAGTATTTTCCCCACGTTTGTATCGGAATGTTAGTATATATTAACGTGAATTTGTTCGAACTTACCGCGGCGATCCTTCGATGCGTCGCGGCTGTTGTATTTTTGTAGGAACGTGAAAAGTAAGGGTTACAGAGGGTTTTGTTTGAATCGGTTTTGAAAGAATGTCATTGACAATTTACCAATGTACAGGAATGTCATTATTGTTTTACCATTCTTTGCAGGTTAAATATGAAGAATAGAGTAATGATTTTGCTTATAAGTATTTTTCAGGTCCAAGGAGTTTGTACATAGAGAACAGGTGTATGTAGACAGCGGTACATATGGATAAATACATGAGTCTAAGGAGGTAAAAGTATCATAGGCTATTTCATTGTTTCTTTTTTTCCTGCACCACGCATTTCTTCCTTCAGTCTGTAATGAGGAAGAAAAGGGGGGAGAAGTGATAAATGTAAGAGTGACAGTTTTTTTTTTTTGTCAAACGAATAATGTTAACTCATGTAATTCTAACCAAGTTCGTGCCAAGACTGTCTTTCTTTGATAGAATTTGAATCGGCAAGCAGCAGTCTGGTGAAGTAGGTTCCCATCCCAGAGGCTAAGAACCTTTTGTCAATGGTTCCAGGTATTGTAAGCCACGCACAGGTTATGCAGTGACCACAGTCCCGATGTCTGGGTTATTGTCATATGAAGGTTGTTTAGAGGTCAATCAAAACCAGAGTCGTACTTTCCTCATTAGCTGTCACTTATATTCTCGGCTGATGGGGGAGGTGCGATCGTTGTGACATGAACTTCAAAATGTTCACCACAGGGTTCACGAGCCCCTCCTGGACCCTGACACAATAATCAGTTTACATTCTTTCCAACCAGGTGACTGGGTCGTTGTAAAGAAGCTTGAGGGATGAGACCACGCCAGACACTGCAAGAAGCGGCTCAACCACACCAAAGAATGAGGAGTATCTTTGTTTATTTATATTTTTGTTGTTTAGTAAATTTTAGCGAGGGTAACGGTGAAGCATCCCAAGTTATTATTTAAAGTGTATTACCTGACTAGCTCAGAAAACGAACAGGACCGATGGTCTGTTCTGAGTCTTCACCGAGTTTTAGTCCCCAGCGATGACAGAGGTACATGCCATTCATGATGTTATTATGGGTATGAGGAGTTTTGACAAACTAGTGAAGACTCCAAACAGACACTTGTCAATGGAATCTAACGATGTATTTTTAGAGGGTAAAATTGGTTATAGTTTTAATAGCTCTGCCTCTTGTCGGTTTGGGTATCTAGGCAGCCCACAAGTGTGTTTGAACGTTAGTTTGGTGCTTCTGTGGATCTGCAGCTTATAAAAGGTAATTCCCCCAAAGCAAGAGGTTCATGCGTGATGGTGAAGCTGTCCCAGCACCTTATCTCTTGGCCGATCGCGAGGATCTGATGGCGCAGGAAATTAAGAATGGCAGGGACAGCTAGAAGGGAATTGTTCACCAACCCCGACCGGGTCTGGCATGGGGTCCTGCATGTACAAGGTGGGGGGGGGGCTCGAGCTTGGGATACGATTGGACAATTCTCATCCGTTAAGGATAGGGTTCTTCATGTAACTGTTGAAGCCAGAGCTGTAGCTAAGTGAAGGTTGAGAGTCCTTTTAAGGGTCTGGAAATCTTTGGGGATCTAATTTTTATTTTACAGCGGATCGTGGTTAAAGGAAGTGGGAATATATATACTCATGTCGTTTTTATTTCTATTCTTTCTATGTCGTGACGAGATGCTCCTGTTGCCTGATTTGACGCGTGACCAGAGTTTCCTTGATGAGACGCCCCGAAACCGGACCCACATACAATACACAGAGGATCACAGACCGATCGGCGATTACTACAGCTCACCATGTCGTGTCCTCCTTTATAAGTCATGCCCCTGAAGAGTAGAGTCTACATGTCAAGCCGTGTTTTCCTTTTTATGGACTAAGGACTGATTCATTTCCAGGTGTAAGAAGCAGATCAACTTTCATCGAGGGACACATGGGGTGCATATGACAAAAAAGGGAGGACTGTTGTGGAAAAATGTATTAATGTATGTTGTCAGATGTCCCCCCAATGTCAGTTTTGCTGTAATGCGCTCATCTGAGCGTATTTGCACATACAGACGTTGGTGGAAGATCGGTGGCGGGAAAATCTTCCTATGGAAACAGCGATGTTTGCTCCATTTAGAGATGTTGTTTTGCACCCCGTTGGCGGGGGGCGTTAAATGACTCCGAGCGCACAGATCTGTGTCCACAAGAACAGTAACATAACTATAAAACAGTTGTGGTCCATTGAGGTATAATTGTCATATAGTTCCCGTCATTGGAAGCAGTGCATGTCACTGCTAGTCTATTTGAATGTATACATGTCTGTAATTGTATGGGACATCTTGTTGGAAGGATGTCCTTGTATGGTCATTCTCCTGTGTGGAAGGGACATCCTGTGATGTCCCCGCCCATGGGGGAGGTGATTGGTTGCTGCAGCCAATCACATCCTGTCTGAGATCTTTTGAGGCTAATAAAATTCCTTGAGGGGGCGTCGGCTAGACACTCTGCTCTGAGATGACTTGACGATAAGATATGTGTTGGTGCTTTCCTTGAATGAATGATGGAATGAACGGTGAGTGGAATTTATCAACCTTAGTTAAAGATAGCATTATTGCAAAAAGATGAAATCTGAAGTGTGCTTAGATAGCACAGGAATTATAGGCTGTGTGCTCTGTAAACAACAGCCTAGAAATTCCACGACAGGCCGCAGGTCGCCCCCCTGCCCCAGAGCACCAAACCCCCCATGTTGAGGGCATGCGGCCTGGTTCGGTTCAGGAGGGAGGGGGGCCGCTCTCTCGGCCCCCCTCTTCCCCTGCGGCCTGCCAGGTTGCGTGCTCGGATAAGGGTCTGGTTTGGATTTTGGGGGGGACCCCCACGTCGTTTTTTCGGCATAGGGGGTTCCCCTTCAAATCCAGACCAGACCCAAGGGCCTGGTATGCTCTTGGAGGGGGAACCCATGCCGTTTTTTTATTTAAAATTTGGCCTGGAGTTCCCCCTCAAGATTCATACCAAACACAGTGCCTGTTATTGGCGGGGATCCAAGTCGGATCCCCGTTCATTGAAAGTCGGACATATGTCGGCTTCATGTCGCAGGGCAAAGTCAGATCCAAAGTAGGACAGATGTCGTGTCGCACTAGTGTGAACCCAGCCTTAGGCCTGGTTCACACTTGTCCGACAAACGCTCCGACATTAGGAGCTCATGTCGCATGACGTGTGAAAATCAATGTTTCCCTATGAGAGCCGTCTTAACTGGTCCGACACAAGTCGGTCCGACTTTGAAAATGCTCCCTGTACTACTTTGGTCCGACTTTGATCCTACTTCAGCCCATTGAATATCATTGAAGTCGCATCAAAGTAGGATCCTTGTCGTAACCATCCGACTTTTGACATCCGACATGGTGATTACAGCAGCAGTAAAAGGAATTTATCTCACCCTGGGATTGTTTTGATTGGTCAAAGGACAAGTCAGACTAGCACAAAGTCGGATCAAAGTAGTATCCTGTTCATGAATGTCGGATGGATGTC
The DNA here is from genome assembly GCA_029206835.1 of Rana muscosa. NCBI lineage: Eukaryota > Metazoa > Chordata > Amphibia > Anura > Ranidae > Rana > Rana muscosa. Next base: position 70,995,676 of record CM055125.1, read on the forward strand.
GGACCAATGTAGGATCAATGTAGGACTGATGTCGCAGAGCAAAGTAGGATGAAAGTTGTATGACTGTCGTGTCGTACCAGTGTGAACCCAGCCTTAAAGAGAGTTGTAACAGCCAAAATAATTAGTGGCAATGATCAAAGACCAACAAGCTATTGGAGATGATATGGGCAATACTGCCCCCAGAGGCCAAGCACAGCAGGAAAGTCAGTAATATAATCTGTTGAGGAAGACTGCCCTGTGAACACTCTGATTCGTCCAGAACCGCGGGGGGCTGGCAATGGGGGGGGGGGGGTTTGGATGAGGTATGTCTGAGGTTCTTTAAAAAGGGCTGTTTCAAACAGAGAGCCCTCTTTTGCCATCTTGAGCTCAGCCAACGAGGAGTCTATCTAGAGGAGGCGATAAGTATCTTTGATGATTGTTGTTATATGTTGCAGATATCTGCTGTTTAGGGTGTGATATTCCTATTTTCTTGGGAAATAAATGTTACCTTGTTTACTAAGCAGATGTGTTTGTTATATCATTGTGCTTATCCGACTCTTTAGATTAGCCAATTTATAGGGATAGGCAAATTAATACATATAGGCAATAGTTATATTGGACTGTACAATATTGCATAGTTTACTTCAGCCTATAAACGAAACGCTGCTAAACGCGGGTTACCGCGTTTAGCAGCGTTTGGCGTCTGAAACGTCAGAAACGTTGGCATCTGAACAAATTTTTTTGCCTTCAAAAAAAAGCCTGTAAACGCAACTGCCTAAAAACGTCAGTAAACGAACCTGTGTACATGTACACATAAGATAACATTGAATGAGTTCAGGGGCAGTTGAAAAAAGTGTCCAACTGCCTCTGAATGTCCGTTTAGCAGCAGCAGTGTACATGGGGCCTAACAATATATTTACATATATTGCACATTCAGTTTAGTCCCTGAACTCAAAGAGTTTAATTTTATACTTGAAACTTGAATATTTGCTTGATAGAAAGTTCAGATCTAGAGGTCAGAGGTAGAGGTCACTAACATAACAGTTGGCGCTTAAGACTTGTTTCTGCCTTTTCTTCCCAGGTGCTGGAGCAATATGGGGAATCATTCCACTGCTTCTACTCACATCACTGCTCAACTGAAGCTGACAATGGTCTTTCTTATCGTAAGTTATGTTAGTTGTCTGTGTTAAGTAATGTACACACCCAGGGCCGGGACAAGGGGAGGGGCGGCTGCCCTGGGCGCAATGGTTTACTGGAGGTGCCTCCCTTCTGTTGCAAGGCTGACAGAAGTAGTGACAGCGACAGTGATTTTGACAAGCAAGTGACTGCTGGGTGTAGGATCCCCTAAGGGAGGGAGACACAGTTTGGAATCTTTGCCCTGGGCGCTGGATGACCTTGTCCCGGCACTGTACACAACACTGACTCCTGGCACATGTCAGGCTTTAGACCTGCAACCACCAATTGACATTACTGCTACCCAATGTGATATTGTCTTCTCCATGTGGGGAAGCCATCTACAAAAGGATCACAGATACCGTTACAGGTGACTGATGATATTTAAAGTGGTTGTAAACTCTGTTACACCACTTTAACCTACAGGTAAGCCTATAATAAGGCTTGCCTGTAGGTATCGTGAATATCTCATATACTTGCACAGTTTAGGAGATATTCACTGTATCTGCATGTGCCCACGTCGCATGCGGGGAACCTGCATCCAATTTACAATAGTGTGAACCCAGCCTTACACACACATGAACTTTAATGGCATCCCAGTCTTAGTCCGTAGGGTTCAATATTGAGTTGGCCCCCCCTTTACAGCTATAACAGCTTCAACTCTTCTAGGAAGGCTATCCACAAGGTTTAGGAGTGTCTATGGGAATGTTTGACTATTCTTCCAGAAGCTCATTTGTGAGGTCAGGCGCTGATGGGGACGAGAAGTCCTGGCTCACAGTCTCCGCTCTAATTCATCCCAAAGGTGTTCTATTGGGTTGTGGTCAGGACTCTGTGCGCCCCCAATTCACCTCCTAGTACTGCTCCTTTTCATAAAATACAGAGCCAAGTATCATTTTGTGGTGTTAAGTAATTTGTATGGAATTGGTTAATTATAATAGCCCCCCCCCCCCCCCCGCAGCACCAATGGATATTTTCCAGCAACAACAGACCCTCCCCCAGGAACAAAATCCACCCCTCCCCCAGTAAAAATAGATCTTCCCCAGCAACAATAGACCCCTGCTGGCAACAATACATCCCCTAGCATCAATAGACCCTCCCCCTCAAAAGTAAATCCCCCACAAGAACATAAGAGCTCCAGAACAACAATAGATCCCCCCAGTTTTACACCACAGCTACAATAGATCCCCAGAATCAGCATCAATAGACCATCCAGCATACCCCAGCCCCTTTTGCCATTACATGCAATCTGTGGTGGAGGTGCCGGAACTGCATTCCGCCATGTTCCTGCTGACAAAAGGCCCTGCTCATAAGGCTTCTATCTCCCTTATCTCTACTGCAGGTAAAGTGACACAGTTTGTTCAAGGACCACCCAAGCCTGAGATTGGATAGTGAAAGGGAAGAAACACTGATCGGGTCAGCCCTGTGCTCTCTCCTCCTATCAGGCAGCTAGCTCCCTGTACAATATAGAGCCTGATTAGTGTGCCTTTTCTCAGAGAATCAATGCAGGTACTTCCCCCTTCCACGTCATTTCTTATCCCTGTCCCTTACCCAACTCCGAGCATTGTCCCTTAATTGCACCCCTTACTCACCTCCCAGTACCACCCTTTTTAGAGAATACAGAATCAAGTATCATCGTAGTAATTTGTAATTGGAATGTGTTAATGATAACATGAAAAGCAGTACAATAGATCTCCTGAAGCCAGCAACAATAGACCTCCCCAACTACAAAGGTTCCCCACCAGCAACAATAGATCCCCCAGCAACACTAGAGCCCGGCAACAATATATCCCCACGGCAACAATAGATCTCCCAGCAGCCTGCATGTAGACTCCTCCCTCAACTGTAGATCCCTCCCAGCAAACATCAACTAACAACAACATAAGACCCCCAGCAACAATAGATCCCCCACCAGCAACACTAGATCCCCCACCAGCAACAATATACCTCCCTGCAACAATAGAACCCCCACCAACAAATATAAACCCCCCTGCAACAATAGAGCCCCCCAGCAACAATAGATCATCCAGAAGCCAACATCAATAGACCCTCCAGCCCACCCCAGCACCCATTGTCATTACATTCATTTAGTGCTGGAGGTGCCAGAACTGCGTTCCCCCCATGTTCCCGCTGAAAAAAAGCCTTGGCGTGCCTTATCTAGTCTGATTCAAGGTGTGTAGAAAACTGTTGGTTATATAAGGAAAGGCTGAGGTACTGTTTTAGATACATTCACAGATTTTGTTTTAAAGCTGAACACAGCCTCACCCTCAGTCTTGCAGAGTTGTACAGGATCCTCTCCTGTATTGAATTTGCATACTCTGTTTCTACTGCACATTGTGAGATGTTTACATTGTGCATTAGAAGCTACAGCAAGTCAAACACAGTCCACATTGATGGAGGATGTCCAGCATCATTTCTTTTCCAGCTTTATTGTCCTTAGGCCTCCCCTTTTATTAATTTCAATTTTTTCAATTAAAGAATATGTAAACCTAACATTTCATATTCCTGATATGCGCCTGCTGTACCATGTACTTGTATGAGAAAGTCTCCTGTTCTCTTTGTATTGCTTCCTTTATGTGAAATCCCTGGTGATCCTACCAGTCCCTCTGCTTTCCTGACCAAAACAAAAAACTGACCACACTAAGCAGGAGAACACATAGCATAGGCAGTTCTCTGTCTGTGCTGGGTAGTTAGCGTGCTTTCCTCCAATGATCAGACTTTTTTCTTCTCCCCAGCCCCCGGACGTCTCTATGATCTTTCGGAGGCCGGGCGCGATGTTATGACGTCATGCCCGGCATCTGCATTTGAAAAAATGCCGCTGCCTCGGCCAGGAAACCAGGATTATTTATTTTTTCAGGCTTCCCAGTCTAGAGGTGAGATGTGGGGATATATTGACCCCAGATCTGGCTGTAAAGAGAACCTGTCATGCACTATTTCTATTATAAGGGATGTTTACATTCCTTGTATTAGGAATAAAAGTGATAAAAAAATAATAAAAGTACCGTATATATTTGAGTATAAGCCAAGTTTTTCAGCACTTTTTTTTGTGCTGAAAATGCCCCCCTCTGCATAGTCTGTGTCCATCTTCAACTTTGTGCGCCTGATCCCGGTCAGCCGTAGGTCCCCTGGACCCCAAGCTTGGCACGAATGTAGTCCCACTCTTTCTCTACAAGTGTGCAAAGTTTGTTGCTCGGGGGACCTACGGCCGGGAAGCACCGATTTTTCAAACCCCTTCCATAGACTCCCATGTTAAAAGTCAGTCTAGTCACACAGCGCCGGAGATCAGGTAGGGAGATTGGGCACAGTGAGGCATGGGCACAATGAGGCATGCACATGGGCACAATGAGGCATGGACATGGACACAGTGAGGCACGGTGAGGCATGCAGATGGGCACAATGAGGCATGCACATGGGCACAGTGAGGCATGCACATGGACACAGTGAGGCACAGTGAGGCATGCAGATGGACACCCTAGGCTTATACTCGAGTCAATAAGTTTTCCCAGTTTTTTGTGTTAAAATTAGGTGCCTTGGCTTATATTCGGGTCGGCTTATACTCAAGTATACTCGAGTATATACGGTAAAAAGAAAGTGTCAATATAGAAAAATAAAAGTAAAATAAACAATATTTTTTTTTTAAAAGTGCCCCATCCCCGCGTGCTCGCGCGCAGAAGCGAATGCATACGTAGGTCGCACCCACATATGTAAACGACGTTCAAACCACACATGTGAGGTATCGCCACGAATGTTCAAGTGAGAGAAATAATTCTAGCACTAGACCTCCTCTGTAACTCTAAATAGGTAACCTGTAAAAAAAATGAAAGCGTCGTCTATGGGGATTTTTAAATACCAAAGTTTGGCGCCATTCCACGAGTGTGCGCAATTTCAAAGCGTTACATGTTGAGTATCTATTTACTCAATGTACCATCATCTTTCACATTATGCAAAAAAATTGGTCTAACTTTACTGGTTTTTTTTTTAATGCATGAAACAAATTTGAAAAATTACTGCGCAAATACCGTGCAAGATAAAAAGTTGCACTGACCACCATTTTATTCCCTAGGGTGTCTGCTAAAAAAACATATATAATGTTTGGGGGGTTCTGAGTAATTTTCTAGCAAAAAAATATATGATTTTTACATGTAGGAGTGTCGGAATTGGCCTGGGTAGCAAGTGGTTAAACTGAGAAACTTAGAGTTTACAATCACTTTAAGGTTCAGCATCACAATTGGGCATTTCCTGCAAATTCCCCCTGTCTAGAAAGACACACTCCTGCAGACTGACAACCAAGGCATTTTGATATTTGCATTACACTTCCCAAGAGCCAGCCCACTGTCTGCATTAGGGCTCGGTTCACACTAACCCGACTCCAAAGTCGCGCGACTTTCAGTGCAACCTTGGAGTCCGACTTTGATACAACTTTGATGTGACTTTTTACACTCTGTGGCATTGAAGTCATATTAAAGTCAGATCAAAGTACTGCAGGAACCTTTTCTAAAGTCGGAGCGTCTTGTGTATTATAAGTTAAAGTGTTACTAAAACTACAACAGTAAAATCAGTCTGTATAAGCAGTAAAGCATGCTTGTTATGCCCACTGTGGAACCTAAGGGGTTAATCCTCTGCATTGTGTAAAAAGGCTGCTTGATTTTGTATGCACAGATCCTCCTCTTCTTTAACTGACTACAACCCATCTGCTGATAGAACAGAGCATTGGGAGTCAGGCTGCACATGCTCAGTTTGGTGTGTATTGCTAGAGAGTTTTTTTTCTTGGGAGGGTGCATGTGATCAGCACAGGGCCAATTAGCACTGTCCAGACAGAGGGTCAGGGGTCCTGCCGCCTCATAGGACAGTCACAGGAAAATGAAAACTCCTCCTACAAGCTTTAACCAAACACTGATACATACATGATGCTATATACTGCTGATGAGAAAATGTAATTAGCAGTTTATATTTACTAAAACTATTGCATTTCCATGTTCTGTGTACTGTGGGAGACCAGATATAGTGAATGCAGGGTCCTGGGTTTAGTAACACTTTGGGGTTGATTTACTAAAGGAAAATCCACTTTGCACTTAAAAGTGCACTGAAAGTGCACATGGAAGTGCAGATGCTGTAGATCTGAGGGGGACATGCAAGGAAAATAAAAAACAGCATTTTAGCTTGCACATGATTGGATGATAAAATCAGCAGAGCTTCCCCTAATTTCAGAGCTTCCCCTCAGATTTACAGCAATCTACAGCGACTGCACTTCCATGTGCACTTTCAAGTGCAAAGTGGATTTTCCTTTAGCAAATCAACCCCTTTGCATCACCTCTCATAGAGAAACATTGAATTTCACATGGGGTCTCACAAGTCGGATCCTATTTCGCATCAGTGAGAACCAAGCCTAATGCATTCCGACTTTTCCCAAAATAAATGTAAAAGTGGCTTGAGTTAGGTTTTAAATTGGTTTAATATTTTTTTATTTATATTTACCTTTACATGTGCTTTAAAGCCCAACTCCAGCTCCCCGAGGGCTTTCGCACTGGAGCGGTGCGCTAGCAGGACTGTAAAAAAAGTCCTGCTAGCAGCATCTTTGGAGTGGTGAAGGAGCGGTGTGTATACTGCTCCTCCACCGCTCCTGTCCATTGAAATCAATGGGGCACCGCGGCTATACCGCCGGCAAAGCGCCTCTGCGGAGGCGCTTTGCGGTGGTTTTTAACCCCTTTCTCGGCCGCTAGCGGGGGGTAAAACTGCTCCGCTAGCACCCGAATAGTGCAGCGAAATTGCGGCGCTTTACCGCTGAGGCCCCCCCCCCCCACCCCAGTGTGAAAGGAGCCTAATGCTGCAAGGCCTGTAAGGACAGAGGAGCCATGACTCTGTGGGGGGCAGTGCCAGAGATAGGGATGTATTGCAGCCAGGTCTCTTTTTTTTTTTACTACTGCAGGGCATTGGATTTTTATTTTTATCACTCTTGAGTTAGATTCAAACTTGCTGCATACACATATAAATCTTTACTCTTTGGTTTGTACTCCTACTAACCATATTTCTGTTATTTCTCTTTGCAGACTTCAACACATTCACTACAATCAAAAGATACATTCTGATTAACATATCTCTATATTGCACCCATTATTTTTATACCTTATGGCTTTTGAATGATTGAAAAATTAAACTCTTCTGTGCATTATGACTGACATTCTGATTTTGGGATCACAATGTATCTAAATCCAAAAACAAAAAATGTAATATATTGCAGCTCACCAGTTTTTAGATGTGGTGGCTGAATTCATTTTTATTTTTTCAGCGTTTCTTCCTCTGTTTTTTTTTTTTTTGAAGGTGTAAATTTTATTATACACAAACAACAAATACACACAAAGTACTGATATCGGAGCAAACAGTGCTCATGCATCTTTAGGTTACATCTACAATATGGCTTATTAACATATATATCTCAGTGTATAAGAAATGGTTTTACATCCGTAGTTTAGGCGATGGAAAACAAAAACAGGCATACAGAATGCGAATATTGAGTTCAAAGAGGATAAACATAGGAAATGGTGTGTTCTGATTTTATTTTCTGATCCTCTTCCTCTGTTTTTACATGGTGAACCTGCCAGCAATGCACTTCCCGTCCCTTCATGTCTACACTCATTGGAGGCAGCCATGGTTGTCCATGTATTGGAGGCAGCCATGGTTGTCACACAGGCTGGACTCCAAACATGAGCATTCTGTAATAACAAGGTAATAAGAAATACATACAGTAATGCACTTTAAAGCAGTATTAAACCCAAAACCGAAATTGTAATATATTGCAGCTTACTTACTAATCATTAGATGTGATGGCTGCATTTGTTTTATTTTTTTTGTCTTTTACCTCTGTTTTTACCTGGTGATCTGGCCAGTAATACCTCCTGTATAATTCCCCTTTCACACTGAGGCGTTTTGCAGGCGCTATTGCGCTAAAAATAGCGCCTGCAAAGCGCCCTAAAAAAGCTGCTACTTTGTATCCAGTGTGAAAGCCCGAGGGCTTTCACACTGGAGCGTTACGCTTGCAGGAGTGTAAAAAAAACCCTGCAAGTCACATCTTTGAGGAGCGATAGGAGCGGTAAAAATACTGCTCCTATAGCGCCCCTGCCCATTGAAATCAATGGCGTAGCGCTTCCAAAACGCCTGCAAAGCGCCGCAAAGAGGCGTTTTTAACCCTTTTTCGGCCACCAGCGGGGGTTAAAATCATCCCGCTAGCACCCACAAATCACGGCAAAAACAACCGTATAGCAGCGCTAAAAATAGCGCAGCTATACTGCCAGCGCATCCAGCGCTTCAGTGTAAAAGTAGCCTTATACAGACACCCCACTGGAGAAATTAGCACAGGAGGCACAGTAGATAGCAGCAGTCTGAGGGGAGGGGAGTGTTAGACATACTAGCAGATTTAAAAACACTAACACGTTGAAAGTGAACTCCAGTTAACGCTTTATAATCAGTTACAGCAACAATTTTTCCTTTTGGGATAAAGGTTTTACACAAACAGATAAAAGCTGATCATAGTAAGCACCCCTGTCAGTGTTAAATGGCCTGTCTCATGCCAGTAACGGCAAGAGAGCTTTTCTGCTGAAAAACACCAGACTTGCTGGCTGGATAACCAGATGAAGATAGAAGAAAGAAAGCCTTTAAAGGGAAACGAATGCATCACAACTAATAATTGGTAAGCTAGAAGTAGAATAAATGTTTGCTTTTGGGTTTAAAGTGGTTGTAGATTAAAGGGGTTGTAAAGGTTCATTTTTTATTTTCTAAATAGGTTCCTTTAAGCTAGTGCATTGTTGGTTCACTTACCTTTTCCTTCGATTTCCCTTCTAAAGGTTTGTTTTCTTTGTCTGAATTTCTCACTTCCTGTTTCTCCTCACTAAACTTCACACCATCATCCGAGTGGTGTTTAGTCAGCCAGAACAGCTTACTGAACAGCTTACTGAGGAGGAACAGGAAGTGAGAAATTCAGACAAAGAAAACAAAGAAAAAAACATTTAGAAGGTAAATCAAAGGAAAAGGTAAGTGAATCAACAATGCACTAGCTTAAAGGAACCTATTTAGAAAATAAAAAACGAACCTTTACAACCCCTTTAAGGCTTACCTGTAGGTGCTTGCAATATCTCCTTAAAGTGGTTGTAAACCCTCTGGGGGAAGTTACACCTACAGGTAAGCCTAGATTAAGGCTTACCTGTAGGTGTTTGCAATATCTCCTACACCTACATGGTTTAGGAGATATTTGCCAAAAGGAATACACCGTTGTCTACGGCGCAGGCACACTGAGAATGATGGTTTTCTCAATGGCTAATGCCGGCTTTGATGGCTCCCGCGTGCATGCGCGGAGTGAATTCTTCACCGCTCCGGCTAATCACAGCGCCGGATTGGCGATACCCGGAAGTAAACTTCCGGGGAGATGTCTGTGGCCGGAGGGGGAGACGAGGACGGCTTCGGGGGCTTCGATCTAAGGTAAGTAATTCATAATGAGCTATTATGCTAGTCATACTAACTCATTATGCCTTTGTCTTGCAGGTTTTTTTTTGGTGTTTACAACCGCTTTAACCTACACGGTTTAGAAAATATTTGCAGAAGACTGTACCGATGTCTACGGTGCATGCGCGCCGTAGACAACGGCGCAGGCGCACTGAGCGTGCCGTTTTTTGAATGGGGTCATGCCGTAGCGATTGTCCATCTTCACCCCTCTTCTTCCGGGGTCCGCGAACTCCGGCTCTGTGACTGGCCGAAGTCGCGTGATGGCGGCAGTGACGTCACGCACCATCACGCGACTTCGGCCAGTCACAGAGCCGGAGTTCGCGGACCCCGGAAGAAGAGGGGTGAAGATGGACGCTTGCTACTAGCAAGGAAGACCGGGACATTGCGGGCTTCTCCTGCAGGTAAGTGACACATAATGGGCTACTATGCGATGCATAGTAGCCCATTATGCTTTACCTTTGCAGGGAAACAAGGAGGAAGTAACACCCATCAGGGTTTACTTCCTCTTTAATACTGCTTTAAAGGTTCCAACAAAATCAAACATCAAAAAGCAAGAAAACATTTTTCAATAAAAATATTGTTTTTTTTCATATAATCTTAAAATCTAATCTCGTTGATGTGATATTCTACTGTCTACATGTTTCATAGACAAACAGCACTTCTTCAAAGGATATGCAGGTTATACATTTTGAAATGTTGTATATCATACATCTAAAATGCCTCATACTGTATCATCTGTACACAGACTTACACTTACTGTAGGGCAGGTTCACACAAATACAGTCCAGTGCATTTTTAATCTGCATCAAAAACATATGCACAATATTTTCCATGTATTCCAATGGCCGTAGTTCAAACCAGTGCAGTGTGTTCCAGTGCAGCCAACAAAAGTAGAACATGCTGCATTTTTTGTATGGAACTCATCAGGAAAGCGGCAAAACGCATGACTATTGTAAAACCGATGTATTCCATTACTGCCCACCACATTATACCCCATACCTTACTTGTGTTAATCAAAGAGACCACACATTGCTGTTTGGAGTAAAACATGGCCATAGCAGCCTCCTTTATTTTATAACTGTTCCATCAGTTATCAAAACTTTAAACCATCAAAAACACATAAACCCAGAAAACATAAAAGAAATATTGCCCCCTAGTGTTGGTCTTTGCAGGAAACTCAAATTCGCCATAATCATATTAACCCGATATTCCTCATCATATTAAATTCTTATTATTCCATGACACTGCGGTACCTTACCAATGGTCCTAGGCCTCAAGCCGATCAGCTACTCAGAGACGACCACTGACCGCAGTGCCCCCATTATCCAACTCATCCAGCTAAACTCCTGTTAGCTGGAAACCATTCTCAGAACCCATACCACCGATGGTTCCTGACCACTTGCTTATTCAAGGTACTTCCTTCTCCCGCAAAGACCAAACACCCGCCACTGCTACGACAATCCGTCCACCTGTAAAGAAAATTGACAACAGAAAACCATACTGTGACCACATTAATAAATCCCTCCTTCCTACATGCTTATAAGGGAGGGTGGGTGGGAAACTTTCCCCCGTGCGGTGTTAACCCAGAGGGGCGGGGTCTTCCTTTTATCTAGCCTTCACCCCTCCCCTCTATCTTTCCCTTAGCCAATAGTTAATCTTCTCTTATTACATACTCTGTTCACTCAGTCATGCCCAGCCCTCCGCCTATGGCATTCTGTCTTTTTGCTCCGGGCTTTTCTTTAAAAACACACCACAATGTTTCAGAAATGCACCAGAATGCATAAAGAACATCCATGCAGAAATGCATCCGGAACGCAGAAATTGTGGTGTGAACCGGCCCTTTAGTGTGTATTTTCTGTATTTAGTGTGTACTCACTGGGAGTTAAAAGCCAATTCCACAAGATGACCGTGCCTCTGAAAAGCAATCCATAATCAAATTGCTTTTTAAAGGCATTTAACGGGAGGTGAGATGTTGCCTCCTTACCGCCCGTTTTAACCTTGAAAATGCTACACCACTGTGCCATTTTAAAATGGGTCGCATTCAGTGGTGCTACTGGCTGCCAAACGCAACAGGGAAATCATTTTTGCTGCAGCCGGGGTAGGAGAACACCCCCATGTGTTGCCTTTGCAGCTTGAGGGGTGCATTAGGGGGGTAGTAACAACGCATCTAAACTGCGTTTTTACCATCCCCACTCAACCAAAAGTCTAAACAAGCCTTAACTGAACAGCTCTGACATTGGGAAGTGCTCTTTATATAGTGTGATATACAGGTTGTGTCAAATGCTATTATTAATAATAATAATAAAGGGAGATGAACGTCTGATTGAATTTTTAATACTTCAGATGATGACACAATGATGACACAATGAACAGGGCCTGGAATTAGTACTGTAACAAATCATGAGACCAGCTTGTGAAACAATATCACATTGTTATTGTGGGTCTTGGGTTTCACAATGATTGCAAAAAAAAAAAAAGCCTGTACAGTCCGGAGACACATCCAGGCCACAGAGTCTAATCACTAACGTGAATAAACGTGAATTTGCCACATGTTGTGTGCAGAGAGAGAAGAGATGGCGCATGGCTCTTTTAGATAGGCAGAGTAGGATGTTTTCCAAAGTAGTAGTCTACCATCTGTATATTTTTCCTTCTCCCTCCATATATTTAATTCATAATTCATTTTACTGATTTAGCCATTCATATGGGGTGTTTTACCTCCAGAGCAAGATATCCAATTATTCCATTAGACCCCTTTCACACTGGGGGGGGGTTCATATGCTAGCGGTAAAGCTAGTTTTAGCTGCGCTTTTCGGCTGCTAGCGGGGCACTTTTAACCCCCAAAGAAAGGGTTAATAGCGCCTGCCTTGCGGCGCTGCCGAATCGCTTTGGCAGTGCTGCCCTTTCATTTCAATGGGCAGGGCGCACCGCCCCAAAAATGCTGCTTGCAGGACTTTTTTTCCCGTCCTGCAAGCACACCACCCCAGTGTGAAAGCACTCAGGCTTTCACACTGGGGTGGCTTGAGAGGCGCTTTTCAGACACTTTACAGAAGCAATTTTTAGCGCTAAAACGCCTGCAAAGCACCCCAGTGTGAAAGGGGTCTCAAGCCTCGTACACACGACCAAGTTTCTTGGCAAGAACCAGCAAGAAACTTGCTGGCAGAGCTTTCTTGCCGAGTAAATCGGTCGTGTGTACGCGGCTATCATGTTTCTCGTCAAGAAAACCGACAAGAATCTCAACAAGAAAAATAGAGAACCTGCTCTCTTTTTTCTCGTCTAGATTCTTGTCAGCAGGTTTCTCGACGAGAAAAGTGTGTGTGTGTGTGTACACTTACCTTTCGCCGTAGAAACCCGCGCATGCTCGAAATGACTTTGACGCATGCGCGGTAGCTTCCTAGGCATAGGTAGGGTGTAGCAAGATGGCGGCGACGGCATCGAATGTGACGAGCGCATGCTCGTCGTAGTCGACGTCACCGCGTTCGCTCCATTCAAAGAACTGCGGGTTCTTTGAATGGAGCGTCTGTACACTCGGCCGGGACAAGTTTCTTGTCCAAGAATCTCGTCAAGAAAAACAACGTGTTTTTTCTTGACGAGATTCTCGACCGTGTGTACGAGGCTTTAGGGTTTATGCACACAGGTGTTTTGATTTTTTTTTTTTTTCAGCCTCTAAAAGCACCTCTATGTTAGCCTGTGTGGCAATGAACTTCCAGCAGAGGTAGTGAGACAGTCAACAGTAAATGGCTTCAAAAATGCTTGGTGCAAACATACTGTAGATCTATACTCAGACAAAAAAGTTTAGAAAAAAGGAAACCCCCCCAAAAAACTGAAAAAAAAAAATGGACAGACTCGGTGAACTACTCTGTCATTTTCTGCCCTCACTTTTCTATTTTTGTATACACACAAAGGCATATTAGAAAGGGAACGTTTACAGGATGAAAAAAAAAAAAACATTGCCAGCATGTTCAGAAGAAGAGCTTTTGAGCAGAAAAAATGCTAGATGTGTCGGAAGACTAGAAACATTTAGCACTAGAGCGTTTATTCATTCCAAAAGCCAGAATAAATGAACATTCTGGTCAGTGGAATCTATAAATGCTCAAACACTTGATGTGCCTAATGCCGCGTACACACAACCGTTTTTCATGACGAGAAAAATGCAATTTTTTTACTTGGTCATTAAAAAACGATCGTGTGTGGGCTCCAGAGCATTTTTCACGATGTGAAAAACGGGCATTAAAAATTTGGAACATGCTCCAATTTTTCTCGTCGTTTTTCACGTCATCGTTTTTCTCATCATGAAAAATGGCCGTGTGTAGGCTTTAACGACGTGAAAAAAACGCGCATGCTCAGAAGCAAGTGATGAGACGGGAGCGCTCGTGCTGGTAAAACTAGCATTCATAATGGAGATAGCACATTCGTCACGCTGTAACGGGCTGAAGAGCACGAGGCTAAAAAACGTGAATCGTCTCTCAACAAACTTTACTAACACGAGGATCAGCAAAAGCAGCCCAAAGGGTGGCGCCATCCAAATGGAACTTCCCCTTTATAGTGCCGTCGTACATTTCGTACGTCACCGCGCTTTGCTTGAGCATTTTTTTTTCATGATCGTGTGTAGGCAAGGCAGGCTTGAGAAGAATCACGTAGAGAAAAAACGTTGTTTATTTCAATGACATTAAAAACGGTCGTGTGTACGCGGCATAAGCCCTAAAAGATTGTGCACAAAACTGTTATGCCTTGTACACACAAACGGAAATTCCGACAGCAAAAGTCCGATGTGAGCTTTTCAATCGGAATTTCCGACAGTGTGTATGCTCCATTAGACTTTTGCTGGCGGAATTTCCACCAGCAAAAGTTTGATAGCCGGTTTTCAATCTTTCCAATGGAAAAAATTTCTATCGGAAATTCCATTTGTCTGTATGCAATTCCGACGGGAAAAAAACACGCATGCTCAGAAGCAATTCAACGCATGCTCAGGAGCATTGAACTTCTTTTTCTCGCCTGGTCGTAGTGTTGTACGTCACCGCGTTCTTAATGCTCAAAAGTTCAGAGACTGTGTGTATGCATGCCAAGCTTGAGCGGAATTCCGTCGGAAAAACCATCCAACTTTTTTCCAACGGAAATTCCGCTCCTGTGTACAAGGCATTAGCACGTTTTTTTTAAGCTGCTTCCTCCTGCCAGAAGTAAAAGGTGTTCAGAGGAGAAAGTCAAACGTCCTATGCACATAAGGCCTTAAAAGGACCACTTGGCTGTGATTACCCTTGGGCCAAAGGTTCCCAGTCTTCTTCTGTGCTATAGTATTGTTTTGGAACTCATCTGAGGTGGGAAGGTGTATGAATTGGGGCCAGTGGCGTCGGGAGGGGGGCTGGGGGTGGGTTGGACCCCCGAATGGGTCCCCGAAAAGCCCTGGGTCTCAGGCATGCACCATTGTATTGTTAGCTCCGAGCGCCGCCACAGAGCGGGGACTGATCTGATCCCGAGTGCCGCCGAGTAAGGCCGAGTGACATAGCAGGTCCTGCCTTCTGGAGCCTGCAGCGCCTATGATGGACGTCCCACTGGTCCAATGCCGGGACCGCGAAGCGTGTGACGTTCATCATAAGCGCTGCAAGCTCCAAAAGGCGGCATTACAATGCGGCCGCTGCGCCACATCACTATGAGATCCCTGCTCGGCGCTCTCTCCTCCTCTGGCTGCCTGCTGTGATAATGATGGGCGCGCCGCACACCGCACACTACGACTGAGCTGAGCTGCAGGACACATGTCAGTGTATGTATGTCACTACCGTCAGTGTATGTATGTCAGGTAGGTCAGTGTATGTATGTCAGATAGGCCAATGTATGTCAGGTAGGCCAATGTATGTCAGGTAGGTCAGTGTATGTCAGGTAGGTCAGTGTATGTCAGGTAGGTCAGTATATGTCAGGTAGGTGAGGTCAGTGTATATCAGGTAGGTCAGTGTATGTCTGTCAGGTAGGTTAGTGTATGTATGTCAGGTAAGTCAGTGTATGTATATCTGGTAGATCAGTGTATGTCAGTGTATGTATGTCAGGTAGGTCAGTGCATGTCAGGCAGGTCAGTGTATGTATGTCAGGTAGGTCAGTGTATGTCAGGTAGGCCAGGACAGTGTATGTCAGTGTATGCATGTCAGGTAGGTTGGTGTATGTATGTCAAGTAGGTCAGTGTATGTCAGGTAGGTCAACGTATGTCTGTCAGGTAGGTCAGCGTATGTCAGTGTATGTATGTCAGGTAGGTCAGTGTATGTCAGGTAGGTCAGTGTAATGGTCAGTGTAGGTAAATTTAGCGGTCAGAATTGATGGGCACTGGTAAGCTAGTGTGAGGGGGTTAGCTCGGCAGCGGGTGTGTGTGACCCCCGGGATGGGCTCCCCACACAAAACAGGCCCAGCAAACGGAGGTTGTGGTTTTCAAAATCAAAAAGGTGCGGTTTATTTTCTATTTACAGTGACAAAACACAGCAAAGCAAAAGAAACATAACCAAAATAAATCCTGGTCAAGTTGACCTCTGACTAAACATACAGGTTTCCTAACTAACAACTGGGATCAGCCTAGTGCTGTCCTAGTCCCTAAGTCCCTGGTTTTAAATGTCCAAGCAAATAGCCACACAGGCTTTTTCTCACCGCACAGGGGTTCACTCTCCCTAGACAGTCCACACAGGTCTGGTTCCAGGCATGAGCTAACATCTAATGAAGCTGGGAGTTCTTATAGAGGCCTAAATGAGCTGACAAGCTTCAGCTGGCCTCATCAACTCCCTGTCTGCACGACGCCCAGCCCTCTCCCTAGAGGTTTGAGTCATCCATGAGCCCACTAGCCTTATACAACTCTCCACCTAGTTGTATAAGTCGGCGTAAAGCCTGAATCTGGGCGAAATATATCTACCCCCCTGGATGCAACCAGGTGACTTTACCTTCCTGCTGTCACATACCCCCCCCTCTTGTTTTAACCTCGGGGTTGGAACACCAGCAATCAGGCATTCATGTACTCGAGACAAAGCATCCACATTCCCCATTTGAACGCCAGGGCGATGCTTTACTGTGAAGTTGAATTCCTGGAGGGCCAGGAACCACCTATTCACTCTTCTATTTGTTTCCTTGTTTTGAGCCATCCACTTTAACGGAGCGTGATCCGTAACCATGTCAAAGTGCCTACCTAGCAGGTAGTACCGAAGGGAATCTAGAGCCCACTTCACCGCTAAACACTCCTTTTCAACGGTGGCGTAATTTACCTCATGGGACTTCAACTTCCTGCTGAGGTAAATGACTGGGTGCTCTTCCCCGTTCCAGACCTGGGACAATACTGCTCCTAACCCCACATCTGACGCATCACTTTGTACGACAAAGTCTTTAGAGAAGTCGGGTGAGTACAACACTGGCTGGCTACATAAGGCTTGTTTCAAGAATTGGAATGCTGCCTCAGCCTCGGGGGTCCATTTAATCATGACCGACCCTTTCCCCTTCGTCAGGTTGGTTAGGGGCACAGCCTTAGAAGCAAAGTGGGGAATGAATCGCCGATAATACCCAGCGATTCCCAGAAAGGCTCGTACCTGCTTCTTGCTGTTGGGACGTGGCCAACTCTGGATGGCCTCGACTTTGTTGAGTTGGGGTTTTATTACTCCCCTCCCAATGGTGTACCCAAGATATTTGGCCTCCTCCTGCCCAATGGTACACTTCTTGGGGTTAGCCGTAAACCCCGCTTCCCGAACAGAGTCCAGGACTGCTTGCACTTTTGGCAGATGTGAGGCCCAATCTGTGCTATGGACAATTACGTCATCCAGGTAAGCCGCAGCATACTTCCGATGGGGCCTCAGCATCTGGTCCATTTTCCGCTGGAATGTGGCCGGCGCATTCTGTAACCCGAACGGCATTCTGTTATATTGGAACGCCCCGTCTGGGGTTACAAATGCGGTTTTCTCTTTGGCCGACTTGGCCAGGGGGATTTGCCAATACCCTTTTGTGAGGTCAAGAGTCGTCATGTATCGGGCTGTTCCCAGCCGGTCGATCAACTCATCTATACGTGGCATGGGGTAGGTGTCAAATTTTGTAACTTTGTTCAACTGACGAAAATCGTTACAAAATCGCCAGCTCCCATCCGGTTTAGGCACCAACACGATGGGACTAGACCAATCACTTTGGGACTCCTCTATCACCCCTAAGTTCAGCATTTTCTGTACTTCCTCCCGTATTGCCTCCCGTCGAGCCTCTGGGTTCCGATAGGGTTTTAACTTCACCCTTTCACCGGGCGGGGTAATGATGTCATGCTCTACCCCAGATGTTTGTCCCGGCAGCTCAGAGAATACCTCCTTGTTGCGAAGCACAAACTCCTTAACCTCCTGTTGTTGGGGTTGTGACAAGGTGGCTGCTATTCCAACCTCAGGAATCACGCAACCAGTTTGAGCTGGTGACCAAGTGTCTGCGACTAGGGACTCTCTATCCCTCCAGGCTTTCAACAGATTAACGTGATAGATCTGTTCGGGCTTTCGCCTTCCTGGTTGTCTGACCTTGTAATTCACTTCGCTCACTTTTTCCATTATCTCGTAGGGGCCTTGCCATTTGGCAAGGAATTTACTTTCAACCGTAGGGACAAGTACCAATATCCTATCCCCTGGGGAAAAGGTACGGGTCTTGGCTCCACGGTTGTACACTCTCTGCTGTGCCAACTGCGCTTGGGCCAAATGTTCCTTCACGATGGGCATTACCTGTGCAATTCGATCTTGCATCAGGGCGACATGCTCAATCACACTCCTGTGGGGAGAACTCTCACTTTCCCAAGTTTCCTTGGCAATATCCAACAGCCCTCTTGGGTGTCTCCCATACAGTAACTCAAAGGGGGAGAATCCCGTAGAGGATTGGGGCACCTCCCTAATAGCAAACATCAAATAAGGAAGTAAACAGTCCCAATCCTTTCCATCTCTATCCACCACTTTCTTCAACATTTGTTTTAGGGTTTTGTTGAATCTTTCAACCAGCCCATCGGTTTGGGGGTGATACACAGACGTACGCAATTGCGTCACTTTGAACAATTTACACAGCTCTTTCATAACCCGGGACATAAAGGGTGTACCTTGGTCCGTAAGCAGTTCTTTACAAATACCCACCCGGCTAAAAACAAGAGATAGCTCTTTGGCTATGGTTTTGGCCGAGGTATTTCGGAGAGGGATCGCTTCTGGATAACGGGTGGCATAGTCCATTATAACTAATATGTACTGGTGCCCCCTAGCGGACTTGATTATAGGACCTACCAAATCCATGGCGATCCTCTCAAACGGGACCTCAATGATGGGTAGAGGGACCAGCGGGCTACGGAAATGTGGCATCGGGGCCAACCTCTGACACACAGGGCAGGAGGAACAATAATTTTCTACGTCCTTCATCACCCCCGGCCAATAGAATCTCTGTAATACCCTCTCTCGGGTTTTCTCTGTCCCCAGATGACCTCCAAGAATGTGCCCATGGGCCAACTCCAACACCAACTTCCTGTAAGGTTTGGGCACCACAAGCTGCTCAACAGTTTCTTCTGCCCTTTTTGCCACCCGATACAGTAGGTCCTTCTCTACGCTGAAGTATGGGTAAGTGCAGGTATTATCTGGGTTCACTAACTCGCCATCTATTTTCACTACGTTTTCTCGTGCCTTTATTAGGACGGGGTCTTTCAACTGTTCTGTGGCAAAGTTTTCCCTGTGAACCTCAAGATCAGAAAACTCCACAGACGGTAGGTTTTCGTCTGAGGAGGTGGGCTCCTCTCCAGTTTCTTGAGTCTCCCCTGCCAATACTGATAAGGGAAATTCCGGCGAGTCCTCACCACTCTCAGGGGAGTTCTGGCTATCACATTCCTGGTACATAGGGGCACCAGTGAGGGGCTCAGGATCATCCCACAGTTCCCAGAACTTCGGAAAATCCCTTCCCACAATGGCGTCATACGGTAACTGAGATACTAAGCCCACTGGATGAGAGAGGGTACCTTTGGGGGTCTCGAAACACACTGTAGTCACTGAATACTCTCGGGTGTCCCCATGCACACAAATAACAGCTACCTTGCTATTCCCAGAGACCTCTGTTTTAACTAACTCAGCCTTTATCAGGGTCACAAGGCTACCTGAATCCAGCAATACCACAACATTTCTACCATTAACACACATTTTGCATAAATGTTTCTCAGTTCCTCGAATGGCAGTGCATGCGACTGTCGCACACAGCGACTGACGTCTGCCCGTCAGAAAGTCACACTGCATGGGTTCCTCCACAACCGGGCAATTGGCTGCAATATGTCCCGCTTGCCGGCAGCGGTAGCAAACGATCCTTCTTGCCGCCTCTTGAGCCGCTGATTTCCCAGGCTGTTCTCGCCAAACTTGGGGTAGAGCTCCCACCCTCTCACTCTCTCCACCCTCACCCCTTGGAATCCTCTTATCCGCCCCTGGGGATGGTCTGGTCTTAGGGTGGAAAGTCCGAGTGTCTCTGGAAGAGGCCGTCAGGTTCTCTGTAGCCAAGTATTTCTCCACACGATCCACAAGACCATCGGCCGTCTCTGGGTCTCCATGGCTTACCCACTTTTGGATGGCAGTAGGAAGAGCTCTCAAAAACCGATCCATTACAACACGTTCCACAATCTTTGGTGCGGACAAAGTCTCTGGCTGTAGCCACTTTCTGCTCAGGTGAATGAGATCATACATTTGAGACCTGGGGGGTTTTCCAAGCTGGAAAGTCCAGTTATGCACACGCTGAGCCCGGACAGCCTGGGTGACACCCAGCCTTGCCAATATTTCAGCTTTTAGCATCACATAGTCTTTTGCTTGGTTAGGCTCTAGGTCATAGTAAGCTTTCTGCGACTCACCAGTTAACAGAGGAGCCACCAGTCCAGCCCACTTCTCCTCAGGCCACTTTTCTCTTTCAGCGGTCCTTTCAAATGTGGTCAAAAATACCTCTGGATCATCCTCTCCAGTCATTTTTGTCAATAAACGACTCACCCCAAAGGACGCGGTATTAGTGGGACGGCTTTCCTCACTGGTCTGCGGACGTTGCTGCATTACTGCTTCCATCTGTTGTTGTAGTCTCTGCTCTTGCTTCTGCAACAGGTCTATGAAGCGGGCCTCAGATTGCTGCTGGGCTCGTTGCTGAGCCTCCAGACTCTGTTGCAAAGTTGCGTTTGTCTGCTGCTGGGCTGCAAGGCTCCTTTGCAAACCTGCATTTGTCTGCTGTTGATTGGCATTTGCTAGAGCCAGCTGTTTCAGTATCTCCTCCATGCTGGCTTAAAAAAAACTGCCCGCATTCTCCACCAACTGTGAGGGGGTTAGCTCGGCAGCGGGTGTGTGTGACCCCCGGGATGGGCTCCCCACACAAAACAGGCCCAGCAAACGGAGGTTGTGGTTTTCAAAATCAAAAAGGTGCGGTTTATTTTCTATTTACAGTGACAAAACACAGCAAAGCAAAAGAAACATAACCAAAATAAATCCTGGTCAAGTTGACCTCTGACTAAACATACAGGTTTCCTAACTAACAACTGGGATCAGCCTAGTGCTGTCCTAGTCCCTAAGTCCCTGGTTTTAAATGTCCAAGCAAATAGCCACACAGGCTTTTTCTCACCGCACAGGGGTTCACTCTCCCTAGACAGTCCACACAGGTCTGGTTCCAGGCATGAGCTAACATCTAATGAAGCTGGGAGTTCTTATAGAGGCCTAAATGAGCTGACAAGCTTCAGCTGGCCTCATCAACTCCCTGTCTGCACGACGCCCAGCCCTCTCCCTAGAGGTATGAGTCATCCATGAGCCCACTAGCCTTATACAACTCTCCACCTAGTTGTATAAGTCGGCGTAAAGCCTGAATCTGGGCGAAATATATCTACCCCCCTGGATGCAACCAGGTGACTTTACCTTCCTGCTGTCACACTAGGCAGCAAACAGCAAGTGAGCTTATCAGGTAGATCAGTGTATGTCAGTGTATGTATGTCAGGTAGGTCAGTGCATGTCAGGTAGGCCAGTGTATGTATGTCAGGTAGGTCAGTGTATGTCAGGTAGGTCAGGACAGTGTATGTCAGTGTATGCATGTCAGGTAGGTTGGTGTATGTATGGTAGGTCAACGTATGTCTGTCAGGTAGGTCAGCGTATGTCAGTGTATGTATGTCAGGTAGGTCAGTGTATGTCAGGTAGGTCAGTGTAATGGTCAGTGTGTCAGGTAGGTAAGTTTAGCGGTCAGAAATGATGGTCACTGGTAAGCTAGGCAGCAAACAGCAAGTGAGCTTACCCCCCCGCCACACAACCCCACCGCCCAGCCAAAAAACCCTGTGCCACTCCCCCCCCCCCTGTTCCCCTGTTCCGGCCTCAGACTTCGGGCTGAAGCCCCTGGTCTTTTTGCCACCTAGCAACGCCCCTGATTGGGGCTGATCTGAGATCTGAAGGTGCATGAAATGGTGCTGATTTGAGGTCAGAAGGTACAGTAATTAGGGCTCATCTGAAGTATGAAGGTGTATGAATTGAGGCTGAAGTGAGTTCTGAAGGTACATGAATTGCTGCTGATAGGAGATTGGATTGTGCATGAATTCGGGCTTATATGAAGTCTGAAGGTGCATAAACTGGGGCTGGTATGAAGTCTGAAGGTACATGAACTGGGACTGATATGAGCTCTGAGGGTGCATGAACTGGGGCTGATATGAGGTCCAAATGTGCATGAACTGGGGCTGATATGAGGTCCAAATGTGCATGAACTGGGGCTGATATGAGGTCCAAATGTGCATGAACTGGGGCTGATATGAGGTCCAAATGTGCATGAACTGGGGCTGATATGAGGTCCAAATGTGCATGAACTGGGGCTGAAATGGGGTCCGAAGGTGCATGAACTTGGGCTGATAAGTTTGTCTGAAGGTGCAGAAATTGGGGCTGATCTTAGGTTTAAAGGGGTTGTAAAGGTTCGTTTTTTATTTTCTAAATAGGTTCCTTTAAGCTAGTGCATTGTTGGTTCACTTACCTTTTCCTTATATTTACCTTCTAAATGTTTTTTTTCTTTGTCTGAATTTCTCACTTCCTGTTTCTCCTCAGTAAACTTCACACCATCATCCGAGCCGTGTTTAGTCAGCCAGAAGAGCTTACTGAACAGCTTACTGAGGAGGAACAGGAAGTGAGAAATTCAGAAAAAGAAAACAAAGAAAAAAAAAAGTTTAGAATGTAAATCAAAGGAAAAGGTAGTGAACCAACAATGCACTAGCTTAAAGGTACCTATTTAGAAAATAAAAAACGAACCTTTACAACCCCTTTAAAGTTTGAGAAATTGAGGCTGATCATAAGTTTGATGGTGCAGGAATTGGGGCTGATCTAAGGTCTGGGGTGAGGTGTGATGGTGCAGGAATTGGGGCTGATCTAAGGTCTGGGGGTGAGGTGTGAAGGTATAGGAATTGGGGCTGATGTTAGGTTTGAAGTTTGAAGCTTTGAAGCTGATCATAGGTGTGAAGGTGCATGAATATGGGCTGATCTAAGGTCTTGTAGTGAGGTGAGAAGGTGCAGGAATTGGGGCTATATGAGGTTTGTAGATGCATGAATTGTGGCTGATATGAGGGTGAGGTGTGAGGGTGCAGGAGTTGGGGCTGACATGAGGTCTAAAGGTGCATAAATTGGAGATGATGGAGATGATCTGAGGTCTGGGGTGAGGTGTGAAGGTATAGGAATTGGGGCAGATGTTAGCTTTGAAGTTTGAGGTGTTGAAGCTGATCATAGGTTTGATGGTACAGGAATTGGGGCTGATCTAAGGTCTGGGGTGAGGTGTGATGGTGCAGGAATTGGGGCTGATCTGAGGTCTGGGGGTGAGGTGTGAAGGTATAGGAATTGGGGCTGATGTTAGGTTTGAAGTTTGAAGCTTTGAAGCTGATCATAGGTTTGATGGTACAGGAATTGGGGCTGATCTAAGGTCTGGGGTGAGGTGTGAAGGTGCAGGAATTGGGGCTATATAAGTTCTATAAGTGCAGGATTTGGGGCTATATGAGGTTTGTAGGTGCAGGAATTGGGGCTGATCTGAGGTATGAGGGTGAGGTGTAGGGATGAGCTTCGAGTTCGAGTCGAACTCATGTTCGACTCGAACATTGCCTGTTCGCCGAACAACGAACAAATTGGGGTGTTCGCGGCAAATTCGAAAAATCTATGGGAGAAATCTAAAGTGCTAATTATAAAGGCTTATATGCAAGTTATTGTCCTAAAAAGTGTTTGGGGACCGGGGTCCTGCCCCAGGGGACATGTATCAATGCAAAAAGAAGTTTTAAAAACGGCCGTTTTTTCGGGAGCAGTGATTTTAATAATGCTTAAAATGAAAAAATAAAAGTGAAATATTCCTTTAAATTTCGTACCTAGGGGGTGTGTATGATATGCATGTGAAGTGGCGCATGTTTCCCGTGCTTAGAACTGTCCCTGCAAAAAATGTCATTTTTGAAAGAAAAAAAGTAATTTAAAACTCACTCGCGGCTATTAATGAATTGTCGGCTCCCGGCAATACATACAAAAGTCATTGATGAAAAAAAAAAAAAAAAGCGTGGGGGTTCCCCAGAATTCCATTACCAGGCCCTTCAGGTCTGGAATGGATATTAAGGGGAACCCCGCCGCAAATTTAAAAAAAAATTGACGTGGGGTTCCCCCAAATATCCATTCCAGGCCCTTCAGATCTGGCATGGATTTTAAGGGTAACTCCACCCAAAATTCTTTTTTAAATGGCGTGGAGTCCCCCTAAAAATCCATACCAGACCCCTTATCCGAGCACGCAACCTGGCCAGCCGCAGGGGAAGAGAGAGCGGCCCCCCTCCCTCCTGAACCGTACCAGGCCACATGCCCTCAACATGGGGAGGATGTCCCCATGTTCATGGGGACAAGGGCCTCATCCCCACAACCCTTGCCCGGTGGTTGTGGGGGTCTGCGGGCGGGGGGCTTATCGGAATCTGGAAGACCCCTTTAACAAAGGGGACCCCCAGATCCTGCCCCCCCCCTATGTGAATTGGTAAGGGGTACATTGTACCCTTACCATTTCACGAAGAAAGCGTAAAAAAATGTTTAAAAAAACACACAAACACCTTGAAAAAGTCCTTTATTAAAAAAAAAAAAAAAAAAAAAACATTCCAGCGGTGAAATCCAGTGTCCCGCGGCGATCCCGATGTCCAACGATGTCCTTCATTGGTTGTGCCTGAGCGGACCTGATGGGGAACTCCCTCTCAGTGTTTTAAATGTATAGACCCGCCCCTTCTAAAGTTCCCCATCAGGTCCGCTCAGCGGACCAGATGCGGAACATGAGAAGGGGCGGGTCTATACATGTATTACCAAAGTGAGAGCAGTTCCCCATCAGGTCCGCCCCCTCGGTATGTCTGACCCGCCTACGTCATTGGCTTGAGCGGGGAACTTCCTTCACTGTGTAAATTTAAATTAGAAGGGGCGGGTCTATACATTTAAAATACTGAGAGGGAGTTCCCCATCAGGTCCGCTCAGGCACAACCAATGAAGGACAGCGCTGGACATCGGGATCGCCGCGGGACACTGGATTTCACCGCTGGAATGTTTTTTTTTTTTTTTTTTAATAAAGGACTTTTTCAAGGTGTTTGTGTGTTTTTTTAAACATTTTTTTACGCTTTCTTTGTGAAATGGTAGGGGTACAATGTACCCCTTACCAATTCACATAGGGGGGGCGGGATCTGGGGTCCCCTTTGTTAAAGGGGTCTTCCAGATTCCGATAAGCCCCCTGCCCGCAGACCCCCACAACCACCGGGCAAGGGTTGTGGGGATGAGGCCCTTGTCCCCATCAACATGGGGACATCCTCCCCATGTTGAGGGCATGTGGCCTGGTACGGTTCAGGAGGGAGGGGGGGGCGCTCTCTCGTCCCCCCCTCTTCCCCTGCGGCTGGCCAGGTTGCGTGCTCGGATAAGGGGTCTGGTATGGATTTTTAGGGGGACTCCACGCCATTTTTTTTTAAATTTGGGTTGGAGTTCCCCTTAAAATCCATGCCAGATCTGAAGGGCCTGGAATGGATATTTGGGGGAACCCCACGTAAAAAATTTTTTTAATTTGCGGCGGGGTTCCCCTTAATATCCATTCCAGACCTGAAGGGCCTGGTAATTGAATTCTAGGGAACCCCCACGCTTTTTTTTATTTTTTATCAATGACTTTTGTATGTATTGCCGGGAGCCGACAATTCATTAATAGCCGCGAGTGAGTTTTAAATGACTTTTTTTCTTTCAAAAATGACATTTTTTGCAGGGACAGTTCTAAGCACGGGAAACATGCGCCACTTCACATGCATATCATACACACCCCCTAGGTATGAAATTTAAAGGAATATTTCACTTTTATTTTTTCATTTTAAGCATTATTAAAATCACTGCTCCCGAAAAAACGGCCGTTTTTAAAACTTTTTTTTGCATTGATACATGTCCCCTGGGGCAGGACCCGGGTCCCCAAACACTTTTTAGGACAATAACTTGCATATTAGCCTTTATAATTAGCACTTTAGATTTCGAACGTTCAAGTCCATTGTATTTAATAGGGTTCTAAAGTTCACAGGTTCTGGTGCGAACCGAACAGGGGGGTGTTCGGCTCATCCCTGGTGAGGTGTGAGGGTGCAGGGGTTGGGGCTTATATGAGGTCTGAAGGTGCATAAATTGGAGATGATCTGAGGTTTGTGGGTGAGCTGTGAAAGTGCAGAAATGAAGGCTGGTCTGAGGTCTGAAGGTGCATTAATTGGGGCAGGAGGACATACACTAAAGTATCAATAAAACATCTGTGATTATCTTATTACACAATTAAAAACGTCAGAAAAAAACACAACACAGTTGTTATATATGATCAAAATTGATTGGTGTAGAGATAGAGCCTCCAAAATGGCGTAGTGGATCGACACGTTTGGCAGTAGACTTGCTTCCTCTGTTAGAAATCACAGGGCCTCATACAGCCTACCTGACAGGGCCCCCTTCCCCCAGGCCGAAAGTGACTGAGGACAAAGATTTATCAGTCCCTTTCTCTGTAGCCTCAGCTGCACAGATGAATGGATAGGAAGCTATCTGAGGCTTCCTGCTCATTCACAAACTGAAGCATAGTAAACACAGTTCACTATGCTTCAGTGATGAATGGACACAGGAGTGATTGGTATTGATTGCTCACTGTGTTCATTCAGGAATGGAAGGGGCCAGTAAATTACATATTTACTGGCTCCTTCCCGCTCTCTCCATCCTGAAACAGCAGCAGCAGCAGCTGCCAGCAAGAGAGGCGAGGAGGGAAGCCAGAAGCACTGCAGGGGGAAAGGACCACACAGGGGGCCCAGACAGCAGTGGGCGCATGTGCTAGAACCAATCCCCCTGCAGTGCAGCTGGAGGTAGAAAGAAGAGGAGACGCGGGCAGTGCTGCAAAGGGAGGCAGAAGAGGATCGGTGTCTGCAATAAGACAGTACAGCCGGACCTCCTGCACGTACCTAGTCCCCCCCTTTTGATTGGGCCCGGGTCTGAAGGTGTATGCATTGAGGATGATCTGATCTGAGATGATCTGAGGTCTAAATTGAACCACTTCATGACCTCCCATAGCAGTTTTACTGCTACCTCCTACAGGGCGGCCTTTGTGCGCAGGATCATGAATACTGTATATACATGGTCCTGCACTTTATACTGCGGAGTCGATGTCTGGTGGCACCTGCGGATCATTTTGTACAGAGGCAGAATGGCAGTCTGCCAATTTAAACAAGGCAGATTGCTGTTCTGTCTGCAGTGAAGGCATTGATCCTGTGTTCATGCAAAGCAGGGACAAGAATCCATGTCTTCCCCTAGTAAAAGCACCTACCACACTGCACAAAAAAAACGGGCTAGGCACACAGTTAACTCTTTGATCGCCCCTGATGGTAACCCATTCCCAGCCAGTGTCATTAGTACAGTGACAGTGCATATTTTTAGCACTGATCACTGTATTAGTGTCACTGGTTCCCAAAAAAAGTGTCAGTTAGTGTCCAATTTGTCCGCTGCAATATCGCAGTCCCGATATAAGTCACTGACCGCCGCCATTACTAGTAAAAATAAATGAATAAATAAAAATTTCATAAAAATATCCCATTTGTAGGGTTGATTTACTAAAGGCTAATAAACTGTGCACTTTGCAGTTGCCCCAGAGCATAGTAAATGGGGTAAGGGTTCACTTTGCAAAGAATACCCAATCATGTGCAAGGGAATAAAACAAAACAGCATTTTTGCTTGCACATGATTGTATGATGAAAGTCAGCAGAGTTTCTGCTCATTTACTAAGCTCTGGAGCATAACTGCACTTTGCAAAGTGCACAGTCTTTTTTCACTTTAGTAAATCAACCCCTATAACTTTTGCGCAAACCAATCAATATAAGCTTATTGTTTGTTTTTTTTGTTTTTTTTACCAAAAATATGTGGCAGAATACATATTTGGCCTAAATTGATGAAGAAATTTAATTTTTTTAACTTTTTCATTTGGTATGTTTTATAGCAGAAAGTAAAAAAAAAAAATATTTTTCAAAATTGTCGGCCTTTTTTGTTTATAGCGCAAAAAAAAACAAAAAAAACAGAGATGATCAAATACCACCAAAAGAAAGCTCTTTTTTTGAAAAAAAAAAAAAAAGGATATCATCTTTTTTTTGGTACAGTCCCCCACGACTACGCAATTGTCAGTTAAAGTAACGCAGCCAATAAGGTCAGGGAAGGAGCTTACGCCGTTGGAATGGTTATGTACAGTAGACAACTCAAAAGGCATCATTTCAAAGCTCTATAAACTACTGCTGACAGTGGACGAACTGGAGA
The DNA here is from genome assembly GCA_029206835.1 of Rana muscosa. NCBI lineage: Eukaryota > Metazoa > Chordata > Amphibia > Anura > Ranidae > Rana > Rana muscosa. The sequence continues at coordinate 71,024,073 of CM055125.1, forward strand.
CACCCTCATTCATTAAAAAATGGGAAAAGGAACTGGGAACACAAAGGGATAAAATAGCTATAGGAAAAATTATAAAACTGACCCACTCCTCCGCCATAGACACCAGGACTGCAGAAATGAACTATAAGTGTATTACAGGCTGGTATGCTACACCAGATAAGTTAAAGTGGTTGTAAACCCACTTACATAACATGCACCTACAGGTAAGCCTAGATTAAGGCTTACCTGTAAGTGCATGAAATATCTCCTTAACCTACACGGTTAAGAAGAGATTTGCTTTTAAAACCGGTGCCGCTGACGTCACGCGCATGCGCACTAGCGAGCGCGCATGCGTGTGACGTCATTGCCGCTCCGGGGCCAATCATAGCGCTGGAGCGGCGATACACGGAAGGGACATCGAGGCAAGATGGCGGCGGCGGAGGTGTCCACGCACTGCTGCGGGGGCTTAGATCTAAGGTAAGTAATTCATAATGAGCTAGTATGCTAGTCATACTAGCTCATTATGCCTTTGTCTTGCAGGTTATTTTAATTTTTTTGGGGGGGTTTACAAGCACTTTAAGTAAATTCCAAATGGGACAGACGGCCGTATGTTGGAGAGGTTGCAGACTGACGGGAACAATGGCCCACTTGTGGTGGGACTGTCCCAAAATGTAAAAATATTGGGAAAAAATATTGAGGGTTAAATTGGGATTCCTTAAATGTTTACACATGGATAAATACTTGATCTTTTTATATATTTGAAATGTAATGGTGTAATATGATTGGAATTTTGATAAAGTAAAATAAAGAATAAAAAAAAAAAAAAGTAACTCTGTGCCGTATCGCAAAAAACGACCTGGTCATGAAGGGGGGTAAATCTTCCGGAGCTGAAGTGGTTATGTTTTGTGTGTGTACCAGTTAATAGAGTAATAATAAACGGGTTTAAGGTACCATTAGCAGTATAACTATGATGAGTGCAGAATAAATAAAAATCAAACAAAGTATATCACTTGGGTGTGCTATTGTTTACTGGCTCAGATGTCTAATGCTTGTGAAAATTACACAATGTGAAAAAGTTGCAGACACCCAATACAATTCATCAGCAATGTTACTTCTGTAATTCACTTGTTTCCTGTTACAATATTAACACATCCTTCTGATTGAGGTTATATGCTGCTTTAGCAATCTTTAGTACCTCTGAGCCCACATCTGAGCCTGAGTTTTCCACATCATGTGTATTGCCTCCTTTCCTTATAGGGACAGGAATATTCCACTCGCAACATAAAACTGTTGCATTAACCCTTCTACTGCCACCAACGTAAAGCTTAGTCTGTGGCAGCGGGGGGAGGGGGGGGGGGTTACACACACTCCTGGCTGCTATAAGAGCTGGGAATTTGTGCTTATTTCACAAGCCAACTGTTGGCTTTCTGATTAAAGTGGTAGGACAGATGTACAGCTGCTTTCTCTGACCCCCAGTATAGTGCACCTCATTCCTTTATAACCCCTCCCCCTTCCAAGTTTTCCAGACTCCGCTTCCCCCCTTGCAGTCCCGGACCTACATGGCTGGTGTCGCTGGGTGGAGGGGAGGGAGACCAGCGAACGTCGATTTGGTGATCTTTTCTAGCTGCAAAGAACCTGGATGAGAAATGTATAATGCCACTTGTGGTTTATGGTATCACTTTCCGTGCCTGCTGTATCCAGGGAAAAAGCTAATGGAGCACAATCTGCACTCCATTAGCTGCAATGGAGGGAGGGGAGACACCAGGTGTCTAAAAGACTCCTGAGGTCTCATTAAAGCAGAGCTCCACTCAAAAGCAGAAACTCTGTGTTTGCTTCCTCCCCCCTATAGTTACATAGTTACATATAGTTACATAGTAGGTGAGGTTGAAAAAAGACACAAGTCCATCAAGTCCAACCTATGTGTGTGATTATATGTCAGTATTGCATTGTATATCCCTGTATGTTGTGGCTTGCTATGGTGGCACTCTGCAAGGGGGAGGGGCCCAGAGTGCCAGCAGGGGACCTGAGAAGAGGAGGATCGGGGCTGCTCTGTTCAATTTGAGTGGGCTGCCGTGCCTCGTGAAAAGCAGGAAAAATGTCCCTGCAGCATTTTAGAAAGCACAGCCCATAGGTGCACTTTTCAGTGCGTGCGGCGTGCAATTTTTATGTGCAGGTGATTGCGGTGCAGGAACAGATATGGTGGGAACCACCAGCACATCCATGCTAACAATTAGACACTTTTAAAGGAGTATCTTAAAATGGATGACAAGTTCGATCACCATGATACACTCTACCCTGCTGGAAATATAATGGTCCTTCACTATAATCCCTGTAATATCCATTCACTATAATCTCTGTAATATCCATTCACTATAATCTCTGTAATATCCATTCACTATAATCTACTCCACCATGCTGGAAATTAAATGTTCTAATATTGTCACACAAAGAAAAACATGTTGAAAGCAAGTTCTTTTGAACATAATGTGCATAAGTTCTTCAATCCACTGCTTCACCTGGTGATAATATTGCACTCAACATGTGCTCTCACCTTTGTTATATGATCTTTGATAGAGGTCATAAATCGCTTTTCCCCTTCGGGGGTTAAATGGCATTTTCCTCATCTGTACCACTACCTCTAATACAAGAGATACAGTGCATCCGGAAAGTATTCACAGCTCTTCACTTTTTCCACATTTTGTTATGTTACAGCCTTATTCCAAAATGGATTAAATTCATTATTTTTTAAAAAAAAATGTTACAAACAATACCCCATAATGACAACGGGAAAAAAGTTTGTTTGAAATCTTTGCAAATTTATAAAGAATAAAAAACGTTCCTACAGTACATATTCACAGCCTTTGCCATGACACTCAAAAATTGAGCTCAGGTGCATCCTGTTTCCACTGGATGTAGTACAGATATACAGGTGAAACTCGAAAAATTTGAATATCGTACAAAAGTTCATTTATTTCACTAATGCAACTTAAAAGGTGAAACTAATATATGAGATAGACTCATTACATGCAAAGCAAGATAGTTCAAGCCGTGATTTGTCATTATTGTGATGATTATGGCTTACAGCTCATGAAAACCCCAAATCCACAATCTCAAAAAATTTGGATATTGTGAAAAGGTGCAATATTCTAGGCTCAGAGTGTCCCACTCTAATCAGCTAATTAAGCCATAATGCCTGCAAAGGTTTCCTGAGCCCTTAAATCGCCTCTCAGTCTGGTTCAGTAGGAATCACAATCATGGGAAAGACTGCTGACCTGACAATTGTGGAGAAAACCATCATTGACACCCTCCATAAGGAGGGAAAGCCTCAAAAGGTAATTGCAGAAGAAGTTGGAATTTCCCAAAGTGCTGTATCAAAGCACATTAATAGAAAGTTATGTGGAAGAGAAAAAAGTGTGGAAGAAAAAGATGCACAGGCAGCAGGAATGACCACAGCCTGGAGAGGATTGTCAGGAAAAGGCCATTCAAAAGTGTTGGGGACTTTCACAAGGAGTGGACTGAGGCTGGAGTCAGTGCAACAAGAGCCACCACACACAGACGGATCCTGGACATGGGCTTCAAATGTCGTATTCCTCTTGTCAAGCCACTCCTGAACAACAAACAACGTCAGAAGCGTCTTACCTGGGCTAAAGAAAAACACACCTGGTCTGTTGCTCAGTGGTCCAAAGTCCTCTTTTCTGATGAGAGCAAATTTTGCATCTCATTTGGAAACCAAGGACCCAGAGTATGGAGGAAGAATGGAGAGGCACACACTGCAAGACGCTTGAAGTCCAATGTGAAGTTTCCACAGTCTGTGTTGATTTGGGGAGCCATGTCATCTGCTGGTGTTGGTCCACTGTGCTTCATTAAGTCCAGGGTCAACGCAGCCGTCTACCAGGAGATTTTGGAGCACTTCATGCTTCCTTCCGCAGACGAGCTCTATGGGGATGCCGACTTCATTTTCCAGCAGGACTTGGCACCTGCCCACACAGCCAAAAGCACCAAAACCTGGTTCAATGACTGTGGGATTACTGTGCTTGATTGGCCAGCAAACTCGCCTGACCTGAACCCCATAGAGAATCTATGGGGCATTGCCAAGAGAAAGATGAGAGACATAAAACCGAACAATGCAGAAGAGCTGGAGGCCGCTATTGAAGCATCCTGGTCTTCCATAACCCCTCAGCAGTGCCACAGGCTGATAGCTTCCATGCCACGCCACATTGAGGCAGTAATTGCTGCAAAAGGGGCCCAAACCAAGTACTGAGTACATATGCATGCTTATACTTTTCAGAGGTCCGATATTGTTCTATGTACAATCCTTGTTTTATTGAGCATGTAATATTCTAATTTTCTGAGATTGTGGATTTGGGGTTTTCATGAGCTGTAAGCCATAATCATCACAATTATGACAAATCACGGCTTGAACTATCTTGCTTTGCATGTAATGAGTCTATCTCATATATTATTTTCACCTTTTAAGTTACATTAGTGAAATAAATGAACTTTTGCACGATATTCAAATTTTTCGAGTTTCACCTGTATGCTGCTTCACGAGTGATGGATTATTGCAGAGCTCGCATGTCTGTCAGCTCTTGGGTGCACCAAGGGTTCAACAGATAGGACACTTTACCTGACATACACAAGATATCCATAAAGAACAAAATCAAAAAGATTGGACAACTTAAAAATTTTGATCATCAATCCCTTTAACGGAGGACATAGTACTAGAGGTATATCCTCTTTTTTTTTCTAGCTTAATTTCCCATTCATATAAAGAGTAGTGATGACCTGAACACCCCCCGGTTCGGTTCGCACCAGAACCTGCGAACGGACCGAAAGTTCGCGCAAACTTTCGAACCCTGTTAAAGTCTATGGGACTCGAACGTGAGAAATCAAAAGTGCAAATTTTAAAGTCTAATATGCAAGTTATTGTCCTAAAAAGGGTTTGGGGACCCAGGTCCTGCCCCAGGGTACATGTATCAATGCAAAAAAAAGTTTTAAAAACAGCCGTTTTTTCAGGAGCAGTGATTTTAATGATGCTTAAAGTGAAAAAATAAAAGTGAAATATTCCTTTAAATATCGTACCTGGGGGGGTGTCTATAGTATGCCTGTGAAGTGGCATGTGTTTCCCGTGTTTTGAACAGTCCCTGCACAAAATGACATTTCTAAAGGAATAAAAGTCATTTAAAACTGCTTGCGGCTTTAATGTAATATATAAAAGAAGGTGCAAGAAAATGGCCCAAATTGCACTTCTCGGCGCGATAAAACTTCCTTCAGCTAAAAACAGCTAAAAGGATAATAGGTAGAAGATAAACCGCCAAATAAATATCAGAGTCAATAAAACTGCGATATAAAAGTATGAAAGCAGCAGCTATTTAAAATATATAAAAATGAGAAACTCATAAATATACATAGAATATTAAAATTATATCAAAAACCTAGAACTCATAAAAGTCCATATGATAAAACAGCGCTTAAATATGGATAAGTGTCCAGATACACATGAAGCATTTGAGTGATGACTTGGCAACAGTCAAACTAAAGTGATGATTTCTTCTATGGATACAGTCTGTAGTGCACCCTACACCAATCCCAGATCTTCACCACAAGTGAGGCACTCTCCCCCTCCGGGGTACAAACTCACCAGAAAGATGAAAAAAGTAGGCCTTTAATCAGTAGGTACTCTCCCTCCAACTTCTGTCATTACCACCAGGGTAGCATGGGTTAAAATCCTCAGGCAAACATATAGGAACACAAAGGCACCATATAGTGTAATACCGCTTTAATAGAAAAATCCCCCAATACAAAATCCCTGTTTCAAATGCACGTACATTTCTTTCACTTGTTAAAAGCACATAAAGAGTGTATTCACCGCTATCTTGTCCCAAGAGGGTGCCGGAATTGTGAGCGTGGCGCTGCAGTCTTTCTTCCTAGTAAGGGACAGCTGGCTGTGGAGTGCACTCGATACTTCCTGATTCCAGAGATGCTGTGGTAGCCGCTTTAATGTAATGTCGGGTCCCGGAAATAAGGATGAAAATCATTGAGAAAAACGGCATGGGTTACCCCCCCCCCCCAGCCCATTACCAGCCCCATTGGGTCTTGTATGGATATTAAGGGGAACCCTGCACACAAATTAAAAAAAGGAAAGGCGTGGGGCCCCCGAGCCCTATATACTCTGAACAGCAGTATGCAGACGGTGCAAACAAGACAGGGACTGTAGGTTTGTTCTTAAGTAGAATCTGTTTGTAATTTTGAACTGGTACATTTTTAAAGTGTAGCTCCAGACAAAAAATCTATTTTTAAGCTTTTTGGAAAACATAGGGAAGGGTTATCACCCCTGTAACATTTGTTTTGCTGTCTGTGCACCTGTTCAGAAGATTTCACCTCACTTTCTGTCCCAATGACAATTGGATTTTGAAAATTTGGGTTTTTTAGGGAAACAAGGATTGGTGATAAAGCATCAGTGGAGAGGAGACACCTTTTTCCCATATTAACTCTTACAGGAGAGAATTTCCCTTCCTAGGGGTAGATTTCCTCTCACTTCCTGTTGTCTCCCTCCTTTTTTAAGTAGGAGTCGTTTGAAACTTGGATGTTTGAAAGTAGGGGGCTGCCCTATGTACTCACAACACTGTAAGCCCTCACAGTTACTCTTGGTGGGCGCTGGAACGCCCTGCTGTGAACTATTATATCAAGAATTGTAATTACATGTGTGACAGCAGGAAGGTAAAGTCACCTGGTTGCATCCAGGGGGGTAGATATATTTCGCCCAGATTCAGGCTTTACGCCGATTTATACAGCTAGGTGGAGAGTTGTATAAGCCCAGCTGAGACTAGTGGGCTCATTGATGACTCATACCTCTAGGGAGAGGGCTGGGCGTCGTGCAGACAGGGAGTTGATGAGTCCAGCTGAACCTTGTCAGCTCATTTAGGCCTCTATAAGAAAGCCCAGATTCATTAGATGTTGGCTCATGCCTGGAAGCAGACCTGTGTGGACTGTCTAGGGAGAGTGAACCCCTGTGCGGTGAGAGAAAGCCTGTGTGGCTATATTTTGCTTGGACATTTAAAACCAGGGACTAGGACAGCACTAGGCTGATCCCAGTCGTTAGTTAGGAAACCTGTAAGTTTAGTCAGAGGTCAAGTTGACCAGGATTTATTTTGTGTTTGTTTTTTTTGCCTTGCTGTGTTTTTATCACTGTAAATAGAAAATAAACCGCACCTTTTTGATTTTGAAAACCACAACCTCCGTCTGCTGGGCCTGTTTTTGGGTGGGGAGCCCATCCCGGGGGTCACACATACCCGCTGCCGAGCTAGCCCCCTCACAGTTGGTGGAGAACCAGTGGCAGTTTTTTTTTAAGCCAGCATGGAGGAGATACTGAAACAGCTGGCTCTAGCAAATGCCAATCAACAGCAGACAAATGCAGGTTTGCAAAGGAGCCTTGCAGCCCAGCAGCAAGCTCATCAACAGAGCCTTGCAACTTTACAACAGAGTCTGGAGGCTCAGCAACAAGCCCAACAGCAATCTGAGGCCCGCTTCATAGACCTGTTGCAGAAGCAAGAGCAGAGACTACAACAACAGATGGAAGCAGTAATGCAGCAACGTCCGCAGACCGGTGAGGAAAGCCGTCCCACTAATACCGCGTCCTTTGGGGTGAGTCGTTTATTGACAAAAATGACTGGAGAGGATGATCCAGAGGTATTTTTGACCACATTTGAAAGGACCGCTGAAAGAGAAAAGTGGCCTGAGGAGCAGTGGGCTGGACTGGTGGCTCCTCTATTAACGGGTGAATCGCAGAAAGCTTACTATGACCTAGAGCCTGACCAAGCAAAAGACTATGTGATGCTAAAAGCTGAAATATTGGCAAGGCTGGGTGTCACCCTGGCTGTCCGGGCTCAGCGTGTGCATAACTGGACTTTCCAGCTTGGAAAACCCCCCAGGTCTCAAATGTATGATCTCATTCACCTGAGCAGAAAGTGGCTACAGCCAGAGACTTTGTCCGCACCAAAGATTGTGGAACGTGTTGTAATGGATCGGTTTTTGAGAGCTCTTCCTACTGCCATCCAAAAGTGGGTAAGCCATGGAGACCCAGAGACGGCCGATGGTCTTGTGGATCGTGTGGAGAAATACTTGGCTACAGAGAACCTGACGGCCTCTTCCAGAGACACTCGGACTTTCCACCCTAAGACCAGACCATCCCCAGGGGCGGATAAGAGGATTCCAAGGGGTGAGGGTGGAGAGAGTGAGAGGGTGGGAGCTCTACCCCAAGTTTGGCGAGAACAGCCTGGGAAATCAGCGGCTCAAGAGGCGGCAAGAAGGATCATTTGCTACCGCTGCCGGCAAGCGGGACATATTGCAGCAAATTGCCCGGTTTTGGAGGAACCCATGCAGTGTGACTTTCTGACGGGCAGACGTCAGTCGCTGTGTGCGACAGTCGCATGCACTGCCATTCGGGGAACTGAGAAACATTTATGCAAAATGTGTATTAATGGTAGAAATGTTGTGGTATTGCTGGATTCAGGTAGCCTTGTGACCCTGATAAAGGCTGAGTTAGTTAAAACAGAGGTCTCTGGGAATAGCAAGGTAGCCGTTATTTGTGTGCATGGGGACACCCGAGAGTATCCAGTGACTACAGTGTGTTTCGAGACCCCCAAAGGTACCCTTTCTCATCCAGTGGGCTTAGTGTCTCAGTTACCGCATGACGCCATTGTGGGAAGGGATTTTCCGAAGTTCTGGGAACTGTGGGATGATCATGAGCCCCCCACTGGTGCCCCTATGTACCAGGAATATGATAGCCAGAACTCCTCTGAGAGTGGTGAGGACTCTCCCGAATTTCCCTTGTCAGTATTGGCAGGGGAGACTCAAGAAACTGGAGAGGAGCCCACCTCCTCAGACGAAAACCTACCGTCTGTGGAGTTTTCTGATCTTGAGGTTCACAGGGAAAACTTTGCCACAGAACAGTTGAAAGACCCCGCCCTAATAAAGGCACGGGAAAACGTAGTGAAAATAGATGGCGAGTTAGTGAACCCAGATAATACCTGCACTTACCCATACTTCAGCGTAGAGAAGGACCTACTGTATCGGGTGGCAAAAAGGGCAGAAGAAACCGTTGAGCAGCTGGTGGTGCCCAAACCTTACAGGAAGTTGGTGTTGGAGTTGGCCCATGGGCACATTCTTGGAGGTCATCTGGGGACAGAGAAAACCCGAGAGAGGGTATTACAGAGATTCTATTGGCCTGGGGTGATGAAGGACATAGAAAATTATTGTTCCTCCTGCCCTGTGTGTCAGAGGTCGGCCCCGATGCCACACTTCCGTAGCCCGCTGGTCCCTCTACCCATCATTGAGGTCCCGTTTGAGAGAATCGCAATGGATTTGGTAGGTCCTATAATCAAGTCCGCTAGGGGGCACCAGTACATATTGGTTATAATGGACTATGCCACCCGTTATCCAGAAGCGATCCCTCTCAGAAATACCTCGGCCAAAACCATAGCCAAAGAGCTATCTCTTGTTTTTAGCCGGGTGGGTATTTGTAAAGAACTGCTTACGGACCAAGGTACACCCTTTATGTCCCGGGTTATGAAGGAGCTGTGTAAATTGTTCAAAGTGACGCAATTACGTACATCTGTGTATCACCCCCAAACCGATGGGCTGGTTGAAAGATTCAACAAAACCCTAAAACAAATGTTGAAGAAAGTGGTGGATAGGGATGGAAAGGATTGGGACTGTCTACTTCCTTATTTGATGTTTGCTATTAGGGAGGTGCCCCAATCCTCTACGGGATTCTCCCCCTTTGAGTTACTGTATGGGAGACACCCAAGAGGGCTGTTGGATATTGCCAAGGAAACTTGGGAAAGTGAGAGTTCTCCCCACAGGAGTGTGATTGAGCATGTCGCCCTGATGCAAGATCGAATTGCACAGGTAATGCCCATCGTGAAGGAACATTTGGCCCAAGCGCAGTTGGCACAGCAGAGAGTGTACAACCGTGGAGCCAAGACCCGTACCTTTTCCCCGGGGGATAGGATATTGGTACTTGTCCCTACGGTTGAAAGTAAATTCCTTGCCAAATGGCAAGGCCCCTACGAGATAATGGAAAAAGTGAGCGAAGTGAATTACAAGGTCAGACAACCAGGAAGGCGAAAGCCCGAACAGATCTATCACGTTAATCTGTTGAAAGCCTGGAGGGATAGAGAGTCCCTAGTCGCAGACACTTGGTCACCAGCTCAAACTGGTTGCGTGATTCCTGAGGTTGGAATCGCAGCCACCTTGTCACAACCCCAACAACAGGAGGTTAAGGAGTTTGTGCTTCGCAACAAGGAGGTATTCTCTGAGCTGCCGGGACAAACATCTGGGGTAGAGCATGACATTATTACCCCGCCCGGTGAAAGGGTGAAGTTAAAACCCTATCGGATCCCAGAGGCCCGACGGGAGGCAATACGGGAGGAAGTACAGAAAATGCTGAACTTAGGGGTGATAGAGGAGTCCCAAAGTGATTGGTCTAGTCCCATTGTGTTGGTGCCTAAACCGGATGGGAGCTGGCGATTTTGTAACGATTTTCGTCAGTTGAACAAAGTTACAAAATTTGACACCTACCCCATGCCACGTATAGATGAGTTGATCGACCGGCTGGGAACAGCCCGATACATGACGACTCTTGACCTCACAAAAGGGTATTGGCAAATCCCCCTGGCCAAGTCAGCCAAAGAGAAAACCGCATTTGTAACCCCAGACGGGGCGTTCCAATATAAAAGAATGCCGTTCGGGTTACAGAATGCGCCGGCCACATTCCAGCGGAAAATGGACCAGATGCTGAGGCCCCATCGGAAGTATGCTGCGGCTTACCTGGATGACGTAATTGTCCATAGCACAGATTGGGCCTCACATCTGCCAAAAGTGCAAGCAGTCCTGGACTCTGTTCGGGAAGCAGGGTTTACGGCTAACCCCAAGAAGTGTACCATTGGGCAGGAGGAGGCCAAATATCTTGGGTACACCATTGGGAGGGGAGTAATAAAACCCCAACTCAACAAAGTCGAGGCCATCCAGAGTTGGCCACGTCCCAACAGCAAGAAGCAGGTACGAGCCTTTCTGGGAATCGCTGGGTATTATCGGCGATTCATTCCCCACTTTGCTTCTAAGGCTGTGCCCCTAACCAACCTGACGAAGGGGAAAGGGTCGGTCATGATTAAATGGACCCCCGAGGCTGAGGCAGCATTCCAATTCTTGAAACAAGCCTTATGTAGCCAGCCAGTGTTGTACTCACCCGACTTCTCTAAAGACTTTGTCGTACAAAGTGATGCGTCAGATGTGGGGTTAGGAGCAGTATTGTCCCAGGTCTGGAACGGGGAAGAGCACCCAGTCATTTACCTCAGCAGGAAGTTGAAGTCCCATGAGGTAAATTACGCCACCGTTGAAAAGGAGTGTTTAGCGGTGAAGTGGGCTCTAGATTCCCTTCGGTACTACCTGCTAGGTAGGCACTTTGACATGATTACGGATCACGCTCCGTTAAAGTGGATGGCTCAAAACAAGGAAACAAATAGAAGAGTGAATAGGTGGTTCCTGGCCCTCCAGGAATTCAACTTCACAGTAAAGCATCGCCCTGGCGTTCAAATGGGGAATGTGGATGCTTTGTCTCGAGTACATGAATGCCTGATTGCTGGTGTTCCAACCCCGAGGTTAAAACAAGAGGGGGGGGTATGTGACAGCAGGAAGGTAAAGTCACCTGGTTGCATCCAGGGGGGTAGATATATTTCGCCCAGATTCAGGCTTTACGCCGATTTATACAGCTAGGTGGAGAGTTGTATAAGCCCAGCTGAGACTAGTGGGCTCATTGATGACTCATACCTCTAGGGAGAGGGCTGGGCGTCGTGCAGACAGGGAGTTGATGAGTCCAGCTGAACCTTGTCAGCTCATTTAGGCCTCTATAAGAAAGCCCAGATTCATTAGATGTTGGCTCATGCCTGGAAGCAGACCTGTGTGGACTGTCTAGGGAGAGTGAACCCCTGTGCGGTGAGAGAAAGCCCGTGTGGCTATATTTTGCTTGGACATTTAAAACCAGGGACTAGGACAGCACTAGGCTGATCCCAGTCGTTAGTTAGGAAACCTGTAAGTTTAGTCAGAGGTCAAGTTGACCAGGATTTATTTTGTGTTTGTTTTTTTTGCCTTGCTGTGTTTTTATCACTGTAAATAGAAAATAAACCGCACCTTTTTGATTTTGAAAACCACAACCTCCGTCTGCTGGGCCTGTTTTTGGGTGGGGAGCCCATCCCGGGGGTCACACATACCCGCTGCCGAGCTAGCCCCCTCACACATGTCATTGTTGAACAGTGGCAGAAAAATTGGACCTTTGGTGGTGGTGGTGGTGCCACAACACTGTAAGTCCTCACAGTTACTCTTGGTGGGCGCAGGAATGGGCCCTGCTGTGAAATATTATATCAAGAATTGTAATTACATGCACCTGTTGAACAGGGGCAGAAAAATTGGGCCTTTGGTGGTGGTGGTGGTGGTGTTGCCACAACACTGTAAGCCCTCACAGTTACTCTTGGTGGGCGCAGGGATGGATCTGCTGTGAAATATTAGATCAAGAATTGTAATTACATGCCCCTGTTGAACAGGGGTAAAAAAAAATGGGCCTTAAGCACTGGTGCTACAACACTGCAACCCCTCACAGATACTCTAGTTGGAGCGCAGGAATGAGCCATGCTGCAAAGTATAGCAGCAAAAATTGTAATTACACGCCCCTGTTAAACAGGGGCAGAAAAATTGGGCCTTAGGCACTGGTGCCACAACACTGCAACCCCTCACAGAAACTCTAGTTGGAGCGCAGGAATGATCCCTGCTGCAAAGTATTGCAGCAAAAATTGTAATTACACACCCCTGTTAAACAGGGGCAGAAAAATTGGGCCTTAGCCACTGGTGGCGGTGCCCAGAACCAAAAATGTTCTTACAAGCTATCAGCATGATCATTGAGGATGAAGAGGATAGTCACTCAGCATAACAGGATAGTCACTCAGCATCCGCATAGGCAGTCTTGAACGGATCTGACATTCAAAAAAAAAATATTCGGTTACATTAGCATCAGGTGCTTGGTAGCTGGTGGTGATCCAAGACTGATTCATTTTTATGAAGGTCAGCCGATCGACCGAGTCAGTGGACAGGCACACCCTGTGATTTGTTACAAAGCCTCCAGCAGCACTGAATGTGCATTTCGAAAGAACGCTGGATGCAGGACAGGCCAGTAGCTCAATTGCATACTGTGCAAGCCCTGGCCAGTGATCCATCCTCAAGACCTAGTAACCCAGAGGATTTTCGGTGGGAAAGGTGTCCAAGTCTGATCTTGCCCCTAGGTATTCCTGCACCATGTAAAACAGACGCTGGCGATGGTTGCTGGAACCGATCATACCTTGGGGCTGCGGACTAAAAAATTGTCTGAACGCATCGGTCAGATGGCCACCTTCTCCATCGCTCCTTCTGTGACTGACCGAAGCCTCGGCAACACGTTGTCCAGGACCAGGAATTTGTAACCTCCCAGGCTCTGGGAACGTGTTGCACAAACCTTTCTGCAAGGCCTCCCGAAGAAGTTTCATCCTCTGCTCCCTCTGCGATGGCAAGATAAGGTCCGCAACCTTACCCTTGTAACGTGGATCAAGGAGGGTTACCAGCCAGTAATGATCCCTCTCCTTGATACCACGAATACGAGGATCCTTCCGCAGACTTTGCAGGATCAGGGAGGCCATGCAGCGTAGGTTTGCTGAGGCATTCGGTCCAGAGTCCTCTGGGTCACTAAGGACGACATGACCTGCAGCCACCTCCTCCCAGCCACGTACAAGTCCATGGGTTTCTGGGGACTGGAAACGATCTCTTGAAGACTGCTGCTGATGCTGAGTGCTAGGCTCCACCTCCATGCTGACACAATCCTCCTCCTCGTCCTCTTCCTGTGTGATAGGCGAGCCAGCAGAAGCACTGTATGGATAAAGGGGGCCTTGAGAGGTAAGGAAGTCCTTCTTTTCCTCCCTCTGTTCTGCCTCAAGTGCCCTGTCCATTATTCCACACAGCGTGTGCTCCAACAGGTGGACAAGAGGGACAGTGTCACTGATGCATGCACTGTCACTGCTCACCATCCTCGTGGCCTCCTCAAATGGTGACAGGACAGGGCATGCATCCCTGATCATGACCCACTGGCGTGGCAAAAAAAAAACAAGCTCCCCTGACCCTGTCCTCGTGCCATATTGGCACAGATACTCATTGATGGCCCTCTGCTGCGTGTGCAGCCGCTGCAGCATGGCCAACGTTCAGTTCCACCTGGTGGACATGTCACAGATTAGGCGGTTCTTGGGCAGGTTGTATTCCTTTTGGAGGTCAGCCAGCCGAGCACTGGCATTATATGACCGTCGGAAATGCACACAGAGTTTCCTGGCCTGCCTCAGGACATCCTGTAAGCCCGGGTACCTGCCCAAGAACCGCTGCACCACCAAGTTAAGGACGTGAGCCAAACAGGGCACATGGGTCAGTTGTCCCTGTCAAAGGGCGGAGAGGAGGTTGGTGCCATTGTCCTAAACCACCATTCCTGGCTTAAGCTGGCATGGCATCAACCACCTCTGAGCCTGCCCTTGCAGAGCTGACAGAATCTCTGCCCCAGTGTGGCTCCTGTCCCACACCAGCTCAAGCACCGCATGGCATCTTTTTGCCTGCGTACTTGCGTAGCACCTTGAACGCCTAAGGAGCACCGCTGGTTCCAAGGACAAATCAGCACAGGCAGAGGCCATGGAGGAAGAAGAAGAGGAGGGGGTGGAGGAGAGAGGTGTGTCAGAATCACCAGTAGTAACATTTTGGAGGCGTGGTGGCGGAACAACCTCCAACACTACTGCACCTTGTCCTGCATCCTTCCCAGCTGCCAGCAGAGTCACCCAATGCGCCCTGAAAGATAGGCAACGTCCCTGTCCATGCCTGCTTGACCACGAGTCAGCGGTAATATGCACCTTACCGCTGACCTCCCTGTCCAGCGAGGCCAAGACATTGCCTTCTACATGCCGGTAGGAAGCCAGAATCGCCTTCCGTGAAAAAAGTGGCGTTTGGGAACCTGCCACTGAGGAACCGCACATTCCACAAACTCAGAGTCTACCAACTGAAAAGGCAGCAGTTGAAGTGTTAGCAATTTAGCCAAGCTAGCATAGTGCCCCTGTTGAAGACTTTTGTAGTCGAAACGCGTAGGGCCTGCTCATGCTGCACCCCACATTGCTTTTATTGTTTTATTTTGTGATCACCTTTTATTTGTCTATATGCATATAAGACAAAATTTATTTAATAAACCTCCCCATGGTTATATTGACATGCACCATCTGGAGTTTTTCTTTTCTCCTACCCCTGTGTCCATCTTGGATTGATTTGGAGCCTGTACGATTGGAGGAGTTTCCATTGCGTGAGCTGGCCATCCGCTACCCTGTTGAAGTCGGTCTGAGGTATCCAGGATATCCAGTTTTCATAATTTCTGGTCACGGCGACCATCAAGCTCGATTGACCCACTGTCATATGACAGGTGGGTCCACCGTTTCCGGTAAGAGTACCCAACTGTACCATCTGTGCCTTATTGTGAATTCTCACCTTATACATTGAGGTCTTCCAGTCAATCTATGCTGTGGCGGTGTTGTCCATGAAAAGACATCCACTCCAATTACACACATGCTGTTTGGACTTTTTTGAATTCATCACTATATTTAACCCACAGGGGTCACGCTCCCCAGTTCTCATGGAGATTAGCTCACATGTGAAATTATCCATTGGAATGGACTGTTCATGAACTTTATGTATTAGTTCACTAACACACAGTGTTTATCAGTCATTCACATATTAGAGCTGCTTCCATTAGCAACTCTAGATTTAGAGCGCTGCACTATTTTTTATATATCTGTTTTATACTTTGTTTGTTTGAGTGTTAGCAGCCTTCCTTCACATTTAGGTTTAGCGCAGTCTTTTCACTTTTATATTTTTCAAGGTATTACAGTTCACCAGTTCTTAGATGTGGTGGCTGCATTTGTTTTCTTTTTTAGGCTTTTTACCTATATTTCTACCTGGTGATCCTGCCAGTAACACAATTCTTGTCCTGGGATGACAACACTCACTCAGTTCTAGTACAATAAATGTTTATTGATACACGTAAAAATTACATGACAACTGGTCACCCACGCAGGGGGATGGAAACAAAAGAACTAATCGTATAGACATAAAAATATCTCGTACAATTGAACAATTTTAAAATACAAAATGTCAACTGGATGACCTTACCGTGGGGGCCCAAAGCCTGGGACATACCATAGAGAGACAGGAAGGGTGAACCAGCGAACTGATTGCCAAAGGAGAGAAAGAAAAACAGGAGAAGGAAAGAAACAAAAAAAAAATTGTGTGGGGTGGGGAAGTGAATTGAGAAAGGAGGGAAGGGAGGGTAGAATGAACACCCACTCAGTTCAAACACAGCTTTGGATCAAACTTTGCTTGTTTAAGCATTTGGCCACATGGCTATATTTGGGCAATGACATTGCGTGGATATGGCCATGGCAATATTTGGCATCACCTGGTATACCCTGTCCCTGTGTTTACATTCCAGATGACAGCTCAGTGAACCGTCATTTGGGGTCAAGCCAGGTGTGGGTTGTTCTTTCAGTGAGTTGGCAGGCATGGTTCATCATGATTGAGAAGTATCTGCATCGCTGGACGACATGATTGGAAATAGATTTACATTGTGGGACTTTTCTTCGTTTTTTCTTTATTTAAAGGACTTGTCAAAAAGTGTGGTGTCTTCTTTTTTATTATTACCATTATTTTTGTAAATGAGTAGGGGTACTATGTACATCCTACTAATTCACATAGTTGGAGGGCCATATATGAGGGCCCCTTTATTTTTAAAGGGGTCTTTCAGATTCTGATAAAACTTTTACAACCACCGGGCCAGGGTTGTGGGGAAGAGGCCCTTGTCTTCCTCAGTAGACAAGGTGCTTTGCTAAGAATATCCCCCCCCCCATGTTGAGGGCATGTGGCCTGGTATGGTTCAGGAGGGGGCACATGCTTGTCCCCCCTTTACTGGCCTGCCAGGCTGCATGCACAGGTAAGCGTCTTATATTTCTTTTTGGAGGGACTTTATGCTTATTTTTTGTTAGGAGTCCCCTATTAAAGTGGTTGTAAACCCACCTGAGAAATATTTACATATAGGCTTACCTATATGTACTGAAAATATCTCCTGAACATGCGCCGTTCAGGAGATATTTCTTGTACACTGTGCCGATGATGTCATCGGTGTCATCGGTGCATGCGCAGTGAAGAAACGGCCTTCCGTGTCATTTCTTCCCCAGCGTGTGCCATGACTGGCAGCTTCCACGCACATGCGGCCCCCGGAAGGAAGAGGGGTGAAGATGGATGCTTCCACCAGCGGGGACATCGCAGGGTTCGTTGACAGGTAAGTGCCACATAATGGGCTAGTATGCGATTCAGGGATCAGGGTTTACTTCCTCTAACATCTGTACCAGACCCTCATCTAGAATAAGGTATAGATGAAGGAAATCAAACAGAAATAAGAGTCCCGAAGCAGTCATTTACCAGCAATTTAAACAACAGTTTTGTAAATGTCAGTTTTGCTGTCATGGGTTGTATTAATTGTACAGATGCACCACCTCACAGGCAGATTAAGGGCATCCCCAGGCAAGATATTTTGCATTTCTAATGTTGCCCTTATAAATCGCTGTTCCCTGCAGCTTTTTTTGCACTGCTACATGATCCCCAGGGTAGTGCTCTTCCCCATGACATTTGGTTGATAATCCCTTGCCTATTAGCCTAGAAAATAACCATTCCCAGATAACAAGGATAACTTGACACAAATTTGTGGCAGTATTGAATTGTAAGTCTTTTAACTTGCTGCACATTTTCACTGGCAAGTTGTACACTTGCAGAGCACTTGAAGCACAAGTTCTAGTTGACACTTTTCCAATTTGTAGCAGATTTGCATAGCAAGTCTCTAGCAAGAGCAAAGTTGCAGTGGTGAGACTACAGCAAGAGCTCCGCAAGTCTACAGCATGAAAATTCAGCCACAGTGCCCCCTGTGGTGGGATGACTATTGCACAACATAACTTAACTAGAACTTGCAGCAGACTTGCAGAATGTTTGCAAAGAAAGTTAATCTGGAGTCATGCAATGCAGACTTGCTGCAATTGTGCAACAAACTTGTGAAGCCCGGCAAGTCTAGCAATAGCTTAGCAAGTAATTTTCAAACTTGCAGTACAATTGCTTGCTATCTGGGTTACTGTTTTTTCAACATATGGCGCCCATTGACTTTAATAGGCTTCAGATTTGGAATCTGAACCATCCTGAACTGAACCCAATTATGTTCAGCTCATCCCTGCTCACCATACTGTATCTATGGAAAAACAACAATCTCACCCAAGGACAAGGCTAGAGAATGCTTCTCTTCTTTTCTATAGAGATAGCTGAGGACTATGGAATGTCTGGTACAACTGATGACAGTCGGCACAGACAGAGAGCACAGGAAGATTTCTTGCAAGATCAATGGGTTTATTTACAGGCCAAAAGGGCACAAATAATAGAAGTTGATTGTTTGGGTTTACACAGGGCTTTTTTTCTCAGAACATAGGTGCAGGAACTCCCCTCTTTTAAACTACCTGTCAGGGACGTGCTGGGCTTGAACCTGGGACCTCGTCTGTGTCTGGCATTGACTCTTCCAGCGGAGCTATCTGAGATGCTGGACAGTTCCCTGCCTGATCTGCTGGATAACCTATCTGATCCATTAGACTACTCTGCTTGGTGTCTGATTACTGTTGAACTCTGAACCCCTTGCTCCTCCCATGTACTTCCTATAAAAGACATTCCAGAGATGTTGCCCCTTGCGGTTTGATCTGCTTCTGTTCCCTGAGTTCCTGATTCTGTGCTTGTATCCTGTTCCTGTGTTTGACCCGGCTTCCTGACCACGCTTCTGTCTCCAGTCCTGACCTCGGCTCGTTTGACCCTGCTCAGTTATCTGCCAGTCTGCCTGTTGCCAAGATTCGGCCTGGACTTTGACTACTCTCTGCCTGCCACTTGTGATGTTTACCTTGATGTGTATGACCCGGCTTGTCTGACTCTGCAAACCTGCACCAGCTTACCTGCATCCTCTGCTCTGCAAGCTGCACACGCTGACCTGCATCCTTTGCAATGCAAACCTGCACCTGCTGACCTGCATCCCTGCTCTGCATACCTGCACCTGCTGACCTGCATCCCTGCTCTGCATACCTGCACCTGCTGACCTGCATCCCTGCTCTGCAAACCTGCACCTGCTGACCTGCATCCCTGCTCTGCAAACCTGCACCTGCTGACCTGCATCCCTGCTCTGCAAACCTGCACCTGCTGACCTGCATCCCTGCTCTGCAAACCTGCACCTGCTGACCTGCATCCCTGCTCTGCAAACCTGCACCCGCTGACCTGCATCCCTGCTCTGCAAACCTGCACCCGCTGACCTGCATCCCTGCTCTGCAAACCTGCACCCGTTGACCTGCATCCCTGCTCTGCAAACCTGCACCCGTTGACCTGCATCCCTGCTCTGCAAACCTGCACCCGTTGACCTGCATCCCTGCTCTGCAAACCTGCACCCGTTGACCTGCATCCCTGCTCTGCAAACCTGCACCCGCTGACCTGCATCCCTGCTCTGCAAACCTGCACCCGCTGACCTGCATCCCTGCTCTGCAAACCTGCACCCGCTGACCTGCATCCCTGCCCTGCAAACCGGCACCCGCTGACCTGCATCCTCTGCTCTGCAAGCTGCACCTGCTGACCTGCATCCGCTGCTTCCGGAACCAGCCGTTCCAGTCTCCACTCGGCTCCACCACTCCAAGCAGTGAGGATCAGACAGGCACCCTTACCTCACCGTGCTCTTACCACCACTGTCCCCACTCCAGTGGTCTCCGAGCCGGGGTTGTACGGGAGGTCCCTCTCCGCACGTCAGGCTCACACCTAAGGTACGTTACAGTATCAAACCGCCATGCCTGAGCCTGCAGGAGATACCTTGCCTATGGACAATGTCTATCAACACCTTACAGCTCTCACTCAGATCGTAAAGTCTCTGCAGGGCAGCCATGTCCGAATGGATAAGCAGACACAAACTCAAGCCACCTCTGCAGATTCACCTCCAACCCCAACTTCCTCTATTGGAATGTTACCATCTCCTGAGCCCAGGGTCCCTGTTCCTGAGAAGTTTTTCGGGGATCGGAGTAAATTCCGTGCGTTTCGCAAAGCATGTGAACTTTACTTTTCGTTGCTACCTCTGACTTTTTCATCTGAAGCCACCAAGGTGGGCTTCGTTATCGCTTTGCTGCAGGGGGAACCTCAAGCTTGGGCCCATCACCTACTTGAAGTCCGCCATGTAGTTCTAGACTCTCTGCCCACTTTTCTTGATACCATGGCCCGACTTTATGACGATCCACAGCGGACTTCTACTGCCGAGGCTGCTCTCCATGCGCTCCAGCAAGGCCGCCGAGCGGTCGAGGACTATGTGACTGATTTCAGACGCTGGAGCGCGGATACCCAGTGGAATGAGGCGGCTCTGCGGCATCAGTTCCGTCTTGGTCTCTCTGAAAGCCTGAAGGATGAGTTAGCACGGGTCGGTGTTCCTGATGTTCTAGAGACTTTAATTAATTTGTCTATCCAGATAGACCGACGACTCCGGGAGCGCAGAGCAGAAAGGTCTACCCAGCAGCTCCGCCCAGCTTGGATGCTACCCCGGATACGAGCCCCTGTGTACCCTGCCAGTGCCAGTACGGTTCCAACTGAACCCTCATCCCTCAACCAGACCGTCAAGCCAGGGCAGCTTGGACTAATGAAACATTCCCTATCGGCCAAGGAACGACTTCGTCGGCTGCAGAATTATCTATGCCTGTATTGCGGTGAACCCGGTCATTATGTCTCTTCTTGTCCTGCTAAGCTGCACAAGGTCCTGGCTACCTCTTCTCCCAACTACTCACCTCCATCTACCAATGCTACTCACCTGGCTCTTCCTATCTCTTTCCAACTACCAGGGAGGACAATACCAGTAACTGCAATAATCGACTCAGGGGCATGTAGTTGTTTTGTCGATCTAGACTTTGCAGCACAACAACACATCCCACTCCAACCTAAGACTCAGGGACTTTCCATTTTCCTGGCAGATGGGTCTCGCATCAAGTCCGGAGTAGTGACCCAGGAGACCCCTCCTTTGCCTGTGATCACCTCCATGGACCATAAGGAACTATTGACTTTGGATGCTATTGCATCTCCCATGTTTCCAGTTATCCTGGGTCTACCCTGGCTTCAGGCACACAATCCACAGATTGATTGGGGAACCGGAAGTATTAAGTTCCAGTCACCATACTGTCAACGCCACTGCATGCTTCCACGTCCCAGCACCTTGGGGCCTCTGTTATGCCTGGATTCAGATCCAGAGATACGAGCTTCTGTACCCAAACAATATCATGAGTTCCTGGACGTCTTCAGCAAACGAGGGGCTGAAGTCCTCCCGCCTCATCGTCCTTACGATTGTCCAATCGAGCTTCTTCCCGGTGCTGAGATTCCTTTCGGACGGATCTTCCCCCTATCTGAACGGGAGCTTGAGGTACTGAAAGAATACGTTGATGAGAACCTTAAGAGGGGTTTCATCCGTCCTTCCACTTCTCCAGCAGGGGCAGGAATCTTCTTTGTGGAGAAAAAAGACCATTCTCTTCGGCCCTGTGTAGATTACCGGGAATTAAATAAAATCACGGTCAAGAACCGGTACCCTCTGCCTCTGGTACCTGAACTTTTTCAAAGACTTAGGACTTCCTCTGTGTTTACTAAATTAGACCTGCGGGGGGCGTACAACCTGGTACGCATCCGAGCAGGGGATGAATGGAAGACTGCCTTTCGTACCAGGTTCGGCCATTACGAATACCTAGTAATGCCCTTCGGCCTATGTAACGCCCCTGCCACCTTTCAGCATCTAGTCAATGATGTTTTCAGAGACTGTCTGGACATTTATGTAGTTGTCTATCTTGATGATATTTTGATTTTTTCCTCCTCTCTTGAGCAGCACCGGAAATACGTCAAGAGCGTACTCTGTCGTCTCCGCCAGCATGGACTGTACGCAAAACCAGAAAAGTGTGAATTCGAGCGACAGAGTATCCAGTTCCTTGGCCTACTGATCTCTACAGAGGGATTCAAGATGGACCCACAGAAGGTTTCAGCCATTCTGGATTGGCCTGCACCTTCAGATAAAAAGGGGGTGCAGCGCTTCGTTGGCTTTGCCAATTTTTATCGGAGGTTTATCAAGGGATTCTCTGCTATTATTTCCCCGATTACGCAGCTAACGAAGCAAAATGCTCGATTCCAGTGGACATCTGAAGCACAGGCTGCTTTCACAAACCTAAAAATACTTTTTACGTCTGCTCCTATCCTAAGTCATCCCGATCCTGCCCTACCGTATCTACTTGAGGTAGATGCCTCAGAGACAGCGGTTGGAGCTGTTATCTCCCAGCGCCAAGGTCTCAAGGACTTGATACACCCGGTAGCCTTCTTCTCCCGTAAGCTTACCCCATCCGAGAGGAATTATGATGTTGGAGACCGGGAGCTCCTGGCCATTAAATCTGCCCTTGAGGAGTGGAGGTACTTGTTGGAGGGAGCAGCGCATCCTATACTCATTTACACAGACCACAAGAACCTAGAGTATCTGAGAGCTGCCAAACGTCTGAGACCACACCAGGCACGTTGGGCACTATTTTTCTCTAGGTTCTCGTTCCACATAACTTACCGGCCAGGCTCCAAGAACACCAAACCAGATGCTCTTTCCCGCATGTTTGATGATCCAAAAGAGGTGTCAGCTCCAGATACCATTCTATCGGAAGGCAACTTCTTACTTTTACAAACTAGCCTGATGTCTGTCTTGAAGCAAGCTTCTACAGGTATGTCTGGTCCCTCTGGAATCACTCTGGTACCCAAGGACGGGTTACTTTGGAAGAATGAGAAAATCTTTGTGCCAGAAGAAGTTCGAGTCACAGTGTTAAACTTGTGTCATGATCATCCCCTGGCAGGCCATTTCGGAATGCATAAAACCCTTGAACTGTGTCAGGGTCACCTGTGGCCAGGTGACAGATGCACACCGTAGGGGGACAGGAGTGCACCGCGAGGTAGTGAACCCTATGGCTGGCTTCTGTGGATAGGAAACTGGGTGGTTGTGGAAAGCGGGACCAGAGGAGCACAACCGGGATCCCAACGGAAGCGAGAGCCAAGATTCCCCAGGGCGCGGAGTCTAAGACCCAGCTGGTCTTCTCCAGGGCCTCTAGTGGTGAGGATGTTACGCTGCAGGCTGGGACCAGGTCGCGGCCCCTGGAGTTTCCTAGCTCACGCCCCGTAGGATAAGGGGAAGCAGCAGCACACGATAGAGAGAACCGAATAACAAGCCGAAGGTCAGGGGCCACAAGCAGACAAGGATAACGAAGAACGAGCCGAAGGTCAAGGGTCACGAGCAGACAGGGATGGTCGGGGACAAGCCAATAACGTAACAGAGAGACAGACGTAGCACACGGCAGGCAGGAACCCAAACACACAATGCCTAACAAACACGTTGATCAGCAAAGCAGGCTTGCAGTGCACAGGTTAATATAGTGTTCAGTGATAGGGCCTGGGGTGGAGTCAGGCTGGGAGGAGATTATAAAGGAAGCCAGGTGAAGGAGGTCTGGTCTCTAGATGAACACATGAGGAGGAAGGTAAGATGGCAGACAGACATTAATGCATATCCATGACAGTACCCTCCCTCTTACGAGGCCTCCCCCTTCCCCGCCTGGGCCCAGGTTTAGAGGGAAACTTCAGATGAAACTCCTTTAACAGACGAGGTGCAAAGACCTCAGATGCAGTGATCCAAGACCTCTCCTCAGGACCAAACCCTTTCCAATGAACGAGGTACTGAAGAACGCCTTTACAGAGTCGGGAGTCCAGAATTTGACTGATCTCGTACTCCTGATTATCCTCAGAGACAGGCGCCACGGTAGGAAGAGGACGAGAGAATTTATTGAGGACTAAAGGCTTTAGAAGAGCAACATGAAAGGAGTTAGTGATTTTAAGGCTCTTAGGAATCTGGAGTTTGAAACAAACCGGATTCAGTTTAGCAGTTACCGTGTATGGACCGATGAATCGTGGAGCAAACTTCAGAGAAGGAACTCGGAGCTTGATGTTCCTGGTAGAGAGCCAGACTTTGTCCCCTGGCTGAAGAGAAGGCGGTTTACGCCTGCGGCGGTCGGCAAAGCCTTTGAATTTTTCAGCAGCTGCCCGGAGGGAATCATGAACGTGACCCCAAACGGAATTGAGAGACTCCTGAACCGAAGCCAAAGCTGGAATGTCTGGAGAACAGATCATAGGAAGAGGAAGTTGAGGGTGTTTTCCATAAACTGTGAAAAAGGGTGTCTTCTGCGAACTGGTATTCACATGATTGTTATGGGAGAATTCTGCCCACGGGAGTAGAGAGGACCAATCGTCATGGTGAGAAGACACAAAGGTGCGAAGAAAGACCTCTAACTCCTGATTAACCCTCTCAGTCTGTCCATTGGATTGGGGATGGTAAGAAGAAGAAAAATCCAAGACAATATTGAGGGATTTGCAAAAGGCTCTCCAAAAACGAGACGTGAATTGGACTCCCCTGTCGGAAACAATATGAGAAGGGACCCCATGTAGGCGGAGAATTTCTCGAATGAAAATGGGAACCAAGGCAGGGGCAGAAGGAAGACCAGGAAGAGGAACAAAATGAGCCATCTTGGAGAATCGATCGATTACCACCCAAATGACTGTATTATTCTCAGACAGTGGGAGATCGGTGATAAAATCCATGGCAATATGGGCCCAGGGTTCCTTAGGAATAGGCAAGGGCATGAGGAGACCAGCAGGAGCTTGTGTGGAGGATTTGGACTGAGCACAGACATGACAAGCTTTAACGTAGTCTTTGACGTCTGAGCGGAGATTAGGCCACCAGTAGTGACGACTGATGAGTAGGAAGGATCGGAGGAATCCAGAATGCCCTGCCACCTTGGAATCATGTCCCCAACGAAGGATCTTAGCTCTTAGCTCAGTGGGGACAAAGGTCTTACCAGGCGGAATTTTAGACTTCAGGGTGGTAGAGTGGGCAACAATGCATGAGGTGGGAATGATCGGCTCAGGTTCAGGGGCGGACTCCTCGTCCAAAGTGTCAAATGACCTAGAGAGCGCATCAGCCCGACCGTTGCAGGAACCAGGTTTGTAGGTAATCGTGAAATTAAAACGGGCAAAGAAGAGACTCCACCTGGCCTGTCTAGGATTCAGACGTTTAGCATTCTGTAGATACTGTAAATTCTTGTGATCGGTAAAGATCGTTATGGAGTGAGGGGAACCCTCCAAGAGATGACGCCACTCCTCTAACGCCAATTTAATTGCGAGAAGTTCCCGATCACCGATGGCATAATTCCTCTCTGCCTGAGAAATTTTTTTGGAGAAGAACGCACATGGTTGGCGTCTCTTCTCAAAGATTTGAAGAAGCACAGCTCCCACCCCCATTGAGGAAGCGTCCACTTCAATAAAAAATGCATTCCCAGGATTTGGTCTCCTCAAGAGGGGGCCAGAAACAAAGGCCTGTTTCAGGTTGTGAAATGCAGAGACAGCTTCGGGAGGCCAGTCTCTGGCATTCACACCCTTCTTGGTCAAAGCGATAATAGGCGCGGCAATGGAAGAGTAATTCCTTATGAACTGCCTATAATAATTAGTGAAGCCAAGAAAGCGCTGTGTGGCCTTGAGGCTAGCAGGAAGAGGCCAGTTGGTGATAGCCAAGACCTTCCCAGGGTCCATACGAAGCCCCGAACATGAGACAAAGCACCCCAAAAACAGGACCTCAGAACATTCAAAGGAACATTTCTCCAGCTTGGCATAGAGATTGTTCTCTCTAAGACGTTGAAGTACAGTGCGGACATGGTTTCTGTGGACGAGCAGATTTTCAGAAAAGATCAGAATGTCATCCAGATAGATGACAACAAACTGGTACAGCAGATCTCTGAAGATTTCATTGACAACGTTTTGAAACACGGCTGGAGCATTACACAGACCAAAAGGCATCACCAGATATTCGTAATGCCCGTCTCTAGTGTTAAATGCAGTCTTCCATTCGTCACCCTCCCGTATTCGAATGAGATTGTACGCGCCTCTGAGATCCAACTTGGTGAAAATGGAGGCACCCTTCAACCTATCGAATAGCTCAGATATTAAGGGTAAGGGGTATCGATTTTTAATAGTAACCGCATTTAAACCCCGATAATCGATGCAGGGTCTTAAGGTACCATCCTTTTTGGCAACAAAAAAGAACCCTGCCCCTGCAGGCGATGAGGATTTCCGGATGAACCCTCTCTCCAGATTCTCTGCTACATACTCCGACATGGCCTGGGTCTCTGGGATGGACAGAGGGTAGGTACGACCCCTGGGTAGAGTTGCTCCGGGGACAAGATCAATAGCACAGTCAAAAGACCTGTGGGGAGGAAGCACCTCAGCTGATTTTTTACAGAACACATCCCGGTAATCGCTGTATGCGGCGGGAAGATCAGAAGAAACAGAAGTGGCAGCAACCGGAAGACTCTCCTTGGGGGTCACCTTGAGAAGACACAACGAGAAACATGAGGAACCCCAGGCCAGGATCTGCCCAGAGACCCAGTCCACATGTGGAGAGTGGAGCTGTAGCCAAGGGAGGCCCAATACAACTGGGGTAGAGGCCTTGGGTAGAATAAGAAAGGATATCCACTCCTGGTGGAGAATCCCTACCGACATCCTAATGGGTAGCGTCTGGAAGCGAATAGGGCCCCCTGGGAGAACAGTGCCATCAATTGCCGAGACTACCAATGGGGTAGTGAGAGGTGAAAGGGTAAGCTTCATAGAAGAAGCAGTTCTCCAATCCATGAAATTGCCGGCAGCCCCGGAATCCAGGTATGCAAGGGTTGACTGAGGAGAAGTGCCTACATGAAGGGACACCGGCAAGAGCAGGCGAGAAGGTGATGTTTCTGGGTCCAATACTCCACCTTCCAAATGTATTAGACCCGAGCGTTTCCCGGACGAAGCGAGCAGGAGTCACGAAAATGACCCTTGCCCCCACAATAGAGGCACAAGCCCAGAGTTCTGCGCCTAGCACGTTCTTCGGGGGTTAGTCTGGTCCGGCCCAGCTGCATAGGTTCTTCAGCAGGTAGAGGATGCTCCACGGAATGAAGGGAGGGGAGCTCAGACTGGCTAGGACCCAGAGAGTGCTGGCGTCTTTTTTCTAAGGACCTCTCTTGAAAACGAATGTCGATCTGGTTGCATAATGAAATTACATCGTCCAGACCGACGGGAATGGCTCTTCCCGCTAATTCGTCTTTCACTCGGTCAGAGAGGCCATGTAAAAAGGTAGCGACCAGGGCCTCATTATTCCAGCTCAATTCAGCTGTGTGGATACGGAACTGAAGAGCATATTGCCCCACTGAACTAGATTCTTGGCGAAGACGTAAGACAGCACTAGCCGCTGAAGAAGCCCGAGCCGGCTCTTCGAAGATATTACGAAAGAGCTTCAAGAATTCGGACAGACTGGAAACCACCGGATCGTTCCTCTCCCACAGGGGGGCAGCCCAGGCCAAAGCTTCACCGGAGAGGAGGGAAATGATATAGGCTACCTTAGCCCGGTCAGATAGGAAGCTTTGAGGCTGAAGCTCAAAATGAATAGTGCATTGGCTGAGAAACCCCCTGCAGGCCTTGGAGTCCCCAGAGAAACGGAACGGAGCTGGCAATCTTAGTGAGTGTGAGGCTGCGACTGGTGCGATAGGTACAGCCGCTGGTTGTACTTGGGGTTGCGGATTCGGGGTTCCCAAGGAGACCTGAAGCTGCTCGAATCGAGAAGCCAGATCCTGGAGGAATCGCATCACCTGGGTCTGATTTGATTCCTGGGTCTCAAGTCTGCGAACTATGCCCTGCAATGGATCATCCGCGGGAAGCGGGATGTCAGCCGGGTTCATGGCTGATCAAACTGTCAGGGTCACCTGTGGCCAGGTGACAGATGCACACCGTAGGGGGACAGGAGTGCACCGCGAGGTAGTGAACCCTATGGCTGGCTTCTGTGGATAGGAAACTGGGTGGTTGTGGAAAGCGGGACCAGAGGAGCACAACCGGGATCCCAACGGAAGCGAGAGCCAAGATTCCCCAGGGCGCGGAGTCTAAGACCCAGCTGGTCTTCTCCAGGGCCTCTAGTGGTGAGGATGTTACGCTGCAGGCTGGGACCAGGTCGCGGCCCCTGGAGTTTCCTAGCTCACGCCCCGTAGGATAAGGGGAAGCAGCAGCACACGATAGAGAGAACCGAATAACAAGCCGAAGGTCAGGGGCCACAAGCAGACAAGGATAACGAAGAACGAGCCGAAGGTCAAGGGTCACGAGCAGACAGGGATGGTCGGGGACAAGCCAATAACGTAACAGAGAGACAGACGTAGCACACGGCAGGCAGGAACCCAAACACACAATGCCTAACAAACACGTTGATCAGCAAAGCAGGCTTGCAGTGCACAGGTTAATATAGTGTTCAGTGATAGGGCCTGGGGTGGAGTCAGGCTGGGAGGAGATTATAAAGGAAGCCAGGTGAAGGAGGTCTGGTCTCTAGATGAACACATGAGGAGGAAGGTAAGATGGCAGACAGACATTAATGCATATCCATGACAAACTGATTCAACGCACGTTTTGGTGGCCGGATCTTGAAAAAGACTGCAGGGAATATGTAGGTTCATGTGCCACCTGTATCCGTAGCAAGACCACTAGAAGCAAGGCCTGGGGTCTGCTCAGACCCTTACCAGTCCCTGACCGTCCCTGGAAAATGATTGCCATGGACTTCATAGTGGAACTCCCCCCGTCTGAAGGTTGCACAGCCATCTTTGTAGTGGTTGACCGTCTATCCAAGATGGCCCACTTCGTGCCTCTCAAAGGCACGCCCTCTGCCATGGAAACTGCCCAGGTCTTCATTAGGGAAGTAGTAAAGCTACATGGGGTCCCTGCGGACATCGTTTCGGATAGAGGGGTGCAGTTCACCTCTCGCTTTTGGAAGGCTTTGTGCAAGGTCCTGAAGATTGAGTTGTCCATGTCCTCGGCCCATCACCCCCAAACTAACGGGCAAACCGAAAGAACGAATCAGACGCTCGAACAGTACCTCAGATGCTTCACCACCTTCGTTCAAGACGACTGGGTAGCTTTACTACCCTTGGCAGAGTTTGCCTTTAACAACGCCAGTCATTCGGCTACAGGTCAATCGCCATTTTTTGCCAACTACGGGTTTCACCCGACCTTCTTACCTGATCTCATCCCTGATTCAACAGTCCCAGCGGTCCAGAGTATTGTTGATTTCCTGACCCGTAACAGCAGGATATTGCAGGAAGCCATGACTAAGGCACAAGCAGCCAATAAAAGGATCTTTGACAGGAAAAGGAGAGGGGAATTATGCCTGCAACAGGGTGACCAAGTATGGTTATCAACCACCAACCTTAAGATGGCTTGCCCCGCAAGGAAACTGGCACCCAAGTTCATCGGTCCTTTTCCAGTAAAACGGAAATTAAACGAGGTCTCCTATGAACTTGCCTTACCGGAGTCGTTGAAGATTCACCCAGTCTTTCACGTTTCCTTGCTGAAACCCGCAGTGCCCGACCCGTTCCCAGACAGGGGATCGGGACCACCCAAGCCTGTAATCATTGACGGTGATGAGGAGTTCGAGGTGGAGGCCGTCTTGGACTGCCGAAGAAGAGGGAACCAGCTTCAATTCCTGATCAAGTGGAAGAACTCCTGGGAACCCCAACAGAACATCCACGCCCGAGAGTTAATCCAGGCCTTTTTTCGCAGTCACCCCCAGAAAAGAGCTCTATTGGGCACCCGGAGGTTGCCCTTAAGGGGGGGCACTGTCAGGGACGTGCTGGGCTTGAACCTGGGACCTCTTCTGTGTCTGGCATTGACTCTTCCAGCGGAGCTATCTGAGATGCTGGACAGTTCCCTGCCTGATCTGCTGGATAACCTATCTTATCCATTAGACTACTCTGCTTGGTGTCTGATTACTGTTGAACTCTGAACCCCTTGCTCCTCCCATGTACTTCCTATAAAAGACATTCCAGAGATGTTGCCCCTTGCGGTTTGATCTGCTTCTGTTCCCTGAGTTCCTGATTCTGTGCTTGTATCCTGTTCCTGTGTTTGACCCGGCTTCCTGACCACGCTTCTGTCTCCAGTCCTGACCTCGGCTCGTTTGACCCTGCTCAGTTATCTGCCAGTCTGCCTGTTGCCAAGATTCGGCCTGGACTTTGACTACTCTCTGCCTGCCACTTGTGATATTTACCTTGATGTGTATGACCCGGCTTGTCTGACTCTGCAAACCTGCACCAGCTTACCTGCATCCTCTGCTCTGCAAGCTGCACACGCTGACCTGCATCCTTTGCAATGCAAACCTGCACCTGCTGACCTGCATCCCTGCTCTGCATACCTGCTAACCTGCATCCCTGCTCTGCAAACCTGCACCTGCTAACCTGCATCCCTGCTCTGCAAACCTGCACCTGCTGCTCTGCAAACCTGCACCTGCTGACCTGCATCCCTGCTCTGCAAACCTGCACCTGCTGACCTGCATCCCTGCTCTGCAAACCTGCACCTGTTGACCTGCATCCCTGCTCTGCAAACCTGCACCTGTTGACCTGCATCCCTGCTCTGCAAACCTGCACCCACTGACCTGCATCCCTGCCCTGCAAACCGGCACCCGCTGACCTGCATCCTCTGCTCTGCAAGCTGCACCTGCTGACCTGCATCCGCTGCTTCCGGAACCAGCCGTTCCAGTCTCCACTCGGCTCCACCACTCCAAGCAGTGAGGATCAGACAGGCACCCACTCCAGTGGTCTCCGAGCCGGGGTTGTACGGGAGGTCCCTCTCCGCACGTCAGGCTCACACCTAAGGTACGTTACACTACCGCTTGTCTCTGCCCCTTTTAGAGAATACAGAACCAAGTATTTTTTTCTGGTGTTAAAGTGGAGGTCCACCCACGATTCTTTCTTTTTTTAAAAGTCAGCAGCTACTAACAGTGTAGCTGCTGACTTTTAATAAGGACACTTACCTGTCCTACTCGCCCGCAATGTCGGTCCCCCGACGGCGATCCGATCGCTGCTGGCAGGTCCCAGGTCCTCCATCCTGACTAAGGGAAACAGGCAGTGAAGCCTTTACGGCTTCACTGCCCGTTTCCTACTGCGCATGCGCCACTCGCACGGCGCTTTGTGAATGGACAGCTTGCCTCCTGGGATACACACAGTTCCCAGAAGGCAGCGCGCCCCATTCACAAGAAGAGGAAGCGGAAGGACATCCACCGCGGATGAGAAGAGGCAGATTAGGGGACTTCCGCATAGCAACGGGCATTTCGGGTGAGTATAATTATTTATTTATTTTCTATTCACTGTTTTCTTTTTTTTATAGGATTTTTAATGTAAAAATGTTTTCTGGGTGAACCTCCGCTTTAAGTAATTTGTATGTGTAGCGGGGTATTCCCCTTTAATACAGAGAGACTACATTTCCCAGTACATCTTGCAGCACCCAGGGTGCATTGCTCCAGAACAGAGACTCATGGGAGGGGCTATATAAGAGGAGGGCGAGGCTGAGCTCGGTCTCTTTTGGACACCGCGTGGCTGCTGACTGGTCCTCTTGTGCGGATCTGCTGGAGTGCAGGGCCTGAAGCCTGGGGCCTTGCGCAACTTCCGAAGAGCCTTCCATCCCACTGCAGAGCCTGGGTGGCATCTGACTTTGTTACCGCGGACATCAGTTGGATCGGGGACCTGACCGTTGCTGACGCTGTGTGCGGAGACACAGCAGGTGGAAGTCCCGGACTGGGATTGCGTCCGGAGTGGTGAGCGAGCACCTGCTCAATTCAATAGGCTGTACTGTGTTTAGGCCTATAGACTGCCTTGGCCCACCGATCCTTTATTTGCTGTTCCACTGGAGACCGGTAGCAGGACAGAGTTAAAGGGTCTCCAGTATAGTGTTCCTTGTGATTGCCTACTTTGTGGATTACAAATATTGTTCCTGAACATGCACCACCATTTCAAGTTTGCATGCAAAGAAATCCTTATTCCAAAGACTGAGGTTAATTCTGTGTCAGGCCTGACCAGGGAGGGGGTAGAATATTGTTTGGTGCACCACAGGGCGCGTAGATAATAATAGCTGCGCGTGGTGGATTACCGCGCTGTGCTATTACTGTATGCTATACCTATTGCTGCAGGGCTCTGTAAGCAAGTTACATGTTATGTTCTAACCTATACCTTTTAAACTAAAGTAAAACAGTTATACTCTACCACTTGCTATCAGAGTGTTATCATTGCACATAGTGTTTACCTTTCATTGAAGTTGGGGTGTGTATACAATCAGGTAAAGATTGTGATAAATAACATTCCCTAGACTAACTGTGCCATAAGTGGGTCGAGTAGATTGCCGGGGGTTGGCGGTGCTGTATGCAGGGCCCGAAACAAAAACCAGCGGCTCTCTTAACTGAGGGTAGCGCTACACGTGGGGGCTCTCGAGTTCGGGATCCTGATTAGTGATGAGCCGAACACCCCCGGGTTCGGTTCGCACCAGAACCCGCAAACGGACCGAAAGTTCGTACGAACATTAGAACCCTATTAAATACAATGGATGCGAACGTTCGAATTCTAAAGTGCTAATTATAACGACTATTATGCATGTTATTGTCCTAAAAAGGGTTTGGGAACCCGGGTTCTGCACCAGGGGACATGTATCAATGCAAAAAGAAGTTTTAAAAACGGTCGTTTTTCGGGAGCAGTCATTTAAATGATGCATAAAGTGAAAAAAAAAAAGTCAAATAAATATCGTACCTGGGGGGTGTCTAAAGTATGCCTGTGAAGTGCCACGTGTTTCCCGTGTTTAGAACTGTCCCTGCACAAAATGACACTTCTAAAGGAAAAAAAAGCCATTTAAAACTGCTTGCGGCTTTAATGTAATGTCTGGTCCCGGTAATATGGATGAAAATCTTTAAGAAAAATGGCATAGCTACCCCATCACAGCCCCCCCCCCCCCCACCCCAGCCCATTACCAGCCCCTTTGGGTCTTGTATGGATATTAAGGGGAACCCCGCACATAAAATAAAAAAGGCCCTATATACTCTGAACAGCCGTATACAGGCGGTGCATACAAGACAGGGACTGTAGGTTTGTTCTTATGTAGAATCTGTTTGTAATTTTGAACAGGTACATTGTTTAAGTGTAGCTCCAGCCAAAAAATCTATTTTTAAACTTTTTGGAAAACATAGGTAAGGGTTATCACCCCTGTAACATTTGTTTTGCTGTCTGTGCCCCTGTTCAGAACATTTCACCTCACTTTCCGTCCCAATGACAACTGTTTTTGAAATGTGATGTTTTTCTTGAAACAAGGATTGGTGATAAAGCATCAGTACAGAGGAGACACCTTTCTCCCATATTAATTCTTACAGGAGAGAATTTTCCTTCCAAGGGGTAGATTTCCTCTCACTTCCTGTTGTCTTCTTGCATTTGCAAGTAGGAGTCGTTTGTAAGTTGGATGTTTGAAAGTAGGGACCTGCCGTATATACTCTGCAGAAATAGGCCCCTTAGTTGTTGGTGTTGGCACAACACTGTAAGCACTCAGTTACTCTTGGTTGGTGCTGGAACGCCCTGCTGTCAACTAATTATATCAGGAATTGTAATTACATATAATTGTTGAACAGTGGTAGTAAAAATTGGGCCTTTGATGGTGGTGCTGGTGCCACAACACTGTAAGCCCTGACAGTTACTCTTGGTGGGTGCAGCAATGGGCCCTGCTGTGAATTATTAGATCAAGAATTGTAATTACATGCCCCTTTTGAACAGGGGCTGAAAAATTGGGCCTTTCGTGGTGGTGGTGGTGGTGGCGTTGCCACAACACTGTAAGCCCTCAGAGTTACTCTTGGTGGGTGCAGCAATGGGCCCTGCTGTGAATTATTAGATCAAGAATTGTAATTACATGCCCCTGTTGAACAGGGGCTGAAAAATTGGGCCTTAGGCACTGGTGGCCCAACACTACAACCCCTCACAGATACTGTACTTGGAGCACAGCAATGAGCCCTGTTGCAAAGTATTGCTTCAAAAATTGTAATGACACGCCCCTGTTAAACAGGGGCTTAAAAATTGGGCCTTAGGCACTGGTGGCACAACACTACAACCCCTCACAGATACTGTACTTGGAGCACAGCAATGAGCCCTGTTGCAAAGTATTGCTTCAAAAATTGTAATTACACGCCCCTGTAAAACAGGGGCTGAAAAATTGGGCCTTAGCCACTGGTGGCGGCACCCATAAACAAAAATGATCTTCCAAGCTATCATCATCAATCGTATCATTGAGGACTCGGAGGAGGAGGATAGCCAGTCAACATAACAGCACAGGCACTCAGCATCAGCATCAGTCTTGAAGGGATGTGACATGTTAAAATCAATTAGTCTGCTATATCAGCATCAGGTGTGTGGTAGCTGGTGGTGATCCAAGACTGGTTCATCTTGATGAAAGTCAGTCGATCAACCGAGTCGGTGGACAGGCGCACCCTGTGATCCGTGACAAATCCTCCAGCAGCACTGAATGTGCGTTCCGAAAGAACGCTGGATGCAGGACAGGCCAGTAGCTCAATTGCATACTGTGCAAGCTCTGGCCAGTGATCCATCCTCAAGACCCAGTAAGCCAGAGGATTTTTGGTGGGGAAGGTGTCCAAGTCTGACCTTGCCCCTAGATATTCCTGCACCATGTTTATCAGACGCTGGCGATGGTTGCTGGAACCGATCATACTTTGGGGCTGCGGACTAAAGAATTGTCTGAACGCATCGGTCAGACGGCCACCTTCCCCACCGCTCCTTCTTTGACTGGCCGAAGCCTCAGCAACTCGTTGTCCAGGACCAGGAGTTTGTAACCTCCCAGTCTCTGGGAACGCGTTGCACAGACCTTTCTGCAAGGCCTCCCGGAGTTGTCTCATCCTCTGCTCCCTCTGCGACGGTAACATAAGGTCCGCAACCTTACCCTTGTACCGTGGATCAAGGAGAGTGGCCAGCCAGTAATGGTCCCTCTCCTTGATCCGAAGAATACGAGGATCCTTCCGCAGACTTTGCAGGATCAGGGAGGCCATGCAGCGTAGGTTTGCTGAGGCATTCGGTCCGGAGTCCTCTGGGTCACTAAGGACGACATGATCCGCAGCCACCTCCTCCCAGCCACGTACAAGTCCACTGGTTTCTTGGGACTGTAAATCATCCCTAAAAGACTGCTGCTGATGATGCTGAGTGCCAGCCTCCACCTCCATGCTGACACAATCCTCCTCCTCCTCCTCCTCCTCCTCCTCCTCTTCCTGTGCGATGGGTGGGACAGAAGGAACACTGTCTGGGTAAAGGGGGCCTTGAGAGGCAAGGAAGTCCTCCTCTTCCTGCCTCTGTTCTGCCTCAAGTGCCCTGTCCATTATTCCACGCAGCGTGTGCTCCAACAGGTGGACAAGAGGTACAGTGTCACTGATGCATGCACTGTCACTGCTCACCATCCTCGTGGCCTCCTCAAATGGTGCCAGGACAGTGCATGCATCCCTGATCATGCCCCACTGGCGTAGAGAAAAAAAACCAAGCTCCCCTGACCCTGTCCTGGTGCCGTAGTCGCACAGGTACTCATTGATGGCCCTCTGCTGCGTGTGCAGCCGCTGCAGCATGGCCAACGTTGAGTTCCACCTGGTGGGCATGTCACATATAAGGCGGTTCTTGGGCAGGTTCAACTCCTTTTGCAGCTCAGCCAGGCGAGCACTGGCATTATAAGATCTGCGGAAATGCACACAGACTTTCCTGGCTTGCCTCAGGACATCCTGTAAGCCCGGGTACCTGCCCAAGAACCGCTGCACCACCAGGTTAAGGACGTGAGCCACACAGGGCACATGGGTCAGTTGTCCCTGTCGGAGGGTGGAGAGGAGGTTGGTGCCATTGTCGCAAACCACCATTCCTGGCTTAAGCTGGCGTGGCGTCAACCACCTCTCGGCCTGGCCCTGCAGAGCAGACAGGACCTCTGCCCCAGTGTGGCTTCTGTCCCCCAAACACACCAGCGCAAGCACGGCATGGCATCTTTTTGCCTGCGTACTTGCGTAGCCCCTTGAACGGCTACGGAGCACCGCTGGTTCAGAGGACAAAGCACAGGAAGAGGCCATGGAGGAAGAAGAAGAGGAGGGGGTGGAGGAGAGAGGTGTGTCACAACCAGTAGTAGCATTTTGGAGGCGTGGCGGTGGAACAACCTCCAACACTACTGCACCTTGTCCTGCATCCTTCCCAGCTGCCAAAAGAGTGACCCAATGGGCCGTGAAAGAAAGGTAACGTCCCTGTCCATGCCTGCTGGACCATGAGTCAGCGGTAATATGCACCTTACCGCTGACCGCCCTGTCCAGCGAGGCCAAGACATTGCCTTCCACATGCCGGTAGAGAGCCGGAATAGCCTTCCGTGAGAAAAAGTGGCGTTTGGGAACCTGCCACTGAGGAACCGCACATTGCACAAACTCACGGAAGGGGGCCGAGTCTACCAACTGAAAAGGCAGCAGTTGAAGCGCTAGCAATTTAGCCAAGCTAGCATTCAACCGCTGGGCATGTGGATGGCTGGGAGTGAACTTCTTTCGATGGTCCAGCAGCTGGGGCAGGGAAATTTGCCTGCTAGAATCGGACGTCGGTGTACTGCTAGCAGAGTGGCCGCAAGTACTTGGCTGTGACACACCTAATTCTACACCTTCATTCCTCTCAGTGCATGTTTCAGAGAGGACTGAAGTTATAGTGGGGTTGGAGATCCCAGCTGATGCGGTGCAAGGAGAGGTCCGCTTTGTTCTTTGGTGTGGGTCTTTGAGGTAGGCTTGCCAAACGAGCTGCATGGCAGGTCAACATATGTCTGGTCAGGCATGTGGTACCCAAGCGGCTGATGTTTTGGCCACGCGATATACGCTTGAGACATATGTTGCAAACAGCAGCTGTGCGATCTGATGCACTAGCCTCAAAAAAGGCCCACACCAAAGAACTTTTTGAATGACAGGCAGAGGCAGCGCCCTGCACAGGCGGAGCTCTGCGGTGTGATTCCGTCGGTGTACTGCCCTTACGCTGGCCACCAAAGGGCATCCTGCCTCGTTGATGTGCCTCCTCCTCATCCTCCTCCTCCTCCTCTCTCCTATTAGGCACCCACGTGGAGTCAGTGACCTCATCATCCCCTCCCTCCTCATCACTGGAGCCAATCTGGCAGTATGCTGCAGCTGCTGGAACATGACTGCCAGATTGGTGTCCTTCTTGAGCATCCCCTCTGTCTGCTCTCACGCTACTGCCTTCCTGTAGCTGGGTTTCATCATCAGACCCTTCGAAACGCTGGGCATCCTCCTGGAGCATGTACCCAACACTGTGCTCAAACAGTTCGGGGGACTCCTCAGGAGGAGGACATGGTGGGTCTAGGGAAGGAGTGACTGATGATGAGTCTGACATTGATACCAGGGAAGAGGACGCTTTGGCAGCTGCTTTACCAGTACCCTGAGCCTGGGTGAGAGAGGATGAGGAGGAGGAGGAGGGCTTGGTCATCCACTCTACCAAGTCTTCGGCATGATGTGGCTCAACATGTCCAGCTGCCGAAAAGAAGGACAAGCGTGTCCCATGGCCATGTGCTGATGACAATGCACCGCGTCCACGACCAGCACTGTTGCCCCCAGACACAGAGCCTGCTTGCCCTCTTTTATTGCCTCCTGACTGTCTGCCTCTCCTTGTTTGCCTTCCAGACATTCTAATAGATGGCCTGCAGGGAGATGGGGGAAAAAAGCAATAAGGGCTACCTTCAGGTGTCCTTCTCTGTCCCTTTACTTAAGGATTTCTAAATATGGTTGAGGATGATTGCTTTCGCACAGAATAGCACAACGACAATTTCCCTGACTGTCCAAAAAACAAGGATTTCAAAGATGGTTGATGAGGAATGCTTTAGCACAGTATAGCACAAGGAGAATTTCCCTCACTGTCCTTCCCTGTCCCTAGAAACAAGGATTAGCACAGTGAAAGAAACTGACACTCTCCCTACCTATAGTTTTCTGTCCCTAGAAAAAATGTTTTTTTAAAGATGGTTGATGATCAATGCTTTAGCACAGTATAGCACAAGGAGAATTTCCCTCACTGTCCTTCCCTGTCCCTAGAAACAAGGATTAGCACAGTGAAAGAAACTGACACTCTCCCTACCTATAGTTTTCTGTCCCTAGAAAAAATGTTTTTTTAAAGATGGTTGATGATCAATGCTTTAGCACAGTATAGCACAAGGAGAATTTCCCTCACTGTCCTTCCCTGTCCCTAGAAACAAGGATTAGCACAGTGAAAGAAACTGACACTCTCCCTACCTATAGTTTTCTGTCCCTAGAAAAAATGTTTTTTTAAAGATGGTTGATGATCAATGCTTTAGCACAGTATAGCACAAGGAGAATTTCCCTCACTGTCCTTCCCTGTCCCTAGAAACAAGGATTAGCACAGTGAAAGTAACTGACACTCTCCCTACCTATAGTTTTCTGTCCCTAGAAAAAATGTTTTTTTAACCACTTAAGCCCCGGACCATTTGGTAGCTAGAGGACCAGAGGTGAATTCAGAATTTTGCACTGCGCTGCTTTAACTGTAAATTGTGCGGACATGCAATGTTGTACCCAAACGAAATTTGCGTCCTTTTCTTCCCACAAATAGAGCTTTCTTTTAATGGTATTTGATTGCCTCTGCGATTTTTATTTTTTGCGATATAAACGGAAAAAGACCGAAAATTTTGAAAAAAAATGATATTTTCTACTTTTTGTTATAAGAAAAATCGAATAAACTCAATTGTAGTCATACATTTAGGCCAAAATGTATTCAGCCACATGTTTTTAGTAAAAAAAATGTCAATAAGCGTATATTTATTGGTTTGCGCAAAAGTTATAGAGTTTACAAACTAGGGTACATTTTCTGAAATTTACACAGCTTTAAATTTATGACTGCCTATCTCATTTCTTGAGGTGCTAAAATGACAGGGCAGTACAAAACCCCCCCAAATGACCCCATTTTGGAAAGTAGACACCCCAAGTAAATTGCTGAGAGGCATGTTGAGCCCATTGAATTTTTTATTTTTTTGTCCCAAGTGATTGAATAATGACAAAAAAAAAAAAAATTACAAAAAGTTGTCACTAAATGATATATTGCTCACACATGCCATGGTTATATGTGGAATTTCACCCCAAAATACATTTTGCTGCTTCTCCTGAGTACGGGGATACCACATGTGTGGGACTTTTTGGGAGCCTAGCCGCGTACGGGACCCCGGAAACCAAGCACCGCCTTCAGGATTTCTAAGGGCGCAAATTTTTGATTTCACTCCTCACTACCTATCACAGTTTCGAAGGCCATAAAATGCCAAAATAGCACAAAACCCCCCCAAATGACCCCATTTTAGAAAGTAGACACCCCAAGGAAATTGCTGAGAGGCCTGTTGAGCCCATTGAATATAATTTTTTGTCCCAAGTGATTGAATAATGACAAAAAAAAAAAAAATTACTAAAAGTTGTCACTAAATGATATATTGCTCACACATGCCATGGTTATATGTGGAATTACACCCCAAAATACATTTTTCTGCTTCTCCTGAGTACGGGGATACCACATGTGTGGGACTTTTTAGGAGCCTAGCCGCGTACGGGACCCCGAAAACCAAGCACCGCCTTCAGGATTTCTAGGCACAAATTTTTGATTTCACTCCTCACTACCTATCACAGTTTCGAAGGCCATAAAATGCCAAAATCGCACAAAACCCCCCCAAATGACCCCATTTTGGAATATAGACACCCCAAGCTATTTGCTGAGAGGAATGGCGAGTATTTTACAGCTCTCATTTGTTTTTGAAAATGAAGAAAGAAAATATATATATATATATATATATATATATATATATATATATATATATATATATTTTTTTCAATTTTCAAAACTTTGTGACAAAAAGCAAGATCTGCAAAATACTCACAATACCTCTCAGCAAATAGCTTGGGGTGTCTACTTTCCAAAATGGGGTCATTTGGGGGGGTTTTGTGCTATCTGGGCATTCCATGGCCTCCGAAACTGTGATAGGCAGTGAGAAGTGAAATCAAAAATTTACACCCATAGAAAGCCTGAAGGCGGTGCTTGGTTTTTGGGGTCCCGTACGCGGCTAGGCTCCCAAAAAGTCTCACACATGTGGTATCCCCGTACTCAGGAGAAGCAACAGAATGTATTTTGGGGTGTAATTCCACATATGCCCATGGCATGTTTGAGCAATATATCATTTAGTGACAACTTTGTGCAAAAAAAAAAAAAAAATTGTCGTTCTTCCACAACTTGTGTCCACATATAAAATATTCCATGGACTCGACATGCCTCTCAGTATATAGCTTGGGGTGTCTACTTTCCAAAATGGGGTCATTTGGGGGGGTTTTGAACTGTTCTGGCATTTTATACACAACATTAGGAAGCTTACATCCACTCTTCTAACCACTTGAAGACAAAGCCCTTTTTGACACTTTTTGTTTACATGAAAACATTTTTTTTTTTGCAAGAAAATTATGTTGAACCCCCAAACATTATATATATATATATATATATTTTTAAAGCAAAGGCCCTACAGATTAAAATGGTGGGTGTTGCATTTTTTTTTTCTACACAGTATTTGCGCAGCGATTTTTCAAACGCATTTTTTGGGTTAAAAAATACACTTTTTTTAATTTTAATGCACTAAAACACACTATATTGCCCAAATGTTTGATGAAATATGATCTTAGGCCGAGTACATAGATACCAAACACGACATGTTTTAAAATTTCGCACAAATGCGCATTGGCGACAAACTACATACATTTTTAAAAGCCTTTAAAAGCCTTTACAGGTTACCCCAGTAGATTTACTGAGGAGGTCTACTGCTAAAATGATTGCCCTCGATCTGACCTTCGCGGTGATACCTCACATGCATGGTGCAATTGCTGTTTACATATGACGCCAGACCGACGCTTGCG
Organism: Rana muscosa; assembly: GCA_029206835.1. Lineage (NCBI taxonomy): Eukaryota > Metazoa > Chordata > Amphibia > Anura > Ranidae > Rana > Rana muscosa. The sequence continues at coordinate 71,065,114 of CM055125.1, forward strand.
TTCGCCATTGGGCAAGAGCAGGGCAGGACAGGGGTGCTTTTTTTTTTTTTTTTTTTTTTTTTTTTATTATTAATTTTGCTTTTTTATTTTTAAATTGTTCCTTCCAAGTATTTTTTTTTTTTTATCATTTTTATTGTTATCTCAGGGAATGTAAATATCCCCTATGATAGCAATAGGTAGTGACAGGTACTCTTTTTTTTGAAAAAACTGGGGTCTTCTAGACCCTAGATTTTTCCTCTGCCCTCAAAGCATCTGACCACACCAAGATCGGTGTGATAAAATGCTTTCCCAATTTCCCAATGGCGCTTTTTATATCCGGGGGGGGCATTCCCCCCCACTGCTTGTAAAAGCAGTCCAGAGGCTAATTAGCCGCTAGGATTGCTTTTACATGAAAGCTGGCCGCAGGCTGATAAGAATGATACCAAGATGATACCTAAACCCGCAGGCATCATTCTGGTATAAACATTCAAAGTCCAGCAACATACCAGTACGTTGCTGGTCCTTGTTGGACATGTATTGTAATCTTTTTATTTCATGCAGCCAGTTGGCTGAACGAAAAAAGAGATTGATCGGTGGGTATGCCCACCATTAGAATACCGCCCTTCATCCACCCACTTCCAATGATGGGCATACACGCACCATTTATATATGCCGAAGCATGGGGGCATCCTCCCGCAAAAAAGTTATGCCGCACACACATGGTCGGACTTTTCCACGGGCAAGCCTCCGTCGGAATTTCGACCGTATGTACGCGGCATTAGGAGCAAAATCGCTCCTCCGCCCCTGCTGCCCCAATGCTTCGGCCTATTTGCTTCTTTTTTTTTAACTGTGGTGGTGAAATCACCTCCTACAGCACTGGAGTCGCAGGGATCAGGCCTGTCTCTGCGAACGCTGCAGTTATGTGTGTTTTTGTTTTGTAAGTGACAGTGATCGATCGATACTGCACTTGGGTGGCCTGGGCTGGACGGAGGGGCAAAACGCAGGTGCCAGCAGGTATCTGGGCTGATCCCGCTAACACTGCGTTTTTGGGAACCCTAAACTGCTGGGGACGCTAGTATAGATCTGATCAGATCAGATATTGATCTGTTCAGATACTATACCACTAAGGGGGGTGTATGCTTCACGCGTGGGTGTTAGCGTTACTGGCACTAACCTGACGCTGCCTGGGGTGTGACTCAGACCCTCTCTGACGCTAAAACCTAATTGATATCACCCGCCGGGCGATCAGTGCCCTGACACTATAAAAAGCAAACTAACTAACCAGCGTCACCCGTAACACTTATATGGTGATCACTGGTGAAAGGGTTAACTAGGGGCAATCAGGGGGTTAAAACCTTTATTAGATAATATATGGGGGTACCTGACGCTATAAAAACCTGCGGCGAACCTAAAAAAAATTACCAGCTACCGATCTGCATCACCGACACTAAGACAGCGTTTAGAAAAACGATTGCTTAGCGACAGTGGTGATGGGGGTGAAAGGGTTACCTGGGGGGGCGATCAAGGGGGTTAAACCTTTATTAGATAATATATTGGGGTACCTGACGCTGTAAAAACCTGCGGCGAACCTAAAAAAAAATACTGGCTACCGATCTGCATCACCGACACTAAGACAGCGTTTAGAAAAACAATTGCTTAGCGACAGTGGTGATAGGGGGTGAAAGGGTTACCTGGGGGGCGATCAAGGGGGTTAAACCTTTATTAGATAATATATTGGGGTACCTGACGCTATAAAAACCTGCGGCGAACCTAAAAAAAATTACCGGCTACCGATCTGCATCACAGACACTAAGACAGCGTTTAGAAAAACGATTGCTTAGTGATAGTGGTGATAGGGGGTGAAAGGGTTACCTGGGGGGCGATCAAGGGGGTTAAACCTTTATTAGATAATATATTGGGGTACCTGACGCTATAAAAACCTGCGGCGAACCTAAAAAAAATTACTGGCTGCCGATCGGCATCACTGACGCTAAGACAGCGATCAGAAAAATTATCGCTAAGCGACAGTGGTGATAGGGGGTGAAAGGGTTATCTGGGGGGTGATCAGGGGGTTAAACCTTTATTAGGGGGGTTAGGGGGCTACACTGGACCTAAGACTAAACTTTGGTGACACTTTTACAGTCACAAATGTCACTGATTGCAGTGATCACTAAATAAATGGTCACTGCAATCAGTGACACTGTGACTGGGGGGTGATCTGGGGTGTCTGGGGGGGCCTGGGGGGGCGATTTATGTCCCTATGTGTCCTGGTGTCAGTGTAGTGTTGTGTGCACTGACCTGATATCTTCTCTTGTACGGCGCTCGGTATATGTGAGCGCCGCACCAGAGATGACATCACTTCCTCCTGCTCCCTCTGTCTGACACAGACAGAGGGGGCATTTCCATTCGCCGGGAGCGATCGCGAGGGGGTGGCCAGAAACGAATGGCTGCCCCCTCATCCCGGAACGCTCCCGGACACTTAGCCACCGCTCACTGTATAGAAGGGGGGTCCGATTGGACCCCCCAACTGTACAAAGGCAATCACGTACACTCTACGTGATTGTGCCTGTCGGTGCCATTCTGCCGACGTATATATACAGTGAGCGGTCGTTAAGTGGTTAAAGATGGTTGATGATCAATGCTTTAGCACACTATAGCACTAGGAGAATTTCCCTCACTGTCCTTCCCTGTCCCTAGAAACAAGGATTAGCACAGTAAAACACACTGACACTCTCCCTACCTATCCTTCTCTTTCCCTAAACTAAAGGAATCCAGGTTAAGCAAGAAAAAAAAATGTCACTGTCCCTGCCTATGCTTCTCTTTCCTTGCTCCGGAACACACTACACTAGGCCGCCGTGCTGGCGGCCTTTTATAGTGTGGGGCGTGTACTAAACACCCTCAGCAATAATTGGCCACAGGCATCCTGCCTGTGGCCAATCATTGCTCTCCTCGCTGCCGGCGCTGTGATTGGCCAAGCATGCGGGGTCACAGTGCATGCTTGGCCAATCACAGCGCCTGGATGACACTGCGATGGCGTAGTGCATTGTGGGCCGTTCGCGTCACTCGAATTAGGCGCGAACGGCCCAAATCGTTCGATCTTCGTCGAACGATCGAACAGCCGATGTTCGAGTCGAACGTATGTTCGACTCGAACACCGAGCTCATCCCTAATCCTGATACAGCAAGTAACGCGCCAAAAGTACCAGCATGGACCCACTAGAAGTAGGACAGTGGTACTAGGTGGTCGGCACAGATTCATTTGGGGCAGTGGTCATAGAACTTCCAGGGATCTGGCAAGAAGAAGCGGTGAAGCAGCTAGTAACGTCACTGTCCCCGAACCAGAAGGCATGGGTGATGGATGTCAGGATGAATTCCTCACTGACCCACGCACTAATAGCATGGATGAATGAAATCCCAGAACATTTCAAGAGTCCAAGTATAAAAGCAATGGATGATCAGACCTATAGCTTAATACATGCGCTGCCACTCATACCAGGAGGATGGGCTCAGACACCAAAACCATCATCTCCACAGATATCTCCACCGCAGTCCCCAAAAGCAGAAAATCGGAAGGCTAAAGAGAGCCCCGGGTCACCGCCTGCCACCCTCAGCGCAGAATTATGCGCGGTCCTGGGGGGGATTGTAGCCCAGGATCCTACAGACTACCAAATGTCGGGATACAGAAAACTCGGAATATTCTCTGGAAGGAAATCTGTACCTTCGGGTGAAGAGGGGTTTGAGGAGTGGTTAGACGGTGCCACTCAGGTCTTAGAAGAATGGGAAGTCCCAGAACCCAGAAAGAAACAGAGAATCGCAGAGAGTTTGAAGGGGCCTGCTCTAGAGGCCATACGCAACCTCAAGATGAGCAAGATAGACTGTGATGCGCAGGATTATCTGGACATTCTGCAGAATGTGTTCGGTGGAACAGAGAAAATCACTGAGCTCACTTACCAGCTGGAGCACTGCTACCAAAAGACAGGAGAGAAACTGTCAGAATTCATGAGGCGCCTGGACAAGCTCCTGCATAAGATCCTACTGAAGAAAGGGATTGAGCCAAGGAAAGTGGATGAGGCCCGTGCCCAGCAGGTGTTGAGGGGAGCTCAACCCTTGGACCCCATCGCATTAATGCTACGCATCCGGCAGGACGGGAGCAGCCTGGAATACCCCGACTTGATCAGGATAGTCAGGGAGGAGGAGGCTATGTTGGAAGACAAAAGGAGGAGTCAATATACCGAACCAACTACCCTCCCTGCGGTGGGAGTCAGATCAGCTATGGCTACATAACGGGACTCAGAAGTGGAGATCCTGAAGTCCCAAATGACCCAGGTTCTAGATCTTTTGACCTCACTCCTGTCTTAAAACTCAGGAATGAAGAAACCCGAGGAAATTAAGAATGAACCACGCCAGAGCAGTTCAACACCAACCTCCCCACAGAAGAAAAGAGAGATTGTCTGTTTCAACTGTGGAGGTGTAGGCCACTACCAGCGAGTATGTCCAAGTCCAAGAATGGAGACAGAAGGCTGGCGGAGGCCTCAGAGAAGTGACCCAAGAATCGAGAGAAGATCCAGGCCTTCAAAAATAACTTTCCCTAAACCTGCGAGGGAACGGTGGAGGACACCTGCAGTTTACGCCGTCTCAGTGAACAACGCCTATCAGCCTTCCAAACAACGCCAGAAACGGCATTCCCAGCACCGGAAGCTGAAGAGAGCACAAGTCCAAGTATGCCAGCCTGCTGTTACAGGTGTTTCCAAAAGGACTGCTACCCAATTTGTAGGTCCTCCGCCTGTAGTGCCTGTTCTGATCGAAGGGATCTACACCAGAGCCATCCTTGATACAGGTGCTCAGGTTACCCTAATGACCAGAGACTTTTACAAGAAGTACCTGTCATACTTGCCCCTGGAAGAGATGGGAGACACCAAGATTCAGGGTATCCAAGCAGAAGAGTACTCTTGTGATGGATGTCTGCAGATTAAGTTGTCGTGTGATCCATTGAGGGCTGGGGAGCCCCAGAACTTTGAGACACTGGCCATTGTCTGTCCCTGGCTGCCAGGGCCCTCAAGAAGCTCTCTCATCGTTGGGACCCCAGATGTGATCCCATACCCTCACTACTGGAAGAGGTTCCTGCTTCAGTACCAGAGGAAGAACCAAGAGTAGCTGAGATTGTGACTCCCAGGGAGCAGAGAATGTAGAGAGTTATTCATCCTCCCTGGAAACTAACTTATGATCAGATGGGAGTAAGTTCCAAAGACACGGTCCTAACCTCAAGAAGGATCATACCCACATCTGGTCCCTCCACTGTACATTTGGTGGAGGGCAACCCCAACTCACTCCCTGGCACAGTTAGGCAGGCCACTTCCAATAATATGGCCTGTGGGCAGGACAATTTTCCTCACCATGCCAGGTGGGAGATTCCCCTGCCGGGTTCCTTTGCAACTGTGAACTATCTTTTATGTACATATTGTTGATGCTGTCTTTGGGGACCAAAGATTCAAAGTGGGGGGAGTGTGTAGCGGGGTATTCCCCTTTAATACAGAGAGACTACATCTCCCAGTACATCTTGCAGCACCCAGGGTGCATTGCTCCGGAACAGAGACTCATGGGAGGGGCTATATAAGAGGAGGGCGAGGCTGAGCTCGGTCTCTTTTGGACACCGACTGGTCCTTCTGTGCGGATCTGCTGGAGTGCAGGGCCTGAAGCCTGGGGCCTTGCGCAACTTCCGAAGAGCCTTCCACCCCACTGCAGAGCCTGGGTGGCATCTGACTTTGTTACCGCGGACATCAGTTGGATCGGGGACCCGACCGTTGCTGACGCTGTGTGCGGAGACACAGCAGGTGGAAGTCTCGGACTGGGATCGCGTCCGGAGTGGTGAGCGAGCACCTGCTCAATTCAATAGGCTGTACTGTGTTTAGGCCTATAGACTGCCTTGGCCCACCGATCCTTTATTTGCTGTTCCACTGGAGACCGGTAGCAGGACAGAGTTAAAGGGTCTCCAGTATAGTGTTCCTTGTGATTGCCTACTTTGTGGATTACAAATAATTGTTCCTGAACGTGCACCACCATTTCAAGTTTGCATGCAAAGAAATCCTTATTCTAAAGACTGAGGTTAATTCTGTGTCAGGCCTGACCAGGGAGGGGGTAAAATATTGTTTGGTGCGCCACAGGGCGCGTAGATAATAATAGCTGCGCGTGGTGGATTACCGCGCTGTACTATTACTGTATGCTATACCTATTGCTGCAGGGCTCTGTAAGCAAGTTACATGTTATGTTCTAACCTATACCTTTTAAACTAAAGTAAAACAGTTCTACTCTACCACTTGCTATCAGAGTGTTATCATTGCACATAGTGTTTACCTTTCATTGAAGTTGGGGTGTGTATACAATCAGGTATAGATTGTGATAAATAACATTCCCTAGACTAACTGTGCCATAAGTGGGTCGAGTAGATTGCCGGGGGTTGGCGGTGCTGTATGCAGGGCCCGAAACAAAAACCAGCGGCTCTCTTAACTGGGGGTAGCGCTACATATGCAATTTGTTAACCACTTAAGCCCCGGACCAATACGCAGCATAAAGACCAGAGGTGATTTTACAATTTGGCACTGCGCTGCTTTAACTGGAAATTGTGCGGACATGCAATGTTGTACCCAAACAAAATTTGCGTCCTTTTCTTCCCACAAATAGAGCTTTCTTTTAATTGTATTTGATTGTGTGACAGCAGGAAGGTAAAGTCACCTGGTTGCATCCAGGGGGGTAGGTATATTTCTCCCAGATTCAGGCTTTATGCCGACTTATACAACTAGGGAGAGAGTTGATGAAGCCCAGCTGAGGCTAGTGGGCTCATGGATGATTCATACCTCTAGGGAGAGTGCTGGGCGTCGTGCAGGCAGGGAGTTGATGAGACCAGCTGAAGCTTGTCAGCTCGTTTAAGGCCTCTATAAAAACTCCCAGCTTCATTAGGTGTTTGCTCATGCCTGGACCCAGACCTGTGTGGACTGTCTAGGGAGAGTGAACCCCTGTGCGGTGAGACAAAGCCTGTGTGGCTATTTGTTTGGACATTTACTAAACCAGGGACTTAGGAACTAGGACAGCACCAGGCTGATCCCAGTTGTTAGTTAGGGAAACCTGCATGTTTAGTCAGAGGTCAAGCTGACCAGGATTTATTTTGTTTGTTTCTTTTTGCTTTGCTGTGTTTTTGTCACTGTAAATAGAGAAATAAACCGCACCTTTTGATCTTGAAAACCACAACCTCCGTCTGCTGGGCCTGTTTTTGTGTGGGGAGCCCATCCAGGGGGTCACACACACCCGCTACCGAGCTAACCCCCCACAGTTGGTGGAGAACCAGTGGCAGTTTTTTTTTAAGCCAGCATGGAGGAGATACTGAAACAGCTGGCTCTAGCAAATGCCAATCAACAGCAGACAAATGCAGGTTTGCAAAAGAGCCTTGCAGCTCAACAACAGAGCTTCGCAGCCCAGCAACAAGCCCAGCAGCAATCTGAGGCCCGCTTCATAGACCTGTTGCAGAAGCAAGAGCAGAGACTACAACAACAGATGGAAGCAGTAATGCAGCAACGTCCGCAGACCAGTGAGGAAAGCCGTCCCACTAATACCGCGTCCTTTGGGGTGAGTCGTTTATTGACAAAAATGACTGGAGAGGATGATCCAGAGGTATTTTTGACCACATTTGAAAGGACTGCTGAAAGAGAAAAGTGGCCTGAGGAGCAGTGGGCTGGACTGGTGGCTCCTCTGTTAACTGGTGAATCGCAGAAAGCTTACTATGACCTAGAGCCTGACCAAGCAAAAGACTATGTGATGCTAAAAGCTGAAATATTGGCAAGGCTGGGTGTCACCCTGGCTGTCCGGGCTCAGCGTGTGCATAACTGGACTTTCCAGCTTGGAAAACCCCCCAGGTCTCAAATGTATGATCTCATTCACCTGAGCAGGAAGTGGCTACAGCCAGAGACTTTGTCCGCACCGGAGATTGTGGAACGTGTTGTGATGGATCGTTTCTTGAGAGCTCTTCCTACCGCCATTCAAAAGTGGGTAAGCCATGGAGACCCAGAAACGGCCGGTAAACTTGTGGATCGTGTAGAGAGATACTTGGCTGCAGAGAACCTGACGGCCTCTTCCAGAGACTCTCGGACTTTCCACCCTAAGACCAGACCATCCCCAGGGGCGGATAAGATGATTCCAAGGGGTGAGGGTGGAGAGAGTGAGAGGGTGGGAGCTCTGCCCAGGGTTTGGCGAGAACAGCCTGGGAAGTCGGGGGCTCAAGAGGCAGCCAAAAGGATTGTTTGCTACCGCTGCCGGCAAGCGGGACATATTGCAGCAAATTGCCCGGTTGTGGAGGAACCCATGCAATGTGACTTTCTGACGGACAGACGTCAGTCGCTGTGTGCGACAGTCGCATGCACTGCCATTCGGGGAACTGAGAAACATTTATGCAAAATGTGTATTAATGGTAGAAATGTTGTGGTATTACTGGATTCAGGTAGCCTTGTGACCCTGATAAAGGCTGAATTAGTTAAAACAGAGGTCTCTGGGAATAGCAAGGTAGCTGTTATTTGTGTGCATGGGGACACCCGAGAGTATCCAGTGACTACAGTGTGTTTCAAGACCCCCAAAGGTACCCTCTCTCATCCAGTGGGGTTAGTATCTCAACTACCGCATGATGCCATTGTGGGAAGGGATTTTCCGAAGTTCTGGGAACTGTGGGATGATCCTGAGCCCCCCACTGGTGCCCCTATGTACCAGGAAGGTGATAGCCAGAACTCCTCTGAGAGTGGTGAGGACTCTCCAGAATTTCCCTTGTCAGTATTGGCAGGCGAGACTCAAGAAACTGGAGAGGAGCCCACCTCCTCAGACGAAAACCTACCGTCTGTGGAGTTTTCTGATCTTGAGGTTCACAGGGAAAATTTTGCCACAGAACAGTTAAAAGACCCCGCCCTAATAAAGGCACGGGAAAACGTAGTGGAAATAGATGGCGAGTTAGTGAACCCAGATAATACCTGCACTTACCCATACTTCAGCGTAGAGAAGGACCTACTGTATCGGGTGGCAAAAAGGGCAGAAGAAACCGTTGAGCAGCTTGTGGTGCCCAAACCTTACAGGAAGTTGGTGTTGGAGTTGGCCCATGGGCACATTCTTGGAGGTCATCTGGGGACAGAGAAAACCCGAGAGAGGGTATTACAGAGATTCTATTGGCCTGGGGTGATGAAGGACATAGAAAATTATTGTTCCTCCTGCCCTGTGTGTCAGAGGTCGGCCCCGATGCCACATTTCCGTAGCCCGCTGGTCCCTCTACCCATCATTGAGGTCCCGTTTGAGAGGATCGCAATGGATTTGGTAGGTCCTATAATCAAGTCCGCTAGGGGGCACCAGTACATATTAGTTATAATGGACTATGCCACCCGTTATCCAGAAGCGATCCCTCTCCGAAATACCTCGGCCAAAACCATAGCCAAAGAGCTATCTCTTGTTTTTAGCCGGGTGGGTATTTGTAAAGAACTGCTTACGGACCAAGGTACACCCTTTATGTCCCGGGTTATGAAAGAGCTGTGTAAATTGTTCAAAGTGACGCAATTGCGTACGTCTGTGTATCACCCCCAAACCGATGGGCTGGTTGAAAGATTCAACAAAACCCTAAAACAAATGTTGAAGAAAGTGGTGGATATAGATGGAAAGGATTGGGACTGTCTACTTCCTTATTTGATGTTTGCTATTAGGGAGGTGCCCCAATCCTCTACGGGATTCTCCCCCTTTGAGTTACTGTATGGGAGACACCCAAGAGGGCTGTTGGATATTGCCAAGGAAACTTGGGAAAGTGAGAGTTCTCCCCACAGGAGTGTGATTGAGCATGTCGCCCTGATGCAAGATCGAATTGCACAGGTAATGCCCATCGTGAAGGAACATTTGGCCCAAGCGCAGTTGGCACAGCAGAGAGTGTACAACCGTGGAGCCAAGACCCGTACCTTTTCCCCGGGGGATAGGATATTGGTACTTGTCCCTACGGTTGAAAGTAAATTCCTTGCCAAATGGCAAGGCCCCTACGAGATAATGGAAAAAGTGAGCGAAGTGAATTACAAGGTCAGACAACCAGGAAGGCGAAAGCCCGAACAGATCTATCACGTTAATCTGTTGAAAGCCTGGAGGGATAGAGAGTCCCTAGTCGCAGAAACTTGGTCACCAGCTCAAACTGGTTGCGTGATTCCGGAGGTTGGAATAGCAGCCACCTTGTCACAACCCCAACAACAGGAGGTTAAGGAGTTTGTGCTTCGCAACAAGGAGGTGTTCTCTGAGCTGCCGGGACAAACATCTGGGGTAGAGCATGATATTATTACCCCGCCCGGTGAAAGGGTGAAGTTAAAACCCTATCGGATCCCAGAGGCCCGACGGGAGGCAATACGGGAGGAAGTACAGAAAATGCTGAACTTAGGGGTGATAGAGGAGTCCCAAAGTGATTGGTCTAGTCCCATTGTGTTGGTGCCTAAACCGGATGGGAGCTGGCGATTTTGTAACGATTTTCGTCAGTTGAACAAAGTTACAAAATTTGACACCTACCCCATGCCACGTATAGATGAGTTGATCGACCGGCTGGGAACAGCCCGATACATGACGACTCTTGACCTCACAAAAGGGTATTGGCAAATTCCCCTGGCCAAGTCGGCCAAAGAGAAAACCGCATTTGTAACCCCAGACGGGGCGTTCCAATATAAGAGAATGCCGTTCGGGTTACAGAATGCGCCGGCCACATTCCAGCGGAAAATGGACCAAATACTGAGGCCCCATCGGAAGTATGCTGCGGCTTACCTGGATGACGTAATTGTCCATAGCACAGATTGGGCCTCACATCTGCCAAAAGTGCAAGCAGTCCTAGACTCTATCCGGGAAGCGGGGTTTACGGCTAACCCCAAGAAGTGTACCATTGGGCAGGAGGAGGCCAAATATCTTGGGTACACCATTGGCAGGGGAGTAATAAAACCCCAACTCAACAAAGTCGAGGCCATCCAGAGTTGGCCACGTCCCAACAGCAAGAAGCAGGTACGAGCCTTTCTGGGAATCGCGGGTTATTATCGGCGCTTCATTCCCCACTTTGCTTCTAAGGCTGTGCCCCTAACCAACCTGACGAAAGGGAAAGGGTCGGTCATGATTAAATGGACCCCCGAGGCTGAGGCAGCATTCCAATTCTTGAAACAAGCCTTATGTAGCCAGCCAGTGTTGTACTCACCCGACTTCTCTAAAGACTTTGTCGTACAAAGTGATGCGTCAGATGTGGGGTTAGGAGCAGTATTGTCCCAGGTCTGGAACGGGGAAGAGCACCCAGTCATTTACCTCAGCAGGAAGTTGAAGTCCCATGAGGTAAATTACGCCACGGTTGAAAAGGAGTGTTTAGCGGTGAAGTGGGCTCTAGATTCCCTTCGGTACTATCTGCTAGGTAGGCACTTTGACATGGTTACGGATCACGCTCCGTTAAAGTGGATGGCTCAAAACAAGGAGACAAATAGAAGAGTAAATAGGTGGTTCCTGGCCCTACAGGAATTCAACTTCACAGTAAAGCATCGCCCTGGCGTTCAAATGGGGAATGTGGATGCTTTGTCTCGAGTACATGAATGCCTGATTGCTGGTGTTCCAACCCCAAGGTTAAAACAAGAGGGGGGGGGTATGTGACAGCAGGAAGGTAAAGTCACCTGGTTGCATCCAGGGGGGTAGGTATATTTCTCCCAGATTCAGGCTTTATGCCGACTTATACAACTAGGGAGAGAGTTGATGAAGCCCAGCTGAGGCTAGTGGGCTCATGGATGATTCATACCTCTAGGGAGAGTGCTGGGCGTCGTGCAGGCAGGGAGTTGATGAGACCAGCTGAAGCTTGTCAGCTCGTTTAAGGCCTCTATAAAAAATCCCAGCTTCATTAGGTATTTGCTCATGCCTGGACCCAGACCTGTGTGGACTGTCTAGGGAGAGTGAACCCCTGTGCGGTGAGACAAAGCCTGTGTGGCTATTTGTTTGGACATTTACTAAACCAGGGACTTAGGGACTAGGACAGCACCAGGCTGATCCCAGTTGTTAGTTAGGGAAACCTGCATGTTTAGTCAGAGGTCAAGCTGACCAGGATTTATTTTGTTTGTTTCTTTTTGCTTTGCTGTGTTTTTGTCACTGTAAATAGAGAAATAAACCGCACCTTTTGATCTTGAAAACCACAACCTCCGTCTGCTGGGCCTGTTTTTGTGTGGGGAGCCCATCCAGGGGGTCACACACACCCGCTACCGAGCTAACCCCCTCACAATTGCCTCTGCGATTTTTTTTTTTTTTTTGCGATATAAACGGAAAAAGACCGAAAATTTTGAAAAAAAATGATATTTTCTACTTTTTGTTATAAGAAAAATCGAATAAACTCAAATTTAGTCATACATTTAGGCCAAAATGTATTCAGCCAAATGTCTTTAGTAAAAAAAATGTCAATAAGCGTATATTTGTTGGTTTGCGCAAAAGTTATAGCGTCTACAACCTAGGGTACATTTTCTGGAATTTACACAGCTTTTATGACTGCCTATCTAATTTCTTGAGGTGCTAAAATGGCAGGGCAGTACAAAACCCCCCCAAATGACCCCATTTTGGAAAGTAGACACCCCAAGGAAATTGCTGAGAGGCATGTTGAGCCCATTGAATATTATTTTTTCTTTTTCGTACATCACGGGACACAGAGCGACTTAGTCATTACTAATGGGTTATATAGTTTACCTTCAGGTGTTGGCACTGGCCAATTCCAAACCGGAAGTACCCTCCCCTATATAAGCCCCTCCCACCCGGGAGCACCTCAGTTTTTTGCCAGTGTCTAAGGTGTTGGCCAAAGAGTAACATGTGTTTTCACTGGGCTTGCGTACAGGTTCTTTTGGGCCTTAGTAAGCTGTTCCGGATCCCACCAAAAAAGCTTCATAGCTAAACGGTCGGTACCCGGGCCTTGCAGCAGAAGAGCAAGGTTTTGCCTGTAATGCTTCTCTTAGGAGGGCTGGACCCTGGGATCCAGAGCTCTGGTCATACCCACGACCAAGACGCTGTCTGTGCAGGGTGCTATACAGGTCCAGGGGAGTGGAATCCTTGGGAACCCGGTCCCTGAAGGTTTAATTACAATGCCTGCCGTGATAGGTGAAGTTTGGACTTTTGTGGACCAAACAAAGTCCTGCGGCGGGGATCAGGTAAGTGGGGGCCCTCAGGAACTTGGTTCTATTGGGGGACCCCCAAGCCTAATTTGTCTTTCTGTCTGTTACCTAACGGTATTCCCGCTAAATATCTGTGTTTGCCTATAACTACTGAAAATGTAAAATTTTAATAGTAGTCAAGAAAAAAAAAAAAAAACAGGGACCGCGGTACCTGTGTTAAACCACTAGAGGCCGCTGTAGTCCATTTTTCTTGTAAATGTGGATCTTTGGTTTTCTCAACTCAAAAGATCCAGGCAGCTGGTAAGTTTCTCTGAGGGAATCCACTTCCTCTGCCCTGTTGCTGAGTTCATCCACCGCACAGGCCCTCCAGCAAAAAGGGCCCTGGCTCCTAGTCCTCTGTTTGTTTTCGAAAAGGGCGCCATTGGCGCACGGGCGCGCGCGCGGGCGCGTGCACGCGCCTCCTATGAAAAAAAAGGGGCGGGGCGGGTGGATGACGCTCGATGCGCGCCGCGGCGCTTCTGCGCATGTGCGGGCGTCCCAGCATGGTTAAAAGACACAGTACAAGTGTCAGCTGCATGCAAACAGAGCTAGCAACAAACAGTGGCACACAGAGGCGGTTGATGCAGGCATCCCCATAGAAAGGCACTTTAGTGGACACCAGCTGGTATATAGCAGCACCTGTGTTAGACTATTACCAGCAAAAATTGGTGTATGACGACGGGAATACCTCAGCTTTGTGCTTAAAGGATATGTCGTCCAGACGCTCCGGAAATAGATCTTCCAGGAAGCCAAAGGGGTCTCCATCGGGCTCTGAGGATATTGGGCATGCTTGCACTGCACCAATCTCCCCTGAGAATGCAGAGGTCAGTAGCCGTAGAAACCCCGCAGGAATGCCTGGTGCTGCGGCTGTCCCCAGTCCACCTGCTCCTGTATATATAACAGAGGAGGTTTTATCCTCAACTCTGGGAGGATTGGAAGAGAGATTAACAGCATTGATCGCTGCTTCCCTGTCACAGGAAAAGCGCGTCCGATCTCCGTCTCCTCCTTCAGAGTGCCTGTTAGTGGAGGAACAGCCCCACACAGAGATCGACCTACCTGAAGGGGATCAGGATGAGGTTGATTCAGTTATGGAGGAATCAACAGTGGAAGAACCTTTCTCAGCTTCTCAGGCTGAAAGATTATGGGTTCAGTCTCTGACTAACATGGTCCGATCAGCATTTAAAATGCCTCTGGCGGAACCACCATCCACTACGGTTTCCTCGCTGGGGTCGCTAAAAGCTCCCCAGGCGGTCTGTTCCTTCCCAATCCACCCTTTATTAGAAGGGCTTATTTACCAGGATTGGGAGCATCCTGATAAAATATTTGCTCCCCCCAAGAGATTTCCGGTGATCTATCCCATGGAGGATAAGTTCATAAGAAAATGGAGGGTCCCTATAGTGGACGCAGCCATCTCTTCTGTTAACAAATCACTGACATGTCCAGTAGATAATGTTCCAATGTTCAAAGACCCAATAGATAAAAAATTGGAGTCTTTACTAAAATCTGCTTTCTCTACAGCAAGTATGGTGACACAACCTGCGGTAGCAGCGATTGGAGTCTGCCAAGCAGTGAAAGATCAGTTGAAACAAGTCTTAAGGGACTTACCAGATCAGCAGGCTCATGCCCTAGCTGACCTGCCTAGAGCCTTGTGTTTTGCGGTGGACGCCATAAAGGATACAATCCAACAGGCCTCCCGCTTTACGCTGTCTATAGTACATATGCGTAGGCTTCTGTGGCTCAAAAACTGGTCTGCTGAAGCTCCCTGTAAAAAACTGCTGGTTAGCTTCCCATTTCATGGAGAACGCTTATTTGGAGAAGATCTGGACAAATATATCCAGAAAATTTCTGCCGGTAAAAGTTCACTCTTACCGGTTAAGAACAAGGGTAGAAGTCCTTCTTTTAAGAGGCCTACCTCTCCAGTCCCGGGCACATCGGCTGTGAAGCAGTTCCGACGGCCTCCGCGGTCAAATTCAGGGGGCAGAAATCAGGGACAATCACAGGGTAACAAGAAGCCCTGGATCAAGAGAGGTACAAAACCTCCCCCTAAGGCATGAAGTATTGCCCCCGCTCAATCGGGTGGGGGGAAGACTTCAGTTGTTCACAGAGACCTGGCGGGACACCATCAGAGACAGATGGGTGCTCTCCGCAGTAAGTCTGGGATACAAGCTGGAGTTAAAAGGCACTCCTCCTGCCCAATTTATAAGGTCAAACGTGCCAAGAGATCCCCAAAAGAGAGGATCCCTCCTTCTGGCACTAGAACAACTATTGCTCCAAGGGGTAATCATGAAGGTTCCCCTGGAAGAAAGCGGATTCGGGTTTTACTCGAACCTTTTCACAGTCCCCAAACCAAATGGGGACGTGAGGCCCATATTAAATCTAAAAGGGCTAAACAAGTTCCTAAATATCAGGACCTTTCGGATGGAGTCGATCCGATCAGTGGCCACCGCCCTACAAGGGCAGGAATGGCTAGCCCCGATCGACATAAGGGATGCTTATCTGCATATTCCCATCCTTCCGGCCCATCAGAAATTTCTACGCTTTGCAGTAGAAGGGCGCCATTTTCAGTTCAGAGCCTTACCTTTCGGTCTGGCCACAGCACCACGAGTGTTCACAAAAATTCTGGCCCCATTATTGGCCAATCTAAGAACACAGGGTGTAACGATAATGGCATATCTAGACGACCTGCTACTAATAGACCACTCAGTGGAAAAGCTGGAAGTAGCTATTCACAAGACAATCGAGTATCTGGAATATCACGGTTGGATTATCAACCGGGACAAGTCAGCTCTAAGACCAGTCAAAAGTCTGGAATACTTAGGGCTAAGGCTGGATTCAAATCAGAGAAAGATTTTCTTACCTCCAGAGAAGGTGTCGTCTTTAAGAAATTTGACCCACTTAGTGGGTACAAAAAGAAAACCATCCATACGTCTCTGCATGAGGCTGCTGGGAAAGATGGTGGCTTCATTCGAAGCGGTACCCTACGGTCAATTCCATTCAAGGAATTTGCAAAGGGCCATACTGTCAGCCTGGAACAAAAAAGTTCAGGCTTTAGACTTACCAATGTCCCTGTCCCCTTCCGTTCGCAAGAGCCTCCATTGGTGGTTGGTGCCCCAGAATCTGGAAAGAGGGAAACCCTTCAGTCCGGTTTCTTGGAAGGTGGTCACTACAGATGCCAGCCTCATCGGCTGGGGGGCAGTGCTGGAGCAATGGTCTCTCCAGGGCAGGTGGTCAGAAGCAGAAAAGGCCCTGCCCATCAATCTCTTAGAGATACGAGCAGCCCGGTATGCCCTAGTAGCATGGACATCCAAACTCCAGGGGTCCCCTGTCAGAATTCAATCAGACAATGCCACGGCAGTGGCATATATCAATCATCAGGGTGGCACCAAAAGTCGTGCAGCCCAGAAGGAAGCAAATTGCATCCTGGAGTGGGCAGAAAGATATGTCCCAGCCATATCCGCGGTTTTCATCCCAGGAGTGGAAAATTGGAGAGCGGACTTTCTAAGTCGCCAACAATTATGCCCGGGGGAATGGTCTCTTCACCCCGAGGTTTTCCAGGCAATATGCCAGCGGTGGGGAACACCGGATGTAGATCTGCTAGCATCCAGATTCAACGCAAAGGTGGACAGGTTTGTGTCTCGCACAAGGGATCCCCTAGCTTGCGGCTCGGATGCCCTAGTGTTCCCTTGGGATCGGTTCAAGCTGATATATGCATTCCCACCGCCACAATTGTTACCGCGATTACTCCGCAGAATCAGGGTAGAAAAGAAACCAGTGATTCTGGTGGCTCCAGCGTGGCCCCGAAGGGCATGGTACGCGGAGATTGTAAAAATGTCAGTGAGGAGTCCTTGGACCCTCCCACTTCGTCCGGACCTGCTGTCGCAAGGACCGATATACCACCCTTCCTTACCAGCCCTAGGTTTGACGGCCTGGCTATTGAAGCCCACATTCTGAAAAAGAGAGGGCTCTCTAATTCTGTGGTATCTACCATGATCAATGCCAGGAAACCGGTATCCAGGCAGATCTATTATAGGATCTGGAAAGCGTACATTACGTGGTGTGAGACCAAGAAATGGCATCCACGTAAGTACATGATAGGGAGGATTCTGGACTTCCTACAGTGGGCTGTAGATAGGAAGCTGGCCTTGAGTACTATCAAGGGTCAGATTTCGGCCTTGTCAATATTTTTTCAAAGGCCCTTGGCTTCGCATTCACTAGTCAAAGCCTTTATACAAGGAGTGATGCGTATTAGCCCTCCGGTTAGTATTCCCATATGTCCTTGGGGCTTAAACCTGGTTCTGTCGGTTCTACAGAAACAACCGTTTGAACCATTACAACACATTTCCTTGGTTCTTCTCACCAGGAAATTGGTTTTCTTAGTAGCCATTTGTTCGGCTAAAAGAGTGTCGGAATTAGCAGCTATGTCCTGTAAGGAGCCATATCTGGTTGTCCATAAGGACAGAGTAGTATTACGTCCTCATCCAGCCTTTCTTCCTAAGGTGGTATCGAGGTTTCATTTGAACCAAGATGTGGTTCTTCCTTCTTTTTTCCCCAAACCTAGCTCAGTAGAGGAAAAGTTATTACATTCTTTGGATGTCGTAAGAGCAGTTAAAGCTTATCTAAAAGCCACTGCTCAGATTCGCAGAACGGATTCTTTGTTTGTTCTGCCGGAAGGCCCCAGAAGGGGTCAGGCAGCATCAAAATCTACTTTAGCCAAGTGGATTCGACAGGTCATAATACAAGCCTATGGCTTGAGAAAGAGACCGCCTCCGTTCAAAGTTAGGGCGCACTCCACAAGAGCGGTTGGAACTTCATGGGCAGTGCATCACCAGGCCTCCCTGGCTCAAGTATGTAAGGCCGCAACATGGTCTTCGGTACACACGTTTACTAGATTCTATCAGGTACACGTTAGAAGTCAGGAGGATGTCGCCTTTGGGCGCAGTGTGTTGCAGGCCGCAAAAGATCCTCATGCCTGATGGCGCCCAGCTTATGTACCCCCCCCTCATTTGGCATTGCTTTGGGACGTCCCATTAGTAATGACTAAGTCGCTCTGTGTCCCGTGATGTACGAAAAAGAAAAAGGGATTTTTATAACAGCTTACCTGTAAAATCCTTTTCTTGGAGTACATCACGGGACACAGAGCTCCCACCCCTCTTTTTGGGACACTTATTGCTTGGCTACAAAACTGAGGTGCTCCCGGGTGGGAGGGGCTTATATAGGGGAGGGTACTTCCGGTTTGGAATTGGCCAGTGCCAACACCTGAAGGTAAACTATATAACCCATTAGTAATGACTAAGTCGCTCTGTGTCCCGTGATGTACTCCAAGAAAAGGATTTTACAGGTAAGCTGTTATAAAAATCCCTTTTTTTTGTCCCAAGTGATTGAATAATGACAAAAAAAAATTACAAAAAGTTGTCACTAAATGATATATTGCTCACACATGCCATGGTTATCTGTGGAATTGCACCCCAAAATACATTTTTCTGCTTCTCCTGAGTACGGGGATACCACATGTGTGGGACTTTTTAGGAGCCTAGCCGCATACGGGACCCTGAAAACCAAGCACCGCCTTTAGGATTTCTAAGGGCGCAAATTTTTGATTTCACTACTCACTACCTATCACAGTTTCGAAGGCCATAAAATGCCAAAATAGCACAAACCCCCCCAAATGACCCCATTTTGGAAAGTAGACACCCAAAGCTATTTGCTGAGAGGCATGGTGAGTATTTTACAGCTCTCATTTGTTTTTGAAAATGAAGAAAGAAAATATATATATATATATATATATATTTTTTTTTTTTTCTTTTTTCAATTTTCAAAATTTTGTGACAAAAAGCGAGATCTGCAAAATACTCACCATACCTCTCAGCAAATAGCTTGGGGTGTCTACTTTCCAAAATGGGGTCATTTGGGGGTGTTTTGTGCCATCTGGGCATTCCATGGCCTCCGAAACAGTGATAGGCAGTGAGGAGTGAAATCAAAAATTTACACCCTTAGAAAGCCTGAAGGCGGTGCTTGGTTTTTGGGGTCCCGTACGCGGCTAGGCTCCCAAAAAGTCTCACACATGTGGTATCCCTGTACTCAGGAGAAGCAACAGAATGTATTTAGGGGTGTAATTCCACATATGCCCAACTTGTGTCAACATATAAAATATTCAATGGGCTCAACATGCCTCTCAGCAAATAGCTTGGGGTGTCTACTTTCCAAAATGGGGTCATTTGGGGGGGGTTTTGAACTGTCCTGGCATTTTATGCACAACATTAGGAACCTTATGTCACACATCATCCACTCTTCTAACCACTTGAAGACAAAGCCCTTTCTGACACTTTTTGTTTACATGAAAAAAAAAAAAATTTTTTTGCAAGAAAATTACGTTGAACTCCCAAACATTATATATTTTTTTAAAGCAAAGGCCCTACAGATTAAAATGGTGGGTGTTGCATTTTTTTTCCCCACAGTATTTGCGCAGCGATTTTTCAAACACATTTTTTGGGGAAAAATACACTTTTTTTAATTTTAATGCACTAAAACACACTATATTGCCCAAATGTTTGACAAAATAAAAAAGATGATCTTAGACCGAGTACATGGATACCAAACACGACATGCTTTAAAATTTCGCACAAATGCGCAGTGGTGACAAACTACATACATATCAGTAAAAGCCTTTAAAAGCCTTTACAGGTTACCACATTAGATTTACAGAGGGGGTCTACTGCTAAAATTACTGCCCTCGATCTGACCTTTGCGGTGATACCTCACATGCATGATGCAATTGCTGTTTACATATGACGCCAGACCGACGCTTGCGTTCGCATTTGTGCAAGAGCAGGGCGGGACAGGGGTGCTTTTTTTTTTTTTTTTATTAATTCATTTTGCTTTTTTATTTTATTTTTAAACTGTTCCTTCCATATATATATATATATATATATATATATATATATATATATTTTTATCATTTTTATTGTTATCTCAGGGAATGTAAATATCCCCTATGATAGCAATAGGTAGTGACAGGTACTTTAAAAAAAAAAAACTGGGGTCTATTAGACCCTAGATCTTTCCTCTGCCCTCAAAGCATCTGACCACACCAAGATCGGTGTGATAAAATGCTTTCCCAATTTCTCAATGGCGCTTTTTATATCCGGAGGGGGGCATTCCCTCCCACTGCTTGTAAAAGCAGTCCAGAGGCTAATTAGCCGCTAGGATTGCTTTTACATGAAAGCCGGCCGCTGGCTAAAAAGAATGATGCCAAGATGATACCTAAACCCGCAGGCATCATTCTGGTATAACCATTCAAAGTCCAGCAACATACCAGTACGTTGCTGGTCTTGTTGGACATGTATTGTAATCTTTTTTTTTTTTATGCAGCCTGATCGGTGGGTATGCCTCCCTTCATTCACCCACTTCTAATGATGGGCATACATGCACCATTTATATATGCCGAAGCATGGGGGCATCCTCCCCAAAAGTTATGCGTACACACGGTCGGACTTTTCCACGGGCAAGCCTCCATCGGAATTTCGACCGTATGTACGCGGCATTAGGAGCAAAATTGCTCCTCCGCCCCTGCTGCCCCCATGCTTCGGCATATATGCTCTTTTTTTTAACTGTGGTGGTGAAATGACCTCCTACAGCACTGGAGTCGCAGGGATCAGGCCTGTCTCTGCGAACGCTGCAGTTATGTGTGTTGTGTTTTGCAAGTGACAGTGATCGATCGATACTGCACTTGGGTGGCCTGGGCTGGACGGAGGGGCAAAACGCAGGTGCTTGCAGGTATCTGGGCTAATCCCACTAACACTGCGTTTTTGGGAACCCTAAATTGCTGGGGACGCTAGTATAGATCTGATCAGATCAGATATTGATCTGTTCAGATACTATACCACTAAGGGAGGTGTATGCTTCACGCGTGGGTGTTAGCGCTACTGGCACTAACCTGACGCTGCCTGGGGCAACGCAGACCCTCTCTGATGCTAAAACCTAATTGATATCACCCGCCGGGCGTTTAGGGGGTTAAACCTTTATTGAGTTATATACGGCGGGTGCCCTGATACTATAAAAAACAAACGAACTAACCAGCGTCACCCGTAACACTTATACAGTGATCACTGGTGAAAGGTTTAACTAGGGGCAATCAGGGGGTTAAAACCTTTATTAGGTAATATATGGGGGTACCTGACGCTATATAAAAACCTGACGGGGAACCTAAATAACAAAATAATTAACTGGCTAACCAGTGTCACCAGTGACACTTATACGGTGATCACTGGTGAAAGGGTTAACTCTAGGGGCAATCAGGGGGTTAAAACCTTTATTAGATAATATATGGGGGTACCTAACGCTATAAAAACCTGGAGGCGAACCTAAAAAAATAACTGACTACCTAGTGGCACCAGCATAACTAATACAGCGATCAGAAAAACGATCGCTTAGTGACACTGGCAAAAGGAGGTGAAAGGGTTACCTGGGGGGCGATCAAGGGGTTAAACCTTTATTAGGTAATATATGGGGGTACCTGACGCTATAAAAACCTGGCGGCGAACCTAAAAAAATAACTGACTATCTAGCGGCACCACCGACACTAATACAGCGATCAGAAAAACGATCACTTAGTGACAGTGGTGATAGGGGGTGAAAGGGTTACCTGGGGGGTGATCAAGGGGTTAAACCTTTATATGGGGGGGTAGGGGGCTACCCTGGACCTAAAGGGACACTGTGACTGCAATCGGTGACACTGTGACTGGGGGCTGGGGGGTGATCTGGGGGTGCGGTCGTGTGCCTATGTGTCCTGTTGTCAGTGTACTGTTTGTGCACTAACCTGATGTCTTCTCTCCACGGCGCTCCGGTCTATGTGAGCGCCGCATGGAGAGATGACATCACTTCCTCCTGCCTGTGTATACATTACACAGGCAGGGGAAGCATTTCATTCGCCGGGAGCGATCGCGAGGGGGTGGCCAGAAACCAATGGCGGCCCCCCTCATCACGGATTGCTCCCGAACCGAAAACGACCGCCTCATGTACCGGAGGGGGTCCGATTGGACCCCCCACCCATACGAATGCAGTCACTTACAGGTACGTGATTGTGCCTGTCTGTGCCATTTTGCCGACGTATATGTACATGGGGCGGTCGTTAAGTGGTTAATGATAACAAAAAAAAGCAGTAAAATAGATCCCCTGCAGCCAGCAATAATAGACCCTATCCCAGCTGCAATAGATCCCTCACACAACATTATACCCCCCCCCCCCAGCAGCCAGCATCATAGACCCTCGAGCATCTCTTGCAATTACATACATTCAGTGCTGAACGTGCCGGAACTGAGTTCCCCCACGTTCCCCCTGAAAAAAAGCCCTGGGTTTACATAACGGTTATGATATCAGCCACACAGAGTGGGAATATTTTTTAGTAGATCAGCGAATCATAGACTTGCATTGTGAGAAGAAGCGGTAAGTCACAATTGTGTACACTGCAGGAAGTACAGCCTGTGTATGTCATAAGAAAATCATGCTGCTTCTATGTTCACATATAATTATAAACTACACATACAGTGGCAAGAAAAATATGTAAACGCCTTGGAATCGACCGGTTTTCTGGAGTAATTTGCCATAAAATGTGACCTAATTCTCATCTAAGTCACAACAAAAGACAAACACAATGGCGGAGATTTTTTAAAACTGATGCACTCAGAATCTGATGCAGCAATTCACGGTAGCCATTCAGCATCTAACTTCATCTTGTTCAATTAAACTTTGACAATAAGCCCTGGTGCGATTTGACATGCTTTTTGACATATCAAATCGCATGTCAAATCAGCGGCATTTGCCAGCAATGACACCCTCCTAATCGGTGCGACGCCGCATCTGCGGCGCTGCACTGATTTCAAAAAGTAGTTTCTGTACTACTTTTTGCAATTTAAGGCCGCGATTTACATTGACATCTGTGCAGAAACCTGCACAGAGGTCTCTGTAATCGTGGCCAAAATTGGGACTGAAATTGTGCGAGTTCAGCTGAACTCGCACGGCTTCACTCCCGCAGCCCAGTGTGAACCAGGGCTAAAACCTAGAAGCTGATTGTTTTTTTTGCAGAGCTGCACCAGATTTTGCACCATGCAGTTTTGGTAAAAAACCTCCAATGTGTTTAGGTTGATATGATAATACACAAACAATTCTAATTTCTCATGTGCATGGGGGAATCCCTCCCACTGAGCTATTGTATTCTGACAGTGGGGAGATGATAGCTGATTGAGAGAAAAATTTATAACAGGCTGGTTGCACACATGCATGCATAGATTAAAAACTGTCCAGTCCATGCTGAACCAGATGAATTTCGATTCATGTATGGCCGGCTTTACTTTTTCTTCCAGCACTGTGAATGTTTAATGGATGTGTTCAATAAAGACACAAGAAATTTGCATTTTTTGTGTGTTTGGCCTCGTACACACGACCGAGTTTCTCGGCAAGAACCAGCAAGAAACTTGCTGGCAGAGATGTCTTGCCGAGAAATTCGTTCGTGTGTATGGTTTCTCGTCAAGAAAACCGACAAGTAATCTCGACGAGAAAATAGAGAACCTGCTCTCTATTTTCTCGTCGAGATTCTCGTCGGCATGTTTCTCGACGAGAAAAGTGAGTGTGTGTACACTTACCTGTCCTCCCGGAAGCCCGCGCATGTTCGAAATGAATTTGACGCATGCGCGGTAGCTTCCTAGGCATACGTAGGGTATACCAAGATGGCGGCGACGGCATCGAATGTGACGAGCGCATGCTCGTCGTAGTCGATGACGTCACCGCGTACGCTCCATTCAAAGAACCGCGGGTTCTTTGAATCGAGCGTGTGTACACTCGGCCGGGACAAGCTTCTTGTCCAAGAATCTCGTCGAAAAAAACGACATGTTTTTTTCGACGAGAATCTCGGCCGTGTGTACGAGGCCTGAGTCTATTGTGACTTCGATGAGAATTCAGATCACATTTTTTGTCAAATTACCGCAGAAACCAGTTAATTCCAAGAGGTTCACATACTTGTTCTCTTTCTCGCCATTGTAAGATAAGAAATAGGATAAACAAACAATAGTAAGATAATTTACACTACACTCAGCTTATCCCTTATACATATATCTTTACAAAATAATTGCTAAGGCATTCCCTTTAACAGTGTATCTGTAGTTTTAGAGAAAATAGTATGATGTAAAATAGGCTAATGCCGCGTACACACGACCGTTTTTAATGTCATTGAAAAAAACAACGTTTTTCTCGACGTGATTCTTCTCAAGCCTGCCTTGCCTACACACTATCGTGAAAAAAAAATGCTACAGCAAAGCGCGGTGACGTACGAAACGTACAACGACACTATAAAGGGGAAGTTCCATTTGGATGGCGCCACCCTTTGGGCTGCTTTTGCTGATCATGTTAGTAAAGTTTGGTGAGAGACGATTTGCGCTTTTCAGCCTTGTGCTCTTCAGTCTGTTACAGCGTGACAAATGTGCCATCTCTATTACGCTCCCGTCTCATAACTTGCTTCTGAGCATGTGCGTTTTTTTCACGTCGTTAAAGCCTACACACGGCCGTTTTTCACGACGAGAAAAACGACGACGTGAAAAATGATGAGAAAAAATAGAGCATGTTCCAAATTTTTAATGCCCATTTTTCACGTCGCGAAAAATGCTCTGGAGCCTACACACGATAGTTTTTAATGACCAAATTAAAAAAATGGCATTTTTCTCGTCATGAAAAACGGTTGTGTGTACGCGGCATTAGGGTCCTTTCAGGACCGCCTGTCAGTCTTTAAGGTGGACCTGATCGGATGGTCAATGCATTCCTAAGGTCTGGTGGGTGTAAACGGACTTGTGTACAATCAGACCCCGCTAAAACAAAATGGAGGAGGACTGCCTCCTCCTCTGTTTGGTCGGACCGCATCGGAGGCAGCCAGGTGTAAACGGACAACGGAGTGTGTTTACTTCCTGCCACCCGTAGAGCAGATTGTCATCCAGCCACCCAGCTCCATCACATGGGGCTGGAAGAAAGTACTTAGACCTATGTAAGCTCCAGGTTGTGGCTTGGAGCTTACGTGAAGTATCTTAGCATTGTCACATAGAGTAAGTATAGGTAAAGGTAAGAAAAGGGTGATAGGTAAGTAAGTATAAGTAGCTACAAGAGCAGCATTAAAGTTGCCTTGCCCTGCATGTTTCACTTACCTTGTTTTTGACCGCAGTGAGTAGTTTAGGTGGTGGAAGAGTCTGCTGTTAAAAAGGTCTTGGACTGTGTAAGCTGTGTCCAAAAACATGGCAAGCCAATGGCCTCCTGCAACTGATATATCCCATTGCTGACTTGCTGTGACTTCTGCACTGTATTTCTGTGGGAAGGCTGCCAATTTTGTACAGGCAGGGCCTTCTTTCATCATGTCAGAGCTGCTTCCCCACCCTTCCCCCAATGCCTGGCATTCTGATCACTGATGGGAAATATTTAGGAAGCAACAAGAGAGCTGCAGTAAGCACATATCTACAAAATAGATGAAGGAGAAGCAGGGAGACCCTTGCACTGTATGTCCGCAGGTACAGCTTCCTCTACAGCAGTGGTTCTCAACCTTTCTAGTGCCGTGACCCCTTGATAAAATTTCTCAAGTTGTGGGGACCCCTAACAGTAAAATTTTCATAGCGTGGGTTGTCAGCACCCAAGGCAAGACAATTAATTTGCACCCCTAACCCACGGACATTTAGAACTTCCACTCGTACAATATTAAAACCCCTTATGGTACATTTTAGGATGTACCACTCTTTGTTCTCCTTTCTTTCCCTTTTATCTCTCTCTATCCTAATTTCTTGCCCCCCCCTCCCCTCCCCCATCCATCTCTATAGCCTTCTTGTTCTCCTATTCTTTCCCTTTTTTCTTTGTTCCTCCCCCTCTTTTACTCTCCCTTCCATGCATTCTCTTTTTATTCCTCCCACTTCACATTCCTTACCAGTCAGCTGACCTCTAGTCTCTGCCCCCCAGCCATGCCGTGAACTAAATGGGCAGTGGCAGAGTGGGCGGCTGCGGGCCGAGTGGGCGGCTGCGGGCTCCAGGAACAGCCCAGTAATTGGTGACCCCTGGCAAATAGTTATTCGACCCCCGGAGGGGGTCCCGACCCCCAGTTTGAGAACCACTGCTCTACAGCAAGAAGAACAGTGATCAGCAAATCTACTGAGGCTCCTATTCAGAGGCAGCAGTGACCTAGATGATCTCACAGTGAAGATATACAGCTATCGGGCTGTAGGTACCCGATTGACAGCTGAATGTAAACAAAAGAATTCCGGCAATGAAAAATAAAGATGAAAAACCAGCGTAGAGTCCCCCCCCCCCCCCCCCCATCCATATCAGACCCTTTGGGTCTGGCGGTGGAACTGTCAGACAGCAAGAGCCTTTGCCAGGTGCAGAGCTCTTTTCTTTTTTTTTCTTTTTTTTTTTCGGGTCGGCGGAGGTGGCGGCGTTCATTGTGATTGACACTGAATTTACTTCGGGGGGGATATTGTTTTTGTTTTTTTCAATGAAGGAATTGTCAAAAACTGTGTTTTTATTTATTTTTGACACTTTTTTTGATGAATGGGTAAGGGTACAATGTACCTTTACTCCTTCACATGGCTGGGACAGGATCTGTTTTTTTTTTTTCATTTTGTAGTAGGGTTCCCCTTAAAATGCACACCAGACCCGAAAGTATTAGTATGGATAGGGGGGACCTCACACAGTTTTTTTTTTTCTTTATTTTTTATTGACGGCATTTTTTTGTTTACATCCAGCTGTCAGGGGGAAAATTCGAATTGGAATCACTCTGAAAATTTGGAATTAGTTAGAAAATGAATAAATGAAACAAATTTTAACAAAATCCGTTACTATTGTTATTTGGAAATTTGGATACATCCAAGTCTCTGATTAACCAAAAACTTGTCCGAATTAAGATCTGGATGGAAACAAATTTTACATGTAACCTTTTAGCAGCTTATCTACATTGACATTGCCTATTCTTCTTACTGCAGTCTTCCTGCCATCTATTTTCTATTCCATTATGCAATCTCATTGCCTCCTCTCTTTCTCCAGCATAATTTAGCATCCAATCTTGTCTCAAAACCTTCTTCTATCACAGTCCTGCTGTCCTCCATGCTCCATCCTTTCCTATGTCTTCTGTTTCGATTACCCTTTACACATTCTGAACTCTGAGTCTCTCAGCTCTCCAACCCTTACCCCTTGATTATGTATTGGCTAACAGGACAATAATTCTGCCTTTTTCCACAGATCACAGAGTACTTTTGGGAATAATTGCACTGGTGCTGCTTCCACCATTTCTTCCCGGCTGATTGCCCAGTGGCCCGTTAATGTAAGTTCCAGTAGAAGAATGCAAATCATTTTTACCAGCACACTATATTTTATTATGTACTGACTCATTTAAATGGTCGGTCCACACAAAAGTGACCATTGATGAATGCTGGTGTGTGTAGAATCACCAAGTGCTCATTCTTCTCATTCTTGCCACAGCTCTATGGGGATTAGTAGGGTTGCAAGGCTTGGCAACAACTTCTACCACCAAACTTTTCCCAAGCAGCCTTAAGTTATCCCAGTTATCAAGTTTTTGTTGTAAGTGTTGCCTGGTGGGCTGGGTCAACTACAAAATCTCCCTGCCATAATTGTAAAATGTATTTGTTGTCCACCTGGGAGTTTTATGTGTTCTCTTTGTGCCCTTCTTGTTACATTTTCCCCAAAAAATACAATAAATAAATTCCAACAGGGAGAGTGGGAGTCCCTCATAATGACGACAGCATGTTTTCAGACCCGGAACTTATCTCACAGATAGTTTACCAAAGAGAGTGAAAAGTAAGAAACTGTCAAGTAGATCTAAACACTAATGCTACATTAAAGTGTAACTCCACTTTTGTTGGGGAAAAAAACATTCCCTTCTGGGTGATCTACGTACATTACAAGGATTGTAACAAACTTTGTTGCAGATTCTTACCTTTTGTTATTCTGAAGAAACCCCTGTGTGTTTGTCTGTGTCCATGTAGGAAAGTGAATCTAATGGGAGTGGTTTTATAATTATCAATCAGTTGCTGCATCGGCAGGGCACTAATGAGGAAAGCTGCTGGGCCTGCATCCCTTTAGACGTGATTTTCTATTGGAAGTATCTCACCAAAAATTACATTTTTGTTGCAAGGGATTCTGTGACAATCAGTGAGACAATCACACAAGCAGGAAATTATGTTTCTGTGTGGGCATTCTGTATACATTCTGTATACAGAACTCCTCCAGGTAGCCATATGCATTGCATTTTATAGAAAATTACAGAGCTGCAGATTGAAAAGGAAAGGTAATTTCTAATAACATTTGATTACAATATGACTTGTGTCGAAATTGTATACGCTATATTATTTTTTCTTTATTTGCTATTTTTTTTCCCTTCCCCACAAAGGTGGCGTTACCCTTTAACCTAACACCTAATACTAACTTAATCCCTATTGATTCATTCTTAGCCTGTAAATGCTAAAAGTATCACAGCCCCATAACATCTTCAGTAAAACTCCTGATCCCTGCACCAAGATCAACACATACCAAGATTTTGGGAGTACAGACTAAATAGTTGTCATATATTGTTGAAAAAGTGTCAATTTGTGAAATTAAATTAATCAATGTGATATATGGAATCCTGTGACTAAATAATACAACAAGAAGGGTTCTAGTCCATGTAACAAAACAAACTCTCTGTAGAGATATTGTAACCAACACTGATGGGATCTAGTATGATAAGGCAGTGTTTCTCAACTCCAGTCCTCAAGGCGCCCCAACAGGTCATGTTTTCAGGATTTCCCTCAGATGAAACAGCTGTGGTAATTACTAAGACAGTGAAACTGATCAAATCACCTGTGCAAAATAATGGAGAGCCTGAAAACATGACCTGTTGGGGCGCCTTGAGGACTGGAGTTGAGAAACACTGTGATAAGGTAACAATGAAAAATAATGTAGGATGGGGGTTGGTTGATCAAGCTGCCTTTGTTCCCGTGTAGATGATTCCAACAGGTTTAACAGGAGTCCTGACCGCACACACCCTTACTAGTCACACATTTTATTGTGCATGACTTCCAAAAAAGACAGGCAAAAAATTGGGACCTGGGTCCCTACTCACCAGATCATATTGACCCTCTCTGCCTTAAGACAGGAGGAGTCAAATTGGGCTTGTATGGTCACCGTGACCAACAGCAGATCTTCAGTCGCGATATCTCGTCCTTCCTGTACACCAGATGGTTCAGGTATGGGCTTCCACCCACACTCATCCTCCCTCATGCACAGCAGGGAACCAAGCTAGATCCGGCTTGTGGGTTCACCATGACCGGATGCTCATCCTCCTCCAGATAACCGCGTTGACTTTGCCCGACCAAATTGTAATGCCATAAGCAATGTCTCACATGTGAAACAATGAACCATGGAAAAAAGGGAACAAAACTCCTCATAGCGTAAAAATTATTTATTTAAAAACTGACATCAATAAAAGTTGGTTTGCATTAGCCAAAGGGCTGCAAGACAGTTGCAAGAAGTTTTCAATGCAATCTTAAAAAATACAAAGTCTTTGGAACCAGCAAACTGTCCTCCTGGTTCAGCTGACTCGCACGTGTGTCTAGGCTTGACGCGTTTCGTCATTAGTATGTCATCAGAAGCGTCTGATGATGTCATACTAATGACGAAATGCGTCAAGCCTAGACGGGAAGAAGACTCGCGTGCATGCACGGGAGTGACGTCATCGCGGGTACGGCCACTCACAGCGCTGGAGCCGCGAACCCGGAAGACACACCAAGGGCAAAATGTCAGCTCCCTAGGCATGGACTGGGATCAGATACCGACGCCTTGTTCTAAGGTAAGAATTTCATAATGAGCTAGTATGCGGTGCCTACTAGCTCATTATGCCTTTGCCTTACAGGTTTGTTTGTTTTTTATATTTTTTTTCTCTGCGGGTATACAACCGCTTTAATTTCACAAATTGACACTTTTTCAACAATATATGGTTTATTAAATTATCACAGTATATATAGGATTGCATTCAAAATAGCAAGCGCTGTTTAGGCACGGAATTCAAACAGTGTGTGTTTCAAGCATTACTTTTTTAGTTAAAACAGCAGCTGCCTTAGTATATAATATATAATCACATAGGTATGGCACGGGGGTATAAGCTCAACAGCATGTATATTTAAATAGTTCTCAGTTTATGTGTTTTGTGTATATCATATATTCCGCTAATTTAATTTCTCTTATATCTCTTTACAGCTCACTAGAATATCCATCATTAACAAGTACCAGAGGCAATAAAGATTTCAGCTACCACACAGAGCAATGCAATCAAATCCTAATCAAATATCAAAATAACTGTTTATAATCGTACAGAAGCTTTTTGGGTCTGAAGAGTTTTTGTATAGTATACACATTTTATTTTTCTTCTAAAATAGGAAATTGTGTTGGAAAATTGTGATTGCTTAATTGAAGTCATACGTTTTTTTCTTGTATGTTTTTTTTCTCCAAATATAATAAAATGTTATAGATTTTAAAAAATCTTTAGCCTTTTATATTGTGTAGAAGACAATTCAATTTAAGGTAAGTCTTTATTTGGCAGACTTTTTTTTTTTGGTGTAATGTAATAAATGTAAAAAAAAAATGTAAAAGCTAAAAATCAATCAGAACAATTTTACTTAGACAAAGAGAACAGTGGTTTCTCTTGAAGTAACCACTACTCCTGATCTAACCCAAGAAACAGATCTGATAGATCTCAACCCTGAGATGCCAGAGTTCATACCTCTAAATACACACGATCAGATTATTGGACGAATTTTCATCAGTTTTTTCTTGGATGCTAGTCTCAAATCGAAAGTGAAGAGGGTACGCACCATCAGAAAATTTTCTGAAGACAGAATTTAACGTCAGAAGTGACGTAATGTGTTGAATTGTTTTGTATGTGTTCTTTCATTTCTTCAGATTTTTTTGTGGAAGAAAACTGTACTAATGAAAAGAAAATCAAATGTTGTAGTCACATCAAAAATTCGTTATCGGCTGTCAAAAGCAGCATACTAACGATCAGAAAATTGTCAGATCGTTCATCGGACGAAATTTAACTTCAGATTTTCTGACTGTGTTTATGGGCCTTTAGTCAGCAGTCAGAGGCCCCACAGAACCTCATAATGTTAGGCCAAACCTCCTGAATCACAAGAACCCCAAGTTAGGCGAGCCATTTGGCCCCCAAAAGTCTGATTTGACAAATGATACCTTGAGAGAAAGCTCAGGAAAAGTCATATACACGACACAATGGACTAATGATCAGCCGAACCTCTCCACCACCAATTTGGTAAGTCACAACCTATACCCACCCTCTGAAATAATCCAGGGGGGTTATGCCTAAGTTGATATAGGCCTCTTAAGAGGCCTATCAAACTGGGTCCAAAAGGGTGCTTGACCTACACATAACTCAGTGGAGAAGTTTGAGAAAATAGTTTTTGTATACATATAGTATATGGAAAAAAAGACAGTGGCAGTTCCCCTTTATGATATAGACTCTAGTTCAGTGAGAGGCCAAGCAATGCCTGGGGATTTCGATTGGGGTCCACAGAAGATACACACAGGTGGTCAATAATTATACAGAATACATTTGCTCCATGCACAGTGATTATTGATTATATTGGACCCAGTGATGTCATCAGTAGGTTCCTTTCTGTGGAGCCAGCAGTAAACATAGTTTACTATGCTTCAGTTAAGAATGAAGACAAGAGTGATCGGTACAGATCACTCACTGCTCGTTCAGAAAAGGAAGGCCGTTTAATTAAATATTTACCAGCCCCTTCCCTGCTCCTGAGAGAAGAGGAGGGATAGCTGGCAGCACTGCAGGGGGGAGACGGGAAGCAGGGGGAATCGTCACCGCATGGAATGATTACTTTTTTAAAGTAAGATGACCAACACTGCCTGTGAGTAAGATCTTGACTTCTGGTCAATCTGGAGTGAGAAAACCACTGGAGATTTCCAACTTACATTACTGACAAGGGTGGGAACCTTTACTATTGTCACTCATTATAATGTAATTATCCATGCAAGGAAGCAGCATACTTGAAGGAAACCAGTGGCCCACTGGGGCCCCATAAGCACAGACATGAACTTGTATGGCATGCAAAGGACTCCCATTACTGGTTCCATTTCAGGTGGTGGGATGAACCCAATGGTTCACACAAGGGATCATCAAGTTTTCAGTTGGACCTTATGGCCCGTACACACGATCCGAATATCGTACGAAAAATGTCGTCCGAGGAAGAATCATACGATAATCGGATCGTTAGTACAGGGCTCCCGTGAGCCGCTCATGACAGTTCATCCGATATTATTTTATCGGACATGCACGAAAATTTTCCTCGTACGATACCTAAATCGTACGATTTTCGTTTAGTCAGTACAGTTGACGTCCGAAAACACAACACAAATACATTACAACACATGACATCACTTCCGATTTTGTTTTCTGTCGTACGAGAATTTTCGTGACTTTAGTAACCTATTCAATTTCTACTTGCGACTAGTAAAAAGAAAAAACGTCGGACGATCTGTCGTCCGATTTTCGGATCGTGTGTACGGGGCATTAGTTTGGGCAATTGATTTGTTGAACTAGAATTACAAACAGGAAATCAAAACAGAATATTGCCAAATGAAACTGCCAAACAAGAGTTACATCCAACATGTTGCTTAACACTGAACATTTCTAAACAAGCTTTCAGAATGAGCAATAATGGCAAGATGTCAGGTTGGGGGAGGGACCATGTTAGTATGTGTATTTAGGAAGATCGCAATGTCCTGCTAAGCCATTCTGAAAAAGATATTCCCAGACACACTTTCAACAATGGACCGAGGTCTGACAGTCTTCATCCTTCTAGGTCTGAGTGTAGCTGGTAAGAGACATGGAATAACTGAAAAAAAAAATTGTTTTCATGAGTTATTTAAATGTTACCAATAAAGGCAACAATATAAACAGTTTTGTATTAACGCAGCATTTACCCTTATTTAAAATATTATTATTCAACTTATGTCGATTTTTATGTGTGCATATTACAAAAGTCATTTTAACATAAACACCTGGCAGTGTAGAAATTTCTACCTCCAACCTATTGTTCCTCTAGGCTTAAATCTCATCATAAGGCTTCTTTAAAACAATAGGATTCATTGAAATAAGTTGGAACAGTTTTTTTCATCAGTTATAATCCTAGATGTGGATATTTATAAAGGTTCTAATTACTATTAGCTGTTTTGTTTGTTTTTTCATACAGCTTATTTATGCTCTTATTTATGCCATTTATCTCCTATTGAATTCCAAGTCAAAATAATGTATTACCGCCCATTTAGAAAACGTAATGAACCTATGCTTTAAGATTAGGGATGATTTAGGGTTGCTTTAGGATTATAGGGATGGGCGAACACCCTGCCGGTTCGGTTCGAACAGGCAAAAAGTTGTAACGAACCTGCGAATCCTATTAAAGTCTATGGGGCACGAACATGAAAAACCAAAAGTCCTAATTTTAAAGGCTGCAAGTTATTGCCATAAAAAGTGTATGGGGACCTGGGTACTGCCCTGGGGGACATGTATCAATGCAAAAAAAGTCCCCCCCCCCCCCTTCGGACCTGGTATGGATATTAAGGAGAACGCCACACCAAAAAAAAAAAAAATTGGCTTGCCCCCCCCCCCCAAAAATCCATACCTGACCCTTACCTGAGCATGCAGCCTGGCAGGCCAGGAAAAAGGGGGGGGGGCGGGGAACAAGCGAGTGCCTGGTATGAATTTTGGGTGAGGACCCTTTTTTTTCATTTGGGGCGTGGTGTGGATTTGGGGGGGGGGTACAATGTTTTTTTTCTTAGGGTTCCCCTTAACCACTTCAATACACTGTATTATATACTCTGCACTGCGTTATCTACACTACACTGACTGCACTATATACTCTGCACTGTATTATATATATACTACACTGACTGCACTATATACTCTGCACTGTATTATATATACTACACTGACTGCACTATATACTCTGCACTGTATTATATATATACTACACTGACTGCACTATATACTCTGCACTGTATTATATATACTACACTGACTGCACTATATACTCTGCACTGTATTATATATATACTACACTGACTGCACTATATACTCTGCACTGTATTATATATACTACACTGACTGCACTATATACTCTGCACTGTATTATATATATACTACACTGACTGCACTATATACTCTGCACTGTATTATATATACTACACTGACTGCACTATATACTCTGCACTGTATTATATATATACTACACTGACTGCACTATATACTCTGCACTGTATTATATATATACTACACTGACTGCACTATATACTCTGCACTGTATTATATATACTACACTGACTGCACTATATACTCTGCACTGTATTATATATATACTACACTGACTGCACTATATACTCTGCACTGTATTATATATACTACACTGACTGCACTATATACTCTGCACTGTATTATATATACTACACTGATTGCACTATATACTCTGCACTGTACATTAAAACCACCTTGGTTTGACAGTAACTTGGTTTGAGAGCGTTTTGCAAGACAAGCAAACTTTTTAAATACATTTTGACTTGATCTACAAGCGATGTCTTGATATACAAGTAGTGTCATGTCACAACAGAGTATAAAAGAGAAGAGCGGCGCCTCTAAGTGTAGCAATATGGTTACATTTAATGAAGGTACAACATTTAGCAACTCACATGGTTGATGATTAAAAGAGGCACATCTAACATCTAAGTATGCAGGCATCCGGGGTAAAGCTGTCCTCATAGACCATCCCCTGCACCGCCATCGTCGTCATCTCTTCCACGCTGCGCTCCACAAGCCCCCCTTTCAGATTGCTCTACTGCAGGGTAGTCTTCCCGCTAACGATTGCAGACTTACAGCTGTAAAGGCCGGCGGTGCGGAGGATGGTCTATGTGGACAGCTTTACCCCAGAAGCCTGCATACTTAGACGTGCCTCTTTTAATCATCAACCATGTGAGTTGCTAAATGTTGTACCTTCATTAAATGTAACCATATTTGAAAAAAAAAAATGTAACCATATTGCTACACTTAGAGGCGCCTCTTCTTTTTTATACTCTGTAGCTCCTGCTGTATTTTGCTTCTAATCCCCTTGTG
Organism: Rana muscosa; assembly: GCA_029206835.1. Taxonomy (NCBI): domain Eukaryota; kingdom Metazoa; phylum Chordata; class Amphibia; order Anura; family Ranidae; genus Rana; species Rana muscosa. Next base: position 71,100,483 of record CM055125.1, read on the forward strand.
GATTGATATTTTATGGTTACACAACCAATCACATTGCTATAATCTTTATTATATGGACTATAAACTGAAGGACTTATAAATAAATGGTTGAGGAAGAAATTATTTGAGTTTCCATTATTTCTTATAGGAAAATTAGTTTTGATATAAGAGTGCTTTGTATTACAAGAATGTTTCCGGAACAAATTATTCTCGCAATCCAAGGTTTTACTGTATTTTACTGACTGCACTATATACTCTGCACTGTATTCTATATACACTACACGGACTGCACCATATACTCTGCGCTGTATTATATATACTACACTGACTGCACGGTCAATCCACTAACTACCCTGCCTAATCTCTCTTAATTCACACTATACACAGCTGCCGTGTAAGCAGCCTTATATAGTGTGGGCGTGGACTTAGCCCCTGAACCATGATTGGCCAAAGGCACCATGCCTTTGGCCAATGATGGCTCTCACAGCACATCGCCAAAGCATACAGGTCAGGTGTATGCTTTGGCAAATCAATAGCCTTCAATGCACTGCGATCTCGCAGTGCATTATGGGGCGCTCCGCAGCGGGCGAACTTTCTGCGAGCGCCTCATATATGTTAGTTTGTTCTAGGAAAACACGAACAGCTAATTGTCGACTCAAACTTACATTCAACTCGAACATCTAGCCCATCACTATTTAGGATGTCACTGCTAATCTTTCCTTCTGAACATGCTAGTTGTCTGGCTACTTAACCACTTTAATACCGGGCACTTTTTACCCCCTTCCTTCCAAGGCCAATTTGCAGCTTTCAGGGTTGTCACACTTTGAATGACAATTGCATGGTCATGCAACCACTGCACCTATATGAAATATTTATCATTTTTTTTACACAAATAGAGCTTTCTCTTGGTGGTATGTAATCACTACTGGGTTTTCTTTATTTTTTTAAATACATTTAAAAAGACCAAAAATCCTGAAAAAAAAACTAGTTTTTCTTTGCTTCTGTTATAAAATTTTGCAAATAAATAATCTTTCTTCATAAATTTAGGCCAAACTGTATTTCACTACGTTTCTTTGGTGAAAATAACCCAAATCTGTGTTTATTATTTAGTCTGTAGGAAGGTTTTAGAGTCCACTATGGCCCTGATCAGAACGATTGTGTGAAAGGAGCCTTAAAGTGTTTGCTAACCCCCCCCCCCCCCAAGAATAAAATAAAAAATACAGATCCTGGTCCCTTAAAGCGGATTAAACAGCACAGTGCTTGTGCTGTGTAATCTGCCCCCTCTAAACTGTTAAAAAAAAACTCCCTGAACCTGCCACTTCCTGCATGCCCTCTCAGCGCTGACCACGAAAATCAGGGCTGCTGAGCCCTGGCCACCGTGGTCAGAGTGCATCCCTGCATCATACGCTGCTGTTCCCTCTGCTCTCCTCTACCCCCTCACCCCCTCCTTCCTGCCTGTCAGCTCCCTTTCTGTGCCTGTCTTTCCCCCGCCCCTATTAAGAAAAATAAAAAAAATTGTCACTGCCAGCCCTTCTATTAGAGGCTGGCATAGCACACTATGTAAGTGGTTTTCAAAAACGAGCATTGTAAATACAGGTTTTGAGCTGTCTTCAGGCCAGTCACATGACTTGCAGCCGCTTTTTAGCTCCAATGGATGGCTTCTGCGGGAGGAGCCGAGCGGCCACGTGATCTCCCTGGCTGACATCAGAGGGAGGTCACGGCCCCTCCCGCAAAAGCCATCCCTCGGAGCTGTAAAGTGTCCGCGAGTCATGTGACTGGCCTGAAGACAGCTCAAAATCGGTATTTACAGCGCTCGTTTTTTTAAATGACTTGCATAGTGTGCTATGCCAGCCTATAATAGAGGGGCTGGCAGTGACTTATAAAAATGGGTTAACAAATACTTTAAGGATTGCTGAGCTGAAATATGTTACATTTTTGTTATTGGGTTTAATATCCCTTTAGTCATAAATACACAGCACCCTTATCTAAAAATCCCTTAAAGTTGGAACTTTAATGCATTACTTTTACCTATAGGTAAGCCTATAATAAAGCTATGTAAATATCTCTTAACCATTTCAGCCCGGACCATTTGGCTGCCAAATGACCGGGCCACTTTTTGCGATTCGGCACTGCGTCTCTTTAACTGACAATTGCGTGGTTGTGTGACGTGGCTCCCAAACAAAATTGACATCCTTTTTTCCCCACAAATAGAGCTTTCTTTTGGTGGTATTTGATCACCTCTGCAGTTTTTATTTTTTCAACTATAAACAAAAATAGAGCGACAATTTTGAAAAAAAAAGCAATATTTTTTACTTTTTGCTATAATAAATATCCCCAAAAAATATATAAAAAAACAAATTTTTTCCTCAGTTTAGGCCGAAACGTATTCTTCTACATATTTTTGTTAAAAAAATAAATAAAATCGAATCGCAATAAGCGTTTATTGATTGGTTTGCGCAAAAATTATAGCGTCTACAAAATACAGGTACGTTACTTTGCGCAGCCATGCAATTCTGTAGATGTATATCTGCAGGAAGCGGTCGGCAAGCGGTTAAACTTGCAACCTTCAGGAGATATTTAGTGTACATACAGCCAGTGACATCACTGGCGCATGCGCTCTGAAGAAACGCCCACCTGCGCTGTTTCTTCAGACCCCGTGCTGTGACTAGCACATTATGCCTTTACGTTGCAGGGTAAAAAACAAAAAACAAACTTCCAGCGGTTTACATCCACTTTAAAGTAAACCTGTCACAAACCTCAGTAATTCATTCTTCATGGTCCCTCAGTATGTAGGAATGTAGCCACCATCTCTTGCTCACTCCCAAGATGGGCTATGGACTATGGCATTTGTAGTGTGCATGGAGCAGTACACATGACCGCAACTGCTTATTCCAAACAAACAGAAGTGTGGGGGGAAGGAGAGGTTTGGGAGCTCACAGAGAACATAACTAGGAAGCAGAAAAACACAGTAAGAACAGATTTTATTAAAAATAGATTACAGGGCCATTACGTAGTGAATGTGTATGGATTATTTACGGAGAATAAGGATATAATTTAGCGTCATTATAACCTCTACAGGAAAAGTCAAGATTTGCATCTAATTTCAGCTTTCTGCATATGTAAATTTACTAATTGTTTTCATTTTTTTTTTTTTTTTTATTGTTAAATGTGGCAATAAATGCACTAGTGGGTTTAATCAATAATTTTTTGTGTATTAGTTCTTCATGGTCCTCAGAACTGGGGTTGTGTCTTTTGCCTACTTTGTGCTAAAAGTTGTCCCTCTTTCCCATCAGAGAGTTGGAAGATCTGGTGATAGGCCAATAGTGAGGTGGGAGGGGATAGGCAAGCAGAGGCGGCTCTAGGCTTTGTGAGGCCTTAGGCAAAACTTGACATGGGTCCCCACTCACGCCCATGATGGGAAAAATAATTCAAGGACAGGAGCCCTTTTCCCCACAACCCCGGCCGGTGGTTGTGGGGGTCTGCGGGCAGGGGGCTTATCAGAATATAAAAGCCCCCTTTAACAAGGCGGCCTCCAGATCCTGCTCTTTAATAACTAAGGGGTGGGGGCCACCTGGTTATGTCACCTGGTGAACCCACCCCCTTGTGACGTCATTAACAGAGGGCATGCTGGGTCATTGACGTCACAAGGGGCGGGGTCACGGATATTCACTGGTTGTTAGGGATGCTGGCGGCTCAGCTCCTGAGTCAGGGCTCTTAACGCTGCCTGAGCACAGCAGCGTTAAGATCCCCTGCCCCTCAAAACTGAGGTAATGCATTGGGTAAGTTAGGTGGCCATGAGGCCCTTGTAAGCGCGAGGCCTTAGGAGACCGCCTAATTTGCCTAATTAAAGAGCCGCCTCTGTAGGCAAGCATGGGTGATCACGAAAGCTGCAGGTGTGCCCATAGCTCCCAACTGTCCCTGATTTCAAGGGACTGTCCCTGATTTGCAACAAAGTCCCTCTGTCCCTCTTTCCTCCCCATCTGTCCCTCATTTTGATCTGATCTATATAGCTGTATATAAAATGCACTTTTCATCTTTTAAAAAGTGTTTCCCAGTGCTAAACCTTTCCTCCAATTTCTTAATTGCTACATTTGCAAATTTCAAAACCAGTATAAAGGAATAATAGTAGTAAAAAAGAAAAAAAGGAACTTGTGGGTTAACAAATCTTTTTTTTTACGTATAATTCTCCTTTAAGTGGGCGTGACAGGGGGTGTTTCCTATCCCTACATACTTTTGCTAATAGTTGTCCCTCGTTCCCATCTCAAAAAGTTGGGAGGTATAGGTGTGCCCACTAACAAAAGGAAGAGTTCCTAACTGAACAGTAAACCTAATATTTTAAGTAATAGGCCCTTAACCCAAGAGTTTCCATTTGGAATCAGTAATAACCTCCTTGTTCTGATCACTCCAAACTGAAAAGCCCAACTCTCATTGGTTGCTAATGGGAAGCTGCACATCATTGTTGCCCCAGCATTATGACTGTACACAGCACATGGCTTCAGCTACGTGTCAGGAACCAAGCAAAGATTAAATGGGATTCTGAGATGCTCTCTTTGGTAAAAAATGACATACAACCAACCCATTGATTTTATCAGGAAGTAGAAGGGAAGCTACCAGGAGCAGCAGAAGGAGGACACAATATTCTTATTGCTAGAAGCTCTTGTGTATATACTGTAAACATCTCTGAAAATTTACTTCAAAAGAGTTACATTTTAAGATACATGTTAATGTCATTAAATTTTCTCACAGCTCAGGCGGCAACAACCACGACTGTGCGCCGAATGAATGTGTACACCGAGGTCTCTGTAGCCCCGTCCCAGCTGGAAACCACACAGATTGTTTCACATCCGCTGATCTTCACCAGAGATGTCCCACTTCGGCTTGCCATTACAGCCCAGAAGAATGAAACTAGGTGCACACAGCTTTCCATCAACCCTTGTCCTGATCCAGAGCTGCTGGTCACAGTGTTCGCAAGCACAAACTACGATGATAAGACATACAACTATTCTAGGACAGTCACTGGCGGACTTCAACTAGAAATTCTTATTGTCAACACAATTGTTATTTTCAACCAAAGCAAGACTGCAGAAGAAGGCCAGGCTTTACTATGTTTAGATTTCACTTATGGTGACAATAACGAACAAGAATCCCTAAGTAAAAGTGGAAACACTTCAAATGTTAACATTCGGCTCATAGCTGCCAAAACTGTTACATTGCCTAATGGAGGAGAAAATGGTGGGCATTCTGGATCCAGGAATGGACAACCTGCACTGTGTAAGTAAAAATATGTTAACAGGAAAGTAATGGTAATACCAGGATAACAAATGTTGTCTATATACAAGAGGCATGTGTATTCTTACTGCAGTTTTGCTGTACATTGTGTATTTCTTCCAGACCTGTGCAGTAAACCAGTGTGAAACTTGGCCATTGTGCAGGAGCTTCCTGTAATAAAGACCGGTCACTGCTGCTCTCTCTCTCCTTGTGCAGGATGACTGGTCTTGTCTCCACCCCATCCTGTAGTTTTTTCCAGGCAACCTGTAGTGGGTGGAGATTGCTGGGACCCGCCCACAGCTCTGCTCTTTACAGAGACTAACTGCAGTAGACTGATAATGTCACAGCTACTATTACAAGGTAATTACTAGGTTGTGGAAAAGCTTGCTGTTAAAGAGGACCTGCACCGTGTAAGCTGTGCCCAAAAACATGGCAAGTAGAGGGCAAAAAAGAAGACACCAGTGTTGTCTGTAAGCTTCCAGCAACTGTTCTTTTCCCATTACTGACTTACTGTGCTTTGTTCTGCACTGTGTATGTGTGGGGAGGCTACCATCTTTATAGAAGCAGGGCTTTCCTTAATCATATAAGGCCCCTTTCACATGGGCGGACCAATCAGGACTGCCTGCAAGTTTTTTAGGCTGACCCAAAGTGGATCCTCCATTGCCCTCTATGGAGTGGCTGATGTCCGTTGACACCCACCGACATCAAGTCCAATCCTATCTGCTAAAAACAGATGGATGGAGGATCCGTTTGCCATCCGTCTATTGGATCGGATCTGATGACAGTCGGAAGGAATCGGACAGGTGGTCTGTATCCATACAGCCGCCCACAGAGAAAAGCGGGCTTCGTCTGTGTCTGCTCTGCATCAGTGGAGTGGACACAGACCTGTCATCCACCTGCACAGCGAGGATCAGCAGACAGATTCCCCGCTGGGCAGGTGGACCAGCTGCTGGAGTCTGCCCATCTGAAAGGGGCCTTAGAGTGCCCCCCTCTTTTCCCCTCCGATGCCTGGTGATATCATAACTGTATAATCAAGAATTAACAGGAGAAATCCAGTAAGCACATAATGGATGAAACAGAAGCAAGTAGATGCCTGCACTGTAGGTCCTCTCTTCCGGTACATCTATCTGCAGAACAAATCTGGTGAGGCTTGCAGGCAGAGGCAGCAGTGATGTAGATGATCTCATAGTGCAGATAGAACTATCAGGCTGTAGGCACTGGATTGCACTGCTATATGTATACTGTATATCGAGGAATTTAAACCAATTAAATCTTTCACGGTACCACTTTTGCACATGTGGGTGGGTGCAGCTTGGTGTGGCAGCAATAACATACACCCAGTCCAGGTCCAAATAGTGCCACTTGTATTGAGGTAAAGGCAAAACAGTTCGGAAGAGGACCAACCAGGAACACTCACAGATTCCAACAGCGTGTAGCGAAGCAGGTATCAGCCAAACTGACAATATCTGTCAGGAAGGGCAGAACGCGGTCTGGCTGTTTCGAGCTCAAACGTGAAGATGTCCAAGGAGATTGCAGAGCCCTAAGCTTTCACTAGTCATCTGGAACCTTTCCCCTTTTCCCTGTTGCTAATATAGTCCCTGGCAGACTTGTGACCTGTCCCTACACTACCCAAACACTTAAAGAAACTCTGCCACACTTAACATGGGCACCAAAGTCACATTGGCGGCCATCATCCAATTGGATCACTGCCCCAGTGACTGAGGAAACCATAGAGGAACCATGTTCCTCTTGTCTTCCTCACCCTCTGTACTGCCGCTGCGGCTGAGTACCATTCGCAGTGAAGACAACAAACTACACCTGCCTACACCCAATCAACATTTGTAGATGTTCTCTCTAATATAGTGTAGCACACGGCCCTTTTACTCCCGTATTTGGCTCACTCACAGGAGAGAAAGGCGCACCGTGCCACCATGCCCGTACCCTCCGGTTTGCAGAGGTTAAGCACACTTATAAAACTACGGGTCTTGCAACAAGGTTCTCCTCAAAGTTGGTTCTCGTCCTCTAGAATGCAAAGGACAAGTCTCTATATCCCCAAGTAACTCCAAGGTCCACACCAGTAGCAACTCCAACGTAGAGTTTATTTTCTTTATGCACAAGGTTGAGAAGAGAGAAAGGTGTTAGGGAAACAAATTAGATTCAGACACTCTGGCTTCCTCGCCACTCGATCCCGAGTGGGTATAGCTCACCCGGATAGTTACCCAATGGCACTAGCAGCCGGCATGTAGCTCGAACAGTCAATCAAATTCCCTTAATGGATGCGATCGAGAGATCCCCTGCCACAGAATCTATAGTGTCCCGAACCTCCTGATAGTTACTTTGTTAGGTCCCTTTTTCGGATGGATGACATCCCTCCAGAGAGTTACTGGGCCCCTTCCTTCACTGTGATCTCTCACCAGTCCCTCGGAACGGTCCTCCCCCAACCTCCTCTTCCAGATGCGGGTCCCCTCGCAAGGCGGCACCCTGGGATTCTTCCTCTCCCAAAATGGGTTACAGCTAAAGGTGCTGAGCCCAGGGCTGAAGTTGCAGTCCCAGGACTAAAGGTGCCTGGAACTGAGGCGCACGTGGCCCTATGGCCTGGAGGGCCATGCTCTTAGACTTCAGAACCCGTAGGTTCCCCCGGGTACAGGTCCCCGGATCCACAAAAAACCCATGGAGTCTGACCCTTTTGTACCCTCTCCCGGCATGCACAGCGGGTAGACCACGGCCGCCGAGAGCGGACACCCAATCGCCACTCCATCACCTGTGGTTTAACACCGAGTATAAGTGACAGCGCCACCCATACTTCTAAGGGGAACTGCACGCCAGGTAACAACAGCAGCAGAGCAGAGTCCATTAAAATGAAAAGATCCGAGCCAGCTACCACTCGAATCACCCCTAAATTTAGTGTAACAGCCCCCTAAATTTGGGACCCCCGCTACAATAGCAAGTATCCACTTTTGAGTTCTGGCCCACTTTGAATACAGAGATGCTTTGAGATACTAGATGAGCCTGTCATAACTAACAGTGACCCATCAGCAGCTCATCTACTTTTACACTGCCTACTCTTCTTACTTCTTACTTACTTACATGCTCTGCTCTAGTCTTCTAGTCCCCTATTTTACATTCCATTATGCAATTTTGTTGCCTCCTCTCCTTCTCCAGTATAATTTATTATCCTGTCTCAAAGCACTCTTCTCCTACTGCAGTCCTGCTGTCCTCCATGCTTCACCTCTCCTACACCACCAATTTCACTCACCCTGTACACATTCTGAGCTACAAGTATCTCAGCTCTCTAACCCTCAACCCTTAGCATCCACTCCCAAAATGTCCCCATTTATAAACACGCACACATCTGCTAGTCTATTTACAATTCTATTAACCATTGAAGTAATAGTAAAGCTTACAATTTTTTTTTATTAAAATATTAAACATGTCATACTTACCTGCTCTGTCTTTAGACACAGAGCAGCTTGGCCCTGCCCCCACTCCCTCATCACAGAATTTGATTGACAGCAGTGGGAACCAATGACTCCCGCTGCTATCAATCTGCCCAGTGAGGAATGAGAGAGCTGAGAGAGACGCTGCTCTTGTACACAGTGCTGGAGGGGGGGGGGGGGGGGTTGAATCCTCTGGCACAGAGTTTTTTTTACCTTAATGCATTGAATTAAGGTTAAAAAGAAAAAACTTAGGGCTTTAAAATCACTTTAAACCATGTTTTATTGTTGATTATGTATTGACTAACAGGACAATGATTCCAATTTTTTCCACAGATCATAGGGGACTCTTGGGAATAATCGCACTGATGCTGCTTCCATTATTTCTCCTCAGCTGATTGCCCAGTGGCCCCTTGATGTAAGTTCTGGAAGAAGAATGCAAACCATTCTCACTATCACACTGTATTTTGCTATATACTGGCACTGGCTTTCTAAAAAGGGTTGGTTCACTCAAAAATGGACATGGATGGATGCTGGTGAACAGATTTAACCAGAAGTGCTCATTTTTCTCATTCATACATTGTTAAGGACGCGGTGGTCGGCTTGCCAGCCTGCTCCTTAACAACCAGCTATTCACTGGTAGTTAAGGATGCCGGCAGCCTCCCGCTTAAAAAAACGCTGGGCACTTAGCAGCATTTAGGAGAGTTTATGAGCATTTAGGACTTGTCAGCATTTTTTTTTGCCGACAAATCGCTCCCAAAAACCCAAAAAAATGTTTTTTTCTGCTCCTAGAATCCGAAGCCTCAAAAGCGCTTCTAGACTAAAATAGTGTCCATGAACACATAGAATAACACTATTTGCTTCTAGAAGCAGAAATAAAATGCTCAAAAGCTGCTAGGAGTGTTTATTTTTTAAGGTAGTGTGCATGGGGCCTAAATCTTAGTGGGTCGGGCCACCTAAAAGTGTTTTGTTTTTTTTTTGAAGATGCAGCCTGGTGGGCTTGGCCAGCTCCCGTCATTTTAAATGTCCAAAAGACCTCTGCCAAAAAATCTGCCTATTTTTCAAATTATGTTCCTGTTGTATTCTTCATAAATAAAAATAAAAATAAATTACAATTATATATATATATATATATATATATATATATATATATATATAATCACACACATTGGTTGGACTTGATGGGCTTGTGTCTTTTTTCAACCTCACATACTATGCAACTATGTACTATGTAACAACAGGATTCTTAGGCCCCTTTCACACATGCGGACCGTATGTCCGCTTTTTCATCCATCCGTTTACGGATGAAAAAGGGACATACATTGGTCCCTATGAGATTGCGAGTGTCAGCGGATGAACATCCGCTGACACCCGATCTCCTCCGTGTCCGCATTGCTCCGTTTTTCTGGATTGAAAAATTCCTAATTTTCTATCCGTCTGCGGAGCGGATCGGATGAACACGGACAGACGGATCCGCAATCCTCCGATTCTGCAGACGGAGGAAAATCCTATTTTTCAACCCGTCTGCAGAGCGGATCGGATGAACACGCCCCTTTCACACGGGACGGATCCGTGATGATCCGCCCCGTGAACCTCCGCTTGCTCAGCGGGGATCGCTCCGTTGATCCCCGCTAAGCCGGCAGATGACAGGGCGGTCTCTGCACAGTGTGCAGGGACCGCCCTGTCAGATCTCCGCTCTCCCCTATGGGGGGATCGGATGAACACGGACAGGATTTTCCTCCGTCTGCAGAGTCGGAGGATTGCGGACCCGGATGAGATCGGGTGTCAGCGGATGTTCATCCATAAACGGATTTATGGATGAAAAAGCGGACATACGGTCCGCATGTGTGAAAGGGGCCTTATAGTAACGACAGCATGTGTGCAGACCTGGGAACTCAAGTGCTGATATATCAGACAGTTTCCCATAGAGAGAGAAAAAAAGGGAAACTGTCAAGTGGTTTACCTCTCCAGCCTCTACCAAAAGCTGAAATATCAGGTTTGGGTGTACTGTCCCTTTAAATCCTTGACCCTAATGCTAAAATGAACCTAACCCCTAAATATTAATGCACATTAACCTAACCCCTGATACTTACAAAACCCCTATTGGTTTCTAACCTGTAAATATGAAAAAGTACTTGTACAGCCCTATGACAACATTGTTAAGTGGAACATCTGATCACTGCCCTAAGATCAACATATACCAAGATTTTGGAGCAAAGACTAAAATTGTTCTCAGTTCATGTGTTTTGTGTGTACTATATTCTGCTCATATCATTTCTCTTATATCTCTTTACAGATCACTAGAATATATAATATCTTTAGCAAATACCAAAGGCATCAAAGACTCCAGCTGCCACATATAACAATGCAAACATATTCCAATGCCTTACAATCAAATAACAATATATGTTCCTTCAAATGTTTTGTATGTCTGAAACTTTTCTTGTATAGTACACATATTTTGTTTTGTTCTTTTATATTGGAAAACTGCAATTGCTTAATCAAATTTATAAATTTTTCCCTTAATGTTTTTTTCCACCAAAAACAGCAAAATGACAATGGCTTTATAAGTTTTGTAGACTTTTATATTTTGTAGAAAAAATAAAATTGAATTAAGGTAGGTCTGTATATGCCATTTTGTAGTTTTGGTGTAACGTTACCTGCTCAAATAAATAGCTAAAAAATTTAGTAAAAGTTGTACTTTATGCAGATATAAAAGACACATATTAATGCAGGTATATGGGAGGTAAAGTTTCTCTTCTCTGAGCAACTAATGCTTTTACCCTTCTCTCACAGATGTTTTTGCATTTTTTTTTGCACGCATGATAAAACAACAATTTTAGGTCTAAAGAACAGTCAAAAAAACTCAAACAGTATATATTTGTGGAAAGCAGGGACCCAGGAGAATAAAATGTTGGTTGTTCCAATTTCTTATGTCCTGCCATTTCAGAGCAATGGTTTATCAAACGCAAATTTTCAGTAAAAATACATTTATTTTTAGTGCAAACAAAAGCAATATATTATCCAGTTTTTGGTAAGTGATTAGGTTCTCTATAAATAAGGCCCATGGGTGGGGTCAGAGGCGTATAGGCAGGAGGAGCTCATCTTCACCTGTTTAGTGGCTGGGTTCCGGTATGTGGCGCTTCCACCTTCTGTCTTCCAATATGCTTCTGCCAGTCTGGATGCAATTGTTTGAATACTGGCACTTGATCTGTGCTTTGGACTGCTGGGGGAGGCTTTGTAGTGCTTTGAATGGTGCTCCAAGTTCTTTGTAAAAGATTAGGTTGTGTTAAATAAATAGATACCAAACATGCCAAGCCAAAAAATTGCGCGTGAAGCTGCTACAAACCTTGGTAAATCAAATTGTTCATAGACAATGCTATATAGCCCTTACAGGTCATCCTTTTGGTTAACTGTGAATAGTGGCCCTAAAATTATTGCTATCACTCCTGCATACAAGGCAATATATAACGTGTGCAGCGCCCTCTTCATTTTTGTACTCAGTCACCACGATTCTTGTGTTTACATATATATGTGCTTACATAGGAGGCTTTAAAAATGTTTGTTTTATTTTACTTGTTATTTGTTAACTCTTTATATGTCTGTAGCGGGTATTTGAATTTAGGGGAAGCATCTGGGTGGTAGTGTAACCCAGATGCACTGATTGCTAGGGACCTTCAGCTTGGGTGCTGGCGTTCCGGCGTTCCGGGCCCAGGTGCCCTTGACCTGGCCGGAGCAGGAGATGGAGTCCATCTCAGGCACCTTTAGCCTGGGGTGAGGTACTATGGCGGATGCCTGGGGCTCAGTACCTTCGACTGAGTTCCCCGAGGGTGGAGGAATCCGAGGGGGCCCTAACTCCTTGGGTGCACGCATCTGAGTTTGTGAGGACTGGTGAGCAGAACTTCTCTGGAGAGTCCAGCGCAGCATCGCTGGTGACAGAGAGGCCTCCGGTACCTCCCTTGGACAGATATCCTTCCCCTGACAGGGGCCGTGCTAGCGAAGGTATTTCATGTTGTATTTCACATAGTCAGTGACAGTGACTATTCGCCACTGGTGACACCACAGTGGTTAGCTATATCTGGAAGGATTGTGCCTCGACCTACTCCCATTAATACTGAACTGTTGCAAAGGTCCCAACTTGACTGTGCTGTATGTTTATTCGCTGAGAAGAATAAAACTGTATTGGACCTATTCAGTGTGTGGAACTCTGGTTACTAGGAGCAAAGGGGGAGTCAAGGACGAAGGACGGGACTTGACTCTAGGACACCTACACAAAACCCGATCTTTCTGGCCTTCACCTCGTCACTATGGAGGACATGGGCCGTGGTGTATCTCATCCCTCCCCCCCCAGACAAGCTGAGAATGAGAAGGGGTGAGAGGGGTGAGGTCGCTACATCTAATTTTTTAACTTTTTTTTTTTATGTAGCACACAGACCCCCTTTTACCTGCCTTGTTCTTCAGCTCCTCGCAGGAAGAAGGGGCTCACCATGCCACAAGCCCGTACCCTCCTGTGTTAAAAGGTTGAGCGGTGTTGTTGGTGGGTCATTTCACAGCCGAGCCAGAAAATGTTTTCTCACCTCTGTGGATAACAGATATGAGTACTTGTTTCCCCCAGTAAATAGAATGTCCACGCTGTAACTCCAACAGAGAGTTTATTTCTTCTCTCAGCAAATAACACAGTCTCTTGATAGGAAAAAGGTTGGAGCAAGAAAAAAGGACAGCGCAAGGTGTGGGGAGGTCCAGGCACAAATGTTACAGATCTTTGCTCAGATTCTCAAGCAATTTAGCTAGGCGCACAATCTCTGCCACAGACCGTGAAGTTGGTCTCTGCCACAGACCTGGTGTACGTGATCCCCTTCTTTAGCTATGGCCCCTTTTAAGGAGAAGACATCCCTCCGGAGAGTTACCGGGACCCTACCGTCACCATGACACTGCACTGGGTCTTCGGCGAGTTCCTCCCCGGCCTCCTCGTCCTAGATATGGGTCCCCTCGCAAGGCGGCACCCTGAGAGTCCTCGATCCTCGGTGGGCCCCAGCCGAAGGTGCTGGGCCCCAGGCCTTTGGCTGTGGTCCCTTGGGCCTACATACCCAGGGCGGACAGGAACAGCAGGTAGTACCTCACCCTGGGGTTAAAGGTGCCCAGGATGGAAAACACACACACAGCTGCCGGGCCAAAGGTACCCGGGGCAGGCAGGAACAGAACCTGGGGTAGGACCCCGTAGACAGAACCCCGAACAGGCAGCGTCTGCCCCTTTTATATCCTCCCCCAGCATACACAGCAGGTTAACCCCGCCCTACCGCACAGTTGCCGAGAGGGGACACATAAGGCACAGCACCGTATCAGTGGTTCAACCCTAGCCTACCATGGCAGCGCCACCTGTAGACCACAGGGAACTGTACACCAATACTCTCCCTGCGGATAAAATGGTTGCAATAACTAACAAATTAGGGTGTTTGGGCATAACTACCATCCAAACACTTCCCCTAAATTTAGCACCCCGCTACATACTCCCCCCACTAATGGACACTGGTCCCCAATGTCTGGAGCAAACCTATGCCTCTCAAGCCTGAGTCAACATAGGTCTAGTCCAGAAACTATCTAAAAAACTATTTGCAAAAAAAAAAAATAGAAAAAATGTTGGATTGTGCCGGAACCTGAACATGGGGTAAAGGGAGTTAAATATAGAGGTGAAAGAAGAGCAAAGAAAACACATGTGTACATCACATTCTCAATGTCACATAAAACACATTTATAATTTACATTTTCCTCCCGCCTACAATAGCTGAACCCACCCCATTCTCAGTGGTTTGCTCGGCGTCCGCCTGTAGAGGAAGAAAACACACAACCAATAATTTACATTCTAAACTATGTACATTAGAATGAAGAGATTCTTCCGAGAGAAAAACCCCTTTCTTCTAAAAGTAAGTTGCATTTGAACTGCACTGTAAAAAATATGCAACACTGCCACCTGGTGGAAGTGCCACTGTCAAGACACTTGTTAGGAAAACTTCTTCTTTCTTCCGAGGGTACATTTTCCTGTTTCTTCTACTTTGGCCCTTTTCTCTAAGCTATTCTACCCCAAAGTCTCTGGTTTTTGATACTGTGAGAGGGGGAAAAGAAAACTGCTCCCGCTCTTTCAGCAAGTAGAAAACCCATCTGCAAGGGTTAGAGTTCTTGGGCTCTAGGAGAGTACACTCCAGAACAAAGCAACACAAAGAGTCCAGTCTCTAAATATAGTATTGCGGATCTGCCAATACCAATGGCTTCCAGTTCCTATCAAACGTGTCAATGTGGTATTCTGCATTGTCCTTGTCCTTTCTGCAAATAACCACCTTATCGGCATGTATATGCCTTCCCAGCATCCAGGACTCCTTACAGTCATTAAAACGTTTTGTAATTGCAGCAGAACAAGAATAATACCTCCGGGCCTGGGGTACCGTCAAGTGAGTCCATACAAAGTCCGTGTACCACCGACATCTATGGACCTCCACCTCAAACAAGAGTTCTCTTGGCAAGTACGGGTATTCCCATCCATACTCGCTTGCGACTTTTTGGTTGAACAACCTCTGTAACCGAGACAATGGCGGCATTGTTGCTCGATCTCCCATCCCTGGCAAAACTATGGCATCCGGGTGTCGAGGCACTTTCACTGCCTCCGGACCAGTTATGGGGGCCCGCAATGACACTCTGGATACCTCAGCAACAGGTGCAGGCATCTCCGGTGGTGGAAGGATAGACAGTGGGACAGATTCCTCCTCAGGCTCCGGGGGCCTCCACCCGGGGTGTGGTATCCCCAGTGAACATGGGTGAGTCCTTTTTCCTTCGGGACGAGGACAGGGGCATCTTATCCCAACCCTTCCGCTCAAACAACTCATCAATTGCCACATCATCCCCTGGATTGGAGACTGACTCCAGGTCGGAGGTATCACATTCCTCCGCCGGCAGGTAACTTCAGGTGGAAGATGAATCACTCCCTCTAACCAGTTTAAGGGCCCTGGGATCCTTGACCCACACATCCCCGATACTTCGGACCTTAGCCAAGGTCCCTTTCCCCGGCTTACCTCGGCTTGTAGCTGACTCGGGATGTCCGGAACTTTTTTCTATGGATGCATCCGATCCAGGCAAGCGCTGGGGTGTGACTCTACCACGGCCGCGGGAAGCTGTAACATAGCCGACCTTCCTCTTGGGTGGTGGGAACGAGGACTCCGTGAAGACCGAAACAGCATCCTGCGGTCTCTCCAACTCCGGTTCCTCAACAACTGGAACACTTTCACTCGCGACTTTCTCCGAAGTCTCAACAGTGCGCGTAGGGGTGACTGTAGAAGCTCTGGTTCCTTTTTCCAAAGTGGTGGCGCCTGTAAGGCAGTTCAGACGGAAAGCCCGAGGCTTTTCCGTAGGCTGCTCCACTTCAAACAAGAACTCCTTACACTGCTCACATCTCCCGAAGGGCTTAAGATGTACCACCAGTCCCTGGCATCCGGGACAAACCACTCCAAGCGCCTCCACTTCTCTGCATACATAGAGTGTGAAGCGGCCCCAAGGCTTCAGTCGGATCCCCGTATCCGTAACGGAAGCAGCAAAAGTAGTAACGTTCATGGCAGTTGAACTCGGAATCCATGTGGCATTAGACGCCATGTCACTCACTTGCTGATTCATCGCGCACTGTCTCTCTGGCGCCAAAGTCACCACGTGCAACTCTTCACATGGCGAGGCTCCTCCCATCTCTCTGCAATGTTCGCGGACTTTTCTCTGTGGGCACGCCCACGAACTATGCAGCATGGGTTCTCCTCATGGCGCAGTTACTTTTCTCTAAAGATGGCCGACCTCCACGGAACTTCACAGGGGAACAAGTTCAAATTCTGGGCTTCTTTTCTTGTGAAATAATCCCGGACGAGCCCCCACGTGTAGCACACAGACCCCCCTTTTACCTGCCTTGTTCTTCGGCTCCTCGCAGGAAGAAGGGGCACACCATGCCACAAGCCTGTACCCTCCTGTGTTAAGAGGTTGAGCGTTGTTGTTGGTGGGTCATTTCACAGCCAAGCCAGAAAATGTTTTCTCACCTCTGTGGATAACAGATATGAGTACTTGTTTCCCCCAGTAAATAGAATGTCCACACTTGCTGAAACTCCAGAGATTTTATTTCTTCTCTCAGCAAATAACACAGTCTCTTGATAGGAAAAAGGTTGGAGCAAGAAAAAGGACAGCGCAAGGTATGGGGAGGTACAAACGTTACAGATCTTTGCCCAGATTCTCAAGCAATTTAGCTAGACGCACAATCTCTGCCACAGACCGTGTAGTTGGTCTCTGCCACAGACCTGGTGTACGTGATCCCCTTCTTTAGCTATGGCCCCTTTTTAGGAGAAGACATCCCTCCGGAGAGTTACCGGGACCCTACCGTCACCATGACACAGCACTTATTCTTCGGCGAGTTCCTCCCCGGCCTCCTCGTCCTAGATACGTGTCCCCTCGCAAGGTGGCACCCTGAGAGTCCTCGGTGGGCCCCAGCTGAAGGTGCTGGGCCCAAGGCATTTGGCTGTGGTCCCTGGGCCTACATACCCAGGGCGGACAGGAACAGCAGGTAGTACCTCACCCTGGGGCTAAAGGTGCCCAGAAAGGAACAGGAACACACACACCAAGATACCCGGGGCAGGCAGGAACAGAACCTGGGGTAGAACCCCGTAGACAGAACCCCGAACAGGCAGCGTCTTCCCTTTTATATCCTCCCGCAGCATGCACAGCAGGTTAACCCCGCCCTACAGCATGGTTGCCGAGAGGGGACACATAAGGCACAGCACTGTATCAGTGGTTCAACCCTAGCCTACCATGGCAGCGCCACCTGTAGGCCACAGGGAACTGTACACCAATATTCTCCCTGCGGATAAAATGGTTGCAATAACTCTAACAAATTAGGGTGTTTGGGCATAACTACCATCCAAACACTTCCCCTAAATTTAGCACCCTGCTACATTTACATAACATCATTGATATCACATAGAGGACCAATAGCCCTCTATTTGACAGCATATAGACTGTGACAGGTTCACTAGTATCAGTTTGTGGAGACTTGCAATATGCAGGCCCACGTAGACTTTACTCATGAACACAAGGGGCTCAATAAATTTACTGGTTTAACTTCTTTCTTTTTTTTTCAAACAATATTGTACTTTAGTCTATTATAGAAACAACATTGTAGATTAAATTTAAGAAATATATTTGTGTATATATATATTATATATATATATATATATATATATATATATATATAAATAATCAGATTCTAAAGCTTTTTCGAATAAGGTTCTAATTAATGCAGTTCTGGATTCAACAACACATCATTAAATTTTTTTTTTTTTAAACACAAACAGTGTAAGTGTCTGAATATGACCATGTATCAGACTTTTGCAGTCCCCGTATAGCAGAGCTGGAGCATGCGGCGGAAAAGCAGCACAAGAAGCCAATCAGTTCATGTACTGACAAGGAGCATGCTGATAGGAATAGAGTGACAGATGGTTTATCACTGTGCTGCTTCTCTATTCACAGTCCAGGCACATGCTTTAGCAGATCCAAGATTACCATGGTTGAAAGAAAGTGGGTTTAAACACTTAACGACCGCTCACTGTATATATACGTCGGCAGAATGGCACGGACAGGCACAATCAAGTACCTGTACGTGACTGCCTTCGTGTAGTTGGGGGGTCCCATTGGACCCCCCTTCTATACAGTGAGCGGTGGTTATCGTTCCGGGAGCGATCCGTGATGAGGGGACGGCCATTCGTTTCCGGCAACCCCCTTGCGATCGCTCCTGGCGAATGAGAATCTTCCTCTGCCTGTGTAATGTTTACACAGGCAGGAGGAAGTGATGTCATCTCTCATGCGGCGCTCACATATACCGAGCGCTGTTGAGAGAAGACATCAGGTTAGTGCACTAAACAGCACACTGACACCAGCACACATAGGCACACGATCGCCCCCCAGGCCCCCCCAGATCAACCCACAGATCACCCCCCAGCCCCCAGTCACAGTGTCACTGATTGCAGTGACCATTTATTTACTGATCACTGCAATCAGTGACATTTGTGACTGTAAAAGTGTCAGGGCAGAGTGTTTTAGGTCCAGTGTAGCCCCCTAACTCCCCCTAATAAAGGTTTAACCCCTTGATCGCCCCCCAGGTAACCCTTAACCCCCTAGCACCGCTGTCACTAAGCGATCGTTTTTCTGATCGCTGTATTAGTGACGGTGATGCCGATAGGTAGCCAGTTATTTTTTTTAGGTTCGCCGCAAGTTTTTATAGCGTCAGGTACCCCCATATATTACCTAATAAAGGTTTAACCCCTTGATCGCCCCCCAGGTAACCCTTTCACCCCCTTTTGCCAGTGTCATTAAGCAATCATTTTTCTGATCGCTGTCTTAGTGTCGGTGATGCCGATAGGTAGCCAGTTATTTTTTTTTAGGTTCCCCGTCAGGTTTTTATATAGCGTCAGGTACCCCCATATATTACCTAATAAAGGTTTAACCCCCTGATTGCCCCTAGTTAACCCTTTCACCAGTGATCATCATATAAGTGTTACGGGTGACGCTGGTTAGTTTGCTTTTTATAGTGTCAGGGCACCCGCCGTATATAACCCAATAAAGGTTTAACCCCCTGATCGCCCGACGGGTGATATCAATTAGGTTTTAGCGTCAGAGAGGGTCTGCGTCGCCCCAGGCAGCGTCAGGTTAGTGCCAGTAACGCTAACACCCACGCGCAAAGCATACACCTCCCTTAGTGGTATAGTATCTGAACAGATCAATATCTGATCTGATCAAATCTATACTAGCGTCCCCAGCAGTTTAGGGTTCCCAAAAACGCAGTGTTAGCGGGATCAGCCCAGATACCTGCTAGCACCTGCGTTTTGCCCCTCCGTCCAGCCCAGGCCACCCAAGTGCAGTATCGATCGATCACTGTCACTTAGAAAACACAACACGCATAACTGCAGCGTTCGCAGAGACAGGCCTGATCCTTGCGACTCCAGTGCTGTAGGAGGTGATTTCACCACCACAGTTTAAAAAAAAAGCATATATGCCGAAGCATGGGGGCAGCAGTGGCGGAGGAGCGATTTTGCTCCTAATGCCGCGTACATACGGTCAAAATTCCGACGGAGGCTTGCCCGTTGAAAAGTCTGACCATGTGTGTGCGGCATAACTTTTGCGGGAGGATGCCCCAATGCTTCGGCATATATAAATAGTGCATGTATGCCCATCATTAGAAGTGGGTGGATGAAGGGAGGTATTCTAATAGTGGGCATACCCACCGATCAATCTCTTTTTTTCGTTCAGCCAACAGGCTGCATGAAAAAAAAGATTACAATACATGTCCAACAAGGACCAGCAATGTACTGGTATGTTGCTGGACTTTGAATGGTTATACCAGATTGATGCCTGTGGGTTTAGGTATCATCTTGGTATCATTCTTTTCAGCCAGCGGCCGGCTTTTATGTAAAAGCAATCCTAGCGGCTAATTAGCCTCTGGACTGCTTTTACAAGCAGTGGGAGGGAATGTCCCCCCCCGGATATAAAAAGCGCCATTGGGAAATTGGGAAAGCATTTTATCACACCGATCTTGGTGTGGTCAGATTCTTTGAGGGCAGAGGAAAGATCTAGGGTCCAATAGACCCCAGTTTTTTTTTTAAAAAAGAGTACCTGTCACTACCTATTGCTATCATAGGGGATATTTACATTCCCTGAGATAACAATAAAAATGAAAAAAAAAATATGGAAGGAACAGTTTAAAAATAAAATAAAAAAGAAAAATTAATAATAAAAAAAAAAAAGCACTTCTGCTCTTGCGCAATGGCGAACGCAAGCGTCGGTCTGGCGTCATATGTAAACAGCAATTGCATCATGCATGTGAGTTATCACCGCGAAGGTCAGATCGAGGGAAGTCATTTTAGCAGTAGACCTCCTCTGTAAATCTAACGTGGTAACCTGTAAAGGCTTTTAAAAATGTATGTAGTTTGTCGCCACTGCGCGTTTGTGCGAAATTTTAAAGCATGTCATGTTTGGTATCTATGTACTCGGCCTAAGATCATCTTTTTTATTTCATCAAACATTTGGGCAATATAGTGTGTTTTAGTGCATTAAAATTAAAAAAAGTGTATTTTTTCCCAAAAAAATGCGTTTGAAAAATCGCTGCGCAAATACTGTGTGGAAAAAAAAATGCAACACCCACCATTTTAATCTGTAGGGCCTTTGCTTTAAAAAAATGTATAATGTTTGGGGGTTCAACATAATTTTCTTGCAAAAAAAAAAAATGTTTTCATGTAAACAAAAAGTGTCAGAAAGGGCAAAGTTGTCACTAAATGATATATTGCTCAAACATTCCATGGGCATATGTGGAATTACACACCAAAATACATTCTGTTGCTTCTCCTGAGTACGGGGATACCACATGTGTGGGACTTTTTGGGAGCCTAGCCGTGTACGGGACCCCAAAAACCAAGCACCGCCTTCAGGCTTTCTAAGGGTGTAAATTTTTTATTTCACTCCTCACAGCCTATCACAGTTTCGGAGGCCATGGAATGCCCAGATGGCGCAAACCCCCCCCCCAAATGACCCCATTTTGGAAAGTAGACACCCCAAACTATTTGCTGAGAGGTATGGTGAGTATTTTGCAGATCTCGCTTTTTGTCACAAAGTTTTGAAAATTGAAAAAAAAAAAAAAATTATTTTCTTTCTTCATTTTCAAAAACAATTGAGAGCTGTAAAATACTCACCATGCCTCTCAGCAAATAGCTTGGGGTGTCTACTTTCCAAAATGGGGTCATTTGGGGGGGTTTTGTGCTATTTTGGCATTTTATGGCCTTCGAAACTGTGATAGGTAGTGAGGAGTGAAATCAAAAATTTGTGCCCTTAGAAATTCTGAAGGCGGTGCTTGGTTTTCGGGGGCCCGTACACGGCTAGGCTCCTAAAAAGTCCCACACATGTGGTATCCCCGTACTCAGGAGAAGCAGCAAAATTTATTTTGGGGTGCAATTCCACATATAACCATGGCATGTGTGAGCAATATATAATTTAGTGACAACTTTTTGTAATTTTTATTTTTTTTTGTCATTATTCAATCACTTGAGACAAAAAAAAAAAATTCAATAGGCTCAACACACCTTGGGGTGCCTTCTTTCCAAAATGGGGTCATTTGGGGGGGTTTTGTACTTCCCTACCATTTTAGCACCTCAAGAAATGAGATAGGCAGTCATAAATTAAAAGCTGAGTAAATTCCAGAAAATGTACCCTAGTTTGTAGACGCTATAACTTTTGCGCAAACCAATAAATATACGCTTATTGACATTTTTTTTACTAAAGACATGTGGCTGAATACATTTTGGCCTAAATGTATGACTAAAATTGAGTTTATTCGATTTTTCTTAAAACAAAAAGTAGAAAATATAATTTTTGTTCGAAATTTTCAGTCTTTTTCCGTTTATATCGCAAAAAAAAAAAAAATCGCAGAGGCAATCAAATTCCATTAAAAGAAAGCTCTATTTGTGGGAAGAAAAGGACGCAAATTTTGTTTCGGTACAACATTGCATGTCCGCACAATTTCCAGTTAAACCAGCGCAGTGCCAAATTCTTAAAACACCTCTGGTCTTTAAGCTGCATAATGGTCGGGGGCTTAAGTGGTTAATGATGCTGGCTATCAAACTGAGGACATCTAATGGCAGAAAAAAGTACTGTGGGGAAAATCTCTTGACTGACTATTGCAACAAAAGCTGGTTTGTTTCTTTTAGATTTTAATGAGCTATTCATTTTTATCGTGTTTTTTTTTTTTTTGGTGGGGTTTTGCTTTGTGGCTTAAAAGTCCAAAAAAACAAAAAAAAAAACTGCCTGCACTGCTGTTGCAGGAAAGAAGAATATTCAGAAACCAACACTCAATGAACAACTGTACTTTTGAACACTTGTCTTATAGTTAGTTTTAGACATGTGCAGAATGAAACAATTTGTTTCATTTTATTTCGATTTGTAATTTATATACCGTAATTTTGTTTAGTTAAATTCATTCAATTTGCATAATTTGTTTTTGGAATTTGGTTTGTCTATTCGAATTTTCCAAATTGGGAACCAAATTCCATTCAAAATCAAATTTATTCTATTCAAAATTCTTATTTTGGAAGATGGATATTTTATATCTCTTTTCCATTCTTTTCTTTTGTTTTCTTCTAATCTATTCTTTTCTATTACACTCTATTCGAAATTTGAATTTAGGAAGATGTTTATATTGTTATATTCCTTCTATTCTGTTGTTTTTTCTATTCTATTATTTTATTTTCTATTCTATTCATTTCTATTCTATTCAAAATTCGAATTTCGGAAGATGGTTATAATGTTTGTTTTATTCTATTCTATTGTTTTTTTTCTATTCTATTCTTTTATTTTCTATTCAAATCTATTCAAATTCTAATTTATTTGATTCTAATTTTGGGAAATTATTTTTTTTTCTATTTTCTATTCTATTCTGTACTTTACTATTCAAATTCATTCGGTATGAAATCCGAATTTTGGAAAAGAATGTTATATTCTATTTTATTCTATTGGGTTTTTTTTCTATTCTTTTTTATTCTATTTTATTTCAAAGAATGGTTATGTTCTATTTTATTCTATTCTTTTTTTCTTCCTCCATTTTCTATTCTATTTTGTTTTGTTTTACTCTATTCTTTTTGATTCTATTCTTTTATCTTCTATTCTATCCCTTTATTTTCTATTCTATTTTTTCTGTTCTTTTATTTTGTATTCTGTTCTACTCCATTATATTCTATTCTTTTCTATTCTATTCTATTCTATTATTTTCAGTTTTATTCCTTTGTTTTCTGTTGATTTTCTATGTATATTCTGTTTTATCCTATTCGGAAATTCGAATTCTATTCGAAAACAATTCAAATTTGATTCAAATTTCCTCCGAAACTTTGTTTCGTTATTTTAGATTCGTATAAATTCATTACTATTGTAATTTGGAAATTCAGGTACATCTGAACTTCCGAATATCGAAAATCCATCTGAATTTTGAAGCGAAACTAACTGCACATGTCTAGTTAGTTTCTCCCACCCTTCTAAATGTTTCCCCTTGTTGGAAAAACTTACTTTCAATCCCAAACTACGATGTTCACTACTCTGAGCAACTGACTGAGGCCAAC
Source organism: Rana muscosa (assembly GCA_029206835.1). Lineage (NCBI taxonomy): Eukaryota > Metazoa > Chordata > Amphibia > Anura > Ranidae > Rana > Rana muscosa. Next base: position 71,124,328 of record CM055125.1, read on the forward strand.
ATGATTGGGAATTTCACATACATGAACAGAACAGGTCATGTTCATTTTAAGAATGTTGGTGCCTATCCAGGCAATCTTGGCATTAGGTTTGTATAGAGATATAAATTTCCCTTACAATTGAATGTGCCTGTAGCAAGCATGCAAAACTATAAATTGCAGCTTTTCAGGAGAAAGACTGTTTGGTTCTGAGCGAGCCCACAGAGTGAAGATTGCTGGATCAAGGCTAAAGGTAATCATTTCACACAGAGGAGTGTGGTAGAACCTATTATTGGACAATGTATGAAGGTATGAGTGTGCTTTAAGGGAATTTCCTCTTCAGCACTCAGTGGCTTCTCTAGCTTGTCCCTACATCTCTTCAGGGCACAATAGGGATGTAGGGGCCATCAGACCAGACTACAAACACATAGGGAAGGGCCAGGACCATTTCCAAGAGTGCTGGTTTCTAAAGATTCAGGGCTGGCCAGTTTTCTTCACTTCAGCAGAAATTGCAGGACAGATGAGTATCTGGTTCTTCTTAGTAGGGGAAGCTTTATTTTAGGTTCTGATTAATATTAGAGAATGTCCATTTCTGTGACCTTTATATAATGTGGATCACAGTACAGAGCAAAACTTATCAGAGTAAGCATTGCACAGAACACAGTCTGGGAATGATAAAACTAACAATGCGCGTTCAACTAGCACTATACGGCTTCTGATCGCTGGCGGCTACTATACAATGGAGACAACATTCATCAGACAGCTAATATACAAAACAAACCTGGATCTTTGTGGCTTATATGCAATGGATGCTACAATTTGTGTTGACTACTATACAATACAAATATGAATCTTTGGTGAGTAGGTAACACTACACACTACAGTCTTTTGTGACTTGTAAACACTACAAGCCTTAGTTTCTGATAAACATTGTACAAAACAACCCAACCACATTCTTTGACACCACAATTTACAGTGGTTTCCATGTAAGCAGAGGTTAGTACCCCTTTAACAGAAACCCCACCGCTGGGCATGTATTATGGCTTGAAAGGAGAGAGTAATGGGAAGTGGCAGCCTGCAGAGAACCAATATATAGGTTACAGTTTGGCATTGGAGTTCGTCCTATGGGGTAGGCCTGGGACTGGCCCAAATAGAGAGTCCATATCCGGGGACCTGTATCAGAGGAAGGTGGAAGTGTTGGTTGGCATTGCTGCATTGAGTTTGAACTTGAACAGAACATTATTGCAGATATGTCTATGGAGGAGGTCAACAACCAGTAGATCACAATCTACCAGTGGATTGCGGACAGGTGACTGGTAGATCGTGGTTTGGGCTAGCTGACCTGCCATTTCACAGCATCCACCAGAGTGCAATGCAGAGGGACTACTTGTAAAGTTGGAGGTGTATTAGGGAGCAAGAGCCGTATAAGCCGATGCCGCCCCTGCAGTGCTGGCTCCTGTCCCATGCGGAGTGACACTAACTGCACTCCACCTCTTATGGTAGGTAGCAGTCTCAATATTGGTGCCAGCAGCAGGAAAGAAGAGATCTTCAGGTCAGTGTGAAGAAATACACTGGGCATAATAGCAGGGCTCAAAATTTCAAGTCCTGAGCTACTAGCCAGGCCTCATGTGTTACTCGCCACTAGTTGCCACACCGAACCCCTACCCTACCCCGCAATCATAAACTATCTCATGAAATTAAAATATAATGGTGATAAGCGCTAAAAGAAATCCCATATAGGGACAGTGATAAACACACAATAATAATAAAGTGAAATAACAATATAATGGATATGATAACAAAAGTCTCTTTATGTCCAAATAGAAAAATGTGTGAAAGGAATGAATAGGGACAATGACAATAAATGGATGTCCTTAATGGTGAATAGATGTCCTTAATGGTTCTCAATATGGAGGGTGCCTCTCATATATATGACTTCTATTTCCCAAAATGGTGTAATGAAATAGGATAACTTCCTCCTCTATAGGTGTCTGTGTGATGGGCACTGTTATTGTGTAGGGTTCCCTGATGAAGTCAAGAGATACGTAAGGTAACGGCGTAGGGATCACGTGAGACGGACGCAGACCGGAAGTGACCAGAGGACCAGTAAGACGGCTGTTTCAGCCGCGTCTTGTTTAAATGCTTTTAAAAAAAAATCCTATGTAAGAGTCCATTTATAGTTTTAAGAAATTCACCCATTTTAAGCTATATTACGCTATTGGAGGCATCTTTTCTCCTTTTCCTCCCTATGTGCATGACACACTATGCTAAATGACTCGATGCCCTGGAGTTAAGCGGGAATACTTTAGGTGGACCATCATACAACATATGTCAGCAGAGGGAGAGCGGAAGTGAGAGACAACATCCCCAAAGACACCATAACCAATTGCGAGTTTTCCTAATATCGAGGTGAGAGTTCTGGGAGACTGGGCCAGGATAGAATCACACAATAACAGTGCCCATCACACAGACACCTATAGAGGAGGAAGTTATCCTATTTCATTACACCATTTTGGGAAATAGAAGTAATATATATGAGAGACACCCTTCATATTAAGAACCATTAAGGACATCCATTCACCATTAAGGACATCCATTTATGGTCATTGTCCCTATCCATTCCTTTCACACATTTTTCTATTTGGACATAAAGAGACTTTTGTTATTATATCCATCATTATATTGTTATTTCACTTGATTATTATTGTGTGTTTATCACTGTCCCTATACGGGATTTCTTTTAGCGCTTATCACCATTATATTTTATTCTTTTTTGATTGTGTACAGTGAACACCACTAGATTGAGCTGCTTCAAGAATATATCACACCTTTGGTCACATTTTTTGATTTATTCACCAGTAGTGCGAAAGTACACACCACTTTATCTCATGAAATTACACTTTTATGCAGAATTAAGCAACTTTATCTGTGCTCATCAATGCAGCCTACCCGTGTCCACCAATGCAGCTTGCCCGTGTCCACCAATGCAGCCTGCCCGTGTCCACCAATGCAGCCTGCCCGTGTCCACCAATGTACACCAATGCAGCCTGCCCGTGTCCACCAATGCAGCCTGCCCGTGTCCACCAATGCACACCAATGCAGCCTGCCCGTGTCCACCAATGCACACCAATGCAGCCTGACCAATGCACACCAATGCAGCCTGCCCGTGTCCACCAATGCACACCAATGCAGCCTGACCAATGCACACCAATGCAGCCTGACCAATGCACACCAATAAAGCCTGCCCGTGTCCACCAATGCAGCCTGACCAATGCACACCAATGCAGCCTGACCGTGTTCACCAATGCAGCCTGCCCGTGTCCACCAATGCAGCCTGACCAATGCACACCAATGCAGCCTGACCAATGCACACCAATGCAGCCTACTCGTGTCCATAATGCAGCCTACCTGTGTCCATAATGCAGTGGAGCAGAGGAGAGGAAGAGCATTGCCGGCCGGATGATAAGAGCGCAGAGGGACATCACTGGAACAGCTTTCATTTTAATTCCCTGCCGCTCGGCGGCACATACAGCCCCGCCCCCTGGCTGGAAAACTTTGATACACGTCACTCGTCCCGGGATAGGATGGGTGACCTGTCTATCAAATTCCCGAGGACCAGGGGCAGAGCTGTGTGTGACAGCGAGTGCGGGGGAACACTTGGCTATTGAAATGAAAGCCGCTAGTGATGTCCCCTGCACTCTCATTATCCAGCCCACTCTCTCCTCTCTTCCCCCCCCCTCTCCCAGGCAGCCCTTCCTCGCCAGCCCTCAAAATCCACTCGCAAAATGCGAGCAGGCAAGTGGATTTTTTGAGGGCTGATAATAGTATAGGGCTGCTTTCCCACTGATGTGCTAAAGTTTACCCACACACGGGGGCAGTGCAGTGTTCCTCCAGCTTTCCTGCGCCTAGCCATAGACTTCAAATATAACCTGTGGGTTTGGTGTACTTTCTGAATGCAGGCATTTTGGTGCACTTTCACACCTGCAGGATACAATAAAAATCTATGGCAAAGCGCAGCTAACCCAGATACCCAGGGTCACAGATGCACTGCGCTGCAGGTAAACCAGAGCAAATGAGTGTAAAAGCAGCCTTATATAGAGGGCTCAGAACAGTAAGCATTCATTTACATTTGTAGTTTGGGGGGGTGGTAAAACCCTATAGTCAAGATGTGTTTTTACCACCCCTGCCCAACCGCATCCCCTTTAGCTGCAGTGGCTATCAAGTGAATGGGGTCGATCTGCAAATGTTCTGCAACCTTGTGCAGTACAGCAAACAAGGGGTTAAATCAGGCAATGTTGTGTTGCTTTATCACCACCTGCTTTAACCCCTTGGACCCCGCAGAAGCATGCAGATGCGGGGCACTTTCAGAGTGGCCCCATTTACTTGAATGGGTCACGATTGGCAGGCAGAAGTACCCACCAAAAGCATCAGGGGGTTTAATTCCTGCTGCGGCATGTGTACACCTTTGGTTGCTGTCTCAGCGGCTAAAGGGGGTAGGGATTGGGGGCATTAAATCCGCAAATCAACCGCAGGGTTTTACCATCCTCCAACTTTGTGTGATCAAGCCCTAAGTGTACCACTGCTGAATGCATCCAAGGGCTCAATCACAAGTGGAGCAGGCACTGCTGTTCCTCTGAAAAGAGACCAGAGTGTGCCATATGTTGCCTCCTCACCACCTGATTTAAGTCCATGATTGATGTGCAATGCATGCTATTGTGACAGGGTAGTATGGCATTTAGAGATTTAAATTTGATGTGAAGAGACGACACTGTGCCCGGTGATCTTTGACTTCTCCTATGTTATTCAGATAGATCTCCACCTCTTTAAGGTTGCCTACCCCTGGTCTATGGGAATTTTTGACTATTGTTCCAGAACCACATTTGGGAGGTCAGGCACTGATGTGGACGAGACGGCCTGGCTTGCAGTCTTCGCTCTAATTCATCCCAAGGGGGTTCTATCGGGTTGAGGTCAGGACTCTCTGCAGGCCAGTCGAGTTCCTCCACTTCAAACTCGCTCATCCATGTCTTTATGTACCTTGTTTGTGCACTAATGCGCAGTCATGTTGGAACAGTAAGGGCCATCCCCAAACTGTTCACACAAAGTTGGGAGTATGAAATTGTCCAAAATGTCTTGGTATGCTGACGCCTTAAGAATTCCCTTTACTGGAACTAAGGGGCCAAGCCCAACCCCTGAAAAATAACCCCACACCATAATCCCCCCTCCACCAAATTATTTGGACCAGTGCACAAAGCAAGGTCCATAAAGACATGGATGAGCGAGTTTGGGGTGGAGAAACTTGACTGGCCTGCACCTTAACCTGATAGAAAACCTTTGGGATGAATTAGAGTGGAGACTGTGAGCCAGGTCTTCTCATCCACATCAGTGCCTGACCTCAACAATGCGCTTCTAGAAGAATGGTCAAACATTTCCATAGACGCACTCCTAAACCTTGTGGACAGCCTTCCCAGAAGAGTAAAAGCTGTTATAGCTGTAAAGGGTGGGCCAACTCAATATTGAACCCTACCGACTAAGACTGTGATGCGATTAACCACTTAACAACCACCTGCCGACAAATAACGTCGACAAGGTGGTTGCTTAACTCTGGGAGGACGTTATATAACGTCCTCCCAGAATCGCGCTCCCGCGCGCCCCCTGGGGCGCGCACACGGGAAACTCCGTGACCGCCGGGTCCAGAGGACCCGGCGGATCACGAATCGCGGTAAATCGCCGCTGATAGCGGCCGTTTACCACGTGATCGCTCCGTCAAATGACGGAGCAATCACTTGTAAACAGACCGGCGTCATTTGATGATGCCGGTTCCTCCCTCCCCTCTCTGTACCGATCGGTACAGTGTGAGAGGAGAGGGGAGGGAGCGGATGGCAGCAGCAGCTCTGTGGGCTGGATCTGTGACATTTGCAGTCACAGATCCAGCCATCCATCCATCCCTGCTCAGCCATCCCTGGTGCAATACCCTGCCAATACTCTGCAATACACCCTGCCAATACTCTGCAAAATACCCTGCGCAATACTCTGCAAAATACTCTGCAATACCCTGGTGCAATACTCTGCAATACCCTGGCGCAATACTCTGCAATACCCTGCGCAATACTCTGCAATACCCTGCGCAATACTCTGCAATACCCTGCGCAATACTCTGCAATACCCTGCAAAATACTCTGCAATACCCTGCAAAATACTCTGCAATACCCTGCGCAATACTCTGCAATACCCTGCAAAATACTCTGCAATACCCTGCGCAATACCCTGCAAAATACTCTGCAATACCCTGCGCAATACTCTGCAATACCCTGCGCAATACTCTGCAATACCCTGCGCAATACTCTGCAAAATACTCTGCAATACCCTGCGCAATACTCTGCAATACCCTGCGCAATACTCTGCAAAATACTCTGCAATACCCTGCGCAATACTCTGCAATACCCTGCGCAATACTCTGCAATACCCTGCGCAATACTCTGCAATACCCTGTGCAATACTCTGCAATACCCTGCGCAATACTCTGCAATACCCTGCACAATACTCTGCAATACCCTGCACAATACTCTGCAATACCCTGCAATACCCTGTGCAATACCCCGTGCAATACCCTGCCATACTCCGCAATACCCTGCCATAGTCCGCAATACTCCGCAATGCCCTGCAATGCCCGGCAATACTCCGCAATGCCCACTTCCCGCCCGCTGGCCGTCATATGACGTCCTTGACTTTGTGCGGGGATATCTGAATGATGGGAGCAGCTACAGGCATCATTCAGATATCAGCTTTTTCAGCCGGCGATTCCCTACACCATAAGAACAATCATAGCGGCTGTTCCGCTGCTTGATCATTCTTACGGGAGGCGAGAGGGGATGTCCCCCCCTCCCGCTGCCCTCCGGTGCTTCTACCGACTCACCGCTACGATCAAAGCCAGGATTGTTGTTTTTTTTTTGTTTTTTTTTCAGGCTTCCCAGCCTAGAGGTGAGATGTGGGGTCTTATTGACCTCATATCTCACTGTAAAGAGGACCTGTCATGCCATATTCCTATTACAAGGGATGTTTACGTTCCTTGTAATAGGTATAAAAGTGATCAAAAAAAATTTTGGGGCGGAAAAACATGTCAAACTAAAATAAATAAAGTAAAATGAACAATAAAAAATATATATTTTTTTTAAAGCGCCCCTGTCCCCGTGAGCTCGCATACAGAAGCGAACGCATACGTAAGTCCCGCCCACATATGAAAACGGTTTTCAAACCACACATGTGAGGTATCTCTGCGAACGTTAGAGCGAGAGCAATAATTTTGGCCCTAGACCTCCTCTGTAACTAAAATCATGTAACCAGTAAAAATATTTAAAGCGTCGCCTATGGGGATTTTTTTAAGTAGCGAAGTTTGGCGCCATTCCACGAGTGTGTGCAATTTTTAAGGGTGACATGTTAGGTATCTATTTACTCGGCGTAACTTCATCTTTCACATTATGCAAAAACATTGGGCTAACTTTACTGTTTTTTTTTTTAAGCACAAAACATTTTTTTTCCGTAAAAAACGCGTTTAAAAAAAATTGCTGCGCAAATATCGTGCGAGATAAAAAGTTGCAACAACCACCATTATATTCTCTAAGGTCTTTGCTAAAAAAACATATATATATAATGTTTTGGGGTTCTATGTAATTTTCTAGCAAATAAATGATGATTTTTACATGTAGGAGAGAAATGTCAGAATTGGCCTGGGTGCTCCAGAACGCCTGAAGGTGCTCCCTGCATGTCGGGCCTCTGTATGTGGCCACGCTGTGTAAAAGTCTCACACATGTGGTATCGCCATACTCGGGAGGAATAGCAGAATGTGTTTTGGGGTGTAATTTGTGGAATGCATATGCTGTGTGTGAGAAATAACCTGCTAATATGACAATTTTGTGAAAAAAAAAAGAGAAAAAAAAAATCTTGATTTTGCAAAGAATTGTGGGAAAAAATGACAACTTCAAAAAACTCACAATGCCTCTTTCTGAATACCTTGGAATGTCTTCTTTCCAAAAAGGGGTCATTTGGGGGGTATTTGTACTTTTCTGGCATGTTAGGGTCTCAAGAAATGAGATCGGCCGTCAGTACTTCAGGTGTGATCAATTTTCAGATATTGGCACCATAGCTTGTGGACTCTATAACTTTCACAAAGACCAAATAATATCCACCAATTTGTACTTATTTTTACCAAAGATATGTAGCAGTATAAATTTTGGCCAAAATTTATAAAGAAAAAATAGTAATTTGCAAAATTTTATAACAGAAACGAAAAGAAATCATTTTTTTACAAAATTTTCAGTCTTTTTTCTCTTATAGCGCAAAAAATAAAAAACCCAACAGTGATTAAATACCACCAAATGAAAGCTCTATTTGTGTGAAAAAAAGGACAAAAAATTCATATGGGTACAGTGTTGTATGACTGAGTAATTGTCATTCAAAATGTGAGAGCACCGAAAGCTGAAAATTGGTCTGGTTATTAAGGGGGTTTAAGTGCCCAGTGGTCAAGTGGTTAAAGTTAATTTCCGTGTAAAGGCAGGTGTCCCAATACTTTTGGTAATATTATATATATATATATATATATATATATATATATATATATATATATATATATATATTATATTATATTATATATATATATTTATATTTATTTTGCAGAATAATTAAAATAGAGAAGTAAAAAGAATATAGAATAGTAGTGTTAAGAAATAGTTAACTAAGACAGCCATAACAAGAAAGTATGTGGTCAGTTTTTGGGGAAGAACACAAGGAAGATAGGCAGCAGAGTAGAAGAACAGCAGCAATAGCAGGAAGTTTCAATTCGATCTACATCTATACTAAGAAAGAAATGGTAACTTTAATCAGGTAATGTGAACAATGCTACTGTCACGAATGTCACGTCTACCCCAATGCAGGTGGTCAGACACTATAGCAGGCTACTGTGCGCTTCACCTATAGCAGCCCCCTTTCCCTTAAGGCAAGCAGGCCTACCGGTACTTGGTTGCCCCCAGTACTTAAACACAATGCTATAGAGTGTGGCTATCACGTCAGGGCAGATGCGAACTGAACAAAGCAAACAGGTACTTGCAGTTTAACAGATAGCGTGGTTCTAAGATGGTCCAGGTAATAAGGCAGGCGTTGTTCTGGGGTTGTCCAATATCCGATCCGGGTCATACACAGGGAAATCAAACAGCAAAGTAGTGCAGGCAAATGGAAGGCTTGGTCAGAACAATGCAGGTCTCTATCACAAGCGAGGGATAGAGTGTTCAGTTTGCTTATATCAGGTGACTGACCAGATCAATCAGTCAACAGGTGAACACAGACAGGATGGAAAAGCAACAGCCAACACCCGGGTGCTGGAATGAGGAACAGGGGCACTAAGTGATCATGACAGCTACATGAAAATGGCCAGAGACTGCATCCATGCTACAGGGGAGGAGATGATCAGAAACTGCAGGCATGCTACAGGAGAAAGTCAACGACAGAGTGGCAAACCAAAGTTAAAGTCCAAGTAAGAAAGGTTGTTTATTGATAAAAAGTCAACAAGCCCAAGCGCTATGGGGGTCATACCAGCAATCCCACCATCTCAGCTTATCTTCAAATCAGAGTTCAATTATTCATGTCTCCTGAAAGTTTAAAAACCCGATAAAGTGGGCTGCTTATAACCTCAAAAGTGCGTTGGCTTGCTAAATCACTTTTAATCTTCTACTCATTTTTTTTTTATTAATATGTGCTAAAGTTTAAGTCTAAATGCAGTATAGGCACCCTCATTTGCATGCAAGTTTGACCACCAAGGGACCCTCTAAGTCACTAAATCTGGTTGAATCCATCCCACCTTTTGCAGCTTTCTCAGAGGGAGATCTTTGCTCTCTGTGAGAGGCAAAGCAAATTGTAAGGATTACACTTACACTGTACCTAGCATTCATGTACACTACATAAAGTGATTGTAAAGCTCCTTTTGTTAATTAAAATAACAAACACGTTATACTTACCTGCTCTGGGCAATACTATTGTAGAAAGCGTCCCTAAACTTCCTATTCTGGGGTCCCCCCGCCGGTGATCATAGCTCCTCCTCTTCTCCAAATGCCCCCATAGCAAGTTGCTTGCTATAGGGGCAGTAGTGCAGGAGCGCTTCTGATTTGGGCTGTGTGCATCCATAGTCACACATAGCATGGCTTGACCCCGCTTCTTCATAGGATTTTGATTGATTTGAATTATATGTGATGGATCAGAACACAAAAGTCTAAGTTGGTGAAGTAAAATTAGAAAAATATATACCGTATTTATCGGCGTATAACACGCACTTTTTTCCCCTTAAAATCAGGGGAAAATCGTGGGTGCGTGTTATACGCCGATACTCCGCCGATTCCCCTGCTGAAACGAGCGAGAGGAGCGAGCGGAGCCGAAGCTGAAGTACACTCGGCTTTACTCGGCTCCTCTCGCAGTCCCGCCCATCTCTGACTGCGCCGCTGACATAGAGAAAGCCGAGTGTACCTCGGCTAGTCTCGGCTCCTCTTGCAGTCCTGCCCCTGACTGTGAGCAGAGCCGAGTCTAGCCGAAGTACACTCGGCTTTCTCTGTCAGCGGCGCAGTCAGTGGAGATGGGCGGGACTGCGAGAGGAGCCGAGTCTAGCCGAAGTACACTCGGCCCCGCTCGCTCCTCTCCACAGAAATCGGCGCCAAATTTAAAAAACGCCGAGACTGACAAGGCTGCAAAGGCACTGGGCAAGGCTGCAGATGGACAGATGGACACTGGGCAAGGCTGCAGATGGACAGATGGTCACTGGGCAAGGCTGCAGGTGGACAGATGGACACTGGGCAAGGCTGCAGATGGACACTGGGCAAGGCTGCAGGTGGACAGATGGACACTGGGCAAGGCTGCAGATGGACAGATGGACACTGGGCAAGGCTGCAGATGGACACTGGGCAAGGCTGCATGCTGCATTTAAATGTAAGTTTTTTTTCCTTGAATTTCCCTCCTAAAAGTTTTTTTCCTTAAAATTCCCTCCCAATCTTGGGGTGTGTGTTATACGCCGGCGCGTGTTATACGCCGATAAATACGGTACATAAAACAATTTTTTAGAAATAAATAAATTATAATTGGCATGTGCGTATGTATTCACCCCCTTTGTTATGAAGCCCATAAAAAGCTCTGGTGCAACCAATTACCTTCAGAAGTCACATAATTAGTGAAATGATGTCCACCTGTGTGCAATCTAAGTGTCACATGCTCTGTTATTACATATACACACATTTTTGAAAGGCCCCAGAGGCTGCAACACCTAAGCAAGAGGCACCACTAACCAAACACTGCCATGAAGACCAAGGAACTCTCCACACAAGTAAGGGACAATGTTGTTGAGAAGTACAAGTCAGGGTTAGGTTATAAAAAAATATCCAAATCTTTGATGATCCCTAGGAGCACCATCATATCTATCATAACCAAATGGAAAGAACATGGCACAACAGAAAACCTACCAAGAGACGGCCACACACCAAAACTAACGGACCGGGCAAGGAGGGAATTAATCAGAGAGGCAGCACAGAGACATAAGGTAACCCTGGAGGAGCTGCAGAGTTCCACAGCAGAGACTGGAGTATCTGTACATAGGATGGCAATAAGCCGTACGCTCCATAGAGTTGGGCTTTATGGCAGAGTGGCCAGAAGAAAGACATTACTTTTTAGGAAAAAACAAAATGGTGCGTTTTGAGTTTGCGAAAAGTCATGTGGGAGACTCCCAAAATGTATGGAGGAAGGTGCTCTGCTCTGATGAGACTAAAATTGATCTTTTTGGCCATCAAAGAAAATGCTATGTCTGGCATAAACCCAACACATCACATCACCCAAAGAACACCATCTCCACAGTGAAACATGGTGGTGGCAGTATCATTCTGTGGGGATGTTTTTCAGCAGTCAGGACTGGGAAACTGGTTAGAGTTGAGGGAAAGATGGATGGTGCTAAATACAGGGATATTCTTGAGCAAAACCTGTACCACTCTGTGTGTGATTTGAGACTAGGACGGAGGTTCACCTTCCAGCAGGACAATGACCCCAAACACACTGCTAAAGCAACACTTGAGTCGTTTAAGTGGAAACATGTAAATGTGTTGGAATGGCCTAGTCAAAGCCCAGACCTCAATTCAATAGAAAATCTGTGGTCAGACTTAAAGATTGCTGTTCACAAGCGCAAACCATCCAACTTAAAGGAGCTGGAGCAGTTTTGCAAGGAGGAATGGGCAAAAATCCCAGTGGTAAGATGTGGCAAGATCATAGAGACTTATCCCAAGCCGCAAAAGGTGGCTCTGTAAAGTATTGACTTTAGGGGGTTGAATACTTATGCACATTGACTTTTTTTCAGATTTTTTTTGTCCTATTTGTTGTTTGCTTCACAATAAAAAAAAAAAAAAAAAAAAACATTTTCAAAGTTGTGGGCATGTTTTGTAAATTAAATGATGCAAATCCTCAAACAATCCATGTTAATTCCAGGTTGTCAGGCAACAAAACACGAAAAATGCCAAGGGGTTAATACTTTTGCAAGGCACTGTATATAGCAGTGACACCAAAGTGGCACAACCATGCCTTCTTTCACATAGAGTGAAGTCATAATGCTGTGTAGCAAGGTCCCAGGCCTCCTTCGGTCTAATGAGAACCTCCAGGGCCAGAGATAGCTGACATTCTTCTGTATGTAGTGGGTTGTAAAGCATGGTGGGTGCAGAGTAGTTAAAGTTATTGGGCACCAGACACTTCTTGAATGCAAAAGAAAGTTTATTTCTCTTAACAATCTTTTTGGGGGAAAGAGGATTAGGGCCAGGACACCCTTAGGTAGTTCCAAAATCAATTGGCAGACTTCGATAGGAGGACAGCCATGCAGGTAAAGGCATCCAGCAAGATGCCACATCTGCATGTGCAGGTACACTGTCTCCTATGGCAACAGTCTTTAACAGTTCCTAACACAAACGTAACAGTTCTTTTGTCCTTCACTACAATTGCTCCTTGTAGTTCTTTAGCCCACTGAGTGCCCAGTCTCTCACTAGACTAGATGATTCACTGCCACTGAATCCTTTGAGCTCCTCCAATCTTCACAGTGGTATCTTCCTCAAGCGTCACCCCCGCTTCTCTGCTAGGTCCCTAGCTTGGCACTCAAGATACCTCTCAAGCTTCACCCCACTGGCCTGCTCAGTCCCTAGCTTGACACACAAGGATGCTCTGCAAACGTCATCTCCGCTAGCTGGGTCCCTGGCTTGATACCCACTGATGTTTCCTGATTCTTCACCATCCCTGGTTCGTGAGAATACTGCTCTGGTACTTGCTTCAGTTACTCACTGTGGTCCCTGGCAATAAGGTGGTTTGTCTCTTAGTGGCAACAGCTTCCCCTCTACCTCCGACCAGGACTGGCAGAAACGGCACTTCTGGTTGGACTGCAAGCCACAATCCCAACCCTGCACTGCTCTCTCTTGCTTCTTGATAGGCCCTCAGACAGCCTAGCAACCAGATGTGCCCAGGATAGGCACAATCTCCGGCCCAGCAGCCAGGGCAACACAACATGCGTCTACCCAGACAGCCGTCCAGGTGGCACAGAACATAGATCACCTGTCTCCACCAGAATCTATAGGCTCTCCCAGTAGGCCAAGTAGGGTTGCCACCTTTTCTTCAAGTTAAACCCAAACACTTTAGCGGCGCATGGCATTTTTTTTTATAGTATAAACCAGGGATATGCAATTAGCGGACCTCCAGCTGTTGCCAAACTACAAGTCCCATGAGGCATAGCGAGACTCTGACAGCAGCAAGCATGACACCCAGAGGCAGAGGCATGATGGGACTTGTAGTTTTGCAACAGCTGGAGGTCCGCTAATTGCATATCCCTGGTATAAACTATTCACATATTTTGCTATTAACTAGTTGGAGCCCGGGCCATAGACGAATGACGGCCTCAAGGTGGCTCTAGATATCCAGGAGGACGTCAATAGACGTTCTCGGCTCCTCCGGCCACTGGGGGCGTGCGAGCACTGCCGGCGGCGCGTGCGTGCACCTGGCGCGTCACTGACATGCCGATGCGCGTGCCTGGTGCCCGCGATGTCCGCCAGGCACCCGCAATCGGCTGGTACACACACAGATCCACGTCCTGTCAGGGAGAGGAGACCGATGCTGTGTCCCTTGTACATAGGGACACAGATCGGTCACCTCCCCCAGTCAGTCCCCTCCCCCCACAGTAGTAATCACTCCCAGGGCACACATTTAACCCCTTCCTCGCCCCCTAGTGTTAACCCCTTCACTGCCAGTGTCATTTTTACAGTAACCAGTGCATTTTTATAGCACTGATCGCTGTAAAAATGACAATGGTCCCAAAAATGTGTCAAAAGTGTCCGATGTGTCTGCCATAATGTCGCAGTCACAATAAAAATCGCTGATCGCCGCCATTACTAGTAAAAAAAAAAATATTAATAAAAATGCTATAAAACTATGCCCTATTTTGTAGACACTATAACTTTTGCGCAAACAAATCAATAAACGCTTATTGCGATTTTTTTGACCAAAAATATGTAGAAGAAGACGTATCGACCTAAACTGAAAAAAAAGAAAAACATTTTTTTTTTAAATTGGGATATTTATTATAGCAAAAAGTTAAAAATATTGTGTTTTTTTCAAAATCGTCGCTCTTTTTTTGTTTATAGCGCAAAAAATAAAAAAGGCAGAGATGATCAAATACCACCAAAAGAAAGCTCTATTTGTGGAAAAAAAAGGACGTCAATTTTGTTTGGAAGCCACGTCGCACGACCGCGCAATTGTCATTCAAAGCGTGAGAGCGCTAAAAGCTGAAAATTGGCCTGGGCAGAAAGGGGGTTTAAGTGCCCAGTAAGCAAGTGGTTAAATAACATTTCTAAACATATGAAGTTAATAACAAGAGTCGTCCTTTGGATCAGAGTTCAGCTTTTACATCTAAACTCGCAGAGTTCCCTTTCACTGTAAGGGGGGAACTCTGCAGACTCTGATGTAAGGGAGAAGACTGGGGCCTTTAACATAAGTGATCCTCTGGGAACCCTGATTTGAGGGGGAACACTGAGAACTCTGGTGTACGGAGAAGACTCTGATGTAAGGGGGAACACTGCGGCCTCTGGTTGTAAAGGCAAAGTCTGATGTAATGGGTGCTCTGACAACCCTGATTTGCCTTAGTCCAATTACTCAGAGGCAGGAGAGAGAAGGGGGAGACTTCAGTCACAGACAGGGATGGATTGTGAGCTCCCTCACCCTTTGGCAGTCAGTAACTCTCATCCAGATGTATCTGAGGCTGCTGGACTTCAAATTTCCGGCCCCAACTTTCCTTTTCTGAGGCTCAGCACCGGGGATTGGAGTGTGGGCAGACACAGAGGGGATGGGGGGGGGGGAGAGGCGTAGATCAAGCCCTCTTTCCTCTCCTGTCTCTGTGTGTGTTTGGGGGGGGGGGATTGTTAGTGCTGGCTTTGGGCAGTGTGAAAGAGTGTAACAACAGACACACTCAGCTTAGATAACTGCAGCTGGGAAGGCATAGTCCAGTCTAAATAATGTGTCCGGGTTTCAGGCAGTCTAAAACCCGAACGTATGATTCCAAACCCGAACTGTCCGGGTGAATCCTGGACAGGCAGCAACCCTAATACACACGGCCGTTTTTAATGTCATTGAAAAAAACAAAGTTTTTCTCTAAATGATTTTTCGTGTTTCTTCTCAAGCCTGCCTTGCCTACACACTATCGTGAAAAAAAATGCTCGAGCAAAGCGCGGTGACGTACAACACGTACAACGGCACTATAAAGGGGAAGTTCTATTCGGATGGCGCCACCCTTTGGGCTGCTTTTGCTGATCCTCGTGTTAGAAAAGTTTGGTGAGAGCCGATTCACGCTTTTCAGCCTCGTGCTCTTCAGTCCGTTACAGCGTGACGAATGTGCTATCTCCATTACGAACGTTAGTTTTACCAGAAGGAGCGCTCACGTCTCATACTTGATTCTGAGCATGCACATTTTTTTTCCCCTCGTAAAAGCATACACACTACCTTTTTTCACGACGTTAAAAAGAATGACGTGAAAAACGACGTGAAACAATAGAGCAGGTTCTAATTTTTTTAGGCCATTTTTCACGTTGTTAAAAATGCTCTGGAGCCTACACACGATCGTTTTTAATTACCAATTTAAAAAATTGCATTTTTCACGCCATGAAAAACGGTTGTGTGTACGCGGCATAAGGCCAAGGGATCCAAGAAAACCCCTGCCCAGTGGCTGAGATACCCCATATACCCATAACCTGACCTTGCGTTGCCCTTCTCATATCAAATACCACCAAGTACCCAGCCACCTAGTGGTAGAAGAGAAAAGTGCAACAAGGCCAAACTTCTCCTGGCAAGTACATATGTGAGGAGCAACCCTGCCTAAACTCCAGGGTGCTACAGCTGTATACTTGTTCAAAGTCAGTGGCTTAAGAAGTATTAAAGGCAGTGATTCACCATAAACCCAAAAAGCTAGCCTTTTCGTAGGTCAGAAATAATGGCCTCTTTATTTCTTTAAGCTTTTAAAGTAAACTTGTTACTTAGCTCTAAAGCATACTGAGCCTTTGCCAACACAGGTCCTTTCCACATTTCTTTAGCAGGACAATAGATTGGTGGTGGGATATGAGGAAGAGATGTATCAGCAATAATAAGGTGGAATACCAGGCAAACCTTTTGCTATGTCCAACAGGTTCACTGTAAGGTGTAGCACGAGTCTCTAACACACTTGGTATTCTAGAGTAGCTTACAAAATATTGTTGAGTTTTTTTTTATTTTGAAGCAGAACTTCCGTTTTTTTCTAAGAGTGCTCTGGTTGAATTAGTAAGTGTACATATTTGCCAGCACACCATGGAACAACAATCACCGTTCAAAGGTTTCTTTATAGGAGAGAGATCACATCACAGAGATAAGTGCAATGTTTCGGGGCTGCGCAGGACCCCTTTGCCAGGCATGGTGAATATGTACACTTGCTTGACGTTTTCAGGATCCAGCTGGTAATCGCTGCAGCAACCACCATTGTATGAGCCTTTTTTGCCAGGAACGTGTGCGGTAGGAATATTGATAAGACTGGTTGATTTAGTGACATCTAAGGTCCTTCCTCCAGCAGCAGTGTTAGGAGCGCATTTAATGATGTGTGAGTATTCTGAGTCCAGGTCGGTGTATTGATGCACCCTTAAGGGGTACAGTAAAGATAGCCTTGGCTAAGAGGAAGTGGGTTGAATGAAGCTGGCCATCATTTAACCTGGAAGACTGGTCATATCCAGTGGCGGAAATGATTTGCTGTAGGGGAGAGCTCTGGGACGTCTACTTTAAAAAGTGGCCCTGTCAGTCTGTTAAAAATGTTTCAAATTCTAGCTCCCTGCAATAGAAAATACTCACTTCTCCATCAGCCCCTGCTTCTTGTCTTCCTCCTGTTCCAACAATGTATCCCTGCCAGCCCCTTCAGCTCTAGGTTTTGGTGCACATTATGAAGGCCGTCATGTCGGTAATGTAGCGGGTGTCAACATTTAGGGGGAGTGTCTGGGCGGTAGCATGGCCCAGATGCACTAATTATTAGGGATCTATGGCCATTTTGGTTTGTGGAGCATATAATGGTGTTCAGTTCCCTGCGGACCCTGAGTGGCGCTGTCACCTTGGGCTGGGGTTGAACCATCATTGTAGGGCCGTGCCCTTTGTGTCCTCTCGCGGCAGTAGTACAGCGGGGCGGGAAACCCACTGTGCCTGCTGGGGGAGGGTATAAAAGGGGCAGACATCTTACGCACGAGGTCCGAGCCCCAGGCACCTTCAGCCTGGGGGCTGCTGTTCTGTTCATCCGTGCCCAGGTGCCCTCGGCCTGGGTGCGAGGGAGTTCGAGTTCCATCCCAGGCACCTTAAGCCTGGGGTGAGGTACTAGCCGAGGCCTGGGGCCCAGTACCTTCGACTGGGTCCCGTATGGGAGAAGATACCTAGGGGCCCACCGAGTGAGGGGACCTGAGTCTCAGGCGAGGAGAACCAGGGAGGTGACCTGGCCTGAAGATCCAGCGCAGCATTGGCTGGTGACAGTGCAGGCCTCTGGGGACCGTCCGGGATGGATCATCTCCCTAACAGGGGTCGCCATTAGAAGGTAGTCCACGTTCTATGGTCGGTGGCAGAGACCTATCCAAAGGTCTGTGGCAGGGACCTCATCGTTTACCCGGTCTGTGGCAGGGACCAACCTCACGGTCGGTGGCAGCGACCGTGCGCCAAAAGTTGTTGTGAACTCATAACAGCTTCTCTGATCCGAAAGGATTGTGCCTGAACCCTCTCCCCACCAAGTTTGTGTTTGTATCAACCTGTCTGCTTGCAAAGAGGCATATTTATCTCTGAAGAAATAAATATAGATGTTGTACTGTCACCTGGTGTGGGCTTACTTTTCTGGGAGTAAAGTGTTCTACATTCACCTATCTACCTGTCATATTTGAAGTGCAATCTCCAGACAGGGTCACAGACCCGAAGGTAAAGATCTTAGCTTAAACCTCTACACACATAAGAGGTGCGAGCTGGTGGCAGCACTTCACCCCACTCCCTGGTCCCCCTAGACGAGTTAACCAGCCGAGAAGAAGAAGGGAGAGAGCGGGACAGGGCGCTACACGTGGGGGCTCTGAGTCCGGGATTTGTGTTCCGTGTCAATGGAGCTGAAGCTCTCAAAACTTGACTTTTACCCCCCAGAAAAGTTCAGAGGAGGTCGGCCATGTTGGTCGGTGTGCCACGAGGCACACCCTCCCTGCTCAGTTTGTGGGCTTGACGAGGAAAAGGCCCGCAAAGTGTTGCACCAACGGGGAGGAGTCTGGCCATGTGTGGGGATACACGTGGAAACTTTGGCGCCAGTTCTTCAGCGCGCAATGTAGCAGTCAACGGTCAGCATGCTTTCTACTGCATCATGGGTCCCCACTGCATCTACCACAAGGGCAACCCCCGTTGCTGTCTCCGCTATGGATACGGGGATTCGGCTCAAGCCCCGGGGACGATTCGCCCTGTACACATGCAAGGACGTTGAGGCCCTGGGTATGATTTGTCCCGGCTGTTAGGGACTGGTGGTACAGCTGAAGCCCTTCGGTCGCTGCGAGGCCTGTGGCGAGTTCATATTTGAAGTGGAGCAACCAATAGAAAGGCAGCGAGCCTTCCACCTCAACTGCCTAACAGGTGCCACCACTCTACAAGGAGAAGTCAGAGCTTGCACAGCCATTCCCCCGCGCACTGCAGAGACTTCCGTGGAAGTCGCGAACAAATGGACGGAGGATCCAAAATCCGAAGATGCTGCTTCGGTCACCACAGATTCCCTACTCCCAGCGCACAAAAGGAAGGCCGGTTTCACTAAAGCTTCCAGCGGCCGAGATGGAGGTCAACCCCTGCGCTTGCCTGGCCCGGATGGATCCAGTGGGAAAATTCCCGGACCTCTTTGTTCAAGTGTCGGTCGAGGTAAGCCAGGGAACGGGACTTGGTGTTTTGTTGGAGGTGTCGGGGATCCACAGTTACTGTGGCCGTGGGAGGGGGTGATTCCACATCTACAGGGAATTACCTACCCGCAGAGGAGTATGACACCTCCGACCTGGAGTCGATCTCCGATGCAGGAGATGATGGACAAATAGATGAACTATTTGAACGGAAGGGTTGGGACAAAGTACCCCTGGCTTCGTCCCGTGCCCCTAGGGACGCACCCATGTCTACAGGGGATAGTACGCCCGGGTGGAGGCCTCGGCGCCTGAGGAGGGATCCAGTCCCCTGCTTGCCCTTCCGCCCCCAGAGTTACCTGCGCCATCTGCTAAGGTGAAGAGAGTGCCGCTGCGGGCACCTACGCCCAGTTTGGAGGTGGTCAAGGCGCCTCGGCACCCAGAGTCGATTGTCCTGCCTGGTGAGGGAGACCGCTCCACGATGCCACCCTTGTCCAGGCTACAGAGACTTTTCTGCCAAAAGGTTGCCAATGAGTACGGATGGGAGTACCCGTACTTGTCCAAGGAGTTGTTGTACGAGGTAGAGGCCTGCCGGCAGCGGTGGTACAATGACTTTATATGGACACACATTAAGGTGCCCCATGCCCGTCGCTACCTCGCATGTTCACCCACAGCTTCAAAGCGGTTTAAGGACTGTAAGGCAGAGTGGATGTTGGGTCGGCATATCCATGCTGACCGGGTTGTTATCTGTCGGAAAGATGGGGAAGATGTGGAGTACCATATGGAGACTTTTGATCGGTACTTGAAACCTCTTGTGCTGCCGCATCCAAGGTTTTACTTGTAGGTGGAAAGACTCCTGTTTGTTCTTTTTCTTCATTGCCGGACATTCCGGAACTCTGGAACTGTACCCTGTCTAGGGGTGGTTTACTCTTAGGAGGCATGGGAGCAGTTGTTTTTTTTTTTTTTGGTCTCTTTCTGCCTTCCACCGCAAAGATAAAAGGACTTTGGGGTATAGTCAGGGCTACAGTACAGAGAAGAACCTGGATTTGCACAAGTGCTTTTACCGCAGCGCTGTCACCAGGTGGCAGTGTTGTGCACCGTTCATCACATTGCATCACACACTTCTTGGAAGGAAAAGGGTTTCTTTTCGGAGAGATCTTTTTCACTCCAACACTCGCACAATGTGTTAGGAATTGTGTGTTGTTTTCCTTTTTCTTCCCTCTGCAGGAGAACATCGGTCAAGACTGCTGAGAATGGGCGGGTCTTAGTTAGTGATGTGGGAGGGGAGAATGCCATTTGTGTGTAATGTGATGTGCATTTATAATGAGTGTTTCCCTCATGTTCACCTTTCCCTTTCCCTGTTGGGTTCAGGCACAACTTCCAAGTTTTTTTCCAAATTATTTTTGTTGGTGTTTTTGAGAAGCTAGTCTCTGGATCGGGTCTATGTTGGCTCCCTTTGGAGCATGGCTTGTTCCAGACACTGGGGACGAGTGTCTATCTGCTGGGGGTTGTGTGTAGCGGGTGTCAACATTTAGGGGGAGTGTCTGGGCGGTAGCATGGCCCAGATGCACTAATTATTAGGGATCTATGGCCATTTTGGTTCGTGGAGGATATAATTGTGTTCAGTTCCCTGCGGCCCCTGGGTGGCGCTGTCGCCTTGGGCTGGGGTTGAACCATCATTGTAGGGCCGTGCCCTTTGTGTCCTCTCGCGGCAGTAGTACAGTGGGGCGGGGAACCCGCTGTGCCTGCTGGGGGAGGGTATAAAGGGGGCGGACATCTTGCACACAAGGTTCGAGCCCCAGGCACCTTCAGCCTGGAGGCTGCTGTTCTGTTCGTCCGTGCCCAGGTGCCCTCGGCCTGAGTGCGAGGGAGTTCGAGTTCCATCCCAGGCACCTTAAGCCTGGGGTGAGGTACTAGCCGAGGCCTGGGGCCCAGTACCTTCGACTGGGTCCCGTATGGGAGAAGATACCTAGGGGCCCTCCGAGGGAGGGGACCCGAGTCTCGGGCGAGGAGAACCAGGGAGTTGACCTGGCCTGAAGATCCAGCGCAGCATTGGCTGGTGACAGTGCAGGCCTCTGGGGACCTTCCGGGATGGATCATCTCCCTAACAGGGGTCGCCATTAAAAGGTAGTCCACGTTCTATGGTCGGTGGCAGAGACCTATCCAAAGGTCTGTGGCAGGGACCTCATCGTTCACTCGGTCTGTGGCAGGGACCAACCTCACGGTCGGTGGCAGCGACCGTGCGTCAAAAGTTGTTGTGAACTCATAACAGCTTCTCTGATCCTAAGGATTGTGCCTGAACCCTCTCCCCACCAAGTTTGTGTTTGTATCAACCTGTCTGCTTGCAAAGAGGCATATTTATCTCTGCGGGAATAAATATAGATGTTGTACTGTCACCTGGTGTGGACTTACTTTTCTGGGAGCAAAGTGTTCTACATTCACCTATCTACCTGTCAATTTGAAGTGGAATCTCCGGACAGGGACACAGACCCGAAGGTAAAGATCTTAGCTCAAACCTCTACACACATATGAGGTGCGAGCTGGTGGCAGCACTTCACCCCTCTCCCTGGTCCCCCTAGACGAGTTAACCAGCCGAGAAGAAGAAGGGAGAGAGCGGGACAGGGCGCTACAGTAAGATAAGGGACGGTTCCAAATTTATTCTCAGCTTTTTTCATTCCCTGTCTACACAATAACGCTAAAACTGTGTCTGCACAATAACACTAAAACTTGGAGAGGAGGGCCAACACTCTGAGCCAGTTAAGCCTCTACGGTTTTGTACAGTGATATCAGTAAACAATAAAACATTTCTTACTAGAGGGGAGAGCAGAGACATGAAGTATTTTACGTATATGTATTTCTATTCTGTATTTATCTATTTGGCTGGGGTTTAGCTTTAATATACTTAATTTTTTATTTTTTGTTTTCTGTACTTGCTTCTGTATGTGCTGCTGTGCAATCCGTTTCTTTAACCTTAAAATCCTCCTTGACATGTCATTGTAATAGGCAGTGCTTATCTGAATTGAGCTGTGTAGATAAAGTGAGGGTTTTGGTGCACATATTCCAGAGGGGACATTCTTTTAGAATGATTGAAGCGGAATAAGAGCTTTTTTTCTGGTAATACACCCTCTACATGCCCTCCACGTTTATCTTGTGTTCACATCCTGTACAATGCCATACCATGCAGTTAATGAAGTAAAAAAATGTTTAAAGGAATATTGTCAGCATTTAAATACTAGTTTATAAAGCTAATTACCTAGCTGTAGGATTTATTTTTAAACAGCGAATGTAAGAGCCGCACGTCGTGCGGTTTAGAAAAGTAATGGAAGCGAATGAAGCCGTCTTAAGCCCTGTACACACGATCAGTTTTACTGATGAAAACAGTTCGATGGACTTTTTTCATCGGACAAACCGATCGTGTATGGGACCCATCGGTCTTTTTTCCATCGGTTTTAAAAAATAGAGCATGTTTTAAATTTTTCCGATGGATCAAAAACCGATAGCAAATTCCGATCGTCTATCGGCAAGTCCATCGGATAAAAAGCCCACGCATGCTCAGAATCAAGTCGACGCATGCTCAGAAGCATTAAACTTCATTTTTCTCGGCTCATCGGAGTGTTTTACGCCACCGCGTTTGGAACGGTCGGTTTTTTGACTGATGGTGTGTAGGCAAGACTGATGGAAGTCAGCTTCATCGGATTTCCGATGGACAAAACCATCGGATTAGAATCCATAGGATATCCGATCGTGTGTACGAGGCTTTAATGTACACTACTGCAGTCGCTCCGACTTCAGAAAAGGTTCCTGTACGACTTCAATCCGACTTCTAGGCGACTTGTACCCATTCATTTCAATGAAAGTTGCCTCCAAGTCGGATCCCCTGTCTTAACTGAAGCAACTTTCCAGGAAGTAAAAATAGTTTTCCAGGCAAACCCCTCCCTCCCACAGAGCTGATTATTGTTTGATTGGCCACTGGAAAGTCGCCTGTCCTGGAGGCAACTTGAAGTTGCCTTGTAAGTTGCCTAGAGTCGCGCTGTGATTCATGCTCAAGTCGTGTCCAAGTTGCCTCCCAAAGTCGCGCTGGAAGTCGTGTTGCCCCTGTGTGAACCGGCTCTTACCGTCTATCCCTGGCTATATATTGTAACCAACTGAACATGGGTTGGATGAGTCAGTCCCTGGCTTCATATGTGGCTTCGAGAATCAAGCAGCAAGATCTCCTTATCACACTGACACTCAAACTCAACCTCCTTCCTGGTGGATATATTATTGTAAGGCAGAGTATTTAATTTACCAACTTTTCAAATAGTATTCCTGGCTCTGTTCCTGTCTATCTGGGAGTTTTGGTTGTTCCTGCCCACCCTATTGTGTTCCAGCTCCATCATAAATGAGCTTGGGTGAACAAAACCAGGTATAAAAGTTTTTTGTGGATTAACTCAAGTGGCCTGAACAGAGCCTTGACTTTAATCCTACTGAATATTTTTAAGATAAAATGTAAAGTCAACTGAAAGCCAAGTCTTCTTGTCCAGCATCAGTACTTGACCTCACAAATGCTTTTTTGGCAGAATGAGCATAAATTCCCACAGACACACTCCAAAATCTTGTGGAAAGCCTTCCCAGAAGAGGGTGGGCGCGACCCCATATTAATATCCATGGTTTTGGAAATATCCAACAAGCTTTTATTGGTGTGATAGCTAGTTGTCCTTAAACTTATTGTCATATAAAGTATAAGTCTTAAGTAAACTACCACTTTAATTTACCTTCAGCTCTTTCTTTTCCAAACTTTACAAAAATAATTGCCAAATATAAACTGTGCAAATTATAAATAACTTACAAAAGCATATTTAAAATTCTGTTTCAGTCTGTTATCAAGTATTTCTCCAACGAGTGCCAGCATCTTGCCTCTCGCAAAGAATATAGAAGGTACAATTTTTTTTAAAAGAAATGCCAGTTGTTTATGGTGCACGATACACTATATAAAAACCCTAATGTAATTACGGTGTACATTTAATTTAGGCGAACTGATCCTACTAGCCCACTGCAGCATGGTTAGATAGGCTGTATTCTCTGATTGGTGAAAAGTTGTCTCCAATCAAAGAAAAAAAAAGGCATTTGTTGCTGAGATGTGAAGGTCAGTCTGCGGTGGCAATGAACGAAGCAACATCTTCCCTTCACAGGTAGATGAGAGGACAGGCCTATTGTATGACCACCTGCTCTGGGATAATACTGTATGTAGCTGGAGACAGTGTTCCTTCTGGAAATTTAAGAGATCCTGTGTGATGCACAGAGATTCCCATGCAGAAAAACTGTTAAGTAGTAAAGGAGTGTATCAACCAATAAGGGTAATCGTACTCTTACAAGTTGCATGCCTGGTCAAGATGGGTTGCTGAACAAGAAGTTGTTCAAGAGCACTCAAATGTCTGAGCTTCCTTTATGTTTCTTAAGAAATACCACAATGACCAATCTCCTGCGCTGTGCAGCAAGTCCCAAAACATTGACAGTCTTCTATTTCAACATGTTCAAGTTTGGGGATAGTGCACATCTTGCTGCCTTCCAGAGTCCGAAAACACTGAAAGCAAAAAAGGAAACAGATGGCGCATAAGCCTAGTGCATTGTCCTCGATACATGTTTTTATTGAATAAAACAAAGGTGAATATACTCACAAACTAGTACTTGTGTCAAAGCCTTAACAGAAAATCATTCGCTAAAGTTCATGTGCTATACTTGTAGACACATCAGCTAACGCATTTCAAAGTTTCCCTCTTCTTCAGAGCCTTCCTTTATGTTTAGCAGTGCTTCAAAAGAATCTGAAGTGGAAAAAGAAGTGGGCAGTAGTTCAGGAGGATGGAAGGTTGGGCACTAGGTGGGTTATGGACTTGCTGCATAAGTGAAGTCTCACAAACATAAGTTATTCCAGTATTCCAGTTCCCTCTTACTAAGCTTTGCAGACAGATGGGGACATATGAGGTTGAGTCTAAAAAGACCTGTAGCAATATGGACTACAAACATAAAGCACTGTACCTTTTAGCATTTCTGGCTATTGCCTGTCCCTTTAGTGATCAATGTATCTAGTGTGTGATCATAGCTGTGTGCCAAATAAAAGGATTGTGGGATGAATAGTCCCCCGTCAGAAAATTTATTTGCACGATTGTGTGCCAGGACTACATATCCCAGGGATCCTTGCTGCCATCTGAAAATTGCTGCGAGTAGCTATAAAAGCAGCAGAAGCCCGCGAGGATTGTCTCTTCCTCCTGGGCCTGATGCAAGATGGACTTCTCTGTGCAACAGGGAGAGAGAGGTCGTGGCCTGCCATGCAGAGTCTTACTTCCAACCCGTGGCCTGAGGGGCCTAGCTCTGGTGTTCTCTGTCGAACATCCTTTCCAGCACCACTCTGGTCGCCTGCCTGTCGGTGTGTGTGGAAAGCTTTACGTCGGGAGATCAAGACAGCGGATCCGCTGCACGAGTGTCGCTACACGAGTTCCTGTTCGGAAGACATGGGGACGGTCTGGTCGTGGGAGAGAAGGCAAATTGCTCGACCATAATCCATTTTTTGCCACCGTTACATCTAGACACTTTGCATAGACATCTTTACTGCAAGAACATTTTACTGCAATATTTGAACACTGTGCTTGAACACCTTTAGCTTTCTTCACTACAAGGAATCTACTGTTCCCAATGGATTACAGATAATGAGCTCTGACTAGCCGGTGAAGAACATAAGATCTGCAACGTAGACTTTATTGCCATTACTTATAGAAAGGCCTCTATATTACTGTAGCGGGGTGTACGATTTAGGGGAAGTGTCTGAGTGGTAGTTAGGTTTAGACACACTATTGCTAGGGTTAATGGACCATTTCTGTCCCTGGGAGATAGCATTAGTGTGCAGTTCCCTGGGGCCTACAGGTGGCACTGTCGCCATAGGCCCGGGTTGAACCACAGTACAGGGTTGTGCCTTTTCTTGTCCCCTCTAGGTAGCAGTACGGCGGGGCAGGGAACCTGCTGTGCCTGTCGGGAGAGGGTATAAAAAGGGGTGGCCATCTTCCAGAGGGGTCTTCGTTCCATGCCCAGGCACCTTCGGCTGGGTGTGCGGGTGTGTTATCTCTGGGTGCCCTAGGCCCGGAGGCCGAGTTCCTGTTCCATCCCAGACTCCTTCAGTCTGGGGTGAGGTACTAATTTGGAGGCCCGGAGCCCAGCACCTTCGGCTGGGTTCCGCCGGGGATCAAGAGCTCCCAGGTTGCCGCCTTGCGAGGGGACCCGTATCTGAGATGAGGAGGCCAGGGAGGTAACCCTTTCCGAAGACCCAGCGCAGAGTCATGGTGACGGTGAGGGCCTCTGGTAACTCTCCGGAGGGATGGTTATCTTCCTCACATGGGCCAAACACTTCAAGAAGGTATTCACCAAGTCAGTGGCAGTGACTTCTATTCACCAAGTCAGTGGCAGTGACTTCATAGGGCAAGGCCCTATTCACCAGGTCAGTGGCAGTGACCCGTTCACCAAGTCAGTGGCAGTGACTTTCTATTCACCCGGTCTGTGGCAGAGACCAACCTCACAGTCTGTGGCAGAGATTGTGCGCCATAACTGTTTGTGAAACCTAAACAGTCAAAGAACCTGATTCAAGTTTGTGCCTGGACCTCCTCCCACCTAAGCTGTCCTGTGTCTTGTTCCAACCTGTCTGCTGTCAAAGAGGCATATTTATTATCTGTGTGAAATAAATATAGAAGTTGGACTTTCAGTTGGTGTGGACAGTGACATTACTGGGGGAAACATAAGGACTTTCCTCTACCTAAGGTAGAGGTAAGAATCATCCTCGGGAGGATTCAACTCCAGCCGCAGGCAGGCCCGAAAAATAACACTGCTCAACCTCCTTACTCAGGAGGGTACAAGCTTGTGGTGCGGTGTGCCTCTCCCCTCCCTGCGAGGAGCCGAAAACACATACAAAAAGGCAGGTAGGGGGAGAGGTGAAGGCGCTACACGTGGGGGCTCGAGTCCGGGATGTGTCTGCGGTTGGAAAGTGTGAAAACCCCCCAGAGTTCGAACTTTATTCCCCAGTGAAGTTCCGTGGAGGTCGGCCATATTGAGAACTGTGCCACGAGGAGAACCCTGACTGCGTAGTTCGTGGGCGTGACAGAGAGAAAGCCCGCGAACAATGCAGGAGATGGGAGGAGTCCGGCCATGTGTGGAGGTGCACGTGGGGACTTTGGCGCGAAAAGGACAGTGTGCGATGGAGCAGCGAATGGATAACATGACGTCTCATGCCTCATGGGTTCCGGCTACTACTACCATGAAGATGACTTCTTTTGCTGCTCCCTTGACGGATACGGGGATTCAGCTGAAGCCCCGGGGACGATTTGCCCTCTACGTTTGTAAAGATGTGGAGGCCCTCTGAGTGATTTGTCCCGGCTGCTCGAGACTCGTGGTTCATCTGAAGCCATTCGGGCGATGCGAGCATTGTAAGGAGTTCTTGTTTGAGGTGGAGCAACCTACAGAAAAGCCTCTGGCTTTCCACCTCAATTGCCTTACAGGCGCCACCACTCTGGAAGGAGGAATCAGAGCTTACACAGCCACCCCTGCGCGCACTGTCTGGACTTTGGAGGAAGTCACAGAGGACATTGTGTCAGTGAATAAGGAACCGGAGGATGCTGCTTCGGTCACCACAGAGTCCTTTCTCCCACCGCCCAAGAGGAAGATCGGGTTTGTGAAAGCTTCCCGCGGCCGTGGTGGAGCTACACCCCAGCGCTTACCCGGAACAGATGCATCCAAAGGGAAAAGTCCCGGACGTCCTGGTTCAGCTGCAAGCCGAGGTAAGCCTGGGGGAAGAGACTCTGTCAAAGGTCCCGAGTGTTGGGGATTCACATGCCTGTGAATTACCCAGAGGCGGTGACTCGTCCTCCGTCAGGAGTTACCTGCCCGCGGAGGAATGTGACACCTCCAATCTGGAGTCCATCTCTGATGCGGGAGATGACGCCGCCATAGATGAACTATTTGAACGGAAGGGCTGGGATAAGAAACCCCTGTCCTTGTCCTGTAGTGCTAGGGACTCACCCATGTCCATTGGGGAAAGTACACCCCGGGTGGTGGCCTCGGAGCCTGAGGAGGGATCTGTTCCCTTGTCTGCCCTTCCACAGTTGGAGACACCTGCATCAGCTGCCGAGACGAGACGGGTGTCGCTGCGGACCCCTGTGTCTGGTCCTGAGGTAGTTAAAGTACCTCGGCATCCGGATGCCATCGTTTTGCCTGGCACGGGAGACTGTGCTACCATGCCGCCACTGTCCCGGTTGCAGAGACTTTTCAACCAGAGAGTTGCCAGCGAGTATGGGTGGGAGTACCCGTACCTGCCTAAAGAACTTTTATTTGAAGTGGAGGCCTGTAGACACACCGGTGGTAATAGGACTTTATATGGACACACATTAAAGTACCCCAGGCCCGAAGATACTTTTCATGTTCACCTGCAGCCCCCCAGAGATTCAAAGACTGCAAGGCTGCCTGGATGTTGGGTCGGCACATTTATGCGGACAAGGTACTCATTTGCAGGAAGGACAAAGATGACGTTGAGTATCATATAGACACCTTTGATAGACATTGGAAGCCGTTGGTGTTGCCAGACCCACACTACTACTTGTGAGAGACAGGATTCTAATGTTGCTTTGTTTTTTTTTTGAGTGCACTCTTTGGGGCCCAGGAACTTTTGCCCTAGTTGAAAGGGTATTCTACTCTTTGGAGAAGTGGGAGCTGTTCTTTTTCTCCCCCGTCCGCCCCTACCACAAAGATACAAGGACTTTGGGGAGTAGATAGTTCAGGGCCACAGTACAGAAGAAGAGGAAGTTTTACCCCAAGAAAAAAAAAAAGAAGAAGAGTTTCTCCTTGGGACGGGTGTTCTGACGTTGGCACTACCACTAGGTGGCGGTGTTATGCAACTATTGCCTTGCTAATGATGGCATGCAGTTTA
Source organism: Rana muscosa (assembly GCA_029206835.1). Classification (NCBI taxonomy): domain Eukaryota; kingdom Metazoa; phylum Chordata; class Amphibia; order Anura; family Ranidae; genus Rana; species Rana muscosa. The sequence goes on from CM055125.1 coordinate 71,153,677, forward strand.
CTTTAGAAGGAAGGGATTTTCCTCTAGGGGAGAATCTCCTCATTCTAACAAAATGTCGTTTGTTGTGTGTTTTTTTTCTTCCCCTGCAGGCGGACGCCAAACAAGATTGCTGAGAATGGGGTGGATCTTAGCTAATGCAGGCGGGAGGGAAATGTAAATATATATTAAAAAAAAAGAGGTTTTATGTGACATTTAATGTGCACATGTGTGATTTCTCTTTTTCCTTCTATGTTTCACCTCCTTTCCCCATCATTGGTTCCGGCACAAACTGACAGTTTTTAAATTGTCCCTTTTTTTTTTGTTAGTCTCTGGATTGGACTTATGCTGACTCAGGCTTGGGAGGCATAGGTTTACTCCAGACACTGGGGACCAGTGTCTATTTGTTGGGGGGAATTTGTAGCGGGGTGTACAATTTAGGGGAAGTGTCTGAGTGGTAGTTAGGCTCAGACACACTATTGTTAGGGTTAATGGACCATTTCTGTCCCTGGGAGATAGTAATGGTGTGCAGTTCCCTGGGGCTTACAGGTGGCGCCGTCGGCTGTGGGTTGAACCACAGTACAGGGTTGTGCCTTTTCTTGTCCCCTTTAGGCAGCAGTACGGCGAGGTGGGGAACCTGCTGTGCCTGTCGGGAGAGGGTATAAAAAGGGGCGGCCATCTTCCAGAGGGGTCTTCGTTCCACGCCCAGGCACCTTCGGCCTGGACTATAAACATAAAGCACCGTACCTTTTAGCATTTCTGGCTATTGCCTGTCCCTTTAGTGATCAATGTATCTAGTGTGTGATCATAGCTGTGTGCCAAATAAAAGGATTGTGGGACGAATAGTCCCCCGTCAGAAAATGTATTTGCACGATTGTGTGCCAGGACTACATATCCCAGGGATCCTTGCTGCCATCTGAAAATTGCTGGGAGTAGCTATAAAAGCAGCAGAAGCCCGCAAGGATTGTCTCTTCCTCCTGGGCCTGATGCAAGATGGACCTCTCTGTGCAACAGGGAGAGAGAGGTCGTGGCCTGCCATGCAGAGTCTTACTTCCAACCCGTGGCCTGAGGGGCCTAGCTCTGGTGTTCTCTGTCGAACATCCTTTCCAGCCCCACTCTGGTCGCCTGCCTGTCAGTGTGTGTGGAAAGCTTCACGTCGGGAGATCAAGACATCGGATCCGCTGCATGAGTGTCGCTACAGAAGTTCCTGTTCGGAAGACATGGGGACGGTCTGGTCGTGGGAGAGAAGGCAAATTGCTCGACCATAATCCATTTTTTGCCACCGTTACATCGATACACTTTGCATAGACATCTTTACTGCAAGAACATCTTACTGCAATATTTGAACACTGTGATCAGAAACCTTTAGCTTTCTTCACTACAAGGAATCTACTGTTCCCAATGGATTACAGATAATGAGCTCCGACTAGCCGGTGAAGAACATAAGATCTGCAACGTAGACTTTATTGCCATTACTTATAGAAAGGCCTCTATATTACTGTAGCGGGGTGTACAATTTAGGGGAAGTGTCTAAGTGGTAGTTAGGCTCAGACACACTATTGTTAGGGTTAATGGACCATTTCTGTCCCTGGGAGATAGTATTGGTGTGCAGTTTCCTGGGGCCTACAGGTAGCGCTGTCGCCATAGGCCCGGGTTGAACCACAGTACAGGGTTGTGCCTTTTCTTGTCCCCTCTAGGCAGCAGTACGGCGGGCGGGAAACCTGCAGTGCCTGTGGGGAGAGGGTATAAAAAGGGGCGGCCACCTTCCAGAGGGGTTTTCGTTCCATGCCCAGGCACCTTCGGCCTGGGTGTGCGGGTGTGTTATCTCTGGGTGCCCTAGGCCAGGAGGCTGAGTTCCTGTTCCATCCCAGACACCTTCAGTCTGGGGTGAGGTACTAATTTGGAGGCCCGGAGCCCAGCACCTTTGGCTGGGTTCCGCCGGGGATCGAGAGCTCCCAGGGTGCCGCCTTGCGAGGGGACCCGTATCTGAGATGAGGAGGCCAGGGAGGTAACCCTTTCCGAAGACCCAGCGCAGAGTCATGGTGACGGTGAGGGCCTCTGGTAACTCTCCGGAGGGATGGTTTTCTCCCTCACATGGGCCAAACACTTCAAGAAGGTATTCACCAAGTCAGTGGCAGTGACTTCTATTCACCAAGTCAGTGGCAGTGACTTCATAGGGCAAGGCCCTATTAACCAGGTCAGTGGCAGTGACCCGTTCACCAAGTCAGTGGCAGTGACTTTCTATTCACCCGGTCTGTGGCAGAGACCAACCTCACTGTCTGTGGCAGAGATCGTGCGCCATAACTGTTTGTGAAACCTAAACAGTCAAAGAACCTGATTAAAGTTTGTGCCTGGAACTCCTCCCACCTAAGCTGTCCTGTGACTTGTTCCAACCTGTCTGCTGTCAAAGAGGCATATTTATTATCCGTGTGAAATAAATATAGATGTTGGACTTTCAGTTGGTGTGGACAGTGACATTACAGGAGGAAACATAAGGACTTTCCTCTACCTAAGGTAGAGGTGAGAATCTTCCTCGGGAGGATTCAACTCCAGCCGCAGGCAGGCCCCAAAAAATAACACCGCTCAACCTCCTTACTCAGGAGGGTACGAGCTTGTGGTGCTGTGTGCCTCTACCCTCCCTGCGAGGAGCCGAAAACACATACAAAAAGGCAGGTAGGGGGAGAGGTGAGGGCGCTACACTTCTCTTCTCTAGACCCGCTCTCCCCTCCTAGGATAGCGTGTAGGCTGGCCAGGTTCCAATGTCTATAGTCTATACTACTAGAGGAATACACAATCTATGCTATTCCTCAGATATGAGATTTTCCTTGAGTTGATAAGAGTTGCTTCTCTCTTTTTTTCATCCACTGAGTTGAAGGTTTACTGGTAGGTGTTATTTCAAGACAACAATTGTTTACTTGGCTTAAACTTCAATCTATATGAGGAAGATAATTAACATTAAGGGTCTGCTAATTTATGCTTCTTTTCCTCTTTTTTATTAATTAGAGTCTTGTTTAGCTTCATCGCCTGTCACCATTTGGGGACCCTTGTATGAAACCCTTTTGGACCCTGTTCCATCTTGAGCCCTTTTCTGTGGGGTGCCTATTTTTCGCTACATATACACAACAACACACGTGTCTTATTTACGCATGGAATACCGAACCATTTTTTGAAATATCTGTAAGCAAATATCTATTTACTTCATATTCGTTATGTTATATTTTGTTTATTGATGTAAATAATTTTATGTACGTATATACACAATAACATTATGTATTTAACGGAATCTGTCTTTTCATAGACAACTCCTGACTCTTATGTCTATAAATCCCCCGAAGAAGGGTATACCGAAACAGCTGTCGGGTCTGCTCATAAAGTCATAATTTTCTTTATTGAATGTAAACAATCTTTTTGTGGATCATCAATTAATCCATGTATTTTATTATAGACTGTTTTTGTAATTAATTCTTTGTACTTTTTGATTAAATTCATATAAATTTTAGATATACCTCTGTGTGTCGTCAGTCACTCTCAAAGTCCCACCTCCAAAAGGGGGGTTTTTCAGCTTTTCAATGTCTATAGTGTGGCAGTATATGCAGTTAACTGAAACCTTCACTGGGGGTAACATTACATCTAAAGAAAGTGTACATATATGTATATAGTGTTGTCATTGTTAACATATTGTCTTGTGCCTTTCAGGGGAATTATTTTGCTGAGTTGGCGCTGTTGCCTAGGACTCAGCAAATTTATTACCTCCTCTTGTGACAACTTCCCTCTTGATTGGTTCAGGTAAAATATTCATATAACCTACATCAATTGAGTTGTTTTATTATTGCCGCACAGTGATACAAGGATGTCTGAACCCAGAGTGTCAGGTGGGTTGGAAAATTCACCAGGTCGCGGCCATACAGATGAGCAGGTAAATCTAAGCAGTCCTCTAGGGGGCTGTGCTACAGACCAAAGAACAAAAGTCAGTCCATGTCTACAGGGACAGATAGGGGTTGAATTTCAGACACTCTGAATCCCATTTAGAGATTCCCTGAGTGTTTCAGGCAGGGCCCCTAGGAAATACCAGCTAATTTCACCCCATGCACAGGCCAGTACACACCGGGAAGGATCCGACCGCCGCCTCTCTGTTTTCTGCACTGTTCAAGAACCGTTACCAGTGTCAGGAAAGGCATTTACGCAATCTGCCCGGCAACAGCAGCATCAGAAGAATGCCTGCCTTTGGAAGAACTGTTCGGCGCATGCGCGTGCGCGACAGCGCAACGGGTGCGCGCGCACGCGTGCACGGTGACGGCGCTTGGCGCCAGAATCAGGTATTTAAACTCCCCTGTCATGCTGCCCAGTGCTGTCTGGTCTACAGCATTTCCTGAGACCCCTGCTGATTGATACCCCGCTGCTGAACTTCCTACCTGATCCGGCTTCCCTCTGTGTATCCTGTTTGCTGCCTGCCCTTCTGATCCCGGCTTGCCTTGACGACTCTTTTGCTTATCCCTCTAACCTGATTTCTGCCCGCCCAACGAACTGACCCGGCCTGGACTCTGACTCCCGTTTTGGATCCCGCTTCTGTACCTGAACCAGCCTGCCAGTGTTTGACCCGGTCTGCCCTCACCTGCTCTGCTGCTCATCCACGAGTGTTCTACTACTGCACCTTGCCGTGGACTACAGCTTCTGCTCAAGGCCCCTACTCAGCTTACCAGTCAGGCACTTGTGCCCTCTGCCCTCGCGAGCTCCTGTTCCCTCTACCAGGGCCTCGTGAATCAGAGGCTACGAGAAGCCGCTCCCTGCACATTGGGCTCGTCTACCAGGTACGTGACAGTACCAGACAGCCATGTCCGAGCCCACGCAGGGAGCCTCTCCAATGGAGGACTTGTGCCGCCACCTGGACGGACTTACCTCGGCCGTCAGAAGTTTGCAAGAGGGGTACACCCGTCTGGAGGAACAAGTCCGGACCTTATCCACCCCGGCCTCTGGAACTTCTCCTGCGCCATCTGTGGTAAGGCTGCCCCCAGAACCTAGGGTCCCCACTCCGGAAAGATTCTCGGGGGACTGCAGCAAGTACAGGGCCTTCCGTAACGCCTGTGAACTGTTCTTTGCGTTACAGCCCCGGACATTCTCGCTTGAGTCCACCAAGGTGGGTTTTGTCATTTCCCTACTTTCAGGAGAACCCCAGACGTGGGCCCATCGCCTCTTGGAACACAAGGACGTCTGCCTGAACCTGCTGAGTTCCTTCCTTCAAGCAATGGACCTCCTCTATGAGGACCCCCTTCAGGCGGCCACTGCAGAAGCCGCATTATGCTCCCTACAACAAGGCCGCAGGGCCGTGGAAGATTACGTGTCCGAATTCCGGCGTTGGAGCGCGGATACTAACTGGAATGACGCTGCCCTGCGTCACCAGTTCCGCCTAGGCCTCTCGGAACCTCTTAAGGATGAACTGGCCCGGGTGGGCATCCCCGCAACGCTTGACGCTCTGATTCTGCAGGCTACCCAAATCGACAGACGGCTAAGGGAACGAAGGGCAGAACGCACCACGGGCCCTTCTCGCCCTGTCTGGATGCTTCCCCGTGTGTTTAACCCAAACCCTCCTCACTCCGCTCCTCCGGCGTTCGCTCATACGCCCACCGACGTTCCAGAGCCCATGCAGCTTGGTTTGCTTCGACCCTCGCTTACTCCCGAGGAGCGTCAACGGCGGCGGAACAACAACCTCTGCCTTTACTGTGGCGAACCGGGACACTACGTGAGGTCCTGTCCCGCCAAGTCCCGTAAGTCTTCCTCTGTTTGTTCTACCTGCTCACCTGTTTCATTTGATAACGCAACTCATCTGGCTGTTTCAATTTCCCTACAGCTTCCAGGAGGGAATATCCAAGCTACCGCCCTAATTGACTCCGGAGCGTGTAGCGGCTTTATGGATGCATCTTTCGCCAGCAAGTTCCGAATCTCCCTACAACCCAGAGCTAAGGGTCTATCCATCCATCTGGCCGACGGATCAGCCATCAAATCCGGGCCTGTTACCCAGGAGACGGCCCCTCTGGACACAGTCATCTCCAATAGCCACCAGGAATGGCTTTGCCTGGACATTATTGAGTCCCCCTTGTTTCCCATTATACTGGGTATGCCATGGCTGAGGGCTCACAACCCCAAGATTGATTGGATTACTGGAAAGATCAGCTTCCGCTCTCCTTATTGCCGCCAGCATTGCCTATTGAAAAACACTGATACGCCTTCTTCGCTACTGTGTCTTGATGCTGATGCCGAGACCCGCCAATCCGTCCCCAAAGCTTACCACACCTTTCTGGATGTATTCAGCAAGAAAGGTGCAGAGACATTACCCCCACACAGGCCCTACGACTGCCCGATTGAACTCCTCCCCGGAGCAGAGGTACCATTTGGGAGGATCTTCCCTCTGACCGAATTGGAGCTGGGGACTCTTAAAACTTACATTGATGATAATCTGAAAAAAGGGTTCATCCGCCCTTCCACCTCACCGGCAGGAGCGGGGATATTCTTTGTCGAGAAGAAGGACCACTCACTACGCCCATGCGTAGACTACCGTGAGCTTAACAAGATTACGATCAAGAATCGTTACCCCCTTCCTCTGGTGCCTGAACTCTTCCAGAGACTTGGAACCGCTTCTATATTTACCAAATTAGACCTACGTGGGGCCTACAACCTAGTCCGGATTCGAAGCGGGGATGAATGGAAGACCGCCTTCCGTACCCGATTCGGGCATTTTGAATACCGTGTGATGCCCTTCGGTCTATGCAACGCCCCAGCTACATTTCAACATTTTGTGAATGAGGCCTTCAGAGACTATCTTGACCTGTTCGTTATCGTCTATTTAGACGACATCCTAATTTTCTCTCCTTCTCTGTCCATCCATCGGGAACATGTTGGGAAGGTATTAACCCGACTCCGTCAACACGGTCTGTATGCAAAACCTGAGAAATGTGTCTTCAAGCAGCAAAGCATCCAATTCTTGGGGCTGATTATCTCCGTGGAAGGCATCAAGATGGACCCACAAAAGGTCTCCGCCATCCTGGATTGGCCAGCCCCTACGGACAAGAAAGGGATCCAGCGGTTTGTGGGGTTCGCGAATTTCTATCGCAAATTTATCCGGGGTTTTTCCACCATCATCGCCCCCATCACCAGCCTGACAAAACAAGGCACGCGCTTCAACTGGACCCCCGAGGCCCAGGCTGCCTTCTCTACCCTCAAGGGTCAGTTCATCTCAGCCGCTGTCCTAAGACACCCAGACCCAGCCCTGTCCTATACCCTAGAAGTAGACGCCTCAGAGATTGCCGTGGGAGCAGTACTCTCCCAGAGGCAGGGTCCCAAGGCCCTGTTACACCCTGTAGCTTTCTTTTCTCGTAAGTTGTCCGAAGCAGAAAGAAACTACGATGTCGGGGACAGAGAATTACTCGCAATTAAGGCAGCACTGGAGGAATGGCGCTACTTGCTGGAGGGGGCAGCACACCCCATTTTGGTCTACACAGACCACAAGAACCTGGAGTACTTGAAAGCCGCCAAGAGACTGAGACCACGTCAGGCTAGGTGGGCACTTTTTTTTACCAGGTTCTCATTTCACATTACTTACAGGTCCGGGTCAAAGAACACAAAACCTGATGCACTTTCCCGGATGTTCAGTGAACCTCAAACCTCGTCACTCCCGGGCACCATCCTGACGCCTGGAAACTTTCTTTTATTACAAGAAGACGTACTATCTCAGATCAAACGAGCTTACACAAGTGAATTACACCTACTGGACGTTACCTTACAGCGGAGAAATGACCTGCTGTGGTTCCAGGACAGGATTTTCGTACCTCAACAAGCACGAGTCAAGGTCCTTAAGTCTTGCCACGACCATGAACTGGCTGGCCATTTCGGTATCCGCAAGACATCTGAACTTCTTCAGCGCATGTTTTGGTGGCCTCGCCTATTGAAGGACTGTAGAGACTATGTGGATTCATGCGCCGTTTGCACTCGAAACAAGGGCAGCAAGGCCAAAGCATGGGGTTTATTAAAACCCCTACCCATTCCAGAAAGACCCTGGAGAATGATCTCCATGGATTTTATTGTTGAGTTACCACCATCCGAAGATTGCACTACCATTTTTGTGGTAGTAGACAGACTATCCAAAATGGCCCATTTTTTGCCTATGAGAGGCACACCTTCCGCTCCTGAAACCGCAAAACTGTTCATCAAGGAAATAGTAAGGCTGCACGGTATCCCTTCAAACATCGTATCCGATCGAGGGGTGCAGTTTATGTCCAGATTTTGGAGAGCACTTTGTGGATCCTTAAAAATTGACCTGTGCCTTTCTTCGGCTTATCACCCGCAGACCAATGGGCAGACTGAACGAACCAATCAGACGCTCGAACAATATCTACGCTGTTTCTCAGGCTTTTCTCAGGACGATTGGGTACCCTTACTACCTCTTGCCGAATTTGCGTACAACAACTCTGTCCACTCAGCTACCAAACAGTCCCCCTTTTTCGCAAACTACGGTTTCCACCCCTTGTTCCTATCCAATAATATACCGGAATGTGCAGTTCCAGCCACCCAAGAGACTCTGAACTTCTTTAACAATAACAACAAACTACTACAAGAAACAATGGCAAGGACCCAGAAATATAACAAAGAGATATTCGACAGGAGGAGGAGGGGGGAGCTTAACCTGGTGCCCGGAGACCAAGTCTGGCTGTCCACGGTGAACTTGAAACTAGCATGCCCTTCCAAGAAATTGGGCCCCAAATTTGTGGGCCCCTTCCCTGTTTTAAGACGGATTAACGATGTGGCTTATGAGTTGAAACTGCCGGAATCCTTCCGGATACACCCGGTGTTCCATGTGACCCTACTCAAACCTGCAGTTCCAGATCCATTCTCTGATCGAGGTATAGGCCCCCCAGAACCAGTACTAATCAATGGGGAGGAGGAGTTCGAGGTCGAATCCATCCTAGACTGCAGGAGGAGGCGCAACCAAACCCAGTACTTGGTGAAATGGAAGGGCTATGGCCCAGAAGAAAATTCCTGGGAACCAGAGACTAACATCCACGCAGAGAGACTAATTCTGGCCTTCAAAAGATCCCACCCAGTTAGGATGGCCCAGTTGGGCATCCGGAGGCTGCCCGTTGGAGGGGGGCAATGTCAGGAAAGGCATTTACGCAATCTGCCCGGCAACAGCAGCATCAGAAGAATGCCTGCCTTTGGAAGAACTGTTCGGCGCCAGAATCAGGTATTTAAACTCCCCTGTCATGCTGCCCAGTGCTGTCTGGTCTACAGCGTTTCCTGAGACCCCTGCTGATTGATACCCCGCTGCTGAACTTCCTACCTGATCCGGCTTCCCTCTGTGTATCCTGTTTGCTGCCTGCCCTTCTGATCCCGGCTTGCCTTGACGGCTCTTTTGCTTATCCCTCTAACCTGATTTCTGCCCGCCCAACGAACTGACCCGGCCTGGACTCTGACTCCCGTTTTGGATCCCGCTTCTGTACCTGAACCAGCCTGCCAGTGTTTGACCCGGTCTGCCCTCACCTGCTCTGCTGCTCATCTACGAGTGTTCTACTACTGCACCTTGCCGTGGACTACAGCTTCTGCTCAAGGCCCCTACTCAGCTTACCAGTCAGGCACTTGTGCCCTCTGCCCTCGCGAGCTCCTATTCCCTCTACCAGGGCCTCGTGAATCAGAGGCTACGAGAAGCCGCTCCCTGCACATTGGGCTCGTCTACCAGGTACGTGACAACCAGCGAATGCCTCGTGCTGGCACCACGTCCCGCCCTCCTCCCTGTGCGCCATTGGCCGGAGGAGGAGAGGACCCCGATTGGCCAGTCACATGACAGTAAGGAGAGCAAAGAGGAAAAAACTGTATAGCACAGGACAGAAGTAACCTAGTCCAGAGTCTGTCAATGAGTTATACATTTCATGGAGTGGGCACACACACTTCAGGTTGCTTATTTTTAAAGGCAGAAGCAAACTCTATACTGTGCAAACAAAGAAAAGAAAGATGCAAGCGGCATCTGAGTGTAGTAGTAAATAAACAAAATTTCATGCGCTAAATAAGCAACTCTCTAGATAAAGGTGATAAAGGGCGGCTCATCAATGGTCCGCTGTCAAGAGCATCTGGTCTTCAGACTCCCATCGCAGGTGGTGAAATGAACACCAGAGGTCTTTACGGAAACAGAAGGAGGCGGGCGTGACATCACTGAAGAGGCAGCGTAAGTGCACCCCTATGTGTGGCCTGAATTGGCCCACTTACATTAGCCCAAGACTGAAATGTCAGATTCAGGTAGACTGAACCGGTAATGTGGGGGTCAGCAAATGGTCAATCACAATCTACCTGATGTTTACCAGCACCTTACCCTGGTTACCACCTTGCAAATCTAAGGTCAGACTGGCAATAAGCATTGCAGAGCCATGGTAGGTCCTAGACTTCTCCTCGGCTGTGGTGTGTCACATATGACACAGCCAAAAGCTTACCTGGGAGCACTTCTCTTCCCTTAGGAGCCGCTGTATCTGAAGTTTGGTCAGTGAATCAGGGAGGGGAAATGTACTTTGGATCTCTGAATTACTTAATACTGCACTGTCTTGATCAAGCCAAACCAGTCCTGTCCTAAAATACCAAATCCAGCCAGCCAGGACAGAACCCAAACCTGCCACCTAGCCCAGAACTCAGGTCAAACCCAATCCCATCCCTATATACTGAACCCAGCCAGCCAAGACCAGAACTCAAATTTGCCAGCTAGGCCAAAATTCAGCCCAGCAAGCCAGCCAAACATGAACTTTATCAAGAACAAATATGGGAAAAGATTGACAAATGACCTTCTGGACTCCTCCATCAAACATAAAATGAAGAATTGCTCTCCAGACGTGAAAAAAAGTAAATGCCAAGTTTCTCACGAAAGCGAGAAAGGTAGGAAAAGACGGACCTAAGGAAGGGGTTAATCCCCGAAACGTAGTCCCTGCACAGTTCAAGGCCCCAGCATTTCTTCCCCGTATACATCTCTCCCCTCTGGCTTTCTGAACGTGGGGACGCTGTTGGAGCCCACTGGAGCCTGTCACTGTCTAGTGGTGTGACACGGCCGGTCAGGTGACCACAGCCTCCGATACCCAGAAGTAGGGATGAGCTTCGCATTCGCGTCGAACACACGTTCGACTCGAACATCGGCCGTTCGATCGTTGGACGAAGAACGAACTTTATGGTCCGTTCGCGCTAAATTCGTGTTGCGCGACACGGCCCATAATTCACTGCGGCATCGCAGTGCATTGCTGGCTGATGATTGGCCAAGTATGCACTATGACCCGCATGCTTGGCCAATCACAGCGCAGAAAAAACGGAGAGCCGTAATTGGCCAAAGCCAGGGTGGCTTTGGGCAATTATGGCTCAGGGGGTTTAATACACGCCCCACACTATATAAGGCCGCCTGGAAGTCGGCCTTGTGTAGTGTGTTGGCGTTTGTGAAAGAGGCAGTTAAAGAGAGATAGACAGTGTCATTTATATTGAGTTAGATAGAGCAGGCAGGCGAGTCAGTTAGCTGCTGTTACAGTGTATAGAGGATATATATGCATCCTAGGTGTTGTATATATATTTATACACTGTATTGAGTTTAGATAGATCCGTTACTGTTAGTCCCTATACCGTGACAGGCAGGCAGGTGATTGTGCTAGCTGCAGACAGTCAGGCCCCTTTCACACTGGGGCGGTTTGCAGGCGATATTGTGCTAAAAATAGCGCCTGCAAACCGAGCCTAAACAGCGGCTGCTGTCTCTCCAATGTGAAAGCCTGAGGGCTTTCACACTGGAGCGGTGCGCTAACATGACGTGAAAAAAGTCCTGCTAGCCGCATCTTTGGAGCGGTGAGAGGAGCGGTGTGTTTACCGCTCCTACACCGCTCCTTCCCATTGAAAGCAATGGGAAACCGCGGTAATACAGCCCGCAATGCGCCTCTACAGAGGCGCATTGCGGGCCGTATTAACCCTTTTTAGGCCGCTAGTGGCTGAATACCTCCGCAATTCCGACGGTATAGTGCCGCTAAAAATAGCGGCGCTATACCGCCACCGCACCCACCGCCCCAGTGTGAAACCAGCCTCAGTGTTTCACTTAGGCTGGTTTCACACTGGGGCGGTGGGTGCGGTGGTGGTATAGCGCCTCTATTTTTAGCGGCGCTATACCGTCAGAATTGCGGAGGTATTCGGCCACTAGCGGTGCGGTTTTAACCCCCGCTAGCGGCCGAAAAAGGGTTAATACCGCCCGCAATACACCTCTGTAGAGGCGCATTGCCGGTGATATTACCGTGGTTTCCCATTGCTTTCAATGGGAAGGAGCGGTGTAGGATCGGTAAACACACCGCTCCTCTCACCGCTCCAAAGATGCGGCTAGCAGGACTTTTTTTCACGTCCTGTTAGCGCACCGCTCCAGTGTGAAAGCCCTCGGGCTTTCACATTGGCGAGACAGAAGCCGCTGTTTAGGCTCGGTTTGCAGGCGCTATTTTTAGCACAATAGCGCCTGCAAACCGCCCCAGTGTGAAAGGGGCCTTAGTGAACTACTGTGTCCTTTGCATAGCGATCACCTAAAGCTCACCTGGATACAGTTATTCTCTATACTGTGACAGACGGGCTGGTGATTGTGCTAGCTGCAGACAGTCAGTGTTTCACTTAGTGTACTACTGTGTGCTTTGCATAGCATTCACCTAAAGCCTAAATTTTTGATGCAATACTTTGCAACAGGGCTCATTGCTGCGCTCTAAGTACACTATCTGTGAGGGGTTGCAGTGTTGTGGCACCAGCACCAGTGCATAAGGCCCAATTTTTCAGCCCCTGTTCAACAGGGGCATGCAATTACAATTCTTGATCTAATATTTCACAGCACTTGCACCCACCAAGAGTAACTGTGAGGGCTTACAGTGTTGTGGCACCAGCACCACCACCAAAGCCTTGCCATTTTTCTCAATGATTTTCATCTATATTGCCGGGACCAGACATTACATTAAAGCCGCAAGCAGTTTTAAATGGCTTTTTTTCCTTTAGAAATGTAATTTTGTGCAGGGACAGTTCTAAACAAGGGAAACATGTGCCACTTCACCGGCATACTTTAGACACCCCCCAGGTACGATATTTAAAGGAATATTTCACTTTTTTTTTTTTCACTTTATGCATCATTAAAATCACTGCTCCTGAAAAAACAACCGTTTTAAAAGATTATTTTTACATTGATACATGTCCCCTCGGGCAGGACCCGGGTCCCCAAACCCTTTTTAGGACAATAACATGCATATTAGGCGTTATAATTAGCACTTTAGATTTCGAACGTTCACGTCCATTGTATTTAATAGGGTTCTAAAGTTTGTGCGAACGTTCGGTCCGTTCGAAGGTTCTGGTGCGAACCGAACGGGGGGGTGTTGGGCTCATCCCTACCCAGAAGTCGAGCCATGGAGGGCTTTCCTGTTCCCCCTGGCTCACTGCAGCGGTGCCTGTGATGGAGTTCTCTCCCCCAATGGATACTGAGGCTTTATGGTTGCCCTCTTTGTTCCATATCCTGGCAGTCTGTGCTGTGAGGCTCAGGGCTAGTGGACAGTCCCTCGCACCTGACACTCCAGTTCCAGTGTCTTTTCTGAATATCTCCAGGCTCCGCCATACCCTTTGTGTTTTTATTCTACCCTTGGAGGCAGGACAGTCTCCCCTCCACCTCTCCTGGACCCTGGGCGTTCCTGCAGTCATTGTAAGTTCTGTTAAAGCCAAAGCAAGCCTTTTTCTAACCCTATTCCTTCTATTTTGGTACTTTCAACTTTTCATTGATCATTGCTCTGGATTTATAACACATTTTTTGGCAGTCAAACACCTTTTTGTCTCCTTGCCAATATAGAATTTTCATTACATTTGGGACTTCCATCATGGTTATTTATCACCCTTTGGATCAGCGCTTCCCCATTTGTTTTTTAAATGTTCTTTCTCATCTGGTCTGTTTGAGATTTGGGAGCTGCGACTTCAGTTTTTTATATTTGACTGACAGTTTTCTTTAAACCTTCTTACTTTTAGACACTGCTAGGTTTTGTCCTTTTGTTTTGTCTTTGATCTCTTTCCAAGGTTGCCTACCCCTACGTTAAATGTACAATTAAAAAAAATGCAAGTGCATTAAAGAGTTGTGTACATGCTCTAATGTGCTGTAAGAAAGTCTTATACCTGTAATGTTCATTACTGTGCAAACAGACCTTATCAGCATTGTGTAGGAGTGCAAAGCCTTTCCCTAAGAGGCTGATATAAAGGTCTGGACCTGACTGTGTGTGAAAGGCATAGAAAGATGGACTACGGACTGAAAACCCTCTTGCTGTTGGCCCTCTGCACTCTTGGTAAGGTCATTTGGAATTCAATAGGCTGATTGCAGTAATTGTTGGGTTTAATTTGTAAAAGAAATAAAATAATTACATGACATTTTAGAAAGCAAAGGGCAGTAACCAATGGAATATCAGTTTACCGCAGTAAGTTTAGTGCAAGTTAAAATCCAACTGGTGGCTACCAGTCACTGCACTTTGCATACTCATTGAACTTTGCACTGGCTCATACGAAACTTTAAAAGTTGATGCACCTCTCATGTTTTTAATTCAGAAGTTAGGACAAATTTTATTTTACATTTTACTTTCTGCCCATTATGCATTTATTTTGTGTAAAATATTGTGGCATAAAATATTACAGTATCTAGGATCTAGGAAACCTACACAAATGTGGGAAACATGCAAATATTGTCCCCAATCTAACTAAAATCAAAAGCTGCATGGCATAAGAGCTGACTAGGTAAGAAGGACATACACATAGTTACATAGTTACATAGTTAGTCAGGTTGAAAAAAGACAAAGTCCATCCAGTTCAACCATAAAAAAAAAAAAAAATATCGTACAATCCCATATACCCAATTCTATACCCACAGTTGATCCAGAGGAAGGCAAAAACCCCCAGCAGAGCATGATCCAATTTGCTACAGCAGGGGAAAAAATTCCTTCCTGATCCCCTGAGAGGCAATCGGATTTACCCTGGATCAACTTTACCTATAAATGTTAGTACTCAGTTATATTATGTACATTTAGGAAAGTATCCAGGCCTTTCTTAAAGCAATCTACTGAGCTGGCCAGAACCACCTTTGGAGGGAGTCTGTTCCACATTTTCACAGCTCTTACTGTGAAGAAACCTTTCTGTATTTAGAGATGAATTTTTTTTTCCTCTAGACGTAAAGAGTGCCCCCTTGTCTTTTGTGTTGACCGTAAAGTGAATAACTGAACACCAAGTTCACTATATGGACCCTTTATATATTTGTACATGTTAATCATATCCCCCCTTATTCTCCTCTTCTCAAGAGTGAATAAATTCAGTTCCTCTAATCTTTCCTCATAGCTGAGCTCCTCCATACCTCTTATCAGTTTGGTTGCCCTTCTCTGCACTTTCTCCAGTTCCCTGATTTTTGAGAACTGGGGCCCAAAACTGAACTGCATATTCCAGATGAGGCCTTACTAATGATTTGAACAGGGGCAAAATGATATCTCTCTCTCTGGAGTCCATACCTCTCTTAATACAAGAAAGGACTTTGCTCGCTTTGGAAACCGCAGCTTGGCATTGCATGCTATTATTGTGCTTATGATCTACCAAAACCCCCAGATCCTTCTCCACTACGGATCCGCCCAGTTGTACTCCCCCTAGTATGTATGATGCATTCATATTCTTAGCCCCCAAGTGCATAACTTTACATTTATCAACATTAAACCTCATCTGCCACATAGTCGCCCAATTAGACAGAGCATTGAGGTCGGCTTGTAAATTGGCGACATCCTGTAAGGACGTTATTCCACTGCATAGCTTGGTGTCATCTGCAAAGACAGAAATTTTACTTTTGATCTCAGACCCAATATCATTTATAAAGATATTACAAAGTAAGGGTCCCAACACTGAACCTTGGGGTACACCACTGATAACCTTGGACCATTCAGAGTAAGAATCATTAACCGCTACTCTCTGAATTCTGTCTTTTAGCAAGTTTTCTATCCATTTACAAACTGATATTTCCAATCCTGTAGACTTTACCTTGCACATGAGCCGTGTGTGGGGAACTGTATCGAACGCTTTTGCAAAATCCAAGTATACCACGTCCACTGCCACCCCTCTGTCCAAGGTCTTACTTACCTCTTCATAAAAAGAAATCAGGTTTGTCTGACAACTTCTGTCTTTCATGAATCCATGCTGTCTGTTGCTTAAATAGTTTTTTTCCAGCAAGAACTCATCTATGTGGTCTTTTATTAATCTCTCCAGTATCTTCCCAACTATGGAAGTTAAACTAACAGGTCTATAGTTACTTGTTAAAGACTTTGTTCCCTTTTTAAATATAGGCACCACATTGGCCCTGCGCCAATCCATTCTATTCCTGTCATTAATGAGTCCCTAAAAATTTGATACAATGGCTTTGAAATTACAGAGCTCAATTCTTTTAGGATCCGTGGGTGTATGCCATCTGGTCCAGGTGCTTTATCCACCTTTATTCTGTCTAAATATTTCTGGACCATATCACTTTTGAGCCATTGTGGATTTGGGGCTGTGTCACTACCACCCCCATTTTGGACATGATCTCCCCCATGCTCCTTTGTATACACAGAGCTGAAGAAAGTATTTAATAAATTAGCCTTCTCTTTGTCCCCAGTCACCCACTCTAGATTATTTTGTAAAGGGCCTACATGCTCAGACCTGACCTTTTTACTATTAATATATTTGAAGAATTTTTTGGGGTTTGTCCTACTATCTTTTGCAATCTGTCGTTCGTTTTGAATTTTTGCATCCTTGATTTCCTTTTTACATATCCTGTTATATTCTTTGTAACATTTAAATGACACTAGTGTTCCTTAATTTTTAAATTTTTTAAAGGCTCTTTTCTTATTGTTTATAGCTTTTTAACTTTAACCGTGAGCCACATAGGTTTTATTTTTAGCCTTTTAAACGTATTGCCCATGGGAATATACTTTGCTGTGAGTTCACAAACAGTCTTTTTGAAGAATTCCCATTTCTGTTCTGTGTTTATCGATGCCAATATTCCTTCCCAGTCTAAGTCCTGGAGAGCAGCCCTCATCCTTGGAAAATTAGCTTTCTTGAAATTAAGTGTTTTTTTATCTTTCCTGTATGTATTTCTTGCTTACAGCTAACATCAAATGAAATCATGTTATGGTCACTGCTACCCAGGTGTTCCTTTATCTGAACATTAGTAATACGCTCTGCATGGTTTGAGATTACCAGGTCCAACAGAGCATCATTCCTAGTTGGGGCCTCAATAAACTGGATCATAAAATTGTCCTGCAATAGGTTTATAAATTTTTGTCCTTTAACTGTCCCAGCAGTGCCATTACTCCAGTCAATTTCTGGGTAGTTAAAATCCCCCATTATTATCACCGTCCCAGCCCTTGCAGCCCTTTCCATCTGTGCAAGGAGATGAGTCTCCACCTCCTCATTAACATTGGGTGGTCTATAACAAACTCCAATGATTAACTTTGAACTACGCACATCTATATGCAGTTCCACCCATAATGCTTCAGCCTCATCACACTCTCCATCAACCAGGTCCTCTTTCACACTTGCTTTGAGATCACTTCTCACATAGAGACAGACCCCACCACCTTTCCTTTTTACCCTGTCTTTCCGAAAGAGTGCATAGCCAGGAATATTAATAGCCCAGTCATGTGAGGATTGAATCCAAGTTTCAGCAATACCGATTACGTCATAGCTCTCCTCATGCACCAGAGCTTCTAACACCTATTTTGCTTGGCAGACTTCTATCCGATCTAACATATTGTTCCAGCCAAGCTAAACAGCATGAAGGAACGAATCTCCAAATACGGCTGTTGTACTTGGACAGAAATCCCCTCCTGCTGTCGAAAATACCCAAACAGTTCCTGCACCTAGGCGGTAGCGCTGTACAGCTGACAATTTTCCATCTGGCTCCTTCAAATTTTTAATTAAAGGATGTTGGATAGAGTGATGCCGACAGAGCCACTCACTAATTAAATTTTGGCTGGCAAATTAGGAACTGTCTGGAATTCACTCAGTGTATGATCAGTTTTAGCCTCCACCTTGCCTTCTTAGGAATTTTATTCGATTTATTGTGGAAAAACAGGGAGGAACAGCAGGATCTCATCCTGGATCTGATAACACCGAATCTGATGTTCAGGCAAGATTGGGTAGTTTAGAGTTATGCTAGAGGGTGTTGATGATCTCTTCAAACATATTGCCAACTGATTACCATTCAAAGACCTTTTTTACAGATTTCCAACATGTCCCATTCCTTCCCTCATAAGGAAAGTGTTAGTTTTGTGCTCTTCTTCATTGTGCCGGGTAAGTTCCGAAAGAGTGGGGTTTCCAGGTATTATAGGGAATAGGGAGCAGCCTCCCACCGCTTATTGTTCTTGAGGAGACATCTGCCCATCTATGGCTAGATTTATTGCTTAAATTTAACACATTGTGACATATTCAGCAGCGCCTATAGCTCAGTGGTTCTCAACCTGGGGGTTGGGACCCCCTTGGGGGTCGAATGTTGATTTGCCAGGGGTCACTGAATTCTGGGCTGTTCCTGAAGTCCGCACTGCTCTCCCAGACTTTTCGCGGCCGCCCAGCGGGGCTGTCCCTTGAGCCTGTGGCCGCCCAGCTGGGCTGTTCCTGGAGCCCGTGGCCGCCCACTCAGCCTCTTTGGAGCCATTCAGTTCATGGCATGGCCGGCCCTATCTCCTGATTTCGACATAGGTGTCACTGCTTCGAGACACCACAAAGTTGGAGACACAGTGAAGCTGGAGACACAGTGAGTAACACTACCTGTGATTATAGTTGCCATTAAAAGTCCCCACTACAGTTCTCAGATCAGCAGATGACCTTGATCAAGAGCACCTAAGTTGGCTAATCAGTTGGCACTGCCACTGACCCACCCCCCACCAGCACTGCCATTAATCCCACCCCCCACCAGCACTGCCACTCATCCCAACTCCCCGTCAGCACTGCCACTTATCCCATTCCCTCCACCCCCCCCCCCCACCAAGGAGTAAGAGAAGGAATAAAAATTGAGAATACATCGAAGGGAGAGGAAAAGAGGTGGAGAAACAAAGAAAAGGGGAGAGAAAGAATAAGAGAAATAACAATAAAGACGGCTAGAGAGAGGGATGGGGGGGGGGGGGGAAACAAGAAATTAGAATAGAGAGACATAAAAGGGAAAGAAAGGAGAAGAAAGAGTGGTACATCCTAAAATGTACCATAAGGGGTTTTAATACTGTATGAGTGGAAGGGACTCTGGGAGCGCTAAATGTCTGTGGCTTAGGGGCGCAAATTACTTGTCTTGCCTTGGGCGCTCACAACCCACGCTACAAAAATAATTTTACTGTTAGGGGTCCCCGCAATTTGGGAAATTTTCCCAAGGGTTCACGGCACTAGAAAGGTTGAGAACCACTGCTATAGCTGAACTCCAGGTAGATATTAAAACTCAGTTGTGAATTCCTTTCAAAATAATACAATGCATTTTACATACAGCTAACGTAAGTACTTGAATCTGTCTTTATTTAACCCTGTTTCAACTCCTGCACAGTAGCACTGAGATTAAAAGGAGTGTGTGCTGGCCTGCTGGCGTGCTGACAGGGAACATTTTGACAAGAGAAGGGGGTGGAGTTGATGACATGGGTGTGCTGTATTACCTTAATTGGCCAATCAGCAGAGTGGAGGCTGGGAGGAGACACCCACCGTATTCCTTAACTACAACAGGGAAAGGAGTGTCACTCTTCAGGCTATAATATCTGGCAGAGGTGTATGAATAACAAATGTAGATGGACAAAATAAAAAATCACAAGGTACATACGTCAGTTCACATATGTGTATTCCATCTCTGTCTTTTGCTGTTTGTTTGGAATTTAGCTGTAAGAGACAATATTTCAACCTTCCTACCTTATATTCATAATGTATCATTATTATCATGTAGCGCCCGGTTCCTAAAGAATAGGGGCTATGTTGTAAATTTCGTTTTTGGCTGAGCTGTACACAGCTCAGATTTATTGTACAAAGTTAAAGGGGTTGTAAAGGTTCGTTTTTTATTTTCTAAATAGGTTCCTTTAAGCTAGTGCATTGTTGGTTCACTTACCTTTTCCTTTGATTTCCCTTCTAAATGTTTTTTTTCTTTGTCTGAATTTCTCACTTCCTGTTTCTCCTCACTAAACTTCACACCATCATCCGAGTGGTGTGGAGTCAGCCAGAACAGCTTACTGAGGAGGAACAGGAAGTGAGAAATTCAGACAAAAAAAAACAAAGAAAAAAAACATTAAGAAGGGAAATCGAAGGAAAAGGTAAGTGAACCAACAATGCACGAGCTTAAAGGAAACTATTTAGAAAATAAAAAACAAACCTTTACAACCCCTTTAAATTAGCTTCTGTTCCAACTTTAGTTGTGTTGTGCATTTCTCACTGTTGCCAGTAGGTGTCACTGTAACCACAGGCCAGGGTGAGAAATACAGCCAACTAAAGTGTATTGAATACTCTTTTCTCCAAAAACAGCCCAGTGGGAGTGTTCTTGCTGCTGTGCATTCTGGGAGAGGATATTTAAGGGGCAGACGCCATGTTTTTCTCTCTCTACCTCGGGGCCCTTCTGGCTCGAGGCTGTGCTCACGTGCTCTCTGACCTCATGGCCCTCCTGGCCTAAGGCTGTGTCACTCTTTCTACCTCGGGGCCTGCTAGCCCGAGGCTGTGTTGCTGCAAGTAGGCCCAGAAGTCTGTCTGGGGCCTACTAATCCGAAGGTGATCCTGTGCTGTCTTGCCTGCGCGGAAGAAGCCAAGCCAAGCTGAGAAGATCCAGGGGAGGACCCTTTGCTGGAGAGAGCCAGGATGAAGGCTGGTCTCTCAGAAAGGGCCTGGTGACTCGTTTGGAGGACGCACCTAAGCTAATCTACCCTCACAGTACAGCCGGGTCGGCTTAAAGGTTCTGGTACTGTGAAGCTGTTCTACATTTAACTAACTACTGGCTACAAAGTCCTGTGAGAGAGGATTATCCAGGAGTTCCACTGATCGCTAAGAGCTGTGTGAGAGACTTGTCCAGAGAAACCATGCCGGCTGCTAGGTCTGTGTGAGAGGCCTAGCCGGGTGTTCAAGATCTTTTGAAAGAAGCTGTTTGTACTTTGGATCTGAAGGAATCCATCAGTGATCTGCTACAAGTATCTGAAACCTCCCCTAACCCTCTGTCCTACTGCTAATTCAAGTTATTTTATTAAAGCATTGGAAAAATACTAAAGTGACTGGCGCTCGCATCTGTTTGGCATTTCCCATCATATGCATGGATTCTCAGTACTGGGACAGAAAGGTAGAGTAACGGCAGGACCCAAAAATTTATCAGCAGCTTCTTAGGGGGTATTGCTACAATCATTATTACCATTATTATTATTATTATATCAGCTTCATCATTGTTGTTAACCTCCCTGGCGGTATTCCTGAGTCAGGCTCGGGGTGATTTTTTTATGCTAAAATCGGTAACCCCGAGTATCCAGGGGAATTAACTTACCTTGTTCCCTGGATCGTGCGATGTCCTCCCGCAGTGTGTGCGAGCCGTGTCTCGCTCGATCCTCACTGCCGAGTGCCGAGCTCCGTTCCCTGCGACGTTGCGGCGCACGGGGGGCGGAGTTTGGCGCCAAATTCAAAAAGGTAAACACATAGTATACATACAGTATACTGTAATCTTACTGATTACAGTACCGTATGTAATAATTACACATCCCCTTTGTCTCTAGTGGTCTGTCCAGTGTCCTGCATGCACTTTTATATAATAAAAACTGTTCTTTCTGCCTGGAAACTGGAGATTGTCCATAGCAACCAAAAAGTGTCCCTTTATGTCAAAAGTGGTTTTAGACCAGCTAAAAAACAGGGACAATAAATTACAATCACTCGCAAAATTGAGTGATAGCGATTTGTGGGGAAATTCATCATCAAAAAAAAAAATCGAATGACAGCGACAATTATGCAACTGAGCAAATTTCAGTGTTTTTGATTTGATTACATTAGTGAATAATTTTTATTATAATTACATTACTATTTGTTATAATTATTTATAGTTATTTATTATATTATAATTTATGATTTTGTGTTTCAAACTTTATCATACCCGGGATGTCTACTAGATTCTTGTTTGGTCAGGTTTAAGTAAGTAATTACTAAGAATCGCAGGCCTACAATACATAACACCAAATTTCCATGCAAAATAATTGTACCGCTTTTGGTACGTAGTTCCAGACAGAATCATACCGCCAGGGAGGTTAAAAAGGCAAACTTGAATGTTTTGTTAATGTATATTGTTACAATAAAAATAAAATTAAAACAAATTAAAGAACGTGGTGCAAAAGTGGCACAAAATTCTTCCCCTAGTCCTACATCTCAGTTTAGGCATCATTTTTGCACTCATTTAATGAGTTTCAAATGCCAGCTACACAAGTAGCATGATCACACAGTACAAACTGTAGACACTTACACATTTTAGTGTAGTTTAGCTTAATGCTGAGATCTTGGTGCAGGATTGGGCTATTGCTTACACCAGCAACTAGTTTACAGTATCTACAATTGACATAGAATTCCAAAAAAGTCCCAGCACACCTTGCATAAGCCGAGATCCAGGAATTCAGCCACTTTGGAAAATGTTCTGGATTGCTAGGCATTAAGTCCAATGAGGTGCATACAACCCCGTGGACTTTTCTCTTTAATTTACCATTTATATTTTTACGGAGTACCAGGAGCATAGCTCTCACTATATTTCCAGTGGTCTCAGCTCCAGAAGCTGCACAGTCGCATGTAGCCGCTGTGCCCACAGCTCCCCTTCTCCTGCCTAATCACAGAGCACTTTGTGTTATTGACAGCAGTGAATGGACAGCAGGGGCAGCAATTCTGTGTGTGAGAAGGCAGTGTCTCTCCTGTCATAGCTCTGGGAGTGTAATGTACTTTTGGAGCACTGTAAAAACTGTCAGATGTAATTTAAAGGGATAATTTCACAAAGTGGCATGCACCTTGTTGAAATTAAAGTGATTGTAAAGGAAAAAAATGTTATTTAAAAAAAATAACAAACATGTCATGCTTACCTGCTCTGTGCAGTGGTTTTGCACAGAGCAGCCCTGATCCTCCTCTTCTCGGGTCCCCCGGTGGTGCTCTGGGCCCCTCCTCCTTGCCGAGTGCCCCCATAGTAAGCCTTTTGCTGTGTGGGGCACTCATGCGTGCTCACTCCTGAACCGGCTCTCTGTGTCCATAAGACACAGAGAGCGTGGCTCAGCCTTCGCCCCACTTCACAGGCTGTGATTGACAGCAGCAGGAGCCAATATCTCCTGCTGCTGCATCTCAGCCAGTAGGGAGAGAGGGACCCGGGAGAGCCTCGGGTCTCGTGCACATCTCTGGGTCGGGATCGGGCTTAGGTAAGTATTAGGGGGGCTGAGGGAGGAGCTGAACACTGAAGGTTTTTTACCTTCATGCATAGAATGCAAGAAGGTAAAAAACCTTCAGCCTTTACAGCAAACTTACAGTATGCCAGCAGATTTAACAGATTTGCTTAATTCCTGGAGTTGAGTTTTAACTTCCTGATAGACCATACTCACAATTTCAATGCCATTTAGTAACTAGAGCACCTTTATAATGGTCTGAAGTCCTGGTCAATGGTCTGGAAAGAGCTTGGTAAGAAAATTAAAGTGCCAGATGTGGGCTTAAAAAAAAAACAAAAAAAAACAGGGGATTAAAAATTTGGTAGAGCCTCGAAAAAAAGCAATCGGGCAAAAAGTAAACAGCTTGAACAATAAGTGCTTTTAAAGGGTGGACATAGGCATAAGTTGGTCCTCAGCATTTAGGACTTTAAAGTCAAGAACCGCTGCTTTCTAACTGTTCTTATACCTCCTTAGAACTTCATCTGACAAAATCACATACATTACATCATGATAGTTTGTTCGCAACATGGAATAAGCTGAAATAATTTTTAACAGTAAACTATATATTAACTCATAATGTTACATTATCTCAGCAGCAAAGACGGAACAAAACAATGTACTAGAAGAACAAGGGGCACTGGCCGTTGAGAAGAAAACAAAAGCTGGCGATCTGTCACCTGAATATAGGACCATCACACTGAATGTTACAATCTGTATTCCAAAATATGGAAACAACGATACAAAGATTATTGGGACGAGTCAAGATATAATATCAGGAAACACATTCCATTCTGTTGTAGCAGCTGCAAAGCCTGGACCAAAAACGCCATGTAACATTACTTCTTGTACGCTAGACAAAGTGCCAGAGCTGGCTGTGTATGTTTTCAAAGACGATCCGGAACAACAGTTAATTTGTTCCACCAATGTTACGAATGAGAACTTATTTGTGACGATAAATGCCAGCACTAGTGAGATCTCTATAACACCAAAAAAAAAACCAGGGACATTAAACAGCGCATTGGCTTCTGTAGATGTTGTCGCAGAGAACATAGATTCCTTGAGTATGTCTTCAAGTAATTCTAAAGTGTCCTTTGCCATTAAAGTTAAACAACTGTGGATTCCCACCACCAAAACTGTTCCCACCACAATACATTTTACCAGTCCAACTACTAAAAAAGTAGTTGTGGAGACCACTAGTATGTTGACCAGTAAACAGACCACAAATCCAAAAGTGAGACACAGCACCATTACCCAAGAAACCAGACAAAAACCAGTTGTAACCAGTTCTAAAGCCAAGCCAACAAGAGAGAAACCATCAGTGGCACCAGTTTTCGACAAAGCATCCAGTCTGGGTAAGTTGGATCTTTTTGAGGAATTGTGTGCTCCCTCTACTACCTCACAACTTTATTAAATCATCTTTTCTTTGCATTAGAATGTGTTGAATTAGTGACAGCTACCACAAACTAGAGACAAACTATTAATTCAAACCCCAGAACTGAAAAGTCCATCAGTGTGAGCTCTAGTAGTCATTTTAGAGACAGTGGTATTGCAAAATGTAAGTTAACGCCATAGAATATAGTCAACAGGGGTTTGAGTGTTAACGTGTCTACTACTATAAACTGGAGGTATTTCCCCAGAAAAACCAATCAGATTCAAACTTCCACTGTATGTCTATTTCTGATTGGTCCAACTTCCACTGCTCAGCACCAAAACCTATCCATCTGGTTTATTTACATATCAATTGGAAGCCTGGCCTCAACACATATGGTCTCAAATAATATATCTAACTCCATATTATTGCAATAAAATCACTATAGCCATGGCAACACAGTGCCCAATTAGGAATCACAGGTTTTAGAAAAAACACATTGATGCATGAGGCCCATAGTTCCAACTGAACTCCAGTGTCTATTTGTTTAAATTTATTGCCCTACGGTGTAAAATAATAGGTATCTCTCACTGCAATATTCAATATCCCTGGCACGGTCTCCCAAAGATTTACCGGGGGGGGGGGGGGCAACAAACAAGGAAAGGCAAAGCTTGAATTGAGCTTTAAGTTGAGTACCCCCTTCTTTCCCTATATACTGTACATACATTTAAAGCCCTCATTTCAAAAGTCATACTCTGAATGTGTCAATTTGATTACATAATCTGACTGTTAGCACTGTTTTACTGGATGTACAGTGGAACCTCGGATTATGAGCATAATTCGTTCCAGGAGAATGCTCGTAATCCAAAGTACTCGCATATCAAAGCGAGTTTCCCCATTGAAGTCAATGGAAATGAAAATAATTTGTTCCGCATTGACTTCAATGGCATGCAATACCGCATGCGGCCAGAGGCGTGGGGTGCCGGAGAGCCTTGGAAACGGCCGAAAAGGCCCGAGGACACATCGGCTGGCCTCGGCAAACCTTGGAAAGACTTATATCCGGAGATTGCCAAGGTCAGCAGAGCTGTCCTCTGGCCTTTCGGTGCATTTCCGAACGGCGCCGATCGGCTGCGAACGGCGACGTTCGGCTCTGCTCGGCTCCGGAACCCCAACACCTCAGGCCAAACGCGGTACTACACCCTGAATCATGCTCGTGTTGCAAAACAACACTCGCAAATCGAGTTAGGATTTTTAAAAATACAGTGCTCGTATTGCGAAACGCTCGTTAACCGCGTTACTTGCAATCCGAGGTTCCACTGTACTTGTGTAGTCAATAAAGATTTTTAACGTTTGAGTCCACAGAGTTGCCAGCCTATATCTAGCAAGGTTCAGGCTGGGTTCACACCATTCCAATGCGAATTCCAGCTCCGTTCTCTGTGCGAAGAGAAGAAGCAGCTGTTCAATGCTTCCTCTGCGTTGTAGCTGTGGATCAGATGAGCAGGGAGGGGGGGTGTAGTGAGCAGGGGGAGAGAATGCCTGTTCACAACGCAATGCATCTGCGAATCAGATGCGTGTCCATAAAAGATAATGGGCCTGAATTCACGCCTGAGCCAAAACGCAATGCCTAGAAAACGCACACGTTTTTTCTGCACTGTACAGTGCGAATCCACTGCAGATATGTGAATCGGCCTCATTAAAATGTATGTATTTTCTAATGACATGCGAATTGGATGCGTTTTAAGCCTCATCCAATTCGCATAGGTGTGAACCCGGCCTAAAAGTACTATGGGACTGCACATCCCAGCTGCGAGCATCGGTTTTCAGCCTTGGATAGCATCACCAGCAGGGGAGTTTGTGTATTGTATTCAGTGATTCTACATGACCTGACTAATTCGAAAGAAGCTGCAAAGAATAAGGGATCTAGATAATATAAACCTCAAGTTTTCACTTTGGCACAAGTTGGCTGCAAGCAAAAAACAAAAAGGATTGATATACAGATCCTAAAATTATAATACAAGGTAAATTGCAGCGCCAATCAAATAAAGTACATCACGTAAAGCCTTCGGTGAATACTTCTACATATGTCATACAAATAACAAAGTGAAAAAGCAAAACAATAGGAGTAAAAATTATGATATCCAGTGCAAATGTGTAAATATTCCAGTGCATGTATATGCATACACATGTGTTCAAAAAGACAGTCCTTTCAAAAAAAGTTCATCCATGTGTATAGCGAAAGCAGATCCTCCACCAACAAATCCAAAATGGTGGTAGATTCTCCAGTGTATGGACACATACCTCCACCTTATGCAATGGACACTCGTCCAAAATTAAATTAAAATGTAGCATACACAGCATGTCTTCTCAGGTAAGGAATGTTATAAATGCAGTCCACATCAGCTCATAGTCACCTCTTTCCCCCACGGGCTGTGGCAACAAAGTCTTCTTCCATCAGCAGAGCCGTCCATCACAAGGAAATGATGTCATAGCCTGCATGTGATCCACCTAGATGACATTATTGCCACAAACTCTACACTCCACCTAGTGGCTGATATTTCCCAAGTGGAGCACATCACCAGCAGATAAACACCAATTTTATCACTTTGAACTGAGGAAGGCAATATAAAGCCACAAAATGCATTTTATTTTGTGAAATAAAGTAATTGGATCGTTTACTAAAGTAAACGACTTGAGCCTATCTTTAGAATAACCACTTTGGGCTCCCCTGCCAATCGAATTACTGATGGGATTTTTTTGAGCTGACTCCTCTTACCAGCTCTGCTGATGTGAGAAGAGCTTTGTTGCCACAACCCATATTGGCATCCAGTGCTGAGGATAAGAGGTGACTGTGAGCTGATATGGACTGCATTTGTTGCGTTCCTTACCTGAAAAGACATGATGTGTTTGCTACACTGTTTGTAGCACAAATTTTGGGGTCCATTGGGGTGAGTGTCCATTGCGTAGGATGGTGGTATGTTTTCATAAACTGGAGAATTCAGCACCATTTTGGATTTATTGGTGGAGGGTCCACTTTTGTTACACACGTTGAACTTTATTTGAAAGGACCGTCTTTTTGCACACATGTGAATGCACATATACAGTATATTTTCAATTCTGCACTGGGTATCATAATGTGTTTACCTTATTATTTGGCTTTTTCACTTTGTGAATTGTATGACATTTCCAGAAGTATTCGTTGGAGGCTTTATGTCATACACTCTATCTGACTGACACTGCAAATCTTGCTTGTTTGATATTGACCAAATACTTATTTTCCACCATAATTTGCAAAAAAATTATTTCCAAATCAGACAATGTGATTGTCTGGATTTGTTTCCACATTTCGTCTCTCATAGTTGAGGTATACCTATGATGACAATTACAGGCCTCTCTCATCTTTTTAAGTGGGAGAACTTGCACAATTGGTGGTGGACTAAATACTTTTTTGACCCACTGTATATACAGTAGAGTACTTAGCTGTGCTGGCAAATACAGCTACAAAATAAAGTTACCACAGTGTACATTGCTGAACATGTATCCCTCATAAACACATTTTGGTAGTAGATCTCAGCTTCAAGTCTCTCTTTCTTTTTCATTCTGTCTTTAGTTTATGTTCCTTTAAATAGTAACCTCAACATGTTTACTAACCTGTTTACAACTCTAAAATCAATTTTTTTTATACTTTCTCTTTAGGCCATGAAGCCTTGTGGGGATTGGTGCTGCTGGTTCTGAAGCAAATATTTCTGAACTGATTCTCCAGTGCCTGTTTCTTCCGGAAATCCTGAAAGGTGACTTTTTGAAGAAAGGGTATTTGTATTTGTTTAACCACAACTCACGGAATGCATCAAAAATGCATCAAAAACATGCATGCAGAAATGCATCTGGAACACATCCGGACTGCGTTTCTATGGTGTAAAATGGCCCTCATACATTAAGTTAATTTATTGCTATATGGTCCTGTGTCTATTTCCTGGTGCTAATCTGTTGCAAGTATCTTATGGACTTTGTTCTGTCTGAAGTTTCAATAAATGCATCTCTCTGGAAGAATCGGGTTGCTGCTAGAAATAATTTGCATTATAATAACAAATAAAAAATAATCATCTACTACACTACTACATCAGTACAATTGACAGCCAGGGGAGCCAATGGCGCCGCTGCTGTGTCTCAGCCAATCAGGAGGAGTGTACCAGACGGCTAAGGCCTTGTACACTTGCACTTCAGCTTTAGAGCAATGTGAGAGCAGTGGCCTTTTAAACAGCATGCCTCCCCAATAAATGGTTGTGATTAATTCATTATAAACATTCAGTTCACCCAAAATTATCATTAAAATTCTTGCTCATGCTGAAGCATGGAACTACTTGTATATCACTCCTATGGACATTTTATTTTTAGGAGTCACATTTCTCAGAACAGAAAATAGTATTTTATATTTTTATGTCACATTAATGTTATATGCACTGTAATTTGCATCAATGCTATATATTACAAAATACTAATGTGTGCACTAAATATTGCTTAAAGGATAAAGCAAGTAAAAAAACATTATTAGACTTATACAATTGCTACACAAGCTAATTTGCAGTTGCCGTTATTTTCTGTGAGGCGTTCTGTACACCATTGGGGAACATAAAGCCCCCATCAATGTAATTTCCTGCTTGTGTGATTGGCTCACAAATTTCCCAAAAGTCTTCCCTAAAATACAAGTCAAATTTAAGGCACCCCCCGCAATAGAAATTTTAGTTTTGGTTATATACTCCCCAAGGGTTAAACAGTTCTAAAGGGATGTAGATCCTTTAACTTTTCTCATTAGAACACTGGGAGTGCACCAGTGATGTGGAAGTGATGATTATAATGAGCCAGTCCATCCCATTCAGAGTCAGTCTGTAAAGAACGAACAGATATTTCTTCAAGCAACTTAAGGTAGGAATTTTCTACAAAGTGTGTTAAAGACTTCCTGCAATGTACATTGATCACCTAGAAGGGATTGTTTTTTTTCGCTCTACAAAATTGGAGTTGTTCTATAATATCAAAGCAGCCTATCAAGTAAAAAATATTAATGGTTCTTTTTTTATATTTACAGACTGTACACAGAGACAGGTTATGATGGTGACTTGCTACACTATGAACCAGACCACAAGATGTCAAACTGACCCTTGTCAATCTCTTCACTGCTCCTGTATATATGGTCACTGTGAAGGATTATGGGAGATAAAAAATGAAAAAAGGCTCAATGCTACTTTATCTCCAAGTCTTTTTGTAAATCTGTAATACATCGTCAAATGTCGGTGTCTAAATATTCTCAGTACAAATAAAACATATTTGAACCATTGTTCCTTTCCCAGATATTATGTACAATGTTGTTTATATGCATGTGGGAAAGGTATAGGAGCGCTACCCAAAACGAAAACAAACAATTGTGTCAAATAGTGAAAACATAAAAATATATATATGATAAAAATAAACGTGTAAAAATATCAATCAAGAAAACAATTGTGTTTCAAAGAAAAAATATTCCAACCAGTGTTCAAAATCAACCAGGTGAGTCAATATTCACTCGATGTGTTCTGCTTCAACTAAAATCAAAGCCGCTTACCAGATCTGTTGGATCTCAAATTATAGAGATCAATTGCACTCAGACAAGTGAACACAGCATAGAAAATCCCTCCTAGTAGTCCTCTGCACACTGCACCTCCTCAATTGGGCCAGGCTGTTAAGATAAGGGATATTCATAGAATACAAATCATCTGTCTCTGGATCATCTCAGACAAAGGAAGCAATGGAAGGAAAAGACTTCATGGTGTAGTACTTCATACAAAATAAAAAAATAAAAATATGTAGCACTCACATTCAAGAAAGCAGTAAAAATCACATAGGTAACACAGCCGTGGATCTTACCAACAAGCTGATCGTGGTGACGTCTAAAGGCCCGTACACATGACAACAATTGTCCAATGGACGTGTTTTGTCGGATAATCCGACCATCTGTATGCTCCATCGGACAATTGTTGTCGGAATTTCCGACAACAAATGTTGGATGGTCATGCTCTCAAATTGTCCGACAACAAATGTGTTCCGTCGGATTATCCGATCGTGTGTATATACAAGTCCTTCAGACTAAAATCCAAAGTACAAACACGCATGCTCCGAACCAATGCTAACCATCAGAAAACATTAGCAGAAGTTGCCCAAAGGGTGGCGCTAAAGAGCTGAAAAACAACGTCGTTTTGTGTATGTTGGCTGAAAAAGTTCTACCGTCTGTATGCAGAACAAGTTCACGGCCAACGCCCTTTGAGACAAAAATCCACGGATTTGTCTGATGGAAATCCGATCGTGTGTACGAGGCTTAAGAAATGCCGCTCTACCCGGTGCATTACCCCCGCAAGAGGCATCAGCTGAGACCGGAGGCTCGCCCTTGTTTATATGCATAACTACAATTTGGTCAGCAACATGAAAGTGAAGGTTGTGGAAATTGAGAGAAAGCTGAGGTAGATTTAAACCTAATAACAAAAATCTCATATAAGCATTAAAGCCCAACTCCAGGCAACTAAGAAATTATGCAGTTGGGCTGCACCTGCACTACATGGGTTAAGGGTTTATTTATGTCTAGGGAAACAATAAAAGACGATTTAATTGCCCAATCCTCCCTGCTGTTAGACCAGTCTCCACGGCATCTTCTTCCCCACTCTCCAGCAGTCAAGGATCTGGATGATGTCATCATCATGGACATGCTGATGCCGAGGGACAGTCCACCACCAGAGCATGAGGGAGCCATCTTCCAGGGGAGCGGAGGATCAGGTAAGTAAGGCTTCATGTACACTTGGCAAAACACAGAAAAATGCAAGAAAAATGTTTCCCTTTAAAGCCTATGGGACTCTTCACACCACTGCGTTACAGGTATGGTACGTTTTGAAAAGTCCTACATGCTGCATCTTTGCTGCGGTTTTAAAAACCGCACCAAAAATGCAGCTTTCCATTAAAATGAATGGAAATCACTGTAAAATTATGGTTAAAAAACACACCACGATATTCGTTTTTGGTGCATTTTCAAGTCACATGTCCATTTTTCACAGATGCAGGCACCCCAAAAACACACCGGAAACGCACAGGAGGCGCATCTAAAACACAGCAAAAGCTTGCAACAGAGCAATGTGAATAGGTTCTTCTTTCCCCTAGACAAATCGAACAATAAACCCTTGCAGTGCAAACGCAGCCCGACTGCAGGGATAATTAAAAAATTTCCCACAGTTGGGCTTTAATATGTTGATGTAGTTTCCACAGTTTATTTATTATTTTTTTTTAAATATGCAGCTTTCATTAGAATGACACTTGAAGGTCTTTTTTCGGGCACTGCTCATTATGGGGTGATCCCACTTTGATCCGACTTCAATGATATTCAATGGGCTGAAGTAGGACCAAAGTGGGATCAAAGTAGTGTCGGACCAGTTAAGACGGCTCTCATAGGGAAACATAGGTTTTCACATGTCATGCGTCAGTACTGCAGTTTTTTTCACAACAGGGTTTCTTTGTGTGAGAGACAGTAGGAGGACTTTCCACCAGCACTAGCGGATGTCGTCGAGGATCACCAAAAAGAAGCAGGATGGACTAGTACACTACATCAATACCTTGATGAAAAACTGAACTACTCAATGGGTAATGTTTTCTTCCTGTGTGTACTCAAGGTTTAATATTTATTTTTGACTTGAGTGTATCTTATATAAATAATTGAAGAAATAAAATATTATAAAGACTTTTCTCAGTACCAAGCAGCACCCACAGACCCTTACTTGATATCTCCGGCACTTGTGGTGTCCTAAATCCCAGGCCACAAAAAGATGCCAGGTATAACAATTACTGGCATGATTACAGACCGGCTTACTCCCTCCCACCTCCTGTAGCCACTAAGGCTGACTTTCATAGCAATGGACAAGGCCACTGATAAGGCAGTACAGCCAGCCCTCCTGTACTGGGCCCAGGCTCCATCAATTCAAAAGGCGGGGTCCGAGAGGGCTGGCTGTACTGCCTTATTGCTGACACTTTTGACTGTTCTGGATCCCCCTCTCAGGGGCGGATCCAGGGGGGGGGCAACAGGGCAATTGCTCCCCCCGAGAAAATAATGAGCGGGTGAGCGCCGGCGGGTGAGCGAGAGGATGGGCAGGCTGGTGAGTGAGCAATCATGCTGGGCGGTAAGGCTGGTGAGTGTGCTGGCGTGTCACTGAACGAGCAGGCAGGTGTTCTGTCAGGAAGCCGCCGCTACCCATCTGAATATGCAACTGAAGTGACATTGTGTCGCGGCCATCTTATTTTTAACAGTAAACTCAACTTATATTTCACTATATAAACTGAGTTTACTGTTAAAAATAACTTTGAAAAGCAAGACTCCGGTGGGTGTATAAAGATGACTTCTAACCCTAGGCTTACTGTGGACAAGTGCGGGTGTACCAAGATGGCCGCAATGCAACTTCACTTTGGTTGCATATTCTGATGGGTAGTGGCTTTCTGACATCATCACTCCCTGCCCGCCCTCACTCTGGGACACAGCCACTGGCAAGTGACAATCCGCATCTTGTGGCAGGCGACATTGGCAAATGACAATCCACATCTGATGGCAGGGGATGTGGCAAGTGACATGGCAAGTGACAATCTGCATCTGGTGGCAGGCAACGGTGGCAAGTGACACGCTTAGGGCTCCCACTGATTCAGCATTATGGTGAGTTGAACTATTTAATTTTATATTACAATGTAATAATATAAATAATGCGCTTCAATCATCCTGACACCATATCAACCATGGCCCCGTGATGATTGAAGCACCAACTCCAGCCATTGCTCCGGCAAATTGCCCGCAAAATTTTCTGGTAGTGCCCCCCCTGAGACTAGCCTCTGGATCCGCCCCTGCCCCCTGCAGTGCTGCAGGATTCTACTTATCTTTCTCCCTCTGGTTACGCTGCAGGGGGATTGGTTCTAGTATCTGTGCCAACTTCTCCCTGCTGTCTGGGACCCCTGCGTGCCCCCTTCCCCTGCAGTGCTGCCAGTTTCCCTCCTCTTCTCTCACAGCAGGCAGCTGCTAAGTGCAAACAGGGGGGTTATTTCAGGATGGTGATTAGAGGGCTCACCATCCTGAATGAACACACCTTTCCTGAATGAACACAGTAAGGGATCAGTACTGATTGCTCACGGTGGGGGTGCAGATATTGCCTCCTTGACACCTGTATTGTACGTGGTTGCATAAAGAGCAGTGCTATTCTTTTGAATGGGTCTTTTTCGACAGGGGTATAATTTCCGCCATATCATCGTAGTCGTGGCATGTTAGCAAAGATATCATTTGATACTTTTGGAGGAGGGGTAGGCTTTTCGGGCCCCATGATTTCTATCAGCAGCCCTGGCAATGAGCCAGTAAGAACATGTGGGAAACAGGAGGGGGAAATATCCAAATGGTATGGGTACTGTCCATTCAAGTCTATGGAAAGTTTCCACACAGGCATCATTGTAAAAGATTTCTGCAATAAGACGGTACACTTCTGCAATAAGAAGGCCACTTCCGTAAGCAGTGGCATACCTGGGAAAGGGGGCAGGAAGGCGGTCTGTGGTTGACCCTGAACAAAGGAATTGCTTTACTAAAAGTAATATTTTGTATTTGCCAAATGTGCTTCTCCACCCTATGGTATGTAAATGTCACACATGGTTGGTTGATAGCATTAGGGCTGGTGTACATGGGCATCTAATATTAACCTGTGCTTTGCATCTATTCCTTATTATATATCAAGTGGAATTAGAAAATGCATTTCCTGCAGAAAATGCGTGGGAATGCTGAATAGCTGAATTGCTAAAGCTAACTGGATGAATAGCTTAAATCCGTAAGAAAAAGTTGAAGAAGTGAGAATAGTTGGAAAAGTAGGAATGGTTTTAATATAAACATGAATTTCATTTAAAAAGTTTAACACCACCACTGATGTACAAAAGATGTGGAATATTTAAAGGTTTTTTGAAAAGCTGACACTAAACTGAATTGTTGGCTTTAAAAGTTTGCAAAGAATAAGCCCAATACACACTCTGTTTAATCTATAAAATTTCCTGAAATGATCACTAAACTTAAACAGCTTTTTCACAAAAACTGTAAAAGATATCCAACTGAAAAGATCTAGCCGGATAGCTGAATATTTTGTGAACATTTTAAAGTTTGTTTGG
Source organism: Rana muscosa (assembly GCA_029206835.1). Taxonomy (NCBI): domain Eukaryota; kingdom Metazoa; phylum Chordata; class Amphibia; order Anura; family Ranidae; genus Rana; species Rana muscosa. The sequence continues at coordinate 71,188,627 of CM055125.1, forward strand.
CGTCTGTAGGTGAAAGTATGAAGGAGCTGAAATTTTTGGGAGCGGAAGATTTTAAGGATTTGAAGCATGCTCTCATTCACTTCAATGTTAAAAAAAAATGTTAAAAAGCTTAATATTTTAAAAAGTTGAAGAAGTTCCATCATTAGCTGAAAGAGCTGAACATTTTAAAAGTTGAATGGTTTTAATAGCTGAAAATATGCAGAAGTAACGCAGGGCCAAAAAACGTACGGAAATCAAAAAAATAATAACAATAGTGGGAATGCTGCTGAGCATTCCCACTAATTACTGGCAAATGAATGGTAAACTCATTTAAAATACATCTCAAACATGTTCACTAGCTATTAGCTTTAGGTTGATGAATAATTGTGAAAGTGGGTGGGAGAAGTACAAGGTAGCTGACATAGGAGAGAAAATAGTATAGCAAAATTGGTAATGAACTCTTATGGATTTTATAGGCACCAAGGTACACACAAATCTTAAAAAAGTATACATTTTATTACAATTTTGCAAAAATACATAGTACAACTTAAAATTCTCACGATAATGTACTACCAGGATGGTCACATAAACATCAACACAGCCACCAATATAGCCCCATCATAGCTAAATCAATGCGCCACTAGGTTGCAATGTCTGAACGGGCCTGGTATAGGTTGATGTATGAGAGGATAAAGCGCTACATGTTTCACACGCTTGCGCTTCTTCAGGAGGTTAGGGTAAGTATTTTTAATGAGAAAAATACAATGAGTATACACATAGTCATATGATAATTTACAATGGGTGAAATTATATACAGCATAAGTCACGATTTGCCTGGCTAGTGCAGAACTTAGGGCCATCAGGGAATGAGGGCACAAAGTGGATATGGGGACATGTGTAGATACAGCAACCCGCCACAGCATGGTCTCGCACCGTAAAGATCGAAAACTTTCAGAATACTTACCCAAAGCTCCTGAAGAAGCGCAAGTGCGCGAAACATGTAGAGCTTCATCCTCTTTTTAGCTATGATGGGGCCATATTGGTGGCTGTGTTGATGTTTATGTGACCATCTTGGTAGTACATTCTCGTGAGAATTTTAAGTTGTACTATGTATTTTTGCAAAATTTTTATAAAATGTATACTTTTTTAAGATTTGTGTGTACCTCGGTGCCTATAAAGTCCATAAGAGTTCACTTACCAATTTTCCTATACTATTTTCTCCCCAAGGTCAGCTACCTTGTACTTCTAATGCGGCGTACACATGATCGTTTTTCATGCCATTTTTTAAACCGACGTTTTTCTCGTCGTTTTTTTTCATGTTTCCTCTCAAGCCTGTCTTGCGTACACACGATCATTAAAAAAAACGTTCAAGCAAAGCGCAGTGACGTACAACACGTACGACGGCACTATAAAGGGGAAGTTCCGTTCGGATGGCGCCACCCTTCATGTTAGTAAAGTTTGTTGAGCGACGATTCGCGCTTTTCAGCCTCGTGCTTTTCAGTCCGTTACAGCGTGACGAATGTGCTATCTCCATTACAAACGCTAGTTTTACCAGAACGAGCGCTCCCGTCTCATACTTGATTCTGAGCATGCGCGTTTTTTTTCACCTCGTAAAAGCATACACACTATCGTTTTTCGCGTCGTTAAAAAAAACGACATGAAAAAATAGAGCATGTTCGAAATTTTTAATGGCCGTTTTTCACGCCGTTAAAAATGCTCTGGAGCCTACACACGATCGGTTTTAATGCCCATTTTTAAAAATGGCATTTTTAACGGCATGAAAAACGATCGTGTGTATGGGGCATAAGAGTTCACTTACCAATTTTGCCATTCAATTTGGGATGTGGCACCATTTTAACTATGTTTGCATCCACACTACAACCCTGTAAGGATGACTATATCTTCTATTGAGAAAATAGTATACATTTGACCCTGTACATGGCTCTGCTATTAAGCCTTTTTATAATATTTTATTTTATTTTATTTAGTAAGTAGTTATTTTCCCCGTACCCCATTAGCCCATAGTGTCAAATAGGCTAGGTATTCCACTGGTCATAAGGAGCCCATAAGTAGGCATCTGGATTTATTTTTTTAGCTCAAAATAAAATAGGAGACTTAAGTGGTAAACTGTGAAGTTTATAATTTAAAGTGAACCTGCCCTTTGAATAATTCTTCCCCAGTGTCTTAAAAAACACTTCCATTTATAGCCAAGCAGACATGTCTAAAAATACAGAGTGACAAATAATGTCTGTTTGTCAAAGATAAGATGCCCTTTTCCTGGTGCTGGAGAACCAATCAGGGGTAAAATATGGTAAGGGTCTAATAGACACTGAGGCAGAAGGCAGGGATATTACAAGGGACATGGAAAATCTAGTGATGCAAAGACAAGCTAATGACATTCAGAGAGAGAGAGAGAGAGGGAGAGAGAGGGGGGATCTAGTAGCAAACAGATGTCAGGGATCTATTAAAGCAAAACTAGTTAAAATTAAATTTAGGTGCCATGGAGGGTGGGGGGAGGTAATAGGGATCTGTTGATATGTAGACCATTGATAATGATTGAGTGAAAAAATTAGACAGGTAAACGGTTTATTTACAGGTGAGGGTTATCCAAAGGGGAGAGAAAGGGATCTATTGATGAAAGACAGGTAAATGGGCACCTAGTCCCACAGAGAAAGTTTAAGGGGGTATCTAGTGGCCCAACGAGGGGGTAAGAGGGAGGATCTTGTTTTCCTGACAGATACGAGAGGATCTAGCAATTCAGGTAAAGGGGAGAATCTAGTAACTCAGAGAAAGGTGAAGGGGATCTTGTCAGACAGGTGCAGGGAGATCTAGTGACCCAGGGAAGGGTAAAGTTGATCTTGTCTCGCAGAGAGAAGGAGGATCTAGTGACCCTGAGACTGGTAAAGGGGGAATGTAGTGATCCAGAGAAAAGTAAAGAAGATCCTGTCACACAGACACAAGTGAAGGAGAAACTAATGAGAGAAAAAGGTGAAGGGGACCAAGTGGCACAGGGACTGTGGAGGATAGATAGGTAGATAAGTGATAGAGCGGTTAGAAAAGGACAAATAAAGCAGACCTACAGACCATATACAGAACAGATGATAGGGAGGGAAGTGAAGTAATAGGAGGTAATACCCATCCCAAAGGACGCCAGAAACCGAAGAGAATATGGACATTTTGGTGACATTGGGGTTTGCTCTACTCCTATACAGCTGCACAGAAGGTGAGATATGCAATGCCTTTGTTTGAAATCATTTTGATTTGTGTTACATGCTAGGCTGGCCAAATAACTCTTGATTAATGATAGCAATGGGTTCTTAACATTCAGTTGGTAAAGACACCAGCGGCTTTGAAGCTTTGAACTGACTGGTCCGTGTTAATAAAAGATGCCTACTAATGGATAGCACAACCCAAATACAGGAGATTTCTGCCAGATCAGGCACTATCCCCTATGTCTATGTAGACTAATGAACATATTGCCAGGGACCAAACATCCAACTATCACTAAATGTCCATGCCTGCCTGCTGTTGAAACACAGAGTATTGTGCCAAAAATTTGGATGCCTCTGGACATTTTTTTTAACATTTTCTTAAGCCCCGTACACACGGTCGGACTTTTGCCCAACAAACTTAGTTTTAAGCAAGTTGGACCAACAATCCGACCGTGTGTATGCTCCATCAGACAAACTTTTTTGAGTTTGGTTTTGTTTTCATCGGACAAAAGTTGGGTCTGCGAACGGACAAACTTTTACCCAACAAAAGTCCTATGGAGCAAAGTCCTACTGTGTGTACAGAAAACCATAGGACTTTTGTCCGATGGACAAAACAACCAATGTTAAAATCAACCAACAATAGCAGAAGTTGACCAAAGGGTGGTGGTAAAGAGCAGAAAAGAGAAGAAAAACCATGTGATGTTGCAAAAAGTTTTGGGAAAGTTTGCAGAAAAAGTCCTGTGGTGTGTATGCTATGGGTGTGCCCGGCCAACTCCGTTCGGACAAAAATCCAAGGAAAAGTCTGATGGAAGTCCGACCGTGTGTATGGGGTTTAAGTGGACATAAGCTTAACATTTTCAATGAACACAATCAAACAACTTATTTAAGTACATTTTATTTATCTTTATTTTCTAAATTGGAAAAAAAAGACTTTGACTTCAGATGTTTGTTGAATCCAGCCAACGGTCTTTCTGTTTCAGCTTTAAGAATAGCATGATGGGGGTGGGATGGTGACTTTATTTTTTTACCTACCAGACGGAATACTGTTATAAACATCCTTGATTGTTGTGCATAGACATATTACATTTTTCATTTGGAATACTGTCACATGCAGTGGCAGCACAGCAACAACATTCTAATTTAGATTTTTTCCTGTTCATAAATATCGGTAACATGACATATATTATTGTATTTATTGTCACCTTTGTTGTTCCCCCACAGGCTGCACAGAAGTCCCCTCTCTTTCCCTCTCACTGTTCATAGGCATCTCACAATTCAATCATAGTGCTTTGAGGTGCCAACTCTGTCTTGATTGGACGACCCACACACCTCAAGAATATACCTTCACATATTTTTTAAATGAACATATTGTGCAGATAACCAAAAAACAAGACACAAAAGCACTGTACTATCTGCCCAAAAAGAAGAATATGTATGGATCATGGGAATGCAGGGTTGAACAATATCCCAGCCTTCGTGCTGTGTACTACATAGGACCACAGGCATCTGCCACGCCAGCCGCAGAAGACAGTGCAAGTAAGTGTTGTGACATAATGACGCAAATGACTGAGTCCGTCTCTCCTCCTGCAGGGTGACACAGATAGAATGAAGCTATTAGTCCAGTGGTTCTCAACCTGGGGAATGATGATTTGCCAGGGGTCACCGAATCCTGGTCTGTTCCTGAAGCCTGTACTGCTCTCCCAGCCTTTTTGCGGCCGCCCAGCAGGGCTGTCCTTGGAGCCTGTGGCTGCCCAGCTGGGCTGTTCCTGGAGCCCACGGCTGCCCACTCAGCCTCTTTGCAGCCACCCATTTAGTTCACGGCATGGCTGGGGGGCAGAGACTAGAGGTCAGCTGACTGGTGAGGAATGTGAAGTGAAAGGGGCTGGAGGAGACCCTATCTCCTGATTTTGGCATAGGTGTCACTGCTACGAGACACCACAAATTTGGAGACACAGTGAAGCCAGAGACACAGTGAGCAAACACTACCTGTGATTATAGTTGCCATTAAAAGTCCCCACTACAGTTCTCCATTCAGCAGATTACCTTGATCAGGGGTACCTAAGTTGGCTGATCAGAACTCCCCCCCCCCCCCAGCATTGCCACTCATCCCATTCCCCCCACCAAGGAGTAAGAGAAGTAATAAAAATAGAAAATACATGGAAGGGAGAGGAAAAGAGGGGGATAACAAGAAAGACGGCTAGAGAGAGGGATGGGGGGAAAAAACAAGAAATTAGGATAGAGAGAGATAAAAGGGAAAGAAAAGAAGAACAAAGAGAAAGAGTGGTACATCCTAAAATGTACCATAAGGGGTTTTAATACTGTACGTGTGGAAGGGACTCAAGGAGAGTCGCAAATTACTTGTCTTGCCTTGGATGCTGACAACCCACGCTACAAACATAATTTTACTGTTAGGGGTCCCCACAACTTGGGAAATTTTATTAAGGGGTCACAGGACTAGAAAGGTTGAGAACCACTGTATTAGTCTGTCCTCCTCCAGAGTGACACAGACAGAAGGGAGGTATTCACTGATCAGCCATAACATTATTACCACTGACAGGTAAAATTAATGTAGCGGGTATGTACTATTTAGGGGCAGCATCTGGGTGGTAGTATGACCCAGATGCACTAATTGGTAGAGTAGGGCTGTGTTCTAATCGTGTGAGGACATCAGTGGTGTTCAGTTCCCTCGGGCTCGGTAGGTGGCGCTGTCGCTTTGGGCCGGGGTTGAACCACCACTGCAGTGCCGTACCCTTTGTGACCTCTCGCAGCGGCTGTACGATGGGGCGGGGAACCCACTGGGCTTGCTGGGAGAGGGTATAAAGGGGGCGGACATCTTCACCATGAGGTCCGAGTCCCAGGCACCTTTAGCCTGAGGGCTGCTGTCCGTGATCGGTGTGCAGGCGCCCTTGGCCTGTACACGTGGAGTTCGTGTTCCATCCCAGACACCTTCGGTCTGGGGTGAGGTACTCAACCAGAGGCCTGGGGCCCAGTACCTTCCACTGGGTCCCGCGAGGGAGGGATCGTCCTAAGGTGCACCGGGTGTTGGGCGCCTGAATCCAGGGCGCCTGAATCCAGGGTGTAAGGTACCAGAGAGGTGATCCTCCCGAAGAGCTGGTACAGCATACTGCCAGTGCCGGGTGGACCTCTGGAGACCGTCCGGATGGATGTCTTTTCCCAACAAGGGCCAATTCATCGAGGAAGGTGCTTCATGTTCTAGGGCCGGTGGCAGCAGTCCATCTAATCAACCAGGTCGGTGGGAGAGACCTGCTCTCAGGCCTGTGGCAGGGGCCTCAACAGTTCACCCGGTCGGTGGCAGCGCCCAATCTCACGGTCGGTGGCAGAGACTGTGCGCCAAGCCTATTTGCACTAGAAGGAATAGGAGAGTTCATTGTGCCTGGACCTACTCGTATCCACACCCTGTCTGTTCACTTGTCAAGAAGAATAAAGGAGTGTTTGACTTTTTATGGTGTGGGGCTCTATTACTGACAGTCAAACTTCCACAGGAGAAGCAGAGGCTCCATCCAGAACACAGGCCCGAAGGTAAAATAAGTGTTGGCTTTCACCTCTGCACATTAGAGGACATAGGCCATAGTGAACCTCATCCTCCTCCCGCATACCCCTAGACAAGCCAGCCGTTTTATTAACAAGGGGACGGGGGGTGAGGCCGCTACAATAATATTGTTGATTATTTTGTTACAATGACATCTGAAAGTGGGTAGGATATATTAGGCAGCAAGTGAACATGTCCCTGAAGTTGATGTGTTGAAAGCAGAAAAGATGGCAAGTGTAACGATATGAGCAACTTTGACAAGGGCCAAAATGTAAAGGCCAGACAAATGGGTCAGAGCAACTCCAAAACTGCAGCTCTTGTAGGATATTCCTGGTCTGCAGTGGTAAGGACCTACCAAAAGTGGTCCAAGGAAGGAAAACTGGCAACAGGGTCATGGGGCGCCAAGGCTCACTGGTGCATGTGGGGGGGGGGGAGTCTGGCCCATGTCCCTGTCTGTGACTGAAGTCTCTCCCCTGCCTCTGAGTATGTACACTAAAGGCAAATCAGGGCTCTCCGAGCACCCCTTACATCAGAGTTCCCCTTTAAACCAAAAGCCACAGTGTTTCCACTTACATCAGAGTCTTCTCCGTACATCAAAGTCTTCTCTGTACATCAGTTCTCAGTGTTCCCCCTTAAATCAGGGTTCCCAGAGCATCCCTGATGTCAGAGTCCCCAGAGTCCCTTCTTACAGTGTAAGGGAACTCTGCAAGTTCAAAAGAAAAAGGGGAACTCTGCGGATTCAAATGTAAAAGGGGAACTCTGTGGACTCTAATGTAAAGGGGGTCTCTTGTTGTTAACTTTATATGATTAGAAATGTTATTTAATAGCAAAATATATGTATAGTTTATACAATTTAAAAAAAATTGCTGTGCGCTGCTAAAGTGTTCGGGTTTGACTTGAAGAAAAAGTGGCAACCATAGTTATGGTGGGTGGCAGGGCCGCTGATATAGGCAGTACAGGCAGCCCTTTTGTACTGGGCCCGGACCCCAGCAGCTCCACAGGGGGGCCCGGGTAACTTTACAGTTAATTTCTGTCTAATAAAAAAAAGAGCTTTCTAAACTTCACCCCCGTCCCCCACTACTTGCTTAGGGAAGGGGGTGTAATTACATTTTCCTGGGCCCCATCAGGTCATCAGAGGGGCCCAGGAGGTGAGCGCAGTGGTGGGACTATTTCTTGTTTTTCGGGCGGATGAACATAAAACCGCACCGCACATTGCACTTGCTTTTTAATTAGTCCCGGCCGCTGCTGCTCACTGCCTTCCCTGGCGGAGTGATACTACGATGCTCCGCCCTCAACTCCTCATGTGCCGACTGCTGAGACTGATGTGAGGCAACAGGCGGCTCTGTGACTGACAAGGGAGCAAGAACCCGAGCACCGTGGCTGCAGCTATGATCAAGATATCATTTTTTAGCCCCAGCGATTCTGCACAAAGTAAAAAGTAATTTTAGTGGCTAAGAAGCCCCATGATTACTTTTACAGTCAGTGGAAGGGGGTTCCACCACCGTCCCGCCCCCACCTTTACTGGGCTCTCCCATGCAATCGGGTCCTGTGAGCAGCAGCATCCAGTTCCTGGGACACAGTGAGTGGAACTGATGTCGTTCCTCCCACTGTGGGCTGTCAGAAACCAGGAGCAATTACCGGCTTGAACAAGCAACTGATCAAACCGATCTGGGTTTGATCAGATGCTTTGGAGGCCAGAGGATAGATATGGGGTCTAATAGACCCCAAATCTCTCCATAAAGGGGACCTGTCACTGCCCCATGCTATCACTAGGGATGTTGTTCATTACTTCTGATAGCAAAATAAAAAAGATATACAAAAAAATGAAAGACACAGTGTAAAAAATTTTTGTTAATAAAATAAAATTGAAAAAAATTAAACCACCTCTGTCCCCCTGTACTGATAAGCCATAATGATTGTGTGTGCATATGTAAACGATGACAAATCTGCAGAGGTGGGGTCAGGGGAGGGGCCTGGGGTGGGGTTGAGGGCGGGATTAAAGGGGGCCCCATCAGGTAGTCTGTACAGGGCCCCATGATTTCTAACAGAAGCCCTGGTGGGTGGTCATAATGTTATGGTGATTGGTCTAAGCCTGCCCCCGCTCCTGCAGGGTGTCACAGACAGAAGGGAGACCTGGGTATGTCCCTCCTCCCATCGGGGGACAAAAAGAGAAAAATGTCTGTCCCTCATGCAATGTGACCATTTTTTTTTCACAGCTTTCAGTCTCATACTTTAAATGCAATTAATTTCCAGGCAAAGAGGAAACATCTGTTCCAGCTTTTAGAGTTCCTTCACGACTTATCATTACCTGGGTGACTGCAGTCCTATTACTGATAATCCTCATCATACTGACAGCTATTACATCCAGCTGCTGCCTATTGAGAATCTGCAGGTAGGAGTCTCTGTTATCTGAACCGCAGCAAATAGATTTGTGTGTATTTGTTATATAATAAGAATTTACAATTAATCATCCAATTGTAAATTTGCCATTTGTCTTAATGGAAACCCACTTCAGGATAGAAAGATTGGAGATGCTGCGTGATTCACTTTTAAAAAGGCACGAGCACCACTATTACTACTTTCTAGATATGGAATCACTGACCCCCACAGGCATTCAACCTACAAGTAGTATAAGATCATCAGCATTTTTTAGCTTAACACATAAACACAATAAAATGAACATTCCCCAATAAACAGTTTATTAAAATTCTTCAACTCAATGCTGCTGGCTTCTGCTTTCTCAGTGCTGCACAGGAAAGAAGTAACAGTGGACAGTACAGTCTCCAGTTAATATGTTAGCCTTGAGAAGGGAGAGAGGGAAAAAAGGAGCAGGGGAGTGCCTTGCCATCCTAGACTATAAGGCTGTGTGCTTCCATTGATATACACAGCATAGGGAGACACAATTCTAGTCTCTGCAGGGGCGGTGCAAGGATTTTTGACTTCATAGGCGAAGAGGCATTTTGCAGCCCCCAACCCAACCGCACCGTCCTCTTGCCACTCCCTGTCTAAAAAAGAGGGGGGCTGACAGAGAGGGTGGGGACTGACAGAGAGAGGGGGGATAAGAGAGAGACCCCTAGCCCTGTGCCTATCCACAGTCCCTCCTCTGCCCCCCATACCAGTCTGTATCTGCAGGTAGGTCTGTGTCAGTGTATGATGCCCAGTACCTTCCTGATCCAGGAGATGCTATGCTGCTCCTTCCAGCAGCTCCTTGGCAGCTTGCGCCTCTAGCTCATCCTTGTCCTCCCGCCCTCACTGCTGATGCTGGAGCGGAGAGGAGGTTGGAGGAGACAGAGTCCAGGGTTTGGGATTCCGGGGACGCTTCTACGCATCTCTACTGGGGTCAAGAAGGCTTTAAAGCTCTTCTCTTTCTTGGACTCCCAGCTGTCCTCAGTGTTCACCTTCCAGGTGAGCACGGCCTCCTTCGGGGGGGGCACTCACTCACCATGTGGGGATAAATGCCCGCTCCCTGAGGACGCCGCAGCGGCACGCTCCCGCCTCCACCCACCTGAAATTACAAACAGGGGCAGCTGCTGCGGGCCGCACTATACTGACTGGGCTGTAGGCAGCACACTCGGGACTGACGGTGCCCTTCTAAATTTTCTCACACTTTGAATTAGAATTACTCAGTCATGTAATACTTAACCCAAATTACATTTTTATATTTTTTTTTTACACGAATAGAGCTTTCTTTTGGTGGTATTTAACCACTTAAGGACCGCCGCAGGAACATTTACGTCGTCAAGAATGGCACGGACAGGCAAATGGACGTGTATATATACGTCCCCTTTAATTTGCCGCCGTGACCGTGCCCGGGGGACTCGCGGAAACGATTTCCACCGGTGTCCCGCAATTGGGTCACAGAGATGAAGAACAGAAAGATGTCAGTGTAAACACAACATCTCCCCGTTCTTCCTAGTGACATGTCACTGATCGTCTGTTCCCTGTCATCGAGGAACTGCGATCAGTGACGTGTCACTCGTAGCCACGCCCCTAACAGTTACAATCACTCCCTAGGACACACTTAACCCCTTCAGCGCCCCCTACAGGTTAACCCCTTCACTGCCAGTGTAAGTTTTATAGTAATCAGTGCATTTTTATAGCACTGATCGATGAAAAAATGACAATGGTCCCAAAAGCGTCCGATGTGTCCGCCATAATGTAGTCACGATAAAAAAATAAAAAAAAAACACTGATCGCTGCCATTACTAGCAAAAATAAAATTAATAATAAAAATGCCATAAAACTATTGCCTATTTTGTAGACGCTATAACTTTTGCGCAAACCAATCAATAAACGCTTATTGCGATTTTTTTTACCAAAAATATGTAGAAGAATACGTATCGGCCTAAACTGAGGGAAAAAAAATGTTTTTTATATATATTTTTTGGGGATATTTATTATAGGAAAAAGTAAAAAATATAGAATTTTTTTCGAAATTGTCGCTCTATTTTTGTTTATAGCGCTAAAAATAAAAACCGCAGAGGTGATCAAATACCACCAAAAGAAAGCTCTATTTGTGGGAAAAAAAGGACATAAATTTTGTTTGGGAGTCACGTCGCACGACCGAGCAATTGTCAGTTAAACGACGCAGTGCCGAATTGCAAAAAGTGGCCTGGTCTTTGGCCAGCCAAATGTTCCGGGGCTTAAGTGGTTAATCACCACTGGGGTTTAAATTTTTTGTGCAACAAATGAAAAAAGACAGAGAAATTTGACAAAAAAAAATAGTGTTTCTTAGTTTCTGTTAAACATTTTACAAATAAGTAATTTTTCTTCATAAATTTTGACTAAAAAACTTATACTGCTATATTTCTTTGGTAAAAATAACCAAAATCAGTGTATATTATGTGGTCTGTGTGAAAGTTATAGAGTCTACTCTACAAGCTATGGTACTGATCATTGAATATTGATCACACCTGATGTACTGACGGCCTATCTTATATCTTGATGCCCTAACATGCCAAGACAGTACAAATACCCCCCACATTACCCCTTTTTGGTAAGTAGATAGTCCAAGGTATTTAGTAAGAGGCATGGTGAGTTTTTCTAAGTTGTAATCTTTTCCCACAATTCTTTGGAAAATGAAGAAATGTTATTTAATGTATTTTTGCTAGAAAATGACTTAGAACCCCCAAACATTATATATTTTTGTATATTTGTAGAGAATAAAATGGTGGGTTTTGCATAAAATACTGTCACACAGTATTTGCGCAGCAGTTTTTCGAATTTTAATGCACACAGAGACAATATAATACCCAAATGTTTGGTAAAATACAAAATATGGTGTTGCCCTGTGTAAATAGATACCAAACATATCAAACTTTAAAATTGTGCATGCTTGTTAAATGGCGCCAAATTTTAGTATTTAAATATCTCCATAGGCAACACTTTATAAGCCTTTATTGGTTACCAGTTTAGAGTTACACAGGAGTTCTGGTGCTAGAATTATTGCTCTCACTTTGACGTTCGCGAGGATACCTCACATGTGTGCTGCAAACGCTGTTTACGCATGCATACAGGACCAACACGTGCGTTCGCCTTTGCACGTGAGCAAAGGTGGGACACTGCTACACTGACAGATGTTTTCGTGCACTTAAACACTATGAAAGATGTTGATCGTCCACTGACGAACACTGACAAATGTTGATGTCACAATGTAACTCTATTGCACTAATAAAGATGTTTTGTGCACTGGTACAGATGTTACGGGACACTGACAGATGTTTTTTGAACTGGTACAGATGTGATGGGACACTGCCAGATGTTGTGTGCACTGGTACAGATGTGATAGGGTACTGTGACAGATGTTTTGTGCACTGGTACAGATGTTTTGTGCACTGGTACAGATGTGATTGAACATAGAGATGTTTTTGTGCACTGGTACAGATGTGATGGGGTACTGTGACAGATGTTTTGTACACTGGTAGAGATTTGATGGGGCACTGTGACAGATGTTTGGTGCACTGGTATGGATGTTTTATGGGGGCACTGTGACAGATGTATATGAGGACAGGGACAGTGGTGCTTGGTGTACTGTGTATGGGAATCTGTGACAGCTCTGTGCGTAAAATCATCCTTACACACAGAGCTGTCACAGAGGCTGCAGATTGAGCTCAATGGGGAGAAAACTCACAGAGACATGTGTCTCTGTTTACACTGTGAAGGCTGTGATTGAACACAGCCGTCACTTGTTTGGGAGGGCCAATCACAGCGGGCCCATATTGCAATCCCGTCTTGGCTGTGTCCTGTGATCACAGCCATCACAGGATCGCCCCGCTGTGTGGCTTTCGTGGCTGCGAGACGGCACCCTTTCTGAGGGACGTACGGGTACATCCACTCAGAATGAAGAGGCTCCCACCCAGCCATTTATGTACGTTGGCCAGGTGGTAAGTAGTTAAAGTCAGGTGTGACCCAGTGGGGTTCCCCTGAAGATTATAATCTTAGGTATGGGGACACCATTTTTCCTAAAACCCTTAACTTCTTGTCCCTTTTTCTACCTTCCTTTTATTGGTCTCCTCTTCTCTGGTATTATACTTATCCTAACCACGGCTGTGGTTTTCCACCCAATCACTACTACAGTTGGAATGCTTGACAAACTGACTATATGATTGCTGCCTTTATAGGTTGTTTATTATATATATCATTATTCGAACGACCAGTACTTACTCGGATAACTATTGTCCTTATTCCGATATATTATTATGTTATGCTGGAGATAACCTAAGATTATAATTTGCTGTTGCTAATATTTCTATTTTCTGTACTTAATATTTTCAATAAAAAATATTGGAAACTAAAATCAGGTTTGTTGACCTGTAATCTTGTTCCCATAAATGACTAAGAAGCGAACCACAGATACATGTGGAGCTAGCAATGGCCGCTTCCAAATTTCTATTCTGGCAGGTTTCTGTCCCACAGCCACCAGTAATTGGTTCTTATTAAAAGGGCGACTTCACACTTATAATGTTAAAGCTAAAGTTTGGGTATGCCTATTTTTGCATACGTACATTGGTCCACCAACTTCTAAGTCCCCTGCCGAGCAGCTGTCCCACTGCATAGGGAACACAGGAGGTTGCACACCCGTCATGGGCACATTCAGAGCCCAGTTTGCATTTTCTTAATGAATGAAAAGCATTTTCTGATTGGGCAGGGTAGAGAGATGGGGCCATGACATCAAGCTACTAAACTGGCATGGGACCAGGAAACTTCTGTAGTAGCAGTACCTTCCACTGGGACCTTTTAAGTATAACACATGCATACTTATAGTTCATTGATCAAAGGCTGGGTGGGACCAAGGGTGCGACAGTCCTGGGCCTCCGTCGGGGGGAGGGCCTCCATGGACAGAACAGACACAGACTACCCGCCAGGCAGCCTCTTAGCCATTCTGCCATAGAATCATAGACACTTTGCACTGTGGACTAGAAATGAAATAAACTACAGCCATGAACTGTATCGGATCCGACTGACATCAACATATGGAGAACAGGACTGTTATTTCCACACGAGTAAGGGCAAAGCGTATAAATCTGGTAGTCTCAAATATTTGACACCTGGCACCACACAGGTTGGAAATTAAAATGCATGAGCCCCACGTCTTCCATTACTATTTCTATTACCATTACTATTTCTACGCTGATCACACCCAAATTCATCTTTCCACCCCTTTGGTCTCCTCACGCATCACTAATTTACTAATGGATATATCGACAGGGATGTCACACCACTTCCTCAAACTCAATCTATCCTAAACTGAGCCTACATTATTTCCTCCCCTCTGATTTCTCTGTCGAGGTTGATGGCAAAACTATCAGTCCGTCCCGGCATGCCAGGGTGCTAGGTGTAACCCTGGCCTCGGACTTCTCCTTTCGACCCCACATCCAATCACTGTTCAAATCATGGCACCTCAACCGCTCCAACAGTGGTTCTCTACCTCAGTCCTCAAGTACCCCCAACGGCCCATGTTTTCAGGTTTTCCTTTACTTTGCACAGCTGCTTTAAGTCAATATCAATGACATGGTATTGATGAGAGCTATTTTATCAAAGGGAAGTTCCCAAAACATTGCCCGCTGGAGGTACTTGAGGACCGAGGTTGAGAACCACTGCTCTACATCTTCAAAATATGCCCCTTCCTAACCAATGACACCACAAAGCTTCTAAGTCACTCTGTTTTTTTCTCACCTCGACCACAGCAACTCCCTCCTCATTAGCTTACCTTTACATAGGCTATTCCCCCTTAGGGGCATAAAATCAAGGAGTTGGGCCCAGGCATCACTAAACCTCTGCACACGACTGCTGAGGCCCACTCGCACACAATCTTGGGAGGAGGACATACAGTGCCTTGAAAAAAGTATTCATACCCCTTGACATTTTCTACCTTTTTGTCATGTTACAACCAAAGACATAAATATATTTTATTGGGATTTTATGTGATAGACCAACACAAAGTAGCACATAATTGTGAAGTGGAAGAAAAATTATAAATGTTTGTCAAGATTTTTTACAAATAAATATGTGAAAAGTGTGGCATGTATATGTATGTATTTAGCCCCCCTGAGTCAATACTTTGTAGAACCACCTTTTGCTGCAATTACAGATGCAAATCTTTTTGGGGATGTCTCTACCAGCTTTGCACATCTAGAGAGTGAAGTTTTTTCCCATTCTTCTTTGGAAAATTGCTCAAGTTCTGTCAGATGGATGGGCCATTCTAACACATGAATATGCTTTGATCTAAACCAGGGATATGCAATTAGCGGACCTCCAGCTGTTGCCAAACTACAAGTCCCATGAGGCATAGCGAGACTCTGACAGCATCAAGCATGACACCCAGAGGCAGAGGCATGATGGGACTTGTAGTTTGGCAACAGCTGGAGGTCCGCTAATTGCATATCCCTGATCTAAACCATTCCATTGTAGCTCTGGCTGTATGTTTAGGGTCGTTGTCTTGCTGGAAGGTGAACGTTCGTCCCAGTCTCAAGTCTTTTGCAGGTTTTCAGGTTTTCTTCTAAAATTGCTCTGTATTGGGCTCCATCCATCTTCCTATCAACTCTGACAAGCTTCCCTGTCCCTGTCCCTGCTGAAGAAAAGCATCCCCACAACATGATGCTGCCACCACCATGTTTCATGGTGGGGATGGTGTGTTCAGGGTGATGTGCAGTGTCAAATTTTCTGCCACAAATAGCGTTTTGCTTTTAAGCCAAAAAGTTACATTTTGGTCTCATCTGACCAGAGCACCTTCTTCCACATGTTTTCTATGTACCCCACATGGCTTCTATCAAACTGCAAATGGGACTTCTTTCTTTTAACAATGGCTTTTTTCTTGCCATTCTTCCATAAAGGCCAGATTTTTGGAGTGCACGACTCAAGCCCTGTACACACGGCCGAGATTCTCGTCAGGAAAAAAACGTTTTTCCTGACGAGAATCTTGACAAGAAACTTGTCCTGGCCGTTCTTTTGAATGGCCGTTCTTTTGAAGAACCGCCGTTCTTTTGAATGGCACGAACGCGATGACATCATTGACTACGACGAGCGTGCACTCATCACATTCGATGCTGTCGCCGCCATCTTGCTACACCCTATGCCTAGGAAGCTACCGCGCATGCGTCAAAGTCATTTCGAGCATGCGCGGGTTTTCACGGCGACAGGTAAATGTACACACGCTCAGGTTTCTCGTCGAGAAACAGGCTGCAGGTCATCTTTTTTCTCGTCGGGGAATCTGGGCAGTTTTCTTGACGAGAAAACTGAAACCCGCGTACACACAGACGGTTTTCTCGGCAAGAAAGCTCTCCCGGCATTTTTTGCCGAGAAAGCCGGTCGTGTGTACGCGGCCTAAGTCTTGTGGACGGATTCTCCAACCTGAGCTGTGGATCTCTGCAGCTCCTCCCGAGTTACCATGGGCCTCTTGGCGGCTCCTCTGATTAATGCTCTCCTTGCCCGGCCTGTCAGTTTAGGTGGACGGCCATATCTTGGTAGGTTTGCAGTTGTGCCATACTCTTTCCATTTTCGGATGATGGATTGAACTGTGCTTCGTGAGATGTTCAAAGCTTGGGATATTTTTTTTTAGAACCTAACCCTACTTTAAACTTCTCCACAACTTTATCCCTGACCTGTCTGGTGTGTTTCTTGGCCTTCATGATGCTGTTCACTAAGGTTCTCTAACAAACCTCTGAGGGCTTCACAGAACAGCTGTATTTATGCTGAGATTAAATTGCACACAGGTGGACTCTATTTACTAATTAGGTGACTTCTGAAGGCAATTGGTTCAACTAGATTTTAGTTCGGGGTATCAGAGTGAAGGGGGCTGAATACAATTGCACACCTAGCTTTTCAGATATTTATTTGTAAAAAAAGTTTGAAAAACATTTATAATTTTCCTTCCACTTTAAAATTATGTGCCACATTGTGTTGGTCTATCACATAAAATAATTTACCTTTTTGGTTGTAACATGACAAAATGTGGAAAATTTCAAGGGGTGTGAATACTTTTTCAAGGCACTATATGTTCATTCCCCTATGTTTATTCATCAGATTTTGTGATTTCAACTGGTCTGCATACCAATAACCCTTTGCAATAATATCCTGTATTTACATTAACATGATTTAAGTGAATACGTTCGTAAATAGTCTTGAAAACTCCAGCTGGTAGTAGAACAATGATTACTTTAGGAATTATGATATAAAACATAGAAAATGCATTGCAAGAGATTGGGGCTCCCCTTCTTCAGACCAACAGATATAATACTACCAAAGCCCTGCAGAAGGAGGTGGCTCAATGTGCTAAAATGAGTTGGTGGGCAGGTGCAGTCTATTTTCTCTACAGCGGGTGGCACTCGGCTGTAGTGACACGGTTGCTGGGTCACTGGGGAAGCTATCCTATTGGATGCTGCTGCCTCATGTGACTCAAGCAGTCATCTTGGGTCAGGCAGAGGCTATTTAAGGCCCTGGCTTCCAGGTTTTAGCGTGGTCAATGGCCAGAGTAGGGACAGGTACCCCATCTGTATAAGGAACAGTAACCATGCTAGTGAAAGGTTCCTGACGAGGAGGGTAAGCATAGGGCCTCACCCCTTCTGACTGATTCCCAATTGAGATCAGATGGCCAGGCTGCATTCGGTCCCTTCTCAACAGTTGCGGTCATTCCGACTGAAATCTACCTTGTCAAGCTACTGAATTGTGAGTGTTCCCAGCTGGGTGGCTGGCTTACTGGGCTCGTTGTGAACTGTTGTTGCATCCCTCCAATACAAGTTCTATTGCACCTGCCTGTGTGAATTATTGTCTCCGCACCACTCTGTGCCCCACCTACATGGAGGCTATGCTTTAAGTCATATATGAATAAAATGGCCATGGTTTTCCAACCAGCTGGAGCTTATACAACTCTCTATTCATGCGCAGTCTTCTTCACTTCCATAATATTCTCATGCTTGAAGAGACCCATTCTGAGGACCCTAAATGAGAGTTATCCACCACCAATAAGCTCTAATGCTACCTTACACATTGACTGCAAAGCCTACATTTTAATCAGATACATAATTGTTGTTAACGGTATAACACAAATAATAATTTTCTTTTTCTTCTTCTGTTTAGGAAAACATCCAACTTACATCACCGTCCCAGAGGTAAGAATTTTGGATGATGCATGGCCTAAAACTTTCTAAAAAGGAAAAAGCAGAACATCTGTTAAGAGTATCTCATTTTTTCTTTTAAAACTTTTTAAATATTCAATAACAGTGTTCTCTTGTATGTAGTTGGCTTTAAAGGGGTTGTAATTGTTTGTGTTTTTTCTTCATGCATCCTATACATTAAGGTGAAAAAACACCTGGCTGTCACAGCCCCCCCAGCCCCCCGTTTTACTTACCTGAGCCCGTTCACCTGCTCTGCGCATCCCCCGGCATCTTCTTCTCTACGGAGTCTTGGCATTGATTCAGTAGACTGATAGCAGCGCAGCCATTGGTTCCCGCTGCTGTCAATCAAATCCAATGACGCGGCCGCCGGGGCACGGGGTCGAGTCATACACACGACCTCTATGGACGCTGACTGTATGACACGGGAGCGCGCCCACAAGTTAACCCCCCTCGGGCAAGAGCTTCCCAGAGGGGGTTATCTATTGCCGGGAGGAGCCGCCAGAGCCGCCGTGGGACCCCAGAACAGCAGGATCGGGGCCACTCTGTGCAAAACTAACTGCACAGTGGAGGGAAGTATAACATGTTTGTTTTTGTTTTTTATAAACCTTTACAACCCCTTTAACCACTTAACGACCGCTCACTGTATATATACGTCGGCACAATGGCACAATCACGTAGAGTGTACGTGATTGCCTTTGTACAGTTGGGGGGTCCGATCGGACCCCCCTTCTGTACAGTGAGCGGTCGGAATTCGTCTGGGAGCGTTCCGAGATGGGGGGGCGGCCGTTCGATTCCGACCACCCCCCCCCGCGAACGCTCCCGGCGAATAGAAATGCCCCCTCTGTCTGTGTACTGTTTACACAGATAGAGAAAGCAGGAGGAAGTGATGTCATCTCCTGTGCGGCGCTCACATATACCGAGCGTCGTACAAGAGAAGACACACAGGTCAGTGCACTAACACTACACTAACACCAGCACCAGCACCAGCACACATAGGCACATAAATCGCCCCCCCAGATCACCCCCCAGCCCCCAGTCACAGTGTCACTGATTGCAGTGACCATTTATTTACTGATCACTGCAATCAGTGACATTTGTGACTGTAAAAGTGTCACTACATTTAGTTTTAGGTCCAGTGTAGCCCCCTAACCCCCCCTAATAAAGGTTTAACCCCTTGATCACCCCCCAGATAACCCTTTCACCCCCTAGCACCGCCGTCGCTTGGCGATCATTTTTCTGATCGCTGTCTTGGCGTCGGTGATGCAGATCGGTACCCAGTAATTTTTTTTAGGTTCGCCGCAGGTTTTTATAGCGTCGGGTACCCCCATAAATTATCTAACAAAGGTTTAACCCCCTTGATCGCCCCCCAGGTAACCCTTTCACCCCCTATCACCACTGTCACTAAGCGATCGTTTTTCTGATCGATGTCTTAGCGTCGGTGATGCTGATCGGTAGCCAGTATTTTTTTTTTAGGTTCGCCGCAGGTTTTTATAGCGTCGGGTACCCCCATAAATTATCTAATAAAGGTTTAACCCCCTTGATCGCCCCCCCAGGTAACCCTTTCACCCCCTATCACCACTGTCACTAAGCGATCGTTTTTCTGATCGATGTCTTAGCGTCGGTGATGCTGATCGGTAGCCAGTATTTATTTTTTAGGTTCGCCGCAGGTTTTTATAGCGTCGGGTACCCCCATAAATTATCTAATAAAGGTTTAACCCCCTTGATCGCCCCCCAGGTAACCCTTTCACCCCCTATCACCACTGTCACTAAGCAATTGTTTTTTCTGATCGCTGTCTTGGCGTCGGTGATGCAGATCGGTACCCAGTAATTTTTTTAGGTTCGCCGCAGGTTTTTATAGCGTCGGGTACCCCCATAAATTATCTAATAAAGGTTTAACCCCCTTGATCGCCCCCCAGGTAACCCTTTCACCCCCTATCACCACTGTCACTAAGCGATCGTTTTTCTGATCGATGTCTTAGCGTCGGTGATGCTGATCGGTAGCCAGTATTTTTTTTTTTAGGTTCGCCGCAGGTTTTTATAGCGTCGGGTACCCCCATAAATTATCTAATAAAGGTTTAACCCCCTTGATCGCCCCCCAGGTAACCCTTTCACCCCCTATCACCACTGTCACTAAGCAATTGTTTTCCTGATCGCTGTCTTGGCGTCGGTGATGCAGATCGGTACCCAGTAATTTTTTTAGGTTCGCCGCAGGTTTTTATAGCGTCGGGTACCCCCATATATTATCTAATAAAGGTTTTAACCCCCTAATTGCCCCTAGTTAACCCTTTCACCAGTAATCATCATATAAGTGTTACGGGTGACGCTGGTTAGTTAGTTTGCTTTTTATAGTGTCAGGGCACCCGCCGTATATAACCCAATAAAGGTTTAACCCCCTGATCGCCCGGCGGGTGATATCAATTAGGTTTTAGCGTCAGAGAGGGTCTGCGTCACACCCCAGGCAGTGTCAGGTTAGTGCCAGTAACGCTAACACCCACGCGTGAAGCATACACCTCCCTTAGTGGTATAGTATCTAAACAGATCAATATCTGATCTGATCAGATCTATACTAGCGTCCCCAGCAGTTTAGGGTTCCCAAAAACGCAGCGTTAGCGGGATCAGCCCAGATACCTGCTAGCACCTGCGTTTTGCCCCTCCGTCCAGCCCAGGCCACCGAAGTGCAGTATCGATCGATCACTGTCACTTACAAAACACAACACACATAACTGCAGCGTTCGCAGAGACAGGCCTGATCCCTGCGACTCCAGTGCTGTAGGAGGTGATTTCACCACCACAGTTAAAAAAAAAAAGAAGCAAATATGCCGAAGCATTGGGGCAGCAGGGGCGGAGGAGCGATTTTGCTCCTAATGCCGCGTACATACGGTCGAAATTCCGACGGAGGCTTGCCCGTGGAAAAGTCCGACCATGCGTGTGCGGCATAACTTTTTTGCGGGAGGATGCCCCCATGCTTCGGCATATATAAATGGTGCATGTATGCCCATCATTAGAAGTGGGTGGATGAAGGGCGGTATTCTAATGGTGGGCATACCCACCGATCAATCTCTTTTTTCGTTCAGCCACCTGGCTGCATGAAAAAAAAAGATTACAATACATGTCCAACAAGGACCAGCAACGTACTGGTATGTTGCTGGACTTTGAATGGTTATACCAGATTGATGCCTGCGGGTTTAGGTATCATCTTGGTATCATTCTTTTCAGCCAGCGGCCGGCTTTAATGTAAAAGCAACCCTAGTGGCTAATTAGCCTCTGGACTGCTTTTACAAGCAGTGGGAGGGAATGTCCCCCCCCCGGATATAAAAAGCGCCATTGGGAAATTGGGAAAGCATTTTATCACACCGATCTTGGTGTGGTCAGATGCTTTGAGGGCAGAGGAAAGATCTAGGGTCTAGACCACAGTTTTTTTAAAAAAAAGAGTACCTGTCACTACCTATTGCTATCATAGGGGATATTTACATTCCCTGAGATAACAATAAAAATGATAAAAAAAAAAAACATGGAAGGAACAATTTAAAAATAAAATAAAAAAGCAAAATTAATAATAAAAAAAAAAAAAAAAAAAAAAAGCACCCCTGTCCTGCCCTGCTCTTGCCCAATGGCGAACGCAAGCGTCGGTCTGGCGTCATATGTAAACAGCAATTGCACCATGCATGTGAGGTATCACCGCAAAGGTCAGATCGAGGGCAGTAATTTTAGCAGTAGACCTCCTCTGTAAATCTAACGGGGTAACCTGTAATGGCTTTTAAAAATGTATGTAGTTTGTCGCCAATGCGCGTTTGTGCGAAATTTTAAAGCATGTCGTGTTTGGTATCTATGTACTCGGCCTAAGATCATCTTTTTTATTTCATCAAACATTTGGGCAATATAGTGCGTTTTAGTGCATTAAAATAAAAAAAAGTGTATTTTTTCCCCAAAAAATGCGTTTGAAAAATCGCTGCGCAAATACTGTGTAGGAAAAAAAAATGCAACACCCACCATTTTATTCTGTAGGGCCTTTGCTTTAAAAATATATATAATGTTTGGGGGTTCAACATAATTTTCCTGCAAAAAAAAATATGTTTTCATGTAAACAAAAAGTGTCAGAAAGGGCTTTGTCTTCAAGTGGTTAGAAGAGTGGATGTAAGCTTCCTAATGTTGTGTATAAAATGCCAGAACAGTTCAAAACCCCCCAAATGACCCCATTTTGGAAAGTAGACACCCCAAGCTATATACTGAGAGGCATGTCGAGTCCATGGAATATTTTATATGTTGACACAAGTTGCGGAAAAAAGACAATTTTTTTTTTTTTTTTTGCACAAAGTTGTCACTAAATGATATATTGCTCAAACATGCCATGGGCATATGTGGAATTACACCCCAAAATACATTCTGTTGCTTCTCCTGAGTACGGGGATACCACATGTGTGAGACTTTTTGGGAGCCTAGCCGCGTACGGGACCCCAAAAACCAAGCACCGCCTTCAGGCTTTCTAAGGGTGTAAATTTTTGATTTCACTTCTCACTGCCTATCACAGTTTCGGAGGCCATGGAATGCCCAGATGGCACAAAACCCCCCCAAATGACCCCATTTTGGAAAGTAGACACCCCAAGCTATTTGCTGAGAGGTATTGTGAGTATTTTGCAGATCTCGCTTTTTGTCACAAAGTTTTGAAAATTGAAAAAAAAAAAAAGAAAAAAAAAAAAAATTCCTTTCATTTTCAAAAACAAATGAGAGCTGTAAAATACTCACCATGCCTCTCAGCAAACAGCTTGGGGTGTCTACTTTCCAAAATGGGGTCATTTGGGGGGGTTTTGTGCTATTTTGGCATTTTATGGCCTTCGAAACTGTGATAGGTAGTGAGGAGTGAAATCAAAAATTTGCGCCCTTAGAAATCCTGAAGGTGGTGCTTGGTTTTTGGGGTCCCGTACGCGGCTAGGCTCCTAAAAAGTCCCACACATGTGGTATTCCCGTACTCAAGAGAAGCAGCAGAATGTATTTTGGGGTGCAATTCCACATATAACCATGGCATGTGTGAGCAATATATCATTTAGTGACAACTTTTTGTAATTTTTTTTTTTTTTTTGTCATTATTCAATCACTTGGGACAAAAAAAAAAAAAATATTCAATGGGCTCAACAGGCCTCTCAGCAATTTCCTTGGGGTGTCTACTTTCCAAAATGGGGTCATTTGGGGGGGTTTTGTGCTATTTTGGCATTTTATGGCCTTCAAAACTGTGATAGGTAGTGAGGAGTGAAATCAAAAATTTGCGCCCTTAGAAATCCTGAAGGTGGTGCTTGGTTTCCGGGGTCCCGTACGTGGCTAGGCTCCTAAAAAGTCCCACACATGTGGTATTCCCGTACTCAGGAGAAGCAGCAGAATGTATTTTGGGGTGCAATTCCACATATAACCATGGCATGTGTGAGCAATATATCATTTAGTGACAACTTTTTGTAATTTTTTTTTTTTTTTGTCATTATTCAATCACTTGGGACAAAAAAAAAAAAATATTCAATGGGCTCAGCATGCCTCTCAGCAATTTCCTTGGGGTGTCTACTTTCCAAAATGGGGTCATTTGGGGGGGTTTTGTACTGCCCTGCCATTTTAGCACCTCAAGAAATGAGATAGGCAGTCATAAATTTAAAGCTGTGTAAATTCCAGAAAATGTACCCTAGTTTGTAAACGCTATAACTTTTGCGCAAACCGATAAATATACACTTATTGACGTTTTTTTTACTAAAGACATGTGGCTGAATACATTTTGGCCTAAATGTATGACTAAAATTGAGTTTATTCGATTTTTCTTATAACAAAAAGTAGAAAATATAAATTTTTTTCAAAATTTTCGGTCTTTTTCCGTTTATATCGCAAAAAATAAAAATCGCAGAGGCAATCAAATACCATTAAAAGAAAGCTCTATTTGTGGGAAGAAAAGGACGCAAATTTTGTTTGGGTACAACATTGCATGTCCGCACAATTTACAGTTAAAGCAGCGCAGTGCAAAATTCTGAATTCACCTCTGGTCCTCTAGCTACCAAATGGTCCGGGGCTTAAGTGGTTAAGCCAAGTATGTAATTTTTTGTGAAATAGTATTTTACAGCCCTTCTTTCCTTTAGTGTAACCAGGCAAAAAAAATGGGGGGGGGGGGAATTGGGACTTTGAGTGAAGCATGCAGCTGGAGAGCAAAAAAAAAAACCACTATGAATAGTAAACATTAATTTATTCCATGAATATAACATACATTAAAATACAATCAATTGGCACAGTAATTCATTGTAACCTGCAACCCATCTTTTCTTGAATTGCATATAGTGGTAATATGCGGTACAAATAAGTAAAACATATACACACATATGCCGCGCGTATGCAGAGAGGTGACCTCTGAATGTAAACATAGGATAGTAAAAATTATAGCTCAAACAACTGAATGTGAACTCATGATTGTAGCATCCGAAGCTCGACCCGTTTCGTGACTCACTGTCACTCATCAGGAGTAGACGCAGAGGGGATGTCTAAAAAGTCTAAAAGTGAACGAGAGAGGGGGAGGGGGAATGATGGACCATCCACCAATACTTACAGGCTGGTAAACAGAACACAAAGAGAGGGGGAGGGGAAATGATGGACCAAAACTTACAGGCTGGCAATGAAATATGGAGTGCGGCGGTGAGTACTGGGGCGAAGCTGTGGATAAGCATCTCACACGGGAACTGAGGCGGGAAAGTCCATGACACAGCAACAGGAAATCCTGGAGGGTATGTGTGGGATGTATACAACGATGTGTGTATATTTTTTACTTATTTGTACCGCATTATACTACTATACGCAATTCAACAAAACTGGGTTGCAGGTTACAATGAATTACTGTGCCAATTGATTGTATTTTAATGTATGTTACAATTATGGAATGAATTAATGTTTACAATTCATAGTGTCTTTTTGCTCTCCAGCTGCATGCTTCATTTAAAGTCCCAATTCCCCCCCTTTTTTGCCTGTAAACCCGGGATGGAGGCAATCTTGATTTAAGTATCAAAGGCCTCATATGAAGTCCCAAACTTTCCTCTCATTATGTTTAGTGTAACCAGGGCAGGCTTCAGAAATTTTGGGGTCCCTTACACAACTTTAGGCCTGGGCCCCCAGGCCTGACCACCAACATTCCCCAGGGTCCGCCCACTGGCTGTACCACTGAATCCACTGTGAATGGAGAGGAATACAATTTCCAGTGCAAATTTTAACAAAATCATGGAACAAATGAAAGCAGTATTAAACCCAAAGCAAACATTTTTTATAAATTACATCTTACCAATACTTAGATGTGGTGGCTGCATTTATTATCTTTTTTTAGGCTTTTTATTTTCTGTTTTCCTCAGGTGATCTGTTCAGCAACACACCTCTTGTATTAGAGTGCCCCACTCTGGATAAAAGAGCAACAGAGACACCTTTGAACAGCAGTGGTGGGGTGTTAGATGTACTAGCCACTTTAGGAACACAAAATTGTAGCCAAACTCCAGCTCACACTGTATAATCAGTTACAGTAAACAATTTTTTGGGCAGGGGGAGGGGGTAGAGTCTGGTGACAGTGCTCACTCACTTGGATGGTCCCTGGGGGCTCTGTTTTAGTGTGGCTGTCAGCTGCTTGTTTAATCTTCCCGCCTCCACATCCTTCACAGATGCAGCACATGGGCAGGGAGAGAGCGACCGGTTTGTGTGTGTGAAGCTCAGGCGAGCTGGAGGTGACGGAGCAGTGTGGGGATCCCCTCCTTCCAGGACAGCCACACCTTCCAAGCTGGCTGTCACCGCACACTGAGACCAGGGATGATCAGGAGGAGGGAGCGGCCATTAAAAGAGGGGGAGAGAAGCAGCTGGATGGAGCCTCGGTTTTTCGGGGTGGAAGGGCACTCATTTGTGCACCCCAGCTGCCCTCACATGCTACACCACTGGTTGGGAGTCAGGAGCCAGTGCAGCGGGTGACACCAACGGGAGTCGGGACTACTATAGGGGGAGGAATGGAACAAAGGGGAGTTGCCAACTTGGGGCATGGGCCCCCTACATCTGTATGGGCTATACCCCCTTGTTGGCAGCCCTGAATGTAACCACTAGTGTGATATACCTAAAAGGTGAAACTGTCCTTTAAATTATTTTTAAAGTAAAGCTGTAATCTTTTTTGCTCTTCTGCAATAAAGAGCGTGCCTGTTTGCAATTTTTTTTCTCAACTTTAGTTCCACTTTAGGGCAGTAGACAAGGCAGCAATTGGCAGACCTCAGGAGGTTGCTCAGTTCTGACTTTGAGAAACACGGTCATCCTTTAGTAAATCTAAATAAATATTGTGACAATTAAGGCCTGTACACACACACACGATTAGATATTCCGCCAACAATTGTCTGACAGACGTGTTTTGTCGGATAATCCAACCGTCTGTATGCTCCATCGGACAATTGTTGTCAGAAACCACATGGTTTGGTGTATGTTGGCTGAAAATGTTCTGCCGTCTGTATGCAGAACAAGTTCACGGACAACGCTCTTTGGACAAATTCACAGATTTGTCTGATGGAAGTCCGATCGTGTGTACGAGGCTTTACACTCTTAAGCCTCATACACACGATCGGACTTCCACCGGAGTTTTACGTGGATTTCTGTCTGAAGGGCATTGTTCATGAACGTGGTATGCATACACACGGCAGGAATTTTTCCACCAACAAACACAAACGTAGCGACGTAATAGACTTACTACGTGGTTTTTCTGCTCTTTACCGCCACCCTTTGGGCAACTTGTGCTATTGTTGTCTGATCTTTAGCGTTGGTTCTGAGCATGCATGTTTGTACTTTGGACTTTAGTCCGACGGACTTGTGTACATAGGATCAGATTAGCCAACGTAGGACATTTGTTGCCGGAAAGTTTGTCTGTTCTCACAGCGAACATTTGTCCGATGAAAAAGTTTGTCCGAATGAGCATACACACGGTCGGATTGTCCGATCAAACAGGTCCGTCGGACATTTGTTGTCAAAAAGTCTGATCGTGTGTATGGGCCTGTACGCTGTGCAGAGATATTGCAGCTCACATGACAATCAGCAAAATCACGGCTACACCCAGACAGGAGTGTAACAGTGTTTACATTATGGAAGCTTCTTCAAGTGGGCAAAGTTGTTCAAAAGGGAACTTTTCTCATAACAGTTTAACAATTAATGTTCTTTAACAAAAAAGCATTCATGCCACATTATTAAATTATGCTACCAAAATTAATATGTGCTGTAAATTGCCTGTTTCGTCTTGCTGGGGACTGTCATTTTGTTAAAGCCCAGACCAGTCACCTGCTTTCTGAAAAGTCCCACCCTCTTTTTGGTCACTTTCTTCAATTGAAACACTGTATGTACATTTCCAGCTTTGATTGTATGTCTTGGTGAAGTTAGAGAAGAAGGCTGACAGAAGCTTTACAGTGCTGTCCACAAGGGAGAAAGGAGACAATTTTAGGGAGATAAAATAAGACACTATCCATGTGAGTTGAACTCTTTTGTGCCTCTCTGGCAGTAGCATTGGTCTTGTCACTTCTCCTTTTCTTTTCCCCCCTCCCAAACTATGTTCTCTCAGCACAGTCTGTTGCTTTATTCCCCCTCAGAGCCGCCATCAGGAATTTTACACAGCTTCAGGCATGGGCCCCCTGGAGCTGGGGAGAACCCGGGGGGGGGGGGGGGGGTTGCTGTCGCCGCAAATTGAGAAGCAGGGGAGGTGCTACGAATTAAGAAGGGGGGTGCTACGACCGCAAATTTTTGAGGTCAGGGGGGGGGGCTGACGAAGCCAAAAAAGAGGGATTGCTGGATTTAAAACAGAATAGGCACTTCTTTTTTATGCTATACCTGCAAACGTGGCCAGCCTGAAGTGATCTATCAGGACTTAATTTTCTGACTAAAGTGCCACTTTATTTTTATTTAAAGCATACAGAGGTTTCAGCGCCAATATTTTATTGTTCACAATTTTAAAAGGAAGAAAAAAAAAACACCACTGCTGTAAATATTTACTCAAAATATATTACAAAACAGACAAAAGCAACAGAGACATAAAAGGGTTTTAAAAATGAAAAATCTTAAAGTGGAGTTTGCCTGATTTTCAGTACAATTGCAGAGTAAGTTCAATCTGATATTTGCAAGAGTCATTGGCCCTCATACTGCAAATGTTGCTTGGTATTCCTTGATAGATGCAATGGCTGACGAGCTCAGAGCGGCTAATGCAACAGCATTTTTTTTTCACCTTGACATGGTGTGGCAAAACTAACCTCCACCTAATCAAAAGGTCTGAGGGCATGCTGGAGTGTTTTATAATGTTTCATTGAACACCTTCCTATTGCCTTCTCTTCTAGTTACATCTATAGAACAAGGTTTCACAAGCCATAGACCAGCATATTTAGCAGAATGCAATTACCATCTGCTAGATACCAAACATGATATAGAACAGATGACCAGTAGATTTCTCTTAAGAGGATCTCATTGGCCTTGTAATTTAGGCATGTTTGGTGTCTAACCAATTGACATCTTCTTATTCATTAGCCACTTTTTAGGAAGATAGCTTTAATAACTCCTATGGTGATGCTGTTAACAGATTGGAGACATATGAAAGTTCACCTCTTGGTCAATATACCAGACTTATAGATATAAATTAATTGAGCTTCTCTCCCGACTGTTCGACTTTAAAACAGGGTCTCGGAATTCTTTTCAAGACCTGCGCTGGTGAAGCTTGCAACTTGTCTGCTTCCTATCAAATATGCCCTAAACTGGAATGTGGTTTGTTAAAGCCTTCCCTGTCTGCTGAACATACAAAACCAGTCAGATTTTAAATCTTATGTGCAACAGACTTGCAAATTCTGGGGAAAATAAGGGAGGCATGGTGCTCAGTACTATTCCGCTAACACAAGTTTGCGTTTCCTCACATCTCACAAATAAACATTTACTAGGCAAGCCTGCATAGCTGTAATAACATTAATGTTCAGATTTTTCCAGAAGTCCAATCATTGGCAGGACCATTACATCACTATTTAATGAAAATGTAATGACTGAAATGCCACTTGATTTTGCACCATTTTTGCAGATTATTGGAATACAATATTTATATTGCAGAAAGACAAAGATCAGACAACTTTCCCCTTACTGAGAATTTAAACCGAGGTACGACTGATCTAAACATCGATATGGTAGGTTTAGGAAAGAGCTGTGGCTTTCTCTGCTGGCAGCATTAGGTATTACATATTAATATTGTACTTTTTTTTCCCCCCAGAGTACAGAAGTGTCTTACGTGGAGCTGGAAATCAGCCAGAAGCCACCCTCCCAAAAATTGCTGAATCCTCATTCTACAGTCTATGCAACCATAATGTGATCTTTAGGTTTTTTTTTGTTTTTTTTTAAAGGCATCATGCATGCAGAGCTTTAAAAAAAAAAAAAAATGCTGCAGTTACAGGTGTTGAGCATTTGTTTTCTTTTCCAGGCTGTAAAAGCACCTCTATGGAAGCTTACGGTATGTGTCTATGCAGGTGTATTAGAAGAGGAACATTTAAAGCCAGAAAACAAAAAACCCATAGCAAAAAAGGCACGTTCAGGAGAGGCGCAAATTTAAGTATAATGTGCCTAAAACATACATAAACGATCTATCATTTGAGAATTAAAGTATAATGAAGGGCAAAAACGTAGTTGATAGAGCAGAGAGGGATAACACTTATCAGATTTTTTATTTATTTTTTATTGCCGTCTTTGTCCCCAATATGGCGATTCACCCTCTGCATCTGTCCCGTTTACCATGACAATTGAAAGTTTAATATAAAAAACAAACAAACAACCAAACACAAATTTTGGGGTGTGCCCAGAAAAGTCATTGAAGTGAAATCTTCAAATGGGGACACTAGTTCTGGCGATCCCCAATGCATTCTAGTTTTCAGGGATTTCCTCTCACTTCCTGTTTGGCCATGGGACAGGAAAGCTCCAAAATTGGACAAAGAGGGCACACACAAAAAAAAGTTCTACTTTAATGTATTCCAGTGGCTAGAATTAATATTCTGGCCGATAGGTGCATTTAGCATTTGAGTGTTAATGCATTGTAACTGCATATGCATTATGTGGCTTTTACCTCAGGCATTCATAGTGTGTGCACATGAGGCCTAAAGAAGCAGGGCTCATTTAAAAAAAAAAAAAAAAAAAAAAAAAAAAAGTGATTTGGTGGACAAAATGCTTCACTACTTATCGAATCATTGACCTAGAAGAACAGTGATGGCGAACCTTGGCACCCCAGATGTTTTGGGACTACATTTCCCCCCCCCCCCATGATGCTCTACTACACTGCAGAGTGCATGAGCATCACAGGAAATTTAGTTCCAAAACATCTGGGGTGCCAAGGTTCTCCATCACTGACTAGAACATCCATGCTTGACATGCCCATGTTTATTCCAGATGAGTGATTCATGAAACAAAAGGAAGGATCCCAAGATACAGCCACACATAATTTGATTGTACAGAAGATTAACTAATTTTTTTTTTTTTTTTTTTTGGTAGACCCTCTCACTACATAGAACTATGTAAATCAATAGACTTAGAACTAAGTCTATTGATTTACTAACAGAAATTCTTCCACAAGACCAGAATGGGTGTGGTCAGCTTAAAGCCAGCCAGAGATGGTTCAACAGGAATCGGACAAAATGCGAACCATGTATGGGCAGGCTGAAAGTACCAAAGTTGATCAATCTATCAACTTGGGTAGAACCAGCCTGTCAGATTTTACATGCAATCATTTCTAGCAGCTGTTATAGCCCATAGCAATCGCTGTGTTCTCCCGGAAGGGAGAACACGGCGGTTCCACAGGAGCGAATCCCCTGAGCAACCCGTGGTTGCAGGCAGCAAGAAATTCACTCAGTCTATTGCCAGCCTCACATTTTGGCCTTGTTTACATGGGCAGCTGGGGGGGGTGGTAAAGACAGCTGAGCCTCAGTTTTCCAGAACACCCACACACACCCCCCCCACCCCCCCCCCCCCAAGCCATGTTAGTGGAGGCTGCCAGTCAGGATGCAGCAAAAATATATAACACACACACACACACACACACACACGTTGGAGTGCAGAGCTGCAGGCTTTTAAGTTTTTTAAAACAGGTATTTAGGAGGCAACATAGCCACCGGGTATGAAATATCTCTAAAAAGCAATGCATTATGGTAAAAAAAAAAAAAAAAATCCCTTTAGAATCACTTAACGTGTGAATGAGCATGAGCCCTTATAGGTAAAACCTGGACTGGTATTTTTGGTTTAGCTCCAAAAGCTTGTAAAATGGTCATCCAATGGTAGACACATCCACTTCTGCTCATGAACATTTGTCTTTTAGTGGGAAATGCAGCCCCTCTCAGATGGCTTCCTCTAGCTGTGGATTCTATCCAACCACTAGATGTTTCACACAATTCAGGTGTATCCAGCAGCAGCAGCATTAAAAAAAACTTGCACCCACCTTTTAGGAAGGTCGTTCACAAGGCCAATTAGAGCCATGGGGCAGCAAGTATTAGCATACACCCATGGTGGGGGATCAGGTGTGTGCAGTCAGCCAGGGCCAAGAAGGTTGTACACAATGACAGTGGCACAGCTTTTTGCAGTTAAGCACACATTTAGTGATTACATGGAATAAGGGACAGATGAGTGACCCTGAACGCAGACTGTGCCCCTAACTGCATGTAACCACTGGATGCGAAGTTACCTGCAAAACTGTCAGCGATTTGTACAAGCTTACTGGCCGCAGCTGATCATACACACATTGTACATGCCACACCACAGCCCTAATTGGCCTAAATCTGATGTAATTTGGGTATCCAAATCCTAATTTTAGGCTTTGTTGCAGAGTTATTTTTTGCATATGGATGCATCTTTTCAGAAACTGAAGTTGACAAAATAAAGAACTCAGAATTTTCCTTGAAGCAGTTTATTTATAAATTCAAAGGGTTATAAAACAAAACCTGTTTCCAGCATATAATAGATGAGACAGCATAAGGGGGGTGGTGTGATTGACAGATGCTCTAATGCTCAGGAAGGAAGTTGGGGGCACGGATTTCAAAAGGGTAGACAGTAGGTTTTACCAGATAACCAAAGAGTACTGACAAGTGATTTTATATTCCCCAAATAACAGAAATAGCACCAAAGTCCTGTTTTGAAAGAACAGCTGCTAGCACATTGCAAGCAGGAAGCGACATGGACAGTCATAATTGCTACATTCAGGGGACTACGCAAGAGGTGACCGAGTGATACATAGACATTTGTGAAAGAACAGTATGGGGTAACTTATCAAAATGTCTGATGGAAGCCTGGGCTGAGTTTGAAGTTCATAGCTAGAGAACACTTCCATTTATTCTCCCATATTTCACAGAGACAAGGGGAGTTCAGTTGCTGTAGAAAAGACAATCACTTCTACTTGGACATGTATTGCCCAGAGCAGGCAGGTTTCTTTACACAGGGCTCATTTTACATTGGCGGCATTTGGAATCCATTGCTTAGCATATACCTGTGGCAAGCCGTCGATGGAGGCAGAATCTCCCCTTTTCCCAAAGCTTTGTAGTAGTTACTGTGTAGGGACTGGTTTCAGGGAACCTGAATAGATGCCTTAGAAGGCAAAGAAGGATCCAGAGATCAGAAGGTTAAGATTTTGCAGCTAGACAATGTCCATTTCCATATATCCAAAGCTTGAGTAAACACGCCTACTCGAAAAGCAGTTCAGAGAAAAAAAACCAACAATTGGTCTAGTTTTTAGCAACAATAGAATGGAGGTGGAGGAATAGTTTAGTTGTGTGCCAGGACTACGCATCTGTCAGACACTTTGATAAATTATTCCATTCTCTACCACACGGCAAGACCCAAATAAGACCATGTTAAAGTTAGAGTCGGTCCTATATTATGTATTATTTGTGTCCCTTTAGATTGGGGGGGGGGGGGGAAGGAATAAAGGAGGAGAGGTGGACAAGGAAGGTCTTAAAAAAAAAAAAAAAACTGTAATCCTACATAGAAGTGGTGGAGGTAGAGCAAGGGAATGAGGTAGAGAAAAGAAAAAAGGTTTATAGTCTACTTGGGAGAGGCTTAAATGGTCAATGAATCGCATATACCATGTATGCCGCCATTTTCTGAGGTGGAGCAATAATTATGCCTACGAGCCCACCGCAAAAACTTTAACATCCCTACGGCAGGCCCTGATATAATTTAGTACGACTTCATTCTCACAGCCATAAAATGGTTACCAATGTACGATTTCTAGGAGTAAAGTTCCTGCGTAATTATTCGTATAATACATGCATTTACATGCGTAGAGGCTTATGTGTACATTATTTGTTTTTATGATATTCCCCCCCCCTTTGTTTAGGCTTAATTGAGGAGCTTACAAATACGTACACATGCATACCTCACATGTTCCTATACACAGATTTTTGGATTCTGTGTTACAGATCTGAAAGCATCTCATGTTTAGGCACTTGTGCAAATGGTTCCCTTGAAAACAATGCAGCTGCATTCAGATCTGTAATTAAAAAACGCTTGTATATACAGTACTTTTTTTTTTTAAGGCCATGTGAATGAGGCCTTAATGTTGCGATCTATCCAAGGGATGGGATATTGCACCAACTCATAACCACCTGCTTGAAACACTTTGTTCTACTCTACACTGTCCTTAAGGCGAATTCCACCCAAAACTGATTTTACATACGTGAGGGCATCAGCAGGCTTCATGCATGCCATGCATACTTGGTATACAGTTTGTTGGCTTCTGAAAATGGGAAGGTTGTTTCTGGGAAGGCTCCACTGGTGACATTTTCCTGCAGCACTTTGCATCACCACCTGTTCCAATATGGCTAGGATTACAGCACAGTCCATGCTGAAACTAAACTAAAAAATAGTTTAAACTACATTAAAATTCCAACACACCGTGAGACACAGGTCTTGGTGATAGCCCATGCATTCAGGCAGACCTGGCAATTCATTTGGAGAGATCTGGGCACTAGCGTCCCTGAGAGACAGTAGTCGTCAACATTTTCCTTAACAGGTACCGGTCAGTCATTTAATTGTAAGCCTCCAAATAATTAGAGCAGGCTACCATTAATAATATAAAACAGAACAGGGCCCTCAACTTCCAGGTGTCAATTTATTTACAGACAGCCAATCTCCCCCCCCCCCCCCCATATTACGTAAGCAATCAAAAAGCTCTTAAATGCAGAGCAGGATACCTGAGGGATGGGTGGCTAAAGCTATCAGGATTCAGAGTCCGACTCCTGGTTCAAAAGATCCCGGCCCACAAGCTGAATTATCTCTGTAAAAAAGTACAAAATGATAATAGTATAATGCCAAATTAAAGACCATAGCTACTAAAAATTCATGACTGGTTCAACCATCAGTCAAGGGTGGAGTTTCCCCATTAAAACATTGTTCCAAGTTTGACATTTTAAAAAAACAGGGTGGTAAACAGGCTACTTGATAAATAGTAACCATTATGTTATATTACGTCTGCACAGGCTTTTGAAGTATGAATGCAAGCCAGACCTTTTCCATTCATGCTTATTAATGGACATGGAAATCATTCCATCCAGTGTTGTCTACAGATGCACAGCACATCTCCCCCTTCATCTACATTACAAACATACCTCGATTATTTCCTACGGTGCACATTTTATGCTGGAACCCTTACTATTGATACAGCATAGCAAAGAACACCTTTGGGTGAAACATGTCAAAAAGTGACCCCTCTGATGCGTTTTAATGAACAGGAAAAAATTCCTGCAACTCTAAGTGCAGCAAATGTGTATTTAGTGGCCATCACTAGTCGAGTGGGAAGGGGTTCTTAAAAAGGGGAAAAAAAAAAAAAAAAAAAACACTGCCCTGAATGGACAAAAGTATCAGACTCTAAATACCAGAACAAGCTTCCATAGAGCAGTGATTCTCAACCTCAGTCTGCCAGTACCCCCCCCCCCCCCCCAACCGGACATGTTTTCCTTTACTTTGCACAGCCGCTTTAAATCAGTATCAATGACATGGTATTGATCGATAAAATGGCTCTAAGGGAAGTTCCCAAAAGATGGCCTGTTGGGGGTACTTGAGGACCAAAATTGAGAACCACTGCCATAGAGGGCTCATTTGTTCTGTTTTTTTAATGGCACCGGTCTCAAAAGTAAGTTTGCTTCAACTGGAATTTGAGAACCAAGTAGTTTTTTTTTGGGCCCTGAATGATACTTTAAGAACCTGAAAAGAAAGAAGAAAGAAGAAAGAAGAAGAAGGAAGAAAGAAGAAAGAAGAAAGAAAGAAGAAGGAAGAAAGAAGAAGAAAGAAGGAAGAAGAAAGAAGAATCATTTCTGCTGTGCCCTACAATATCAAAATTTAGTAAAGTGGATGAAGATGGAGGAGGCCATGTGGGTGCGGGAATACAAAGACAAAAGAATATAATAGCACCAGAAAGATTGAGTCAAGCATTATTTGTTCCCCTTAAATAGAACATATGGCTAGCAAGATAAGTCACTGTGCTGAAGAAACTGTGGAAAGATATGAAAAATGACAAAATATTGCATCTTCTAGTAAATGGTATGTCTGTGCACCATCTAGTGGCCATATTGTTGTACACAACATTAGATAAACTGATTATGTCAAACTTCCTAACTAAAACTTCCCTTCTGTGCAAGTCACAGCTCAAGTTATAGGACAACGAAGTGGCAATGGGTGTGCTGTGACATTACAAACTGTTCATAATTTTCTTTGCAAATGCAGATTGTATACAGCGCTTGATAACTGGATGCAGTTACCTCCACCAAGCAAAAACCTGCATTGCTTCAACTACATTAAGAAAAAAAAAACTCCAGAAAATGACTAGAGTCCACTGGCAGCCAAAGACATTCAGAAAGGTCCTAGAGATATGTACATACGAACTGTCAGGAGAGCTAGCCAATCAAATAAACACCCCACACATTTCCTATAAGAACCAAACCAATTTTCAGTTCTGTAAAAAAGAACAGCTTGTAATAAATTGGCTGCTATTGAAAACATCTATTTTTCTATACCGCCATTGTTCTAGAAAACCTATGTGCTACAAGTGTGCGTTAGTGTATGTGTTCATGATACAGGTTAACTCCTGTAGGCTGAAATGAATACTGTAGAGAGGAGGATATGAAAAGGGGTAGGCTGACTTCAAGCCAACCACCTTGTGCCAGCGTTGGTGGTCAGGCATGTGGGGGGGGGGTCAAATCTCCAGCTTTCGGTTTATCAGTATGGTGCAGAGCGGTTAGGCAGCCTCCTAATTTTGACATCTCTATGCAGGATGCTGGGACCAGGGTGTAATCAGTCAGCTTCTGAAGGACCTGGAGAAAACATACGGAAATGCAATTCAAAATTCATGACAGAAACTTTTTTTTTTTTTTATAAAAAAAAAAAAAAAAAAAAAAATTAAAACACACAAACACCCCTGCTGCCCGCTGACTATCTTTCTGGAAATGCTAGTTGTCCAACACTGACCCCTTTCCTTCAATACTTTGAGCCACTGAACCAGAAAGATTGAAGATAAAAACGACCTCTTTTCCAGCTTTCCTGATCTTGTCCATTTCATTTAGACCAGTGGTGCTCAACTCCTGTTCTCAGGACCCATTAACAGGCCAGATTTGTAAGATAACTGAAATACATCACAGGTGATATCATTTGCTGCAGTGATTACAGTATTCTACCCAAGCAAAATCCAGCCTCTACCAAATATACTGCCTCCATATTGCGAAAAATAGCAAAAAAAATAAATAAATGTGAAATGTTGGAAAAAAATAATAATAAAAAAATTGCTGCAGGGAGACCACAGGCAATACTGATAACTAGAGTTTCGCCATTCACATTCTTTTTTTTGGTAGTAGTTTAGTTCATCGGGATAACAGTAAAATTACAGTATGCATTGCGTTCGTGCAATGCTTTATTAACCCCCCCCCCCCCCCATTAGCTGGCAGCGCCCCTCAAAAACTTAATTGGATGTGACCCTTTTGTATTAGTGCATTAACCACAACGAAACAGTAGGTCGGTTTTATTTATACATTATATGCTTTAAAACTACCGCATTTATGAGAGGCTTGCTTAAAATAGGATTTTTCTTTCATCACACTTACCTGTAAAATCAATATCTTTGAGCACATCACGGGACACCGAGTCAAGCTAATATTCATCACTAGGGATGGGCCGAACACCCCCAGGTTCGGTTCGCACAAGAACCTTCGAACGGACCGAAAGTTGGTGCGAATTTTCGAACCCTATGCGTTACAATGGACGCGAACGTTCGAAATCAAAAGTGCTAATTATAACAGCCAATATGCATGTTAATGTCATAACAGGTTTGGAGACCCGGGTACTGCCCCAGGGCACATATATCAATGCAAAAAGAAGTTTAAAAAAACTAACGTTTTTTCGGGAGCAGTCATTTTAATGATGCATAAAGTGAAAAAAAAAAGTGAAATATTCCTTTAAATTTCGTACCTAAAGTATGCCTGTGAAGTGGCATGTGTTTCCCGTGTTTAGAACTGTCCCTGCACAAAATTACATTTCTAAAGAAAAAAAAAAGTCATTTAAAACTGCTTGTGGCTTTAATGTCATGTCTTGTCCTGGCAATATGGCTGAAAATCCTTAAGAAAAATGGCATGGCTACCCCATCAGCCCCCCCCCCCCCACCCCAGCCCATTACCAGCCCCTTTGGGTCTTGTATGGATATTAAGGGGAACCCCGCACACACAAAATAAAAAAGTCCCTATATACTCTGAACAGCAGCATACAGGCGGTGCAAACAAGACAGGGACTGTAGGTTTGTTCTTAAGTAGAATCTGAACAGGTACATTTTTAAGTGTAGCTCCATCCAAAAAAAAAAAATCTATTTTTAAGCTTTTTGGAGAACATAGGGAAGGGTTATCACCCCTGTAACATTTGTTTTGCTGTCTGTGCACCTGTTCAGAACATTTCACCTCACTTTCTGCCCCAATGACAAATGTTTTTGGAAAAGTAGGGTTTTTATTGAAACAAGGATTGGTGATAAAGCATCAGTAGAGAGGAGATACCTTTTTCCCAAATTAAATCTAACAGGATAGAATTTCCCTTTCTAAGGGTAGATTTCCTCTCACTTCCTGTTTTCTCCTTCCGTTTGCAAGTAGGAGTCGTTTGTAAGTTGGATGTTTGAAAGTAGGGGCCTGCCGTATATACTCTGCAGAAATTTCCCCATTAGATGTTGGTGTAGTCACAACACTGTAAGCCCTCACAGTTACTGTTGGTGGGCACAGGAATTGGCCCTGCTGTAAATTATTAGATCAAGATTTGTAATTGCATGCACCTGTTAAACAGGGCAGAAAAATTGGGCCTTTGGTGGTGGTGGTGGACGGTGTTGCCACAAGACTAACCCCTTACAGTTACTCTTGGTGGGCGCAGGAATGGGCCCTGCTGTGAACTATTAGATCAAGATTTGTAATTACATGCCCCTGTTAAACAGGGGCTGAAAAATTGTGCCTTAGGCACTGTGCCACAACACTGAAACCCCTCACAGATACTGTACTTGGAGCACAGCAGTCAGACCTGTTGCGAAGCATTGCTTAAAAAATTGTAATTACACGCCCCTGTTAAACAGGGGCTGAAAAATTGGGCCTTAGCCACTGGTGTGGTGGCACCCAGAAACAAAAATGTTCTTCCATGCTATCAAGGAATGGATCATTGAGGAGGAGGAAGAGGATAGTCAGTGAACATAACAGGACAGTCACTCAGCATCAGCATAGGCAGTCTTGAAGGGATGTGACATTCTAAATTATTCAGTTATATCCGCTTCAGGTGCCTGGTAGCTGGTGGTGATCCAAGACTGATTCATCTTTATGAAGGTCAGTCGATCAACCGAGTCGGTGGACAGCGCACCTGTGATCGGTGACAAAGCCTCCAGCAGCACTGAATGTGCGTTCCGAAAGAACGCTGGATGCAGACAGGCCAGTAGCTCAATTGCATACTGTGCAAGCTCTGGCCAGTGATCCGTCCTCAAGACCCAGTAAACCAGAGGATTTTCGGTGGGAAAGGTGTCCAAGTCTGACCTTGCCCCTAGGTATTCCTGCACCATGTATATCAGACGCTGGCGATGGTTGCTGGAACCGATCATACCTTGGGCTGCAGACTAAAAAAATTGTATGAACGCATGCGTTCAGACGTCCACCTTCCCCACCGCTCCTTCTGCTACTGACCGAAGCCTCAGCAACTCGTCGTCCAGGACCAGGAGTTTGTAACCTCCCAGTCTCTGGGAATGCGTTGCACAGACCTTTCTGCAAGGCCTCCCTGAGATGTCTCATCCTCTGCTCCCTCTGCGACGGCAAGATAAGATCTGCAACCTTACCCTTGTACCGTGGATCAAGGAGAGTGGCCAGCCAGTAATGGTCCCTCTCCTTGATCCAAAGAATACGAGGATCCTTCCGCAGCGCTTTGCAGGATTAGGGAGGCCATGCAACGTAGGTTAGTTGAGGCATTCGGTCCGGAGTCTTCTGGGTCACTGAGGACAACATGATCGCCAGCCACCTCCTCCCAGCCACGTACAAGTCCACTGGTTTGTTGGACTGTACATCATCCCTAAAAGACTGCTGCTGCTGATGCCGAGTGCCAGGCTCCACCTCCATGCTCACACAATCCTCCTCCTCCTCCTCTTCCTGTGTGATGGGTGGGAGAGAAGGAACACTGTCTGGATAAAGGGGGCCTTGAGAGGCAAGGAAGTCCTCCTCTTCCTGCCTCTGTTCTGCCTCAAGTGCCCTGTCCATTATGCCACACAGCGTATGCTCCAACAGGTGGACAAGAGGTACAGTGTCACTGATGCATGCACTGTCACCGCTCACCATCAAATGGTGACAGGACAGTGCATGCATCCCTGATCATGCTCCACTGGCGTGGGGAAAAAATCCAAGCTCCCCTGACCCTGTCCTGGTGCCGTAGTCGCACAGGTACTCATTGATGGCCCTCTGCTGCATGTGCAGTTGCTGCAGCATGGCCAACGTTGAGTTCCACCTGATGGGCATGTCACATATAAGGCGGTTCTTGGGCAGGTTCAACTCCTTTTGCAGCTCAGCCAGCCGAGCACTGGCATTATACGATCGGCGGAAATGCACACAGACTTTCCTGGCCTGCTCAGGACATCCTGTAAGCCTGGGTACCTGCCCAAGAACCGCTGCACCACCAGGTTGAGGACGTGAGCCATACAGGGCACATGGGTCAGCTGCCCCTGTCGCAGGGCGGAGAGGAGGTTTGGTGCCATTGTCAGAAACCACCATTCCTGGCTTAAGCTGGCGTGGTGTCAACCACCTCCCGGCCTGCCCCTGCAGAGCTGCCAGAACCTCTGCACCAGTGTGGCTCCTGTCCCCCAAAACACACCAGCGCAAGCACGGCACGGCATGGCATCTTTTTGCCTGCATACTCGCGTAGCCCCTTGTACGCCTACAGAGCACCGCTGGTTCCGAGGACAGAGCACTCGAAGAGGCCATGGAGGAAGAAGAAGAGGGGGTGGAGGAGAGAGGTGTGTCACAACCAGTAGTAGCATTTTGGAGGCGTGGTGGCGGAACAACCTCCAACACTACTGCACCTTGTCCTGCATCCCTCCCAGTTGCCAATAGAGTGACCCAATGGGCATAAAAGACAGGTAACGTCCCTGTCCATGCCTGCTGGATCACGAGTCA